>OY101430.1:20253894-21610679 GCA_956483605.1 Tuberolachnus salignus | reverse complement strand
AAATCGTAATGGTAATATGCATTACTACGTACATGATCTCGTAATATTATAAATCCGTCTAAAAATATCGACGAATTTTTATCGGTTTTCAACAAAATCTATAGTGATGATTGATGATTTCGGGACTCTGGATTCAATAGCGTTTGCTATATTATTATATAGAATACTGATAAAAAAAAAAAACACACCAGAATAAACCATGCATTTGTTTCGTGCAACGAGGATTTAAAATTTCTATACCGCATCATATGTTGTTCGCATATCTTTAGCATTTTAGTGCTATTTATTTCGCCAGCTTTAGTGCTATGTTACGCATTAAATTTGATTTATTTTGCGTTTGTCATAAATCTGGTAGTTAGGCCTTTGCTTAAATTAAAAACGTATACGACATTTTTGTGCCGACAAATAGAAAAATCGTTAATTGCCCGTTTCGTTGGGTATTTTATAAATTATAATCCGTTATTAATGTAGCCGGACGTATTGGCCAATCCTTGCCTTTTAGCGACTCCTTACCACACGCGCTGAAAAGTCCCGGGCCTAACAAAGAAAACGCGGTTCTTTCATTAAAAATTTACTTTATTCATCAAAATAATCTCCATCGAGAGCAACACAATCATTCCAACGCCGCTCCCACATTTCAATACCACTCTAGTAGAATAATTTATCTTTTGTTTAAAAATAGGCTTCAGTTTCACTGATAACCTCTTCGTTTGAGCGAAATTTCTTACCGGCGAGAATTTTTTTTTGAGATCTGCGAATAGCCACTAGTCGCTGGAAGCCAAATCTAGAGAATACGGTGGATGCGGAAGCAATTCGATCTTTAATTCATGTAGTTTTTCCATTGGTTTTTTTGACTTGTGACACGGTGCATTGTCTTGATGAAACAAAATCGTTTTCTTTGCACATATGCGGTGGTTTTATTTTTGCAATTTTGGCTATAATCTTCACTTTGCGATCATTCAAAACGATTTTGTGGATTTTTTCAATGTTTTCTGGTGTTACCGCCTCATTTGGACGTCCACTGCGTTCTGCATCATCAGTGTCTCTACGAGCACGTTTGAAGTCAGCATACCAACGTTTTATTTTTGTTTCTGATGGAGCGGAATTCCCATTAAGAAGCAATGTAAAATTAAAACATGAAATTGTTTTTGATCCATTATTTTGATTATAACAAAAGTAACGTCACTCTTAGCACAATAACTCGACACACTAATGAACAGATTGTTATGAAATTTTAACAGCTGTCTTGTTATTTATGTTCGCGGAAGGGAAACAAAAATATTGTTTGTTATTTTCATGGGTTTTTAGTACTAAAAAATTCGGAGCCTCCCCTCTCCCCGATTCCTCCTAAATTGTCATATTGGTGAGTGTTCGCTTAAAAATTCCTCCTACGCGCGCGTGTGCCTGACAAAGGCCAAAAATTACCGGATTCGGAACGGGAATTCCCTTATATTTTTTCCCTGTCACAACACACACGTGGCATAGCAAAATTTAGCCCAATTAATTATTTGATTGTCCAGCGGAAACGTATTCGAATTCATTGTCGTTGAATTGTGCGCGAATCGGCCGGGTCGCTTTTTTCCAATATTATTTTCAGTCGGTTTTATTAGATGGTTTTTATTTTTATTTTTTAAATTAATTTCCTAATTTTTGTATATGAACGACTAAAAATCGGAAAAGTTGCCCGGACCGGATCTCGCGTACACTTCAAGCCGAATTCAATTCGCGCGTATGCAGTAATCGTATTTCCGTTATGCAAACGCGATTCGAGTCAATTATTGCGTTTTACAAGACGTTTATTATTATTACTTCAACCTTCAATATTATAACAATATATGTTATTAGATTAGAGGTATACGTATTTTTTTTTTTTTTTTCACTCCCACAACAGTATCTTTATACAGCGTGAGTATGACGACTTAACGGAATACAGCGGTGTATTTATTATACAGACACGTTTGTTTACGTATTACACGTTATCAGTTTTTCGTTACCGGTCAACAGAAAATTAATAAAATAATAATTGTAGCCGGAAAAATAACCTAACCTAAAAATGCCATAATACGTTCAAACGCACCACCGCTCCAAGACTGGGTCCGGGGGTGTAGGTCACGTTTAAAAAAAAAAAAACTATATAAATTACGATATTTCGAGTGGAGAATGACGGCCAGGGCAATATAGTGAAATATTCTTCCTGGCCCGTTATCAATTTTCTGACGGCCAATCCCGAGTTATATTTCCGAATATTTTTGTGGGTCGTTCGAGCCGAGCCACTTCGGACGTTATTTTAGCATTAGTTATACCATAAAAATGTTTGCTAAGCAGTCTCCAAAAAAAAAAAAATTTTTTTTAAAAATTGCGCATTCTCGTTTATACCGAAAGTCGATTAACACGTTGGTCAGTTGCGTTTTTTTTTTTTAGATTCTAATCGAAGCTCAAGATCCTATGGTTTTACAATGATGTTTTTTTTTCTGTATACATTTTTTCTATCAGAAGACTTCAATCCGATCTATACAATCCTATACTGTTTCCGGTAGCGAATTTTGTATAGATGGTACTTTAGACCTGATATTTTTCGATAAACCTATTAGTTTTTAAACGCGACAGAAAAAACTACCAACAAATGACGAAAAACATGATTTCGTCAAACTCGAGTTTTATTATTACTTTTTTATTTATGTTGATTTCTGGGTTACCATGGCAACAATGAAAATACACGACTAATAAGTACTTCGCTCAGAATCGTTTTTCGTTTGCAATTTATCGTTGCATACAGATATTAATTAATAGTAGCCTTCCAACTTCCCACCTACAACCGTGATCCACTTATGGTGTGAAGTATGTACAGCTTTTTTATTTTATTTTTATTCTATGTATACAAAACAATCAATAATTAATTGAATGACCTAACAACTTAAGTAAGCACAACTTAAAAAAAAACAAATGAAAGAATATATACATCATTGTTTTGTCTTATTTTTGTAACCCAGATAATGCTATAACGTCAAATATTATAAACTTTTATGAAATAATTTGAAGAAAAAAAATATTTTTATTTTACGATTAAACAATGGTGTGAAATTTGTTTATATATTTAAACGGTCGATTTTTTTAATTTAATAATTTGTGTTTTATCTACATCTCTACGGCCATCCGTTCTCGGTGACATTTTTCTTTTTTCACATTTGGTTGGTTTGGTTTTGTACGTTCGCTCCGTATTATTTTAAATAATTTATCTCATAGATCTGCGAATTCGATTCGAACGTAACATTTGTATCGCGGAAAGTACACCGGACTCGACGTTTCCGACGGCTAAAACGATTAGAGACGTCTAAATTATATTTGACGGCCTCCTCTAACGCAGTTTTTTAATTGCGACGTTCTCGATAAAACGCATCGTGCCGTTATATAATTCGTTTTTACAGTATTAAATTCGATATTAATTGGTCGATTAATAACTCGATTGGTATCGTCGTTGGACCGACGACATTCGATTATTAGTAATTATCATGGTAATCAAGTTATTTTGTCCGTATTAACGTTACCCGCACGCGTAATTAGGTATTGGTCGTCGTTATCGACATTTTGCAATAAAAATTTCATTTCTCGGATTATTTAGAGCTAATTTCGTCCGTTTTGAACATCCTCCGGATCTAATAAATTATTATTTCAATACTCACAGACGTCTAAAACGCGGTCGTCCACACGATCTTATTAGTTCACTATTTAGTTATACAGTATATTATTAGCATGCATTTTTAGGGCTAATTATATTCTTCATCTAAGCATTATTATATTATTGCTCTTAATGTCTAATCAACCTTAAGTGTTTATTACTATTGTACATTATTATTATTATTATAACTATTACCATGTTAAATTAGCCAAAATTTACCAATTCTGTAAATATCCGTAGTTGTTGATAGGAATGTCTTGTTATATATAAAATTTCAATACACTTTTTTACGTACATTGCCGTTTAATCTCGAACCGTTTGTTTGCCTCGTGGATCTTACGATCCGAGGTTGTGTCAAAATTAATCACCGTCGAAACGATTTCCTTTTTTCGTTACGCGGTTTTAATATGTACCACCAAAAAAAAAAAAAAAAAAAAAATAGTCCAGTTACCTAATTGCAGTGGCGTAGCCGGGAAAATATTTCGGTGGTTACGTTTGAAACTCTCCTCCCAATGCGGTATGTTATTTTTATCGGTAAAAATTCAATAATACCGTCAAAAAAAAAAAAAAAAAATGTATTTCAAAGACATTTTGGGAGGAGTTTACGGGTATGGCCAATACAATGAGTTATTGAGTTAATTTTGAGATCGCGTATCGTCGACGAGTCGAATATTTTGGATTCAGATTTCAGGGCTCTAGACATCTTGTCGTCGACGCTCATTGGTTATCGGGCAACAATTTACTATACTATCGTTTGGCATTTTCCATTTATACCTACACTTTTCGTGTGATAACGATTACTGATTAGTACTGACTGGTATTATACGTATATAAAGAATTTTTAAATTCATGGACATGCTTCCAAACGTCGATTGGAGTTGTATAAAAATGTTTGTCGAATTCATCGATAAATATAACATACTGGAATTTTTGTCAATTTATTTATGTAGTGTATCACTCAATTTTGTTTGTTTTTTTTTTTATATATAATAGTCAATAAATTATTTTATTCATAAAAAGAGTTCAGGGATCAGCGTGCGTTTAAGGGATTTTTTTTTGAGAGTTAGAGAGACATTACAACATATGTACGATGTATGAGCAACGATTTCTAAAAAAAATAATTTAGGTTTTTTTTTTTTTGTTTACGGGGGCTGACGACTACATAGGTTGTCTACCATGAAATGTTTTGTTGGCTACGTTTGTGAATAAATTCTAGACACGCCAACTGCACAATTGTAGTGCCCGTACCGAGTTACGTTGAACATATCGTGCGGCTGTTCAGAAGACTTTTTGTACCATTGATGTACGTGGTTTTTGAAATCTCCGGCTTTTTATAGATTGAAAAAAAAAACCTCTGCTCCAAAACGTATCTGTTCGTGGAACGTATTACACGTTTATGACGCGAGTTTTTAACATTTTCTTCGTATATTATAATAATAATAATGCGTCTGTTTATCCGGCTGACACGAGGGTCGTGTATCCCGTGGCTCATCCTCTTAAGACTTAAGTAATAATCGTTATTTCGGTACATTCACTCTATCCATCCTCCTCCTCCTCCTCTCACCAATGTATCAAATCTATACATTTCAAGAGGAGCCTCACTCCTTTTTTATCCTACGGCCACACGTCCGTTAATTTATTATTAAAATTATTATCAAGGGAAAACGGGGTTTTTTTTGATGTCTTGTTCGCGATAAGTCTCTCTTTGTTGTTGTTTTAAACATATCTCCCCCCCCCTTCGGTGATTATTTATGAGTATTAATAGTATTATAATCTTTTTTTTTTTTATCTTTTATCTTGTTGTACTCTTCGTGTCCGTCCATAATCAATATGGACAAAAAAAAAAAGCCCGACTAATCAACACGGTCCAGTCCAAAAAACCCTTGGACCTAGGAAAGGTGAAATGTCGCACAGATGTTTCCTTTAATGACGTAGACGAGAAATAAAGCCTGATTTTTTTTTTTTTTAAATTACCGCGGCATAGGGATTATAATTAAACAGATTTTTGTATTTTCGCCTTAAACAGTTCCGTAACTGTAATTATTCAGATCTACAAAATTAAATTCTTTTTAATCATCAGAGTTGAGTATAATCTTTTCTGAACCAATTTATTCGTGCCGATTTAAAATTTGTAATTAGATTTTTCTATCGCCCTTAGTTTTTTTAGTTATTTCATTTTTTTTTTTTTTTATTGGTAAAGCAAATATTTAAAAAAATTAAATGTTTTTACGATTTTATTTTCTGATTTTTTAGCCACGATTTAAATAGCATGCATAATGTATAAATTATTCTATGAATTTATTCGAATGTCCTGACGAAATCGTTCGTCACTTACTGCACCTAAGTTTTCCGAAAAAAAAAATTGTGATTCCTTTAAGAAGTTTTCACAAGTCCATATACGAGCTTGCCATGCTTCCTGCTCAGGTATATTAAGACGACTCACAAAATCGTAGTAACAATAAGCGATGTGTTTTATATTATTGTAATAATCTTTGCCGGCTTATCGCCGTGGCGTTAAAAAACACATTAATTATAATATTATTAGTAATTGGTATTCGATTTGTTCATTTATTTTTATTTTTTTTTTTTTTGTTGGCAGCGCGTTATTTCGTTCGTTTACGAAATAATTTTTTTATATTTGTTATTCAATTATTATAAATAGTGAATCACAATCATCTATTGTGTCGTATACATGTATAATACGAGATTTCATTATTAACAATTGTCAATACTCGTAATCGTCATCGTTATCGTATTATTTGTAAACGTGCAATTGTTATGTCTTATTCTTAGGTTCAGAGTTTCTCACATATCCGATTTTATAAGTATACAGGGTGATTTTTTTTATTATTATTACCATTATTATCACCCGGTATTCCCCGAGGATTTTAAGTAAATTCGACATCGGTATTTTCGATTAAAACACACCAATCTTTTGACAATCAAAATTCCGATGGTCCTAGTGCAGATACCGTAGACTCTAAAAAACTTGAATTCACCGTAAAGTGTACCGGTGCGATGGGCCATAGAGACATTTTCGGATATTCGATTTTTATTCCGTATAATCCACATTTAAAGTTTTTTTTTTTTTGAGTTTCGCAATTTTTAAAACCAAAATTGAAAATATAAGTGCGCACTTCCCACGACGGGTGTCGTCGGCATTGGCGAAGGCACTTCGCTCGGGGGACGGGTTTCTCTTGGTCGATATATTGAATTTGAAACAAATGATAAATCACTTTGTTCAATAAAACGATTCTGAGCAGAGCTTCAGTGTGATATATAGGACTATTATTGTTAATTTCACATAGAGTATATTTTACATTGTGTAGTATACGATGAAATTATGAAAAATGTGATATTATTTATTTTAATTAATCATGACGTACAATATCAATAGTGTTGACTAGCCTAACTAGACTAAACTAACCCAACTAGAAACTTTAAACGGATATAAAAAAAATTGATTTTGGTGTTGTTTTTTTTTTTTGAACATATTTAGAATAAAGTAAATTTAATTTAAAAAAATGTTCGGGATCTCAAAATCCAAAACTTCTCACTTTAATACTTAAATCTTGAAAAATACAAATTTAAAATTTTGTTCCTGTCATTATATTACAATTACCTTACAAAGTTACGTTTTATGCGAAAATTTCTGGTCTCTAGAAGAATAATTTTCGGAATTACAAAGAAATAATAAAACTCTAGTTTGACGAAATCGTGTTTTTGTCGTTTTATCGTCATTTTTTTTGGTAGTTTTTTCAGCCATGTGTTAAAAAAAAATTAAAAAAACCTAATAGGTATATCGAAAATAAATGATTTCTCTTAAGTACCGATTGGACAAAATTCGCTACCGGAAACAGTTGTTGGAGTGCGTACACTCAAACAATTGAATCTGATGAAGTCTTCCGGTAGTAAAAGTGTTTACAGAAGAAAAAAAAAAACATTGTAAAACCACAAGACCCCTCACTTTGGTCGAAATCTAAAATTAGGGCGAGGGAAATAACGGACAAAGAAGAATTGAATGTTTTATTGGAAAATTGTGCGGTCGGATTTTATATCGCTCTTCAAATGGCCAACACCACCGGAAACAACGGGTCCAATGTAGAAAATGCAATAATATACTTATCTATTACTATGGGTTTTTTTTTTTTGTTTTTTTGTTTCTTTTAAACATTGTTTTTATCGGTTTCTAAATTTATTATTACTGGTCTTTGAACCGCGGCAAAACAAACAATGGCGTCCGTGAAACCAATTTACGCTGTGCGATAATACGGGCGTTATTTGAATTTATTTACGTAATTAAAATAAGAGGAAAAAAAAAAACGTAATTCGTATTTAAAACCGTCGATTATTATAATGAAATCAATACGCGGTACGAGCGTAGAAGAGAAAGAATATCGACGTATCAATAATGATACGGAGAAAAAAATTGTCTGTAATTTTTTTTCAAATATATCGCGTAGAATTATGTACAAAATTTTAAAAAAAATACTTTAAAATAATAAAAAAAAAAATTCGGTTATTTTTATTATTCATCTAATTGCCGGGTATCGTTTAATTGAATGGGGGGAGGTTTTTCAATTGCCAGTTATACCGTCCGTTTTAAAACGGTCCGCCGTGGTGGGTGGTTTATCTTCTAATCTGTCAGATTAATGCCGTTCATCAATTCGGTACGTTGCACCATTAGTTACATAATGGGTTAACCACGAAATCGATCAATTTTAATGTGGTCATACTGCAAAATTTCCACGTGTTATTTTTATCAGTTGGTTTTGCTCGCCATAAATAATATTATTAACAATGTTGTTTTCAACATATTATCAACATTGTTTTTATCAGTCGGTTTTGCTCGTGAAACGAGATTGAAGTTTATGGTCGTTTTTTTTTTTTCCCCCCTATATATATATTCTTTCTTTCCGTATCTCCATTGATAATTGACGTATTCGACATGTTCGGGACGATCATCGTCATTAATCGTTAACTAATAATATACATACATATTGTTCACGAGACCATAAAAAAAAAAAAAAAAAAC
This sequence comes from Tuberolachnus salignus, assembly GCA_956483605.1. NCBI lineage: Eukaryota > Metazoa > Arthropoda > Insecta > Hemiptera > Aphididae > Tuberolachnus > Tuberolachnus salignus. The sequence continues at coordinate 21,601,968 of OY101430.1, read as the reverse complement.
AAACAAAATTTTAAGAAGCGACATTTTTAATTATTGATAACAATAGTTGTTATCAACACTTGTTTGTTTAAAAGTTAACCCCGCGAGATTAAACTGGTAGTTTAGTAGACTGCCGGTTGGCTTAACCCGGGACTCGATAAACGGTATGACCGCACGATAGTGTTAACCGACGGTTACATCGAAACTCTAAGCAATTGAAAAACCGGCCCCTTTTTTATTATATACATTTAACATATTTTTTTTTTTTTTTTTTGTCAACATCGTTAACGTTGACAAAAAAAAATTACAAACGTGTACAGCACACGTTTCGAAAACGAATAATGTGCCGTTTGCGCTTTAGATCGCGAATCAATTTTTTCTTTTTCTTTTGTCTATTCTAACCGTAAAATATTTTTGGAAAAATAATAAATCCACAAGAGTGTAGCTCCTACCGATAATTGCATGTATCGGGGCGATTTTCCGCTCGCAATTCAATAATACCGGACGTAACTCTTTTAGAAAATGCCAATTGACGACCGGGTAACGCCGTGACCCGACTGCAAGCGAAATAATAACCAGGAATACGTTGGCCCGGAATCGTTAAAAAAAGAAAGGAAAAAAAAAAAAATCTATTTATAAAAAGAAAACCGTAACGTACCGCTTGCGTCACCACCGACACCGGCGGTCCCGTCGAACTGTTCCACGCGTCAAAACGCGATAATAATCTGTCCACATGGACGACGGCCACCGGCTCTATAAACCGGACGGCGGCGGCGGTGGCGACGACGACGAGTCCGTCGACGACCGTTTCCCGGTAGACATCGAACTCCCGTATTACGACTTGGAATCGGAACGGTTGGATTTCGATCACTACGCCGTGTACAACACCACCACCAGCTGTTCGGACACCGAATCGAGCGTGTACGACTGTAGTCTGGACGAGAGTTTCCGGCAGATAAAAACCGACCTGGACCTGCTTCAGAGCCCGATAAAGACGGCGGCCGCGGATTGCCGGACGACGATCGTTACTTCTCACTGCGGAACACAACCGGCCGCCGCAGACCAAGACGAAGACGATATACCCGAGTTCGATATAAACGAGAGGTTCGACGTTATGAAGAACCGGATCAGAAACTATCGGCACAACGAAACGGAAACGTTAAGGCGGTACATCATCGAATTAAACGAAACCTTGGCCCGCGTGACTGACGGCGAAGGTAAAAAATAATAATAAAAAAAAAAAAAAAAAAAAAACATATATTTATATATACCGTGTGGTAAAAACTGTGAAAACTCATCACGATGATTATTTGTATAATTGCTATTATTGATGATATCTTGTCGGTGTATAGAAAAATTATAGTGTTGTTTTTTGTCCCCCTAATACAAACCTAACCTGTGTGTTGGTATTAATTGTTATTTATGACTGCTTTCAGGTATGGTGAAAAAATGTGAACGTTTAGAACTGGGCATATCGAAACAGGAGAAAATACAATTGCTGAAAACCGATATAGCAGCCATCAAAAGTCGTCTGGTGTCGTTCTCGCGCAGTGATCGGCTGGACAGCAACGTTCAAAACAAAAACGAACTCCAAGCTTTACTCCACACCGCTAAGGTTAGGTTATATAAAATAATATATTATAATTGTTTTTCCAACGACATTTTACTAACATTTTGTTATACTTGACTTTTTAGACTGAATTATCGAATTTAGACACATATTGGAACGGTCGGAACATAGTGAGCATATCCGAAGAGTTGAACAGACACTTCAACGATTTGAACGATTCCACTACAGTTTTGAATCATATGAATAAAGAAGTCGCTGACCTCTATTCTATTTACGCCAATGCTAGACAAAGGCAAGTAATCGCCAAAAAAGGGGTTTCACTTGAAATTATGCATACCACTTTTTGTGGCATTTATATATTTTGTGGACTTTGGTTTATCTAAATGAGTATTGAACTGTACAGAATTTATAACCCAAAATATCTTTTATTGTGAACAGTGAAAATATGTTTTATTGTATTATATTTTATTTATCGCTTAAATAATATCATTTTTCACAAATTTATGAATTCCAGATTCTAAGCAAGTTATGAATTTACTTATGATGTTTGTTGTTTTTTCTTTGTCTGTTAACAAACTTTCGACCAAAACACTTGCTCTAATCATTAACTTTAGGTGTGGTGTTTCTGGTAGGAAATTGTGTTTGTCAATGTATTGGTAGAGAGGTTATTTTTCTTTATTTTCTGTGTACTTTTCTTAACAATCTCGAGAAAACTGAACAAATTATATGCAAGGTCCTCGTAAGTGGTTCTTATGATAATATACAAATATTGAAAATCTGTTTTATGGATTATTATTTATAGAGTTTCAAGTCCTAATTTATGATTAAATTTGGAAAAATAACAGACTGTTTGTGTACATTTTTCATGCATGTAAATACAATTTTTTCTTTTCCATAATGCTCGAAAATATGTTACAATTGTTCATAATTAATTGTACTTACTGGTAAATGAAACAAATAGTTTTGTGTTATGTCAAAATTTATTTTAATCAGTTTGTTTCTTTTTTTTTACCCCTCAGTAAATCTACGGAACTGAAGAGAGTAGATATGCACAATGAAATTTTGCACCCCCCTTACACGGTAAACTTCTGGTAGGACATCACATTATACTATGTGTAAGAATGCCAATCGTATTATTTGTTTAGTTATTATTTTTCATGGAATTAATATTACACCAAAACTCGTTTTATAGATAATCAAAATTTAATATACTATGGACTTGATCCAATTTACGTATTTCAAGTCCAGAAATAAATATCTCGTCTCCACATCTAAATTTCCACAATCCATATTTGTAGCCCAAGTTCTCCAATTATATCGTTGACTAGCGATTCCCATTAATTTATCGTCGCATATCATTGGACAGCCAATGTCTTCTTGGCAAAATTGTACATGATTGTTTACCGGGCACAACCATTTATTTGCATAACTGTTATCAATGTTAATTTGTTCTTTAAAATTTAACTTTTTTTAATATATGTACTATCTATTAATATTTACTAAGAACTCTGTCGACATTTTCTATGTACCATAACCGTATTGTTGGATACTGTTGTCCATTTTTTAAAGTAATTTATTTCTTCTTTCTTTTTTGAAAGAATACTTGTGCCGTAAATAGTACACTGTTTTTGCTCCCATTCAACTATATTATCTTCGCTAAAAAAGTTGTAGTAAAGCAATGTGTTATTTGAATTTGTATCATAAATACCATCAATCTATTAATTTTAATTAAAAATAATAATATTATACATTTTCTTTTATTTATATGATATTTAATTGAGCTACTTGAATTAATAATATTCCATTCATATTATTATTGTCAAAGTCTGGTGTGAATAAAGTCCGTGCTTGATACAAATTTTTTTTGTTGCAACTTCGTACCTTAAAATGACTTTTAACCATAAATTGAGCTTATAAGACTATACAAATTTTAGAAATATGTTTACTGTAATGTATTTTGGAATAAATTTTTTGAAACAGACTTTCTCAGTCAACATAAACTTGTTAGTAATTCTTGTCGCACAACACATTGTTATCTCTGGCATATCTGGATGCTTTTCATAAATTTTATATATATGTTTCAAGTCATTCGGACAAAACTTTGTTATTGGTGTATTCGATAATAATGCATAATCGATCATTTTTTCCGACAAACACCATCCAAACAAAAACCAGAACAATATATAGTAAAACATAATTGAAACTGTATTATTTTTTACAATTGTTAAGGTTATAGTTTTGTAAACAATGACAAAATAGCATTTATATTGTTATATACATAATATTATGTGTTCATGGTTACAGATTAGAAAGTGAGATATCAAGATACCAGAATGCGCTGATCACTTTAGTAGAATGTGACAAACAGCTAATGGAACTCGAAATGAAATTTAAAGGATTCGGAGATGACGGTGTCATGAGTGGAAACCATAAATCCGGATGTTTTGGATCAATATCTGACAGTGGCATGTCAGATTCAGGTTCAGAGCATGAACTTAATGAACAAGAAAAACGATTAGTTAATCTTAAACAACTGGCTAACAATTTGATGACTATAATGACACCTGGAAGTGAAGCTTTAACATCAATACTGGCTGTAAGATAAACATATTTGTTTAGTACTCTTTTTTTTAAATTATTATTTATTATTTTTCCTCTTATTTTTCTTCTTTTGGCGTAGCTACTCCCTAAAAGTTTTGCCAACCACTACAATATCATTCCACCTATCTCTACCTTGTACCACTTCTTTCTAATTTGCTACGCTTAACTCTCAGATCACCTACACCATTTAGCCATTATTCTGGGCCCGCCATGTTGCTTTTACCTTAAGGTATCCATTCAAAGGCTTCTCTTAGTGTTTATTTTTCTTTCTGATGCATTGTTTTACAAATACAAATATATAACAATGTTTATTATTACAATTTTACAGAGAATAGAAAATAACGAAAAACAATTGAAAGAACTACAACAGACCTGCAAAGACCTCATAGGAAGAACCGAAATTCATACTGACGAAGACCAGTGTGATGGCAATGATAACATTGTTGAGACTAATATGTAAGTTGACTATCCTATACAATATAATATAGTGTATTTATCATAATGATGAAATTGATTTTAACTTCAATACATTAGTATTTGATAACACATTTTTATACAATAATACTACTATACTATATTATATTATAAAATGTGTTTCCGGTTTTAAATGTAGATATCAATAAATTAATTATGTTAAGCTCGCAGTGTTGACAATGTGAAGTATACATAAAATATGCATTTGGAAAAAATAAAAATTATTAATAAATCAAACATTAATTTTTTTAACTTTTTAGATATAAATTAATCAATTTCCATTTAGATAAACAATATAATTTAGTGATCAATAAATCAAACTATAGGAATAAGCTGTATACATGCTGAATTTATTGTTTCTTAAATAATTGCTAAATTAAAAATTTTTCATTTACCCAAAATAATTTTTTCATTAATGTTAAATACTGTTAAATTAGTTGTTAAATACATTTCCTTTTTTTTTTTTTTTTTTTTAACCATCCAAAATTTAATGCTAAATTGCAATTTATGTATTGTTTCTAAATTATTAAACCACCAAAGAAAATATATTTTATTAGACATACCACTATAACAGTATAGTTATTAAAAAAAAAAAAAAAAAATGAATATTATTTAATTTTTACATGAAATATTTGAACAAATATGTCAAACACTGCGCTATCTGAGAAATTAAATTATTTTAGGTTTTGATCGGTTAAAACCATAGTAAAATAATTATAAAATTCAAACAAATTGAGATAAATACAAATATGTTTAGTATTATTCTTTTTTTTTTTGTTTTAATTTAATGTGTTTAAGTATTTTTGAGATAATTTATAATGTACTCTTATCAAATACAAATGTGTTGAAGTTAAAAAATTTTGTTTATATAACAATATATAATGTTGTTTTTTATGAACAGTATATTAAATTTATATAATATAGTTGTACGGGAGAAAAATAGTTTATTATTCATCTTGGATATTTATGGGTTTATGTATTTATATTTCTTTAGTGGTATTTACTAGAATAGCAGGGGGGGAGATGTCATAAATCAACTAACTAAAAATGAATACAATATCTCATGGAAATATTTGTCTAGCTTCCCTGTTTGTGTAGAATGTGTACATACAAATTCATAAAACAAGTTAAATTTCATGATAACTACATTTAAAAGTTTATTAAATTTGTTTTATGGTTTTCGTGAGGCGTGATGGATCATGATCATAATAAAGACATGTTGCTTTTCTTTGTTCAGCTTTACCAAATGTTACATAGATACTGATGGGGTGATGGGGGGGGGATGACACCCGTGTATTTAGAAATTTGTCAGTCCTCTTCCACCATTAAAAAATATGTAATAATAATTATAACTTAATAACATAAGAGAATTCAGTAGTACATGGGTTGCTAATCGATAATAATACAATTATTATAAAGCACGTTAAAATAAAAAAAAAAAATGATTTGTTATTTATTTCACGCTATTACTTGGTGTCCAGGTAAGCTGAAAATTATATTTTATATCTGCATGTTAGTCTTAACGCATCTCTACCTTCGACCTTCAGCTACACTAATGAGGTACCATACATTAATACAAAAATAATACATACATAATAAAAATGTCTTAATTATAGTTGTTTGCTTATATATCTATACAGTCTGATATTAGTGCGTGCTCTATATTTCGTTATGCAGTCTCGATATAATTGCCATTATCAGATGAAATTTTTACATTTAGCTCTAGTTTTGCATGCAATTGCGCTGATACAACTGAAAATTCCAATAAATATAAAATAGAATAGCTAATAACATTGGTAACCCGATTATAATGTTAATTCCATTGTAAAATAATACATTTAATTTGTTCATATTATTATTAGTAAATATACTTTGGTATAATTTGAAATTATGCGCATTTGCATGTTGATTACTAATATTGATAGTGTGAATCAGGCGTGGTCTACACAACAGATCAAATTGAATTAATATGAACAACCAATGTTGTATTGTGCATATTAATTTATTATTTAATTCATTTATTGATAGGTACACATTATTATTAGAGATTGACTCATATTTGTTATTAATCAGTCGCTCGGGTTAATTATTTGAAAAAAAAAAAATAAGTTTTTATTCTCATGTATAGCTAATATACTAAAACGATTGATAATACTATGATAACCACGAATCAATTGTATATTGAAAATATAAACATCAAAAAAAAAATTTAAAAAAAAGCCAACAAAAAATTATCTATTTTAAAGCTACATTCGCAGCTAATTGTCACTTGCTCAAGGTTAAAATATTTAAAATTTAAAATTATTCAAACAAAATACAAAAAAAAAAAAAAAGCATTTAATACGAGTGTAGTCATACTATAATCAATAATAATTGTTTACTTACTGCTTTTAGAATTTTTTTTGTTCGCCTAACAATATGGGAGAATGCATAATATAGTTTTTCTTTCATAAAATACTTGTCACTTTGGATGAGTTCAATTCCTTGAAGCTATGCTTATTAGCATAACGAATAGAGGTATGTTATGCTTTTTGAGTGTAGAATATTTATTTGTATCAATTATTATCTATATTAAAAAAGCAAAAATACCAGTTAAAATTAAAATCGATTGTAATTTTGAAGATCGCTTTTTTTTCTTTTTTTAAATTTGTTTGTTCTTACAATAATTATAATTTTAAAATGTAAATTTTTATAGCTCGAATGTTTGTAAAATTTCCTTTCAATAATTGTTCGTGTTCAGATTCGCTCTCATTTGTATACAAGTATATTGTCTTAGATTTTCAATACATCAATTCGAAACTATTGCACTATATTTTACAGGAGGTAAACTATACGTAATCAGTTTAAACAGATAGGTATAATACATTATAATAATTACCATCCATTGGGTACTTGTATAATTTTAGTTTATTACATGTACGATTACATTTTTATACGATTAAATATAATTATTACACACCTAAATGTTATCTGTCTGATGCGATACCAATTAATAATAATGTTCGTAATTTATAAACATGGAAATATTAAAACGATGAAAATACATTACGTATACTTTATATTATTATTACCATCGTAAAAAACACATTATTTTATGTGTTTTTAGGATTTTTACGTTATTTTCAAATCGTAATTAAATAAATTTGTGCATATTTTTTTAGCGCGTACTTACGCGAACGTTTTAAAATTCTACCCCTGCCTGTTAATATGGTAAGTAACGACCGGAGGCTAAGGATGTCGACGAAATTCGCTAGTTTTCCCCTTTGCCCGTGTACAGTCCTATACAATTAGGTTGCTGCATTCGGTATTAACGATTAACGAGTAGAAAATATTCATTATTTTCATTTGGTCGGTTCCACGTCCAAGACTATTATTGTTTTTATAACAACGTTTCCACATTGGAAACGTTCGTCGTTCGATATATTAAATATATTATTGTGCAATCGACACATTTATATAGACGCGCGTGTCTATACTGTTCGATAGGTGGTTTTGTGTAACGATTGCATTAGTTTATAATACAGTTTTATTATTTCTATTTTTTTTTTTTTAACTGTAAATACGTGCGCACGCGTATATTGAGAAAACAATTATTATTATTATTATCACGCATTTGTTGTTTATATATACATATATAAATATTATTATTTTATTGACTCGTCGAGAGCGTATTTATTATCATAAAATTAGAGCGATATCACGGGTGGTGGGATGGGGGGGATACTAGAAAATATTAAATTAAAAATATATATATTTCGTTTTTAGTTCTTTCTTTTTTACCCAACTGTTATATTTATTTTTAATCCCAAATAAATGTCAGCCCCCCTAGTGTAATTTGTTTTTTTTTTTAGGGTGGGGTGTTAAGGTTTTTCGTTTTTATACTTAAATACAAGTGTTCCTGTATGGTGGGGGGAGAGGGTACTGCAGATTATTGTTTGTCCAGAAATCTATTATCACTACTCTTATCTATGTTTAATCGATCTATTAAAACAATATTTAAACGTTTTCCCCCGAATTTCGAGGAGAGGGAGTTGAACACCATAAACCCGCTTTGTATTTACAGGCATGTGACTAGGCGCATATTTTTGTTTGGTGGGGGATGGGGTGAATAACTTTTTTCATAATGTTCGAGGCTTAAAAAACTTGCAGTTAAGCGTTGTATACAATTATTGTTAATGAACAGAATCTCAAAATACATAAACGCAATAGATGTATACTTGAAATTTGTTTTTTTTTTTTTTACATATGTATAATATATATATACCCAAACTGTGGTTTTCAAATATTATACGTTTTAACAATATAATATAATATTCGATGGTACAAATATAATAATAGTCGATACTACAACACGGTCTTGGAGGGGGAGTCGCTCCTTACCTCCCCAAAATTACGAGTCTGGGTACTTAATTATTAATCGTATCCAGTGGCGTAATTGTAGGGGAGGGGACAAAGGTATAATATTATTGTCCTCCTCCTCCAGGTATTACAACAGTACAAATTTCTGAATCTTTTAAAATAATGAAATAACGCAATACATTAATACATTAATTAATTACATTTTGTATTCATAAAATAAAAATATTTTTTTTTCCGCAAATTATTTCATAAAAGTTTATAATATTTATATTTGACTTATTGTCGACGTTATCGCATTGTCTGGGTTACAACAAATAACAAAAACAAACAACAATGCATCCTTTCGTTTGTTTTTTTTTAAGTTTTGTTTAATTAAGCGATTAGGTCATTAAATTAGTCATTGATTATTTTGTATACATAGAATAAAAAAAAAACCGTACATACTTCGCACTATAGGTGGGTCATGGTTGTAGGTGGGAAATTGGGAGTTATCTGTATGCAACGATAAATTGCAAATGAAAAACGATTCCGAGCGAAGTACTTATCAGTCGTGTTTTTTCATCGTTGCCATTGTAACCCAGAAATTAATATAAATAAAAATAGAAATAATAAAATTTGAGTTTGTTGACGAAATCGTATTTTTATGACGTTTTTTCGTCATTTTTTCGGTAATTTTTTCTGCCCCACGTTATAAAATTAATAGGTATATCGACAAATGACCTCTATAAAGTACCAGTTAGACAGAATTTGCTACCGGAAACAGTGTAGGAGTGTATGGAACGTATAAAGTCTTCTGGTAGGAAAAGGGTTTACAGAAAAAAACATTCGCTCCGCTCGGAATCTAAAATTAGAGACCAAAATGTGAAAATATAGCGAGGGAATGACGGACAAACGACTGGACATTTTATTAGAAAATTGCGGTCGGATTTTATTTTGCTTTTCAAATGGCTAACACCACCGGAAATGGGACCAATGTTGAAAATACAATAATCGGGATTTTTTTTTTCTCTTTCTTTTAAACATTTGTTTTTATCGGTATCTAAATTATTATTGCTAGTCATTGAACCGCGGCAAAACAAACAATAATATATTTACATCATCACTCGTGGTTTTAATTTTGGTGGAAAAATTATTTCGCCCCCCTTCTTGTTTTTTACCCAGTTACGCCACTGATCGTATTTATATCGTGTGTGTGAGGTTTGTCCCGAATCTAAAAAAAAAACTTTCTGTTCGTCGTGTAGGTACGTAACGGGATTTTATACGCCGAGGAATGCGGCGACGGATAAAACAAAAAAAAAAAACAAAAACCTATAAATTTATTCCGTTAACGGTAAAGTTTTTTTTCGGGGCAATCAAAAACGTCAAGCTCTTCTACCCGTCTCCCGCGTAAACTCCGTCCTTAATTGTACTTGGACAATTTACAAACGATGGTGTAGGGAGGGCGCGAGAGAGAAATGAGTACGTTTTTTTCCCCTTATGACTCCCCATCAGAGTGTTCATTAGAAAACTAAAAAAAAAAAAAAAAAAAAAAAAAAAAAAAAAAAAAAAAAAAAACACAAAATATATCTCATAAATTCAAAGGTTTGGATTTTTTTTTCACATTAGAAAGGAGAAAAAAGTTAACCAATATTCACCCGCTTCAGGCGAGGTAGTCCGATTGAAATTTTAAAACAAATAGTTTAGCGGTTTGGTATACGAACTTTTTTTATTGATTATTAATTTCTCGTTGACTCGTCATGGTACAAATTTAATTTTCAGTATATTTTATAGTTTTATTTTTCATTTTTAATCGTTGAACGATACCTAGTCGTTCAATAAAATCCGGTAACATTATCGGTATTTGAAAATGTTGATTGTGTCTAGTGTTCATCATAATGATTGATATTTTGGATGTAATGACAAAAAATAAAAATAAAAAATGTTTTTACTAATTTGGCATATTTTTTTTTCGCGCGCGGTTTCAAATATCTGGTGACGAGTTGTCCCTGGCCCCCTCCCATCCAACCATTATTTCTTATACAAATTATTGAAGTAAACGTAAATGCGAATTAAAAAAACATTATATTATAATTTTATACAATCGTATAGTCGTGTAAATATATACGAAATGTTCAGCTAAAAAAATCAGGGCCGTTCCATCAATGTAAACGAGTATTCGTGTGGAAATGCGAAGAGAATACAGTGCGCAACAGGTAGCCACTATCAATTATTATAAAGCTGCCCTGTTTCCTGTATCGGCAGTACACTTTTGCATATTATTAACTATTTATATAAATAACCAAAAACTCATTATAATAAAATCAACGACATTTTTCTATTTTAATTAACCTTATCTTGGGGAAATTCGTAATCGGACGGATGTAAAATAGATTTACAATGTATATAATTTCGCGCTGCCACATTTCGTACGTTACTCAATAGTCAATAATATTATTAATTTAAAATTTATTTATTTATTGTTCATGTATAATTTTCAATTTTCGAATACGAAAACGGTTTTTTTTTTAGGCATCATAAAAAATTGTATATTGTGAACAACATGGGCATGTTTGAACTTATTACTATCAAAACCAAATGGCTCAAATAGTCGCCCAGAGATCAAACAATACAATTGACAATACCATACCGTTTATTACTATCATTATTTATTTAATATTTTAGTTATATTGCCTAACTATTCGTTAGTTATTTATGACCACGAATTAGGAAAGTAATAACAGATAGTTGTTTGTGTGTTTTTTTTTTTTTTTTTTTTTGTCTCTTTTAAATAATCGGTTTTTAGTTGACAAATGGGGCATTTCAATAACAACAACAACAAAAATCAACACGTTTAACCGAACTGTGCCCAGAATCGTATTTCGCTAGCGGTGATTTATCGCTGCGTGCAGATATTTAATTAAATTCCTCTATGTATCCCCCAGCCTTTACAAACTTCCCGCTTGCAACAGCGGACGGTATCCCGCGAGATATTTTATTTTTCATTTTTTTTTTTTATTGCTCTGGAATTTTAAAAACGGGTAACTTTCCGGCATTCGGTAGTAGGTACCCGTACCGATATAAATAATAATAATAATAATAATAGCAATGATGATATTATTATAATGATGTAACGAACGTCGACGTCGGCGACGGTAGCGGTGCCGGTGACGGCCGGCGGTAGTCAGCGCGCGTCGCTCTCGTTCGTCAATCGCGCGCGCGCCCCCCGGACTCCTTGCCACGCCGACTCCCGGTACCCAGTCGTAAATTCTCCGCGGTCCGTGTTTGTCGTTCGCCGGCCGTGTGACTCGAAGCCCGCCAGTCCCAATCCATCTCTCGTGTATAAATTATAATTATTTCCGTCGAGTTTTGTTCGCGTCGAACGCAGCAAATTATTATTTTTATTAATCTGTTTGGTTTTTTTTTTTCATTTCGTTCTTTTGCAATTCTTATATTCGCGACGATGCTCACCGCCGCCGCCGCCGCCGCCGAAGAATCCGCGCTGCCCATAATGATCACCGACCGCCGGGACGCCCTGCTCGTCCGGAGTCCCGCGCATTACTCCAACAGCGTCGTCACCAACGTCTTGTATTTTTTACTGTCCGTCTACTTCTATCTCGACTTGCAGGGCGGCATGTTTTTCTCATAATAACTGACGAGGTACACGCCCAACGCCGTTGTAGTGATATTATTATCGCTAAACCTTTTTTTTTTTTTACATAATGTCTATCGTTGCATGCGTATTAGCGTGCGCGGCCGTATAATATAATAAATATATTTTTCTTGTGTGGAAATATGACGTTCGCGGCCGTTTCGTTTTGTACAAGTTTCAAAAATAGGTTATTCCACGGTTTTAATGTAAATTTATTTGCGCGCAATTATCATTTCAATCGTGTGCGTACCGCACACACAGGTGTTCCGAGCACGACTTCAGCCTGTCGGCGTCTATTTAAAATAATAATAATAACAATGGTTTCGGGGTTTTTTTTTTTTTTTTATATGTTTGTCGAAAACTACGCCAATGAATTTATATTTGTAATAATTATCATCGAATATTATATAAGTAAAACTTCCGGATATCCTAAACAACGCCCACAAAATAATACAAATGGGGGAGGGGGGAAAAAAAATGCCCGTATAATCTGCCGACGAACCCGTATAATATATTATACGTAGCACTCGTCGTATGTACCTATAATAAATAATGAAATGTCCCGACAATCATTCATAATTTAATATATTATTATTGCATCAAACCACCGGTGAAACGGTTTGGATTGAAACGCCAGTGCACTCTCAGCTGGTTGGGAGGGGGTTCGTTTAATCGTATATTATTGTTGCCTTGAAGTACATCTTATACGAGTGCATAAAAAAATCTGTTAGAAAACGATTAAATGCCGTCTATTTTATATAGATTCGACGTAATTTTACACAAATAATAAATAAATGGCCCAATTATACGTAATGTAGCCGCGCCGCGAATCGCCGAGGTTCCGTGAAAGTGCACCCGACGATTATTCCGTATATTATAATTTTCCTAAGAGATCCGTGCGGTTTTTATTTTTTCCGTCTCGGTATCAAAACCTAAATAATTGTCGTGGCCCGTGTGATTATAATGATTTCACAGTCGGCCCGGATACCATCAGGATGAGAGATTCCGTAAATTTGTATCAAGTGGCGCGTCCGGAAATTTGCTGTGTGAGGGAGACACCAAGAATAATCGTGCGAAAAATCGTCTACTGTGTGCGCCTGGTCCGGCAACGAAAATTTAAAACGCCCGTTTTTGTTCAATAAATCGATTTTTTCCTCCTTGTAACCGGCCCGAAATATATTTTCAAGATTAAATTACTGAATAAACATTGCATGGCTGTTGGATTTTTAAACCAGGATGTATGAAACGTATTATTATATTATACTCTATCGTTTCCCACGTCACTTATCGCGGGGCCCGTGGGTTTTCATATTATTAAATGGTATTATTATGCGAATATCTAAATTCAAATCGTATACGGCAGAGGTTCCCAAACTATTCACAACACAGCCCATTTTCAAATTTTTTTATTTTTAATTTTGGCGACCCACCACATACTAATTAGACCTGCATTTCTATTAACAATAATATTTATAGCTTTACGATATACATGTCGAAAATACATTTTATTTGTATTCGTATAAAATAATTGTATATTTATACCTAATATAATATGAAATTACTGTCTAAAATGTTTCTTGTAGTTATCTTCTGTAGAAAAAAAATATATATATATATATTAAAATTAAACGCGACCCACCAAAAGTTCAATCGCGACCCACAGTTTGGGAACCTCTGGTATACGCCATTTTAGGCGTGGGGCAGTTATTCCCACGTGATTTCAGAAAAGCGAAAGTCCGAAACGAAATCGTTATTTACCTTATGACCTTACACGACGTGAGTTTGTCGCCGAATGTCCAAAACGAAGCGATATTGAAATATTTGAAGTTATGTTCAATACTTTTAGTTCTTGTCGGGCGTACGGAAGGAGAACTGACCGCAGCCTTACTTTTTTTTTTTTTTTAGATAAGGATGCCCTATATTCCGAATAACATACTGTAATCATTTTGTTTTAGCTGAGTGTAGCTAGTGATGTACCTCGGGCAAATACCCAAAGGGTAGGTAAACATTTTGGGTATTTCTGGGCCAGAAATTCAGGGAAATATATTTATATATATATTTTTTATTTTTTTTTTTGTTCATCTGGACTAACTGTTCGCTCTAATTTGCATTAGAATTATTAGAATATATAACGAATAGATAAGAAATAATATTAATTGTTTTAAATATGTTCTAGAGTGAGAGGAAACTGTACGGAAACATTATCGCCTAGGGTCTTAGTCGAAGGTGATTTTTGTAATCTAATATTTAAATTTCCTAATGCCAATAAAATGAAAAATCATTTGTGTAGTAATCGAGTGCGTATGGACTATGTTCTATGGAAAACGTAAAAAAATATGTTTTATTTGTTTTAAGTAGATTAAACGAGACTGTTTAGTTTGTAATTAAAAAAATTGAAAACCAATTGTTGTGTGTCCTTTATCTATTCAATATATATATATATATATGGCTTTATAAATAATTAACAAAAAAAATAAGCACCCCACAAGACGTTTTTTTCTAATCGAATTCGTTGTTGCTGTACGTGTCTTACGTTAAAAATGGATTTACCGGAGTTTTACCGCGGTAAACGGGGACCGGTATTCGCCCTAAACAAATATTTACCGTGTAATGACGTCACGTGCAATGACGTCACGTAAAATTTGCGCGTAACGCCCGCGACTTTGCCGTGTCAGCGAACAATCTACGGGGAACAATACGAAAGTTTACGTAATCTCACCGGTTTCCGCCGGCGACTGTGCCTCGAATCGGCGAGAGCCCCGTCGTACGTGTACGGAAATACGCTCTCGGGGCAGAGCCTACTCGTGCGTCGCCCGCCGCCCCCTGAACTCTCGGCTTCGTTATCACCGGTATTGTAATAAATAAACTACCGCGGTAATAATATTAATTGAAGAGGTACCTATAATTAACACCGCCACTCGTCTTTTTACCGCGTAGACAATAGAAACCGTGCGTTTCGTACCGTAAAGACCGGCGGCGGCCCCCGGTCGCGACAACAAATAATCGAAATCAAATATCCGTTTGTAATATTCGTACGTTTCCCCCGTTCCGAGAATGATTCCGAGTGGGAAACACGGAAGCCACGGGAATTTGTCAATACCTACGGATTTTCCGTCCCGCTGTGCTTTAATACGTTTCCGATTTATTTATTTGAAACATTTCCAGCGGGGGTTTACTGTAAGAAAAAAAAAAAAAAAAAAAAAAAAAAATGTCAACAGTCGAATTGCGTTTTGCCGCCGGTTTTCGGAGGCACGCGGTTAGTCTGACCGTGTTAATTCGTGTGAGTTTTATTTTTATTCCCCATTGCCCTGGTACAATTAATCGCTAATAAACATATTACATAATCTTTTTTTTTTTTTTTTTTTTTTTTTTTTAATCATTATATTCGCAGCAATATGATAAATACACCACTTGGTACGGAAGTACCGACCGCGTGTTGTGCCGTTTATATAGGTGATAACTCTCGGCGCGGGGTCGTCGTGACCTCATCAAAATGATTAATAATCGGACGCGAATGGATGGAAGAGAAAAATAGAAAAAGAAAAAAATAACATACACGAAACTCGCTTTTCGGAGTGACCTTCTAATAATAATAATAATTCACCGCATTAGTGGTAATAATACTTATATCGTAATGAAAAAAATAATTATTATTTTATTATTTTCACACGTCGGTGTCTGCCTGCTTAGTCGACGCGATTCTGACCTTCTGCTTGTTTGTTCGTTTCAATACGTTACTATAACGCCTCGCGTATCTGTAATTTTTTTTTATTGAATTATTGGCATACCGTCCGTCGTACTCCGATAAAAATTAATCGATATTTTAACGGATTTAACGGCAATACCCGCGCACTTGAATGGACTGGTGTACACCCGTAATACACGCGATACGTTATTAAACATTATATTATTTGTGTATATGAAAAAAAAAAAAGAGAAAAAAGAAATCGTGTTTTAAATGAAGTACCGTAGGGTACGTTTACGATTTCCGTCAATTTGTGTCAAATAGTCAAACCTTTTCGAGAAACGTTTCAAATGAGTTCGAAAATTGCCGTTTGAAATTTTTACCGCGTCTGGACACGGCTAATGTAATAAGTATTCTGTACGAGAATAAAGGTCTTTGCGATTGTCACTACTTTAACCGAATTACAGCAACAAAAACAAAATCGAAAATTAACAAACACCACACCATCCCTTTCCCATCCACGAGGTTGACGATCATTATTTTTGGTAGAAAAGTTTTTTAGCAACAGACAGAGAAAAACACACACATCATAGTAATAATACATTCCTTCGCGAGCTACGTTCAGTATCTAAAAAAATACGTGACTAACTTTTTCCTTGTGTGATTTTTTTTTTTTTTTTTTTAGATTCTGAGCGTGTTTACTGTGATGTGTGTTAACAACTTTTCCACCGGAAATCTTGCTCCAATAAAAACAGAAACAAAATAAAACGACAAGGAGTTTGGGAGCGGGTTCATTGGGGGAGGTCGTTTTAAGATTTTCCATAGTAGACGAGAATATTTTCGATATTGGTTCTTTTGTTGTGCGTAATTCGGTTAAACATAAACACGTGGTACAATTACCAAAATATTCCGGCAATTTTTTGAACTACTATATATGTAGTAATTTTCGAGTATTTTTTTTGTTATCGATAAAAATGGTCGGCGGGGGTTCAAATAAAATAGAATTCGTTTGCTTGTGCGTTTGTTTTGCACGTGATATTATTAAATAATTTGCGTCGTCGCCCCACAACAGTCTAATCGTTTTATGTATGCATCGCCCGAGTCGTGTCATTTGATATTATTATACTACACTCGTCGACCTCAAAAATCGGTGTTTTTTTTCTGTTTGTTTGTTTGTTTTGGGTGACCGTGGAAAAAACCGCCGCGGTGCACGTAATCTATACCTATATACAATTTATAACGATTAATTTTTATCGCGTTCGCACTTTCGCCGTCCGCCATTCCGGCCGTTTTATTTTTTTTTTTAAAAAAAAACCATCAAAATAAATAACTACATGTATCTCGGTATAAATACCTTCAAACCTTCAAATATGTCCGATACGATGGTTTGAATTTTCAAAAATTGATTGTTGTTGTGCGATACTCGCAAGGTATTATGATTTAATTTGTTCTCCCCCAATTTCTTTTAGGCGACCCGTAACCCCCCCCCCCCCGGGATCGCACGGCCAGCCCTCGATAATTCAATAATAATAATAATAATAATATTATCATTATTTAAGACACTTAGATGATAATTATTGATAGTAAACAACAAAAAAGAGTATATTAAAGATGGCCGATTATGAGTTTTCGCTCGATTGCTACGTTTTTGGACAAACAAACACCGAGAATACTACGGTTAATTTCTTTTTTTAAATGTCAACACACGCGAACTTTAATGCACGAATTACTCTACATCGCATTATTATTGACCTGATTACGACGTGCCCGCGTTGGTTTTCACTGTTAATTTGTAGATATGTATATTATTTATATATATATATATATATATATATATATATATATATATATATATATATATATATACATATACAGTTAACATACGGGCAGTTGTTATATAAAATAATAACAGATATATCGGATTTTTTTTTTAATTTCGATTTAAAATTATTCGTTATTGTATTGTTTCAAATATATTTAGCGTTCGTAAAATGTATACAGATAACAAATAACCGATATGGTTATCGTTGACGTGAAATTTCCCGTTTTTCGTTTCGATATACATACGCCGAGTCTAGGAAATGAATTAATTGACCGATGATTGTGTCTATAGACAATAATAAAATAATTAATTCATTATACTGTAGTAATTCATTCGATTCGCCGATCGTCAGCGGTTTTTTTTTTTTTTTTAACATAATACATACTAACGTAATAATACTATACAGTAGACTCACGGTAATCCGGCAGATATTAGACCAGAGGACTGCCGGGGATTAACGAAAGCGCCGGATTAATGGAGTTAAAACACATAAAAATTCATTTTTATTTATTGAAAAAAATCTTAATTTATATTATTAAAACATATAAATAATACATACTGACTAATTGATTGATTACTGTGTTGAACTAATCGTTTGATGGGGCAAATTTAAAGCAATTATTAATTGTTTTATTGCTTAAATTGATGCTTTTAAGACTTTTTCTTGTAATTCGTTTGTCGTGTCCATGAGTTTTACTTTTATCGAGACTTGTAGCCCATTTAACTCACTATTAAAAATGCGTATGCGTTTCATATGATTCCGTGGTATAATCTAATTGGTAGATAAAATACATATCGATTTCATCCATAATAATGTAAGTATTTTATATTAACATAGAGACGAGAACCGAACGCATAATATTATATTATATTCGCCTCGAGTGATGGATTTATAGATAAGAAAAATGTTTAAATGCATTCTAAAGTCCCAAAGTGCGTATAATATATTATATAATATTAATATAACCCGGGAGCGAAGTTTGTTGTTTTATTCCGATTTTCACGATTAAAAAAAACAAACCAAGACAATATATAATCGTTTCACGAGTTTATTTTTGGACCGTATATAATATTACGTCACGGACGCAAAATGATGTACAAACGTGCAGAGAGATGTCACGTTTACCTCCACGAGACTCGGTTAGTTTACCGCACATTGTTATAATTTAAGAACTCTAGCGGAAAAAACGTTATAGAATTCGTTTTGGACGTTATCCGATAAAGAGAAAAAAATATATCAGCTTGACGTACAGGAACGATATTTATATGAATTTTTATTATTATTATTATTTTGGTCTCCCGAAAAGTTTTGAAAAATGACGGGCTCTTCTACACAGAGCTCTTCAATTCCAATCGCAGGAGCGCGTCCGACACCTTTGGTCCGTAAAGACGAGTGGAAAGAGGATGCATACTTGAAAGAAAAAAAATATTCAAATTTTTTCTAATAAAAACAGGAAGACTTTTAGTTTTCGCGTTGTCCGATATCCGGATAATTAATCGGGTATACGGCAAGCAAGATACGAACAAATAATTCGGCAAATGTTTTATTTTAGAGTGATTAATTGAAAATAATTGAAATGGTATATTGATCTGCACGAGAAGGTGAATCGACGAGGCAAATAGGGCACGACGTATATATAGGCCAAAGATTTTATACCAGTGACATCGTAGACGTGATTGTGAGGGAGACACGGATGATAGCGTATGGAATATAATGGAGAATTGGTGATGAATATAATTTGTATCGTATTTAGGATTGGGATTAATGCCCCGGGCGTCAAATTTTTGGAGCGGAAAAAATTAAAAACATTTTTTATTTTTTTTGTTTTTTTTTTATGAAAAAAAACTATGATTTAGTGTAGTAAATCGACTACAGTTTACCAAACAAAAAAAAAAAATACAGCCTATTGCGGATCTATGAGGCATTTTTACTAAAAATAGCAAGACTAAAACTGATAAAACCACCGACAAAAATAATAGCCTGCTCGCGGGTAGGCCACACTTTTGTTAGTGGGAAGTTGATAACGTAGGATGTAGAAAGGAAATTATTTGCCCACTGCCTTTTTAGAACGTCCCGTGGATGTGAACGATTTTTTTTTTTTTTTTTTTTAATGGAGTACCTCTACATAATGTCGCTAAAGAATTTATTTATCCGTTTCTTGTAAAAAGCATAAAATGTGTAAAGTCGTTGAATTGGAACTATAACAATTCCTACTCGGGTGACCGGCAGTTCTCTCAGTCTCGCGTAGACAGAAGTGTACTACCGATTTCATAATGGCGAGACCCCCTCTAGTAGTAAAACGTGGCCCCGGGGCGCGAAACGCCACTGAATATAATCGGTAGATGGGAAACAAATGGCGAAAATGAATATCTTTTAAATTACGATTTTTTGACGATTATAGTAAGGTGGGGGGGGGAGAAAAATAAAATCATTTTCGGGGCCACTCTCCTAGCCGCTATCTTGTCCCTGAACGCGCGTATACGGGACGATTTAACAAACAATAGTTGAATTGGATTTGTCGTGATCTCCGTGAATTACCCTGTATTTTTTCCTCCTTGCACCCGTGTGTTTTTTTTTTTCCTAATTACTACGTTTGTTGTGCGTTTTACGTGACGCGCGTGTGCCGTGGGCTACGACGAAATAAAAAATATCGATTATTGTTGTCGGGTTAGGTATATCGGCTAACAGTTTTGCAACATTTTGCAACGGTCGTCGCGAATTCGATACGCGTTTAATTATTAATTATTCGCAGTGGTGGTAACGATTAAATTCTCCGTCGTAAAACGTTTTTGTTCATTGTGCGAAACAATAATATGGCCGTGCGTTTTGAAAATCGTTAACGTATTGCCTACTAAAATCGCACCATTGTCCGTTAGAATTGTCGTTCGGCTGCCATGCAATTCATTACCGCCGCCGTTCCGCCGTTTACGTCATTGCGGTGTCGTATGACAATGATCGCGGGAATTTATTGAAATTGTCGGCGTGTTGTACCTAATGATATTATAGAATACCACTTGAACAATTTTTAATCGTGTTGTAAAATGCTTTCGGAATTCGCGAATCGTCTCGTAGTTAAATCACTCGAAACGTTTAAGTTTCTTGAAACGGTATTTATTGTTATCGGCCGCGTTATAAGGCATTCTATTCTATTATATTAACGTATACGTTGACGCCGTAATTCTTATACAGTAAAGAACGAAGTAGTTTTTTTTTTAAAACAAAAAATTTTGTTTTGCCTATCTGTCGTAAAAACCGGCCACGTAACTTGCAGATATCGCAGATTAATATCTATAATACAGTCAGATAGATACACTAATATTTATAGATATTTGTGGATACTAGATATCTGTCTGGATAACAACATAAATCTGTACATAAAACAGTAAAACTTCCATGTAAACATGTTAACAGGAAGTGCAATACTTCCGGACGACCGCTATATAGGAGTGCATAGAAATTTAAACAAAAAAAATAAACCAAATACACAATAATATGTACGCACTAAAAAATGTATTTATGACGTGTGAAACACTGAAGAGATATTTACTATGTGCAATTTAAAATGAAAAAGTTGTTGCGTAGTTTGTTTTACATTTGTATTATTTGAACACATTTTTCCGAAATTAATTTCCGCTGTTTTTAATAAATTAAAGCCATCTACGTCACCTTGTTGAAGAATAAAAACAGCTAATTGTTTTATTTGATTAAGAACCTCTGAATAATTTGATACATTGCACTCAGGTTCATCAGTTCCTCCAGCTTCCTCGACGTCTTCATTGATTTCCTCCTCGTCATTAACTCTAGTGATCAACGACTTGCTATCTTCTTTAGTGTTCAGATTTTGGTTGACCGCCAAAAAGTCTTCACCTTGCATATGAGTTAGCAACCTGTTAACTAATTATTCAACAACAATCATTTCGTTTTTGAGATTTGTGCATATTGAAACCTAAACTAACCTATCAGTTAGGTGTTTTTTTTTTCTTTTGGACGCCATCATAACCACGCACTTCGAACCTTTTTCAACTGACATTGGAAACCAATGAAACACACAGACCCGCCGTGTTCGTAGCGTTATCGCAAAAATTCCATACGATATGTAACTATAAATTGCTTTAAATTATTTGGGCAAACCACGCACATAAAATTTCTATTTTGGATACCAAGTACTTATATTTTGACCGTTGTTCAGAGGTATTAATGTATTTTTCCTATAACACTTGACGGTAACAAAATAAATTACCATTACATAGAAGTTATGCAATAGAAGTTTTACTATACATTAAGCACCCCTACCCATTATTTTTGCTTCAGTTTTGCGACCATGGCCCGGCCCCGGCTGTCCCGTAGGTTTATGTTAAACCATTATCTATTTCAGTGGCGTATCTGGAGCTCAGTCAAGGGGATGGGATGGTTTAAACATTGTAACACACCGCAAAATATCGCAAGGGATTCCCTCGTCACAAATAAAAAAGGCAACAGTTATCATATTTTTATATATATATATATATATATAATTATTTGCCTCTTAAAAAAAAAAAAAAAAAAAAGTAATATTAATCTTTTTGTGTCACATGCAAGCCTATCTATGACTACTTGGACGTCCGTTTTAGATCTTAACCAAATCTGTAGTGTAATAAAACAAAGCGACATGCAATGGAGTAAAAGCAAAAGCATCTGTTGTTACAATAAATAAATAGCTATAAAAATGTGTAGAACCATAGGGTTTTACCTGCGCAAAGTGGGATAATAATAATACCAGAACACTAGTCGTCGATCCACCTATCGCTTCCGCCATTCAGAAACGCCACTGATGTCCATTTTACTACTATACTTACATTATTATATCGCTCGTAGCGTTATTATTTTATTGTTTTTATTTATGTCTCTAACGTTTTTGTTGCTTTCGTTTTGTAGCGTCGACGCCGCCGCGGCCGAGGAGGACGCGAAAACGCCCCTCAAGAAAACCAAAGACACCACCGCGCTGCTGTGGCGTACCCTCCGGATCGCGGTGCCGTTCTACCTGGCCGTCGTGATCCTGTGCTCCATCGGCTGGCTGGAACCGCAGTGCTGCGACCTGCAGAACAACTACAAGTGGTCGTTCGCGCTCGGTTTGCGGTACATGAACGGCCCGCCGCCCACGTGACGTCGACGCTAAATCAAAAAAAAAAAAACTAATTAATAATAATGAAAAAACATGATTAATAAAAAAAAAAAAACATAATTGTAACATACATAATTCGCGTTTCTTCCAAATCGTTTTTTTTTTTTTCTACATATATATATATAAACTTGTACATAACATATTTAATATTACATTGTATCGTTATTAATATTACGGTGAATATTTGCCCGGATAACTCGCGAACCGGGAAATCGCGTATACAACTCCGCGGGGTGCGTGCAAGAAAGAGTCGGTGATCGACACCCGGGGTGTATAACGAATAATTGCATTAATGAGCTGTTAACACCGTTCACCAATACATCTCTTTCGCCCTCTCAAAGTAAAATCAACATTCCTATATAACAATTATTTTAACTATTTTAGAATACATACAAATACAATAATATGGTATTTATATTATATATATTTTCTTTTTTCTACAATTTATTTATATGAGTTCTATTATATATAAAAATATTATAATTGAATACATCAGTAGCATATATATATATTTATATAAATTTATTTTTTTTTTAATTCATATATATTTTTTAATAAATGCAAAAATGTATTGTCATCGTGTAATCAATAACACTCATTGTTTATACTATAGACTTTTTGATTGACATTATTTGATTCGATTATTTTTGAAATTATCCTCTAAGTTTTTTTTCTGTTTGTTGTCAATACAAGACTTGTTTAATATTCTTCAAACAGATTATCGTTTTTTTTTTTTTTTTTTAATTATTTCTATTGACTATGATAGAACTGTTTACGAGACTGCAAGACTATTATTTTTGAAATACCTGTCAAATATAACTACATCGGTATATATTAATATTTAAACAAATTGTTGGTTAGTGAGTCGTTCAATAATCCAACGTCTACGACTTTTTCCTGTTGTCACAACCTCTCAACCCAACATAATATTATACCAAAACCGACAATCGGTTACTTTTTTTTTTTTTTTTTTACATTGCATGTTACCAATATAATTTTAATACAAATAATGAGTACAAAAAACTGAAAACTAATAACATTGATCTTATAAAGTACAGTTGTTTGTTTGTTTTTCTCCAATTCTATTACTTATCCATAATGTGTATAATGTCTTCCGCAGTGTTCTCGTTTGCTGTATTTTTTTTTTCAACCTCGGTAAAAATAATTATTGTTAAAACATTGATTTACTAATATTATATTATGGAATATCATTGGAAATAATATAAAATATCATTCGATGGCAATCTATTGTAGTGATATATATATACATAATTATGATTATTTATTTGCTTAATTTTTTTTTAACCTAAGTTCATAAAAATTAATTACTTCTATCATTTATTTTGTAAATTTATCATAATATTATATTTTTGCGCTTGTGTAAAATATTATTACGATTATTTATTTGGAATATGTTCAATATTATATTTTATACATGCAATACGTAATAATATTGTTAATATAAGTGTGCAGGTATCGCGTATACGGTGAATCGAATCAGTGCTGCAATGAATATTTTCGGCGATACTAAATTTGTACCTTAACATTTAATACCTTTTCATTTCGCTAACCCTTACGTTTTATTAGGCAATTATTATTAAAACCAAGAAAACAATATACAATATTATCTGGTTAATTTCCGAAATTCCGATTAAAAAAATATGCCTAGAAAAAAAAAGAAAATTTTGCCTCTTTAACTGGATGTCTCCGTGTTCGTCCCTCTTGATTTATCTCGGTGCCACTGGACAGACTGAATAATAATAATCATATTATAGTCTCAATCGATACACCAGATCCGTGTACTTGCTCTTTTCTTACTTCCACAATTTTATACATCTATAATCTACGTACACAAAAACTTAGTAACAGCTATCATTTTTTTATCTCAATTAATAATTTGTCTAGTCTTTTTTTTTTTGTTGTTTATATAATGTGTTATATATTAATGTTAATTCATATTGAAATAGATAATGTTTAGAAAACAAAACCCCTGTAACATTATTGTCAAAGAACATTACAATGTTTTATTGAAATATATTATTGTAATAATATATTAATATTATTATTATGTGTGTGGGCAAATAGCATTTAACATATTTTATAAATTATTTATGTAAATATGCAATAAGATAAAATGTCTAAACATTAATTTTATAAACTTTTTATTTTATTGTTATTGTAAAATATTGCGCATTTTGTCTTGTGTTTTATAAAACGTACAGGGCAATGGTCACAATTGTAAATTAAATTACATAATACTTTTGACTAATATTAAAAATGCATTTGCTAGGTAAACAGATTGTAACACCGTTGTGTACATTGATGACGTCGCATCGTCATCCGTAGGTACTTAAATGTTATATGTAAATCCAAACGAATAATACAAATTGCTGTATTGCTTTTTACGCAAATTACGCAATTCGTGCGAGTATCGAATAAACGAGCTCTGGGGTTATTTTATATATTATAATTGTTTGTAACAATGTGTAGTACCTATCTTTTTTTTTTTATATATAATAAAATTTAACGATGGTTTTACACAGATACGTATATTATTATTTTCCTTTATTTTTTTTTTTTTTTTTTACACTATGTTTTACCCATAGATAACAATTAAACGCCTATACCGATTTCATTGCTGGCCCACATACCTTTTTGGCGAAGAGAGAACACGTAAACTTTTACTGGAGAAATAAACATATTGGTGCCGTTTTTTATGTAAAAAAATAGTTTATATTGTTATCTGTCTCTACGTTATATAATATAATCAAATACCATAAATTGACTTAGAGAGCCTAGAATAAGAGAGGAGTGGTCGCCGGTACCATATTATCAATTGGTATTATAATTGTTTACGTCAATAACGTCTTCACTATTTGAATTTGTTATTTATTTTAATAATGTTGTTAATTGAGAGCCTGTTAATTACAAAAAAAATGACTATAATCGCTCAGTAGTCCTGTTATTGCTGCACGTTCTCTTTGTTACTTAGGTTTTTGTACACATTATGTTTATTTAATTATGTAATTATAATTATATTCTGTAGACCTTTTATGTTTCAGGAAAAGAATTATGAACCTTATTGAGCGTATGAGAAACATTAAAAATATCTGTGTTTTCATAATTTTCTTATAGATATAAGAAACTTACAAAAATCTAATGATTAGAGATAATTGTAAATTTTTAAACATTTATAGCGTTCAACAAAGCATTTTAAGTAAATTGAATCGGGATTAAAAAAAACCTATATTAGAAGTGTTCACGATGTCTGTTACCGTTACTGTTAATATATTACATACATCATTTGAAAATCTATTATTTTATTCCACTGTAAATCTGAAAATTAATTTAGTTAACAAATTGCCTATTTGTTATTAATATTAAGGAGTGATTATCTATATATATATTTTTACTGACCTGTCAATTGCTTCAAAATAAATATCATTTTTTCAAGCATTTTAAAGTAGTGAATTTCAAAATGTATTTGCCAACAGTTGGTGAAACAAAATAATCTGAACGGTACCAGCACACGGACACAGCGGCCGGTCGGTTATCAGAAATTAAAAATTTACAAATCTATTTCTTCATCAAATAGAAATTATGACAATAGGCTTAAAAGTTAAAATTAATACTACTTAAAATATTTAAATGTGCCGACATAAGATTAAAGTAAATACTAGACTGGGGCAAATTCCCTAGTTCCCCCCCCTCCAAAAAAAAAAAAATCACGCCACTGACTTGCTTATAGGCAGATCCGTATTTAACATTTTGACACCCCCGGGCATACGTTTATGCCTCCCCCCCTAATTATCAATTTTACACATATTTCGTCTTAATATTCATTCGTATTTTCCGCACATTTTCTATTCGTTTTATTTGTTTCGATATTAAAATCGAACAGTAAATACAGAGGAGCCATACTCTTCTTCGTTGACGAACTGATCCGACCCGTCCGGGTTCATGAATCTGTGTAGAATCCATCTCATGGTGGCAGCATTGAAAGACTGCATCGTCAAAAAACTAATAGGTATATGGAAAAACGACATCGTCAAAGTACCAACCGGAAACAGTGCGGGAGTGTATAGATCGGACGAAATCTTCTGATAGAAAAAGCGTTTACAGAAAGTAAAAAAAAAAAATATCATTGTAAAAATCATAAGACCCCCCTTCAGAATCTAAAATTCGCCATTAATTGATTGGCTCGTAACATGGAAATTGCAAGTTTTCGTCTAAAACGCGCTGGCTTAAAAACTAATAAACTCGCCCGTAAACAAATGCGAACGATACGTTTTCCACGTCCGGGCAACCGTGAGGAACAAGAAGAAGAAGAAGAAGGAGGAGAAAAAAAACAGTTTTGAATTAGTACCGTTGAACCGATATTAAAAAAGAAAAATCAAATTTTAAAAACCCGATTATCTTTGGCCGAAGAATATTCTCGTTCGTTTTAAAACTAGTCCGGTACCGCGATACCCTATAATATATAAAATGGCCGGCGAAAAGAAAGGAGACGCCAGCGAGCTCAACTACGACATGAATTACAATCTATTCCTGCTGAAGACGTCGATGCAGAACCTGAAATCGGCCCAAGGTGAGCGGTAATCGATAAATAGTAGTCCCCCGTCGCTTTTATATTGGTCCGGTTGTACCTGCGCTGTCCGCCCGAACTCCGATTTCGTACCCGTAATTAACGTAGCGCCGTTACGGTGTTTTCCAGACAAGCACAGCGTGAACCGTTGGGTGCACAAATTGTTGGCCAGCAACAAAACGACGGCCGAGATGAAGCTCCGCAACGACTTCATGTACCACCTGGTCACGTCCGTCCAGGAGGGCGAGCTCCGGTCGCCGTTCAACCAGTACCCGCCGTCGTCGCCGCTCGCCAACCTCACGCACCTGCTGACCGGCAACGCGCCCTCCGCCGGCGGCAAGGGCGGCAACAAGGCCGGCGGCGGTTCGTGGGAGTGCGACCTGTCCAGCGAGGACACGGACAAACCGATGTTGTACAGGCAGTCGCCGGACGGCGGGGCGTTCCTGGCCGCGCAGCCCGTGCCCAAGTGCGGGGCCTTCTGTTACTTGGCCGTGGTCAGCAAGCCCCCGGCCAAAGACGGCAAACCGAATTTGTAGACAGCCCGTTACAATATACCATACCCTGTGATAGAAATATTTCATCTTTTAGTGTATTTAAATTGTAATTGTTGGTGGTCGGCCATTGTTTTATTCGCGTGTACCGTATTGCCGTTACGTGCGTCTACGGTTCCCCATCCGTAACTCATCGAACCGTGCGTCGTCCCTGTCCCTGTCCAATTAATCATGTGACATAACTCGCGATTTTTAAAATCTGACATTTATTGCAAATCCGGATTTCGGATATTGAAAATCCGGATTTTTATCCGAATCTAAATTTCGGATTTTAACATTGTGATTTTATATTCTGCGATTCGTTCTCAACAACTATTATTGTTAATAGGCATTACATGTGTAAAACGCAAAATACGTTTTTACAATTCAAAATGTATCGCAAATAGAAATTTATTGAAAAAAAATTACTAACTGTATTCCCGATTGGGCAAACGTTGTTTTACTCATACAAATTGTTTATGGTAACACACCTTAAACTTAATAAAATTATCTAACTCGTTTTATAATGTAAAACAAATTACCTACGGATTTGATTTTAAGATTTTGAAATTGTTAACAGAAAATTCGGATTTTGGGATTCGAAACATACATTTTCGGATTTCAGAATGCAAAAATCCGGATTTTTTCTATCACTAATATAAATGTCAGGTTTTTATATATATGTTTAATATATATGTTTTTATTAATTCTTTATGGAACCAACTATAGCACTTTACAAGACAAGTAAGTAAAAATACCTACAATATAGACGATTCGCAAATTCAATTTATTAATATTAATTAAAAACCAAATGTATATGTATATTTTTGTTAATTTTCATAATCCTATTGTTAAACCATAAATAATCGATTGTTTAGTAACAATTTTTTTTTTTTTTTTGGTTTTTTTTTCAGGTTTAAAATCCGAAAGCATCTTTTTTTTTTGTAATCGTTTAAAGTCAAAATGTTGATTAAAAAAAAACCATAACGTATGACTCAAATGTATTAGGCAACTTTTTCAATATTCGTCGCTTCTGCAGAGAGAACTTTCTCTACCCTTAGGTAAGTGAAAAAAACTGGTGTTAACTCATTTGTTAAATGTAAGGTGAGGTTTTCTTTTTAAAAAGTTGTGATGTAAAATTTATAAGTAACAAAAACCATGATTTTCTCCCCTCCCTCTCCATAAAAACAATACCCTAGAGCCATAATCGCGTGTCATTGATATGTTCAACAACAATTTGTTTTCAATAAGTTAGTTTTTGATGGTAGGTTATCAAATATGGATTTGAGCTTTTTGGCATCTTCTATGGTTTTTTTTTTTTTTTTTTTATATCCGACATGACATTATACTATTTTAACTACTACAAATGGCCAAGACAATATCAAATTTAAAAATTAGTAAAAATACTGTATGCAAACCGTTAATCGGCACCACAGACCGCAATAGTCATTAAGTATATATTCAATTTATTTTGTTACATATCGTATAGTATTTTGTTTTTTTCTGGTATTCAATAAACCGATACATTTTAATGGTGGATAGTTATTAAATTAGATTGTATTTTTTAAGCCGTTTCAGTAGTGTCAACGCCAAGTTAAATTTCTTGTGCCTTTCAAAGTGCTTCAATAAAACGGAATACAATGAAAACCATTATTAGAGAATAAAATTATAAACTTGTGTAAACCAATCAAAACTCATCTAAACCATTATCAACGTATGGCTATCATTACAACACCATGGAAAAAAAAAAAATACATTTTGGTAATAAACTCGGACCTATGTATGCCGAGAACAAGTTCATAGATGTTCAAATATTAATTTGTGAACAAGTTATGAACCATAAAATCCGTATTTTATGGTATGTTATAATCGAGAGAACGATTTCAGATGATGCGAATCAGTTAAAGGAGTTGGACGTAGGCAACTCCTTCTACAAATATGCCTGCAGGCTAGTCCGACGTTTTGAATTGGTTTTTTTTTTTTTTTTGTTTTGTTTTCTAGTGATATTTTGTGTAATTTCACTAGTTTGACAGCAAAACAGAACCGACTCGAAACCGCTCGGAAAATCTGAATTAACCCGCAGACCATCACAGCAAACGTTTCCGGAGATATTACTCCGTATTAATCACACGGAAAACCGTAATGTGAATTGTCACTAAGCGTTGTGCGTTAACGTTTTTTTTTTTTTTTTTATCAATGGTGGTTTGGGGGTCCACCTCTTAACCCTTTGAGTAACTTTTTTAAAAAAAAATAGAAAACTAATTTTTTTTTTATTGAATTCATATTGTCCTTTATTATCATATTACAAAAAAAATATTAAAAATTTTTTTCAAAACTCACAAGCACTTAAATAATGGTGGTTATAACATATAATTACAAGTTTATTATTTTGTGTGAAAAGTTGAAAAGCAGTTTTGATCTGATGTTAAGCATAATGCTACATTGCATGTAGAGCATTCCCATTTGGTTCTTTTCGGCTTTTCTTTTGTGGAGCAGTTATGGCATCTACGAATAGTATAACTTTTTTGCAAGTGTTCTACATTTGCAAATCGCGTTTCCAAAGATATGTTAGGTTTGAAATGGATTACTTTATCTTTTGATTGAGGTAGTTTTCCTCTTGGAGATGTAAATGGAATGCCAACTAGACTAGCAACTACTGCTAATCGGAAATCTTTCAAAGGAATTGGTTTTCCTTGACTTTTTATTTTAAATAATAAATAAGAATTAGTGACAGAAACGTGTAAAATGTGAAAGAATATTCTATGCCACCATTTTTTGCACTTCCTATCGATTTGATAGTATAATTTCATCATATCAGCATAATCAACATTCCACATATGCTTATTGTAGTCTTTCACCAATTTAGAACATAGTAAGGGTGATCGACGATTCATCTTTTGCTTTTCTCAAGCAAGTTGTAAGTTCATCAGGATCATGATAATTAGAGAGAAATTGAATTGGACGATTGTCTTTCCATGTTTATTTGTATGAAAAATGAATATAAAAATAAAAATATTAAATACCTCTATAATATCTGTAACATCCTCCTCAAAATCAGATTCATCTCCAATTATAGATTCACAGTGGCTCGAATATTTCGAATAATCGATCGTGACTAATCGGTCGTCAATATTTATTTTGTCATTCATCGTAAATTCGCAGTGGTATATAATTGTAACCACCTACAAATTCAAAAAAAATAATATAAAATGAATACATTTTCGGTAAAATTAATTGTATAATTATATAATATGCATACTTACAAGTAACTAGGAACGTTCGGTGAAACTCAATTCATTAAAAAATGTAACAGTAAATGGCAAAATTTTAACGGGGAAAAAATTGATTAACATTGATAACATAATAACGGATTTTTTTTTTTGTCGTCTATAGAGTGACCAACTGTACCGATTAATGGCGGTTTCAATAAAATACCACCATTACGAGAAGGACAAAAAAAGTACAAAAAGGCGGTTTACAATAACGTACCACTACGAACCCCCGGCGGGACCGCGTTAGTTCGAACGAATAAAAATATTCCGACGATTTCAAACGTACTCGTGACAAATTGCAAATAACTACTGGGTCGATCGTAAATGTTTTTGGCCGCCCCCATGGGAATTGCTGACCGAACACGGTTGGCCGTGACACTGTATCATCCGTGTCCGCGTCGTTATCCCATACTGCGGTGGTACTCGCCTAGAACCGAAGACGCGTACCGTCCGGAACCCTATCCTGGGGGTTGTTTGTTTTGGCGTGGAAATACGTTTGAACCGGACACGTACCTGCCTGCATACGTGTGGATAATCGATAACAGAATACAATAAACGGTACTGTTACTGTAGGCGTACAGTGTGTGCCGGCTCGGGCGTCAGCGCCTCCCGTGTTCGGCCTGTGTTTAATCGGCTAGACTCAACAGCCAGCCCTAAACAAATGTACACAATACGGAAATGATTACGTACGCCTATCGTCCCGATCGTTTGTACAAATATAAAATGTTCAATATTTGATCGTTCCGTCGGTCGGATTTCACGAACGCACGTGTATATAAATACTTCGGTATTATAATACGTATTAAAGAATTACATTTTTTTTTTTTCATTTTTCTAAGGTGTCGTTTCACGTGGTTTACATAGATTAAAACAAATTTCGTATTTTTAAGTACGTACACGAGTACAATGTTACTCTAATCGAAAATACGGACGTTTTAACAGCGTGTTTCGTTCGAACGGTAAACTCGAAAACGAAGTTTTTCAGATGTCGTGGTTTTTTAATTGTTTTTTTGTTTTGTTAGGAATTATTTTAAACGTATATATTATTGCGTATGTTTTTTTTTTTTTTTTTTTACTTATATAGTTGTGTTTCTTTCGTAAAACAGCGGCGGTCAATTTTCGTCGTCACTTTTAAAGTCGCGAATTATACACGTTTTCAAAAATCGTATTTTTTCAATATACTTTTTGGAGACGAGGCAAGTAAAAATTGTATTAATCGATGTTACTGGGATAGATAAAAAAAAAGGAAAAATAAAATAAAGTAAGGTTATTGTTGTAATCCGACGCTAAAAATAGGATTTACCGTTAAAGAAAGTGTTAATTTTAGGATTGAAAATTCGAAATTTTACTCAAAGTGTGTATATTGGTACTCTCGGTATTGCTAAAAAAAAAAAAATAAAACCATTTCCATACGATCCCGTTGAAACATTTCGTGTTACCATTCGGGTGAAACGCACTGTATACACGGTACAAGTCCGCGATGGATTTTTCAAAAATAATAAAATATTCGCGTCGTTCCGTTGTAATTATAACGAACGTCGGGAAAAACAAATTCGGGACGTAACGATAAAACAGTTTTAAATTTGTGTACTCCCGGGGACTCGTAAATATATTATACGGAATATATCATCGTTTTAGACGGTTTTTTTTTTCGTTGTGAAATCGCGGATGACTTCGGAAAAAAAATAATAAAAAATAATAAGAATAATGAAAATCAATATCAATAACCGGATTTCGGCATAACCGTAGTTATTAAAAACCGTAATATACCATTTATTATAATGTTGTTATTAAGATTGATGATCGACTTGCGTATTTTAATATATGTTTTAGAGGTATTTCTAAAATAAATGAAGAAAAAAAAAAAAAAAAAATAGATAGACCGGCAGTATAATATAATATATATTATATTTGCTATAAATTCCGATCCAGGCATGAAAACAACAATATTATTACCGGTAGTCGTATAGGATAATGTTATTTAGTTTTTTTTTTTTTTAATATTACGCAACCGTCATAAATCATAACACGTACATATATAATATTATATAATAAGAAAAGTAATAAAAAAATACATTTTTTTATTTTTATTTTCAGACCCCGAGTGTAGCTATTAGAAACACTAGGTTAGGTAAAATCTGAATTGTTCGCATAGCACCTCGACGGATTATCTGCTCGGGCGATATTTTATTTGAAAAGTTTTTCGAAACCCCAACAGTGTTCCTAAACGATTAAAAATTAAAAAAAAAAAACCGACAACAAAATATGGAAGATTTTACGTCGGTTTTGTTTATTAATGTCGATTTCCGGGTTACTACCTTTGCTAACGACTATCGTTGTTTCCGGTATATAAACTAAATCACTCTACGATTATATCTTATAAAGCTTTCCAACGTTTCACCTAGGTGTTTTTTTTTTTTTTTTTACAAATCGTACGATTTTTTCTATTATAGAAGTATAAATCGATAGATTGTGTAATTGGTATACACTACAGTCGACTATACGATATAACACATTTAGTACCGTACTACCCGTTTAAATATAAAAAAAGTTATTGTTTTTTTTTTTTTTTTTCCAGGCCCCGAGTGTAGCTATTAGTTTTATTAGAATGTGTTTTTCTTTTGATCTCGGAAAACAATTTTTCGGTT
The DNA here is from genome assembly GCA_956483605.1 of Tuberolachnus salignus. Lineage (NCBI taxonomy): Eukaryota > Metazoa > Arthropoda > Insecta > Hemiptera > Aphididae > Tuberolachnus > Tuberolachnus salignus. The sequence continues at coordinate 21,567,653 of OY101430.1, read as the reverse complement.
CGGTTAGATTAAATGCGATTTGTTCGCGTAGCAAGATGCGGATTTTATCGCCCGGGCGATATTTTATTTGAAAAGTTTTTCTATATCCCAACAGTTTTTCTAAACAATTAAAAAAAAAAAAAAAAAATTAAAAACCCGACAACAAATGACGGATACGTCGGTTTTATTTGTTCGTGTTAATTTCCAGGACGACTATTTTTTAATAGTATAGCATTATAATATCAGAATATTAAATTTGCTTATCGTGCTAATGTTGTACAGATTGTAAATGTTATTTTCCTAATAAAAAAAAAATATCAGAATCGTTGTGCGATGATTCAACCCCTGACTAAATTACCCTATAATCATAATATCCTTTATAGCTTCCAATTTCCTACTTACAATAGTAGCCTACCCGCGGCGCGAAGTATAGCTGTTTTTTTATTTTTTTTTTATTACAAACCATACGATTTGTTTCCATTAAAGTATTAATCGATAGATTACAAGTAATAGTCGACTTAATATTGTGAAAAAACAAGTGTAGTAGTTTTTACTGTTGTGGACATTCCATGATAGATAAAGCTGCGGTGCTATCAGTGGCGCATTTAGGGGCGGTGAGGGGCATATACAAACTAAAAATTGCAAGAATAAAACCGATAAAACTATTTGGCCCACTCATTAAATTTAATAGAATAAAAACGAAAAATTGAAAACCAGTAAAAACCATTCTACTATTGGCATTCGTCGACGTTGGAGATATTATTTAGGGTGAAAACTATTCATTTAAACGATTACCTAATAGGATCGGTTTTCTTAGACATTCTTTTAAGCCTATCGTTTTACCCGATTGATATTATCCCAGGGTCGAAGGATTGAAGGTAATTTGAGTTTTGTTTAAATACTCGAAAAAATCATAAAAACTTTTAAAAATCTCAGTTATTGGCATAATGTAACCAACGAGTTTATTTATCCATTTCTTATAGTAACGGCGTGAAACGCAGGATAGTCGTTTTTTTTTTTTTTTTTTTTATAAATAAATATAGTCGGACTTGGTTAACTTGATAATTAACCGGAGACCAGCAAAAAAAAAAATTCGAGTAAGTCAAAAAATAAAAAACAGGCAATAAATACAATTTTTAATTTTTTTTTTTATAAATTCGCAGTGTTTAAACAGGATGTTCTAAGGACCGGGGAAAAAGTACGAGGTATCGACAATTTCGAGTTTCGAAACAGTTTTCCACTATACAGACAGTAACGCAACACGAAATTCTCAAGGCAGTGTCCTCCGGAGAGCAATAAAATTTTTCACCAGGGCCCATAATGCCTAAATGCGCCACTGGTCGGTTATTAAAACTATTATCAACGAGTTTATTTATCCATTTCTTATAGTAACGGTGTGAAACGCAGGGTAGTCGATTTTTTTTTTTTATAAATAAATATAGTCGGACTTGGTTAACTTGATGTTAACCGGAGACCGGCAAAAGAAATTCGAGTAAGTCAAAAAATAAAAAATAAAAAATAAAAAAATAAAAATAGGCAATAAATACAATTTTTAATTTTATTTTTTTATAAATTCGCAGTGTTTAAACAGGATGTTCTAGGGACCGGGGAAAAAGTACTCGGTATCGACAATTTCGAGTTTCGAAACCGTTTTCCGCAACACAAAATTCTCAAGGCGGTGTCCCTCCGGCGAGCAATACAATTTTTCCCCAGGGCCCGTAATGCCTAAATGCGCCACTGGTCGGTTATTAAAACTATTATCAACAAGTTTATTTAGCCATTTCTTATAGTGACGGCGTGATTTTTTTTTTTATTTTTATAAATAAATATAGTCGGACTTGGTTAACTTGATAATTAACCGGAGACCGGCAAAAAAAAAATTCGAGTAAGCCAAAAATAAAAAAAAAATAAAAAAAATGAAATATCGCGTTACTGCAACGGACACGTTAATTTCGATTAACATCGCCAAATAAAATTGCGCATACTTACCACAGGTGCACGGTACTAAGTGTAATAAATATCCGGTATTTTTTTTTTTTTTACATTAGAATTTTTTTTTTTATTAAATACATAATAATTAATAACACTAGGCGATGTTCGGATGATAAAATTATTTTACCGCGTTTGATAGAAATAGTTGCGTACGGTGCGATAGTTATCGGAGCTCTGTATGTGCACATTTTGTAACCGTCGTGCATATTTTCACATTATTTTTGTTTTGTTTTTTTTTTCTTTCTTTCTTCAGTCAGATAGGCAATCGCTAATTTTATTCTAAACTAATTTCCCTTTAAAACATTCGTCTCGTTTTTATTTTTTATATATATATATATATAAAAAAAAAAAAAAAAAACCAGCGCCGCCGACTGACAGTAAGACTTTCTCGGTCCCGACGTTACAGCGTACCCCCGTAGCGAGTGCCCCGTAGTACGGTATGACAACTCAGATTTATGAACGCGCTTTATTACGTATATACTTTTTTTTTATTTTTTTTTTATATATTTTTAATAATACGATATCATTACACTCGTATCTAAATTAAGATAATAAATAAAAAAAACTTACTCCGACTACTCATTTGGTTCGTAGATAAAATATGATCGCAACGTTCAAATAATACCTATAGTAATTAATAACAACCAGCAAACTGTACGTATAACGGGTACTCGCGTTTCTACATAAATATTGTTTTTTTTTTTTTTTTTTTCATTACGATTTTCCCCCGCAAATTTATCAGATGACAAAACTCGAAAATACTCTCCAGAAATCGCCGTTGCGAATATTTTATTTTTTTTAAATTTCCTTTTAACAATCAAGACCGTTGCTGAAGAAGCTTCTATAAAAAACACCATATTCAAAACCATCCCAATCCTCTTATATCTAATCTAGGCACGCTATCGATTCCCGGCAACCCACCGAGGCGGCTAAAAAGGAAGTGATGTAGACACCTCCTTAGTAATTAATAAAAAATATAATAAAGATATTATCCAAATCTTTAATTAAACCATTCGTCAGGTAGTGTGACATCACTGGGTGGCTTTCCCTTCAAGCTTCATCATGTTATATATATATATTCTTTTATCACATAGGGCACAGATTGTATATATCATGTAAAAAACAAAAATAAAAAAAAAAATTTTGTTTTGCAGAATATTCGTAGATAAATTCGCGACATAAATCATTGCCGCCGGTGCAATAGCTCCGCTTCTAGAAAAATGTCCACAAACGTATAAAGGACAGCAGTACGATTTATTCAATTGTATGATAAAGACGGCTTTGGAGACTATTGTCGAAAAAATAGTCGAATAATACCGTAGGTAAAAAATTGAAGGGTACCGGTTAAAAACGAATTGTAATCCGTGAAGTTGTACACGAGTTTTGCTGTGCTAAGCAATTTTTTTTTTTTTTTTTTTAAATGTACCTACTATCCTTCTTCCCCCAATGACGTCCTACATAATAATATTATATTATGTGTTGTTATTTTTATGTAATCTATTCAAATCAATACTATTCGTTTTATTACGATGTATTTCTTTTCACCGGGAAAACACTTTTTATCGATTAGTAAAAGTGCAACGAGGATTTTTCGTTTTATAAATTTCCGGCAGTTTCGTTGGTTTTCGACAGATATGTTTTATTTTCGGGTTACCTTGGCTACAAAAGTACAAAACACAGTAATAAATGCCTTATGACTAGCGATGGGATTTTCATGCCATAAAAAATCGCAAAAAACGCCATTAAAAAACTCAATAATTACCTTTTAATTTATTTATAGTAGCTTAAACGGTAAAAAATGTATTAAAAGTGTTTTTTTCGTTTTTTTTTTTTTAATTTTTAATAAAATTCAAACGCCGTTTGGTGGATATCTCCCGACTTAATAACTTCTTAATCATTCATTTTCAAATGTTAATTTCAAAAATATATTTTACGCGTTCGATGTGGACCCACCTATAATCGCAAACGTACGTTCAGTGTATTAAAAAAAAAAAATGCTCTAAAAACGCACGAATATACGTAAAATAAAAATGACATTAAATTGATCAGTATCGCCCAAAACACGTTTTCAACTTACGGACCTACGTTTCGGAATACCGGGAGAAAAAAAAAAGGAATACCGGAATACTTATAATCCTCGCAAACCTACCGCGAGCTCTGCTCAGAATTAATATTTTCGTTGCATTTACAACTGCGGCCGCATAAATATGTCCGGATTTTGTGTAATTTAACGATCTCAACGATATTAATTCCACCGTAGCCGGGGGAACACGTCATCGCACCAACTCGTCGTTCGTCTTAGTAAAAAAAAAATAATAATAATTTTAAATTAAAATTCAAACGACGCGCAATACTTACAGTTGTGTAACAGTGTGCATAGCCGTGTACCGCGTAAAAAATTATTTTAATAATTATTATCTGCACCGTTGCGCACAATAGTCGTATTATTATTGTTTTATGCAAACATATTTTATCGGTCGTTGAATAATTGTGCCGAGGATAATTAATTGTACATCCGCAGTGGTCGGGTCAAATTTAATCGTCGGATATCGCATACACAGGGTGTTTCTGAACAGTGTGACTGCTACGCAATAGCGTCGTACCATGTACTCGGCGAGAGTGACTCGATAACGATTTTTTTTTTTTTGTTTTTTTTTTTTAACTATATTTGTCTACCCTCGAAACTGACTAGAATATTTGCGCGAGTTAAAAAACCGAATCGTTCCACGATAGTTGCTGCGAAGTACTCGTACGGATCGGCGTGTCGCGTCATTTCCGTACATTTCTACCTACGTTTCCGCACGCCGGGTGTCGTCAGAATGATAACGAGTGCCGTGAATTCACAACTATTTGTACGGGAATTTCGCAGAAAATACCCATTGAGCATGATTTATTTGTTAACGACTTACACGACGCACCCGATTAGTCAATAAATTTTCCGATTAATTCGCGAATAAAGTCTAGCGGTTTTTATTCATTTTACTAGGCTGCCGACCAGGTATGTTTAGACGCCCAACCATCAGATTATACCGCATCATATTCCCGGTGAAATTCTCTTGCTGAACGATATTTATTCTCAAACTCGCGCAAATATTCTACGAGTAAATTTAAAAAAATTGTTCAACGTTTTCTTTTTATCGGATCACGTCACTGACTACGGGCAATGCTAGTGGCGATACGATATTCAGAAACACCCTGTTTAAGACAAGTACGTTGATTATCCTGTTCCTATTTCTCAATGAACATAATATTTTTATCGTCATCAGTCCATATGCAAAATATTACGTACACAAATTCAAAAATAGGTTAGATAATATTTATATACGGTGTAGAACAAATATCTTTCGATATATTATCGATGTTTTACCGATCGCCTACCCGAATATAGCGAATAATTTCAAATTCGAATTCTCCACCGAGTGCTTATAGTATTTTTGCACGGATAGATACGAATTCATCTTATAAACACACGATTGATCTGTTTAAAAAACCCGTACAAAATAAACTTTTTTTTTTTTCCAAGCGTAAACCGAATATAAAAAAAAAAAACTTCTTATTCCCGTCAGTGTGTCTGTGTGCGTGTACATTTATATTTATAGCGGTATTATAAAAAAAATAACCGTTAGGGGTCTGCGCGCGACCTGTTTTTTTTTTTTTTTGCTATAAAACATGATTTACATGTAAAACGTTCGTATAATAGAACGGTTAGATTTCGTTGATTATTATTTTTTGTTTGAAAGATGAAAACATTTTACAGGTTTGGACTTGGATTATTAAAATTAAATTTCTAAACGCTATTATTAGAGTTTCGATTTGACCAATTTTAACTCATTTTATTTGGTGGTTTGTGAACACGGTTTTATTTTCCGTCCGAAAACAACTGTATTAAAAAATTACAAGAGACATTTTTTGTAGCATTTTGAATTAAGTGGGCGAGGTCATTTTTTTTTTAATTTTCATTAATAATGGGGAAGTTTATAAAATCTCTGGCCTTCTTGAAGTCAGCGAACATTACGCACGCATCTTCGGACGACCGACATATGGACTTTGAGTGAACCTCTGGAAGGAAAGTACTTAGGCGAACCTATTCCCCCCGTGCCGAGATCCGGAGAGCGGAGAAGACGACAAAACGAAGAACACAACAAATATGTTCCAAAGACAACAAATGAAAACGATAATTATTGAAAAAGACCCAATAGAAAAATATTAGAAAAGAAGAAAAATTATTGAAAAAAACCGATAGGGTAGGGGCCACGATTAATATGGAAAGATTGTGCGAGGAGAGATGTAAAAGCGGAGGACCTCGGAATAAATTGGAGGATGACAGCCGAAGATAGTGAGAGACGGAGACGAGTTTGTTTTACGGGATAGTCTAAAAGCCGGAAACTAAAAAAGAAATATGTTTATATATATATATATATACATGGAAATGAAATATAAACACATTAAATAAATATGCAATATAAATATGATAAATAAATATGAAGCGAAACTCAGACAAAAAAGTCTGGAGTGTTTAAATAGGGTGTGTGTATTTACCACAGGTTTTACGATCAGGTAATAGTACAACAAAAGCGAAAAAAAAATGGCATTTTATATTACTCCGGGCAGTTTCGATTCATATTTATTTTAGATTTTGAGCGCAGTGGGAACGTATTGTGTACGTATGTGTGTGTGTTTTTTGTCTGTGACTGATAACAATTTGTCTACCTGAAATCATGCTCCAAGAGACCAAGAAACCAAGAGAGCTTTTTTGTCGCATTTTGGATTTAGTAGATGGCATTGCGGGTTCATTTTTTTGATTTTCCTTGTAATTTCCTTAATAAAGGGGAAAAATCGCGAAAAAAACCAGAAAATATTTACGCAATAACGGTTTTCAGTTAAAATTAATTCTATGAGAAATGCATTTTTCACCGAATCTTATGCGGAGATTATGTATTTTTAGCATTTCGAAAATTTGACAAAATGTCCATCAAGAGTCGATGGTTCATTAGGCTATAAAAATAACCGAAAGCGCATTTTTTTTTTTTTTTTCAAGCATTTGAAATAGTATTTACTTTTTCAATTTATTATGGGTATATTTTATCCAGATAATTACTAAAAAAAAAAAAATAATCTTTTTTATCTGAGACAAATTTCAGATTTTTTTCTAATTTTTCCTTTTAATAGATGAGATATAAAAGATTTAAAAAAAAAAGGACGCAATTCACACGGTTCACTTTGCACATCGGATGTCGGTATTTCGCACTTCGCTCGTTGGACAGTTTACTCTTGGTGGATGTATTGAATTTATAAGAAATGATAAGTCACTTTTTTCAATAAAACGATTCTGAGCAGAGCTTCAGTGTAATTTATAGGACTATTATTGTCAATTTCATATAAAGTATATTTCACATTGTGTAGTGTACGATGAAATTATGAAAAATGTGATTTTATTTCTTTTAATCAGTCAATTTTATTTTAAATAGACAATTTCGACAATGTTGTTAAACAAGACATTGTAAACGGCTATCAAAAAAAAAATAAAAAAATTGTAGCAACCGGTTTTGGAGATTTTTTTGAACATGTTTCGAATAAAGTAAATTTTGCCTAGAACAAAATGTTCAGGTTTCAAAATCCAAAATTTCCCACTTTAAGACTTAAAACCTAGAAAAAAAAAGAAAAAAAAAATCAAAATGAATAAATTGACATTTTTTTCACGTCATTATATTACAACGTTAGATTTTATGTGAAAATGTCAGGTCTCTAGAACATTTATTTTCAAAATTACAAAGAGATAATATAACTCGAGTATGACGAAATCGTGTTTTTGCCGTTTTATCGTCATTTTTTTTCGGTAGATTTTTCTGCCCCGCTTTAACAAACTAATACGCATACCGAAAAATGACCTCTAAAAAAGCACCAACTAGACAACATTTTGAACCGGAAACAGTACAGGAGTGTATGGATCGGACAAAGCCTTCTGGTGGAAAAAATGTTAACGGAAAAAAAAAAAAAAAAACAAATATCATTGTAAAACACCACACCGGACCCTTTGCTCCGTTCAGAATCTAAAACATATTTTCTAGACGAATTGTCCAGATCTAAGTCTCGACAAACGAATGTATACGCCCCCGACTTGAAATTCGAAATTATCTACGATAGAATTCACCATTCCGATATAGTAGTAAAAATATTTCTGGTCGAAAATCTGTCCACATCGTCGTAAATAATACCAATAATAATATACTTAATACTACGAGTAGGTATTTTTTAGTACTATCAATCGGAGCTCATCGTACGTGTATAATGTACGCGCAAACGCAATACGCCAATAATAAATATCCTATTGTTGGCGGGGGTTTTTTTTTTTCTTTCTTTCTTTTTTTCCCTTTTTTTTTTTTTTTTTTTGCTATAATATATACGCGGCGATGTCTCAACAGGACGGTATACGTATATTATTGTTTTTTATTATCGGTACGCGCAATTATGCGCATTATAGATATCGCGAGCCGAGTAAAAAAAAATTAAAAAAGCACTATAATATATATTTTTACGCGTTTCTTCTGTTGTATACGGTGTATAGTTATACACCTATTCGTTTATTATAATAATATTACATAAGCATCAATAATAAAATGTCGCGATGCACCCGGCGGGGACCGTTCTCGACCAACGCCAGTGAACGGGATGCGTTTATCTGATATTAAAACGTTTTTTTTTTTTTTTTTTTTTTTTTTTTTTTTTATTAACTCGCTTTCGTATTGTTGTCCGTCCTGTACAAATTTCGCAATCGTTTTCAAACCGACTTCCCGACGGGCTAGAGAGACTCGACGTTTTCAACATGTAATTACACAGCTAATTCATAAATTAATTAAATAGCCGTTTAACAGAACCGGACGACAATGCTTTTGAAAAAAAAATATGTTTTATTAATATTCCGTGTTTTTCAAATGTATGAAATATTATCATCTTAATCCCGTGCAGATAATCCTGGAAAATTGCGATTAAGAATTTTTTTTTTGATACCTATGGAAACACTCGCCATAGAACAGAGGTTCGCAAACTGTGGGCCGCGGCCCTGAATCGCGTGTCGCGATTGAACTTTTGGTCGGCCACGTTTAGTTTGGAAATATTTTTATTTATTTTGCAGAATAAAACTAGAATTATTTCAGACAGTAATTTCTTATTATATTTAATATTAAAATACAGTTATAGTTGTATAGGATAAAAATTAATTTATTTCCGACACGAGCATCGTAAAGTTATAAATATTATTAACAAAAAATGCGGGCCATTAAGTATTGCGGCGGGTCGCTAGAATACAAAAAAAAAAAAAAAAATTCTAAATTGGGTCGGAATGTGAACAGTACGGGAACCGCTGCGATAGATAATACCGACAAATGAACGAATTCGCCCGAGTCCACTGACGATTTCTCCACTGCCACCGCAAACGCGACGAACCGTCGTGTGGGTTTTCTCGGCAGTTTTCAGGTGGTTTGGTTAGTTGGTAACTACTAACCTAACCTACAAAACTGCCGTACGGCAGGGACTCTCGGAGATATTATTTTAGACATTTATAGTCCGTTTTTTAAGGGGGTGAAAAAAAAAAAATTAAAAACGAGTCTACGGGTCCTGGCCCGCGGTCGGTCGGTTATCTCGTATGTTCAACGTCGTCGTCGGCGACAACGGCCGTTCTTAGACCCGCATAGAAATATAATATATTGTCGTTTTAACTATTTTAACGTGTAAAAGTATTTATGGATAATAATACGCGTGTATTGCGCCGCCGTGGACGTATAATGTGTACAGTTTTTTTTTTTTTTTTTTAATGGAACTAATGACCGGACCGGACCATTATTTTTTTTTACAGCGAAAATCATTTAACTCTCTTCTAATCCGTTTCGATTCGCCACTCGTATATTTATATTACGCCGCCGCAGAACAATGGACACACCACGTATATAATAATAATTGTTGCGATTTGCCTTGGCCGCGCGCGCGTTCTTTACACTTTCCATTAGAAAAAAAAATAAATAGTTACTTGAACGATTATATACTCGAACGTAATATATGAAAAAAATAATAATGTTATGCGTAGGTAGCCGTAGATAGTCGTATTATGGAAGAGGATAACGGCGGGCTAGTCAATACCGCTCTGCCCGTCCATATCCCGTAAAGTTTACTACTCCTGCGGCGTCGCAAGCGTAACCGATTCGCCTCGAGTGAAACTTATAAAATTAAATCGTACGGGCCTCGCTATTTTATGACCCGGCTAAAACGTGTGCCGTCATCTCGTATTTTATAATTTTTTTTAGATTCCGGTCATATGGCGACGAGGAACGCGCGTTGCCCCAGGTCAGTGTTTCCCAACTTTTTTTTTTACTACCGCGGACCACCTCAATTTTACGAAAACTAGGAATACCTTTTTTCTTTCTTTTTTTTTTTGCCCGTTAACGAGAATACACAAAAATTTATCGTAAAATGTTCAATTTTATTATTTTACTTTACATTTTATTACCGTACTTCACTAATATATAATTATGCTTCAATTTATTACTCTGATACCCAGACACTTATAAAAGTAGAAAATGCTTATCGGTCTACAGCAGCAACAACGATAAGATAACCGTATAATATTATAATATATAAGTCGTAATTTTTTTCGCTATTTAAAAAATAAATAAATAATAATTAATTTGTAATAGAAATCGAAGAAAAAACCTGTGGGACCGCGGACCACCGGTTGGGAAATACTGCCTAAGTGTTGTCTGGTAGCAGTTAATCTTTAAAAAAAAAAAAAAAAGAAAAGAAAAACCGACGTAGCCAAACATAAAAAAAAAAATGTGCCCTTTTTTTCGATTTGTAACCGACGACAGTGGAGTATCTGTGTGCACACAACCATTCCCACTATGCTGCCATCGTTTTTTTTTAAATTTTTTTTTTTAAGCAAATTAAAAATAATTTACAAAAATACTACGTTTGCTGATGGGGATGCGCACGCGAGTTTCCTACTGCCACCCCCTTACAATGTAGCAAAGTCACGGCTAGGTTTTAGACCTGGCCTCCCGAAGTAGTTTTGCCGATTTAAAAAAAAGGTCTCAGACCAGGGTGAGTTCCCCTGATAGCCGCGTCGTCTGCGCGTCCCCAACACGGCTGTTGGGGACGGCATTCCCCGAGTCGAGTTCCTCGGTTAATCGAAAGCCAAGAATTACAAACTCTGGTGTAGACCCTGGCATGTCCACCGAGCTTGTCTGGGCGGGGACGGCGGATTACGAGCCTACTGGATCACTGGAGGTTTTCGGGCACTCGATCAATCGACCGCGTGATGCCTCCCGGTAGTCTCACTCCACCCGAGAAACCGGACGTTCCCGACAATAGCGATTCGAGAGTTCCTTATTGCTATTCAGATTTAGGCGAGTTTAATTTCGTTAATTCATATCTGGCAACTGGGAACGCGTAATGTTTGACCCAAGACTTTATAAAGGGTAGCCCGGGTGATCGTTGGCCCACAAAGCCGTCCACTCGATACCAGGCTATGCCGGGGGATTTACGGTACGCATTTTTAGTATTGTTTTTTACGGTGCACCATATTATAAGGGTCCTTGCAACCTCTTACATCGTGATCTTAACCTGTCTGACGCTGTTGGTCATTATCTTCGCGACCAGGTTCACGGAACCAGCCGGTCTAGAAAACTGGTATGTCCTGGTCCCCTTCTTGGCCCGACGATGCACGCACCCGTCGGCCTGCGGACTTGTTCTTGGTGTGCTGTTCGGGAAGTCTCAGTGAGCTTTGGCCCTGACCTCGGCCTCGGCGGCCCACTCGTCTTGCTCCTTGCGACGCACTATGTCTTCTACCATCCGATAGAAACACTGCGCACTGCGGGCGGAAGCGACCGACAGCGGGTCATGCCTTTTTTTTTTTTTTTTTTTTAAAACCGGCAATACCCCCGCCACCCGGAAACGCCGTGAGGCACTACTTCGGGAGGCGGGTCGCCATAATTTATTAATCAAATGAAGATACAATTATTAACTGGAAAATCCCGTTTTCCCCTAAGCGGGGCGGGCTCACAATAGCTTAATTACAAAAAATATCGTGCCCTACGGTGGGATGGGCAGTAGCCGGGCCGAAGTCAACTTGCTGCCCTCACAAGTTGCAGGGGGGGACTCTTCCTGCCGGCGGTCCAGCGGCTATGGGGCCCCGATCAACGACGGCGGTGGTGCGCCTGAAGGCGGCGCACACCGGCGACGTTAAGGGCTTGGCGCTGCCGTTCTGCCGACTTCTTCTCCGCGATGACGGCTTCAGCGAAGTCGACCACGGCTTCCCAGTGGTCTGGGGACTCCAGCATGAGCGGCACCAAGTCGTCCGGTTCAAACCCACCGATCCTCTGGACCAGGCGCTCCCTGTCACCGTCAAACGCCTCGCAGCGCATCAGGGTGTGGAGAGCGTCGTCATCCACCTCGTTTTCCTCACTGGGAAATCCGCAGTGAGAACACCCGGGGGACGGAGCTCGCTCGATCCGGTGGAGGAACGAGTTAAAATCATCCGTGCCCCGTGAACAGTTGAGTGAGGCGGTACGTCATTGAACCGTGCGGTCTCGTAACCCACCGAACCAGCAGGTCGGGGAGAACGGGTCATGCCTGTCGCGGTCCGTCCCCCGGGACGGAAGGTCCGCGAGACCACAGAGCATGTCCTGGATATCGCTGGTCCGATGTTCCTGCCACCTACGAACGTAGTGTAGGTAGTAGTGATGTGACACGAATCCGGATTTAGGATTTTATAATCCGAAAATTTGTATTTTTTTGTGAGTAAGACAACGTTTGCCGGGTCAGCTTGTAATATATTAATATAAATTAGAATGTAATATGCATTATTATTTTTTTGTGTATTTGGTTTTTAAAATAAATTTCAATTTCCGGTATGTTTTGAGCTGGAAATACGTATTTAACACATTCAATTTTATTAACAATAAGATAATAATAATAATTCAGTACCAATTTTTCCACAACATAAGTTTAAGTAAAAATGTGTAAACAATTGTAACTCGAGTATTTCACCCCTCACCATCTATACTCTTAGTCTAAGTAGGCTAATAACCTTTGTTGTTGAAGCCTTAACTTTTAATAAAAAAAAAAAACAAAAAATATTAATAATAGTTTAATAAGCAATTAATTAAATAATATATATCACCATTTTAGAAACAGAAATTTGAATTCAGATAAAAATCCAGATTTTACCCATCATTAGGAGCTAGGTAGTAGTTTCTGTTCTATAAGCGATACAAGTTGAGATTTTCGTAAAAATTCCGGTATTTCAAAACAATTCACGTCTGATGGGGTTGACCGGATTTGAATTCCTTTCTGTCCGCCCTGCACTTTCCAATTTCCCATCTGTTATCCATGGTGTTTTATTTGTAATTTTGAAATTGTTTTTTTTCCTTCCCCCACCCCCTTGACGTGTGCAACATTAATTGAGCAACGATAAAAGCCGTATACGAGCAACACGCGTATAATATATAATTGTATACAGGGTGTGGCGGAGCCGACTGATGAGTTTGAGGCGCTATAAATAACGAACATTGAAACTTAGAGAAAAACACGATTTGTTTTATTAAAATTTTTAAGAAATCCCATTTTTGAAATTGATATATTCAAAACGTCGGCCGTCAGCAACAATGCATAACTATAGGCGATCTCTGAAGTTTTGGTATGATTTTCCGCACGTTTCGATTGGTATAACCGGTATATCAGTGATTCTCTCCTTCAGTTCATCTATGGTATGGAGGCGATGTTTGAAAACCTTATCCTTGAGGAACCCCCAGAGGAAAAATCGCACATGCTTAAGTCGGGGCAGCGTGCCGGTCAGCCTACGTTATCCCTCAGAGAGACCAACCGCTCAGAGGGAACGTTTATTGCAAAACAGTTAAGCGAAATTTGAGCTGTGTATTGCCCCGTATTGTTAAAATCATACGTCTCCCAAGTCTTGTTGTACAGTCATTTCCTCCAACCTGTGCTGCAGATAAGTTTCCAACATCACAACATTGTGCTTCCGGGCAGAGCGTCTCGGTGACCGCTCAATTGCCTCTGACCAACTGCACATTTTTGGCGGTTCTGACCGTTCTAGGTGCTCCGTGTCCACGTGCACTTAGGTGGACTTTCCAGTGTGTTCCAAATGCCGAATCCGAAATGTCACAGTGTTGACATAAGTGACAGGTTCCGTGCGTGGCAGACGCAAAGCCCTCTGTGTAGCAATCACAGAATGTTTGTGTTAAAAATACGCGCCCGCGACGTCCAAGGCCACGATTACGACTAAAAGCGGCGTAACTGCGCGATTCGAAACAGACCACTTTATATAGGACGGGCTCATCTCGCCTCAGACTTAACGACCTCGTTAAACCCGTCAGTCGGCGGCACCGGGCGCACCCTGTATTTGTACGGTCCGGATGCCGGCCCCGTTGCGCGGCTTACGTCCGAAGTGAATATCGCCACGACCGGCACCCTCGATCTATTATTATATTATCGTGTCGGGCGAACTTCGCGATACTTCGGATTTGCATTGCATTCGTGTATATTATATTTCGTATTCGTATTGTCGTTATTATAATGATATTATTATTATTATTATTATTATTAATCATTACGCGACACAGTGGCGCGCGTGTTTGGTTTTTCTTTCTCTTCTGTAATCGCGTATCCAGCGCGCACCGTCTTCGGCGGCGTTTTTATACCTAGCCCAACCTATTATTGACCGCGAGTCCATTAACATTCCGCCGGGTTTCGTTCGGTTAGGTTAGGTAGGTTTTTATCGCAGATAGGGAACCGTATTTTTAGAGAAAAAAAAAAAAACCGACTAACTATTTTTCCGTTTTTATTCCGACGACATATATATATATATATATATATATAGGCGGGTATGGCTATTACCGTCTGTATTACGACCTATATTTTATTCGTGCAATCTCGCGCGGATCGACGACACACGAATAACAAAATAAAAAATTGCCATTAACCGACGATACCCCGACTATTGTTAGTATATTATATTATACCTCACAGATTACTGTTACTATCCAATAAAACGTACGACATATTTGTCTTGCTTACCGACGAATCACCCCCTGGACAAACGGCTGACGTATTAAATCCAAACGATGATTTAATTGAATGCCCTGCATATGGGCTGAAAAGTCCTGGGCCCAACAAAGAACACACTGTTCTTTCATTAAAAATTGACTTCATTCATAATCGGGAGATTAGTATGCGGACAAGGTATGGCTACACACGTGCTTCTCGGACGGCAGTCGAACACGAACCGAAAATGTAACCATTGTTTCATTCAAAGAAGCATTTACACTTATCAGCAAAGATGAAAAAAACCATTTTCCGATGGTGAATGTTTTAAGAGAAACATTCAAATGCTTCCGTCTCACTGTTTACAGATTTTAAAAAACAAACGTGAAATTTTTAGTGCTATTATTCCGATTTTTACAATAAACGTATTATCTGCCCCGACGGACAGTTCTATAAAACAGATGTAACAGTTGATTCTGATAACCTTTTTATTGCTCATCAAACGAATTTTCCTCCTACGATCTCCTTGATGTCAATCACCGGAGACTTAAAAATTCGAATGTAGCTCACTTGTTTGAAATGGTCGGCAACCCCTGGGTTATAAGATACCCCCTAACTATATGACTTTGTATAAGAGAGTAGTCGATTTAAATTTCGGAAAAATGTAAGCCAAATCACACTATTGATGTTGAAACGATAACGAACCGACCGATTAAAAAACTAGAAAAATAAAAACTAAGCGAGCGGTTACTAACCTAACTAACCTATAAAATATTTGTTTCTGTCTTTCACCAGCGTCAAACATCGTGTTAGGTAACTTTTTTAATGTTCTGCGTGACTGTGTAATTGCATTTTGAGAAATATTAAATATTTAGAGATACCAAAGTCGATATTTACAGGTAAGTCGAATAATAATAATTAACAATATAATCTATATATATAAGCGAATTTATGTCTGTTTGTTTTTTATGTATATTCCTACACTATTCATCCGATCGCCATGCGAGACTGTGGGAAGTTGCCGAGTACAATCCTATCCATTAAGATCAAGATCAAGATCATTAATACGTTTCTAGGGAAACTACCGTTGCTTAATTATCGAAAAACGTATTTTTTTTTTTAAATATTATTTTCGTTATTCAATATATCTCCGTTCAACGTCCAGACCAATCCGCTGGACAAAGGGACTTGACATTTTGTTGGTGAGGTTATATCTCTTGTGGCGTAAGAGTGAAATAAGAAAGAATTTTTAAAAATCTATGTCCCTAAAAGGTTTATATTATTGTATTTAGATTTATTTCAGATCCAGATTTGTCCGCGGAGCCGCTATATTACTTTCGCGAAGTCCTGGGGCTCCGTGGAGCGCAGTTTGAGAACCGCTGATATAATATAATTGTAATAAACGATTATCTAAAGTAGTTCTGAAATTTATCGTACTGAATGTACGTGGAAAACGATAAAAATCTAAAACTAAAACGCCACCATAGTGTCCGGGTTAGGGAGGTTTCGCCGTAACTTGTGTATCGTGCGGGTATTATAAGTAAAACGGATAAAAACGTATCGCGCGCGCCGCGGACGAAACGCGTAGGTACACGAAAATACCGTTCGTCGCTAGTATGACGCGAAGAAAAAAAAAAACATAAGCAAAAAAAAAAAATAAAAAAAAAATACTATTACACTTTTAATGTTAATAACCCGAAGAACACGTGTCAGCGTCTTTTAATTAATTATCCAGCTGCGCGTAGTCGTAGCTGTCGTCGTCGCGTACCTATGCTACAATAATATTATACGCGTATAATACCTACGTGTATGCAATACTTGTTTGTCATTGTGCATTTCCGAGCGCGATGTCGTGAAATCACGTGGCGATAATATGCGCGAAACTAATGGAAAAAAAAAAAAAAAATAATAATAATAAAAAAAATTTGCACTCGCGCGAACGTTAAACTTTGTAATTTACCTACATGCCACGTAGCGAAACGCTCAAATGGTAACGCGAAATATTTCAGCAGTCCGTCGTCGTCCGATTTTGAGTGTATTGTGGTTTTTTTTTTTTTTTCAGGAAGATCGGGGGAGCCAAAACATACATTTAGAGACAATATGTTGTCCTATATTAATCTGGCACACAAATACTTCATAGTTCATCTTATACATACGCCCGCTGTTAAACGTAAAGTAAAACAGTCTGATTTTAATAATAATCAGTTTTCTAGTATTTCATTAAACAAAAAAAAAAAAAAAAAAACTATGCTGTTCGTCGGTCATAGGCGCATCACTTGAGAACTTCTGGATGGTTTTTTTTTTTTAACGATGTTCGTAATAGAGTCCGAATAAGATTTTTTTCGGTAAGTTGCCCGGAAAATTGGAAAATTCGGGACAAACTCAAAGGGGTTTTTTTCCATGGGATATTTGTATCAACTCGCGACCTACACGCGTAGATTTGCTGAATTCTGACGTACACGCAGAATTATGATGACAACACTATAATACGCATTGCGGTCTACATTGTGGAATAATTTTTATACTTGAACACGCTGTATGCGAGAATATCATTTGAATATACTGTGTATATAAATTATCTTCATCTCGGATGTAAAATTTCCCATTGGGCATACTTCTGAATGTATTCCTCCTCCTCGAATCGTATAACCACGGCCAATAGATCGTTAACAGACACGATCACTCAGAAATATATATATTTTTTTCTCCTTCGATTACTCTGTTTACACGTTCCCAATAGGTTTTCACAAATTCACTAAACGATCACAAACAAATGTATTGCAATCCGGACAGGACAACCAGACGGTCGGGTCAGCTACAGTGAATACATTTATAAAAAAAAAAAAAAAAAAATTGTATAGTTTGACATATTATTAATTATTATAATACGTAGGTATATAGTGTCTAGCGAGTAGCAATCAGTTATGGAAATTGTCAGGCAATGCGCAGTTCTCAATTCTATTATACAATCTCTACGGTTATTCGAAATATCACCGCACTAAAATCAGTACCCATTCAATTTACTGATGGCAATACGTATTGACGTTTATAAATTATCGTACCAATATTTGCGGTCGAGTTTTGATACGGAGTGTTCGCGACGCGTGTAGTAAAGAACGGAATATATATATATATATATACACACACACACTGTGTATACAATCTGATTGAACAGATTGCAAGTCTCCACGGGCCTTCATTAACGATACTAGTAAATACGCGAACAATATTTGAGGCGACGCGTGGCGTACATCGCTGGTAGTATTACAGTGAAATTTTTGATAAATTCTCTCAGATGTCCTGTCACACTCGATTACTCGAAAGACGTGTGGGTTCAGTAACTGAAGCTGAACTAGTGCTACTGTCCGCGGAGCTGAACGAATAGAAGGATTTATTAAAAATAGTCTAGAAGCTCAAATTTCAATACCAATAAAAAAATACAAGCCCAGACTACTAAGAATACAAGTACCTTACATGTAAATTATATCATATTTTTATCGGAAAGTCTCTATATAGATTTTATGGGATGTTTTTTTTTCTTCTTTTTAATGTAAAAACGTTCTTCAGCTATGCCAATGTAAAATTAAATGTCTATAAAAAAAGACTTAGATTTAGTTAATTATATATTTATGTTGGTATAATAAAAAAACGGCTTGCGCCAAAATAACGATAATATTAAAAAATTTCAACCTCAGTGCCGCAGTACTTAATGAAAATATATCAAAACTATTTATACCGTGCATCTATTTTACAACCACGCCAAACCCGTTTTTGAAATAAAAAAATTCATAAAAATCGCTCCACCCTTATACACAGTATATATTATTATATATGCATACATTCTAAAGCAGGCAGTGCATTTTTTTTAAGAAATTATCACCGGGTGACAAAAATATTTTCTCATATTCTACAATAATAAATGCATTTTCTTCACACAATTTAGAAGAATTTATTTAATTATGAATGAATAAAAACCAATGAAATTCCTTTTAGCATGCTTATAATAATGCTCATCATTGATGGATTTTAAGTAAAAATATGTTTTAGTTTTATATTTATTTACAATTGAACGCAAATTACTATTATAAAAAACAATTTAATGTGATGATTGAGCTTGCATTTCCTATACTAACAACTGGGTGACAAAATATTTTCACTGGTCTACTAGCTTAATAACTGCACTGAAAGCGGGGGTCGGTCAATTAGTTTCTACAGGGGTTCGGATGATTTGCAAAGAAAATTCCAAGGTCCGCAGGAGCAAAGTAAAAAAACAACTTAACAAAAGAATACTGTAGAATCGATTGATTTATTGAGTTTTGTATAAAAATACGCAGTCTAAGGTAAATAATTTAATAGAATATAATAGAAAAGTATACTGCCGTGAGCCTAATGAGAGAAATGCAATCGTTTGTCCCGAGCCAATTTTTTTAAAATTTTGGTACTTTCGGAAAACAATTAGTTGTTTAAAATTAATGATTGTTTTCAAGGCGGGGAGATCAGTTGATCTTCAACTATATTTGTCCTTCGAACCGGTCATTTTGAGTAACGGAGTTTCACATTTTATGTATGCGGAGCCAAATACAGTATAGCTAATATTTATCGACAGTTTTTTAGCAGTTCGCATACTTAACCCTAGTCCAAAAATTCAGTTTTGTATATTTTCAACGAAATATCTAAATAATAATAAAAAAAAAAATTAAAATAAAAATATTTTTAGCCGCCCGTTGCCGACCCCCGGTTCTAAAGTATTCGAATCAATTGTGTTACGTTTGTAGTTAAGAGAAATTCGGATTGGAAAACAAGTTTTGAGATGGAGTGGTAATTGTATAAATTATATCCGTATGGATATAATATTTGAGTACTATTCGATCTATAAAGTTTACTAAAAAGTGTAATAATATTTCACTTTTTCCTTTGGGCTGTGACGCGAATACCGACAATCGATTATTTATAAATTTATATTACATAATGCCATTTGTGTTATTGCCGGTAGAATACAGCAGACTATGTGTCATGTTCTCGACAATTTATTTATGCGAACAAGGAGATTTTCCGGACTGCTCTACATTAAAAATAAACAAAAAAAAAAAAAAGTTGGACGCCACTGAAGACACGCGTGTCTTGCTTGTAAGCAGTATTCCGCCAAGAATGTCTTTGTTAGTATAGGAAATGCAAGCTCAATCATCACATTAAATCGTTTTTTATAATTGTAATTATAATACAATAGTACGGTGTACGTTTTTTTTTTTTTTTTTTTTTATAATAGTAATTCGCATTCAATTGTAAATAAATACAAAACTTTTACTTAAAACCCATCAACGATGAACATTATTATGAGCAAACTAAAAGGAATCTCATTGGTTTTTATTCATTGATAATTAAATAAATTCTTCTAAATTGTGCGAACGAAATTGATTCTTGTTTAAGGTGTAAAGTTGAGGCGGTCCGTGACGTATCTAGAATTCTCCAAGTGTCAAAAAATGTTCGGGACCATTAAAATTATAGAGTGAATTTTTCCGATTAGGGAGATTAACTTACATAATCCCACCGTATGGGAAATAAAGTTATCTCTAGGGCCTTCGACCGCGGGGTGTACGACGTCCGTCGGTTTTGCATAACCACACAATGTTAAACAACATGTGACGGCATAACTACAGGGTGGGGCGTGGTTACTTCATAACACAAAGAGTATTGGCAATATTGATTTAATTATTTTTTCTGTGTATAGGGGTACACATTTGACGTTTTATTCGATTTGGTTTTAAATACTACATCTCGAAGGTGGCCGCCGTTCTCGTCAACGCACTGACATATAGTCGGAATTGGGAAATTTCCGTCGACTTTTTCGGCAATAGCAGCAGAAATCGGCATAAAATTCCAAACACCCCACTATATAGTAATAAAGAAGACGGATAATTCGACTGCAAAAAAAGATACGGTCTTTATCGTCCTGTGATATTATTACGTAATGGGCCGCCCGGCTTAAGTTGTATAAAAAAATCGCGTCGACGGTGGTTTTAATTTCATTTTTTTTTTCTCCGCAGTATATTATTAAAACATACAAGTAAGGTAACATACGCGACAATTTATTATTATTGTTAATTTTTTTTTTTTTTTTCACGCGCTTAAAAAATTCGTTTACATATATATATATATATATATATATATATACAAACCGTTCGACGGGTTACCCGCCAGGTTGGCGCGGTTCAATTATATTTTTTGTTCGGGATAAAAAAAAAAAAAAACAACCGTTTCGACTTTCGCGTTTTTACACGGGCCGCGATCGCACACCTCGACCGGACGTTGGCGCGCGCGTCCGCGTAATAACGTAACGTGTGCAGTAAAACACGTTTGTCACCGCGTGCATTTCCTATACGGGCGTTTAAATCACGCGGCGATAATGCGCGAATCCGAAAAAAATAAAAAAAAAAAAAATGAAAAAAAAATATGAAAAAAGAATAAAAAAACACACACACACACACGCACGCACGTAACTTGTGCATACATCCGCGCGAACGCGGATTAAAACCCGTAATGCGTTATGTACACCGCGAAATAAAACCGATTCCGATGTGTTCTGGCCAACATCCTCCTGTACGTGCACACCGTCCATTATAATATATTATTATTATTATTTATACTGGCCCGGTACGAATGCGACGAGACGAGTATACGAGGTGCGACAATAAAATAACGAGACTTTTTGAATAAAAGTTGTTTATTTTAAAAACGTTATAATTTAATGATTATCACCTTCAAAGTACCTTCCCTCAGCATCAATACACTGTTGCATACGTCGCTGCCATTCTTGAAAACGGTGTTGCCAATTGCTTTCATTCAGCCCTTTTAGAAGTGCTGCCGTTTTCATTTTTACGTCATCAACTGTTTGAAAATGAGAAAAGAAATAAGAAGAAGTCACAAGGAGCAAGGTCTGGCGAGTACGGGGGATGTTGAAGTACAGAAATTTTTTTTTCAGTTAAAAAACGTTGAATTGAAAATGCACTGTGAGCTGGAGCATTGTCTTGGCGAAGAACCCAGCCATTTTTCCATAGATCTGGTCGCTTCTTTCTGACACGTTCTCTTAATTTAATTAATACCTCTTTATAATAATATTGATTAATTAATTTTGTCGATGTGTTCAACGTTTTCGTTTGTTGAAGACGTGGTAGGACGTCCAGAACGATCATCGTCTTCGACGTCCTCCCTTCCACTACAAAACCGTTTGTGTCATTCAAAAACACGAGCTCTTGATAAACATTCTTCATCATAAACTTCACATAACATACGAAACGATTCCGCAGCAGTTTTTTTTAATTTAACAAGAAATTTAATGTTAACACATGTTGTTCGATTTTTATATCTAACATTTTTCGGCAGTATAATCGAACTCGCACTAATAACAAGGCTACTAACGTATAAGAAAATGAATCGATGCCATCAGTGTTCATAGTACTTTTAGATAAGTGTTTTCTAATCATATTTCAATAATCGTTTTATAGATAACGTAAATAGTTTAGGTTTTATTCAAAAAGTCTCGTTATTTTATTGTCGCATCTCGTAATATTATAATATTTAATGTAACCTAACCGCCGGGGTATCCGTCGCATTAGAACAGTTCACGTATGTATCCGCCGGACCTGTTGACGTTCGTGCCATTCATTTACTCGTCCCGTCAAAAAAATTTGTGTAAATATCGGGCGATTTTTTTTTTCTCGGTTATTTTTTTTTTTTTTAATGGTTTTTCTCTTCGCCGGTTCTTCTGTTTGGGCCTCTACAACCGAGCATCCGGAATTCGGACGCGTTTGTCCGCGCCGGTAGTTTAACGCCGTGGCGTCAAATGTCCTCAACAGTAACGACGCGATTCCATAGCGTTTGCGTATTTATTTTACGCAATCATAGAAATACCGGAGCACAATAAAACAACAAACGATTACGTCAGGTTAGGCAAACACAATGCTAGTTTGATTTCTGATTTTGTTTTGAGCTTTTTTTTTTTTTTATACTTTTTCGGAATTATTCAATACAATTAATAATTTTCTCAATATCCTCTCCGTCGCGTTATTATTTCATTTGGCAATACAACCGGTTAGGTCTGACATCAGCCCGGCTGCAAATTTAATCAAGTCAATATTTCGGATTTCTACCAGATACCGGTCTCGAAGCAAAAAAATATTTACACTATATCAGCCAATTGATGTTGTGCGAAATGTTAATTTAAAGTCAAGTCTCTGGTCCAATAGGAACAACAGTTCAAGAATAAATAGATGATGTTTTGAAAAAAAAAAAAAAAAAAACTATCGGACATCAAAGTTCAATGGGGAAACTTTAACGGATGATCTATCTGAAGGCTTAAGCGTAAATGATTTGGTCTATTATAAATACGCCCCGATTAATTTCGACTATTCAGAAAGATCATTTTCGATATTGACAGACAATCTAGATAGCAATAGATCTATCTATCTAATAGTATTATTGTTTAAAATTAAATTTTATTAATAATGTTGTTAAAAAATGATTTATATATTTTTAATTAAATTACTAGAAAACAAATATTCGAGCATATTCTTAGTGCATATTATAGGGTTTTTAAGTGCATAAGTGCTTGCATATTCAGTGCTTTTTTAGAGCTACAAGTCCTCTGCCCTAGTAATTACACACACCCAACTACGATCCTAATTTTTAGCCTTTTAGGTTAAGCTCTCGAAAACAGCTGATCCAAACTTCCTCAATTCTAGATGGTTAGGATAGGTCTTTTGTTGTAATTTCGTTAAAAATATTTATAGAGACCTGTGATTTTCACCGAATACTTCTGTTAACCGTTTTCTAAACACGGTATAATTTTCCAAATATTCTGTCGTTTTTTGAGGTATTTATATCTGTTTTAATTTTTCGAATTTTTCTGTTGAAAAAAATTTGTTTAAAAGTTCACCAAAAGATGTTCTTACCAATACTATACAAATATTGAAAAGCCATTATCACGATATGTTTTTTTTTAATCGTTTAAACTGTTTAAAGTTCAAATTTTGATGAAAATTAGAGCATTTTCCGATTTATGCGTATGAAACTTTTTTGGCTTTAAAAAAAATGTTAGAAAATTTGAGACGGGGGGGGGGAGACGGACATGGTCTTATCAAAACAAAATACGATTGATCGAATTTCGCTGAAGACCCTCCCAAATTCCCACCTGTAACACTGGCCCACCCATGGTGCGAGGCATGGCTGAATATTCAGGCGAGGTGACCAAATTACACAATCACTGCGCATTTTCCGACAGTGTCGGCCACATTGCGTCTGATATCAAGTGGTTGTATGATAATAACGAAATTAATTCGTTTATTCCATGAGTTTGGTTTAGTTCTGTGACAGCGGCCATGTTTTTTATGCGTACTGTGATCGTCCCGACACGCCTGTACGATTTGTTTCGTAATTCTATACCTACGAACAATTAATATCCGGCAGATGGACAGTTGTAGACAGTCAATAATATTAATGTTGCCTACATTACGGAGTGTTTTTTTTTTTTTACATTTTACTCGTTTTCGTGCGGATTTTTTTGTAGAATCTTTTTGCGTAAAAAAATGTCGAGAAAAAAACGGTCGGCGTGCGCGTTCACAAAGAAAATACGTATCCCACACGCGCCCGGACAATACAATAACGATACGATTATTGTAATTATTATTAATTTACGCGTACCTCGGTCGCCCGGAGCTCATCTGATGCGATCGCATCGATTATATATATATATATATTATATACAGGGTGATTGTATTTTAAAATCAAATCGTAAATATGAAATTTATTACCCATCGCCGGGGCAATTGAATCGGTACAAGCAGCACGCGCTCACCTCGGACCGTAACTCTATCAATTTGGATTATACATTTTTCTAGTTTCACCGCAGATTATAAACAACCGTCGGGTACTGTTTTTTTTTTTTTTTTTTTTTAAATTTCAAGCGTGTACCTAACATATTTGTTTGTGAAGTTTTCGTCCGTAATCGCTTTTACCAGGTCTACGATCAACATTGTGACTTTCAATAGGAAAAACTGACCGAGCCCGGTTTTTATTTAAACAATTTCCTAGACACATATTTTTACCAGTTTAAATTAATTTACAATTTTCGCTTTGGACGTCAAGTATAACCGCTACCAGCCTACAGTCGTGTAAATAAAACGGTTAAACGATTCTACTGGCACGTATAGAACGTGTCTGACCACGAAATCACTCAAAAATCTTCGTACCAAATGTATACCTAGAAATAAAAACGTACAATAAAAAAATCCCACCCTAGGCGGGGCGGCGCCGAAGTCCTGAAATTGTAGTCGTGCGGAATGCATTTCACGAGGCGCCTACGTCTTGACCACGGCCCGTTTTTTGGCCAAACTGACGGTTAGAGTAGGTGTTTTTTATTATTGGTTTGGCGGCACTCTTATTGGTTTTATAAAAGACCTTCACGTAAGTTTCGGCGCCACCGCACACCCTGTATACCGGAGAATTATTGTAGAAGCGTGCGGCGGTACCACACACAGGCTTGTTGCGTACGTATAATATTATAATATTATGTATATTTTTCTCGGGGGGGGGGGGTTAGGTTTTTTTTCCTTCTTCTTCACTCTTTTCAATTAAATACACGTCCGCGCGCAGCTTAATGGGCCCGGGATAATATTGTATTATCTTTGCGAAAAAATCGCGAATACCGGACCGGTAATCGCTGGTTGCTCGGATACGAGTTCTGGGTACGTGCGTATGGGTACGCGACGCACGACGACGATGACCGGTGGCGATAAACGTTCACCCGATAGTTTTAAACGCTGTACAATAATACCTATAATAATAATAATCTCGTATTATCCATTATGAATGGACGCGGCCGGTAAAGGAGAAGAAAAAAGAATGAAAAAAAAAAAAAAAACATTGAAAATTCCATTCGCTTTATAGTCGCCACCGCCGCCGCCGTCGAAATTCGTAATGACGAGAAACCACACGATGATAATATATCTATAATAATAAAAAAAAAAAATGTAAAAAGTAAAATAAAGTCGCGGATACTGCTCACGGGCGTGCCACAGTTGTAGGTGGGAAATTGCCAAGGTAGGAATTCAGATTTATAACTGAATACGAGACGACCAACGATTGTTGCTGACGGAATACGATTCCGAGTCGAATTCGGTTTTGAAAATAATTCAATATCGAATAGGAATTAATTCAAGCGTAACGTAATCGTTTTTTTATTTATTTATTTATGTTTCACAGGGTAAGCGTTTAAAGTGTAAATTTTGCTGAAAATCGTTGCGTAGACATATAAATTATGAATTCCTCTCCGTCTCCTTTAACCTTCCCGACTTTCCACCTACAACAGTGGCCCGTCCAAACCACGGTGCGAATTATGTCCGTTTTTTAGATTCATGATCCCGTAGCGACGAATATGTATTGGTTTTACTATGATGTGTGTTTTTTTTAAAAAATTGTTTTTTTTTCGCCGTCCGTGGACAACCCTTCTACCAGACATTCTGCCCCGATTTTCAGGTGTTGCAATTTTGGATCTTGTTGATACATTAATGGATGAGGGGGGGAGGGTGGTCATTTTTTAATTTTGGTTGTAGTTTTCTAAATAATTGAGAAAAACCGTGGAGAAAACGTAGGCAAAACGGGAAAATGTACGACAACGGTTTCGTTGTTTTAAATGTTTTCATTTTGTTTTAGGTCGATTTCAAATAATGGTAAAGATGTACGATTTTAACAAAACATTAAAATTAGTCCTATCTAGACGTGAACAAATTTTCATAACGTTCTGGCCATTTTTAAACTGGTTCATAGGCATTTTAATATTATTTTTTTTTTCTATAGATTATAAAAACCGTTTTGGTCGACCAGAAACGCACGGAACTTTGATACAAGGTTCATCATGAATCGCATGCTTAACGCTAAAACAGCAAACACGATTTAATAATTCTGTTTTATAAGCGTTTATAGTGTAAATTTTGATGGAAATCTTAAAACCGACGGCATTATAAGACTTAATTAGCTGAATTTTGCTCAGAATGGTTTTTCGTTAGCAAAGATAAAATATATAAATAAATTCGCCATAATATCCTATCGTCCCAATTTCCCACACGCAACAGAGGCTCGTCCATTGTGCGGAGTATGTACGTCTTTTCTTTTTTTTTTTTTGTTAAATTGAAATTCACTTTTCGTTCTCAATAAACGTCACGTTGGTTTTAAAAATTAATTGTCAGCAGTCTAATTTCCAATCCATCCGTGTACCGGACACGTACAGTACGATTTGTATTTTTTTTTTTTTTTTTTGTCAACGCCAATTTTCAGTAGGTGCCTATCATATTTGGATAGGCTAAATATTTTCGGTTGAAACACAAAACGTGTTTCGGACAAAAACACAAATATTCACACCAAAGCCCGTCGACGAAGCGCTGGAAAAAAAAAATCGTTATTATTCCTCCCATGCACCAATATTATAATATGATAATTGGAACTTATTCTCAGACAGCGCTGCCGAAACTGCTTCCGAATTACACACGTATACTTTATATTATATACCTTCACAATATTATTACATATTGGTACACGTAGTGTTGGCGACTTGGTAAAATAAAACTATGGGAGATTTTTTCCCTTTTTTTTTTTTTTTTGAAATTGAACACTAAAAACCCTTTAAAATTTGATTGAAAAATTCCCAAAAAAAACACCGACGACAAATAAATTGTTGAGCGGTTTGGATATCGAGTTAAAAAAAAAAAAAAAAAAAAAACGACAAAATCGTGTTTCAAATAAACTTCATGACGAACACAAGCGTGTTTTACAAAAATGTTATCCGATTACTAGGACGGCCGATACAATTGACACAACATAGGACTGTTTCGATAGAGAACGCAGCCGGTATTATCGAATCTCCCTTAAAACGTAAAATTTAACTAGGACTCGGGTATATATTATAATATTCATATTTTACACGTATATTTTTTAGTATACGCTTTCATAATATCATTACGTATTGGTAAACTTAGTGTTCGTGAATCGGTAAAATAAAATTAAGGAGGATCTTTTTTATTTTACTACTCTTTTTTGAAACTGAACTCTAAAAACAGTTTAAAATTCTTAAAAAAAAAAAAAATAACAATGAAAAAATCAAATTTCGAAGGCGATCAAGAGTTCAATTTAGAAAAAGCGGATTGTGTTTCGATAGAGAACGCAGCCGGTATTATCGAATCTCCCTTTACACGTAAAATTTAACCACGACTCGCATGCATACGTCGATTATTATAATATTCACAATTTACATAATTTACCTAAAAGTATTACACGTTCGTTTTAAGACATTTTGTCCATTGGACTACGCGTGCCACGATCACTTTCATATTCTTATGTAAATATTATTTAATATAAATATCTATGATTTGAATTCTTAAGTAGTCAAGCCCGCGTAATAATAAAATATGTATATATTATAATATTTTTTATTTTATACGAATTAATAATTTCACGCGTATTATATACGCCGCGAGTGTTGCGTAACCTAATTATATTATTCGATCCGCGGTTTTACGATATATCGTCGAAAAAAATTCAATATTCGTTTGCAAGCACGGACCCAGAAGGGCCACGAATATCTCCGGACCGCAGATTCTCAGTCCGCGGATTCTCAGTCCGCGGATTCTCAGTCCGCGGATTATCAGTCCTCGGTTCACAACGTTTACCGACCTAACCGAGCGTTTAAGTTTTTAGACCTCGGGTCTATAGTGTTTTTCGTCAAAAAAAAAAAAAAAAAATACAAAAACGAACGCTATACAAATACTATGACACCTACGTCCTGTACACACAACTTGTAAGATTATTATTTGTTATTTGTTCAAATGAAACGTACGTCGAACTTTATATTTCTGTTGCGCATTGTCGCGCTGTTATTTTCGAATATATTTGTTTACGATATTTTTATTTATTTTTTGTCGTTTCTCGTTTAGTAGAAATCGTACTCGTACTGTTGGACATATAATATAACGGTTCAAATAGAGCGTTACTATCGTTACTATTATAACGAAATAGACAAAGAACGGAAGTCTACTACGAGTAAACAGTACAGACAGTATAGGAGGTACTTGTTGTATAATGATATACCACCAGCCGTTCATTAAGAGGACCGATGATTTTCAGCGGCGAAAATTTCACCGTCACGTTTACGCAAAACATACGGTTTTTAAAACCATTCGTGTTACGTATATAGAGACGAAACGTCCGTTGTGAACAAATGTAGAAGAAAATATTCTTGAGCTTTTCACAAAAATTAATTTTCGCATATGTAATGCAGGTGACCGCCTCGGGTATACATGTCCCCCGTGTCGTATTTTATTTTTAAAATCTATGCGTTTTCGTTTACAGTAAAACAACCGTGTGGTTATAAAGTCGAAAAGTTACTTTTATTAATAACTTTTAACTCAATCAGTAGCCAAAACAAGGTTTAAACTCCGAATAACTATCGATTCGTCGCTTTGGATACCTGAAATATTCTAACCTAACGCGTTAATGAGTAAAAGTAACTATTGTTATTTACAGTGCCGAGATTTATTTAGATAAATCTGTCTAGATAATATTTTTTTGTCTTTTATCTTATCTGGATAAACATTTTGATATCTATCTGAAGTTTGTCTAAGATAAAAAGATAATCATATTTTTGATAATTATCTGGATAAAATATACAAAAAAAAAAAAAAATAAAAAATGAATAAGCACATGTTTTATTAATGTTTCATAGTAGACAATAATAAATACTTTAAAAATGTACCTGTATGTTTTACTTTTGGTTACAAACTCGAACTACTTTAACCGTTTACAATTTCATCTCCCTGCTATAATAATACAACGACAACAATAGGCAATTAAACATGTTTTTATCTAAATAAATTTCACTTATCTTTTATCTTATTTGAGATAATTTAAATATTCGTTGTCTTTATGTGTATCTAGATGATTTTGGAGCAACTGTCTTTTATCATTATCTTGATAAATTTGACTCATATACGTCTTAACAATGGTTATTTGTCGGTTTTGGTAGGTACCTATTATTTTTTCAAAATTTATATTTCAAATATGATTACAAAATTGATGAACTTATTTTAATTTTCTGTACTGCCTAAAAAGGAATATTGTTGCAAAAAATAAAAGTAGAAAGTCGTTAAAAGAAATCAGTGTTACTAATATTAGCAATTCGATGTATTAATTTTGTTAATTTGTTTAATGAACAAGTTTTTAGGTTAGCGACACTAAAAACAAAAAACAAAAATCTAACTTAACCTGTTTTAAACGTTTTTCTAACTCAAGTTCGTATTTTCGTCAAACGGCATCTAAAGTTAACCGATCGTTGGACATTTTGTTCATTTTGAAAAAAAAAACCCATTTCCAATCTGATTCGATTGGTGTTTCATAATGTTTCAATTTAATTTGAATATGTTATTCGATTTCAATATAATAACTGCCGTTATTATGTAAAATGCAAGAACGCATTTAGAGGGACAGCGGAGTTTTGAGTGACCTCTATCTGAGCGAAAACAAAAAAAAAAAATAAAAAAAATCTTATCGCAAAATA
The DNA here is from genome assembly GCA_956483605.1 of Tuberolachnus salignus. NCBI lineage: Eukaryota > Metazoa > Arthropoda > Insecta > Hemiptera > Aphididae > Tuberolachnus > Tuberolachnus salignus. The sequence continues at coordinate 21,537,034 of OY101430.1, read as the reverse complement.
AATTAATTTAAAAACGATTATAATTAAATAGGCGAGCGAAAAAGTAATAAAATTGATTTGAACCGATTTGCGTAAGAACGTAACAGTATGCATACGTATAGCTGTGATGTTTTAGTGAGTTGTTATCGACACAATTATCGTTATTGTTTAATTGGATTTTATAACCTATCCCGTGTTACAACAGTGTTTTTTATCCGCCACTGATTGTACGTATAGTGTATGTATATATATATATATAGAGAGAGAGATCGATAGTTTTATTATAATGTCGTAAATATAATATCGACTATCCAGTACAAGACTGCAACAACTCAAAAAAAGTATTTTTTTTTTTTTTTTTTCCAGGAGAACGTTTCGAAAATTCAATGAACCGACTAGAAAATGTGAAATAAATTAGTCATGAATACAATTATTGGTAAACGCATTTTACTTTATATATTTCCATTGTTATTAATATTATATAATTACGTGAATTAATTTAATGGGTTATGATCGCATATTGCAGTTTTGAATTGAAATATGTTTAAAATCTCTCTAAGTTAGGAACTAGTTTTTATTTCGTTTTTGAATAGTAGTTAACTCATTTCTCAATTGTTCGAGTTGTTAATCCAGTCATGAACTGGATAATGGATATAGTACGGGGTTATTGAATTGGCTCCCTCGACATTTATTTCATAAATATACTGGTTATAAAAATTTACCAAAATAATGATTTAATCATATATCAAAATAATTGAACTGTCATATATTATTGCAAGTAAAATATGAATAATTAAGTTGAATTAAACAAAAAAAAAAAAAAAATATAATATTCTTTAGTAAGCTTAAATTTGTTAGTTAGCTAGTGCTTGTATATCTTTCAATCTGGGTATTTCATCATTGTCATATTTTTTAATTTAATTATCTATAAATTGTATTTTATCTTGAATATTTTAGATTCTGAGTCTTGTGGTTTTACAGTGTTGTTTATCTATTTTTTTTTGTCTGTGTAAACACTTTATCTACCAGGAGACTCATTTGATCTATACACTTTTATGCTTTTTCCGGTAGCAAATTTTATTTAATTGGTACTTTTAAGAGGTCATTTTTCCATAAATCTATTAGTTTTTTAACGTGGCAGAAAAAAACTACTAAACAAATGACGAAAAAACGGCACAAACACGATTTCGTCAACAAACCCGAGTTTTGTTATTTCTTTTTTTATTTATGTTGATTTTTAGCGTCAATGAAAAAACACGACCAATCTTGCTTCGCTCAGAATCGTTTTTCGTTAGCAATTTATAGTTGCATACAGATATTAAATTCCTATCTATATACTATCCACCTACAGCAGTGACCCATCCACCGTGCGAAGTATGTACACCTTTATTTGTGTGGTATTTCTTTAATAGAGCTTCTTATAATAATTTTATTATCAGCTAGAACACCTAAGAAATGTAAATATTTGAGTGCGGTTAATACAATTGAGAATTAAACTTGGAACGAAAAAATGCACACGAATTAGTTGTGTGATGAATACCAACTGCCCGCGAATTGGATGCGAAAATAAAGAATTATTTTCAATATAATTTTCGACTGAGCGGTTTCGAAGTCTTTCACTACTCGGTAGTGCCCTTAGCCAGTTCGGAAATAAAGCAATTGCGGATCTAGAAATGGTGTTCCCAATATACCCGGCAAATATTCGCCTATTGCTGTTTTTTGTTTATAACCCGTAGAATGGGGCCCAATTTTCATATTGTTCTAATACCACGATCGCCCTAAGTGAAACCGACAATTACGAATTTCACTCAACGGCCAAACCTTGTCGAGAACCACTTGTTGAAAATATTATTGGGAGCCAATTCAATCGGTCGCCATATAATATATCGATTTTAAAATGTCCACCCGACCGATATACCACGTAATTACGTAATGTATTATAATATCCGTAAAACAACCGTAAAGGTCGAACAAATACTTTCAAACGTAATAATAATGAATTTAAGAAATAATACATTAATAAATATTATAGATAAAAAAAAAAAAAAAACCATAAAAAAGACCCGACAATGCAGTGTAATGCATTCATTGGCTGATTGAAAAAAAAAAAAAAAAATGTTAAAAAAAGGAACCGACAGTAATAAATATTCGATTATTAAACATTTTATTGCAATAACACTTTTAGATTGTCGTTTTATTGAATTTCCATAATCGAATTATGTATTATTATTTATACAGTATTATAGTATAATGGTCGCGCACATTTGGTATTTTATTATATATTTTTTTTAATCCTTCGATTGAGTATATAATTTATAATATATTTATATTATAAAAAATAATATTAATTTACGGTCTATGTTAATCGCGTTAAAAATCAATAAGTACCTGGCATCTACGACGTGAAATACATTAAAAACCGACAGTTTTCCATTTCCTGTAACCAGGTGGTTTTTTTAAGTATACTTTAAGATAGGTTTTTTTTTTTTTTAAATCATTTTTTAGAACATTTTATCGGGGAATAAAATGAATTAAAATTATTTCACTAAACGCCTCGCCGCGCGGTTCTGTTTGTTATTTATTATTTACTTTTACGTAGGTACACGACTCGTCGTATATTCTTATACGCACAATAGTGCGAAAATTTCGTATCTATTTTAACAACATAAATTAGTAAATAAATAAAAACGCCGACGTAATATTATAATACGGCGACGGGAATGATGAATAATATTATATTGTACGTTATAAAATAAAAAATTAAAAAAAAAAAAAAAACACCGATAAACGAATTTCCAACGACTGGTATAGCCGTAAACTTTCTTTCTTTTTGGATTGTTTATAGTTATTATATTGATATTTTCGGTTTTTTTTTTTTTTTTGCTACTAAAAAACGCTCGAAAATTCGATTCGACGCATACCGCAAGTTGTTCTTGTATGCGACACTACCAATACATAAATATCGAAAATCCGTAGTCCTCTTTTTTTTAAAATTTTTTTTTTTTTATATTTATATATACATATAATCGTTCAAATATTAACGAAAATCGTACAAATCACGGTATTTCGCGTACCATTTGTGTGGATAACATATTTTTGGCTATACAATTTGAGACCCAAAAAAACGTGGTTATTTGTCGTTGAATATTTTGCAACAAATCACTGTAGTTTTCAAATGTAAATTTGTTTAAACGCGTTAACGTGTTCGAACCGAACTTGGCTTAAAATCATTTTTTTGTACGCCAGAATTTATCATTTCGTAGAGCTATAAACCGAATAACCCTGCCTAATATCCGGTGTACCGTCAAAAGTGCCAACGAAATTACAAACGAATCCGGAAAAAGCGAAAAATTGCAGGATTATTATTTCCATCAACCGACAATGACTGGCTAAAAAAAATAACAATTGAAACATCTGACTATAATTATTTAAAAAAATACAAAATACTAAAAAATAATTTCGAAATAAATACAATTGCAATGAACAATTTTATCAAATTCCTTTAAAATATTGTAATTTTGGGGTTGTATTATAATAATATTTGTTTGCTCAACAATAATTTTTGATTTTGCAGCTGAATCCTTGTAGTTTGATTTGTCTTAAATGTGTACGTGTCCATTTATTATTATTCGTATTATTATTTTTTGTTCTATTTGAATATTCACCGAAATCTGTTTTTTTTTTTTTTTTTTGGAGAGCTTGCGTACATTTCCATTATCTACAATCCAGCGGACAAGGTCGTGTTAGAAAGTGTTTTTTACTTAAATGTAAAAGATCTTCTATAATATTGACCTTTCGTCGCAACACCTATATCTTTCAAACTCACCACCTACAACAATGGCTATGGTGTGAACGAAGAATGGCGGAGGATTTTTGTTTTTTTGCTCCGGTGTAGTTTAGAATTTTTTCCGCGGGAAACTTGAAATCAGTAGTTTTCGGGGCGATTAATCCCTCCACAGTAGACACGCCCGCGAAAACGTTTACAATATTTGCATATTTACTGAAATACGTTATAATATTATAACTATTATGTACAAAAATAACAAATTTTTATATTCCTAGCGAAAAAGGTTTTGCTGAGATGTGTGTTTTCACTCAGAAAACACATTTTTCATTAGTAAAAATTGTCCTAGTTTTTAATTTTATTCCGTGTCTCATAAAATGCGGAATTTCCGCCTGATAGTGTTTTATTTGAAAATGTTTTCGAAATTTCCAATAATTTTTCCATAAAATTGCTTTTATTATTATTATTATTATTTTTTTTTTTTTAGCGAATTTAAAACGTTCCGATATATTTACGCAGTACCCCCCCGAAAGAAGCGAAATTTCCGATCGGTGGTGGTATTCTAGTTGAAACGTCTTTTTAAACTTCTCAACTGTTCTTCCCCCAAGATCTCCTATTTTTTTATTCCTGGTAAAACGTGTAAATCCGTTTGTGAAAATGTTCTCTAAATTATTCACATCGGATTTTTCGTCCGTTTGATACTTTAAGCGAGTACATTTTTTTTTCTCGAGATTTTCGGCAATTTGTGTAAAAATTAAAAAAAAAAAAAAAGCCACCGACAAAAACGACGGAGAATCATATTTTTAGGTCGATTGCCGGGTTCACGTCTTAACTTTTTTGTTTTAAATTGTAAAATGATTTATCGTTGCTTTGTGCATACATTCGTACTAGACAATACTTATATGACAGTACAACGCGCGATTATATTACAATTATCTAAAAATAATATAATTATCGTTTTATTTTATACGGCAAAACCGATAAAAAAAAAAAATTTTAAAAAACTATGGCGATATTTCTATAAATGGCGGTAGCGCCACGCGACAACGACGATAACAACACTCGTACTATAATATTATAGAATGCACTGTAGCGTAGGCGGTGTTATTAAAATTCAAATGGGTTTTTGTTTTTTTTTGTTTTTTTTTTCTAAAGAAACTCGAAAAATGTGTCAATTGACACAATTAGTAAAACGCCTATAGTCAAACGATTGCGAAACTCGAGTTTGTCCACAAAAAAATCTCTCTCTCTCTCAGTCTGTGTGTATTTCTATTTTATTTAATATATTCGTATTGATAATAAATATTTATATAAGTACGTTCAATCGAGATCGATTAGGCCGCCACCGCCGACAAAAAAAAAAAAAAAAAAAAATAACAATACAAATATAATATATAGAATGTACTAGCTGATTGCTCATGTTTTAAAAATCACTCTATAATTTTTATTACTCTAACGGAATACCTTTTTTTGCCTTTATACTCTCGAAATAATCGCAATCGGAAATAAACCGAAAAAAGGCCACACGTACTTTGGACGCATCACCGCAGGGTGATAAGTTTAGAAGGTATATATATATATAAAAAAAAAAAAAAAAAAAAAAAATGAAAACGGTAATAGCCGAGTTAATAATCCAAAAATCGACAAACAAAAAACCGATGTACCGACATTTTTTCCCTTAGGGAAAACATTTTATTTCAAATAATATCACCGGGCGAAAAATCGGCATCATTCAAAGGTTGGACGCAGATTTTTCGGACCGTTTTCATAAACCGAAAAACGTCTTCAAGTAAATCAAATCGCTTCTTCACTACACTCGGAATCTAAAATGCGATTTTCGTGTTGTAACGACCATCGGCCTCAATTTCCGGTAGTGCAGTGAGATATTTTAATTTCTAACCCATCAAATACTACAACTTCCTTTGTAAATACGTTTTTTTTTCTATAAATATAATAAACAAATATAGAATTAATATGAAAGTAAAAACATTATTAGTAGATAACAGCAACAAAAAAATAATAAAAATCAATTAACAATTTTATTATTTTAAACCGAGTCGACGTCGTCTTTCGAAATTTGTTGCATCAAACTCGTCAATTACTCGGTCCAAATTAATGCTAAACCTTTTTCCAAGTTGTAAAGTAATTTGACTCGTCGTCGAAGATATGTTTTCCAATCTCTTCAGTCAGAAAAAAAAATGATCTCTCACAATTTGCTATGTCGGTTGGTATGGTTAAGAATATGTTTAACGACTCCGTTAATTTCGGAAAACCTTTTTTGCATAACATTCTGTCTTATATATATATATATTTTATTTTATTTTTTATCTAATATGTTAGATATTTACGACAATTATAATTTTGTACATACTTGTTTAATAGATAAAATAACTACTCGGCCGTTCTTCTTGTCCCATCGTCGTTCAAAGATATGTTTTCCAATCCCTTTATTCAGAAAAAAAAATGATCTCTCACAATTTGCTATGTCGGTTGGTATGGTTAAGAATACTTTTAACGACTCCGTTAATTTCGGAAAACCTTTTTGCATATCATTCTTATTGTTTGTCTATTATCTGTTTATGCATATCGTCAGATATTTACGACAATTACAATTTTGTACATACTTGTTTAATAGATAAAATGTTGTCTTTAAAAATTCGAAATTATTGGTATACGGTCACAAACGCACGCGCCCAGCCCTCCAGATCAGTGATCGAATTCCCAAAAATCCCTTCTTGTTAGGGCGGAATGTTAAGTTTCTACTGGGCCTAGCCGTTTTTGTACGGCGACGCGTTATTATGCAAATTGCCATATTTGTCCATTTTTTTTATTATAATTTATTGGTACACGCGCGAAAGTATGGCGGCGCGAGGACGACAACGATTTCGGATAACAACAATAATATTATTGCACTGCGCCTTCTTATATATCGTTCTATTAGCTTTATATATGTATTTTTTTTTTGTTTATGAAATATTATTATTTTTTATTTATTTTTTTTTAACGACTGCTCGTCGGGTCACAGCGATCGTCGACTATATTATTGTAATATATACGATAATAATAATAATAATATATTATACTAATTGGCTGTGCGCGTCTCGAGAGACCGGAGCTTCGGGGTATGCGTCTTGTACTTACACACACACGAGCGACTATACGCGCGTGTATACAGGGTGATTGTTTCGACGTATACGAGACACGCCATAGTTACGATTGCGGGGGGGGGGGCACAGGACTTGTAGCATTTGCATAATTGTTTTACACGATCAATGCAAATAAGCGCAGTGAGAAACGAACGCTTTTTACGCCACCACAAGCTAGATTTTCTAATTTTATTTTGTATATAAACGTAAATTTTGAGTTTTTTTCAATACAGGTAATCATTTTTTCACACGACGATTTTATTTCATTTAATAATACAACGAAAATTGTTGAATTTAATTGAATTTTTCAATTTTTATCGTATAATAATATGATCGTCGACTGTTTCTATGACGCACGTTTTTCCTGAAAACGCTCGAGGATAGCCGATTAGATTAATTTCCCGGCTATTAATTTTATTATAAACAGTTAACACGTTGTCTCATTTATCATAAAATTCCCGACAGGACGATAACAATTTGAGTATATATTTAATGCGTATTCGAGCATATTTTTAGTGTTAATTATAGGGTTATTAAGTGCATAAGTGCTTGTATATTTAGTGTTTTTTTTTTTTTAGAGTTACAAGTCCTCTGCCCTAGTTATCATATAGTTCGGCGGGGCGGTCATTATTTTTGTAACTTAACAGATATAACAAGACGACTGAAGTTAGTTCGCCAAGTCAACCCTTTTTTAGTCTTGCATTTCGTTTTGCAATGGCATATCGGATATATCCCCGAAAAAAAAAAAAGCACACTGAACTTACTCGAAGAGCACACGACTGATATAATTATACCCGATTACGATGCGTATCGAGATTGTCGATAAAACACTAAACTTATTAGCTCTAACATTTGCCTCCGCGTGAATAAACGTAATCGGTTATACGACTGAAAAATGTGTTTTCGGTGTTCCCCAGCGTTTGTACTCTGGCTGTAATAGTTCAGATCGATTTCACCAAATTCGCAGACGACGGCATTCAATAGGTACCCACGTTTATTGCGTTCGATATTCTATTGCGAGATATTAAAATTGAAAATACCAGAAACCGATCGTTTCGTAAATCATCCCGGTTTTCTCTGATTATTAAGGAAACTGCAAGGAAACGATCTCCGCAATGCGCAGACTGGAGACAATTCGCTACTGGAAATCACTTCGGAGGTGGAAAAATTGTTCACAAACAGAATAAATAAAATAAATTTAAAAAAAACGCGTAGATACTGCGTACATGGGTCACTGTTGTAGATGATGGGGGAGTGGGAGAGTTGGGAAAGTAGTATAAAGATAGGAATTAAATTAACATCTGTATGCAACGATAAATTGAAAACGAACAATTTGCTAAACAGAACCGGAAACAGAATAGGAGTTTGACAAAATGGCGTTTTTCTCCGTTTTTTTCGTCCATTTGTTGGTAGTTTTTTTCTATCACGTCGAAAAACTAATAGCTATACCGAGAAATTACTTCTCTCGAGTACCGACTGGACGGTAAATTTTGCTACCGGAAACAGAACGGTAGTGTTATAGAACGGATAATAATGTATCCCGGTGGCAGCGGTGCGGTGGAAAAAGAAAAAAAAAAAAACATCGTTTCTAAACCCCTCGGCTACGCTCTACGCATCTAAAACCAGCGTCCTCTTAATGCCCGTATACCTTTAACAGTGACGGACAATCGTATTGAAAAACCGCGTTGATCGACGGAATCGCAAAAGAAAAAAAAAAAAGAAAAAAATAGTGTAGTAACACACAACACACACACACACCACAGGTAGTACACGCGTTAGGTTAAAAAAAAAAATCACCCGGTATGCGCGCGAGTGGGTGTGCGAAAGCGCACCTTAACCACCGCCACCGCCGTCGACGATTTATTGCCGATAAAGACAATCGCGTAACGTCTGTTGTGTGCGGTGTACCTCTATAAGTATAATACAACGACGTTATCGTTTGTTTTTTTTTTTTTTTTTTTTTGCGGTTTCACACATGCGACCAGTACGTGCACACTATTGCCCACCATACCCTGTAACTGGCGTGCGTCGATAGTTGTGTAATTATTGTAGTAATAATAATAATAATAATAATATTCACAAACGTGAGCTGAGTCCCGGGCCGGCCGAATTATATCGGAGCTTTCTCGTCCGCCGCGTGACGGTCGACATAAAAAAAAAAAAAAAAAAAAAAAAGAAATAATAAAATAAATAAATAAATAATATACCACTGTGCATTTCGCGCGCAGACACGACTTGCCGAGAGAAAAAAAAAAAAATTACAAATACAAATTAAATATAAAAAAAAAATATCCTATGTACGTTGTTCCTCGGGACCCGTTTCACATGACGATTTAAAGTCGCGATTGGGGCGCATTACGATTAACACGTTGTGCCGGTGGTTTTCAACGTTTGTGCGGCTCTTCTGTTTACGATGGGGAAAAAATAAAAAAAATAACCGCTCCCATACGAATGATGACAATAATAAAATACACGGATTTACATTATTCAATCTGACTTTATTCAACGACGAACAACAAAATATTAATATAATATTAATAATAGATTTTATTTCTTTTTTTTTTTTTCCGGTTTTTTAAATTAATGGCCTCGTGTATGGCGCATAAAATGATCAAATCGTGGCATACATTTTGACGTCGCAATTCTCATTTTCTCGTCGGCGTTCAGTCTTGATCTATATTTAGTTTTTATAACTGCCAAAGCGGAAAAATCCGTTTCACACAATTTGGAAGAAGCAAAAGAAATCAAAGTCCTACCTTTGTTGGCTACGATCGGATACTGATTTTTTATAGCTATCCGAAGAAAAAATGCATGTAATGATGACGATGCCAATTTGGATTTTGTTATAGAATCTGAGGATAAGTCTCTCGGCTGTTGTTCGCAAATTGATAGCACTGTCGGTAGATCAGTATTAACTTTAATCCAATTTGTTGGGTGAACTTCCCCGAGAAAATAATAAACTTGATGAGTATGTGAAAAAATAATTATAGTAATATATTAAAAATGTATTTTTATTTGTATTATTAATGCTCCCTCGATAATAACCAGGGTTGCTAATATACGCGTATAAAACGTAAAAAATGACTAAACCGTATAATATGTTTTGTTTATGAAATTCATTCTTAAACAATAAAAAATACTTCCTATTTCACACATTAAGTTGGGTTTTTAGTTTTTATACTTAGTAAACAATTATATAAATTATAAAAAAATTCTGCGTTCGATAATAAATTCGCGGTCTTCGGTGGCGCATCGCCCACGGTGACTCGAATTCAACTGAACTGACGAAATCAATTATTGTGCAATATTATGACTAGACGTATAAATTATTCGATATTGAGCAATTAATTTCAAACAAGCACAATCTTCAAGCAAACACAATATTATTGTGCGTGTAGGGGCCGCCTAATGAACTATAATATTAAATAATATACTAATACATACTACTTTAATTTTTCTAGTAATATAAAAATATTGAAAGTGTTATAAATATCGCAAGTACAATGGATTTACTATAAAATATAAATACGTCGGCGATAAGATAATGATAGTTATTAATAATAGATGAATAGTACCACAATTATGCTATTTATAATTTATATTTCCTTCTTTTTTTTATTATTTTATTATTATTATTAGTTTAAACTTTAAATTACAAATGTATTTTTGTTTATAAGGGATTTTATTTTTATACGGTTAGAAAACATATATAATTATGTGTTTTATACGTATCAGTTCTGATAATATAACCGACGGCGACCCCTTGGAGCCGCGGCGCGCACGTTGAAAACCCCTGCGTTACACGGTTTACGAACCACTTGTTGGATTTCCCCGACCTCGGTTAACGCTCGACCGCGTTTAAAACACTAACCGGCCGATTTCTCAGGCGATTATTAACGATTCGTATCGATATGAAATACCCAATCGTAACGAATCCATCTGGGGCTCGTCAATTTCGCCATTCGGTATTCCAGATGGGCATTTTTCGGGTTGCCAATATTGGAGGAATCGTTTTTTTAGCCAAACCATACGGATACCCTGCGGCGATTTTCTAAAAACGAGACATTTAACGTAATATTTTTACCAACGGTTCTCGTCAGGCCGCCGCGGATTCGTCTAATGAAAAATCCGTAATTACTCGTGAAAAACACTACGGTAGCTGATAACTGTGCACAGATGCAAAGTTAAAGAAATCGCATGTTTTTGTTTGCGTTTTGTAGCTAGGCCAGCGTAAAAATCCGTTCTATAACCGAATGGGGTTTATTTTAAACACATTTTCTAATTTTCTCAAACTTTGCATGTTAATGTTTTTTTTTTTTTTTTTTTGTATGCGTATAAATGCCTTTCTAGTAAAATTATGTGAATTTTTTTTATAAAGAAACACAATAAAACCTGTAGGATCAATACGATTTCAAATTTGAATAGTTTAACGAAAGTTTTTCGTTTAATAACACTCTCTCCATTTACTTTATTTTAATTAGTTTAATGAAAACCGTTATGGTATAAAATGCCAAAAATGTGAAAAACATGTATTATATTTAAATAAAATAATAGTATTTTTTTGTTTTTAATTCGAATTAAAGAGAGTTCAAAATTTGTATTCCATACCTAAACCAGGCCATAAGACATTCTTCCAGCTCAGGGTACTCACATATTTTCTTTCTCATCGTCGTTAAATATAGTGTCAACGTAATACGGTCTGTATGTTTTAGTATAGTTGAAAGTGTAGAAGCTGGTATATAGAAATGTAGAGCAACATCTGTTGTTTTCACCTTTTACTCCAAATTTTTTTTTTTTTTTTTTTTCTTCGGAGAGTGACAAACATTTTATTTTACGGGCCCATTTTCAAACTGACTACGTTTTATTCGATTACAACAGTTCGCCTATTGCAGTGGCTTCTAGTGGCGTTTAACGGTATAGATTATACAATTATATAAGTTCAACGGTTAGCGAGTTAGAAGGAATAGAGTGGGAGAGTAAATTTCACCCCTGGGGGGGGTGTGGAGGGCTATGCTCAGGGATTAGGCACGGGTACTTTTAGTATATTAAACAGGATGGTTTATTGTGTGTGTTTGTACCGAAATTCGGCCAGGGGTCAAATTTGTCCGATCTTTTTGATGATTATCGTTGAAATTCGACTGGACTGGTGGGTAGTAGACAGCTAAGAAAATAGCTATTCCGTCAATACTAATATCTCTGGTTTATTTATCCGGAGACATTTAAAAATATATTTTCGTATAACGTATCGCTGCTATAATGCGCAGAATTATGTATTATATGTACCTATACCGCAGAAGATAAAACTAAATTGCGTAACCGATAGACTTTACCGTAGAGTTTGCGCAATATCCGTATAATAATCACGAGTCGGAGGGGGAGGGGGGGCACGAGAAAGCCGTGCAGAAATGTACGCGGATTCGACACGAAATAATAATTACTGTTATTATTATTATATAGGAAAACGAAATTATACCGGACGAGTATTGTTGTCGGCCGGTTTTGCGGGGAAAACAAAAACGAAAAAAAATAAATAAACAATATGTGTTATATGTGTGAATCCGTCGATCGACCGCAACGCTGTGGCGGTGCATCGACATCGAAAATCTCGATTCTTGTGCGTCTGCGTGCGCGCGTGTAGTGCCTAAACAAATACGGTTCGCACGTGGAAGAAAATAAAGAGACAATAATTAACGTTCTACGAGTATACAATATACGCACACACATTTATATACTGGGTGCGGCAGAGCCGACTGACCAGTTTTGATGGGCTATAAATAACGAACAGTAAAACATAAAGAAAAGGTTTTTGTTTTTATTTCAATCAGTATTCAATCCCATTTTTAAAAATTATTTTTTGACAATTATATCTCCAAGATGACGGCCGTCAGCATTGATACACTGTTGTAGACGATCTCTGAAGCTCTCATATGATTTTCAGCACATTTCGACTAGTGTGGCCTCGACTTCATCGGTGATTTTCTGTTAAATTTCTTCTATGGTATGTGGGCGATGTCTGAAAACCTTATCCTTAAGGTAGCCTCAGAGGAAAAAATCACACATGAATAAATTTAGGAAACGTGCTGGCCAGCTTATGTCTCCTCTCAGAGAGACTAACCGCCCAGGGAACATTTGTCGCAAGACAGCAAGTGAAATTCTAGCTGTGTGCGCTGTAGCTCCGTCTTGCTGAAACCATACATCTCCCAAATCATGTTCTTCAGCCATTTCCTCCAACCTATGCTGCAGTTAAGTTTCCAACATCACAACATAACGAGCGGACGTGATAGTGACGGTCCTGTTCTCGTCCTCAAAAAAGTAGGGGCCGATCACCCCAAATTGGGACACAACAAACCACACTGTCACTTTAGGAGAGTGGAGTGGTCTTTCATGGAGCTGCCGTGGGTTATTTGTAGCCCAGTATCGAAAATTTCGTTTATTTACAGTTCCAGAATGATGAAAATGAGCCTCATCGCTACAGAGAAAAAGTTGATATCGGAGGAATTTGCAGAAGAATTTGCTGACAGAGACTTTTACGGTTGCCGTAGTCAGTAGCATTTAATTCATTGTCAAGCATTAATTTATAGGGATGGAATCAAAAATCTTCGTGAAGAATTCTCCTCAAAGAACGGTCTGAGATTCCCAAAGCTACAGCGTGTTTCCGGGCTGAGCGTCTTGGTGACTGCTCGATTGACTCTCTAACCAACTGCACATTTTCGGGGGTTCTTACCGTTCTGGGTGCTCCGTGTCCAAGTCTACTTAGGGTACTTGCGGTTTCTTCCAAATACCGTATCCACAATTTATAGTGTCAGCAGAAGGAACAGATTGAGCACGTGGAATGCCGAAGTGTATACGAAAAGCCCTTTGTGTAGCGATCACAGAATGATTATTTTCGTAATACGCACGCACGACGAAACCACGACGTACACCTGTCCAGACCACGATTACGAATAAAAACGGCATTATCGTACAATTCAAAATATACCACTTATTAAGACCTGCTCTTATCTTATCACAGGCTAATGACCTGATTAAACTCGTCAGTCGGTTCTGCCGCACCCTGTATAAGTAATAATTATCGACTACAGGTCGGTCGTTCTGCATGGCATTCAAACATCAATATGTACGAATAATAAGAAGAATATAGGATTAAGAATAAGAAATAATAAAAATAAGAATAAGAATAAGAATTAGATGCGGGATATGTATCGGAACGTTAAGGACGAGACAACGACCGTCAGTATACCGTAACTTTACAAAATTAAAAATCGTACAACATACGTATTTGTGAACATTACCAAAAAGATAAAATGAATTGTTATTAAAATTCCTTAAAATTGTTATCGTAGAAAAATGTATAATAGTTATCGTATCAGCAAGTTTAGATTCGGTCGTTGCTCAACGGCGATCGGAGATTCAACACTCCCTCTCCCAAACGGACGATTTCTGGAGGACATCGTTTAAATACTGGACACTGTGCAGGGCACTAAAGGCACTGTGCCTAGGGCCTACGATATTGTCAATCTCTAGCGGTAGCTAGGGAAACATTAATCGCCTCCGGCGTCTGGTCACGGTGTTTTACCACGATTATTCGTAACATAAGAGATATTTTATATTATCGGTGGGCCGCCAGTGGGACGAGCGTCGTGTTCCAATGAGAGATAATGCGTAGAATGTAAATGTCCACGAAGATAGAAATGAACACTGGACGTAGAATGATATCACACTGAAATTGAACAATATTGATAAAAAAAAAAAATGATACTGGGGAGGTTGGGTTACCGTGCAATACCATTTATTAAGGCCCGGTGTTATCTTATCACAGGCTAATGACCTCATTGAACTCGTCGGTCGGTTTTGCCGCACCCTGTATATATATCTATATATATATATATATATATATATATATATATATATATATATATATATATCGGAATGCGGGTCCGGCGAACAAAGCGCAATCGTAGTAATAATATATTTTTACACGCGTTATTATAATATCGACTTTCGTCGGCTCATCGGGCCCCGCCATAACGGCGACTACCGAAGACGGCGAACGGAAAGTTGCGCGCGTGAGTGAAAATATATTTTTACGGCCGAGCGATTATAATAATTATATATAATCTCGCGCGACGATGCGCGGCCGGCGTGTAACAGAACCCCCCCAAAGCCTAGTGCGCGAGATATTTACCAAAACTGTAGGCGAATCGCACGGGACGATAGTATAATATTATGCGCTGGCGTGGCGTACGTCCTATATTTACTCGGTAATATATTATTATTATTATTGTAATATTACCGACGCGGATAATTCGTTTATTCGCGATTCCGAAACGGCGCACAACGGAATATGTCGCCTTGTCGTCAACGATATCCGGCCGAGCGTGAGCCCGAGCAATCGCAGGCCGGAGTAGGTTGCGAATAATACATCTAGAATACGCAGAAATTATTCGGAAAAAAAAAAAATGAAACGTACAACAATTTCGTATACGCAATATTTTTTTGTTTTATCCGTCGTTGGCTGTAAAATGAATTGATTCACGGGATTTCCGGTACCGGAGAGAGCTGCATCATACGCACGCTGACCGCGCGGAAAACAATCTTCGCGCTGATCAACTCCCACACATGCCGGTGTCTGCCCTTGCCACTTATTGACGGTGACTGCGAAAGAAACTGGAAATTGCACTCTTTTGAACTCAACCAAAGTCAAGTCTGACGGAATCAAAGGAATTCTTGGATTAAGAGCAAGCTCCCCGGCCGCCGGACCCGTAAGAATTGTAGCTCCGATCGCATTATTACGCAAAGCCGTAACTTGCAACCGCGTCCCGTTGCACAATCTGGGAGGGTTAAGATTTCGTACCAACATTATCGGAGTACCTATTTTCAATCGCACTTTGTACCGCGGAAATCCGGGAGGAATCTAATGAATTAAGAAATTCGGTTGGAAAATTCGTTGCTTCAGCGGCCGGCGCCGAGTCTAAAGCAAGATGTTCTCTGGGTTTGCCCGGAAACATCTCTAAAATGGAGTCGTTCAATAAAAACGAAAATGGAAATCTTTGTCACGGGTCGGATCCGAAACTGCTTATCGAATTGTCGTGCTGCTTTTTTTTAAAAAAAAATTAATGAGGACATCACGGACCGGGTTTTGGGCATACGTTATAGTCCGATCAAATTAATAATACAGATAATATAGATAGCTTTTATATCAAAATTTCACGATAGAATGAAAAAAACATTTGTTGATTTATCACCGTGGAAATCAAATAGTATAAATAACTATGCAAAATGAAACGACGAGTTTGGTTACCATGGTGACCAAAGCGTTACGCTAAATCGGCAATCCTCCTCCATAAAATATATACAAACCTAACCTACCCTTTAGTTTAGATTTTCGAAATGAAGTGAAACAATTCCAGCCGATACATTATGTAAACCGGACAATCTACCGAAATATTCCCGGAGTAAATAAAATACACGGATGCCCTTGGCAGGATGTATGTAGTTCATCCGAACAACAGTGAATGTTTTTACTTAAGAATTGTGTACCACGTGATCAAAGGTCCGGTGTCCTTTGTAAGGAATAAAATCTCTAAAATCATGTTCGATCCTTACTGGCTACGGATCTCTAGAATACTAACCAATCTATTATTCCAGTTTAGACGTCTCCAACTTCCCGTAAAATTATGCTTTTCAATAAGGCACGGGGCTTCGGAATGTCGCAAGGAATCGAGAAATAATATCTTTAGAAAACTGTCTGCTTGAGTGTACGATCCTTACTGGCTGGTGGTGCTGTGCGGAAACGGTATTGATCCTTAGTATACCAAACGACATCAACCGATCTACCATTCCAGTTTAGACGGCTCCAACTTCCCGTAAAATTATGCTTTTAAATGACCATTAATATGGGACAGGGCGATGAACATTTATGATATACGATAGTATTGTTAACGGGAGCATCATATTATGATATTTTAATTTATAGAATAATTACATTTTAGAAAAACATGCTCGTATATTACATAATATAAATTTACGCATTCTATAATAAGAGATTACAAGTTTATATTATATCGTTGTATTTACGTGTTTCGCGGCCAAAATCCAATATCGTCGGCTTTGCCGGACACTCAAATTATATCGAGTGTAATTATATAAAAGACGGGTTACATCGGTATACTTATACTGTACAAATAAATTATAACAAAATTAAAGGAAATATTATGTCGGCGAAATACTATGACGATTAAATATAATTGTGTCGTCGAATAACCTCGGTGAGACTATACGGCGAACGTAACCGATTTTCGGATTGCCGTGCAAATCGCATGTTTCGAGTGATGGCAAAATACGAATAAAGGTCATAAATTACATAGTTAATCTACGAGACAAAAAGAACTAATAAGTCGTTATTCGTTAATACAAATATATAATGGAAAAACTTGATATGTCTCCGAAAGTTGTAAAAATGTAAATTTTCATTCGATAACGAAATTTACCTCGCGGTGTGTGAGATCTGTATAATTGGTTTTTTTTTTTTTTTTTTTTTAAGTTTAAACGCATCGTGTACATTATAAAAGGCGTAGTCGTAATTGTGTAATTTCGGTGTTCTTTTATGAAAAAAAAAAAAAAACAATGATTTGACGGGCGTATTTTCGTTATTGTATATTAATATGCTGCGATAGTAAACCGGCAATAAAATATTTGGTATTATTTCGTTCGATTAATAATTTCCTGTCTCTTATCGATTTACACGATCGAGAATTGTATCAATAAACAATTTAATTGCTTTTTTTTTCCGCCCGAAAACCTCGCGATGTTGCCAATTCGTATACCGGCAGTGATGCGATGTCGTAAGGAGTGTCAAAAACGAAAATAATAATAATTTACACGTACCTAACCGGGACCCAAACACCAGTGAGCAGTATAACTTCCATGTATTGGTATAGCTTAAAAATAATAATTAACTGAATAACCTGAATAAATTATACTGATTCCAGAAGAAATCGTCAGCGACAGCAGTGGACGTAACTATCGCAGGGGCAACAGGGACAGTAGCCTCGGGACGTCAAATTTTTCGGGGCGCTTATGTGTGTGTTAGGGACGCTAGTGATTATTATGTATTTGCCAGACAAAAAAAAAAAAAAAAATTAATGGTTAAAATAATGTAAAATATGGTTCAATTGTGGTGAAAATTGGATCAATGAACCATGGACGTGCATGTGAAACAGGCCTAATAGCTAGAGTTGTTCACGTAGTCAATTTAATTGACTACAGTTTACGTGTCAACCGCAGCGAAAAACTGAAAAAGCCGATAATATGCCGAATGAGCGCAGACATTAAATTTTCATACCCTAGTTGATGTTTTTGCCGAAGAAAAAAAACCATTTTTAATCAGTTCGTTTTTATTACAGCGTAATTTGTTTTATTATTTAATTATTGTCAATATTTTGCAAATTTATTTTTTATTGCCATGTATAAAGAAAGGTTAGGTTTTCATTTTTTCATAAAAATGTAATATATATATATATATATAAATGTATTACAAATATATACATATATACTCGTATGAGGGAAATATAAATTTATCAGATCTAAAATTAAAACGACATTTTTATTGTAATAATGTAACTAATTTTTTCAAAAAAAAATAAACACGAGTACTCAGTGAAAAATACGGCCACGCCTCACAAAGGAGTATAGTTTCGATTTTATATTATAGGGGCGAAAAAATATTTTGCCTCGGGGCGATTTAATGTGTAGCTTACGCCACCCGTGCGACAGTAATTAAACACCGAATGGGAACACGTTTGCTAAGTGCATCGTACGATAAATTGATCGGTTACGTCCGTAGTTGGTGTAATGGAATGCGACACGGATAGGAGCAGTTGGACGCGGAATATTTACAGGGGATCCTAAAATTTACTTCGGATAATGAGTTGCGCGCGCCCGTGCGCAGTTTTTATTGATTAGTTTATAGAGAACGCTCTTAAATCGGTGGAAACTCTACCTGGTCGGCAACAACCGACTCTGCAGAAATCGCAACACAGGAAAACGACCGCGGTGTCGACGGTCAATACCGAGGGTGGTGGTGGTGGGGGGGGGCGGCGTAGGAGATGTAATTTAAAAACTTGCACCGAACCATTTCGAGTTGAGCCGAGTGAGAAATCGTGCGTGGATCCCATTAAACTGGCCCGAATGGATCTAACGGGTGTACGGTATAGAGACTTTAACGAGCGCCAGAGTTTATAATCGGAACAGATGCCGTCCGAGGTGTTTTCAAGGCTTTGCTGCATATACGCGTATGCATGTTCAATACGTGGACGCAAATCTAAACTCGTAGCCAAGAGAATATATTATACGTATTATTTATATTGTTTTTCGTACGGGGGATAATTTTGAAATTGTTAAAACGTTAAAATATTTATGATATCGATTTGAATAAAAAAAAAAAAAAAAAAATTGTTTTAAATATTATAACGACACGCGATCACGCGACCAGTCACGTTTTTTTTTTTTCTTCTTATCCTGTACAAGTAAAATATTCGCGTAAAACTGCGCCGAATTATAAATATTATAATTTGACGGAAATCGGTTAAACGGCGCATAATCTACGTTACGGTATTCGTGTAAATATCGTACCGAATCGTTCGATTACCGTCAAAACGCGATTATATTATAATTATTATGTATACGCGAGCGACACGTTCTATACGACCTCGTGCTTAGTGACGGACGGACACGACTTGAAAATATAAAAATGTCCGCACGAACACGCGAATACAAAAAAAAAAAAAAAAAAAAAGAAAAAAAAGAAAGACAGACATACTTCTTCGCGCCACGGGCGGGCCGCAGTCGTAGGCGGGAAGTTGGGTAGGTACGGTATGGAGAGGAATTCAATTTATATCTGAAACGATTCTGAGCGGAATTCGGTAGAAATATACGTTTCGATATGAGGGCACTAATTTCAAAGTGTACAATCTCCACGTTCGCTAAATTTTCAGAAAACCAAAAACACGAATAACTTAATCAAAAAATGTTTTTTCTCCATTCGGATTTTTTTAACCTTTTCATATAGTTATGCAGAGATGATTTACCAGTTTTTTGCTTAAAAAGACAAGATTTTTGTCTTAGGTCTGATAACATTTTGTTTGGAGATTGTACAGTATAAAACTAACAGTAGGAGATTGCTCGTTTTGAAAATAACTTCAGTAAATAATAAATAGGTATTGAGAAGCTAAAAATTAGAAGTCTTTATTCTTTTTTTATTTAGTTTAGAAGTTTACAAAAAAATTTAATTTAATAATAAAAATCGTCAAAAATAAAAAAAATACTTAAGATTAATAAGTTAGTGAATTTATTTATTAGATTGCAACATTGATTTCATCTTCTATCGCATGACGTTCACATAATATGTCTTCCTCAACATAACCTGGTATTGCATCTCCCTCTATGACAAATTTGTAAAAAATTAAACGCTGATCATTTTTCCACTCATTTCCGTAATGAGCAGTTAGTAGGTTATTTACATCCGTTTTTTTATTACTGTTGACAACATTCCGTATTGGAATTTTGGAGGGCTTCATGTTAACAATGTTCATTGTTTTTTTTGTGTTATTGGTTTTCCCATTCCAATATTTGAATTGTACACGCCTTCACCTCGGACTAACACTGCGCCTTTTGAGTTCTTTATAATAATCATTCTTTTCATTTTTGAAAAAGCAAAATGCCACTGTCCTGGAGGCCTAATCAAATTGCTAGTTTCAGCTTTCCAGTCATAAATTTCAACATCCTTTCCAACTTTCAGGACAGTCCCATATTTTGAAAAAATATCCAAATATTCCTGAGGTTCTAAAATTATTTCCTTCTTTTTGCACTCCATTTCGATGTAACCAAAGACACGATCAAAAAACCCGTCAAAACGGTGTACAATGTATTTTTATAGTAAAACTCATGAAAAATATTATTTGATTAGAGATTGTACGTTTTGAAACTAGATGTTATTTTTAAGCTTAAAAATACACTGGAGATCGACCATTTTGCTCAACAATAGTGAGATTGTTCGTTTTGAAACAAATTTGTCAAAGGAGATTGTACTTTTTGAAATTAAATGCAATTTTCAATTTTAAAATACACTGGAGATAGACCCTTTTGCTCAAATATAGTGAGTTATTCGAATTCAGCGCTGAATATGCGATTGAATATGCAACGATATCTACCTCAATTTTTATGGAACATGGATATTGTACACTTTGAAACTAGTGCACTCATATATATATATTATTAAAATTGTAAATTTTATTGATTCACTGTAATTACAAATGCCCGTGTTTTTCTCGTCTCGAGTTGTGTATTTTTACAGAGCCGAATAAATTTTAATCGTACGATTTTCATCAAAAAGTTTGAACTTGAAACGATAAAAATAAAAATAAAAGTTTTTTAAAATACGCTCAACTTTTGTTATTTTATTTTTATCACCGAGTACAACTTGTGAGGAATGTCGTGTAAAAATTGTCGAGAATTTCTGCTTGATCAAAATAATTTTGTCCACAAAAACCAAATAATGACTACAAAAAATTTCGAATGCTTATGAATAGTTTAATAATAGCCCCAGGAGAACGCCTTGCGTTCTATTTTTGCCCTCTACATACCGAGTTCGGCCTTTATAGTTTTTTTAATTTGTTGAGATTATAATTACTTAATGAATAAATTACGGACAATGTGATGCAATGAGCTCTCTTCCGAGTCCGCCTTAATCCTAATTGCTTCTTTTATTCTGGAGCTCGAAAATTCTAATCGCAACGCAATACCCAAACTTCCTACGACTAAATTGTCACGTGTTCAAATCGGATCCCATAGTAGGACGGATAATACTATTTTGACAACTGCTCGCTTCTTAATTCATAAAACGATTTCAAAAAATATATTTCCAACTCAATACTAGATTATCGATTAAAATGTAATATATTATTGTAATTTCAAACAGTGTATAAGTGTACCACCAATATTGTATAATGTGAACATTTTAATTATTGTATTATTTTTTTACTAGCTGTTAACTTAGCTTAACTACACATTTTTTTTTTTTTTTTTTTTGGAGCCGACATTCCATTGCCGTTATAATCAATTGTCATCGATTTATTCACGTTTTGCCCATTTAAAACCCAACTGAACAAAGCAACCCAACGATACACGTACAATAAATGCTATAAATTCGAACATTATAAGACGACTGAATGTTTTTTCTTCGTCCGAGTCAACAAGTTGACACGGGAAAAAATGAATAATGCAATTATCGTATTTCAAGGACGAAATTCATGTTGAAGGCACAATTTAGGGGATGAATTTCAGTATAAAAGAGTCTATTCTTGGTTTGAAGGTCGAATGTATACAATTTAAAAAAGTAATATTGTCCGATTTATGCGGACAAAACGTTTTTTCGGCCCCCCCCCCCAAAAAAAAAAAAATGTTCAAAAATGTATTTGACGGTTATATAAATTTATACAGTTTTCAATATATTAAAATATATTTATCGTAACGCCATTGTGGGTTAACCGAACCCCTGTACAGGAATATATTTTTTTTTTCTCTCGGATTCGACACAAGACAACAGGATAAAGTTCTGTTCCACAGAGGAAAAAAAATAAATCCTATTGTCTCGCCGATTTTCGTAAGACCGAAAAAAAAAAAACAAATGAAAAACGTTAAATTCGACATACACGCCGAACGGATAATAATCGATAATAATTTCTACCGACATATCACACCCGCCCCCATAAACACGATGATGATAATAATAATAATAATATATCGGTGTCGTATAATAATACTATACGTCAAAAAAAAAAAAATTGTATACACTCGAACCGCCTAGGAGGCGTATTATTATTGGAGGGCGGTCACGAAAAAGCGCGTTGAACGTGCGGCGGCGGCGGGCCGCGGCTATCTCGGCCTGGGATCGGCGACAGGACGTCGGGACGGAGCGCGGCGTCGGTGGTCCGCCGGTCGCGCGCCGGTGACGTTGGTAAATCGGTACGGGCGGACGGACGGACGGTTTTACGACCGTGAAAATAAATGCGAACGGGCCCCGCGATGACGGTTGATTGATATCGGGTTGTCGTCGGCCGGACCGACGTGAATCCTTCAGGAACGCGGACGACATAGATTAGAAAAAAAAAAAAACCGCGTTCCGATAATACCGATAAGTGTCCGTATTAAAAAATAATAAAATATTATATATATATATATTTATACGAGGCTATAAGCTAACAATAACATTTGGTAGGTTTCAGTAGCCGTTTTTCCCATGTTTATGGCAAAATTTAATGCACACTCGTTGTTCCATATTTTCGCTCGTAATGAAATCCGACAGGACCGTAAAAACACACTCAAACTTAATCGCACCTAGAAGCCGACCGAGACAATTTTAATCTAATTTTATGCCTAATATATTTTCCCAACATACAATATTTGATTAATATAGCACGTGCAAGTTCATACACAAACCGGTTTACGATTTATCTTATCAGTCTCGATACTTTTTGATTAGACCTCGTATATATAAAAAAAAAAATAATGAAAACGTTACGAATCTCGGTCACGTATGTTAAACGTGTATCGATACACGCGTAATTACTCGGGAATCCGAGGAAATGCGAAAAGCACGTGTATTTAAATTTTGGTTGTATAGACCGGAAATAATAATAATAAAAAATGTTTACCGAAATTTCGCATAGGAATTTGTGTCTACAATTACACAATGAAATAGCGCGATCGATAAAACAATAGTTGATAAATTAACAATAAATATGTACAATTAACCGAATAACGGTTCGATTTAAAAGTAGGAATAACAGTCTAGAGAATGAGTTTTTTCGTCTTCTTCGAGTTTAGAACGGACGGAAGAGTTCGTCGGGCATATCGAGATTTAAATAAAACCAAAGAGACGGAACATATTATGTATTATGTACAAATATTAACGCAATCGCACGAGCACAAAGGACTGGAGCAAAGACACGGGTATGAGGTCTGGAACGAATACATCGGGTACACGGATTTCAATGTTCGTTTCGACTTTTTTTCTTTTTTTTTTTTTCTGTTAAGAACACGTGTATCCGTGTTTTTAAATACTCACGTGAAATGGGGACCTCCTCTGATTATAATATCCGTCTCGAGTGCGCTATACAATACCTATACATTTACGCGCATGCGCAATACGCTTAATAATGTAAATTTATTGATTAAATATTGATTTTAGCCAGATATATAATTGAGTACAAATCACGCAGAATATTCTTTCAAACGAATTGTGTTCTTATAATTTTTTCGATACAATTATCCTATTATTTGAGCGCTATGTTTGAAAAACCCAACGAATTATGTTATTTTCTACAAAACTAAAAGGATACGCAACTTTCTTCAACCCGTTTGTGGCCAATTCACCTGAAACTTTTTAAACATAGTTTTTATAAGTATACAATCAAATTCAGATTGTATAATTAATACATTTTCACAGTTTCAGTTTTAAGGATCCGTCTAATGCGTATGTATTTTTTTTTTCTGTATTTGTTCGCGGGCGCGTTATAATTATCGGATTGGGCGGTGCCCCGTAATTTTCCGGAAAGTAAAATCAACAGGTAATCGAATGGCCGAAAAGTAATATTCCAGAAAAATAAAAACAACCGGATCGTAAGAATTCCGTAAAATATTTAAACGGAAAGTAATATTACAGAAAGTACAATGATAAAATGACCAGAAAGTATAATATTACAAATACGTGGTTTTCCAGAAAGCGATGTCAATTATTTCTCGCAGAGGGATACAACTTTTTCTGGATTTCTACTTCCTGCGATTGTACTTTCTGGTAATTTTTGTTGTTGTAATTTTATACTCTTTGTTTAAATATTTACCGGCTTCAAACTACATTCTGGTCGTTATTCATCTTTCTGTAAAAACTACTTTCTGTCAGCCACAAATTCTTCTGCCCAACTGTCCAAATCATGTCGATCTGTATTCTGTTTCGACTTGTCCACATTTGCTCTCTTAGCCCGATTTTCCCGTCTCATATGCGTACGACCCAAGTAGTTTCTTTCCCCTTGGAATACAGTATTAAAAACTAGTCTTGGTCCACAACAGTCACTTTTTCCCGACTTGCTCGACTGTACCTCAGCGGTGCCGGGACGATATTTGAACCGCGTGTGCTGAACATATGCGTTCTTACCGAAAAATAACGTAATTCAATAATCTAAACGATATATCAGAAATATATTATATATTTTTTTTTTTTTTAGCAGATAATTGAAATAAATATTTTAAAAACGCGCTTATAAAATGATACGGCCTTTTTTTTTTTGTTCGTTGTTGAATATTGCTCCGAATATGTTATTTGTGAAATCGTTAGTTTTAATAGTTTTTTTTTGGTTTTTCCATATATCGCTTTTATAGAACGTCAACGTCGGTTATTCGATTGTTTCGGATATTGATCATAGAGATTATGTGGTACGACTGAAACCGATACAATTTATCAATTGTCGGGGGGGGAGGGTGGTTTAGCCTCCAGGGAATCCTTCCCGGCACGGCGATCGCCCTCCCCCCCATTGCCCCCGGCGCTGGCCGCCTGTATCCGGCGTCCGATCTGGCAACTGTCCGGTCGGAGTCGGTCGTTTTTCCGGATTCTCCCGTGTTTATTGCATCAATATAAAATCTACGGTTATAAATGGGTATTGTTGTGCGTTATTGATGGACGACCCCG
This sequence comes from Tuberolachnus salignus, assembly GCA_956483605.1. Classification (NCBI taxonomy): domain Eukaryota; kingdom Metazoa; phylum Arthropoda; class Insecta; order Hemiptera; family Aphididae; genus Tuberolachnus; species Tuberolachnus salignus. The sequence goes on along the minus strand of OY101430.1, from coordinate 21,511,383 downwards.
AACCCGGAGCGCGGACGAGATAAGCAGCCCGTAAGCTGCGGCCCGGGACGGTGGTGGTTGTCGTCGGTGTTGAATTATAATAATATTCTACCGCTAAAAGAATCCGTACCGGAGAACGGACCGGAGATAGGAATGGAAAAAAAAAAAAAATGAAAAACGCGCGAGTTTTTACGGCAACCGTTCGTTCATTGTTGTGCGTTACCGGTCCGAGTCGCCCACGCCGCCCGCCGTCTGCCCGCGGTCCCGCCGTCGTCGTCGTCCGAATCGTAGTCGCAGCAGTCACTAGTCGCCGCCGCCGCCGTCGTCGTCGTCGTCGTCGTCGTCGCCGTTTCTTCGTTTCCGTTCATTAGTCAACCACCCGCGGCGGCAGCGACTCGGCCGCAGTGTTTCGGGACACACGCGCGCGCAACAATATCCTCGGCTCTCGACAATGGTGACGCCCGCCCGCCCCCCCCCCCACCCCGCACGCACCCTCCCCACACCTCTCATCGAAATTGGTATACAATCCTACTCCGCCGCCTCCAGAGACCCCGGCGATGCTGCCGTTAGATTACGGGTTTTTTTTTTTCTTTTCTCGTTATTAATAACTATTATTATCATATACCACCTGTAAGATTGTTATTATTATTGTTATTGTTTTTTTTTTTTTTATTTTCTTTTGTACGAAACTCGTGCGAGTCGTTATTGTTAGCGTCGTCGGTATTATACCTATACAATTATACCTATAGCAAAGTTGTCGTACGAAGCGTTTTTTTTTTTGTTTCGACAACGGCTCATCGACAGTAGTAAACCAGTAAACAATAATCGGTGGCGCGAAATTGTGCTAAAAAAAAAAAAAAAAATGATATTTTTATTCGACTGTTTTTAAAACGACATTTTTTCATTATACATTTGGAAATGCGTACGATTTTTGTCTAATTCAGTGGTTCTCAACCGGGGTGACGTGTCATCACCCACGGGCGATAGCATGGACCGAGTCTAGAGGCGACGCGAAATTCTCGGGGAAAAATAATAAAAATATGAGCATTTTTTCGAATAAAATCATATAAATGCAGAACAACGTAACGATCGCGTTTACATTAAAACGGCATAGGTACTGCAAAATTATTATCTTTACATATTAAGTATATTTATATTTTAGATCCGATGAACGATTTCGACGACTCGATTTTTACACAATCATCCCTATAATTCCCCGACTTTGTACAAATCACCAGGGTCAGATTTCGTTTGTTAATCGTTCAGATTTTATACAATTATTATAATTTTTCAGTATTCTTATTGTTTTGTTGTTCAATTTAAAATATCAATGGCTATTGAGTGTCTATTCAACACTAAACCTTAAATATAATGTGTAATTATTATTTTGCTGTGTACTGTATTTTTTAAAAGGGCCTATATATTTATTCTAAAATAAACAGCGTGAATTATTTAATATTTTAATGGTCGGGAGACGCAGTGTTAGATTCTTGCGGATAAGGGCGACACGAATTCCTACTAAATTCCTACTAACTACCGGTCTAATTGTACACCCTACGTGCGAATTTAACGATGCGATTATGAAACTGGCACAAGGGAATTCCAAATTGTTCCGTTAATTGTTGTTAAAACGAATAGTTTAAGTTTGAAATTTGCACCGTGATAATCACTAATAAATATAAATCATATTCTTAAAAAAAAATTAAACTAAATTAACGGTCAAAAATAAAATATCAACACATCGATTTTTAAATTTGGTAAAAAAGCGCTTTTATTCTAAGTTTGTCGTGGATTCCTACGCCACCGACGATAATATTGTTAATACGACGACGAAAACATAACCCGACACACGTGTTTTAGTTTTCTTGTAACCGCTGTGACCGGCACCAGATCAATGGCACCGTATAGAAAGATGGACGCAAATTTCAAGCGGCACGAAATAAAAAAAATTGAATCTATCCAAATTGACATTTCATCCCTATACGATTATTAATTCAAACGACTTACAATGTCGCACTGGCACAGCCCCGATAACGGAACGACAATATTGTCGTGTTATAGGCAGGGCCGGCCCCCAACGCCATAGCGAAGTAGGCACATTTCGAACGAACTAAATTTTTTTTATTTTTTTTTATTTCCCCAAAAACATATTTATTTAAACGATCAAATATAGCCTATACAGTTCATAATGGGCGTATGAATATTAAATAATACACGAGCAATAAATAAATATGTATAAATGAACAAGTTTGGGGTTGTAGCAACAATGAAGTAGCCCCGAACCTTAGCTTAAGTCACTTAGGCTAAGTCGTATGAGGCGCCTAATGTCTTGCGAGTTATCAAGGAAATGTATGGCAGTTGCTTGGGGTGTAGCTCTGGTCTATTCGAATGTTTGTTCGCAAACCTCTTGATTTCGTCCTGGATGGATATCTTCAGATCGCGGTGTCCGATGTCGTTCCTATCGAACGGGTATGCTGCTACAACGGTACGAAGGGCGACACATTTTGACAACGTTGAATATTTGCGATGTTGGATTTGTTGGCACAGCCCCACAGCTGTATGCCAGTAGTCAAAATCGGTTTGATGATGGCTACGTAAAGAAAACGTTTGTTAGCAACGTTTAGGGTGGAATGTCTTCCAATTAGCCAACACAATTTGCGCATTCGAACGAACCAAATTGATTTTATTTTTTATATTTGTTGATCCAGTATAGTAAATTGAAGTTTATTGTTCAGGAAATACAAAAAAAAAAAAAAAAAAATAGTTTAACGTGCCAAAATAGTGCCACCCGATATTGTTATAATTTTTTGACAGATTTTGCACACGAAAAAGCTCCAAAAATAAATTTAATTTCAAATATTTCAGTTATATTTTTCAACGTATAATGTATTTATTTCGTAAATTTTTTCTTCAATGTACGATAGTTTATAGATACTGTATAATATCGGTTATAAATATGACTTGTATTTTTTTTCATTGAATTTATTATAATATTTTATGAAGAAAACTGAGGGGTCATTCGGATCGGTTTTTTTTTGTTTTTGTTTTTTAATAAAAGCAAGGATTTATCGTTAAAAAACATACAAGTCTTTCTTTTTGTGTCCTCTCATCCCGCTTTCAAAAAATAATAATAAAAAATTAACTATCGAATATTAAATTTGCCTAGGACCTGCCTTGATTATAAAGATAGCGAGACTACCTATAATACCCGATCAAAACAAAGACGTGTCCGACTTAGTCGTGTCGTTGGAATTGAATGAAAATGAAACGGATTGGATTTCAAAGGTGGCCTAGAAAAATCAGAATATTAAATCGATTAATTTGAAAATATTTTTTTCACGAAGATTCACTCCTACGGGAATAAGAAGTAAAAATATTCGTATTTTAATAAAAACGTATACGTTTCGGTAAACAATTAACGAATAAAAAAAAATATATATTTAATTTTATTATTTTCGAAATATTCGAAGATAATCCGTTTTGTAGAGTAGTATATTGTTTGTTCTTCTGAAAACGATGACGTTTCTAAAAAAATTTTTCGTCGACCTCGTGATTTTGAATATATATATTTTTTGCTTGTTTACAGCGTGTTAAATATAATAGCGTTTCGATAAACGAGACGAGATAATTTCAAAACGCGTTTCTGTAAACTAAAACTAAAAAAAAAAAAAAAAAAAATAATAATAATAATAAGTCGAAGTGTTCAGAATAAAAACGAAAATTCGATTATTATTATCGTTATCTCGGGACGATATCGGGCGGCGGGACGGCATGCGTGCACGGTACAGGAAAAATCGTGCGGGCCTGTATAGCGAATGAGACACAAATTTGTTGTCTGGGTCCCGTATTATTGCGGGAGGTAGCCAGGCGCGCGAGTGGGCGCCACCGATATTCAATAGCCGATATTCTGCGAAGAAATATGACAAAAAAAAAAAAAGAAAAAAAAAAAATACCGAAATAAAAACCGTCGCCGACGTGTCGCGACCGGAGGAACGGCTCGCGTACGGTCTCGGGGCGGCGGCGACGGCCCGGCGGCGCCTCCGTCGCTGCGCCTGGCGTCGTCGTCCATCGGTCGATCGGTCAGCGGATATTATGTTATTATTGTTATTGGGTAAAATATGCGGCCGTTCCGCCGAGTCCGTCGTTTATTATAAATAATATTATTTTCGACTAGAGTATTCGAAAATCGCACTAATAAATACCGTAGCCGGGCATTAGTCCCCGTTCTGCCTAAACGTACCATTATAAATAATAGGCGCAATAAATACAACACACACGCTATAATATTCGTTCGTACGATTTGAAACCGGATGAAAATAACACAAAACGGCCGTAATATTTTTAATATTTATTATATATTTGTTTACGAGAAAAAAATAATAATAATCATAGTTTTCTCCGTTTCGTAAACGATTTTGTCACGTTTTACGACGTCTATGATATTTGGACGTAAAATACATACCCGTATATATATATATAAAAAAAAGTACGTACGTTTATTATTATTATTATTGTTATGATTTGTTCGTGTAGAATTCCACCAGAAAACAAAAAAAACACAAAAAACACAAAACGACCTATTATTGTAATATTTATTATTGTAGTGGACCACTTTTTCGTCCCGTCTCGATTTAAACACAATTCGAATTACTCATCGAAAATATCCGTGTATATTAAACAGTTGCTCACTTGCTCGCTGGTTTTACAGTAAACTAGTAAATGTCTTTTCACACATGTGCCCGCGACCGATTTCAACCGTTCGGATAGGTTACCGACAGACGCTGGAACCTTTACCTATATTTGATATTTCTCAATTCGAAAAACCCGAACCGGAATCGGAAATTTTTAAATAAAATACAAATATTTTCGGTTCTTTTAGATACCTAACCTAACTGAACGTTTTATTTAAATCGGATTTTGTTTTAATCAAATAAATACAATTGTCTAAATTTCATAGGACCAATTTTCATTTTACATTTATAATTTATATATATACTAGCTGTCCCGCACGGCGTTGCCCGTGAAAAATTGGAAAAAATGCAAATTAATACGCAAAACGGTCGTTTATCGTGTGTCACTCTTCGGCCGTTAGGCAACTATACACCGTACGATAAATACCACCAAAATTTCAAGCCTAGCGGATTTGTCCGGGCGTTGTTCGGTGAGCGAGTGTATTTGGATTTTGTATCTATAGAAAAACGGGGGAAAAAAAATTTAAAAAAAATATGTTTTTTGGTAACTAAGCAACGATAGTTTTCCCTAGTAACGTATTAACTATTGATTTGTGTATATAGACAAACCCCAACTCTTTTCCTATAAAAAAAAAATCATAAAATTTGTAATAAAAAAAAAAAAATTGACGGTCATTTATCGAGATAAAAACCATCTTTTTTTTTTAATTGGACCGAATCACAGGCATGAGAGTAATCTTATCAAAATCGGTTGTGTAGTTTTAGAGGGCATTGCACGTAAACCCGTCGTACGCTTAACCCTAGAATAGTAATGTACGTAAATAATACGTATATGATTTATTCAATAAGTGGTAATACTGCATTTATTGTCAATGACAACTTGAAATTCTTGGTATGCTATTATTAGTTAGTTGACATCAATAGCAGATTATAATATTATCATATCTATCATTTCGTTTCGTTCACAACTTCGTCATCGAAAAACACTACACGTAAGTTTTACGTATTGTTACTATTAAACGTAAAATAATCGTATAGTTACCGATACACGTGACATTTTATTCTATAATCAACTTGTAATATACCATTAGTGATTACTCTTTTGAAGAATGAAAAGCTCACGGTGATGGGAACAATCAAAAAAAAAAAAAATAAAAGAGAGTTTCCTACTGTGATCACAGACCTCAAGTTTCAAAAAAGAAAACCACAATCCTCGTTTTTCCCCTTCCATGAAGGGTTCCATAACTGTTGTATCTTATAAACCTAAGCAAAATAAACTTGTACCTTTAATATCATCTGCTCATCAAGATAAAAACACCGAAAAACCGGAAATAATTACGAATTATAATTCCACAAACGGCGGCGTAGATTCCTTTGATCAAATGGTCTATAATATGAATTACATTCGAAAAACAAAACGATGGCCATTATGTTTTTTTTACACGTTGAATATTGCTAACGTTAACGCTTACGTAATTTATTTGCATAATTTTTTATAAAAAAAAATAAAGATAACCAAAAAAAACCACTTTCTAGACTACACTTTATGATACATTTGCACAAGCAATTATCAGAAGACCGGCAATGTCAAAGGTTGACAATTCCAAGTATCAGTAAAGAATTTAGGAGCACTATACAAGAGGTGATTGGTGAAAAACAAGGTACGTCGAAGTAATCATAATACTCAATCGGGTCCAAAAAAATATTGCACTTTCTGTTCATATAAAAAAAAAAAAAGATTAACAACCACATATTGCATCGAATGTCAAAGACCTGTTTGTGGAGAACATCAGAAAAAGAAATGTGTTGAATGTTAAGGAAATTTTCATATTTATAAAATTTTGTTTTTTTTTTTTTTTAAATTTATTGTAAGACTAAAAAAGGTATAAATATGGTCTATTATGTTATGCTATGAAGTCTATAATGTTGATATTTTATTATATTTAAAAAGAAATATTTATTTTAAACAACACATTTATTTAAAGTATAAATATGTATAATTTATATTATAATTTTAGCATGTTTATTTATTTTGTTATAATTTAAAAAAATGAATACTATATTATACAACATATTTCGTTTGAGTATAAAACAAATAAATATAAAAAAGTACGGTTATATTACAGATTATTAAAAAAAAAAAAAAAAAAATGTTGTACGTAAAATTTACATATCATTTACCTATACTGTAGTATAGTATAACGTTACTATTCTAAGGTTAATTTGTATATATATATATATATATAACATGGTATTTTTAACACGAAATAATTATATTATTAGACCGTCAGCGTTTTTTTTTATCTACAAACAGTACATTCGGGTCGAACATCGATTATGTGTTTTTCCAACGAGAATACCTACGAGTAATAATGTTTAGTTGTTCATTTGAGACGTTTACAAACTGTGTACAGCGGTGCCCTAGGGGCATTAAGAGCCCGTTATTTTGGCACCAAGAATCCATTAATGGGGCACCAAGAGCCCATTAAAGAGACACCAAGAGCCCAAACAAAACAAAAAAAATATATTATATAATGGATTTTCTATAAAGTTTTTCTTTTCAGTCTGTAAACAACTTTTCGACCAAAAATCTTTTGCTCCAATAATCAACATCATCCGTTAAAAAGTTAATTCTAAAGTTAAAGATAGATTTAACTTTCTAACGGATGATGTTGATTATTGTCGAGTTTCATCTTTTTTATTTTAAATGAATGGCAGGTAAAAAATGTACACAAACATGACACAATGTTTTTATCATAAATCGTACTAAATGGTGAAAAAAAAAAAAAAAAAATTGAGTGTTATGTTTTCTTTAAGCGTTGGAGGGTGCGCGGCGGAATTCGGTGTAATTTCAACCGAAGAAGAATTAATATTTTGCTTGACGAAAAAGAAGAAAATAAATCTAAAACAATAAGCACCAAAAAAAAAACGAAAAAGAACTGTGTAGTGTGTTCATGATCTTTGCGGGGGGTGGGGGGGAGAAAGGAAAACTGATGGCACATTTACGATATATAATGGATTAATTGATGACGAACAAAAGTTTTATGAATATTTCCGTATGTCTCAAATGCTCTTTTTAATGTCTTACACGGAAAGTTAGAAACGATTGAGCACTCGGTAAAAACGGACACCCGTTCAAAAATGTCCGATCCGGTACCGTTTCGTGTTATTCCGTGTCCGAGCTCGGACAGAAAACCTGATTTCGAGTTTAAAAAAATTCGAGTTAACCAAGTTCGATCAAGTATATATATTTTCCATTCCAACGATAATAAAAAATAATTCCAATTCCTTGTTGCCGAATTTGGTATTGCCCAGTATTTGATACGTTTTCGACGTACACGTGTGGCTATTAACATACGTATAAATAATAGTAACTGAAAAACTTAAAATTGAAAAAAACTAAAACCTACTTTTTTTTTTTTTTTTTTACATATTATTTAAAGATAAATACATAATCAGGTAGTCATAACAGAGCAGTAATATAATTTAAAAATTATTTTAATTTAGAAAATTGTACTTTAATTGAGTTGTTTAATTAGGTCAATGTTCTGATGATACCGATGCTGAGGATGATGATGATGTTTCAGGAGGTAGCAGGACATCTTGTGGAAGACGTGGCTTTAAGTCTGCGGTTTTTGGTTCTTTTCCCAATTTCGAAGTGAAGGGCTCCTTCTGTTGTGTTTAGTTTCGAATGAAATTTTTTAAATTGTTCAATTATCCATGTGTTTAAGTATGGTATACCAGTGTCGTTGTGGAATTGTGTGTTTCGCACGTACCATGGGGCTTTGAGAGCTATTCTGAGAAATTTGTTTTGTAACGTTTGCATTTTTGTAATTTTCGTTTGGGATGCGGCTGCCCATATTGGGCATGCACATGTTAATAATGGTGATTATGATTGATGTGTAAATTAGAAGTGAGCATTTAATCCGAAGTGTTGAGTTGTAATTTACTACGGGGTATACGATTTTTAGTCGTGCGTAAAACCTACTTTAAATATCATAATAACATTTAAAAACATTTTTAATAATACTTTTAAATATTTCTTTAACAATAGTTACTTTACTCGTGCCCCTCTCGTAACATATAGACTTCATATCGATCATCTACCGAGCTTTTTTACAATACATTTTACTTACTTTAACACGTATGTTATTATATATACATCACTATGATGTTTTAAATCGTTAAATTTGCGTCGACATTAATGGATTTTAAAGATAGTATTTTTTTATTTTTTTAAACTTTGCAGTAGAGATTTTTGTGTTTTTATTAAAGTCTCTCGGGGTTTTTTTTTCGACAAAAATATTTTATATTCTACTGTCGGATGTACCTATAAGCACTTAAATCGTAATCCGTAACTTAACCGCAGTGCCGTGTTATTTCTTACGTGTTCGCCGACCATAAACACAGTAAATAAATGTTATTTTTGTAAAAATTCAAAATGTCGTATTTTTTTTTTTTTTTTTTAATAAACAATAAAATATAATATATGAAATTTCCGTGCCAAAGGTTAATTTTTATGACCGTTTCGTAACAAACATAATACACTTTATATTATACTAGTATATTTTTTTAAGGTTTAACTGGTTTTACTTGTTAATAATAACTTTTTTTTTTTTTTTATCAATAAAAATGAAATACCTATATAAATATATTTTTATTATTTTTGTGGAAAATATATGCGCATTTAAAGTCATTGATGATTATTATTATTATTATATAATTATACGGTAAATATAATCAACGATTACATATAAATAAATACATAACATTAGCAATAGAAACGGTGTAGATAAAAAACAAATGGAAATATAAAAGTTATCGTTAAACCGGAAAAATTGATATTTTCCTGTTATGATATTAATCTCGTGTGCGTTAGTTTTTTTTTTCTATAGTCAATAGTCGTTATCGGATTAAAAAATATTTTATCAATATTGAAACATTTTATGTGTTCCGTTACTTTAATTACTCCGTTATACAATTGTTTTTTTTTTTTTTTTTATTGTAATCTTTTAACAGGTTTTTTCTGTCGAATTATCGATTTTTATTGTAGTTTTGAGATTCCGAGCGCGGGCGATATTATATTATTACTGGAACATTACAACCAATATGTAATACAACATTGTATTTTTTTTTTTCTCCGGTCTCGATAAAAAAAGTCTAATTTATCATTTACATAGTATACGTATTTTTTTCCTTCGTTAATTCATGGCGTGCATTTCCCGAAGGAAACGCAGCAACTATAACGCGTACACGTAAAACAAACGTATTACAAACATTTTGGGAAAAAAAACCTCTTCGGCGGACAAATGACGGATACGTTGCTGTTATATTTATTGATTTCTGGGTTACCTTGGCTACAAGATGAAAAAAAAAAAAAAAAATAATAAAAATATGACCTTTACCAGTTTACCGAGCTCTACTCAGAACCGTTGTTTAATTGCAACGATTGATCGTTGCCACGGATATACAGTTATAGATGCACGTTTGATATTGAATTACTAGAAATAAAATGTCAAGTAAATCGAAAAGTTTATTTTTACTTTTTAATTTCTAACCGGAGTTGTTAATTTTTTTTTTATCGTCATACTACGTATTTTTTACATTATACTAAAATGTTTTTTCATTTAATTTTTATACACATCCAGTAAAGTTCACGAATTGAAGACGAACGTTTTTTTTTTTTTTTTTTTGAAATTCGATATTCCATATTAATTTATGCGATCCATGTGTGTTCCGTAGTGCACAATTACTATTTCTATTAATTTCATTTAAATTAATGATAATGTGTGGTTTGTTGCATATTTAATACATAATATTATATTATTAGAATGTATATAATGTTGAATACATTTTATGTGGATTTTGTATAGCGAAAAAATTTATATAAATCAACATTTTATTAACCGAGTTGAGTTCAAATACTTGTTTGCATTTTAAATTTTGATTCGACTAGTTGAGTATATTTTTCGTTAGTTTTTGACTTGACTTAATCGAGTCGGTTATTATCGTTAACTGGCCCCCAAACACTGTCACGTACTATGGGTGGTACGTTTACAGTTTGCCTCTCGCAGATGTTATAGGCAAGGCTTTGGGATTTTGGTCGCGCGATAAACGATCTCGAACGGGTATGGCGAAAAAGAAAAGGAAGATCAGAAACCCGAAAACCCCCCCAAAAAAACGCGCGTTGAACGAGACGATTTTTTTTTTTTATTACTCACACTCTCACACTCTCAACTCTCTCTCTCTCTCTCTCTCTTATGGTAAAACGGTCTCACTAAGTTGAATTCCCAAGGAGTTATGGACAATCGAAAATTTGAGTAGGGGTTGAAATTTTCAAATTCCTCTTTCGACTTTCGTCGTCTGGCAAAACCGTATTGTTATATTCAATTTCGATATTTTCGATTATTTTTTATTAATTCTTGTTTTTTTGATCATTTAAGTTGTAAAATATTTCTTTCTCGTCATTGTCTTTCTGATTCTCAAATAAAAAAATGTTTTTTTTTCCTATATATCTTTCGTCTTATTCGTCGTTCCGAGATATATAAGACGTTTGATTCAAGGAATTTTAAAGTTGATAATAATTTAAAAAATTCGTATCTTGTGTCCAATTCAATATTTTTCTGGCATGTCGGGTGTCAAAATACTTGAAAGTTCAATGCTATCACATTTTTGGGGTTTTTTATATCCTAAATGTATTGTGATAAGACGAATATTTCTTATCGAAAAACAAACACGGTCGGTTGTGTTTCGATACACGGTAAAACGGTCTTTCTAAGTTTAATTCCCTAGGATTTATGGGCAATCGAAAATTTGAGGGGGATTTTTAAAATTTCTCTTTTGACTCTTTCGTCGTCTGGCAAAACCGTTGCCGTAATTGTTATATTCAATTTCGATATTTTCGATTGTTTTTTGTTAATTGTTGTTTTTTTTTTTTTTGGTCATTCGAGTTGTCAAATATTCCTGTCTCGTCCTTGTCTAACTAAAACTATCATTGCTACAATCGTTGCCATTAAACAATTGTTCAAATGATAATAAATAAATAATAACACGATCTTGAATAATTACTTAAATTCAGATAATTTATTAAGATTTCACATATATAGTGATTTTTTTTTTATCACTCACTCTTTCACACTCTCACTTACAATCTCGCTCTCTCTTTTTCTCTCTCTTTCTCTCTATCTCTCTTTCTCTCTCTCAGTTTTCTCTGAGTACCGAGAGTATGCCGTGCTCGTGCCGTTACCGAGTCGAGCGCACAATATACGCGCGATAGTCGGGTCCGGAGGACCTCGTTATCCGCTACGGTTTCGTTTGATCGTCGTCGTATTTATCGGCGGATAGCCGTCGGCAATATTATACCATAACAATAATAAAATATATATATTTATATATAAAAAATAAATAAAAATCGCCCGCGAAAGCATATTGTGCAATATATAAAAACACGTGCCCGTCGTGTATACTGTGTAGTACGAGCGTATAATAATTTAAAAAAAAAAATAATAATAATATAATATATACGACGAAAATAGTTTACGTCATCGTGTTGTGCGATATATACTCGTATATATATATAAAAATGATTTGTTGTCAAAGAACCCGTTTCGTCACCTATACTATTATAATAGGTACATTTTTTTTTTTTTTTTTTTTTGTCGATTTTGATGAGCATAAAAGTATTAAATAAATAGTATTTGAACGTATCAGGACCACACTAATATCACATCACGAATTCTGGCAGTGGCTTGTGTTTGTAGAATCTATATATTATTAAAAAAAAATAATAAAAAAAATCAGCAAGGTGGAGGTAGAATTATTTTTAGCTTATATAGGCGACCCGGGTGCCAAACTCTGTCGAAGGCATGGGGCAACGTCGAGTAGAATAGCAGAGTAGTAAGATTTATTTTCCAAGCAGTTGGCAATAGAATCAGTTAGGCGGTGTATTTGATGGATTGTGGAATATTTACTTTGGACACCACATTTGCGTGCGGGGAATGATTTGTTTATCGTTGATGGTTTTAGACATGCGTTTTAACATAATGCCTTCACACAGCAAAAAAACATTTGCAATAAAAAGTACCGAGCTTAGTGGGCGATTTCGGGAGTATCGGGAGGTTTACCAGGTTTAGGAATTAAGATTGTAAATGATATTTGCGCGATTAATATGAATTCATCATTTCAATCAAGCCAATATATATTATATTCTTCAAATATGCTTATTGTAAAAATTATTTATAGATTGTGTGTATCTAAATAAAACTTAAAAAAAAAAAAATAAATAAAATGTTTATTATTTATTGTGCATACATAATTTTAAAAAGGAACGGGCATTTTTAATCGAAAATATCCGTGAACATTCTGTGCACGCGAAATCGCCTTGCATGCATCGTTTCGCAATTCAGGAACTAGACGAATGGAATGAATTTTTTAAAATTAATTTCGCGTACCCAGCTGACTTTTTTTTATTTTGTTCGTCCAAAACCGCAAAAACAGCGACAGTTTCCAATTTCCTATTGCCACTCTGATAAACTACTAGTCTTTCCGCATTTTAAATTGTGTTTTAGAAGAAAACAAAACTCGTGTTACAAAAAAACAGTATGAATTGTAAGGCTATAAATCATGAAAACATGATAATATGACTATAGTTTGTTTCTAATCGTGAAAACACGGTTAAAATGTACCACCGTGATAGCACATGAGCTCACGTGAGTCTGTTCCCAGCTTTATAGCTATACATACATTCCCAAGGGAACACATTGGTTTTACTATTGTGCTTGTTTTGTTTCTTTTTTCCCCATCCGTGAACAACTTTTCCGCGCAAAAAATCGAATTTCTATCAAAAACTCTATAGTAACATTCCTGTAGGATCCAGTGTGTGCATAAATTAAGTCATTTTTTGATTTTCTATGCGGTAAATAACGGGATAAATTTACGTAGGTATAATAATATTGTGATGGTGAAAATCGTCAAAATCATCAGAATTCTTATGTAGAGAAAGAAGAATTATTTTTTATTATTCTTATATAGCTTGTCTAAATTTTCGAGTTTCTTTTAGTTTTGATTTGCTTTGTGTAGTTAGAATTTGTTTGGTTTGTCAATAATATACTGGATAATTCGATACAAGGTTCGGCTTACGGTCTCGTGGCAAAATAAAAATATCGGAAATCAACACAGGATATTTCAATTTCTTTTCCTAAGCGTTCGACGTGAAAACGTCAATGAAAAGTCGTAAAAATCGCGGCGTACTATTTTCCACGGTTTATGCGCAACACATATCTATATGGCTCTGGAAAGACGCTCGAAAACTCGAAATAAAAAAAATAAAAACACGGACAGTTGTTATTTATTATTTTTTTTAGTCTCACATTATATTAATATAAATAATTTTCAATTTAAATTTATCGTAACATGTTGTAACCGAACTTCGGTCGGAATATCGTTTGCAATGATTTATTGTTGCGTTTACAGATATAAACTAAATGACCCTATGTATATATATATATAAATATATTTGTATCCTACATTCCCAACCTCCCACCTACAAAAGCGGCCCGCCCATGGTGCGAATCATAATATGTGTACTTTTTTTAGTTTTTTTATATATTTATTTATTTTTTTTTTAATACAGTCCGTCGTCGCGTGCCTATAATTTTTTTTCTTTTTTTTTTTTTTAATAGGAACAGTCCCGCCGTGGCGAAATCTCTGCGAAACTGCATTTGCATATTATTGTCTTCGCATAAACGACGAGCGTATTATATTATAATGGCGGGCATAGTAATAAATGCGGTCGCATCGAAGAAAGCCCGAAAACAATAATAATGCCATGACGTATCGCGTAGATATTTTTCACTCTCTTTGTTTTTTTTTTGCACGCGACACCAATATAGAGTACCGATAATTCGAATGTCGGGCGAACACATTTATCGTCCGACGAGAGATCAACTCGGTTCGGCGTCTCCCCGCAGTGGCGCCGGAACAATTTTTGAACAGTCCGGGCTAAACTATTGTACAATGTGCATTTTAAGAGCATTTTTAACAAAAAAAAAATAACGCGATTCTTAACCTAAAGAATTTTTTTTTATTTTTTTGTAAATGATTTAATTAAATATATTAAAAATGATACATCTTTTTAGATTCTGAGAGGAGCGAGGGATTTTGTGGTTTTACGATGATATTTTTGTCTGTAAACACATTTTCTACTAGAGGACTCCATCCGATCTATACACTCCTGTACTGTTTCCGGTGGTAAACTTTGTGTAGTTAGGACTTTAAGAAAGTCATTTTTCGATATACTTATAAGTTTTTTAGCGCAGCAGAAAAAATTACCAACAAAATGACAAAAAACACGATTTTGTCAAACTCGAGTTTTATTATTATTTACTACTTTACTCAGAATCGTTCTTCGTTTCTCAATTCCCCATCTATAACAATGACTAACCGTGGTCCGAATTATTTTTTTTATATTGCTCCAATTTATTTGTTAAAAAGTTTATTTTAAATTATTCGTCCGTTAGTTGATTAGAATGCCAACGGTTCGAGTTTTGTTTTACTATTCAACATACAAATCAAAGGGGGGGGACCACCGATATCTATATATTTTAGCGGTGGGGGCTTAGCCCCCAGGGAATTTTCCCCTTGAGGGCGATTGCCCCGGTTGCCCTATATATACCCCTCAAAATGCCATATCTCTTAAACGTTAGAAATTATTTTTGAATTATTATCAATGGTATTACCATTTACTTATAAAATGTTATCATTTTATACTTTTATCATAAGTTAGAATATTTACCCAGTGATAACGAGTATACTTGTATCTGTACCGTCGTTTCCAATACAAATTTGAGTTTTTTTCGCCTCGTTAATCCAAACGTTTTTGCCATTTTGTGACACTTAGCCCCAGAAAAATATTAATAATATAATATTTCAATTTTTTTATATTTATTTATTTTTTTGATTGTTATTATTTATAATTTGTTAATAAGTTACACTAATAATGCGACGAATAATAATAAAAGCAAGTGATAAAAACTCCATTAATGTCTGTCTGTTTGTGTGCGATCCGCAGGTGAATTGATCGCACGCAGTGGTCGGTCAATTGACATACAGAAACGGACGAACGGATCTGTTGTGCACCACGGAGCCGGATTTCCGAAATATTTCGAGAACAGGGAAATTAAAAATTTATGAAATATTTCATACCCGGTGCCTTCAAACAATATTATAGTCCGTATAATATGGTCGAGTCGTACAGTTTTTTTTTTTTTTTCTTTTTTTTTTCTCTATAATACGTCGCGTGCCGAATTCGTATAACGTATTTCAGTCCCGAGCGAAATCTCTTGCATATTTGCATAATATTATCGTATACATCTAAGTATAGCGTATAATAATAATACGTATGGGTACACCGTCGGCGGCGGGTAGATATTTCGCGAGACAATCGTTTCCCGGCTCGGACGACGGACGATGGGCGGGCCACGATAAATACTCCGGGATAGTATTTTCTATAATTATCGCTATTATTGCGATATTCGCTATTAATATTCGTCGATTTATTTTATTGGACCGTCCGCAGTAATTGAAATAATTACCATTGAACCGACGACGACGTTGATAGATGAAGATAATATATTTATATATAAATCGGTTTAGTCGTTCGCAAGGAGCGCGTTAACCCGCTGAGTCGTAGTGGTACGTTATTGAAAACCACCTTTTTGTACTTCTTTTTTTTGTTCTTTTCGTAGTGGTGGTGTTTTATTGAAACCACCATTAATCGGTACAGTTGGTCACTCTATAGCCGAAAAATAAAATTAAAAATTAGCTCCAAAACTACATTACTGATCCCAATCCGTTATTATGTTATCAATGTTAATCAATTTTTTCCTCGTTAAAATTTCGTCATTTACTGTTACATTTTTTAATGAATTGAGTTTCACCGAACTCAAGTTCTTATGCTTGTAAGTATGCATATTATATAGTTATAATAATTCATTTTATATTATTTTTTGAATTTGTAGGTGGTTACAATTATATACCACTGCGAATCTACGATGAATGACAAAATAAATATTGACGACCGATTAGTCACGTTCGATTATTCGAAATAGTCGAAGCGACTGTGAATCTATAATTGGAGATGAATCTGATTTTGAAGAGGATGTTACATGTGTTATAGAGGTATAAAATATTTTTATTTTTATATTCATTTTTCATACAAATAAAAATGGAAAGACAATCGTCCAATTCAATTTCTCTCTAATTATCACGATCCTTGAACTTACAACTTGCTTGAGTAAAGCAAAAGATGAATCATCGACCACCCTTACTATGTCCTAAATTGGTGAAAGACTACAATAAGCATATGTGGTATGTTTATTATGCTGATATGATGAAATCATACTATAAAATCGATAAAAAGAGCAAAAAATGGTGGCATAAAATCCTTATGGTAGCCCCAGTGGAAAAAATCACACATGCTTAAATCTGGGTACCGTGCTGGCCAGCTTATGTCTCCTCTCAGAGAGACTAACCGCCCAGGGAACATTTTTCACAAGACAGCAAGTGAAATTCTAGCTGTGTGCGCTGTAGCTCCGTCTTGCTGAAACCATACATCTCCCAAATCATGTTCTTCAGCCATTTCCTCCAACCTATGCTGCAGATAAGTTTCCAACATCACAACATAACGAGCGGACGTGACAGTGACGGTCCTGTTCTCGTTCTCAAAAAAGTAGGGGCCGATCACCCCAAATTGGGACACAGCAAACCACACCGTCACTTTAGGAGTGTGGAGTGGTCTTTCATGGAGCTGCCGTGGGTTATTTGTAGCCCAGTATCGAAAATTTCGTTTATTTACAGTTCCAGAATGATGAAAATGGGTCTCATCGCTACAGAAAAAAGTTGATATCGGAGGAATTTGCAGAAGAATTTGCTGACAGAGACTTTTACGGTTGCCGTAGTCAGTAGCATTTAATTCTTTGACAAGCATTAATTTATAGGGATTGAATGATAAATCTTCGTGAAGAATTCTCCTCAAAGAACGGACTGAGATTCCCAAAGCTACAGCGTGTTTCCGGACTGAGCGTCTTGGTGACTGCTCGATTGGCTCTCTAACCAACTGCACATTTTCGGGGGTTCTTACCGTTCTGGGTGCTCCGTGTCCAAGTCTACTTAGGGTACTTGCGGTTTCTTCCAAATGCCAAAAAATATTAATAATATAATATTTCAATTTTCTCAATCAAAAAATTCAATCACTTCGCCCGGAAATGCGCCGCTTACGCGGGTCGACCCGTATGTGACGAGTGCGAGTTTCGTTTTGACACCATACCGATACGATCCGGCGATCCGGCGATTACCTCTCGTCTCGCGTATCGGTAAAAATGATCGATTTCGTATTTTGAGCATCTATTGTCTGAAATAATAACACTCGTAAAACGCGTACGCGACCTCCGCATACGAAACACAATGACGCGTTCCGGCCGAGACGCCGAGTGCCGATTTCTACAAAACGCGCGGCCGTATAGTATTAAAAGTATTTACACGAGTGGAGAAAAAAAAAAATAAAAAAAATTACTAATAAAATAATAATAATAAAAAAACGGCCTACGACGGTCGAAACACAATAATAAGCGCGTGGTCCGCGTGCCGCCGACGACGGACGTGTGTCCTCCTCGCCGTCGCGTTTCCGTTGCGTGGTGAATTTTTTTGCGGGTTTTTTTTTTTTTTTTTTTTAAGCACACGCTAATTATTCTCTTGTGCACTTATGTTTCTCCCGTATGTATCGGGCGCGCGCGTTCGATTATTTACGATTATGACCGGGGTTTTTTTTTTCTTAACGCGTACGGGATAATAAAAATATATTATTATATAGTTAATAATATTATAACGTAGGTATACGATGTCCGGTAATATATACGCAGTCTTATAAACTCGTTTGTATATGTAAAAAACAAAACAAAAAAAAAAGAAATAAATAAAAAATTGATAACAATATTTTATCCACCCGAGCGTGGTGCGCCCATATAATGAAATATAGAGTTTTATTATTATTAGGGCAGACGACACGTGTAGTATTTCCATATTTGTTTTACACGATCAAAAAAAAAAATAGCGGAGTGAGAAACAAATACGTTGAATGCTGAGACAAAGCTTTTTTGGGCATATTTCTTTCGTTTTATGCTTTTTATGAAATATTTAATAAAATTGATAATTTTCTCAATATTCACTCCAAAGACGATTTCGTTTCATTAAATAATAATACAACCAGAATTAATTTTAATTTTTATCATACAGTATGATTGCTGTTAGTTCGCGGACGCACGTGTACCTTAGAAACGTTCGAGGACGCCGATTAGATTAATTTTCCGTTTATTAATTTAATATTTTTTTTTTTTTTAAACTTTTATTTTATTATATTCAATCTATAAAAAAAACGATTACAATATGCGTGTGTGATGATTTACAATTTAGATACGGCGAAGCAATCACCCAGCGGCAACACTTACTGGCAAGGGTGGGTCAAATTTTATTTATAAACATCAAACACGTCGTCTATATCGTAAAATTCCCGATAGGACGATAACAATTCGAGTATATTTTTAGTGCATATTTTTTGGTTTTTAAGTGCATAAGCTGCTTGCGTATTTAGTACTTTAATTACAGCTACAAGTCCTCTGCCAAGTGCTCTACTCCTCTTCGCCCTGCGTGTACCACTCAATATTGTTAATGTAAGGGTAGCCCCCCCCCAAAAAAAAACACATTTAAAATCCTTACGAATAACTCAAAAAACGTAAAAATATTTTGACAATTGTACCGCATCTAGACAGCGATAATACAAAAGTATTCGGCGAAGTGAAAATCGTGAGTCTCTTCTACGGTTATTTTCCACAGAGTTACAAAAAAAAAAAAAAAAAATCGAAATTAACGTAAAGGGACTAGAACCGGAATCGAATGAATCGATTCTGGAACCGGTTCCCGAAGAAAATCTGAGAACCGGAACGTTTATTGAAATCCAAATTTCTCAATTCAAGAAACCGGAAACGGAATTGAAACCTTTTAAATAAAATACCAATATTTTCGGTTTTTTTTTTTTTTTTTTTAGGTTCTTATGGCTTCTTAGAAAAAACTGAACACACAGACAGTCACACGTACAAGTGACCATATTACTTATTCTGTACATTGTCTTATATTTAGTATATTAATAGGTATATTAATATATTTTTAGTTTTATTTAAAAAAAAAAAAGTACTTAATAAGTAAAAAGGGAAACAGCTCGTTATATTTTACAAAGTTATTTGGTTGGTAGTTTTATTATGAAAAAACAAAAAAAATCTTAATTAGCAATAGGTAATGTTATTGAGAACTATGCATTTTTAAGAGTTTTATTTTTATTTCAAGAACCGAAAAAATCATTAAGGTTCCAGTCCCTGGTTCCGTGTAAATACGATATTCCCGTTTGTCTTTATTTTTTCGGTCTTATCACATTGTCGGGCAAAAACAAAATGACCTACTCGGTGCGTGGGGGTTGGAACAACCAAAGTTCGCTACCATTCCTGAAGAGTCGATGACTGATGGTGTTGATGATTTTGGTAGCAAGATTTCTGGTCGTAAAGTCGTTTACGTACGAAAAATAAACAAAAAAAAAAAAAAAAAAATGTTAGTCACTCCTAGTCAACGAATATGCGCATATAACATAACGAACAAATAAATAATTTCAAATAAATACGAGTGTTGGATAATGGAAATAGTTTTCTGATAATAGGTCGGAATAGCTACGTCGTACTGTACCTGTATTTAGGTGTACATAATTAGTTTTTCTTTGACGATAATTTTGAATTTCTCTTCTGTGCACCACCGTGCATCTCTGAAGTGCACACGCTTGTAAGTGCCTAATTTACATGGAAATTTTTATTATTATTATTTTTTATTTTTTTAATGGTATGCGTACAAATATATGCTCGTATCTATTATATCGGTGACGAACGGAAATGTCACTTATAAGCAATGTCCACAAAAAAAAACCACTGCGCCGCGCTCATATTGTCGTGTAACGATGGGTTCGACTTACTTTCCTTGTCCGTCGTAAATCCGAAAGTACCATAATGTACGTGTAGCACGTATTGTATTTTTTTATGTGTACGAATTAGAAATAATAGAGATGTTCTCGCGAAGACTCGCAGTCGAACAAAAAGACGATCGTCGTAATATAATTGGACAATAACGGAAAGCCGTAAAAAAAAAAAACGATACACGTCCGTCAGTCGCGTAAAACTTAAAAACCATACGGACTCGTACGATTCCCGATTTTCGTTTCGCATACGGTTTCTATTGCGTATGCGTCGTGCGGGTAATTATCGTGGACAAAATTAAGTCCGTATGACATTTTTCTAATTTTTATTTATATTTTTATTCATATAGCTGGGCTCCGATAGTATCGATAACGTTTGTGTTTTTATTCGATCGATAAATCGTTGTAAAACCGACAATAAAATAGTTATAGTTATTTCGTTTTAGAATAGTATTTTTTTTTTTTTTTTAATTTCTTTATGTCTTTTTCAAATGACAGTATTCCACCAATAAATTATTACTCGTCCAATAATATCGTAACTGTAATTCTGTATACCGCGATAAATACATCGCGTTACCGCCGTTTGTTATCAAAAAGTTGAAAATATTCGACTTTTCAGTCAGTGTGGCCTTTTTTTTTTTCTTTTTTGTCGGTATGTCATAATATCAAATGCACCGTGTGCCGAGTATTCAAAATTTCGAATTAAATCAGTAACATCGACATAAAAACGTAATTTAATTAACTTATCAAAGGTACGATGTGGTGGTGTGCCTATCGTTATAGTTTGCGGTGCAATCGGTAAAATCCTACGCGATATTAAACACGAACATCGCGGTGTTAGTGAAATACTGGACCTTAGCCGAGTCGGAAGTTATTCGGTTAAAACAATAACTCGTGGTAGAAAAAAAAAATGAAGTTCAATTTGGTTTGTTCGAATGGCGTTGGCCTGAATTAAAACCGGTTAATTAAAAAAATTAAACTAAATCAAACTGCAGCGAACATGAACTGAGTTCTCGTACTGAAAACCTCCGTTTGTGCAACAGCAATTTTTACATAAAATAAATAACAAATTTGCATTCTAGAGATAAATTGAAATGTATATACGGGTTCACAAAAAACGCGCGTTACGTTAGAAAGTTGTATAGAATTTAAACCGACCGTTAAAGTTTTTTCGACTTATTTCCAATTTTTTATGGCCGGACAATAACAGATAGACAGCCTGGCCGGTGGGAATTATTACGTTTTTTCGCCGAATATATGCGCAATTAATTCTTAATATTATCAAAGCTGGTCGAGTTTTTGACCTATTTATTGAATAGCAAGTTTAAGTTTTACGTAATCGTAAATAGGAACAAAAAAGAAAAAAAAAAAAAATTCTACAATGTACATGTGTTTTTTCATTTTACCAATCGGTAACCCCAGAAATCAACGTAAATAAAATTGGAGTTTGACGAAATCGTGTTTTTCGTCAGTTTTTTCTGCTGCGTTTAAAAACCGAACGGTACGTCGATAAGTGATCGCTTTGAAAAAATACCAACTAGACCAGTGATTCCCAACGAGGACGGTACCGCCCCCTTGTGGGCATTTTTTATTTTGAAAGGGGCGTTTTTATAAAGGGGGCGCTCATCTATCATTTGCATTTTTGTTGTTTATAACTGACTGCAATGCAATGTATAACTGCGAAGAACAAAAACTAATTTAAAATACCAAATGTAATATACAGAATTATTTAGGTATAATATTTATAGACACTTAAATAACATCTAAATAATTATCTTATTGGACTATAGGTTATAGGTAGGGGAGGTATGAGATTTAGGGGGCGTAAAAAAAGGTTGGGAAACACTGAACTAGAGGAAATTTGCTACCGGAAACAGTGTAGGAGTGTAGGAGCTCGGACGAGCAGTCTTCTGATAGAAAAAGCGTTTACAGAAAATAAACAATCGTTTGTAAAACCGCGAGGCTCCTCGCTCCGCTCAGAATCTAAAAAGTAACTCGTATAAATTACCTTTTTTTTTTATTATTCTTAACTAGTACCGGCTCTGAACATTATCGTAGAGGTACGCACGTGAAATCTACAATATAACGCGAATAATATCGCATACGAGACTATAGTAAAATATTCGTGATGATCGACACCGCGGGTTTCCTGCATCCGTGCGTGCCGTGTACGCGCGTACGATAAGTATACGGCGAACGGTTAATTTGAATAATTCGAAACGGAGAATTTATCGTTTCCGCGAAAATACTACGGCGGAGATTTATGCGCGACGGGTTGTTAAAAATAAAATAAGAAAAAAAAAAAAAAATTAAAAAAAAAAAAAATCTATATACATAAACTATATGTGTATTATACGAATATTGTATACGCGAGCAATTGGCGCGAGCGGGCGCACGCGTGTGTGGTACCGTGTCGTATCGTATCTCGAACGAAATTTATACATATTTTTTATTTTATTTTTCTACATTATCGTGTGTAATTTTTTTTTTTTTTTTTTTTTTTATCATTTCCAATTTTTATTTTCGTATTCGTCGTACTTATATAAACGCCGGCGCGGTATAACGATGATGAATCGATTGCGTGGACGGCGTACACGCACATCCCGTGCACACGTATTAAATACGTACAAAACATGTAGGTATATTACAACAATATTATTGGATTTTTTTATTTTATTTTTTAATTTTTTTAATACTATCCGGCCGCCGCAGCCGAGATATAGAAAACGTACGCGGTTCCGTGTGTACAGGGTGATTTTTCGTTTCGTTTTTTTTTTTTTTTTTTTTTTGCCGCGATCATTATGCGTATTACAATCAATATTTTCCATATTTTTTTTTTTCCCATCCTTATTCCGTACACCGGTAATACGTCCGGGGACGGGAATTCGGGAATTTTCCCGACAAATCACCGGCGGCCGGAAATGCAATTTTAGCCGGACGAAATAGTTAAAAAAAAAAAAAAAAATTAGTATAAAAACGAAATATTTAACGCACGGTACACTCATCGGTACACAATAACTAGTCGACATTTAATCGTCTCCGCCTCCTCGTCTTCCTTCTGGTATTTTTAATTCACCGGTAACCGCGTCAAAACCACGTCGGTTATGTACGGAAATGTTTAAAATTTCTATTAGCCAGTAACACGTCGTCGTTTCTCTGTTGCTCGTGTTCGAGGCACGTTTATAAAACTGACCAAACAATGCCGAACGATGTACTTCCATTAATGGAATTAGACGAGGAAGGTAATAGATATATCAAATATAAATTGAATACTTAGTGACTCATTACATTCGATTTTTATTTATTTGTTTATAAATATATTTCACGGACCTAGGTACGGTTATAAATGAGATGCAGTAATTTTTATACTCGATTATAATTGAAGATCCAAGGACAACTAATGGCGAGCAAAATCTATGGAAACCCTGAATTTTAACTATTTTAGGTTAATTTGTATGTTATTTTACTTAGGTTCAGGTGTAACTATAAAAAAATATATCAATACGTAAATAATAATAATAATATCTATAAAATTATTTAGCAAAAATGTGTTTTTATAGTTCCCACATAGTATTCGGGATCTATTAGACGTAAAACGAAAATTATTTAACCGAATTGAAACCGGCAACATGATTTACTATGGTTAAAAAAGAGAGATTTTACGATATTTTCATTAACGATTTCCTACGGAGATTAAAAAAAAAAAAAACATATAAAAAAATAGATAGGTAAATGTTTTTTTTTTTTTTTAAGTTTGATATCTCAATAGATTGTCAGGGAATCAGATGGCAAGAAATCCCTTTTTGAAAACGCAACAAATTGTTAATGTCGTTTTGAAATTGACGATGTAATTTTTTCAATTCGAGTCTATTTAGAGAGGAGCCCGACTGACTATCTATCGACGGGAGTACGAAAACTCCGATATTTTTTTCCCCGTCTGTATAATATAACCGTGTTTTTTCGTACGCGCAACTACTTACCCAGTGTCGGTATACCTTTACGATTTTCCGCCTACAACGGTGGCCCACCCATGGTGTGAAATAGGACCGTTTTTATTTTTTTATTTTTTTTTTTATATGGAAGGCCTAGTGACATTGAAAACCGCCTACGCAGCACGCACGTCGTCACCCGCGGTCCTCCGCGGGCAAGACCGTGACCTTTTCCGCGAGTTAAAAAAAAAAAAAAAAAAAATGTTTTCTCTAATAAACGCTACAATATTATAATAACGATAATAACGTATTGCCGTACATCATGAACCGCCGACGGGAATAATTATTATTAAAATATACGTAAACGGCAGACACGCTTAATAATAATTATTATTGTACCGCGCGGTTATATTTGTTTAATAACGAATAACTTTTCGTGCCGGGTCTCCGCGATATCGTCGGCCAATATGTGAAATTCGTGTTTTCGATTAGCCGCATAAAGAATAAATTACGCTTATATAAAAAAGAATAAAAAATTATTATATAATAAAACGCGAACTCGACCGGTCCCCGGCCTTTTATCAGTTAACTTATAACGTCCCTGACTATATACGATAACTCGTCGTCTATGGTTCCCCGTCGCCCGGTTACCGTCCGCATATAGATAAAGACGTGTTTTTATTACTAACCTGACCACAACTCCCTCTGTTTCCGACACGCTTTTTGGAAACTATGGACGTAAAGATTTTTGTTCAAAATCTGTACGGTTAGGCAACCCAGCCCAAAATTAGGTTAGATAACAACGGTGTACCCAGGACGTTACTAATCGATTATTAGAACGTTCGTGCGCGCTGCATAGCTCTATAAAAATTAAAAAAAAAACGCTTAAACTAAAACAGAAAACCGCGCTATAATAAACCTAAAAAAAGCACAGAGAATCCGAAAAATACTCGTATAAAACAGCGCTACTATTGACGAATATATATATATATATAAAAAGAAAAGTCCTCTGTCTGATTTATCAACGCCCAGCAGTGCAGAAGTTCCATTTGTTATGTACACAAGGAATATGGCTCGATTTTTTTTTGTGGAATTCTCACGGTATAGGGAATAAAAAGGATTTATATTTTCGCTTTAAGGTCGTCTTATATTTCCGTAACTATAACTATTATTAGATACTTCAAATTTAGCCCTTATTTAAATAACTATAATCATCAACAGCTATTTTCGAGATTTTTCGAATTTAACGATAAATTACGATAACAAGCCAAAATTATTATTAAAAGGACAATCTGACTGATCTATTAACGCACAGTGTACACTGTCCGGGGTTGAAAACTTGAAACGTTGACAGTAAGTACCATTTATACCGGCAGACGTTGCACTAAGGGAGGATTTTTGAAAATTCTATTCCCGTAGGAGGGATAACATGGGAATTGTGAATTCTGTATGAAAATCCGTAATTTTTTGAGTAAAAGTCTTAAATTCTTAAGCTGGTTGACAAAATTATTGTTTTTGCGTGGTCGCTGTTCGTCACGGTTCCAATATTTATGGTTCGATGTTGGATGGATGGCGAACGTGGAAAACGGGGAACCGGGAGTGGGTCTCGGGTGGGTACGGTTAGAAAATGAGCAACACGTGTTTCGGGATTTTCGAAAATTCAAAAGTCAAGGAACTATAAAAGTCTACGTGGACGAAAACGCGGATAACGGCTAGTATAGGTATAAATGCTGTAAAGTATTTCTTTTTTTTCGAGCTCATTCGAATTGCATCCAAAAATGATATTTTGCCAGAGCTGCGTCCGCGAGACCTCGACAACACGTCCAAGTAGCGTTTCCGTTAATTTTAGATTCAGGATTGTAATTTATACAAACGGCGTGGTTCCAAAACTATGCATATTAGGTATTAAAAATTATTTAATTATTTGATATTGCGCCGTATGGATGAGAAAATGATTTTTAGATTCTGAGCGGAGCGATGAGACTTGCGGTTTTACAATGATGTTTTAATAATTAGTTTTTATTTTTTTTTTTTTTCTATACACGCTTTTTCTACCAGAAAACATTATCCGATAGCAAATTTTGTCTATTTGGTACTTTAAATAGGTCATATTTCGATGGTATCCGTTAGTTTTTTTTTTACGTGGTAGAAAAAACTACCAGAAAACGACGAAAAAACGGCAAAAATACTATTTCGACAAACTCGAGTTTAATTATTAATTGTTTTTATACATGTTGATTTCTGGGCTACCGTGGCGACAATGAGAAGAAAAGGACTAATACTTCTTCGTTCAGTATCGTTTTTCGTTTGCAATTTATCGTCGCATATACTACCTTCACAACTTCCCACCTATAACAATGACCCACCCATGGTGCAGAGTATGTACGCCTTTTTTTTTTTTTCGATTTTATAAAACCGGTAAAAGGTTTTGTACGCCAATTTTCGAACGAACTCTAGACGCGATTATATTTTTTTGTTTCAAACCGAGTCGGTTATTAGTATATTTTCAATAAAATATTCTTTTTTTTTTCTACGTCCTCTCTCCGTTTACATTTTCGATTTGAGCCGCACATTTCAATATAAATATCAGTTTGAATATTTTTCAGTACATTTCAACACTGAAAAATGTCGGGATCCGACGAATTTCAACTCATTTCACTTTGAGTGAAACGATTTACGTGCGTCGGCAGTACACAATAACGAGTTTGAGAACTCGGCCAATCATATTGACGGTTGAAATTTACTTTCCAGCGGAGTACAAGATTTTTTTTCAAAATAATTTAAAATAATTATTGTGGACGCAACTCAGTTGACACCATCTCTATATATATATATATGTTCCTTTTTAGGAACGCAATTCGTATATGCAGCCACAACTTTATTGAATCGACAGCAAAATCTTGGGTTGTTTATGAAATTAACAATCATAATTTATGTGTCGTAGGGGGTCTCCGCGAGGCCAAAAGCGCCGCGTGCTCGTACCTATGTTATTATAAGAGAGGGGACCAGCGACACGTTTTTTTTTTTTTTTTTTTTTTCAATTATAATATACAGTGAAAGTCAATAGATATTTCACGGTGTATTATTTTATAATATATATATTTTTTTTTTGTTATTTTTCTTTATATATATATATATATATATATATAGCGACAGGTGCTTAACATACTATTAACAATATCGAATTTATTAAAACGGCTTATTTTTTATTTTTTTTTTTTTCGTACGCTCGAGCAATACAATACGGTAAATACGACGCGCAAAAAATCGCAGTATAAATTCCAAATTGTACACGCTCGTACGTAATACACAAATTCCAATTTATTATGATAATGTTATACAATTAGATTCTAAACGAAGCGGGGGTCTTGTGATTTTACAATGATGTTCATTTTTTTTTTTTAAATTTTATTTTTATTTTTTTGTAAACATATTTTTTACCAGAATACTTCTTTCGAACCTATACGCTCCTACACTGTAACCGGTAGAAAATATTGTCTAGTTGATACTCTAATGAGGTCATTTTTCGATATAGTTATTCGTTTTTAACGGGGCAGAAAAAACTACCAACAAAAAGGACGAAAAACGGCATGAACACGATTTCGTCAAATTCAAGATTTATTATTTGTTTATAATTCCGAAACTAATTGTTCTAAAGACCGGTAAATTTCACATAAAACGTAAATTAGTAATAATTTCTATAGACATTTTGATTTTTTTTTTTTTCTTAAGGTTTTAAGTCATAAAGAGGGAAATTTTGGATTTCGATAATTAAACCTTATTTTTTTTTTTTTTATTATGTTTAATTTACTTTATTCTAAACATGATCGAAAAATCTTCAAAATCGGTTGTCATAATTATTTTTTATAACCGTTTATATATTTTCGACACATA
Organism: Tuberolachnus salignus; assembly: GCA_956483605.1. Classification (NCBI taxonomy): domain Eukaryota; kingdom Metazoa; phylum Arthropoda; class Insecta; order Hemiptera; family Aphididae; genus Tuberolachnus; species Tuberolachnus salignus. The sequence goes on along the minus strand of OY101430.1, from coordinate 21,482,827 downwards.
TTATTCCGATACGTGATTATATTCCAATTTAAATGCGTAAAATAATTTTTTTTAAGTTACGTCGAAATACAACTGCGATTCAATAACAACACATTTTCCATTGTTTTATCGTAGACTACACAGTGTAAAACATATTCACTGAAGCTCTGTTTTATCATTTCGTTCAAATTCAATACATCCACCAAGAGTAACCAATCCGACGAACGAGGTGCCTCCGCCAATACCGACACCCGCCTTGCGAAGGGCGCTCTTTTTTTACATAATATTATATCTAATCGCATATCTATACAAACGGGTACCGTCGTATGAATAATAATTTGGTTTGGGTTTTTTACTGGATAACGCGCATAGAGTTCCTAGTTAAGCAATTCTTATTCTTATCATTATTATTAAAAAATCGTAAAATTTAAGTTTTTTCCCGTTTAATAAAAGACCAAATAAAAAAAAAAAAAAAAAACGGAATTCAACGCGATAAAAAATAGTTTAGATACCTAATACCTCGTATACAATCTATACCGTCGTCAAGGCTGACGATTATCGAGCTTAAAAGTTAAGAGTTGATTTAATTTTTGCATTTAACTTAGATTTCAACAATCGATTTTCGTAATAAATTTAATTATTTAAATACAACGCCCTATTTAATAAACATTAACGTGTTAGTTTCGACTATTAATATACATCATTTTTTTTTTTTACATAATATTATATCTAATCGCATATCTATACAAACTGGTACCATCGCATGAATAATAATTTGTTTTGGGTTTTTTACTGGATAATGCGCATAGAGTTCCTAGTTGAACAATTCTTATTCTTATCATTACTATTAAAAAATCGCATAATTTGTGTTTTTTCCCGTTTAATAAAAGACCAAAGAAAAAAAAAACTGAAATTCAACGCGATAAAAAATAGTATAAGTACCTACTGCCTCGTATACTATAATTGTTCCATATATGACACTGAAGCTCTGCTCACAATCGTTTTATTGAAAGATGTGATTTATCATTTCGTTCGGATTCAATACATCCACCAATCCATCTTTTTTCTTTCTTTTTTTTTGACATATATATACGAGGTGCGACAATAAAATAATGAGACTTTTTGAATAAAACCTAAACTATTAACGTTATCTATAAAACGATTATTGAAATATGATTAGAAAACACTTATCTAAAAGTACTATGAACACTGATGACATCAATTCATTTTCTTATACGTTAGTAGCCTTGTTATTAGTGCGAGTTCGACTATACTGCCGAAAAATGTTAGATATAAAAATCGAACAACATGTGTTAACATTAAATTTCTTGTTAAATTAAAAAAAACTGCCGCGGAATCGTTTCGTATGTTATGTGAAGTTTATGGTGAAGAATGTTTATCAAGAGCTCGTGTTTTTGAATGGCACAAACGGTTTTGTAGTGGAAGGGAGGACGTCGAAGACGATGATCGTTCTGGACGTCCTACCACGTCTTCAACAAACGAAAACGTTGAAAAAATCGACAAAATTAATTAATCAATATTATTATAAAGAGGTATTAATTAAATTAAGAGAACGTGTCAGAAAGAAGCGACCAGATCTATGGAAAAATGGCTGGGTTCTTTACCAAGACAATGCTCCAGCTCACAGTGCATTTTCAATTCAACGTTTTAAAAAACTGAAAAAAAAATTTCTGTACTTCAACATCCCCCGTACTCGCCAGACCTTGCTCCTTGTGACTTCTTCTTATTTCCTTCTTATTTCTTTTCCCATTTTCAAACAGTTGATGACGTAAAAATGAAAACGGCAGAACTTCTAAAAGGGCTGAATGAAAGCAATTGGCAACACTGTTTTCAAGAATGGCAGCGACGTATGCAACAGTGTATTGATGCTGAGGGAAGGTACTTTGAAGGTGATAATCATTAAATTATAACGTTTTTAAAATAAACAACTTTTATTCAAAAAGTCTCGTTATTTTATTGACGCACCTCGTATATATATATATAATATAATACGCGTATAAAGACAATGTTACGATATATTTGTATAATTTAAGTAGTTTTGGGCGATATCACCGCCGGGTTTTAAAAAACGACGACGACGGGATGAAATATCGGCGGCCGATATCCGAGTGTCCGCGGTGACGGCGGTCGCGAGCGAGTAATCCTCGACTAATCGAGACGAGAACTCGGAATACGATTTCAGCGTTAAAAAAATAATAATAATAATAATAAAAAACTCCGTTTGCCGTGTATTATGCGGATATCGTCGTATATTACAACCGAATACTTGGAGGAGGTCCAAGTGAATTCGCGATCGACCGCTGAAAGGTAGCGCGATTTCTCGCGGCTCTACCCGTGATCGTTAGTATCGTGAATTATATCGTACGTATAACGAGAGCAAAAAACAAATAAATAAAAAATATATGTAACCGCCGCCGACATGTCGAAAACACCGAGGCTACGAACGCTGGAATACATTTGAAAATACATCGTGTTTTTATTTATATATTATAATTACAAATAATACGTATACGGGAATGCGTTTTTTTTTTTTTTTTCATTTTATCACTTTATTCGTTACTTCGCTTTCCTTGCTTTTATTTTATTAATATAACTCGACGAACGCCATCCGTGAAGTCGTCATGGCCATCCCGGGGGGAAATCGAATGAAAAAAAAAAAAATAAGTCAGGAAAATTGTATGGCTGTGGGAGGCGAATCGAATTGTTTTGTCTGTACGCGACGATAAACGGTTCCGAGCAAAATTCAGTCGTTCAGTGTATTGAAACGCTTTAAATTATTAACGTTTGCATTAAACTCGACGCTTAAAAAACAGAACTATTACACGAGCCTCATCAATCGTTTTGTTTTTCGCCATAAAGAATACGGTTTATGGTGAACCTCCCCTCGTGTCGAAATTCGCGCATTTCCGTTCGGCCAGAACAGTTTATTCATTCAAATAATTCGAGAGTGCGACACAAAAAAAAACCTCCCGTATTCATATTAATATTTTGCGAAAATGTCAGGTCTCTGCGGTTGTTTTTAACCGAGTTACAATAATAATAATAAAAAAAAAAAAAATCGAAAATAATTAAATCGTTTTCCCTGCGTTTCTTCCCGGATTATAAACCACAACGGAATACACTAAAAATTATCTCGGCCCGGACGTGATTAGAGCCCTAGAGCCAAAATGCTCAAGGAAACACTTGAAAACCGATAGAAAATTTTTTCCGCGGTGGATGTGGGAGGTGGGAGAAAATTAATACCAAAAAACCAAATCTTCGAATCCTGTTCATGTCGAACCGATTATTGCTATTATTTTTTTATTGTAACCGAAATGCAACTATATACGGTGCAGCGTGCTACGTCACTCGATATAATTATCACGGGAAGAATGCCGATTACAGATCTACACTAAAAAAAATCAATATTAATTATTACTACTATAAAAAGAGTGTTGAGTTTTCGATACGTTATTGGTGCGCGCGCGTCCGTCCTACTGACCGCTATTTTTTTTTTTTTTTTTTCATAAAATTATTCTAATCAATTAATTGTATTACTTTTACTCGGTTTGGATTTTCGTTCATGTCGGCGGTCGTGCAACACGGAATGTCCACACGGGGAGGTTATAACTAACTGTAACACGATAACGATGAATCGGTAACGATATCGATTCGTATTTACCGACCACCGACAATGATAATAATTACGAAATCGTTTTTTATCTACTTATCGCAATAGATTACAATGATAATTTTCGATTGGCGACCGTAGCGTAAATATATTGAACTATTATATTGGTTTTACCGAGTAGATTTGTGTTGCTTTTTATCTCTGGGACAAACACTCAAGCGAAAATTCGTAAAAATGCTCCGAATTGTTCACGTCGTCGTCCCATGAAGTATGATGCGGATTTTCCTGCCGGCGGTACTTTATTTCAAATCGTCTAGAGATTCCCAATAGTTTTTTACGAAAAAAAAAAAAAAAAATCGCTTATAAAAAAACCACACGACAAATTATAATATAAAAATCGTTATATATTTTTTTTTTTTATTATTATTTCTGCGCGTTCCCTTTTGGCTACATGCAGAAAAAACACGACTCACTATTGTCTAATCTAACTAGTGGGCCGCCTGCCCATGGTGCGAAATACGCCCGACATGTTATTTTAGATTTTGAGTGTAGCGATTAGTTGCCTATAACACTTTTTCGGTTAGTACGAACGCTCCAAATTGTTCCCGTCGTTAAAAAAAAGAGAATTGTTTTTCTCCCGGTGATAATAAATTATTCGGAAAAAAAATCGTCTAGATTCTCAACAGTTTTTCTATACATTTATAAAAAAATAAAAATTCTGTTGTCAGTTTTTTATTCTTGTTGATTTGTGGATTACCTTGGGCTACTGGTGAAAAAGAATAAGGACTAATACTATTCCGCTCAGAATGGTTTTTTTAATCGCAATGATTAATCGATGCATCGTCGCTTTCAGTATATAATTTAAATTACATTTGCATGCGAAGTACATTTTTTTTTTTTTAAATATAAATTAGATCGATTGTAATTGAAATTTAAGTGATAACGATTTTTAATGGTTTTTTTTTTAAATTTTTTTTTTTTAAGGTCTTTCAACATTTTATTTTATGGAATACAATTTGGAATTTTACTGGAACCGTTTTGTAAAAATGTTTCTTGTATATGAATTTACTAATTTCACTATTTCACCAATAACTCGGTTATTTGATTATTTTAGGCGTTTAGTCCTAACTAGGATTTTTTTTTTACACGGAGGTTCGAGTACCGGACGAATGGAGCCACTCCATACATTCATAATATAAATTTCAATCCGGTCCGATAAAAAGTTGTCTGCACGCTTATATATCTATATGTTTGTAAAATAAAAAAAAAATTTATTATGTCAGACTGCAATGAACGGACTATTGATATTATTATGGTAAATATCGATTATGCGACTTGTGTGTTATGTAAAACAAAAAAATAAATAAAATAACATAATTTTTATTACATTATGTCGGATTCAAAACTGCCGTTGGCATATAGAAAATCGCGATTTCACTAAACGGACGCCCGTCACGTTAGCATTACTGCATTACTGTATTCACTCCGAAATATCTGCATTAGTTGTTATAAATACCAATGACACTAGATCGGAAAAAAGGGGTTTTTAAATAATAGAAAAAGTTAACGGTCAAGTAAGATCTTACTTTTTTTTACCCAAAAATGTGTCCATACAAATATTATGCTAAATTATTCAATCGAATCGTAATCATAAAATAATCGTAACGTTTTCTCTTGAAAACCTTTACAGTTTTTTTTTTTTTTTTTACAGAAATATTCTTGATTAAGCAATAAAAAACAAACCTACCGACAATTGAAAACTAATTACGTTTATGTTTTTAACGCGTTCGATTAGAATATTTGTCAGGGTTCCAAAAACAAAAAAAATAAGCGTATTATTAAGACGATTTTTCGGAATTTAAACCGGTATATTAAGTTTTAAAGTATTACAAAAAATACCTCAATTCTTATTTTTTAACTAATTTATTTAGTTAGCCTACCTCCATCCCGGGGAATCCTCCCAGAAGACTCAAGCGACAATGGCCACGTGACCATGAATACTTGATACCCATGTAAATGTAAATTCACGCCAAAGTACCCTCATGGGATGGTTTCTTCCCTCAAGACACCCGAGCCATTGCATTTAATTTTTAAAATCATACATTGTACTTTTTTTTTTTTTTTTTAGTATAGATTGTATAAAAAAAAAAAAAAAAATGTATTTATCGTGGCCGCCTTTGAACGACGGGCGCGGGCGCACGCACTACGCGAGAGTAATGAAATCGTGTCGATATAATATAAATAAAATGAAATATTTCGTTTTGAACGGTTTATGGGATGTCGATGAACGAAATAATTTTTTTTTTTTTTTTTCTTTATTCGGAATAAACAATCTATACCTAATAGGCACAATAAGTAAATGTGATAAGGGTAAAAAAAAATACATATACGCATTATACATTAATATATCTAAAAATAGAGAACTAACATAAATACATATATTTACATGTCACACGAGAAGCCATCCACTAATGACACTCGCTATTAATTTATATTTATTTTTGAATTTTCCTTTAAAGAGAATCTATTTTTTATTTTATATTGCTATTATTATTATCTGAATTTATATGGGGGGGGGGGGATCAAGAAGGTCACGGCACCAGCTGCGTTTGAGGCGTCTAGGTGGATTGCCGGGAATAACGTCGGAATTTAAAGCTGAAATTAGAGTATTCGGGTGGTTCGTTAATCGTGAGCGGAATCATTTGTATAATATTTTAGCAGTGTCGTTTACAGAGTTAATCTTAAGGTCGGTACGAAGAGTATCGTTTGAAATATAAAAAGGGGCGTTTGTAATTATTCTAACAGTTGTAGATTGGAATGTTTGGATTCTAATAGAATATTATATTTTTTGGCTGTCCCCCATAGCTGGATGCCATATGTCCAGATAGGCATTAAAAGAGTTTTATAAAGGAGTAATTTAGTTCTTATACTCATTTTTTGGAGTGTTTGCCAAGTAAACGAAATAATTTCATTTCATTTTTTTTCTATAAAAATATTATAATATATATATATATATATAAAAAAACCAACACGCATTTCAACGACGACGTTAAAACAATCAGAAACGATTTCATTTATCGACATTTCGTAAACCGTTCAAAAAAAAAAAAAAAAAAAAATTGTATTTAATTGTTTACATTGCGCACACTGACACAATGGGTGCTTATAAACCGAATATTCGAGCTTCGAGTTTAAATACTTATAGCTACGGTTTTTGTACGCTAATGTCGACTAATAACTTCCCTCCTAATCTGGCGTGCCAGATATAAACCGACACGTTCGCATTCCGAACTCACTACTCATTATATTGTAATAATATTATATCGGAACGTCCTCGATCTAGCCACAGACACGTGTCTGAGCGATTATCGCACGTAATGAAATAATTGCGAACCGACGAAATCGTACGAGATCTTTTATGTCGGTTTTATAAAACACACACGCGTTATTATAAACGTAATTAGAATAATTAAATCCAATTGAACACTAAGTATGGCCGTGCAGTTTACCTATACGTAGACGCGTGTAATGACGAAACGCGATTATTTAATTATTTTCGCACGCGTTTGGCAATAGAAAAAAAAAAAAAAAACGAAACGAAACCTATAAAACAAGACATAAAATTGTAAATATATAATAATACAAGGATTATTATGTTGTTTGGACGCGACTTAATCGGTTACGATAGACAAAGCCGTTGGATTATATTAACGGAGACGACCGAACAGTTAATTTAAACATTTAATCGCGTTTAATTAACTCGACTGAATTTCGTTTTTTTTTTTTTTATTAGTATATAATAAACGAAAAAAACTTAAATTTTGTGATTTTTTTTTTTTTTTAAACACGGAACTCAATATGCATTATCGAGTAAAAAACACAAAACAAATTAGTATTCATGCGACGGTACCCGTTTGTATAGTTATGTAATTAGATATAAAATTATGTAAAAAAAAAAAAAAAAAAATGATATATAATAATAGTTGAAGCTAACACGTTAAACTTTATAGGGTAGGGCGTTGTATTTAAATAATTAAATTTATTACGAAAATCGATTGTTGAAATCTAAATTAAAAGCAAAAATTAAATCAACTCTTAACTTTTAAGCTCGTCAATCGTCAGCCTTGACGACGGTATAGGTAGTAAAACGAGGTAGTAGGTACCTATACTATTTTTTATCGCGTTGAATTCCGTTTTTTTTTTTTTTTTTTATTTGGTCTTTTATTAAACGGGAAAAACTTAAATTTTACGATTTTTTAATAGTAACGATACGAATAAGAATTGTTTAACTAGGAACACTATGTGCGCGTTATCCAGTAAAAAACCCAAACCAAATTATTATTCATACGACGGTATCCGTTTGTATAGATATGCGATTAGATATAATATTATGTAAAAAAAGAGCGCCCTTCGCAAGGCGGGTGTCGGTATTGGCGGAGGCACTTCGTTCGTCGGATTGGTTACTCTTGGTGGACGTATTGAATTTGAACGAAATGATAAAACAGAGCTACAGTGAATATGTTTTACAATGTATAGTCTACGATAGAACAATGAAAAATGCGTGGTTATTGAATCGCAATTGTTTTTCGGCGTGTATCTTAAAAAATAAATTATTTTGGGCATTTAAATTGGAATATATTTACGCATCGGAATAATATGTGTCGAAATTTATAAACGACTGTAAAAAAATAATTATGACAACCGGTTTTGTAGATTTATCGAGCATATTTCGAATAAAGTAAATTAAACTTTCCAAAAAAAAAAATGTTCACGTATCGAAATCCAAAAGCTCTCTTTTTATGACTTAAAAAAAGAAAAAAATCAAAATGTCTATAAACAGCCCAAAATTAAAATGAATTGTATGAAATTTCGTTCACGTCATCATATTACTAGTTTGCATTTCATGTCAAATTTTGCGGTCTCTAGAACAATTATTTTCGGTATTATAAACAAATAATAAAAGTCGAATTTGACGAAATCGCGTTCTTGGTAGTTTTTTTCTACCGCGTTACAAAAACCAATAGGTTTATCGAAAAGTGACCTCTTTAAAGTACCGACTAGACCAGTGATGGGCAAAGTGCGGCCCGCGAAAGTATTTAATCCGGCCCGCCGAGGGTCCATCGACATGGATAGTATATGGCCCGTATAGTATAAAAAAAATATTCTGAAAATTATCGAAGAAAATAGTTTTAAATATATAAATGGATTGCCTCGGACGGTCTTACCCTCATAGCGTGGTGCAGGTAGATAGTAAATATTATGGAAAATCAAAAACAATTCCATATATCTCACGTGCCTACCATGGTTGGGTATTCGAATAAAAGTTAAATTGATTATTATTTAAGGTAAAAGGTAATTTGTAACATTTGTGTGTAATGCTGTAATGTTTTTATAATATTATATGATTTAATAAAGCTTAAACACAAAATGCATTTTTTCTATAATTCTGGCCCTCCTCTAGAGTTTCTTAAACTCTGTGGCCCCCCCCATTAAAAAAGTTTGCCCATCACTGGACTAGACAATATCCACTACTGGAAACATTGTATTGGTGTACAGCTCGGACGAAGTCTTCTGGTAGGTAAAGCGTTTACAGTGCACGAACACCGTTGTAAAACCACAAGACCTCTCCGCTCCGGTGGGAACAAATATAATAACAAAAAAAAAAAAAAAAAAACGAAATACAATAACGGTCCGAAATTAACGCGGTTATTGTTCAAATAGGCCGCGGACGTTATTAATTGAATAATAATATAAATTATTGAACGGTTAAAAGTGAAAATTAACTAAACTTTTAACTTTTGAACACGTCAACCGTCAGTGTTGACGGCATATAGGTAGTACGCTAGTCACATCTATGGTATTTTTTTTTTTTTTTTTTTTATCGCGCCGAATTCCGTTTTGTTTTCTATGTACGTTACACGCCGACACTATTATAATATATGAGTGTACACAACCGAACGGCGGGCACGCCGACAAAAATCGTTTGAAGTTGTCGATATTGTAATATAATACGTATATAGGTATACTTACGTGTATCGATTTCCGTGACAGACGCGTCGGGGGCCCCGGCTATGGGGCGCGGGCACCGTCGACTTTTCGCAATCGCGCGCAGGCCGATCGTAATGACGAATAACGAATAACGAATAACGAATAAATTAATAACCGCCGTGCGCGCGTGGTTGACCCGCGGTGTAATTAATTTCGGCGGTCGACCAGCGGCCGGAGCCGGGTCGGGCGGGCGGGCGCAACGCCCGGACGGTCCGTCGCCGTCGCCGCCACCTGGAACGATGTTACAGAACATCTCGGTCTGGAAACCGCTACGCGACCGCACGCCGGTGCCGCCGGAACGGTTTTCGATAATCGTTTTTAACCGCTTCGGACCGACACGACGTTATCCATAATAATATTATAACAAATTCGTTCGAAAATACATTTTTTTTTTTTTTTCGGTTCCGTCGTTGTAATTCTAATTTGTCAGTCTGTCGCGCAAATGTCATTCCAATCGTTCCGATCGATTTGTCCATATTATTGTACGCCAGTCGCCACTGATATCACGGGCAGAAAAACATTATCATACCGTAGACAAAGTCGAAATTACAATTGGTGTGTACGAGGTCTGTACAAAAAGTACCAGAATTTTATATTTAATAATTACAAAAATGAAGTTACATGTTTTTATCTCCTTCGAAACACTCTCTTCCGGACAATATGCAGTGATCTTATGGAACCGTTCCAAAGTTAAAGCTATGAGTTCTGTTCGCTTTGATGTCCTCTACATCTTGAAATCGTTGTCCTTTAAGCGCAGATTTTAGTCTTGAGAAAAGGAAAAAAAAATCACACGGGGCCTGATCTGGAGAATGGGGAAAGTCCGCGGGACCACAGCAATTCTTTTATCGGCAGCCATTTTGCATTTTTTCACAAATCGTCGCCACACCGTCGTTTCTGGATGACTTAGACGGCCTTCTAGAAGAACGTGGATGGTCTTCAGTTAACCGCCGACTGTCCTTGAAACGATTAAAACACTCGAAAGTCACGGAACCGCTTAACGAATCATCCCCAAAAGCGATTGTTCTATTGCAAACCGTGTTTGTTAGGTTAGGTTAGGTTAGGTAAAAAACATTTAGTCGCTCTTCGCCTGCCGTGTGCCGATACCAAGTTTTAACTATTTGAAAGGTAGTCAATTATATTTCCGCTGTACAATTTGCAGCTGGTAAATATAGACAAATGTCTAATGCAATTGTAATTCTAGGGCAAAATATTTCGCTGTGTTCTAGTAACTCTATAACATCCATGCTTTGGCTGTCGTTAATTACACAAACTATCACTTTCGGCTAACAAATTTTCAATTTTATAAAAATGATAAATATTTATTATGCATTCAGTGTACTCTAGTTGTTTTTTTTTTTTTTTGATTTTTATAAATAATGCTGGATAATGATGTTGCGATGAAAAAGCAATACTAATATCTTTTTCAAATCTTTCTTGGATAGATTGAATTATTTATGTGATTGTTTTCCAGTAATTCTGTAAAATACGATTAGATATCCGGATCCGGCCGGTAAACCTGATTGTCAGTTCACAAATTTCCATATTGACTTTTATATTTCGTGGACCTCGTAAATCATATTATTATGGAGGTCTGCATTACGAATTCGGTATTGTTTTTGTTTTTTCAATTCGCGCATTTATTGATCTATACTGAAGACAAACGAAATATGTATTTAAACAATAATAAAAGTAAAAATTGTCAAAATTATATTTGAAGTCCAGGGGAAGGGGAAAATTCCAACGTTTCATATGTAAAAAATTATGATTGTATACCGGTACTAATGATGAAATTAAGTAAGTATTGCCGACATTGACTTGTCCGCGTACAATTGTGAGTACGTTTGACTTGTCGGCGACAGACTTATCGCACCGAGTGTACAGGAATTTCCAAGGGGCACGAACGAAATTCGAGTTGTCGAGACTCGACTGGAATAATCATTTTTTTTTTTTTGACATGTATATGTCTTATGGCTGGGGGCCATTCTATTAATTTGTCCGACACCGAGAATGTTACCGTTTTCTACATCTCTCCGAATACACCATTTGAAAGAATTAAAGAATTTTTCGTCTTAAATCTAATGGCATACAGCCCTAAATTAAAAGGAATGTTCGAAATGCTCAAAAAGTATAATAATCACGATTTACCATCATGATCGTTGGCGGAGACTTAAATTTGGATTTACGAGGAACACACGGAACTGAATTCATCGAATTTACGCGTACCGAACTTGGATTAGAATTAAGTAACGATCTCGTAACCTCTACTTCGCGCAATTCAACTTGTATCGACGCCGTATTTTATCGACACATCGAGAAGCTTGAAACTCGTGAGTACGTTTCATATTTCAGTACACACCGTCCTTTATTATCCATCACAAAAAGTGTTGTAAATGACGATTCTGTAGTTTAAATTAAAAATTTAAATAAAAATTTAGAAAAATGTATACTCAATAAAAATAATTGCTGTCTTTGAAACTTGTTTATTTTTTACACGTGTTAAAAAAGTTACCTACAGTTTAATCCTCGTCTCCTCGTATCTAATACCAAATTGACATCGGCATTCTTATGTCAACTATATTCAGTAGAAACAAGACATATACACGTACCGATGTATCTGTATGTAGTGTAGATACTCTTAGTTTTTTTATATATATAAATTTTATTTAATTGAAAAATGTACGTTACACGCACGACGGGACAATGCGATGTCGAACACAAATCAATTCATTAATTACAGACATTAATATGAGATGTGAGGTGAGGAGGTGGAGTGATCCAGCGATGGAACCCAACGCGTTATGCGGGACATCACGGAGATGACGGCGGCGGCGGCGGCGGCGGACCGAATGGATTTTAGAGTTCTTGTACGCGGCGCGGCGCCTTTTGAATATACGACGCGGTACGGGGGTATCCTGCGTGCGTGCGATATTTTTAATGATATCGTGTTGCGTACGCACAAGAAGTGTGCAGGCACGGGAATCGTAATATTTTATGGACGTGCCACGGCAACAGGACCGCAGAAGTTAAGTCATTCGGATTAATAACAACAATGCCCGGGCACCACGATACGATATAATATTTAGTATTACGACCAGAGAGAATATTAAAATAATAAAAATTTAATTACACGGGTTCGATTTTGACGGACACCTTAATAGACGACGACGACGAATAGACGGACAACAAAAAAAAAAAAATTAAATATAATCTATCGCGTATAAAGTTTTGAAATATTCACAACGCAAGACGTGCGGGCCGAGTGGCGTATTGATATATACGCGGACATATTGTGAAAATATATCACGGTGTTTGCCAATATTGGTGTTGTCGTCGTCGTCGTCGTCGTCGTGTCGATACAAATTATCGTTAATATTGTAATACCGTACATATACCGGGTGCGATAAAGTTTTTTTTTTTTTTTTTCCGGGCCAACCGTGAGGTAACCGCACGCGGGATATAGCGGGTAAAAAAAAAAAAAAAAAATCACCCGCGTACGAATTCGTCCCGACACGGATACAAATTTTACCCTATCTATTTTATACGCGTTTGGGACGAAAAACTTTCGGCCCGCGTGGTTAAAATTCGTCTGTTTTCGCGGTTTGTATATAAAAAAAATTGATTTACGTTTTTTTTTTTTTTTTTTTTTTAATTTTTTTTACTGCGTTCTTATTTCGTTCAGTGTTCGTCCAGTTCCATTGGAAAAGGAATTCTTCGTTCCGTTCCTAGCTCCTTGAATAAACGAATGAGTTCCTGTCGTCTCGTTCCAAATTAAAAGAACAAATTAAATAATAATGTTTTTAAAAATACATACGATGTAAAGGAATTTCGTTTATGTAATGAAAGCAACAACGAATCATGACAATCGAAAAACGAACCTGAGCCGGGTATAAAGTCGTGTCGTCCTCCATTGTAACCAACGTTACACCCGGAAATAAAAAAATCAAAACAAATTGTTTTAGATAGAAATATTCAATAAAATCAAATATAAATAGTTATATTTTTTCGAATAAATAATACGATGTGTAATTATTTTATTTTCGCTATATTACATGTTTTGCCCAACGAGCGCGCGGCGTTTTCATTATAAAAAAAAAAAAAAAAAAACTATTTAGATTTATAATGTATTATAATTTTTTTTTTTTTTTTTTGTACGCAATAGCATCGAATAGCAAGGTACGGAAATCTTAATTGTTTTTCGCGCATAAATGGATTTCGTTACAATTACCCGTTCGAAAAGTTACCAAAATACGGTTTTTCGTACATTCCATAATCAGTTGAGTGTTTAGAGAATTGTAAACGCCGTCGAAGTGATTATCATCGAAATGTTGTCCTGTAAAAATAGTAAAACAATCCGTTTAATCGGTCGGCAGGGGCGGAAAACGCCATTGCAAGTGGCGGGTCCGGAGCTACGGATTCCGCAGGTGGGCTATTTTCGAGTGGTCACTTTTTACAGTTAAAATTTGGTATCGTCTACCACTTTTAAATGGTCGTCGGGTAATTATTATTGATACCGTTCAAACAAATACATCCGAATCGGGAGCTTGATAAGAGAACCTGACCGGCGACCACCCGAACCCGCTGCGAGATCCGGAGATTTGGCCAATGTGACGCGGGAGGAACTGTTAAGAAACCCGTAACGATTTGATAATATTACTCGTGGAAAGTATTGAATTTTTTATTTTTTATTTTTTGTCGAAAATTTCAGAACAGTAGCGTATTTATCGTTTCGTTATTGGTAAACGCTATGCGTTCGATGACGATAGTCGTCCGCGAAGATTAAAACCGTCAACGATTAAATACTGTCAATGATTTACATGGGTCGACGTATGGAAATTTTACCATACGGGTGTGGCCGTTTGGAAATCAACGTCTATAAAAAAAAAAAAAAAAAAATAATCATAAAAAAATAGAAAAAGAAATGTAATGAAATACATTCCGAAATATTATAACGAGTGTTTGTTAACGAGACACCGTGTATACGATACAGTGTATTATACGCGTTAAGTATATACGCGCAGAGGACTCATTTGGGACTTATCGAAATATTATGTACGCGTCTCTCTCTCTCTCACGCGCGCACACACGAGTGCTCTCAAATATAATAAAAATAATAAAAAAAAAAAAAAAAAAAAATATATTATAATAGAGCGGTTTACCATTGTGTGTCCGTTGTGCCGCCGAGGCTCGTGACTCGAGGGCGACACACGCGCGTTGACCTCTGTCAGTTCCGCTGATATTTCTATAAGAAACGTACGCCGCGGACCGCGAAAATGCCCCGGTCCGGAGACAATGGTGTCGCCTTATAGACGCAGACGGTGGAGAGAGAGAGAGAGTGACAAAGAGACCGAGAGAAAAAGGATAGAGGGCGAGAGAGAGAGAGAAAAAAATCGAAATCGAAATGAAAAACCCGCGTTATTCGCGTACGCGCATTAGGATTTAATACTAATAATAATTTACAGTCACATATTCGCGGTTTATTTGTCTCGAGTTTTTTTTTTCCCACCCGGCCGGTAGTATCCCCGAGAACGATAAAAATAGTAAAACTCTCCCGGTGTTTCATTACTGGTCAGTTACCGCAGTGCCCGCGGTTAAGTCTTGAGTTGTTCGCCCGGCCCTACAGGATTTTAGTCTGGAGGAAACTCTAACCACATAAACCGGTGGTGTATTTACGACTTGGGGGTTTTTTTTTTCCATCGGGGGATGCATAACACAATTCAAACAGCTATAAGTCCGCCTAAATCATACCGATTTATCCCCATCCCGCAGTCGGTTAAAAAAACGCTGGTGCAGGGATTTGTTACGTCCCCAACCTTAATACCGCTTGAGGGTTCTGTCGTTGGACAGCTTTCCTCTATTTATCGTGTAATTATTCTCCACGACATATATGCTTATTTGTTTATTGTACACATACTACAGATTGTAAATTTTCTATTTTAATAATAAAAAAAATTAAAAAAAAAATTCGATGAAATTCTAACCTTGTGTAGACCGCGATGGCCGGCGTTTAGAAACGCATTATATAATAAAAAATGTTCTTTCGTGCGGGTTTCAAAATTAAACGGAATATTATATTATGTCAGAAAAAATTGTATCTGTAAATTGACAGGGTCACGATACCCGGACACCGTCGCATTTATAATAAGTACCGAGTCCACTGTTTGGCAAACGATTTATTTAGCTCGCCAGAAGATAAAGAATACAATATGGTCAGGACCGTATTTCGGGGGCGAGTAGTAATGGGGAAATTCGCCTCGAGCTGCCCTTATGGATTGATACATTTAGAAGAGAGCCCCCGGTGTTATGTTGTAATAATATTTATTTGTTTTGGTTTTTTTCAGGTTGAGTACCCCACCTACTTGTGGTTCTACGCCTGTAGCAATTGACTTGACAAACTATACATTTATTAAAACAATTGGGGGGGGAAAGGTGAATTTAATTCTATTTAAACTCTTTAACTCGACTAGTTAAGCATTTTTATCATTGACTTAACTAGTTTAAGTATTCAATGTATAAATTAAATTTTTTACAATTAATACTTGAACAGTTAACGATTCCAAGACAAATGATTTTTTTTTTTCTCGAAATTGGCCGCGAGTAAATAATTACAATTTCTAATATTATATATTATTATGATGATGATCTATAAAAATGTACGACGATATATAAAAATGTATTACCATAGTAAAGTATTACGGATACATAATATTAAATATTAAGTTGAGTGAATACTTTTTCGCCTTTTAACTTAACTAGTTCAATTTTTTTTTTTTTTTTTTTCGTTAACTTTTAACCGGAGACTTTATTGTTTGTTTAGCCCGACTTTATAATCGAGTTGATTATTTTCACAAACCCGTCCCAGCTTTGATTATCATAAGATAATATATTCTATATCGTGGATTCCACTTGCGAGTTTAACAATTCGGTCTGCGAATTATTAAAAACGCATACAATAATCGACTACCGAAATTCCGTACTATATAATATAACTATTATATCGGTATATATATATATATATATGTAAAAAACCTCCCACAGCGAATACACAATAAAATTAATCATATAAATAATATTATTATGCGAAAAATATGCTTTCCTGAGATGAAAATTACGTCACGCGGTCCGCGTAAATGGACTTTATCGCCGGTATAAACTAATTTAATGCAAAATTGATTTCGTCCGTTAATTTTACGCGCGCGCGCGCTTAAAATAATATTAATCGATTCTCAAAACTGTGCTCCCCGAAATGCCCGGGGATCCGAAACAAATCGAAATATTATATAGTCAAGTTGCAAATTTAAATTCGATTTCGGCTAGAGTGTGTTTCTAGATGTGAAATAAATAGTTATGGCTATGCCAAATGAATATTCCGGACCGGTAATTGAAATAACGAAGAACGTGTAGAAGTACACGATGGAATAGTGCAATATTCAAAATACCGTGTGCGTTAGACAAATATTTGCCAGTGAGATTGAAAACGTACCGCTGTAACAAAAGAACAATCGAGTTAAAAAAATTAATAACAAACCGAAATAAATCACTGTAACGGAGCGCGAACAGACAATTTGTTGAAAAGATCATTAACATTTACAGATTTTTGGCTATATAAAAAGGCAAACTTTAAAATACAAATTGAAATGAAAAAAAAAAAAAATCAATGATATTCTTTATAGTATCGTTTTTTTGTTAATATTCGTAATATTGTTGATTAAATGTAATTCAATTGTACGCATTACAGAGTTAAACAATTAAAAAAAAAGCAACAAACGTTTTTGCGTCATTTTTTTACGTGTTGTCGTTCGAAATTAACATTCCTGGTTTTCGGGGGGGGGGGGGGGGTCCGTGGATTTTTTTCTATCACTTTTTTTTTTTTTACCTACAATTGGGGATCCGCGAACAAAAAAAAAAGTCCGAGAACATAATACAATATCGCGTATTATTATTGGTATACCTACGATAACGCGGCAAGTTAAATTAGATACGTTCGGTCTTCGTAAAATTCTACCGACGAGAAAATATTTAATTTCCGGCCCACTCGTTATTTTCGTCAGTTAGAAATACGTCGACCGCGTATTAATAATAATATATTTATATATTTTCGAATTCCGTAATGTCCGACTATTATTCATCGTCGCGAACGCTATTCGCCGTATATTATATCCGGACATTATATCGCGGCGGCGAAAAAAAAAAAAAAAAAAATATACAAAAAACCGTATTGCGCCGGTACGGGCAAAACGAAACGACGACGATTGTCATAATATTGCCGGTACGCGTACGTATTTCATTATAACGTGTACGAAACACTCGATAAAAATAATATTATTGAAGGCTAATAAATTATTCGTAATATTATTATGGGTATAGGTATAGGGGACGGACGGGGCCGGGTACGAAAAAAAAAAAAAAAAATGATTACGATATTGTTCCGAACGGACGCGAGCGCTGTTAAAAAATTATAATATTAAAGCGTACCTTTGTCCTGAAATGGAAAAAAAAAATAACCGACAAATTGATATTTTTTCGCGTCCATCAATTAAACGTTAACCCCCCCCCCCTCGCCGTTCCCACTACCGAATAAACGAGAATAAAAAAAAAAAAAAAAAAATATTGCTAAAAAACCGCCGGACTTTATTTCATTTCTCCGATATACGGCGATCGGCGTACGTCGCCGACGATCGATAATAAATTAATAATCGACTTTTTTCTATAACGTAAGTGTATTGCGATGTATATTTCGTAAAAAAAAAAAAAAAAAAAAAAAAAGGACTCGATAAATATTATGTTAATTCGCCTGTACCGTATGTAACAATCCGTTGAACAATTTGTCATTTATTATCAGATTACCGACGTTGAATATTATGCGAATAAAAAGTACAATATATAACGTTCCGATCTGTGCACAATGTAAAATGTTCGCCACAAGGTCGTCGCGAGATCGATCAGAGAGGTTTTTTTTACAATTATAATTTATAATATTATATTATTATAACGTTATTATATTTTACTGACACAAACGTAGGACGGACGGTTTTGATTTTTCAATGTGATAATATAAGTTATATTAGAGGTATCTTAAAATAACAAAAATAAATAATAAAAAAAACCGAGCGTTTTCGTTATAATTTTTATTCGAATATCGATAATATTACTCGCATTGTAATCGAATCATGGCGTTGTAAAATTGTGTTCGGCCGATTAAACAATTACGCCTACATATTTTTTTTTTTATTCCGCGTAACAACTGGAAATGACTTGTAAGTCACGTGTCGCATACAAATGGGCGCGATAAAAAAAAGTACCCGGATTTTTTTCAATTAAACTTTGTCGACACAATATTATTGTAAAATACGCGTTATCACCTTCAAAGTAATCTCCCTGAGAAATAGTACACCGCCGCCGTCTTCTTTTCCGTTTACGAAAATTTACTCCTGGTAGGCAGGGCCGTTTTTAGGGGAGCCATCTCTTGACGAGAACCATAAGATATCCCTACGTCTTCTGCAACTCCTCTAATAGTTATTTCGAATGATTTCATGAGCGGAAGCCACAGTTTTTCATTCGTATTTGAGATCGAAGGTTCAATGTTTTAAACAGATATCCAACGTTCCTTAAATCGTTTAAATCGCTCAAAACACGTTGACCGGTATGATGCGTCATCTCCATAAGCTCGCTGCAAACGTCCAAAAGTTTCACGAGAATTTTTTACTAGTTAAAAACAAAAATGCGCGCACACACACGCTTTTCCACAATGAAATTCGCCACACAACTAAAATTTTCACTCGCGTAAAAACGCCAAGAAATTAAAACAAATATTGTTATCGGTTTCTAACTTAACCAACTAATACTCGATAGATGTTCTTTACCGATTAAAATTGTCGGTGTTTCGCTATCTTTATTGATTTAAATATTATTAACGCGGTCCGGGTATTTTTTTTTTTTTTATCACATCTCGTATAAAAGTTTTAAGTCGATAAATTACTACATACAATTATTAATAAAAATTTGAGAACTACGCGGCGAAATGGTAACTAGCCAAATATATCATGGGCTAATCGATCGAATTTGTCCTCTTAACAAATATGGCTGCCGTATGATTTAGATTTAGTCGATCGATTAGTTGTTAAATATTATATCTGTGGGAATAAGCTCAATACAATAAAAACGTTCATCGTGTACGTTTTTTTTTTTTTTTTTTAGAAGGTTTTTTTAATAAATAATTATTATTAGATTCGAAATTGCGTCCTCCACTGTTAATAACCAATTTCGAAAACGCAATTGAACCATGACGGCGGCGTAGGTATTATCGCTGCAGACGCGGGGGCTTTGGAGTTTCAGATCTTTTAAAAAGATCCCCTCCGCGGCCGTATTGTAGAGAAATAATAATAAAAAAAAAGTTCATTACATATAGTCGATTTCGAAATAATAATAAAGTCAATAAACGCGTTCGCGTATAAAATAATTGGTCGTTTGTCTCAATTACAGGCGATCGGGTTTTTTTTTTTTTTTTTCCGTTATTATTTAATACTCGTGAAATGCGTTTTTAATTGGTACGAAATTAGAACGCATATTACGCCGGGTTGCATTAACGATCCATAAAAAAAAAAAACAGTTCGTCATTATAGGCATATGTAATAAACCGTTGGTTAAGATACATAAACTTGTCTATAAAAAACCTAACCGTGATCGTGGTCAGTGCCGTAACTAAGTCAGTGTGAGGCCCGCGCGCATAGCCAAAACTCGAGGCCTTTTGCGACCCATTTTTTCGGGTCTTTAATTTACAAAGTTCGGATGTCTGTAATTTACTACGATAATTTAGTCGTAATCAGTTGTCGTGGATTATTTACGTAAACCGAACGCGTGCATTCTTATATTCGTGTGAAACAATGTTTATAGAAACACAATGAGAGATTGCAAGTACAATTTGTACGACGAGTATAAAAATGTGAAAAATTGGAAAAGCGTATATTGCGTCGTCAATTCAAAATAATTTTACGGTACGAAAACGCGTGTAAGGATTTTCGATATTTTTATATGGCCAACGTAACATGTTCGTGTCAAACATTCGAGCGTTTTTATGAAGCCTTCGTCAAAACTACAAAAACTCGAAGTTTTTAAACAGCTACAGTTATATAACTCTCGAAAAACGATAGAAATGTTTTTTGATAATTCGACCACGTCCGGAATGGGACGATATAAGTATTCGGTGAAAATGTCGAGTCTCGATCATTTTTAACCGAATTCCAATCAAATCGAAAATAACAACAACAAAAAAATCATTTTTTCTGTATAAAGTTAGTTTTTCCACTATTTTTTTTTTAAGGAAACTTTATAGAAAATGCAACAAAAAAAAAAAAAAAAATCAAGCGTTACCTTCCAAGCGTAGACGGTGTTCTTTCTGCAAAAGCAACGCTTACTGGCAAATAAGATATAGAAGTTGTTTTATGGACGTGGCCATTTTCTCAATGAAAAATATTTAAAATTTTCATCATACGGAAGAGATAACGAAACAATTAAACAAAAATACATAAATAATTTCAGTAAGAGAAAGTGATAAAAAAAAAAAAAAAATAATTTTTGTAATTTTTTCTTAATAAACATATAATAGCGAATAACTACAAAAAAAAAAAAAGATTGATGGACGGAAGAGGGGGCGGTGGGGTGGGTGATCGCTTTCTTAAAAAACGCCACTGTACGTGTGTGTGTGTGTGCAAGACGACTTTATATATATTTTAATCGAACGCAATATTATAATAATATTTTACGCGAAACGATTTGTACACACGATTGGCTGTATTATTATATTTTTGACCGGCCGAAATTCTTACCGGTTTGCCTACTCCGGTACCTCCTAGATGATATCCGTATAAAATGTAAAGAACTAAATTAATGTATTATGCTAATGATTTTTTTTCTACACTGTAGCGGTTATAATAAACACGGACCGCAGCTCCGGCGTCTTGCATGTTATAAAATCTGTATTTTATATAACGCGAATAATGAAAATATCGTATGGGTTTCCAAAGAAATAATTACCGTAACTCCGGCGTCGGGGTTTCCGTGTCCCGTATATTACGGTGACAATTCGTAAATGCGGTAAAAGAAACGATATCATATCACCTGTTGTCGTTTTCCCCTGTAATTTATTACTTATATTGAAATTATCGCCATTGTCCGGAACCATTACTCGTATCAAATACAGAACATTAGGCATACAGAGTGTTGTTTTTCCGCAGTCAGTCGCAGAACCGTTTTTAACGATCACGGTTACGGTATTTCTAGAATTTTATCATAAAGTGCTATACGTCGCGGGGACGGGAATCTTAATGATTTTTTCGGTTATGTTTCTGGTTGGGTTCTTAAAAAAAAAAAAAAAAAAAAAAAAAGCTCAAAGCTTTCAGCCTCGATTGCACAGGGCGAATTTACTCGCCGCGCATCAGCGACCCAAGTCGCGCGCAACTGGACATGTAGCGACCTGTCCGATTATATTGACCGATTAAATTCCCTCGTTGGTATTCGTCATAGTTTTACACGTGACAACAAGTTGTGATCGCATAAATAATTATATAATTCATTACGTTAATTATTAACATTAGTAGTGTAGTTTTTGTATTCTTTCTTGCGTTTAATTTTAAATTTCGATATAATGAAGTGGAATTGCAATCGTAACAATAATAACAAAAACTTGTTGATAGTCTACGAACAGTATCCGTTACTTTGGGACATAAAACATTAGTACTGTTCGAACATCAGATTAAAAGACGAAATATTTAAAAAGTTCTATTCAGACCTGGACAACGAAGGACTAGGTAGAGGGAATGGATGAAAAACGACTAAATGCCCAAATCAAAAATATAAAAGACGTTTATCGAAATAGTTTTATGTTATTTTATTCATTAACTTTATAAATGGTTTCAGCACTTGTCGAATCGCTGTAAGTACTTCGGGTATAAATAATGAGATCGTACATTCAGGAACACGAAAAAGATATTCTAGGGCAGTGGTTCCCAATCTTCTTAAGCAATGGTGCCCTCTTGTAGACGAAATTGAGCAGCGGTGCCCTTCTGTGTAAACCACGAGGAAATTCAATCTAAAAAAGCTTATAAGAAAAAATAACGGCACAATACTTAATTTTTTTCTATGCCATTTGGTACAACTTATGACGAAACTAAGGTCACATTTACCTGAGTACACAACGCCTGCGCGAACTACAGCCTCTGACATCTTGCGATCACAACCAGTCGCGAGCACACTAGCGATTTTGCTAGCCACGTCGATTACACAAAGCGATTTTACTCGCTGGAGTATAAAATAGCCAGCAAATAACGACAAAACTAGCTCGGCAGACAACTTAAATCGCCGGCGAGTAAGTGACTATGTCGAACGAATTTAGTAGCAGCGAGTAAATAACGTTTTTTTTTTTTTTTTTTTTTTCATTATATTGGCTTAACAGACAGCACCTGCGTTCTTGTAAATATTACAATTTTTATATTGACGTTTTCGATTTTGAATAAAATTACATCCGCAAGATATAATTATCCCGGTGTATTACTGATGAATATTATTTATTATTATTTTTTTTTTTTTTTTTGTTAAAGCCGTCCAGACCAATATCCCGTCAAACATACGTATTTATCCTTTTCCGATTTTGAGATGTTTGCAATCTTTGCCCGTCGAACTCGTAGGTCGGGAGAATACAATTAAAAAAAAAAAAAAAAAAAAATATAAAAAAAAACATATTACCGTATAATGCGTAGGTATATATAAACGTCTAATGCGTTGCAACGCAAATAAAAAATCAAAAAAAAAGCGGTCGTATTAATAATAATGTAAACGAAAATCTTGTAAAGAAAAAAAAAAAATATAATTATAATAATAATTTCATTCAAAACACATTTTTCACAGCTCTATGAATAATATATTTCATATAACGTCGTTTGCGCTAATAAATAACGCGATAACGTATAATATTATTATTTTAAGTAAACGGGTTTTTCTGTTTTTTTTTTTTTTTTTTTTTTAAAAAGCTTTATGTTTTTAACCGCGAATTATAGGAATGGAATAATTCGTTTTATTTTTGTCTATAAATCAGCTAAAAAAAATATAGGATTTTTACTAGAATACGATTTAGGGCATGTCACTGTTATTAGAGACACGAAACAAATGTCACAATTTTACTGAAACTATAATTAATGGAATCGAACACGGGAGCGATTTATTTTTTAAAAACCCGATTTAGTATTAGATTCTGAGCGCGTTGAGGAATCGGTATTGGTTTTCTTTTCGGTGCACTGTGTTGTAGGTCATTTTTTTTTAACGGCATCGTTGTATGTTGAAAGACCGGGTAGAAACTTTGCAAAAAAAAACCGGAAATATATGTATGTAAATGTCTGTTATTTTGTAGTAATTCAGTTAAAAATTATTGTAATGACCTGACTTGTTTGGGCCTGCGATTTCCGTCCCGAAAACTTATACTAGTACTTCTATAAGCAGGGTGAAATTTTCCAAAAAATATTCTGGGATTCGTCAACGATTAATTCATAGCTATTCGAAATGTTGAGTTGGTTTCTTGTTTTTGTTTTTTCATCGGTGTGTTCTGAATTTATTAAATTTATTATATTAAAGTTCATTTAAATCACGAACAATTTTGTGGTGATAAATCGAAACGACTGCCAATCGACAAAATTTGACTAATCAAACTCCGCCTAGAATCATATTTCGTTTACAATGATTTATCGTCGCGTACAGTAGTAAAACCGCATAAATTAAATTACCCAATATGTTACAAAAAAGATAAACGCTTTATTTACGCTATATTTATGTATTATGTATGCGGACGATAAACAATCGATAAATCATCGTGATAAAAACGTGAAATTAAAACCGATGATGTTATATAACGATACGTAGACCTATCGAATCTCGAATGCGCCTACGCCGCCGGACTGACGCCGATTGTTATTATTATTTTTTTTTTTTTTTTTTTTGCAGTGCGTCAAAAAAAAAAAAACCAACCACTTAATTTTGAAACGATCGTGCGGAAACAAAACGCGATGGAAATTAATCGCGGACAAGAGGATCTGAGAAACGAATCCCGGGGGGGGGGGGCGGAGGTGGAAAAAAAAAACCCAAATAAAACGGAAAGGGCTGGAAACGACAACGGGCAAGACCACACGCTCACTGTCCGCCTTCGCGACGCGCGCCCGGACCGGGTCCATTCGTCGTCGTCGTCGCGGTCCGGCCGGCTCGTAAATAATAATACATATTTTAAACGAAAACACGTAATATATTATAAAATTATTCGGATAAACACACGTAGTGACTGGCCGAGAAGGAACTGAAAGGAGAAAAAAAATAAAAAACCTAAACGGTAAATACAAAATATATATTATACGTGTATAATATTATGTATTATTTAAAAATACGAGGTATAAAATAGTCGGATTGAATAGCGAGCGAGTGAGACGGAGGGTTTATAAGAGCGAGCGAGCCGGCGAAAACGAATTATAAAATATATAAATGGCTACCGGTTCGTGGACGGGACGCAGTGCTACCTGTGGATGTATGTGTTTGTGTGGTTTTTTTTTTTTTTTTTTTTTTATGTAAGTGTATACAATACATACGATTATACGGACTTCCCATTGTGATATTCGCCTCATTAGAGTGCGCGTTTCAAAGGCGAACATATATCATAAACGCAAACTATAGAGAGAAAAAAAATAAAAAAAATACGTCAACCGGACCCGCGTAATTAATATTAATTACGTTTCGGGGAAAAAAAAAAAAAAAAAAAAAAAAAACCCAGCGTAAAAAATATATAGTGTATACGCTCCGTGATATACCGGTATATATAATACAATTATTATACAGTTTTTTTTTTTTTACCCACCGATAATAGAATATCAAATCCGGAATATAATAATAATATTAATATTATAATAATAAGGTACGTGGGCCCGGTATTTCACGGGGACCCCGGTGACTTGAACGCCCCACGCACGACGCCATTATATTGCCACGACGGCGCGGCCCCGTCGTCCGTCTTTTCGCTCCATCCTTCCTCGTCGGTCTACGCACGCGCGCCACTACGGGGCGGTTTTGTACATTATTAACCGGGTTCAATAGTCACGAGGGCCGTCCGGAGCTCGACAGATTTGGCGGGGGTCGGGTCGGTATAAAAATTGTAATACTGTAAAGGGTATAACTCCATAACGGTACCGTTATAGAGAGGACAAATGAAAAGAAAAAAACCGTTTCCGAAATCTGTATGTGTTGTATTAAAAAAAAAAAAAAAAATTGTATTCTATACTAAAATGTGTAATACTTACACATTGAACAACTAAGAACCATACCGCGTATTATCTTTTTTTTTTTTATAATTAACACAAATATTTTGGTGATATCCGACTGCTTTTTGTGACGAAGGACAGCACGTCGTCCAGCAACGTTCTCGTGCTTTTGTTGTTAATTCTAATAGCTTTGAATTCGAAATTATGACCGAAAGAAACATTTTTCTAAATATGAGATTGCGGTTACTGGGCAAATTTTGCAATTGCAAATTTATTGACGGAACGCTGATAAACCACTCGTACAACTCTTGATCAATACGTTCGAACGAGTGAGTTTTCACTATTTTACTCACTCCAGAATGTTTGCCATTCGCCCATTCGTCCATAATATTTTCTCTATATTTTATCGCTTGAGTTATTCCACATTTAAATCTAGTAATAAATTTCTTCGTATTTCGTTTTTCACTCTCTTTCAACCCGATCGATTTAACTAAATCGGACAGAGTGTGAGCTGTACGTGACGTATTAGCGAGTAAAAACTCTACGAAAACAAACGAAATCACGACGAAACAGACGTAAGCACTGCGCGTTTACTAAACGATACGAAATAAGATGACTGGAACAGTTCACATTTTCAAAATTGTGCTATAGGTACATTTATAATCATTGCTATGCTATACGTCTATATTTTGCTCATTAGAAGACTAATAAAAATCAATATGACAATCGTATTTATAAATCTGGAATAAATATCCAAAATAATAATATATGACGACTGTGCGATTCTCGATTCGTCGAGTTGATATATGTTTTAAAAATGTACAAAATCCTAAAATATGTCTTGACAATTAAAAAATAGACGAAATAAAAAAAAATGTTTACACGTTTTGGTGTAAACACTCCTTAATGTCTTGACCGACCAATAAAAATATACAAACGCATATAAATATCTGGCCTAATATAATTATGCTATATGACAACAAAAGTTGTTTTTCGACAATTATTGGTGTCGAATCCGACAATATTATTATCATGTACATACCGATTAATTTTTCAACGTTGCAGAAAAAAATGACGAAAAAACGTCAAACTTGAGTTGTATTTTTTTTTTTTTTGTTTATGGTTGATTTCTAACCATAAACAAAAAAAAAAAAAAAGGTCTATACTACTTCGCTCAGAATCGTTTTTCGTTTGCAATTTATCGTTGCGTACAGATATAAAATAAATTCCTATCTATATACCGCCGTCCTAACTTCCCACTTACAACAGTGACCCAACCAACGGTGCGTAGTATGTAGGCCTTTTTTTTTTTATTATTATTCTATTAGGTCTTACAGAGCAGCCGCGGGAATCGTACGGTAATTATTTTGTTTTTTTCATTTTTATGTTTAGAATATGAGTTTAAAAACAAAAAAATCACAAAACCGATTCGAGACAAAAGAGAGTGAGCTGCGCGATTATTCGATTGTGAACTCGTGTTCTCTGAATTTGGAGTGAGTGGCTGGGGGACGGGAAAAAACGGAAACCAGTATGGCGAGCGACGCGTTAAATAATACTAAAATGGATCACCTTGTACGCGGATGCAACGTGCGGGACACGTGTTTATTAATCGCCTTGGCCGCGAAATCGGATTTATTATATGAATAGAGCAGCGTACTTTGTCGGTTAGTATATATATATATAAAAAAAAAAAAAAAAATTATATTAATAATATAATGATAAAAAAAAAAATAAATATGAATACTACCGGACTCTCCGCAGTAGCGGAGCGGAGTTTTATATGACGGCGCAACCGGTCATTAAATTGCGGGCAATTTGCCGCGGTAATTCTATATCGATACGAATAAATCGATTTTTACGTCAACGCGGTCGACAATTCATACCTATTATATACAACAGAACCGTGATTAAAGAAAAAAAAAAAACACCTTACGAGCGCAGAGCCAAGAGATAAAACCGTATAATGTAGAATTCATTCGCGTGTTTGTACGCGGTTTATAAATTTCCATTCAAAACTAAAAAAAAAAAAGCCAATGGCAGTGCGTTAATCTCGGTCCGCACGATTAGAAATATTTCATAATACGTTTATTTACGTCGTTATTCGAAATCTTACATTAGTGTATGTACCATTGGCGTAATTTTTTGTGGACCGGACAAAGTTATAAACTTGCCTGTCCCGGGTATGAAAACCGTGCAAATATCTGAAACTTCTAAAATAAGTTTATAGTAATAAGCAATATGTTTATGAAATATATTTCACGTTTCTCCTGTTATTTTTTAAGTTTTGTTTAATCGTGTGATTGAGTCATTCAATTAGTCTTTGATTGTTTTACATACATAGAATAAAAATATATTTACATCACCCCTCGTGGTTTAGGATTTTGGTGAATAAATTATCTTGCACCCCTCTAGTTTTTTACCCAGTTATGCCGGTGATAACTGGAGTTCAGTGGCGGATCGGGCAGCCGGGAATTCGAGAATTTTCCCGGTGGACTTCTTCAAATGGTTATTTTACAACGATAGGTCGCAACGAAAAAAAAAAAAACCGTTCAAACCAAAATAATATATTTGACGCTTAGACAACGATACACATCAGTGCTAGTAGGATTTCTAAAATTTTATTATTGTTTCCCGGACGACGTGGACTCCGGAGGGTTTTTACTATAGCATCTGGTTTTGTTATGAATATTGAAAAAAAACTAATATTTATTACAAAACGAATTTGTTAAATGTATATCGTATTAGTATTGTTAGTAAATCCGAAACACAACGGACAAAAATTGTCACACATCGTGTGGTAAAACACCAATAATGGTATATTTCTCGCGTCGCTTAGAATCTTAAAAAAAAAAAAAAAAAAAAAATGATATATATATATATATATTGTACATTATGCGTAATTTAAGTGGCGACAGTGTGTCTCTTGCCTGACAATATGTCGAAAACTACGGTAGTCGCGATAAAACGTTAATAGTTTTCGGGTCATATTTTGATTTTCGGGTAAATAATTACTCGGGCCGTTAATTTTTTTTGTATTTTTTTCGGGCCGAAATCTCTTCCCCCGCTAGAGTTATCGTCGAATATTCTGAAAAAACTTTTTGGCCACGTGGGCCACGTCTTCGTACGCGTTTGTTAGTTTGTCACGCATGGCCGTCGTCACGCATTTCGTAATGTTTGTTCTGTACCGTCGCGGGGTCGACGTGTCGACGAATTAACGCGGGCGCGGGTGATAAACCCCGTGCACCTGGATATAATACGCCAGATATTATTATTCCTGTGTGTTTTACAACAGAAAGAATTCAAAGCCGACGGTGATGTATGAATATAATGACGGGTAAAACGGAGATAAAGTGCAGTATTTCAGGTGGTAGCGAGGCGGTAAAGATAAAAAAAAAAAAAATAACAATAATTATAGTGCGACTACCTTAAATAGTATAATAATATACGTACTCTGATTCGTATAATATTTTATTATTATTATTATTATTTTTTTTTTATCATGAAATTCTCGTATTATCGACTGCTGAACCGTATAAATGTCGATACATTTTTTTTTACGACGCCGTTTGCGTCTTTCGATTTCTACTTTTTTTCGTATACGTTTTATCCCGTCGATAAATACTTTTCTGGCGTTTTTCTTTCGCTCTTTCATCCCAAATAGCACCCGATGATATTATGATTGAAATTGAAACTCGCGTTAGCGATATGGATAGATATGGATATTGTCGATAACGGAATTCTGAACAAGACAACCCGGACTCTATGAACAAACGGGAATTGTCTGCAGATAAGAGTGAAAACGTTAACGATTGACCAACGAAATATTTGTATATTTCACGAACCGTACCACCCACTGATAAAATTTACGGTTTTCAGTCGTTCCTTATTATTTTCATGTTGAATATTGCAACAAAAATCGAAACATTCAAATAATCGCTTGTTTTAAATATGAAAACAACATGGACCCCGTTTACTTTAAAACAAATAAAACGATTTTAATACAATTTTTGACAAATACTGACGAATAAATTGAAACAATACTAAAAATTAAGAATAAATTGTATTGTTTTTTTATGATCACTTTAAATATATTTATTAATAATATCCACTACAAAAAAAAAAAAAAAATGTCTAAAATAATCTTTAGATTATTAAATTACGTAATTTTTGGAAAGCATTAGAAATTATTTTTTATATGCTCAGCCCCCACGGTTCAAAAATCGTTTTGGCGTCGCCGAACGCGAATCTGTAAATCTATCTGCAAATTTTACAGACAACGAAATCAAACCTGAATAGTCGCTGGTCCTATTTGCGATGGTTTCCAGGTCCGTTAGTGCTGTTAATGATTCCGTAAATGTACTATAAAGAAATCAGGCGATATCAGTATGCGATACGAAATTATACGGTAACGTTTCAGATGCTGTGATTACATTATTCTATAATATTTTTTACGGTTTTATACGTTAGGTACAACACGCAATATTGAACGGGAGAGAGAGAGAGAGAGAGAGAAAACCGTTTACGCGTACGGTTAGGTTAGGTTAGGTTTGGTTAACGCCCAAAAAACAAAATTATTATCGTCCGGTTTTAGTTTTCGACACTATCATTACACAATATTATTATTCTTATTATATATATACATATACAATAACAGAGTAGGTGGTTTTTGAGGAAATTGCATTTTTTATTTATTTTTTTTTTTTTTCTGAACGGACACCACTATAATGCGTATATCTGTTTGTACTCGTCACGTACGATACACACACAAAGTCCAAAAACATACAAAACCGTTGTCGTTTGTCGCGTATAAAAAAATACCTGTTTGAAATTGTGCATTACACGTACGTTAATATTATAATATTTTCGTGTGCACGCGTGTAGACGGGAACATTGAATAATTTAAAAATATAAGTACCAATTTGCTCGTACTAGGATCGAAAACAATAATATACGAGGTCTGTTCGAAATGTACCGGGACAATTGTTATTACGGCTAATCTACACACGATAACGTTTCAAATTGTAAATAGATGTATTCCCCACGAATAAGTGGATATTTTGAACAAAACCCCAAGTCGTTATCTTATCTCAGTTTAATATTTTACACGTGGTTAAATCCATTCAGTTTTTTGTCGTTCGCCGTTTTCGACATGTCCGAAATTAACGAACGACGCGTGTGCATCACGTTTCGCTCGAAACTTGGTAAAAATAATGCAACGGAAACATACGGAAATTATTAAAACCGCTTTTGGAGATGATTCATTAAGTAGTTCCGTGACTTCCGAGTGTTTTAAACGTTTCAAAGACAGTCGGTGGTCAACTGAAGACAATCCACGTTCTGGAAAACTAAGTCTAAATCATCCAGAATCGACGGTGTGGCGACAATTTGCGAAAAAATGCGAAATGAGTTAACAAAGCGAATCTCAATTGAGTCTTGTCATGCAATTTTACAGGAAACTGTACAGATGAGAAGGGTCGCCGCTGCCAAATTCGTTCCCCACGACAATGCACCGGCACATTTAGCACTGTCGATTCGTGAATTTTTGGCTGATAAAAAAAATGCTGTTGTCCCGCGGACTCTCCCTAATTCTCCTGATCAGGCCCGATGTGTTTTTTTTGTCTTTTCCCAAGACTTAAATCTGCGCTTAAACTACAGCGATTTCAAGTTGTAGAGGAAATTAAAGCGAACGCGGCTACAGAACTCATAGCTTTAACTTTGGAACAGTTCCAAAGGACTTTTGGAAAATGGCAAGATCGCCGGGACCACTGCATATCGTCCGGAGGAGAGTATTTCGAAGGAGATATCTTTAAACAATATGTAACCACATTTTTATAATTATTTAATATAAAATCCTGGTACTTTTTGAATAGACTTCGTATACACACAGTACTTATGGAAATAATTTCAAAACGGGCCAAACTGCAACGTGTTCTATTTTTTTTTTTTTTTTTTAAATCGCCTAGAGGCATTTCTATTTAAACAATAAAAAAATCTTTAGATATATAAATCAGTAAGAGTATTAATACATACAAATGTAATATACAAAACCTGTGTGGAGTTTTACTTCCAATGAAGCAGCCCCATTCTTAATCTAATAATTAGACTAAGTCAAATGGCTTCGGTCGTTCGAGTCGTCTGATGTCTTGCGAGTTGTCGAGGAGTCGAGGTATTGCAGCTGTATTTGTCTGATGCTCCGGTCTTCTTGCATGTTTGCGGGCAAACCATGTAATTTCATCTTGCACGGATGCCATTTTAAAATCGCGGTGGATGATGACGTTTTTATTATACCGACATGCTGCGACAATGGTACAAAGAGCGATGGTCCGGGTAGGTAATCGTTGTATTATTTCGATATTGGACTTTCTGGCATAACCCCGAAGTTGTATACCATCGGTTTAACAATCGATACATACAAGTGAACGTAAAATGGTTAGGTGTAGCTCAGAGTGTCGTCCAACTAGCCAGTACAGTTTGTACGGGTTTTTTTTTAATTTGATTTGCAACTTTTTCTGATGTACATGATGTTTCTAGTTAAGTCGTGAGTCTAGGTGCGTTCCTGGATATTTTACTGAATCATTTTTCGTTAGGTTAGGTTAGGTTTCGGGGTTTGCAACGCGTTGTAAATATTATTAACAGGTCTATGCATAGGTAGGTGCTAAACCGAAAGCCCGGGCGTTTTAAAATGTTAAAAGTCGAGTTTAATTTTTAATTATTTTTTTTTTTTTTTGCATTAACTTAATTAATTATAATTAATCCGTTTTTAAATTTAATTAATACATAACGAGTTAATATTATAAATTGTACAACGTTAAGTTAATTTCGATTTAAATATACTATATATATCTATACCGCTGTAAAATTTTGTTTGTTGCTTTTACTCAATAACGTATGCGGAATTCTGAGTTCAAAACAAGAATAATTCGATGTTTCCGGAATAAACCCCCGGCGCATTATATATTTATCATCCTCATTTCCAGTGTTGAGACTTATCTAGACAGATCTATCTAGATAATTCATTAAGATCATATTTTATTTATCTTTTATCTTATTTCTTATCTTTTTAGCAATTATTATCTGAATAGAAGACGCTCATAAAAAAAATTAACATTCAAACGTTTTACTCATAGTAGAGTAAAATATAGAGTTACTGCCCAGTGACAAATCACGGTGCAAACACCGTTACATTTACAGAATTATTTTAACCGTTTACGTGTGGTGTATCTCAATAATAGACAGTTCGAAAAATAATCTTTTTTCCCCCACACGACTATTATTTTATCCGAGACAAATTAAGCCTTATCTATATCTGCATGCAGACAGTTTTCGAGCAATTATCTTCAATCTTTATTGTCTAGATAAATTATACTTATTTGTGTATGGATTTTTGAAGAACAGAAAAAAAACCCCGACAGGTTTTGTGGGTGTAATCTCAACGTGCCAGCAAACGGGTCAATCGGGCGATCCGGCGACTTTTAACGTGCCCGCTTGCTGGCGATCTGTTTGCAATTATTGACTTCGGTACTTACTTCGCTGACTTCGTTAATGTAATATAACGCCCGGAGCGTTTCGTCGACACGGTTTTTTCGTTAGAAAAACCGCAACACGTTCGGATTCCGGGCAGTATACCTAGCTTTGTCGCGGAGTTGTCGCGATATAATAAATTGCTCTATTATTTGTATTTGGCGGCGTACGCGATTCGTATATTCCGCATATTCGCCGGTAAGTATGAATGGTGTCGCACGACGCGGACACAGTGTTTACAAATGGGTAATTTCTAACAGGTATTTTGAAACGTACTACCGTGACCTGTATACCGCCTGTTGTACACCCCGTTTCAAACGCGGTAATATTTATATATATATATATATATATATATATATATATCGGTGAACTAAATCTATCGCGACGAAATATTTCTGCAGGACGTTCTCTTTGCGGGCATACCGCCGCATTACTGTACCAACGCGCGTACAAATAATTAAACGTTTCGCGCGCCTCTCTCGAGACCTATTGATTTGAATGTAATGAAAAAATTTAAAAAAATATTATAACTCACAGTAGGTATTGAAAAATGATAATTATTCCGAAGACGTGGTCGTCGTGTACACGCGGTTTATTACAATGCAGTCGACGGGCACCGGACCAATATTCGCTCCCCTGTCGTTGCACTCCGCCGGATTATTGTTATAAAAAAATGAATATCGACGGTTTGGGGCAGGGGAAATTAACAATTTAATTTCTGGTATTAAAACGTCCAAAATTCACGCCGCCGCCGATAATATTGTAAAACGGAATACAAACGAATTTGTTTTACAAAAAAAAAATAAAAATACTCGATAAATTTGTATTGTAAAACAAAACGAATAAAAATATGATTAACAATGACTGTTCCTAAAACGATAACCGTCCGTCACAAAGAGGATCGATCCGAAAACGGCAAAGACGATGGTTTTTCTGAATGTTTTAGTGACGTTTCTGTCTGGCTAACGGACGATTTAGCGAATAATACTACGGTTTCGTAGTTGTAAAATTAGGTAAGTAAACTCAGGATCTAATAGACTTAAAATAAAAATGATATCATTAAATTGGCTATGTATTCACGGAGGGGTGTTTCGATATCTATTTCCCACAAAATATTTTCATATACTTCAAACTTTCAAAAAAAAAAAAAAAAATAAATACTATTTAATTTGTATAAAAAATTGTAAAATTGAAAACATAACCGCCGCATTGATTTGTAATTGCTTGCATTATTGTGTCATATACAATGCGTTGTTCTGGAACCAATTCCGCAGAATTCGTATCGACAAATGGACCCAAGTCATCGACACTGAAACGTGTTTCGCCGATCATAAACGTCATTTGCAGATCAATTCGGTGCACACACTGCCAACTGCACCAGTCCAATGTTAGCAATTGCCAAACGTAAATCCTCAATGGAAACCATCGTGTTGCGTGCCCCGATCGTGATTCGTTGGGGTCGCGAACCACGTAGGATGTCTTCACCCGTGGACTCTTTGTATTTTTCCCAAAGATATTTCGAATTGGACGAAGAACACGTTGTCGAGTAGTTTACTCGACATTACTCGCGTTTGGCTTTTAACAATAATCGTCGTCGTGACGGAATATTTTATTATTATTATTATATGTCGGTGTAACTATATTACTCGAGCTGATCAGTCGCGCGTATACTCCAATAATAATAATAATATGTCTACGTAGGATAGGATGTAATATGCCAGAAACCTACGCGAGTGTGTACTTAACAACTTTCCAAAGTTTCATGGCAATCAGATGAATTGTGTAGGAATGCATAATGGACAAACAGAAAAACATTATCTTTATACATACATACACGCATAGAAGATTAATTTACCTTGAGCACTAAACCACCGCTTGACATTAGCATTAATTTTCTCATCCGAATCGAACTGTGTACCTTTATTATGTACTTTAAGTTTTGAATAAAAAAAAGAAGAAAAATCACACGGTGAATCTGGTCTGGTAAATCCAGACTTTAGGACGGACTCGGAATGACTTGAAATGCTTTTGATCGCATCATGCGCAAAATTGTCGGTACCCAAAGCGAGAGAGAAGTTGCTGAACACGTTCTTTACCGATTCCTAACACCGATGAAATTTTATCGTTTTGATTAATTCTCCGATTCGCTTGTACCAAACCATCGACTATTTATTTATGAACCCACGTCCGTCACCGTTACCGACCGTCCACTTCGATCCTGATCGGAAAGAATGGCCGATGTCCGACTTGATTACCTTTAATCGGTAATACCCAAAGACGAACGGGACTGGTATCTAGTATTTCGTCACCACAAACGTCTATGTCGAATATCGACAGGTTTAACATATTTCGCGACAATAAATTATCGATGACGGTTTGAACCTCACATCCGGGGCGGCCGTTTGTTAAAAATTACGAACGGATAAACTAGAAACCAGTCACCGCCGTGACTTAGTGTGCACACTAAACCCATAAGTAATAACAAAATCGAATAAACAATCTTATCGGGAAATTCAAAAATAGTCGTCACGTACGATGCACATTAGTCGTCGGGCCACACACAAACGTATGAAACGTTAGATAAAAAAAATAAAAAAAAAATGTTTTAAAATATACCGGCCGGTGATATTAAATAAGGGCCGCGTCGTAATATTGCCGTATGTCGGGTGGGCCGATCCCCCTCAATCCGGCCGCGGTCTTATCGCGGTCACCGCATAATATTTAATATTCGAACATTATTCCGCGTTATGTCTTTTCTTCTTCTTCTTCTTCTCCTCCACCGGTTTTTAAAGGCCATTGAGGCCCATAACCGCAACACAAATTTGCTTCCTCCCGTCACTATCCCTGAGCTACTACTTCCATATCTCGTATTCCAAAGTCTTTTTTTTTTTTTACATCGTCTATCCGCCTTTGTTTTGGTCTGCCTAGTGGTCTTTTCCCAATGGGGGTTTCCATTTTCATACCGCTTTCATTAGGCTATTTGACCTCCATACGCGTGGCCGGCCGGTCCGGTTCGTCTGAATTGTCGTACTGCTACTGTGTTCGGTTCTTGATATCGTGTTGTATACGATAATAATAATAATAATAATAATAATGGCGGTCTTGTGGTATTTCGAACGGGCCCCGAGTACGGCGCAAAGAGAAACGCGTAATATTATTACGTAATACGCCGCACAAGAATAATCCGTCGAGTGGAAATCGTTGTGTATGGGCCAGTGTCCGGCGGTGGTACGTACACCACGGGCACATCCGCCGCATTGTACCGGTGAACTGCAGTCGTAAATCGCAATCATAACCTATCGTAAACTTCAGTAAACACTTCCATGAACACGACGCGGACATATTTATAATATAATATTATCGTAATATATTTACCGCCTCCTGTGCCGTCGAACGTTAAAACGCGAATTCGCCAAACGATAATAATTCGAAACGTTCGGAACATTTTACATAATGTTTTTTTTTTTTTTTTGTATATTGTGAATTTATCGCCGTGCACCGCCGAATATTTTACGCGTTTACGGCCGGCGAAATACGGCGTATACGGTCAGAACCCTCGGTCATTTTTTTTTTTTTTTGGTATTCGGAGTACCGTGCTGGAAAGTCGATCTGTAGAGGTTTTCGATTCGGCGAGAGTTCTCGGATTGTCGAGGGAAAAAAATAAACAATTCGAATCAAAGAGAGTTCAACAACTTTTCTGTTCTATACGTCCGTAATTATTAATTTATTATTACTTTGCATTCATTATTATTGATAACAAGAGCACCTAAACGAACTCTATAATAATAATAATAGAATTTAAGCATATTAGTCAATAATTATTTTCCAAATAATTAATTTTAGTTTTCATTTCA
The DNA here is from genome assembly GCA_956483605.1 of Tuberolachnus salignus. Classification (NCBI taxonomy): domain Eukaryota; kingdom Metazoa; phylum Arthropoda; class Insecta; order Hemiptera; family Aphididae; genus Tuberolachnus; species Tuberolachnus salignus. Next base: position 21,445,511 of record OY101430.1, on the reverse strand, counting down.
AAACCGCGTTCTCTTGGTCGACGTACCAACAAGTGTTCAATATTACACTTGTTCGAATTGTACACATTCACCTGTTGTCCATGTTCTGACTATCTTCTGGCCGTTGCGAAACAGGATTCAGTGGATTCACAGCTTCCGAAGGAGACAACTTACTTGTGCACTTTTGTCCTCGTCGTCAATATGTCGTCGTATATCACTGTAATTCGTATTATTTGATCATCAGTCACTATTCGCCAAATCTTCACCTTCACCACGGCAAGCCCAATCCTATGCTTGAGAATGGGACATGTTTCCTGTAATCTGGTTTACGAGCGTAGCAATTTTAATTTGTCAGCCATTCGTTGAGTTGATTTTCTGCTAGGAAACGAACCAAGTGATGCCACGGTGATTTCTTTATGGACATTGGCGTGACTAATTTCCCCTGCAAATTGCAAGACTAAAAACTGTGTCTTTAACATCTCGTTGGCCTTTAGTGCTGTCGACGAATTTCTCGCCGCGCGCCGGACCAGCAAGAATCGTTGTCTAGCAGAGTTTTACGATGGTTATAACTCAATGATCCTAATCGCATTTTCGATCCATTGGTCGAATAAGCGCTTGTAGTGTTGGGATGTGAAAATATTGCCATCGTATTACGACGCTATATTCTTCTGGCCGACGGTTGTCCGAGGCAATTATCCGACAATAGCGAATCTTTCGGAGTTGGAATTTACGTTTAAAAGGCGCGTACGAACTGCAGAAACAATTTCTTTTCGAAATGTACAATGTATACGTTCGTTTACGGTTTCGGGTCATCGGACATAGTCCACCCGCGATCGCGCACAATCGTAATGCCCATCCCAAAAAGCGAGAAAAACTCCGTCCCGCCACCATCGATATCGGAATATCCGATGTTGTTGTGTGTACTGTGATATTATTTTGGTTTTTTACGAAGAACTTATCCCGGGGTGTAATTCACCAATAACCGTAATGTAGGGAAATTTAATTCAATAATATTTATATTGTATTCGATTATAATTTTTTTTTTATTGAAACTAAATTGCGTTGTTTGGGACAAAATAACAAAATACCAATCAATAATGAAAACGGCTAATACGAAGTGTACGTACGACCGACACGTGTCATTTTTTTTTTTCTCGAGTATTCCTGTATGTCTTATTGTCAATAATTAATCTCAAAGCCATTATACGACGTATTTGTCATTATAATTTTTTTTGTTTTTTCTCCTTTTATGTAATCGCAATAATATTATTATATGCGTGCGCGTGTACCCGTGTACATCGGATGTGTAGGCGTCTCGTAGCTGTGCGTGGAAATGTCGACGAAATCGCCGCGCGACATGTTTTTTTTTATTATTAAATTAACGTGGTTAATTTTTTTGTTTTTTTTTTTTTTAATTGAAATCCAAACCGATTTTATTTATAATATTATACTATTAGGAGGTACTCGACACGCGTTCTTCTGCGTTCATTTATATTATGCCGTCGGTCACAAGTGTCGTGCCCAGCTAACTTAGAAATTGTTCTAGATAAAAAAAACAGACGATTTGTTTAGTATTCAAAATAAACCTGTAAAATAGTAAAATGTAATGTTTTTTTTACTTTCCGCGTATTACGTTACCCGCGCGATTACGAATTACGATTTATTGATTTATGTCTCATTAAGTCGTCAAAATGTATTTTTTTTTTTTTTTTTTTTTTTATTGAAATTAACGATACACGCAACAATACGCAATAAATCGTATAGATTTACTCATTGTATTCATATTATATTGTAGAATATAGATTAAATAACGAATTACAGATTTTAACTGTTATAGCAAAATAACAAAGTAAAAATGTATTATCTGATTATCTATAGACAAAAAAATTGTTATCTAGCTACTCGTCTTACCATCTCGCGACGTTATTCGAATCAACAAAAAAAAAAAATAAAAAAAAATACCACCTAGGCATCATATTATCATTATCATAAAAAAAAAAAAACAACTATACGCGATAAATTATACCGATTAAACACAGAGGAAGCCTACAGCGAATTCGAATAGTTGTGCAATTGTCTGCGTGATTTATGTTTTTTAACGAATGTATTTCCGTTCGGCACGAAGACCGCGTAGAAAATTTTATTTTCGGTTTAATATAATAACACGACATTTTTTTTTTTTATACGGGCGGCCGCCATAAAGAATAATATTGAAAACATTAAAGATTTGATTTATTTATCCGTTCGACACGATTAAAGTTTCAAGTAGAGGCAACTAAAACCTACGGGGTCGCCTAAACGTACGCAGAAACAGAGAAAATATTTATAAGCGGTTTTTAACTTTATTTGACATTCCGAACGTACGCGTGTGTGTTGTTTTTTTTAAATATATTTTTTATTCCGTGTCCGTTGACAAATTGTCTGCCGGCAATCTCGTTTCAATGCGATTTCGACGAGAGAGCATTTTTTTTTTTTTTTTTTGTATTTCGGTTCTAGTTGGTAAATGCCATTTTTTTTTTTTTTTTTTCGTTTTCCTTGTAGTTTCTTTTAAAACCGGGGACATTTTTCGGAATTTTAAACATGCATTTAGCGCTTCTAATAACAATAACAGTTGCATGAGAAATCCTCACAGTTTTAAGAACGTAATTTCGGGATTCAAAAATCCGGACTCCCGCGATGTTTTCCGTCACTATTGTACGTACGCCTTTTTTTTTTTTTTTTATTCTACAATAACCGTGTCTCGGCGGCGGGGCTAGACGACATAAAATAGACGACGAAAATGGGATTAGCTAGTGAGATGGGGAATACAAATCACAAACGCTATAAATGCGTATCGCAGTGTACTCGTGCTCGTATTACGATTGTGTATTTGATATATTATAATTTAAAAAGAAATATATACATATTTTTTTTTTTTTTTTTTATTAACTCTCGCGAACGTTTGTCGGTGGGTAAAAGAAAAAAAAAATGGCTGTACGATGTACGTGTGCGTGCGTGTTCGAGTGCCGTCTAACGAAAAAAAAAAACCTCGACCATGACTGACACTCGAGCTGCTGCTGTTCCTGCTGCTGTCTTACGACCCTACTAATTATAACTAATGTTAATTACAAACATAAATATTCGGATCGTACCCTCCCTCGACGCCCCTTACCGCCACTGCCCTCCCACCAATCTCCCCTCTTCTGTCGATCCATTAAGAACGTAGCCCCGCGATTCGGATACGATCGGTTTTTTTATTATTATTTTTTTTTTTTTTATATATATATAACTTCTTGCGTTGCTCCATAAATTACACGACGTATTAATCGGACCAGTTATTATTTGTATATTATTATTATTATTATTATAAAGCGGTCGCCGCGGCAGCGGATTTTGGGTAGCTACCAAAAAAAAAAAAAAAATTAAAAAAAAAAAAAACCTAATTCGAACACCGCCGCGTGTAATACGCGGAGATCGGTTTTTTTTTTTTTTTTTTCTTCTCTTGCCGGTCCGCAATATAATACGACGGCGACGTCGTCGTCGTACGGCCGTCGTCGTATTATCGTATTTTTAATGATTAATATTATTCCGCCGTGTACGTACGGAAATCTCGCGGTGTGCCGAGAGATTTCGAAAAAAAAAAAAAAAAAAAAACACGGTAAAAATTATCCGGTACGTTATTAATATACGGACTCGCGTGTTCGTGTAAAAAATATTCCGACGCGTATTTTAAATAATTAATACGGGAATCGCTCGGCGTATCGGCACCGGTATCCGAATATACTTATTTTTTTTTTTTTTTTTTAAATAATTTAAAAGAAATTTCTAAATTGTGTTCGTCGTGTTTGAAATATTTAACCGGGTCGACGGATTCGGACGTTTTACTTTGCGTTCGAACACTAAAACGATACAATTATACGTTTGCCGTTACATCTATCGAATTCGGTTTTAGCGATTTCGGATTTTCGATGAAAAAGGGAAACGGTTGCCGTTCGAATATCAAAAGTTCACACTCGTTTTTGGTATAAGTTAAGTAAAGTTACAAATGGCGATTAAAGTAAAACCCTAACGGTTTTATAATGATTGAACAGAAAAAAAAAAATAATAACATAAATCAAAATTGGTCGGCAAAGAATCATATAGGGTCGATCATGAAAATAGTTAATTTTTCAGAAGACACACAAATGTGATGTCGATTTCTTCATCGTCCGTCTTGTCGACTAATATTATGCTGAAGTTCTTAACTTCTAGAAGTTATTATTTCCTCGGGGAAACCGTGATTTTGATAATCACCATTATATACATTCACCATCAAAAACGACCATATTATATTAATCCGCAGTGTTCGGAAAGTACTCGGGTAAAGGTATTTGAATACTTTTCAAGTACGTATTTCGAAAACTTTTTGAAAAACTACTTGGACAAAGTATTTTAAACACTTTCTCAAAGTATCTGTATTTGTACAAAATCAAATACTTATTTTTTGAAATACTCGTTTCTGTTAAGTATAGTAGAGCTGATGTAAACGATAAGAAAAATGTTATTTACACATTTTCTTCAAAAGTAATTAGAAATACTTTTTTGAAGTATCTGTATTTATATACCAATATTTTTTTTTTTTTACTAAGCATTCAAATACGTATTTTAAATAACTTTCAATACAATTACTTGAATAATTTAAAAACGTATTTTTTCAAAAGACTATCAATCCGTGTGCCACACAAGTGGAGTCAAGTCGCTATTCTTCTGGGAAATGCATAGAAATTATTACACGATGTTTTTACGTAAAACGTATTTTTTTATTTTAATATAATTTTTCGAATCTTTTGACGTGTACAATATCGATTTGTTTGCTTTACTTAATATCTTCCGGGTTGATCTCGGCGGATTATGATTGAAAAAAAAAAAAATCCACCTTGTATCCGTTGTTCGTCATACGGGAAAACGAGACGGGCCGAACGTGGGCGGAAAACATGTAGGTATGTTCCGGATAGGTACGTAAAAAATTGTTTTTTTATTCGTAAGACGAGTGCCAAAAAAAAAAAAAAAACGCAGCGTAAAATCACGTCGCGTAAACTACTATGTCACCGAAAACGGATAGTCATTTGCCCGCGGCTCGGCGGTAATAACGGAAAAACGTGTTGAAAAAAGAAAAAAAAAATTAATAATAAACGATATTAGAGATATAGACGACGCGGCCCGAAAGACTTTGACGGTGGGTGCGCGGCGTACGATTTCGGTCGAAACCCGTGTACGTAATATATCATTTTAGAAGTGTACAAGAAGTACACGACTTTGCCGTGCAAGGACGGATATCAACGCGAATAAAAAAAAAAAAAAAAAACTCCGGTCAAATAGCTCCGGTTTCCGGCTATAACGTAAGTATATTTTATATATACGAGGTGTGACAATAAAATAACGAGACTTTTTGAATAAAAGTTGTTTATTTTAAAAAATGTTATAATTTAATGATTATCACCTTCAAAGTACCTTCCCTCAGCATCAATACACTGTTGCATACGTCGCTGCCATTCTTGAAATCAGTGTTGCCAATTGCTTTCATTCAGCCCTTTTAGAAGTTCTGCCGTTTTCATTTTTACGTCATCGACTGTTTGAAAATGGGAAAAGAAATAAGAAGAAGTCACAAGGAGCAAGGTCTGGCGAGTACGGGGGATGTTGAAGTACAGACATTTTTTTTTCAGTTAAAAAACGTTGAATTGAAAATGCACTGTGAGCTGGAACATTGTCTTGGCGAAGAACCCAGCCATTTTTCCATAGATCTGGTCGCTTCTTTCTGACACGTTCTCTTAATTTAATTAATACCTCTTTATAATAATATTGATTAATTAATTTTGTCGATGTGTTCAACGTTTTCGTTTGTTGAAGACGTGGTAGGACGTCCAGAACGATCATCGTCTTCGACGTCCTCCCTTCCACTACAAAACCGTTTGTGCCATTCAAAAACACGAGCTCTTGATAAACATTCTTCACCATAAACTTCACATAACATACGAAACGCAGTTTTTTTTAATTTAACAAGAAATTTAATGTTAACACATGTTGTTCGGTTTTTTATATCTAACATTTTTCGGCAGTATAGTCGAACTCGCACTAATAACAAGGCTACTAACGTATAAGAAAATGAATCGATGCCATCAGTGTCCATAGTATTTTTAGATAAGTGTTTTCTAATCATATTTCAATAATCGTTTTATAGATAACGTTAATAGTTTAGGTTATATTTAGAAAGTCTCGTTATTTTATTGTCGCACCTCGTATATATACTCGGAATTTTCCGTTTTCCGTCGGATTTATAAAACGAATAATAATAATAATAATAATAATAAAAAAATTTACCAAACGTCCGTGTCGTACGTTTACTATATAAATATTGTTTGTCCGCAATGAAATAATTTTTTTTTACCGACACGCGATTGACGGCCGCAGAGTTCGCCCACGTCCCTCGTCCGACCGGGTGCGCATTTCTCCTCCTGTTGTTATTATTACTCTTATTTATTTTTTTTTTTTTTCTCGAACCGACGACGGCCGCTGATAATCATCGTCGATTTTCGTCGGCGTGTCGAGAATCCGTCGATATTTTTTTTAAAAAAAAATTATTTTTTTTTTTTTATACATATTTACCTAACTGAATAACCAACACGCACACACACACACACGCGCCGACCGTTTAAACAAATATTCGTAGGAGACACGACCGCAGTCGTATGTGCTGACGGGAATGATGTACCCGGTATTTAAATGTTGGGCAAATACCCGGAGTATTTACCGGGTATTTATTATGAAATAACCGGTATTTTTGGGTATTCGTTTTAAACCGGCTTTTTTTTTTTTTTTTTTAATAAAATATTAATAGATTTAATGGGATATTTTGTAGGGAGGAAAACAAAACAAAAAAAAAAAAAAAATGTTTTTTTGCGAAAATGTCTGTATGATCGGACATTTCGGGAGAATTTACCCAGGCGGACGGTGACGCCGGTGTATTTTTTCGCATTATTAATTAACCGATAAAACTAGTATTCTTATTTTAATTACCTAATCGATTTTATATGGAACTATGGTTTTTTTTTTTCGAAACGTTTAAAACACACGATTTGAAAAAGTGATTCCGACGATTACCGTTTTAACTGGAAACAATTCGTTAAAAAAAAGTGACAATTGACGGTAAAATAATGTAAAGACTGCGGCGTAGATATAAAAGTGTAAAATGTACCGGTATCACTACTTGTTCTCGGCTGTTCTATCTAGTGCTAGTAAGTAAGTGTTTCCGTTTAAAAACAATAATATTTTTTTAAAATAAATGTTTTAGCGTTCACCGCGAGAGGGGGAAATGTTGAAAATTAGCTCAAAATTTCTATAGCCGTTACGATCTGAATCCCGAGTCCGAGAATTAAATATTGTACGGAGGAACTGTATAGAGGAACTCGGTGGTTTTCTTCTTTTTCTTTTCTCTCTAACGCTATTATTGTGACCGAATGGACTAAAAGTCCACAGATCCGAGTGCAGCCGATGAACGTTGCCGATATAATATTATAACATAATACTTTTTTTTATCGCGATCGGGTAAGTATTAATATTATATTAACTAATATTATACCGTATGGAATTCTCAATTGTAATATCATAGAAATCGACGTTTGCCGTCACGTAATAATAATATTGCATAGGAACACGGGCACGCTATATATTTTTTATATATGAAAAAAAAAAAATAACCAAACGATAATATTACTACAAAGATGTGGACGGACGGACACGCGCGCGCGCGCGCGACGGGAGAGAAAGACGGACTTTTAAAACCGCGCCGATAAACGATGACGGGCCGCTCTCCGTTTTGATGCCGTTTGTATCGATTCAACCGGTGGTTTTTATCGCTTTTTTTTTTTTTTTTTTTTTTATCCATTCTACCATAGATATCGGAAAACGTTCAACGTTTTGATACGACCAGTCAAACCGCATTCGGACACTCTAAAATATAATACGCGATGGGTATTTTCACTCTGACAACTCGTCGTCGTTTCTTCCGAGGGCATAATAATATACGTACGTATTTTATAGACTGTCGGAAAGAAACGGTTTTTTTTTTTTTTTTTTTTTTTTGGACCGTTCGGAAAAAAAAAAAAAAAATAAAAAAATCAAATCACAACGCCCCGCGTTTTATTATTATTATTTTTTGATCGACACGGCTATACAATATTGAACAAACGTCGATATTGTTAATACGTATAGTAGTAACGCCTAGGCGTACACGGCGCGCGCATAAGACTCCGGATAATTTCGGGGCGAGCCCGACAAAATAATTATAATCGGCGTTGAGACACGGATAATTAAAATTTATCCAGATATAAAGATACCGAACGCAAAATTACCTATAGATGATAGATCGAAGATAATCATAATTTATATAGGTAAAAAAAAAAAAAAAACAAGAGAAAATAGATAACAATGATCGCTTTTTAAACTTTTATTAGATGTCAAAAATACAAAAAAAAATTCTCAAACTGAATAATAGTTATCGTTTTATGTTTATACGATTATCAAGGTTATAATAAATTATTATTAATGTGATATTATTATTTGCCTACTGTAGTAACTATACGTACATATAAATATAAAACTGAAATTTGTTCGATTTATACGAAACGTATTCATATTGGCCGGGGTTCTTAGGGCCTCTTGTACACAGGAAAATTCCTCCTCGGTTATAAATAACCGAATTTCTTCACTTAATATTATGAACATAATAATACAGACGAGTGACATTTTTATCCAAGATACATATTTAGATAACTTGGTAATGTTTATCTAGATAAGATGAAATATTATTATAAAATGTATCTAGACAAGTTTCAACACTGATTGTAATGACATTACGTATCAGCGTGTGTGATTTATATATATATATATATAAAGAAATAAATAAAAGGGAAATTATAATAATTCACTACTATTATATTTTTTATGCGACTCTTTTCTCTCGGGGTGTTTTTTTTTTAATTTAAATTAATAAATGATTGGTGAATTTAATCCTCGTTTCGTTAAAAAGTAACGACGACTACAAATGTGAGTAATATAAAAAATAACGCGCGCCGCGCTCGAAATCACTACAATATCCAAAATTGCCACGAAATTCAAACGAAGTACATACAGTTTTGGATTTCACTGGGGTTTACACAATTTTAAATGATAGTTTTTTTTTTTTTTTTTTTTATTAGTAACTGATATATCAAATGGTATAGCAATGTTCTGGCGTGATGAAAATACGCAGTTTTCAAATAAATTAAATAATACATAATAAATATATAAACATTTTTTTTTAAATTTTTTTTTTGTGTGTATAGTTTTAGTATTTCCCCCGGTAATTACCTATTTACATCGATTGATCGGGCGTATTGTACTGTATTGAACTGATTCGAGTGACTTTTTTTTTGTTGAAAAAACGCGAGGGAGGCAATTCACGTGTGTACTGGAAGTAACTCGATTTTTTTTTCAGGTCTTTTAAGGCGTTCAGGTTTTTCGTCCGTTCCGCGATCCGCTCGACGACCAGGCGGGCTATACGAGGTGCGACAATAAAATAACGAGACTTTTTGAATAAAACCTAAACTATTAACGTTATCTATTAAACGATTATTGAAATATGATTAGAAAACACTTATCTAAAAGTACTATGAACACTGATGGCATCGATTCATTTTCTTATACGTTAGTAGCCTTGTTATTAGTGCGAGTTCGACTATACTGCCGAAAAATGTTAGATATAAAATGGTGAAGAATGTTTATCAAGAGCTCGTGTTTTTGAATGGCACAAACGGTTTTGTAGTGGAAGGGAGGACGTCGAAGACGATGATCGTTCTGGACGTCCTACCACGTCTTCAACAAACGAAAACGTTGAAAAAATCGACAAAATTAATTAATCAATATTATTATAAAGAGGTATTAATTAAATTAAGAGAACGTGTCAGAAAGAAGCGACCAGATCTATGGAAAAATGGCTGGGTTCTTCGCCAAGACAATGCTCCAGCTCACAGTGCATTTTCAATTCAACGTTTTTTAACTGAAAAAAAAATGTCTGTACTTCAACATCCCCCGTACTCGCCAGACCTTGCTCCTTGTGACTTCTTCTTATTTCCTTCTTATTTCTTTTCCCATTTTCAAACAGTCGATGACGTAAAAATGAAAACGGCAGAACTTCTAAAAGGGCTGAATGAAAGCAATTGGCAACACTGTTTTCAAGAATGGCAGCGACGTATGCAACAGCGTATTGATGCAGAGAGAAGGTACTTTGAAGGTGATAATCATTAAATTATAACATTTTTTAAAATAAACAACTTTTATTCAAAAAGTCTCGTTATTTTATTTGTCGCACCTCGTAAGCAGAGTTATAAAACCGTTACGAATCGTACCGGCAGAAACAAATAATAATATACACCGGTATAATCGCCGACGGTTCGCGGCAAACGGATCGCCCTGTATACCCGACCGTGTGTGTATTTTATGTTAGGCATACACGCTTTATTATTGTGTACACCTACGGGACGGGACATATCTATTATATTATTATTATACGCCGTAATGCAAACACGCGCCACGATCGGCTTTTTTAAAAAAAAAAAAAAAATATATATATATATATATAATAGTGCGCCTCATTCTTTAGGCACACGGGTGCCTGCGATCAAACAAAACGCGTTTCGTCTCGAACGGTTGAAAACAATCGGGTCGGCAGCGGCGTTAGAGCCGGGACGCGCCGCGGTTACGGCGCGCACAATAGACGCGATGGGTCACGGATATTTTTTTTTTTGAATAAATAATACGTAAGCGTAATGCGTAAAATATCGTAAATCGATCGGAAAAATTAAATTTGAAATTGTCCAATATTTTTTTTTTTTTTTTTTTTTTGTGATTACGCGTTATTAGATTCCGAGCGCGACGGAGAAGATTATATGTCCCCTTATATATATATATATAATAACATTATAATACCATTTGATATATCATTTACTAATACAAAAAAAAAACTCTCATTTAAAATCGTGTAAACCCCAGTGAAATCCAAAAAAACCGTATCGTTTGATCTTTTCTGGCAATTTTGGCTATGGTATTGAGTTCGAGGGCGGTGCGCGACGATTCTAAGCGTGTGTCCCCGGACATGTTCAAACGTAATAAACGGAGATTTTTGCGTCGATTTGTGACAATTGACGAAACACGGATCCGTCACTTCGGTCCAGAATCGAAACGATCGTCATCTGAGTGTACGGCGACCGGTGAACCCCGTCCAAAGCGCCCGGAAGCACAACAGTCGGCTGGACCGGTTATGGCCTCGGCATTCCGGAATAAGCCACGTATAATAATATTCGTCGACTACTTTGAGAAGGGAAACACCGTCCACAGTGAAAATTATATAGCGTTATTGGAGCGATTAGCCATGTCACTAGTCAAAAACAAACCATGGAAAAACTACATGAATTAAAGATCGAATGCTTCCGAATCCGAGACCGTATTCTCCAGATTTGGCTCCCAGCGACTACTGGCTATTCCAAAAAAAAAAAAAATGCTCGCCGGTAAGAAATTTCGCTCGAATGAAGTGGTCATGAGTGAAACTGAGGCCTATTTCGAAGCAAAAGATAAATCATTCTACAAGAACGGTATTGAAATGTTAGAGCGGCGTTGGAATGATTGTGTTGCTCTTGACGGAGATTATGTTGATGGATAAAGTCAATTTTTAATGAAGGGACCGTGTTTCTTTGGTAGGCCCGAGACTTTTCAGCCCATGTGTTATATAAAAGAACAGGCCTTTTTTTTTGTGTGTACCACGATTCTGACGACGCTTTTGAACTTTTTACGATTTTTTTTTTTCGCAGAGTTGTTCAAAATACTCCCCCGAGTGTACACGCGTGTTGCATGGAAAATATATATCACTTTGCTTTTAATAACATTATTTTTATTATTATTATTATTGCATTGCCAGTAACAATAGTGCACAAGTTGACAAACGCGATATCCAAAACTAATAATACCGAATAGTAATAAAACTATAAATTTCACTCGTTTATTCGAATTCCGTAATGCAAAATATAAATAATCTTTACAAGTCTGTCGGAAATGCACCGATGATGAATTTGCGGAATTTTCGACCGGCGGTATATTAATTCGAACAATTGTTCTAGATTCCCGGACGGTTAATCTAAAACTAAAAATTTAAAAAAAAAATTACAATATAGATTGGTTTTAATTATGTTGATTCCTGGATTACCTTGGCCACAAGGGCAAAAATAACACGACTATAACGTCGTGCCTATACCAGTTTACCGGGCTCCACTCGGTATTGTTTTCTAATTGCATTCGGTAGAAAAACTAAACTATCGATTTTTCGATGAAATACAATGGAAATTAATCGTAGAGCCCGGTGACTTTTACCGATTGCTCATACATTAGCACTTTCTTGACGTGGTTCTATTTTCAAAATATTCTGGCGTCCGTTTGAATTGTAATTAGCTATTTGACGGTTTTCAATTTTTTTTTTTTTTTTTTTTAATGCGTTTTACGCGAATGAAAATATTGTAATTTATACGTATCGGCGTTTTAATTTCGAATCTATGTTAAAATCCACGGTAAAATTTGAATGTATCCGGCAGTCACAAACGAATACAATTTCCAATCGAACTCCGAACGAAAACATACGGGAAAAAAAATTATAATTTTTATTACACACACACACATTCGTTTAAATGTACCCGGCAACAATGCACGTTTGCGCGATTGTACGTAGGTACGGGGTCCGAGCCGCGAATAAATAATCGATCGGTTTTAATTGTATGCGTTTCGTTATATCGTATGCGGTAAAAAAAAAAAAAAAAAAAAAAAAAAAAATATTTCTTTACGCGGGCACAATGAACAAACCACCGACCAGTTGTGACCAAGTCGAATAATATCGTAAAATATTCACCGTAGGTATCGCGTACAACATTATTCTGTACGCGATTTATTATTAGGATTAGTAATAATTATTATTACTACCGCGGGACGTCCAACAAAACGACCGCAATCGATATTTGATGTGGGCAGCGGTGCACAATTGCAACATGCAGTTTACAGTTATATATTATATGGCCCATTCCCACTCCTCTCCCCCCGCAGACTAATATCGTTGATATTCTGTATTCGACGAGTAAAAAAAAATTCTAGTGTCGAGTCAATATTTTCAATAATTTTAACTATTAACTCGGTTCGTTTTGGGACTTCGACCGTTTTATTTCACCCCCCCCCCCCCGCCCATCCCTCGGCTAGCAAATTGTCTGCTAGTAAAATCGCTCCATGTCGTACTTTCGAGAACAAAAAAAAACGACGATTTTTTTTGTTTTTTCCGTCACCACTTTAACCGTACTCCGAGTTTACCGAGCTCCGTTCAAAATCGTTTTTTTTTTTTTTACTTGTCGTATGGCTTTCATATGTATTTCAGACAATATTACATTTACAATCTGTACACCGTTTGAATAACAATCGTGCAAATCGTGTCGTCGGGTCCCGATAGTTTTCCGACAAGCGTTCCCGAACAAACTAGACGTGTTTTAAAACGTACATTACACCACTTGCCCGTTAAAAAAATTACTTTTTTGTACGCCAATATCCAGCATGCGGTTAACGTGAATTTCGCACCACTGGTCCCGAAATTTTCTCCTCGGGAAAAACATTTTTTTTTTTTTTTTTTTTTTTTAATATAAATTTGATCATTACACTAGTGCCCCGGCCCAATTCTCTCCCGGACCCCTGCGACGCACGAGCACTTAAAATGAGAGCCGCGGAGTAAAAATTGTCTACATCGCGTTATACAGATTTCGTTAGACCCCATTAGGATTTTGAAGCCACGTCGAATTGGAAACAAAACGTTATCGTGTGGTGCGATATTACTATCCGCAGTGGCCGCATTCAAATTGATCGTGAATACGTCGCTTCCGGAATTCGATATTATACGAATACGTTGTGTTAGCCTGTTCTATTATTCGCCGTGAGAAATATTTTCCGTTTTTTAGGGAGGCGTGTGTAAAAAAACGGAAAAAAAAAAAAACCGTTTGTGAACCGCGGCTACCGTGTATTAAACGATAAAATTCTATCGGATCGGAACGTTTTAAATTGGTACGTGCACGTACGCCCGAACATATAAAAATCAATCGATTTTTTTTTTTTTTTTTTAACCCAACCCGGCGCCCCGCGTTTAGACGTGAATATTATTAAACGAATCGCGAGTACTTGTCGAGTAATAGAAAACGATAATAGAAAAAAAAAAAAAAATGAAAAAAAATACAGACAACTCTATACGCGTCATCGGGAACGACCGTCGGCGTTCTCGCAGCACGGCCGATAAGAACGAAACCTAACGAGCGTTAAATTAATATAACAATGTTAATGGCCGGCGTATATATTGTTTTTTTTATTTCATTTTTTTTTTTTTTTCCCGTTAATCTCTCGCGTAGGATCTGGTATCTATAAAAACGGAGAATCGCGTATTATTTTATATCGTTCGATTCACAGGACACGGAAACCCAATTTACTATTATTGTGTGTATAGCAATAAAAATTATAGTCTATGCGAGTTCAATTAACGACTTAATATCCGGCTGCCGTTGTGTACGTATTATAAAATATACCTACCTATATTACGGTCGAACAGTCAACAATGGGAAACTGTTTTATTATTATTATTTTTTTTTTTTTTTAAATTTATACCTCTATTTATTAAATTGTAACGTTGGGGGGAGGGGACAAAAATAATAAAAAATATATCTATTTAATTGCACGAGACTTAATTACGAGTCAGTAGATGCGGCATTATTGGGACACACGGGTCGCGTGTTATTTCGTCCCAACAATCCGAAACGAATAGAAAAAACCATATAAATCTATTGAAAAACCGATTTTTTTTTATTATTACAAATACACATTACAATAACACAATTATAGAAATTATTTAATTATACAATACGAAAATATAAATATTTATAAAAGTACATATTCATACTACGCGTACGTGTATATATTTTATTATTTTATCTTATTTAAAAACATATTACTTTGTTATTTACGTACTATTGTTTGTCGACGAATGTGGTCCGAACGAGTATCCGAAGCACTTCCCTCATTTCCTCGTCGTAGAAAAAATAATCTCAATGTTTCCAAAGATTTCTTTGGCTCCTTGTAGTCGGTTAGGTGGATCCGGTTCCTGGTCCGTGTCTTCGTCGGAATTATGTCGATCTTGTCTATGGATTGAATAATTACATCGTCGACGTATTCGCTTTGGTCGCAGCGTTGCGCATTTGAATCCAGTCGTTCAAATTCCGCGTTGTTTTAGCACCGTTACGTTTATCGTATCCTTCGGAATTAGGTTCCGACTGTTGATCGACGCTATTGACTTTCCACCGAAAAATCACACTTGCGAAAACAAGTGTTTTTTTTTTTTTTGTTTTTTATTGTCTGACTACTTGCATCGATTTTGTCTAGAATTTGTTCTAATATTTGCGCAACCGATTAATCTTTACGTATACGGGGCGTCCGTACTGCAACGACGTACCGCCTCACTCAACTGCTCACGGGGCACGGACGCTTCACCGGATCGGGGGCGAGCTCCGTCTCCCAGGTGTTCTCATTGCGCGGATTTCCCAGTGAGGAGAACGAGGTGGATGACGACGCTCTCCACACCTCGGTGCGCCGCGAGGCGTTTGACCGGGGACAGGGAGCGCCTGGTCCCGTTCGAACCGGGCGACTCGGTGCCGGTCATGCTGGAGTCCCCGGACCGCTGGGATGCCGTGGTCGACTTCGCCGAAGCCGTCATCGCGGTGAAGGAGTCGGCAGAACGGCAGCGCCCAGTCCTCGACGTCGCCGGCGTGCGCCGCCTACCTACGGGCCGGTCGCCCCTGCAATATGTAAAGGCAGCGAGTGGGCTTCGGCCCGGCTACTGCCCATTCCCCCTGTAGGGTCGCGAAGTTTTTAGTTTATTAATTTGTACGTGTTCGTTCGTCGATAAACGATGGGCGACCCGCCTCCCGAAGTAGTGCCTCGCGGCGTTTCCGGGAGGCGAGGGTATTGCCGGTCAAAAAAAAAAAAACTGCACGCGACTAAACGCGACTAAATGCACTAAATAACATTTAACACACATCGCGTTTGAACATACGACAAGACAAAATATGTGTGCAATTTAATAATCTAAATAATCGATTGCGCGAGTCTGTCGCGATTGTCGGACTATTGGATCTATTCATATTTAATATTATACTCGACGAAAATGTCCCAATTGTCCGGATTCGCGGTGTACTTTTCCATCACAAGTATACATTTGTTTTCGTAATTATAGAATTGTACCGATTAAGCGGTGTTGTCCTTATTAACCGGTGTCACTGTTAAACGGAATCCACTGTAGTATTTATCGTATTTATTAGTAATAATTTTTATTTAATATTATGCGTTATGTTTACCGTACGTTTTTCATTCGTTTTATTACCAACGGTATTTTTGACATCGTCGACGTGGTCACCACGAACCGGAAACTTTACGATTTTTCCGGTTCCGGTTCTTGAAATTATTAATTCGTAGTTTTGAATAGCATTTTTTTTTTTTTTTTTTTTTGTTTTAATAATAAAACTACCAACAAAACAACTATCAAAAAAGTTGGAAAGTAATTTTCAAGTAAACTCCGTGACGTATTCAAGCATGTTTTCAGGATTTATATCCGATTATTACTAGGGCAGTCGATACAATTGCCATAATTTATATTAAAAACACAACCGGTATAGAATCCTCTTAACTATATAAAAACAACTGACTATAATTATTCGTAGGTATTCTCGTTGGAAGAACTCATTGTCGTTGCTCGATCCGAATGTTTGTACTGTTTGTAGATAAAAAAAATCGTTGATGGTCTTAAAATATGATTATTTTGAGTAATAAATACCATAAATACATAAATTACAAATGTAAATGGAAAATGGCTCTATGAGAAATAGACACGTGTATTTATTTGATTAGAATAAAATCCAATTTAAATAAAATATTCAGTTATTTCTTGGGAACGATAGAGAACCTAAGAGAACTGGAATTATTTTATTTAAAAGGTCCCGGTTCCGGTTTTTCAAATTGAGAAATATAGATTCCAATAAAGGTTCCGGTTCTCAAATTTCCTTCGGTAACCGTTTCTGTCCCTGGTAGTTACAACGATTTTTCGCGGGTTTACGCTCGGAAAAACCTCGAAACGGAAATCGGGGTGTGGGACTTTAGGCAGGAGCGTACACGGACCGGTGTTTACGGGTCATTTATCCGGGTCGACAAAAAAAAAAAAAAAAAATTAAAATATTGAAAATTCCGACGGACCCCGGGCTGGAGCTTAGGTGACGGGCCCCAATCACTTTTTAGAACTTTATATCTATTTATTAACATATTAACCTACAGAACGGTCGCAATAATGTAATTGACGTCAAAACTATTCGATGAAAACACGTATTATTAATTATAATACCCTCAAAATGCAACAACCCCCTCCAATATCACTAAATAATGTAATAATCCCTAATTCGGACACGGTTAAATATTTAGGATTATACCTTGACAAAAAACTCAACTGAGCCAAACACATTCACATGACCACACTAAAACTAAATCGAAGACTCTCTATTCTCCGCAGTACTTTGGGCAAAACCTCATACCTCAACCTAAAATCAAAAATTAACTTGTACAAACTATTAATAAAACCCATTTGGACCTACGGAATTCAGCTATGGGGAGCTGCTAAAAAAAACAAACATAAACAAAATTCAAGTAGCCCAATCAAAAACTCTTCGTCTCATAACTAACGCCCCCCCGTACGTTTCTAATGAAACTCTACACTCAGACCTGAACATACCGTATGTCATTGAAGTCGCAAAAAATCACTACTTTAAATTCCATAAAACACTACAAAATCACTCCAATCCCCTCATTAAAGATCTTTCATCACATTCCCTTCCTTGGTAATACGGTAAGGAGACTCCAGCGCAAGTGGCCCGTTAATCAACGAAACAAATTCTCGCCGAAGTGCTGTTGCTGGACAGTTTCTTCAATTCAAGATTTCATGTAAAACTATCATAGGGTTACATATAAATATTCGTTTGTATTAATTCTATTATTATTATTATAATTCTCAAATATCTCTTATTGTACCACGAGTACAGATTGTTTAATATTTCTTAATTCAAAATAAAAATCAATTATAATTTTTTAATAAATTAATATTAAAATCCGTATAGTAATGTTTTCCATTAAGAAAATAATAACATTTTTTTTTTTTTTTTTTTAATAGCCGTGTTTTTTCGATTATTGTCAAACGAATTTTTCTATTGATAAATGGCTATTATAAATAATAATCGTCCGTTTCTCATTTTCTCGTGCGTATTATGTTTGTATTTTTGTTCAGCGCACATATTTATGCAATTTGAACGAGTGCTATAAAAACCGCAACCATGGTAATAATAATTGTAAACGCGCCGGCCGGATAACGGAAGTCGTTTGTTAGAAATATTTAAACTATCGTCGTCAATTTTAGTATTAATAATAATATTATTATCGTCGTCCAGATAACCATCGCATCCCCGATAGATATCCGACAGAAAACCACGCGTCGAGTGTACGGTACATAAAATATATTTCGATTAAAATCGATACGACCAAACCGCTTTAATTTATGGAAAACGCGTTTATTTTCCTATCGCGAAAATAATTATAATTATTATGCGCTATAATTTTTTTTTTTTTCCTAAACGTTTTTTAACATAATCCGTTTCGCGTTTGCGTTACCTACATGCGGTTTGATTACGATATTTATCGACCGAACGAGTCTAGTATATTTTTTAACCGCGGTAAAGGCAGTCCGGAAGATTTTTGATCTAAAAATTGTTTCGAAAATAAAATTGTTTATTCGTTAAAACGGCTCTAGTAAAACAATACGATTTTTTTGTTGTTGTTGTTATTGATCCGATTTCATCTGTCGGTCTTTCACGAATAAAAGTGTATTTTTTTTATTTTTTCTTTATTCGGAATAAACAATCTATACCTAATAGGCACAATAAGTAAATGTGATAAGGGTAAAAAAAAATACATATACGCATTATACATTAATATATCTAAAAATAGAGAACTAACATAAATACATATATTTACATGGCACACGTGATATGAGAAGCCATCCACTAATGACACTCGCTATTAGTTTATATTTATTTTTTAATTTTCCTTTAAAGAGAATCTATTTTTTATTTTATATTGCTATTATTATTATCTGAATTTATATGAGGGGGGGGGATCAAGAAGGTCACGGCACCCAGCTGCGTTTGAGGCGTCTAGGTGGATTGCCAGGAATGGTCGGGACTGCGTATTAATGGGTTGTTGTTAGGGGACAGACGGTTATGAAAGCGTTTATAATGCGCTTTTGCTTCTTCATGGACCGTTTTCGTTTTTAAGTCAGTATGGACAGTGCTGTTCGAGACGTGAGGTGGACCATTGAGAAAAGTCTATTTTAATCATATCGTTTCAGTTCAAATCGATTGATTCTCCTCTATTCGATGATTTCAAGTTTCGCTTTAACGTTCCCCGTCAAAAACCTTAGGCGATTACTGAAACTTACAAAGCTTAGCTTCTGCTTTTAGGGAATTATTCTCAAAGGGAATGGGGGGGGAGGGATGATCCTCCCGATTGTCCCTCGGATAATGGAAACAAATTTTTTACATTTTTTTTTTTTTCCGCCCTCTCCGTTGAGAAATCCCTGGCCACGGCCCTGCTTTATACTACGGGCACTCGTATATTCTCGTATATACAAAAACCGCGTAAAACGTACACGTCTTTATTTTCCGAGACGTTTAAAGTATTTACAACGCTGCGGCCGCGGCGAACGGAGCGAATAAACGTTTTTTTTTAATTTTTATTTTACACTCGGCTGCGGCGCAGGTGTATAATTTTATATATAAATAATAATAATAAAAAAAAAAAAACACCGAGATATTACGGTGATTAATTAATTTACGCGCTGCCCACGAGACGCGTACGTATAACCCACTAATATTATATATATATATATATATAGTAAATGTATTATTTTTTTTTTTTTCATTTTTTTTTCGTTCCTATAATAATAATTACAAACACCGTGGAACGCGGCGGTACGGGCATACAGAGTGCGCGCGCCGTACGGTTAGGTCCCGCGGCCGGGCGTTTTTTCATCAATCGACCGACCGCGTAAATTGTCCGACTCCCGCGAACCGCCCGGTGCGCGTTTTAAAATATACAAAAAAAAAAAAAGTGTTAATTCCCGTCGAGGGGAATCTCATTAATGAGGTGTACGGGTATTAACAGTCGGACGGGCTGGATGGTTAATAATACGAATATAAATATTATTATAATTATAATACGAGGGCACTCGGACGAGCGACAGTAATGGAATATAAATATATATATAAATCTTAACAGTAATAAACACGGTGTAGTCGGTGCGGACGAGCGTAATGCCCATGTATATCCTAGATAAACATCAAAGATAATAATCGCTCCGAAATCGTCTGGGTGCGGATACAGATAACGATAACACTTAAATTATGACGACGGATATTATAGACGACCGGAATTCGTCCGGACCGTTGAAACGGAACTAAGCGGATAAGGCGTTTTAAGTTGATAATCCCGGCGAGACGATAATAACAAACGTAAACGGTTACAAAAATGCCGTACGGCTGTACATCGAATTAGGTGTTTGATATTTTCTACCGTGGGTTAGGTAACGAAAACGGTTTAGTTTTTCGTTGTATATATATATATATATAGACATATTAGACAAACATCGAAATTGTCATCTTGTGATAAGATAAAAAATATTATCTAGATAATATGTAATAAAAAAAACAAATTTGTTCAATTACACACATCAGCGCTGTTTCACTCAAATGGTCACACGAAATAATTCAGCCGGACGGTCCGAGATCGAAATTGGGAGATCGGGTGCAGTGGCGTAACCACAAGATTGTTTAGTGGGGCCAATGCATTTTCGAAGCACCACCCACCCCATAAAAAAAAAATCATACACCGCCCGCGTTAAACAAATCGTTTTCATACGTCTGATAAAAAAAAAGACAATACATTTTAAGTACTAGTGCTTATAAATACTTATGAATTTTTTTACATAATAAAATATTGCCAATAATTACACGGCGAGGTCACGACGAGCTTTAAATCACTTTCACACGATTTGTAGAGACGTAGAGAACATAATCGTCGCCTCGCTAAGGACGGCTGCCCCAGAATAATGCTCCCGTCACGCCACTAGGACCGGGGGTTTCGGACGTATTTTCAAAAATCGTTAACCCTCGGGGGTCGCGCGCGTGCAATAAAAAATTACGTTTTCTTAAACGGATGACGAATTGGAACTCGAATTGGACAAGCGACGTTGCCCGTCGAAAGTCGATTGAAAACGACGGTTTTTCTTGATTTGAAAAAAATGTAAAACGTACGTTATAAATTGTATAAATTATTATATACGCGCGTGTAATCGGATATCGTTATAGAGTTGTGAACACCGCGAGCGGTAAAAAAACAAAACAAAAAAAAAACAAAATAAAATATTACACGCGAACTCGGTGCAACGAGTGCATTTTCGCGCGGCACGAGGCCGCGGCGATGCGCAGAGGACCTGTTGCGCGGCGCGTGTTTGGCAGAGATGAATTTTTGCGCTTTGAAAATAAATTATATTACAACAAAAAAAAAAAAAATAAAAAAATGTTATCGTTATTACTCGTTTCCAGATGTACGAAAACAACAAAAAAAAAAAAATATAATAATTAACGTTGATCACGTCATGTTTTGTTTTCGCTACGCCGTATAATAGGAAAATGTATTCGGCCAAAATTTTTATTGTCTTAGTTCAAATGCGAATTATTAATTTGCATATTTAACGTAATTTTATTAATTTATGCTCATAACAATTTACATAATAATAAAATCATTAATATTATTATATGTGTAACTATAAAAAAAAAAAAAATGTTTTTAGGAGGAGAGGCGTAAACATATGGTAGAAAGCCGCCTAAGACGGAAAAAGTGTAACTACGGTCCTGGTTAGGGTATATAACGCGCATTTTTATTTGGTTCGGTCTAAATGTTTTTTTTTTTTTTTGTTCATAATATGTCGTTTATAGTATCGATAAAACTATTCGATTATCAGTCGGGTGTTTAACTAAAACTTAAACATGTTCTGCTTTTTACAAATCCGTAATCCGTATATTATCAATTCGTAATCCTTCGATATCTATTACAATACCGACTCGGTCACGTAGTTGCTCGTTGCGGTGCTGTTAACTATTGTTTTCGTCCATTTCAATTATCTATTATCTGTCTGGGCCTAAGGCCCAGTGCACACGGGGTGCAACTGTTTTGGGAAAAAAAATTTGCAAATCGGTTGAGCCTACACCCAGTTGGCAACCAGTACGAAATTTTCGTCCGCACACTGATGTCATGACTGATCGGTTGGTGTCAATCTATTCGAACAGTGCAGTTGGTTTTTCGGTATTTCGCTACGTCGAATTCGGATTCAGACGGAGAAGACCGTCGTCTTCATCTTTGATTGTTATCAATACCGTGGGCTAATTTCCATACCTCATATATTCACTTGGACGGCTAACCAACCTGTTGCCGTGCTTTCTCCGGGACATCCGTCCTGGAATACTTAGGGAGTTTATAGTTCTTCGTGCTTCTCCAACCTCTCCGACGAACATTGAGAGTTTAGTTCTTGGCCATTCATGTTCACAAAAAAAAAAAAACAAACAGAATATACACGTGGTCCGGGGCAATTTTATAACTGCGATCGCGGAAAATTGATGCGCAGAACCGATTTTAAACCGATCTCTCATTTTGGTGGCCTCTTGTGCGAACGTCACAGTGTGCGCTTGGCCTTAGTCAACTAAAATGATTTTAGACAAATTTAGTGAATAATTTCTACGGATAACGACATTTTTATTATTATTAAAGGCCTTTTTTCGCGGAGCATTTTTTTCGCTGAGCTTATTTCGCCCGTTTTCAAGTGTACAAATGCACCGCATATTTAACGATTTTTTTTGTTTTTTTTTTTTCAGCGCATTAAATATACAGCACCGATTCGCGAATGATTCATATACGGCACGATGATGGCAATAATAACAATAATTATAATGAGTAACCACTGTCCTTGCGATGCGTCCGGAATATACGATACGATCGAATAACGTCTGCATTCGACATTATTACAAGTGCATCATGCCGGCGGATGAGAAATATTGAAACGATAATAATCGTTATGCAATTGGTCTTGGGCGCGTGTCGCGGTTTCGTTGGTTTTTTTTTTTTTTTTTTAAATTTTATTTTCGTTTTATTATTTTCACGTCTGGAAAATTAGATCGCGCGAACAACAACGACAATAATAATACGTCGACGGGACGTTATAATGGCGCGTACGCGCACCTGCGAAAATAATACAAATAAAAAAATAAAAAAAAAATACCAATACTTTTGCCTATGGCTGTCGCGGAATTGCGAAATCGGACATTCCGTTTAGCGTTAGCGAAACGTATCCGGATGGCAAAACCGCGACGACCGCCGACGATTGTTCTTAATTCTCCGGCGTTACGGTATGCCGGGATTTTTTTTTTTTTTTTTAAAGTAAGGCTGTTACTTTAGTTTTACATTCATATATTCAATTTGTAGATGGAGGGAGGCGTGGTCTCGTACACCCTGATAGCTTATCGCTTAAAAACAAAAAAAATCCGATAGTATTTCCGAATCGCGGACGTCATCGTTTGTCGTTTATAAATGTTCAACCGCGCGGTGGCGAACATACGAGGGATATATCTAAAACGATTAATTGAACTAATTTATCTAGACCGATTTTTTTTTTTTATGCACTCCTACCTTTCCAACGTGTGCTTTCTCCCGCCTCCGGTCTGTGAAAAAAAAAAAAAAACTATTCTATACCGTAAATTGCGATCCGATTTTCAAGCGTAACGTCCCATCCGAATGGATTTTCTATCTAATTGCATTGGGGCGTTGAGGAGGTCAGTTTTTTGATTTTCGTTAATAATTTTCCTAATAATTGTGAAAAACATTTTTTTTTTTTTTGAAATATAAATAAATCGATAAAAACAATGTACATGGGTAAACCGTTAAAATCTAAACCATCAACCGTTTTGCCCAACGCCGGTTGTTGGTATTCGTTTCACGTACTTTTATTGCAGTGCCATCAAATCCAATACCTAGCGTATTAACTTCAACCGAGATTTGAATACCATAGAAAATCGCAAAAATGCCTAAAAAAAAAAACAACTCAAACAATGCCTTTTAGTTTAATTATAATAGCTTAAACGGAAAAACAAAATGTGTCTTTTTCTTTGGTTTTGTTGGTTTTTAAATAGTATTTTACGCTACGCGGCGGATATCGCCTAATTTAAATACAAAAATTTTACGCGCACGCCTTATTCTCATCGCGTTGCTTCCATTACGAAAATCGCCGCATGACTCAAACCGCACGATTTCGTAAAAACGCCACGAAATAAAAATAAATATTTTTATCGATTTCAAACCAACCGGCTCAAGTTGTCGTTAAAAGTTACATTATCGGGGTTTCCGTTATCCTAATCGATATTGTTAACACGGTCCGGGTATTTTTTGATCACACCTCGTATTAACTCGACGTAATATTTGACTTGTGGACGCTCTCAGCGTCGACTCAGTACGTTCTCCGGCAATACCACCGCGAATACTTGAAAATAATTAATTTCGTAACCGTTTCTGAATATATTAAAAATAAAATACCGTAAAAAAAATAATTATTATATATGAAAAACCGAACAAATCAAATTACCGTTCTCTAGCACGGAAAACTATTATAATTATAATAACATGCAAGCGTATTGAAAATAATTAATCAAAGTTTGCCAGCAAAATGTTATTGAACATATTTCCATGCTCGGTTACCCAGTAAAAAAATTTTTTATTGAAAAAAAATATTTACAATCTATGCTACAAGGCATAATAAGCAAATTTGAACACATACATAAAAAATGTGTACAACCCGAACACATGAGGAGGGAGGCCACCCAACGTTATTTTATTTATTTATTTATTAACTTAACATAAATTAAATTGAAATTAAATGGTTCGAACCGTCAAACATTTAATAGATCTCGACGACACCGTTTTCTCTTTAGACGGCGCGGGGGATTATTGGGAAGTGGAGTTGGAAGCGAGTTCAGCGATTAAAGGGTCAAAGTGAGAATGTAATTTTGAGTGAAATTTTTTGTTTGTGGCTAACTGATTAAAAAAAATTAACAGTAAATATCGGTATAATTACAATTTATCGGTTATACAATTATTTAATTCTAAATCGATCTGCTCATTTGTATGCAACGTCCGACGTCTGCGCTACGATAATATATTTTATAATAAAGTCTGTCCGACGTCTCGAGTGTCTGCTACTAATGTGCTGAAAAAAAGCATTCTTTTGAGATTTGAAGAGGTTTTACGCATTACGACGAGTCGCCAATGGATGGCCGAATGGGCTGAATACAAGGACCGAAACGGTCGAAAACGATTAAAAATTGTTAACGGCAAAAAACATGTATTCGTTTCGTGCATTCACCGTACACTAATAATAAAAACGCAGGGCCAATCGTCGAAGAATATTTTTTCGGTTTAGTTAATCGAGACGAGACGACAAACGAGAACGCGTTAAAAGTTAGTTAATTAGTTTATAGGTTAACTAACAAACCATATCAGTTCAGTTTATTATTCGTCTTTGTGCACATTGTTATTATCGCAGTAGCAAAAACGATTTGATCGACTGGAGTTTGTGATTTTTCGAAAATTAAAATGATCCATTTGAAAGATGACGCTGTTGTAGACGGGCGCGGTCGGAAACGTTGGATATAAATAAATAAAGGAATTTAATTTACGCAACGATAGTTCATCACGAGCAAAAAAAAAAAAAAAAAAAAAGTGAAGTTCCGATAAATAAAATAGAAAATGTTATTATTACTTTGTTACTCGAAAATAAATTACAATTGCCCGTATTATTCCGTATCGAATTGTTGAACGTTTGCATAGAACCGAAACATTTTTCGTCCGCATACATCGGAAAATAGCGGCTACGCAAAACGCCATGATTTTTATGATGTCTGTCCTCGAAACATCTGAACATCCAAACGTTAATAAAAAAAAAATGTGTTCACAGTCAACAAATTTACTCATCTTAATTGATATTAGATAGTTAAATTTTCAAATTGACATTTAACTAAACTATTAGTTAATTTATATAACAATTTAACTTGAACCGTGTTAAGTCTAGTGTTCGAATGGCGTTCAAGGGGTGTGGGGGGAGCGAAAATAATAAAAAAAAAAAATCCGCGTCCCTTGTTAAAATAACTTAAACTAGTAAAAAAGCGTCTCTAGAAAATTTTGTTTACAAGTTCATAAAAAAAAAAAAAAAAAAGGATTCTGAGTGAAGTTCCGATAAATAAAATAGAAAATGTTATTATTACTTTGTTACTCGAAAATAAATTACAATTGCCCGTATTATTCCGTTATCGAATTGTTGAACGTTTGCATAGAACCGAAACATTTTTCGTCCGCATACATCGGAAAATAGCGGCTACGCAAAACGCCGTGATTAAAAAAATGTGTTCACAGTCAATAAATTTACTCAACTCAAGTGATATTAGGTAGTTATTTTTTCAAATTGACATTTAACTAAACTATTAGTTAATTTATAAAACAATTTAACTTGAACCGTGTTCAAAAGTCTAGTGTTCGAATGGCGTTCAAGGGGTGTGGGGGGAGCGAAAATAATAAAAAAAAAAAATCCGCGTCCCTTGTTAAAATAACTTAAACTAGTAAAAAAGCGTCTCTAGAAAATTTTGTTTACTAGTTTATAAAAAAAAAAAAAAAAAAAAATCGGCCTCCGTCAAATTTGTTTTGCCATTTAACGAGAAATAGATTACAAAAAAAAAAATAATAACCGGGAAGTTTCGATATTGCTCTTTGACCTGCAAGGAAAAAAAAAAATGATAACGGGCGGACGGATTAAAAAGCGAGGATGTAAGCTGATTTTTCTACGATAATTCGCTAAAAACATGTCACGTGGCTGAAATAAAATCCAAAAAAACAATCGTACTCATATTAAGTCGACGATGATGGTTATATCACGAATATTTTACACCGACACATACCTAAATATTGGCGGCACCGATTGTATAATCGGGGATTTTATAGTAATAATTTATTATAATTTTATTGTGAAATATTGTTTTATGTCCGTCGTCGGCTTTACAATTTGAATTATTCAAAGGTTAGGTATTTTTAATTATTAATATTATAATGTAATAATTCTATACTGTCGGCCAACGCCCCATCGTTAGGATAAAAAAAAAAAAAAAAACGAATAAACATAAACGTTATACCAAAACGCCCTTAGACATAAACTATAGAAAATTATATTTCCTGGATATACGCTCGGTGATCGTGCGTGTGTTGTACATAGGTATAGGTAAACAGTATTGTTAAATATTCATTTCGTAATACAATCGACGATATTATTACTATTATATAGAATATAATATAGGCACGACCCGTCAGCGGCGTATCTGGAGCTCAACCGAGGCGAGGGGATTTTAAAAATTATAATACCCCTGAAAATATGGCGACGGGTCCCACCCGGTCGCAAATAAAAAAAAATCAACGGTTATATGCAATTTTTTTTTTTTTTTTTTTAATAATAATTCTCATCTCCTTTGTCTCTTTTTTTCCCCCAAAACAAAACTACTTATTTAAATGGTCCGAATTTTCTCAAAATTCGAAATTAATTATCTTTTTTTCCCCGTACCATTAAATAAACCGCACAGAAGACTTTTCCACTAATCTACTGCCCGATACCCGTTTAAGGGTATTTTTTACGAACGAATATTACGTTTTATAGACCATAATGACAGTTTTAATGAAAATTGCCCGACTTGGGGGACGGACGGAATTGATTTTTGAAAACAAATATTATTTTTTACATACGTATATAATGACAAAAGAAATTCGACCGCGTTTAAGTCGGGTTTAATATACGTAAGTACCCGGTGTGGAATATTCCAGGTGTCTACCTACGGTTGTATTAAACAGAATTACAATCAAAAACTGTTATTGTGTTATCATTTCCCCTTATTTACCAATCGGATAAGAAAACTACAAGAAAAATCAAAAAATTATCCCCGAACTAGGCGACATCCAGAAATCGGTCGCCAGAAATTGATGACCACGGAGCATAGAATCGGAAATTAAATCGGATAGAAAATTCGTTTAGAGACAGGAACGGAAAAAAAAAAAAAAAAAAAAAACGCAGTTTTGAACCAATAGCGTTTAATCGCCACGCTGAATATCTAAATAAAAATAATAAAAAAAATACCGTTTTAACGAAATGATGTTCAAAACGGAGAGTCTCGGCCGAGTTGGACAAACGAAACGGACCAAAACGAATGGGTCCGAGATAATTATACGTTACGCGATAGCTGTGACAATCGTCGACCGTGTAAAGCACACCATTTCTGTTTGTAATTATAATATACACTATTATAGTGCCTAGTTGTTTGCGTGTATCCGTTGAAATGTCGAGAATATTATATTTTCACGTCGTATTTTATTCGAAAATCGTTGTTTTTTTTTTTTTTTTTGAGTTCAATATGTCCGGCCAATTCTAAAATGAAAACACCAGTCATTTACCGTGTTATTTTACTACTAAAGTAATGGTGAACGACGACTACGACGACCTCGTGTCGTCTCTAATGCATAGGAAATAGATATATTCCTTTTTAGAATCAAGTTTGCAAAGGCCGGGCTGCCAATTGAATATCAAAAGGTACAATGCGTTTTTAAATGTCGACTATGGCTCGGTTTAATGAAAAAATTAAAAATTAATTTCAATCGATATCTAGACTTGTATAATATATAAATATATTTATATGTATTCTGTGTACAAATAAAGATTTATTGTTTGTACGCGTTTAGAATATTACGTGTTCGAGCGCTACTCCTCTAAAACAATATTTGAAATACGGATATTTTTGAAAAGTATTCAAAAGTACATTCCGATAAATTGTTTGTACATAATAAATCGCGCGGGTGGACTTGTTCAAATTTGGTTTTATTCGGTTCGGTCGTACTTTGCCGTGATGTTTTGAGAACCGTGTGCATCGATTGTTTTAAATACGGAAAACAATTGCCTATAATAAAAAAAAATACGAAAATATGTATTCGGTTTTGAAGACAAATATTCCGGTCGTTTCAAAAAAAAAAAAAAAAAAAATTGTCGCGGTGTTTACAATAATCACACGTAAATAGCCGGGCATCTCCCGGCCCCAAACGACGGTGTTCGATATCAGAATTGTATTTCCGATCAAAGGTATTAAATTTACCGGTCACAACCATACGGAGCGATGCCAATCAGTGGCGTGCCCGTGAGCGTTTTCCCCCGAAAAAGTGGCCCCCCCCCCGAAAAAAAAAAAAGGTTCGCGGGCGGGGTGGGTAGGTACGGCAGTTTGATCTGTCTAAAACGGATAACCATACGAATTGAAATCGCAAGTGTGACTACTCGTACCATATTTTTATCTATTTGAATTACGTATTACAAAAACGGTAATACCAGTTGGTTTTCATTTCGTACGCGAAAGCGATTTAAACATTTGCGCGACCGCTTATTTATCCTCTTCTCGTAATTATTGACAATATTTTATTATGTAAAAAAAAAAAAAAATATACACGGTATCCGGGCGAGTACACTAGACGAGGACTACTACTCAAAATCGTTACTGAACACAAATAACGCAGCCCACAAGCAATTGCCTATGTTAAACGTATATTCTCTTTTTCGTCAGACATAAGGAAATGATTTATTTTACGCGGACCTGCGTGGTCCAAACATCGCAAATGAGTAATTTAAGTGGTCGGTGCTTGATGGACCACGGGTTCGCCCCTTTCCACCGAGTAATCTTGTCGCCGCGCCACCGGTGTCGTCAAATATTTCAGGCAGAGACGTAAAGTGGACAGGGGGACAGAAGTGCCAAAGAGCTGAAGCCATCCCCGCTCCCCGTTAACCGTATTATTACTTATTTTTTTGATAAGTATTTCGTGTTCGTTTCAATTTCTAACCCAGCAGGGTTATTTACTATAATAAATACGATAAAAAACAACAAAAAAAAAGACGATTTTACCGAAGTTATCAAATAACAAACGGGATACCGGTCCGAATAACAAAAATGCATTTTACTTGTTATTTCATTTTCATAGATAATTTACATTGTTGAATTTATTGTCTCTGAGTATTTTTTTTACCAATTGGACAATTCTGCGGTATATACACCGCTCGCGCGTAGTTACAGAGTACGGAATTTCTAACATTTTCAAACGATACGACGTTATTAACACGATCGTTTTAAATTTCGTTTCTAAGCTTTATATATTTTTTTTTTTTTTTTTTTTTTTTAACGCGATAGCATCTATTAATTTAAGAATAATTTTGTACATTATAGGGTATTATAATACCCGTTGAAATTTTCCCGGCACACAAAAAAAAAAAATAATAGAACTACGTCGTGGGCATAATATTATATATTATAATAATGCGTGAATATACGCACGCAGCAGTGGGCCGATGCTCAGGAGAAGAAAAAAAAAAAAAAAACTCTAAATATCCGGTCCGAGGATTAAATTATTATTATGTTAACGCGACCGGTAAAAGCGAAACGCATAATATAATAATTGACAAGTCGTCGATTAGAAAAAAAAAAAAAAAACAAACTACGCCTATAAGACTAATAATATTTAAATTATTCGGCGCGTTTCAATCTGAATTGTTATTTTTTTTTTTTTTTTGTGATGACCAGGGCCGGGATTTTAAAAATACCATTAAAAATCGCACAAATGCCTTTTCATTTATTTATAATAGCTTAAACGGTAAAAAAAAAAAGAAAAAAAAAGCGGTTTTTGTTTTCTAAATAGAATATTTTACGCCGTTTTATGGATAAGGCCTTTCGACTATTAAGTTACTTCTTAACTATTTCTTAATCATTCGTACTGAAATATAATAATTAAAAAAATACATTTTAATATTCAACTTTTCTTTTTTTTTTTTTCTATGTAGACCGACAACCCGAACCGCAAATTTACGTTCACTGTATTAAAAAATTGTAATACCGGCAAAATGATGCAATAGCATCACAATCCCAGTTCTAGTGATGACGTCGATCTTCAAACAACTCGAGCCATGTAAACGTAAAGTTCATATTATTATTATGCCGAAAAATCGATTCGATGCACTTGTAGCATTTGTTATATAATTTTTATTATCGACTGTTGAACATTCAAAGTAAGATCGATTAACGTTCTTGTCGCGTAATTGTTTGTTTGGAAACATTATAAACTTAAATTTAATTTTTTTTTTTTTTTTTTTAAGCTCAACGCACATTTGAAACAATTTGGAAATTGAATTAGGTTTTTTTTTTTTTTTAAAACATATGTCACGCATGTTCGCGTTCTAGTGGCATACGGAAATTTTATATTATTTTTTATAATGTGAAAAGCATTAATGTATTTTTATTAAAAACTAAAATAAAGTGCGTAGTAAAATAATAGCGAAAAAACAGATTTTCGAAATAGTACGCTAAATAGTTCGTACGATTTCCATTCAAATTTTCGACTTAAAACTCTTATAAAAAAAAACCTACAACTACATTACTCTTTTTGACTACACAGTAGTACGAAAAAATTTGATGAACCTCGCGTAAAATTGTCATGCATTGCGCTCGGCCCAAAACGATTTTAACCACACGAACCAAATAAAAACTAAAAAAAAAAAAACTCAAACATTTCCAACGATTATAATAAATCGGCCGATAATTGCCAGACCGTATTGAACATCCGGTCCACGTCTAGTATCAATATTCGGTGAAAAAGTTCTCTACGATTTTTGTTAACCGAGTGACAACAAAAAGAAAATAATACCGTTTTTTGCCGTACATCATGCCCGTTTTTCCTACGTGTTCTCCCCGATTGTTGGGAAAACTACGACGAAAATCGAAAAACGACCTACTAAAACAAACCAACTACACCCAAAATGTTTTCAGAACAGGCGCTACACTCTAAAGTCTGACCACCGGTGTCTGGTAGAACAGCTGTTCACATATACAATTTTTTTTTTTTTTTTGTTTCTTTTCTAGTGGCTTATAAAATCCATTCAGGCCCTCCGCAACGCTCCTCTACCCATAAGACAATTACTCAAATTCTCAGTACTAATAGACTTGGCCGTTTACTATAATTCCTATAATGTACGCGGATCACTACTAACACTTTGTCAATCCGCCTTTGTCCCAGTGGTCTCTTTTCGCCGGTGATCCATTTCGTAGCCTCCCGAATATTGTCCGATCTCGCGTTCTCCGCCCAGCCAATACGTTTGCTCTTCACCGTTTTCCCCGAGCTCCAAATCGGTACGTCGTTCTCGCGGGCCAGTCGAGTCGGTTCTTTTTTTTTTTTTTTAGAGGGGCAGGGGGAAGGTGGCTAAATATCTTTAGCAAGATCTTATCCTCTCGAATATTTAACGAATGTTTAACTTGTTCATCCGCGTGTTATATGTACGTACTAGAGATGGGCAATCGTTTTTTAAACCTCGTTATAAAAACAGTTATTACTGTTGATGTGGCGACTTTACCAGACAAAACGTCAGCGCTCATACCAAGTCGTATCAGACATTTTTATCTATAATAATTTACAACAATTTCACTAATGCTCCCGTACATGCGAATGAATAACAAGTCGACGGTGCATAGTCGAATAACGTTAACGAATGTTAATCGATTGATTTCATCGATATATCGAAATTTTAAACATTGTCAGTGTCGTTACATCGGATTTCCTAGGCAAATGTCATCAAATATTATCATAGCATAAACAAGCAGAAAACAAAAAGTTATCTGACGTTGACAAGCAATCGCCCATTTTTAAACGTCTGGGGAGTGAAACCTATTTATTTTTGAAGAAAAAAAAATTAGGCGAATACTGAATAACCAAATAATAATAATAAAAAAATAATAATAATTCAAGGCACAGGTATACTAAATTGTATTTTATTTCAATGTAAGTGATCCTTAAAAATATGTCGTATACTGAATAGTATTGCATTACCATTGTGTATCATCTAACGATTGTAAATATAGAAGTTTGTTCAAATGCTCGGATGTTAACCGATTTTTTTTTTTTTTGTTTATTCAAAGTCAATTCTGCCGTAGAAAATAAACCTTCACCGGGTGGGGAGGGTGGGGTACAGACGATTAGAATAGAATCGCGATAAGCACTGCGGAAGCAAATCACCTGCACATTTCCGGCTCGAACGGAATAAATATATATTTATTTGTACAATTGGTATACGAATCATTTAAAAAAAAAAAAAAATACTAATACAACACAATTTTAAAACCTCGGTGTTTTCTCCGATAAACCGATGAGTTATTTAACAAAAACATCGACGGTTTTTGCCCGCTGCGAGTACGTGAACGGTTATCTCATTTTGTATATCGGTAGAACCGGGGCTGAAACCGGCAGCGATTACCGACGGTTTCTTTTTTAAATTTTTTTTTTTTTTTTTTTATACGCAATAAGTGCCGAACTAAAATTATAATCGATAATTCGCGCGGTATTCCGTCGTACGCACGACAATCGCATACATAAATTATTACCAACCGATAATTCATGCGCATTCCGTCGGAATATTATTCATAATACACCGGGTGTCATAGCAGCGTTATTCCGGCGGACGTAAATCACCGTCATCGTCGGTAGATTATCATCATCGATATTGTATTTGCGATTCGTCCGTTTTTTTTTTTTTTTTTAAAACGAATACGAATTGAACATACGATACACGCGAAATGGCCCGTTATTCAATAGCTCTCCGGTGTACGAATGCCACTGACGTTGTAAACGAAAATGTATTTAGAAATTGCGTACGGTTCGAGTAGTCGGCTCGAAAAAAAAAATAAAAATATTCCAATATACGAACACCCGGTATACATTTGGATTACTGGAAGTACTGGGCGGCGGCACTAGTTAAAACTAGTTAAATCGAATTTTGCACATTTCCAGATGAACGCCCCCGCCAGTGGATTTTCGTCGCTAGTAAAGCCGGTCTAAGACTATGGAAGTTTACGACTAACTTTTTGAAATATAAAAAAAATAGTTATTACAGTTAATGTGGCGACTTCACCGGACAAAACGTCAGCACTCGTACCAAGTCGTATCAGACATTATTGTCCATAATAATTTACAACAATTTCACTAATGCTCCCGAACATGCGAATGAATAGCAAGTCGGCAGTGCATAGTCGAATAACATTAACGAATATTTCATCGATAAAAAACATCGATACATCGAAATTCTAAACATTGATAGTGTCGATACATCGGATTTCCTAGGCAAATGTCATCAAATATTATCATAGCATAAACAAGCAGAAGAAAAAAAGTTATCTGACGTTGACAAGCAATCGCCCGTTATTAAATGTCTGGGGAGTGAAAACTTTTTATTTTTGAAGAAAAAAAAATTACTGAATTACATAATAATAACAAAAAAAAAAAAAAATTAATTCAAGGCATAGGTATACGAAATTGTATTATATTTAAATGTAAGTGATTCTTAAAAACGTGTCGTATTACTGAATAGTATTGCATTACCATTGTGTATCATCTAACGATTGTAAAAACATATTAATAACGACTCGGTTTTCGGTAGCGCGCAATATTTTGCCATAACACAAATGGAACACGTCAGTGGCACAACCGGCGAAGGGAGGGTCCGACCCCTCCCCCGTTGGGCTGTATGCAAATACAATTTTTTACAGTAATTTACAGTACGTATGTACCAGATTTTTGTTGTCTTCGGTAAATATTTCAAGTATGGACCGGAGCTCTCCGTTGAAAAAGTTCTGATTGCGCCACCGGAACACGACGATTTCAACAAAGCCGGAACACAATGTCGAGTTATACAGGGCAGAGCCGACTGACAAGATTAACGAGGTCATTAGCCTGTGATAAGATAAGAGCTGGTATATTTTGAATTGTACGGTAATGCCGTTTTTTATTCGTAATCATGGTCTGGACAGGTGTGTACATCGCGGATTCGTCGTGCGTGCGTATTACGAAAATAATCATTCTGTGATCGCTACATTTCGTATACACTTCGGCATTCCACGTGCTCAATCTGCTCCTTCTGCTGACACTATCGAATTGTGGATACGGCATTTGGAAGAAACTGCGAGTACCCTAAGTAGACTTGGACACGGAGCACCCAGAACGGTAAGAACCCCCGAAAATGTGCATTTGGTTAGAATTGGTCAATTGAGCAGTCACCGAGACGCTCAGCCCGGAAACACGCTGTAGCTTTGGGAATCTCGGACCGTTCTTTGAGGAGAATTCTCCACGAAGATTTATCATGCCATCCCTATAAATCAATGCTTGTCCAAGAGTTAAATGCTACTGACTACAGCAACAGTAAAAATCTCTGTCAGCAAATTCGTCTGCAAATTCCACCGATATCAACATTTAACTGTAGCGACGAAGCCCATTTTCATCTTTCTGGAACTGTAAATAAACAAAATTTTCGATACTGGGCTACAAATAACCCACAGTGGTGTGCTGTGTCCAAATTTGGGGTGATCGGCCCCTACTTTTTTGAGGACGAGAAAAGGACCGTCATTATCACGTCCGCTCGTTATGTTGTGATGTTGGAAACTTAACTACAGCATAGGTTGGAGGAAATGGCTGAAGAACATGATTTGGGAGATGTATGGTTTCAGCAAGACGGAGCTACAGCGCACACAGCTAGAATTTCACTTGTTGTCTTGCGACAAATGTTCCCTGGGCGGTTAGTCTCTCTGAGAGGAGACATAGGCTGACCAGCACGGTCCCCAGATTTAAGCATGTGTGATTTTTTCCTCTGGGGCTACCTTAAGGATAACGTTTTCAGACATCGCCCACATGCCATAGAGGAAATTAAACAGAAAATCACCGTGGAAGTCGAGCCCATACCAGTCGAAATGTGCCGAAAATCATATGAGAGCTTCAGAGATCGTCTACAACAGTGTATCAATGCTGACGGCCGCCATCTTGGAGATATAATTGTCAAAAAATAATTTTTAAACATGGGATTGAATACTGATTTAAATTTAAAAAAAAAACCCCTTTCTCTAAGTTTTACTGTTCGTTATTTATAGCCCATCAAAACTCGTCAGTCGGCTCTGCCGCACCCTGTATATCTAGGAAGCATTCCAGTTGAACACGATAATGCGGCATAACCGGAATAACCGAACGATTTGTAATAGTTAATAATCGTAAAAAATCGAAAAAACAAACAGGAAACCGTAAGAACCGTAATGAAAATAAACGAACGTAATGAACAATTGTTTTAATTCGAATCTGTTATCATCGGAATAATGCCGGCGGCGGCGGCGTCGGTGAAACTGGGCAGACACGCGCCAATACTCCCGAAAGTTAATCGAACTCTGAGAAAATAAAAAAAAAGATTTTAAAAAGATATATTATTTTGGGGTTGGGATGGGACAAATTTTCGTGTTACGTGCCCGAATCACGCGCCGAGTCCAGGTGTAGGTGATATACTCTTGAAAACGTACGTCTATAACGTTGTAATATTTGAAAACTCGGTTTAACGGAGTTTGCGTGACGCGATTTTTTACATATTATTATAGTGTACGCATAATATACCTATACGATTCGGAGAGAGGCCATCGGTTGACAAAGAATTTCTATTGTTTTTTTTTTTTTTTTTTTTTACTCGCGTGCGTGT
The DNA here is from genome assembly GCA_956483605.1 of Tuberolachnus salignus. Classification (NCBI taxonomy): domain Eukaryota; kingdom Metazoa; phylum Arthropoda; class Insecta; order Hemiptera; family Aphididae; genus Tuberolachnus; species Tuberolachnus salignus. Next base: position 21,408,622 of record OY101430.1, on the reverse strand, counting down.
ACGTATTAATTGTTTAGTGATGTATTGTTAGAGAGGACGCACAGAATTCTAATGGGTCGAAACAAACTCTTTTCGAAAAATAAAAATAAAAATAAAAAATAACGATCGTGGGTCAAATTTTCGTTTGTTAAACTGTTCGTATATATAAGAATATTTTACTCGTTTTCGTTTTTTTTTTTTTTTTTTTTTTTTTTTAATTATGTTCCGGCGCGGAACGTTATACATTGTATGCAAAATAAATAATAATCACAACAACAACGACAACAAGTAACAACAATAATAATAATAATAATATTATTATAATAGCGTTTGTATAATAATTTATGCGAAAAAATAAAAAAAAAAAATTATTATTACCGGAGAACGTACCTATACCATACGTATTATAATATATACTCGTACGTATCGAAAGTTTTTTCGTACCAACCTACGGCAAATCGTGAATTCCGCCGCAGTCATCCGCACGGGTGGACAACCAGAAATTATCATTGTCGCCTTTATGATTCGTTACTATTTCTCCGTGTACCCGACCCGAAGGCCTCGTCGGAAATGGCAACGCGCGTTGGTATAAGAGAAAAATCACAACGGGAATAGAAACCCAAAGATATTCATTTTAAAACGCATTTAAGTAGGAGTTGTCGGGCCCGCACGCGCGATTCAAACTAGGGACGGGCAAAAATGTTTGAACATCGATTTTCGATTGTATCGATACGTCGTTTTTTGAAATATCGATGTGTTCGGTGTAAAACCATCGATGTTTAAAATCATCGAAAAAATGTTTTCCCCTTTGGCCTTTAGGGCTGCTATCTGATACACGCCTTTTTATCTGTATTCTGTACAGTGCAGTGTGTACTAGTTTTAATTAATTAAATAATGAATTCAAGAGTTAACCGTCGTTCAACTTTATTTTTTTTTAAATACATATAAAATACTTGTCAATTGTAAAAAAAAAATGCTGTAAATGAAGTACATATTTAAAGTTGAAGCTGTCGAAAATATGGACAATGTTAGAGACGGATCATCGACATCTGAAGTTTCCAACTCTTGGCTCGGTGTAGCCCCGAGTTGACTTGGCTTTTGAAACCATAACACTACTATGTTCACTAGTGAGATGTCCACTTAAATTACTTGTGTTGCCTGAAAATAAAATTACAGTTACCCATTACTAACAAGTTAGTTATAACGATTACAATTCACAATTTGTTATATGATATAATTATTTATTATGAGTTGGTACTTAGTATTATAAAGCTGTTAGAAAATGTATAATAAATATATATATATACATTGTGAAAAAATATTTTAAATTAATTGTATGGGAATCAAAAAATTGTAAAAAAAAAAAAAAAAAACAAATAATATATTTTTATTATAATTTTTTCGTTGATTATCTTTATATTATAAAATATAAGTAAACAAGAAAACTGCTTACCACTTGTTTTTAATGTTTTCTGACGTAATTGACAAGTGGCCGTTGTTACCATTGTTATTTTTCGTAAAATGTTTCCATACTATACTGCGACCCATCGTTTCGTTGACAGTGGCCAAGACGTAAGCGGTTAAATCACGATTGTCGACCGCATCGAATTAAGTCGCAATTAACATTTCGCATCACAAATCACAATAATAAACAATTAACAAACCGCACGAACGAATATCGAATATCAACGGACGACGATTGACAAATGACAAAATTAATTACAATATATTATAATTAATATTTGATTTTGGTCGCTGACCGTTGTCCGTTGTAAAATATTACGATAATATGATAATAAACAGTGTGATAGCAATGTGATTCCTCTATCTGAAATCTGTTATCAGTTAATCAGTGATTATCAATAGGAAAATAATCAAACATTTTTGTATTATATAAAAAAAAAACATCGAAGCTTAACCTCGATGTTTTTTTCGATGTATCGAAGACTAAACATCGATGGTGAAACATCGATATATCAATCTAAAACAACGATGTTTTTTTGCTCATCCCTAATCCAAACCTATTGTGTACGCCTTTTAAATGTCACCTTAAGACGAGAGCATTTACCGTTTCTTGTCCGCGTGTCCGACGGGTAATATTGCCGAATCCGTGTTGTCGTATTTCCATTATAGCATATTCGGGGCATCGGCGTTTGGCAAAGATAACTAAAAACTGTATCCGGGTGAAGTTGAAAGATAATCGAATACAATTTTACTCGATAAAAATAAAACAAAGTCAAAAGTGTAAATTATCCGGATAAAGGCAGAGATAAAACACTAATTTATTATCCGGATAATAATAAAAGCAATTTCCCTACGTAGACATTGTTTTCGTCGGTTTTTTTATTATAAAAATTACGTTTTTCCCAAATTATTAAAGAAAATAAAACGATAACGATAAATTTGATCTCCTCGGCGCGCTAATAATAAAATTCAAAATTCTTTCGAATTCTGGACGCTACGCATGAAAATCGGTTCGAGATTTCCGGTAGGAAAGTTGTTTACGGACAGGGGGAAAAAAAAAAACCCGTACATAAAAAATGGATCTAGATAAATTAGTTTAGATAATTCAATTATTCGTCATAGATGAAGACGAGAGAAAATGCCCAACACTGCCCGGGATCGATCCATATCCGTATTGAAAGAGATACCAGTCGAAAACACAGTGTACCCTGTCGGTACATTTTTTTTTTTTTTTTTTTTTTACATGTAAAAATCTATCGACCCGTATAAATAAAATTAAATGTCGCGTTGTTCGGCATGCGTGATCCTGTAAACTATTTTTTTTAGTCCTGTTTATTTTAAACTCGACATAAATATTCAGGTGGGTGCGGGGAACGTCAGTATCGTCATCAGAAACACCCCGGTTCCGCCTTGGCCGTGCCGGCGAAGCCGTGTAAAACCAGCCAATAGTAATAATATAATATCGTTGTAAATGTACAATAATTATTTATTGATGGAATAAATTCTTGTTTTTGTCTTGCGAACGTAAAATCAATTTCGATTTTATCGATTGAGAAGTGGTGGCGAGTGGTAACGGATACTGCGGCCACGGGTGAAATTCGTCCGGCGCTCGAGTCCCTCCGGACGTTCGCCGGCGGTTCGCGCCCATGGACAGCGACTCGTACGTGTACGGCGACGGCGCGAAATGTGTTCGGGGTTTTTTTTTTTTTTTTTTAATTTTTTTTTTCTCTAATTACTGTTAAGTGTTGACGCAAACACAATGCCGACGGATGTCACTTGAAAAAAAAAAAAACAGTGTTTAAACAATGACTACAGTACCGGTTTCTTGCGAAAAGCGTTTATTGTTGCGGTACGGACGTGAATACCGGTGAAAAGTATTTTGCGATAACGACAACGGACACGAATGACGCAGGCATTTGAAACGATGAACTAATTTTAAGCAAACACTAAAAACTGCGGTCTGTATATCCGAGACGCGGGCAATATTGTAAAAAGTAAAACGTAACAATCACAATAAATATTCGGTATTAAGGATTTCACTATACAACAAACGCTGGCTGCAACCGCGAACACGATAAATTGTAGCGTTTTTCAACCCTCGGGAAGGCTGAAAAAAGCGAAAAACCAAAACGGAACAAAAAAAAAAAAAAAAAAATTGTCCTGGAATTTTTAGCGTTTTGATCATACACACAATTGTGGTGTCACTGACAGAATTCACTACGACATATTTCGGGGTTGGGGGAGGCGCTTAACACTAAGGCCTACCCTATTTGTACCCACTTGAGTAGCCGACCCGACACGCTAAACAGTTATAATTACAGAGTTGTGAATTTGTAGTAAATGTATTTTTTTTTTTTTTCAGTTCATCGCAAAAAATACAAATTTCGAATTGTGTATAAGTTTTAATTAAAAATTTTCGATTCCCAGGTATTTTTTTTTCCTATATTAATGCATTTACGATATTTGTTTACAATTAAATATTAGTTTATTACATTTTAAAAATATTGAATTTTACTGCGCTACGTTGTTTTTATTATTTTTTTTTTTTAAATTTCGAACGTACCCGTTTGCTAGGGCATTTCCTCGGGGGTTTTAAGTGCTTTTCGAAGTGCACTTTTCTCGGAGTATTCTTCGGACAAGACAAGCAGTGCCGCCGAATACGCCCAAGAATCGTAATTGGTAAGGTATTTATTATCGAAAGTTTAGTAGTAAATGGTTTTACGATTTGGTAAGTTGTGTACCGCAAGACAAAGGATATGAGGATAAGTTAGATTAGTTTTTACATAAAAATTTACGGTCTGGCCCGGGGTAATATTTTAAAATCGACCATCTATTCATTGTTTGTTTATCTCCGTGAACACACACAAAAAAAAAAAAAAAAAAAAATACGAAGATTGTGAACTTTAAATCCTCCTAAACAGAACAATCCGTGCAGTTTAAAATAAACACACGAGTTTCCCAATCTCGGTGAAGGTACAAATTAAAAATAGACTCCTCGAATTTTTTTTTTTATTTCGGGTCTTCTACCAAATACATTGTGTGTGAACACTTTAAAAACTCGTAAATTAATAAACTAACGGCCGAGTGTTAATATTTTACAGCTTTAACTTTTTACTCTATTCTTTCGCTACAAACGCCGCCGGGACTCGGTGATATTTAAACTTGTTCGTTTGACAATCGAAAACAGGAACGTTAAAAAAAACGAAAATTTATATATATTATTTTACGTCTATTGCCTAATAGAATACAGTGCCTAATTTTTGAGTTAAAATAAAGTCCGACGGAATCCAAACCAATACCTACTTTCGTTTTCAAAATTGACAGTAATTATTTACTTACGCCCTAGAAATGCACTCGTGCATAAGTTAATCTAGCCGCGGATAGATAGAGTTCGGAGTGAATTTTAATTCAACGCTATCGAAATTCAGTACCGCTCGAATTGCCGGTGTGATTAATGAAATTTCGCTTTTTTTTTTTTTTAGGGCCGCCATTGATTGTCGATAACCGCAGACGATAAATTGTATCGATGCCTACGGTTTCTCGACTATTATGCGCCTAGCGATCAAGTGCCATCGAGTGGCCGGCGCCGACCAAGTACGGTAAATATAATAATATCATTTTGATAACATGCGATTGTCCGGTGTGAGAAAAATTTGTTTAAAAAAAAATGTAAAAAAAAAAAAAAAAAAACCCGACGAGGCGATGTCGTCGTCGTAGATCAGACGGGCACCGACCTAACCGCTAGCCGCAGTCTCCGTTATCGGAAATCTCATCGTTTTGTATTTTTTTTTTTTTTTCCGTTTTCGGTATTTCGTTCGAGACGCGCACGTGCCGCCGAGTATTTGACACGTCGTCGACTACTAAAACGACCCGGGCGGTACGAAAGCATTTTAATTTTATTTCTTGTTTTTTTTTAATTTTTTATAAAAATAGATGAACCCGAGCGGCCGTGCACAAAAGGTACACACACACACACGGAATAACAAAGTTTCGAGGTAAACGAACCGCCTATAATATTATTTTTTACGCTCACGATACGACTTGGTCGTCGCAGACGGGCCGGGATGTTACCGGTGGTTAAAGCGAGAAAAACTTTCAGCATTTATTATCAGGATTGGGATTTTATAGAATTTGCATATTTCTCAAGAGATTATTAAGAATTACCGTGTGTTTCATGAGTACTAAAAATTTAAAATTTAATCTTGCATATGTTTGCATATTATGCGATTTTTTTTAGATTCCAGTGCTATTCCTATAGACTTTTCGAGATATTCCTGCATTCTGGCCTGTTTTAAATCGAAATTGTTCGAATTTTATATCTAATATAAAATAATAATAAATAATAATACTTATTATCGATTATAATTTTTAATAAATTAATATGAAAATCAAAATCTAAATATTGCTTTATTAACCGTGTTATTTTGTTATTGTGAATCGAATTTATAAATTGATAAATTTAACTAATAAATGATAATTTTTTTGTTTGTAGCATATATCCTCGGCAGGTGGCCGATTGGCAACGATCATTGAAATCAATCCGTACACAAAATTGGACGTTATTATATTTAAACGAATTCGTATTCGTTTCTCCGATTTCCTTAAAAAAAAAAAAAAAATAATAATAATAAAAGCGTTTGACCCCTGGGCTAGAAAAAAATCCCGACCGACCAATTAGCAATATGAAAAATAAAAAATGATTACCGACGGAAAACACGGCGTGTCGCGAACGCGTTTTAATATAGAACTCGTGACGAACAAATCAAATGTCGATAGTTATTCCATAATGAAAAAAAAAAATTTATTATTACGCGGGTCGATATGATATTCGATTAAAAACCTATTAAAAATAATATTAACGTGCGCGCTTTGGCCGTTATCAGACGAATATCGTTCGTCGGTTTCGATTTCAAAACGAATATTACGTACTCACACGTTTTGTTGCCAAACCGAAGCCGTCGCTGCCCGGCCGGGCGTTGCCAATGTCACGCGGTCGTGTTATCGGTTATCCGAAAATATACAAAACAGAAATCAATAATAATAAAAAAATTAAAAAAACACTGTTTAAAAGAATACCCGATATTACGCGTAACTCTTTTAATTCCCAACCGTACGGGCGTTATGGATTTATGTTTGCCACAGGTGTTCATTTTTTTTTTTTTTTTTTTTTTTTTTTTTGTCGCCCGTGACAACAGAATTCAATAGGGACCCGACAAATAAATGCAATTATAGGGACCCGGAAACACACATAGAAGCCATAAAAAAAAAAAAAAATTAATATTTTAAATTTAAATATATTTACACGCAGTAATATTTAAAAATTCTTCAAAGACGCCGAATTGGTTTTAGGAAATTGTCGCCAACCAACGAGCAAACCAATAAAATAAACGACACCACACCGTTTAGATTCAATGCACTAACAAAATTTCACTACTCGGTTGATACTGTTCTTGATTGGCAAGGTGCAAGCACATTATCCTACTGGGTTTTGAAATGCTCCGCACAAATTAATTCTAAACGCGTGTTCTCCGATATAATTACTCCCGAACTTGTGTCCTCTAAAATTATGCCACGGTACAAGATTGCAAATAAAATCTTTAAAAAACATGTACGCTTGAGGTCCTTACTTGGCTGTGGAGCCGGACAAACGGTCTTGATCCCTAGAATGCCAATAATACCGACAAATGTGTTTTTCAACGACCATAAATAAGCCACAGGACCAAACATTTAGACCTAACCTTCCAACGTTTTTCTCGGGGTCAATAATTGTACGTGGCTTTCTCACGTGTCACATGCAAACCAAATCTATTTGTGCGCGGTGTATCCAAATATGTTTATTGCACGAGGTAAATCGAAACATAAAATTTAAAAGTAAATTTGTAGTTAAAAAAAAAAAAAATTATTAAGATTTAGACAGAAAAAAAAAAAAAAGTACATTTCATAATAAAATCATTTATTACATTCCACACTTTGTTCTGAATTTTATAAGATTTATGTCCAATAAGAATCCGTTTAAGACGATCTCCAAGATCCCAAGATCAGTAAAAAATAGCGTATCGAGGCGAGAAAAGCAATATTTAAAAAAATAAATTTCAATGTGAATTATTATTGCATGCAGTTATCGATTTTTGTTTGTTTCGCGTTTTTTTTTTTACGTTTTTAGAATAGAGGAAGTACTCGGATATCCTGTCGAAGACAATGTAACGTCAGCATTGGCAAACCATGTAATTGCATCTTCTCAAGTGCATTGTCACCGGGATAATCGGTGTTGTACCATCCGTCCTCTTTCGCCTCGCTTTCTTCCACGCCGGCCGATGAAATTTCATCGGTAATTGTCTGGTCAATGCTTCCGGAACTACTCGTCACCGTCAATTCTCGCGTATCCGGAGGACACTATAATCCGAATCTTGAAAACCTACGCCGTTTTTCCACGCGACACACTCGTCGGGTAGCGTACCCGCGTACCGCAGTATTTTGTCCACATATTTGTTTCGTAGTTTTTCCGCTCAATTCAACAGACGCTTTATACTGCCGATCATGGACATCCGCAGGAAATTTATCAGGGAGGCGCGCAATGTTATCAAACACCGAAATTTACATTACCCCCCAAAAAAAAAGAAAGTTTATCCGTTGCAAACTACGAGATACTTCGGAATTATATGCTGTTTATTTGTTGTTAAATAAAAACAAAAGTCTTCGCGGTCGTTCTATTGCAAACCGTGTAATTGTAACCCTACCAATGAATTTTTATTTTCCTCTATTGATTCTTTCACGGTGAACGCCTAAAATACATTAAGACCATTTCATCGGTCTTCACCTGCCGTAGACTAAATCCAAGTTTTAACTCTTCGTAAGAAGGCACTAAATTACCTTTCCGCTGTACGAATTGTACCTAGCTTTACTAGGACAGATAAATTTCTAAATTGCAATTGTAATGCTAGGAAATAATATTTTGCTACGTTCTAGTAAATCTATAATGTCCATACTTTGGCAGTATTTTCGTTGTCATAAACTGTACAAACTATCGGTTTCGGCTAAGAAATTTTCAATTGTACACTTATGATAAATATTTGTTATGCATTCAGTGTTATTTCAATTGCATAAATAGAGTTCTGGACGAATATGACGCGATGAAAAAGCAATACTATTGTCTTTGGCAGCTGTATTTTTTGATCGATTTGAATTGATAGTTTGCGACGAGGTACAAAAACCGATGTTCGATAATAGTCTTTGGGCGTGTCACACGGTTACGGTGCGATTGTTTTCCAGTAATTGTGTAAAATGCGATTAGACATCCGGTTCCCGCCGGTAAACCCGATTGCGAGTTGATAAGTTTCCATATTGATTATTATATTTTCGGAACGTCGTAGATCATTTACGGGGAGGCGTGCGTTACGTAGATTTCCTATTGTGTGTTTTTTTTTTTATTATTATTATTATTATGTATTTCTCCGTACAAATCTATACCGAAGTCGAAAATATCAACGGAATGCGTTTAGTTGACCGACGGTAAAAGTAAAAAAAAAAAAAAAAAAAAATCATATTTGAAGTGCAGACACGGTGGTAGGTAGGGGCGCGCGACAATATTGCTCCGTCTTGCCCGGCGTGCCCTCGGCTCGGCCCGTTCGCCCGTGCTTGCCGGCCGCGGCATTTCCGAGGAATGTTCTGCGATACGGCGGACTTTACTTACACCGGCGCCGCCCGTTTCTGTACCTACGCGGTTCAAGTTTTATACCTCGCTGCCGCCGATATCTATCGGTGTGTTATCTCGTAAAATGTGTGTCACGGTCTCACAACGCACACGAACCCGACACCTCGTCCCCCCGGGTGTAACCGAACCGTTTGTAATATTACGGTGACCCCCCCCCTCCCGTCTCTGTCTCGGTGCCGGTATTCGCCGACAGGGCCTGCGGGGACCGCCGGGATAAAAAAAAATCAAACTAAAAAAAAAATCGCGACATTTCAAAAACGCGTGTTTAACCGAACCGAACCGTCCGGTCGGGCACCCGTATACGAGGTGCGACAATAAAATAACGAGACTTTTTGAATATAAGTTGTTTATTTTAAAAATGTTATAATTTAATGATTATCACCTTCAAAGTACCTCCCCTCAGCATCAATACACTGTTGCATACGTCGCTGCCATTCTTGAAAACAGTGTTGCCAATTGATTTCATCCAGCCCTTTTAGAAGTTCTGCCGTTTTCATTTTTACGTCATCAACTGTTTGAAAATGGGAAAAGAAATAAGAAGAAGTCACAAGGAGCAAGGTCTGGCGAGTACGGGCGATGTTGAAGTACAGAAATTTTTTTTTCAGTTAAAAAACGTTGAATTGAAAATGCACTGTGAGCTGGAGCATTGTCTTGGCGAAGAACCCAGCCATTTTTCCATAGATCTGGTCGCTTCTTTCTGACACGTTCTCTTAATTTAATTAATACCTCTTTATAATAATATTGATTAATTAACTTTGTCGATGTGTTCAACGTTTTCGTTTGTTGAAGACGTGGTAGGACGTCCAGAACGATCATCGTCTTCGACGTCCTCCCTTCCACTAACAAAACCGTTTGTGCCATTCAAAAACACGAGTTCTTGATAAACATTCTTCACCATAAACTTCACATAACATACGAAACGCAGTTTTTTTTAATTTAACAAGAAATTTAATGTTAACACATGTTGTTCGATTTTTATATCTAACATTTAGGTAGGTAGTATAGTCGAACTCGCACTAATAACAAGGCTACTAACGTATAAGAAAATGAATCGATGCCATCAGTGTTCATAGTACTTTTAGATAAGTGTTTTCTAATCATATTTCAATAATCGTTTTATAGATAACGTTAATAGTTTAGGTTATATTTAGAAAGTCTCGTTATTTTATTGTCGCACCTCGTATCTCGTTACCGATGATTTATGACGGTACACGTGTGCAAATGAAATTCCACCGCGGGTATATTTTATCTCGCCCGGCGTATTCCGCCTACAACGACGGCACACGCCCGCCACCGTTGCAGCAAACGCCCGACGTTCCGGGTCCCGTAAGCCGCCGATTATTTTGACGGGGAACAGCAGGCGCCTAACCGTCGTAGAAATCGGCCCTTGCCCGTAAACGTCTACGGACGCGGCGGTGGTAACAGGCATCGTGTTCGGGATCGGCGGAGGATTAAAATATTTTTAATACAACGGTTTCAACTCTTCGTAAGAAGGCACTAAATTTCACCTTTCCGCTGTACAAATTGTACCTACCTTTACTAGGACAGACAAATTTCTAATGCGTCTGTATATATATATATATATATATATATATATTTATATAAAAATATAATACAATATTTTTAATACATAAACTGAAAATATATTATTATTTTAACGATAATATTACGCGGTACAGAACAAATAATATAACAACGTATACAAACAATAAAACAATGGAAAAAAAAAAAATAAAATGATCGAGTACGATTTTAAATCATAAAACGTAGTGACCAACCTTGCCGTGACATTCCGGATAATGTCGTAATGTCTTGCGCCTTTTCACATAGGGAATTATGGTGTGTCGGTCCGGTACGACGTGCGTGGTTTTCCATAAGGTCGCCAACGCAGGGCCGAGATCGGGGAGGCCGGCGGGAGCACGTAGGATTTTCTATTATGTACCGCTGAACGCGGTACGTCGGGAAACAATTAGTGAATATTGAAATAAATACAACCATTGGATTTAGGATATACGAATGTGGAATTCATTGTACTCGTTTAATAAACAAAAAGTTAAGTTTTTTTTTTTTTAAAAAAATGTTTATTTACAATCTATATTTAATATAATACAATAAGTAAATTAGAGTTTTTGACACGAGTTCACGTGATAAGAGAAAATATCCAATGGTATTACTCTTCAGTTAAGATTAGGTAGAAAAGAAAACATTAATGAAAAAAAAGAATACACTAAAAACTAGGTAATAATCAGAGTTTATAGACCATTATTTTTTTTTTTTTTTTTTTTTAGGATTTTTCTTTTTAATCTACGGGTTGTACCGGGTAACTCGATAGTGGATAGATTGGCGATGAGGGCGTTTGGGTGATGATGTAGTTTTTTGTGAAAACGTTTATGTAATTTTGAGGCTTGATCAGAGATGGGTGATATGTTAAGATCATTATGGAGAGTTAAATTACTCACATACCAGGGGGCATTGGTTATTATTCTGAGGGATATTGATCGAAATGCTTGTAGATGTTTTAAGTTGGAATTTTTGGCAGCTCTCCAAAAGAAAAAAGTTAAGTTAACGACGAAGAAAAGCCACGAGGCGTAAAAACTTCGTCCGAATAAAATGGATACAAATACAATGTTGGATAAACGCGAGGAACGGGTAAAAACACGCGGGCGATACATAAGTAGTATTCAAGTTTTCAACAATAGATTCACACGGTGTAAAACTAAAACTCTGTATGATTTGATGGAACCAAAGCTACCGGGTCCGGGTCAATTCGTTTGACCGGCTAAGAAATACGGCATTACACGACGGGCTGGCTCGACGAGGACGCGCCTGTCTGCACTTCTACCGCTACTCTGACTTAGGACTCGACTCAGGTCCGGGGATCCGTGGCCTTTTACGTGCGTTTTCCCGTTAAAACCCTGGGTTTTATCGGCCTCTCGCGATTGCAGCGATGATGCTTAATCGGCGAATTCGCAATTCGTCCGGACGTTGTACTTTAAAGTCCCCGGTTAATCCATAGCGTACGTCATTCATCAAGGTACGTTCACACTCGTGCGCTTTTTCGTGCTTTAGATGCATGGCGTCACGGCGCACCCACGAGTTGAACCGAAAAGCTTGCCCCTTCGAGTTGAACGGTTACATTTTCGCGACGCACGCTACAACGCAACGTCTTCAAGACGAGCTCGAATCCGTTCAACACGCCGTGCGTTTTTTTTTTTTTTTTATGTTATTATATTGTATTATTAATTGATTTTTATATTGATTTTGAATATTTGTTTTAACAAATTGTCTCGATCGGCAAACAATTTAACGTCGTGTGGCATTTACTCGGCGACAGTAAAATCAAAAACAAAGAATTTGCTATCATAATTTTCTAAAGAACGGCAGCAAATATATAATATCTATAATTCTGAAATTTCGAGTTTTTATATCGTTTTTAATCCACAAATAACGATTGTTCCTACGGTTTTTTTTTATTTGCACTCGCGATAATTAAGTAGGCCGCGCTAGCACCGAGAAATATACGTGAATCCGACATGTTTATAAAAAAAAAAAAAAAAAGCTGGAAGACGATTACTTTGTGACGTCGCTGGTGTGAACAGAAAAAAAGGATGCTTTAAAAGCATTCAACAGAGGCATGCGCTAGGTGAAAGTGGAACTGAATGTTGAACCGCAAGTTGAATTGAAAACTGAAGAGGAAAGCGCACGTCGACACTGGGAATGTTGCAAGTACGAGGTGTGACAATAAAATAACGAGACTTTTTGAATAAAACCTAAACTATTAACGTTATCTATTAAACGATTATTGAAATATGATTAGAAAACACTTATCTAAAAGTACTATGAACACTGATGGCATCGATTCATTTTCTTATACGTTAGTAGCCTTGTTATTAGTGCGAGTTCGACTATACTGCCGAAAAATGTTAGATGTAAAAATCGAACATCATGTGTTAACATTAAATTTCTTGTTAAATTAAAAAAAACTGCCACGGAATCGTTTCGTATGTTATGTGAAGTTTATGGTGAAGAATGTTTATCAAGAGCTCGTGTTTTTGAATGGCACAAACGGTTTTGTTAGTGGAAGGGAGGACGTCGAAGACGATGATCGTTCTGGACGTCCTACCACGTCTTCAACAAACGAAAACGTTGAAAAAATTGACAAAATTAATTAATCAATATTATTATAAAGAGGTATTAATTAAATTGAGAGAACGTGTCAGAAAGAAGCGACCAGATCTATGGAAAAATGGCTGGGTTCTTCACCAAGACAATGCTCCAGCTCACAGTGCATTTTCAATTCAACGTTTTTTAACTGAAAAAAAAATTTCTGTACTTCAACATCGCCCGTACTCGCCAGACCTTGCTCCTTGTGACTTCTTCTTATTTCTTTTCCCATTTTCAAACAGTTGATGACGTAAAAATGAAAACGGCAGAACTTCTAAAAGGGCTGAATGAAAGCAATTGGCAACACTGTTTTCAAGAATGGCAGCGACGTATGCAACAGTGTATTGATGCTGAGGGGAGGTACTTTGAAGGTGATAATCATTAAATTATAACATTTTTAAAATAAACAACTTTTATTCAAAAAGTCTCGTTATTTTATTGTCGCACCTCGTATGAATATTAAACACCGAATGTTTGGATAAGGCCCTTCGACATAACGATACCGTAGTATCGATTGCAGATTTTTGAAATTCATTATCTGGGTACCGATTTCCATTTCTCAATCCGCACCTTCAGTTCAAAAGTGTCATAAGTCGGTAAAAAGCTTTTGTGAAAATCAATGGACTTTTGCAAGTTCAAGCTACTTGAATTCGATTTAATTAGAAAACTTGGATGTAATTTTTGCGAACCAGAAATAGTGTAGTTGTGTTTTATAAATCAAATTAAATACGCGGTATACATTTATATTATAATTCAATACTTCTGAAAAACAGACAGGTGAACAATTGTAGTTGTAAACCGATTTCGAAGTCCGTCGTCCGACAAGTTTCAATCTTGAAAATAGCGGTAACATGTACATTTGTCATTATCTAAAATTTCAGATGACGCGTAATGACTAGTGGAAAACTGGGAAATGTACAGATATTTAAAATAAACTTTTAGTCTTTGTTATATTATACCTACTATGAAAATTTCGAGGGGGTTGAACCACTTACCCGCCCCCCGCCTTCTGTATATGGGCCTGCCGAGTAAAAAAAAAAAAAAAAAACTATTGGTAGGGCAGGCAAAATAAAAACAACGACGGGTGGTGTAAATATATTTTCATTTTATGTGTATGCGAAATAATCAATGACTAATTTAATGAATATAAAATAGCTCAATTAAACAATACTTAACAAATAAACAACGAAAGAATACGTTGTTGTATCAATGTTAGTTTTTTTTAAACAATTTTTTTTTTGTCGCCCAGATAATGCGATAACGTTGACAACACGTCGACATAATATATAACAGGATAAACGTGAATTATATTTCATAAACTCTTACGTAATAACTTAAGGAAAAAAATATTTTTATCTTATATAAATATAAAAAGTAATTAACGCACATTGCTATCTTTCTTTATTTTAGACGATTCAGAGATTTGTACTGTTGTCATACCTAGGGGAGGGCAAAATGATACATTGAACGTTGTGTATTTAAACGCACGTTTTTCGCTTCTCATATTTCCTTAAAAAAAAAAAAAAAAAAAATGTGTTTGATCTAGAGATCAAAGATACGGTTAGGCGTAAAGCGAAAAAAAAAAAAAATAGAAAATACCACAACCGTTCAATATACCATCGAGTCCGGTTTTTGTCTGTAAATAACGATAAAAGACATTAACTTAACATTTTTACTTTTACGATAAATTTCTTATAAAATACGTTATATGTAATATTTAAACACATTTAAAAAAAAAATTATATGAACTTTGGCGGGAAATCTTGCCGAAGAGACGACTGTCTCACCGGTTGCGTCCCTTTGCCCGCGTTTATTCCGGTATCCGTTTGTGTCGAAGACATTTTTATTATAAATTCTTAGAGAACCGTTATGAAATAATGTACATAAGAAACGGTTAATGTTTAAAACAGTAAAATACGATAAATATTGTAAAAAAAAAAAAAAAAAAACTGTGTGATAACACGGACAAAAGTAGTTAATATATTTGGAATGATAACGATTTATTTTATTTATTAAGTATCCGTCAAACGGTACGTTTGTTAAAAATGTATTTATAATGTACTGAAAAAAAAAAAAAGTACTATTCGTACTAATACACATCGCCGAGATCGGCGTGTTCAAATATCCGGTGGTTTTCACTTTTGGTTTCGCGACCACTTTACGGTACACTGGTGCGCCGTGCAGCCGGTGACCCGACTCGAAACCGTTTCGTTTTTTTTTTTCGTTTTTATATTTAAATAATATTTAATAACATGAGACCAGAGACGACGACGGGAATCGGACGTGTGCTACGGTACTGTAAAAAGTTGATTTTCGAATCGGCGGCGGTTCTCGCGGCCCCGGCGGAGACCACCGCGCGGCTCGAAAAACGGATCGAAACTCGTTTCGTTTGCCGGCCGTTTTCTATTTTCGCGACGGATGTCACTAAATCACCACGGCCTTCCCGCGGCTAATTAAAACGTGGCTATTAACGCCGGTCGAATTATATTAAAAACTATTAATATTAATGTGATAAATCAAATCGCGATACGCTTTCGGGATTAGACGTTACAGGTGTTTTAACGGTACGGCAAAAATCGGACGGCGTGTCGACACAATTACTGTCCGGGGACACGGCCAAAAAAAAAACGTTTTGCGTTTGATGAATTTTAACGATTGTTAAACTATTATTATAATTTTTAATTTTTTCACTTCCAATATTTCTAATCCGATACAACTACAACCGTTTCCGCTCCAAGACGCTGTCGTCGCTTAAGGTTAGGTTTCCTAGACAAGCGGTGCCCGTTATCTAGCGGCCGTCATTTTACGGTGACCGAGCTGTGGTCACCTAGGAAGTAGTGCGACCGTATTCAATCGGTCGTGCCACTGATGAAAAACGGACGATTTGGCCATAGCATTATTAGTGTGTTTGGACGATGAAGAGTCCAATCAGAAGACGGTAAAAATCGTTTGGAGGCGAGTGTCACGTTCAAAAATCGCGATACCGAGGGTGCATTTCAAATTTTAGCGCGTCGCCATCTGCAGTGCAATGACGAAAAATTCGGGCAATACATTCGCTGAACACCGGTGTTATAAAAGCACCCCCAAACGAAGTGGACCATTATATTTTAACTATAAACAGTACTAGTACTTCGATCGTCTTGCTAGCAGCCGTTGGTCAGTTACGTTTCCACTCGTTGTATCAATTAAATATGCACACCGCTACACGGCAAAAAAAAAAAAAAACGTTCAACTACCGTTTAATCGCCGCTATGACGGCCGTCGCGCAACCGTCACGGCACCGATATTTGACGTTACGGTGACCGCTAAACGTTCTCTAGGAAACCTACTCCGGACGTTATTTGTAGACAGCGTATGGGCGACGTAGCCCAACGCTACATTACGGCCGCTAGATAACGGTACCGCTTTTCTAAGAGAAAAACCGCAGCTTTACGCCGCTCGACCGCGTCCGATTACAAACTCATCACGTGGCGGTTACGACCACCGAAACGTTGCGCGGCAAAGCCGAACGATCGCCAATGAAATATTCGCTCGCGCCTTACTACCGTTAAATAGAGCCGATTTTTCTGAATTTTTCGACATTTATCGCGAGCGTCGCTTACGCCATTTCGCCCGTTAAGGTTCGATAATATTCTAATATTATTATTGACGGGCGGACGGCGTGTGTCTGTCGTCCATACGACGCGTCCCGCGAAACGATTTCCGGGTTTCGAATATACCCGAAATTCCGGTGGCCGGGGGAGGATCGACGATTATATTCGGCCCGAGAAATATGAATAGGATCCGGGCTGCGAACCACAAAGATCACGGGCACAGCTGCTGTAAAAACTACGAGGCCTCCGTATATTTCGTGTTAACACGTTTATAGAGGAATGGGGGAAGCTTCATCCCCTGTGAAATTATTATTTACAGATCCCGCAGAATCATTAAACTTTATACAGGGTGCGGCAGAGCCGACTGACGAGTTTAACGAGGTCATTAGCCTGTGACAAGATAAGAGCAGGCCTTAATAAGTGGGATATTTTGAATTGTAAGGTAATGCCGTTTTTATTCGTAATCATGGTCTGGACAGGTGTGTACGTCGTGGTTTCGTCATGCGTGCGTATTACGGAAATAATCATTCTGTGATCGTTACATTTCGTATACACTTCGGCATTCCACGTGCTCAATCTGCTCCTTCTGCTAACACCATCAAATTGTGGATACGGCGTTTGGAAGAAACTGCAAGTACCCTAAGTAGACTTGGACACGGAGCACCCAGAACGGTAAGGACCCCCGGAAATGTGCAATTGGTTAGATTTGGTCAATTGAGCAGTCACCGAGACGCTCAGCCCGGAAACACGCTATAGCTTTGGGAATCTCAGTCCGTTCTTTGAGGAGAATTCTCCACGAAGATTTATCATGCCATCCCTATAAATCAATGCTTGTCCAAGAGTTAAATGCTACTGACTACGGCAACCGTAAAAGTCTCTGTCAGCAAATTCTTCTACAAATTCCTCCGATATCAACTTTTTTCTGTAGCGATGAGGCCCATTTTCATCTTTCTGGAACTGTAAATAAACAAAATTTTCGATACTGGGCTACAAACAACCCACGGCAACTCCATGAAAGACCACTCCACGTGAAGGTCGAGACCATATCAATGCTGACGGCCGCCATCTTGGAGATATAATTGTCAAAAAATAATTTTTAAAAATGGTATTGAATACTGATTTAAATAAAAAAAAACCTTTTCTCTAAGTTTTTTTGTTCGTTATTTGTAGCCCATCAAAACTCGTCAGTCGACTGTGCCGCACCCTGTTCGATTTTGAAAATTCCGAAAGTGCTCCGATTATGAAAGTGCTCTTCTCCCGAAGTTATGTATTAACCATGTCGCAAATATTACACGGAAAATAAAGGTGTTGCATACACAACAAATGGAGACATTTTGCTTTTCATCGTCTATTTATTATAAAATTATTATTAACCCGTTGAATCAATAAACGTTATACGATTATGAAAATTCCGAAAGTGCTCTGATTATAAGCACCTCCCCCCCCCCCCGAAGTTATGTATTAACCGTTTCGCAAATATAACACGAAAAATAAAGGCGTTGCATATACAAATGGAGACAATTTGCTTTTCGTCATCTATTTATTATAACAGAGGACCTCTGTTGATTGATTTGACCTTAAACAAATGAAAACAAGAAACAATCCATTAGTAATTGATTCGTGTGTTTAATGCCTACCGAATTGATTTAATACAAAACAATATATTGCAATAGCCTAAACAGGCATAACTAAAACTACATAATACCTTAACTTATCTATACAAAACGGTCTGCTTTTGATTTCGCGTGATAATATAGCAGCCCTCCCCTATACGAATTCCACCGCCGACTATCCTAAAGACCGTATACGTATCGGGGTTTTTTTTTTTTTTGGTTTCCGGTTGGTTTATTTAGAAAATTCACGAGCGTCCACGGAGGTAAATGTTTTTTTTTTTTTTTTTTTGTAAGCTTGGGAACCGGCTGTTTGCTGAATTTCAAAGCCTTCCAGAAGATGTCGTCTTTCAACGTGCATCAGCGGTGGCTCAGGACTACCAGTTGCATCTAACCGGTAGACACACCCGGTGATTACTTTGCTAGTGATTTTTTTCACCGGGACATTTTGATGGGTGAGAGTTTGTACAATCCAAGATTTCGATGAACCTAAGCAACGAATCACTACAACCGTGAACACGATGGTGTCGCGCCAGATCCAACTACGAGGGTGTGGGACTCGTTTGGTTATCGACTCGATATCGTTCGCGCCGCTAAGGAGGGACATAAGTCGTTAGTGGATTTTTACATTTTTTTGTTTTTCGTTTTTAAAATTTACCACCAAAAAACCCGGACATTGTATGGGCACCCAGTATATACGTCCGTCAATCGATTTCCCTATGCGCACTATACTTTTAGAAAGCCAAAAAACCAGCATAGAAGACTGAAGCACAGATTTTCGCGTTGTGATTGAATTTCGTTTCGTTTCGAAATAGTCGTGGTCACGAAATCCTCGTGCAGCCCAGTAAACCAGAAGTGTTTTGCCCTTCGTGTTGCATTGTCTGACCCCGGAACGATCGCCGCTACGGAAAAGTTCCGTAGGGGCTAAGCTCCCAATGCTAAACTATATGCGTTTCAGTAATCGCCTATAATTTTTACGTTGAATATTAATGCAAAACTTGAAGCCATCGAACAGAGGAAAATCGTAAATATTGCGAACAATACGGAAAAATGATTTGAACCGAAAATATGATTAAAATTAAATTTTCGTGAAAGACGAAAAGTATCAGTCGACAAATAAAATCTGAACAATAACAAAAACAAGTTGTATTATTTCATTAAAACCGTTTTTATATAATTACTTCGGTTACTTAAACAAAAAAAATTAAGTATTTTTGAAATAATTTTTAAATTATTTAGAATTATATCGTTTTTTCTTAAAGCATTTAAAAATTATTTCGTCCGCCCCCCCCCCCCGCGGTTCAAAAATCGTTCCGGCGGCGCCACTGTCCGACCCGCGAGTGAGAGGGAAAAATAATATTTTTTTTTTTTTTTGTGTACAAATCGTAAACTTGGGCTCGGCTTTTAAATACTACGTGGCGTATATGCTCAAAAATTCAATAAAAACTTTTAAATATGAAAAAAAAAAATGATTTTCAACGTCTAACCATATATTGTTTTCAAACAAATTTGGTTTTTACAATAGTATTATCCATACGAAAACATTGAAAAAAAAAAAAAAACACATATCACAGCCATTACGGGTATATTTGCGCTAAAACTATTAACAATGTGACACTGAAAAAGTTTAAAAAACAAAACAGAACCATTTACACGCATACAATATTATACGAAAACCTCGAAATGTGCAATTATATGAATAATTAAATTTCATAATATTATTATGCCGAATCCTGCAGGTGTCGCCTTGAAACGAATTTCTATAATACGTTATCCGTGGCGTTTATATTATAATACGACAC
Source organism: Tuberolachnus salignus (assembly GCA_956483605.1). Taxonomy (NCBI): domain Eukaryota; kingdom Metazoa; phylum Arthropoda; class Insecta; order Hemiptera; family Aphididae; genus Tuberolachnus; species Tuberolachnus salignus. The sequence continues at coordinate 21,388,299 of OY101430.1, read as the reverse complement.
TTGACAAGGTTAGACAATATGTAAACGCACGAACTTACGACCCGCGCTCGTAAATAATTTTTTGAAGTGGACAGATTTATTAATATTATTATTATTATTATTATTACTAGTAGTAGAGTAGCGCGTTATTAATATGAGACTGTCACGGTTATTGTAAATTTTCTCTCGTTGTCTTTCTAACGATAACAACAGAGCAAAAGTGCGTTTGCGTAACGCAAAAAAAAAAAAATAATGTAAATGCCTTTTGAATCGGTTTCAGAGACAAAACGACTGTAATTTTCAAATTGTAATCCTTAAGTTATATTGCGAGTCGTTCATTGTCGTCTTCTCAGCGGGGCCCAGTATTTTTTATATACGTGCAATTCAATTGAATAAATAAATTAAATAAATAATCGAATACATATCGCGAAGAATACGCAAAAAGATATTAAACTCGTTAACGGAGCTAACGAAACATCGAGTTTTCCATATTTTTTTAAATTTATTTCCAATACCACCGACGATATTGTTCTCAAAAACACGCCATCGACCAACTCCACCGTGGGTGTTGTATTTCTAAAATCGATTTCAAATGCCATTTCGTTTGTTCATAACGGAAACATATTTGTGTTGCATTGCCCGATAAAAAGACGACAAGTTAAACCGTGACCGCCATAAGATCTAATGGACGTACTGGTTTTTTGATAATCCGATTCCGATCCCCATCTGGCCGTATCCGAATTTCTTTCCGTACCTAAAAAATTGACATCACAATTGATTCGTGATATTTTGTGCGTCACACGTCCGAATAGGTTCCCACTCGATTTTTAAAGACTTTCGAAAAAGGCGAAACGCAACGTTTATGATTCGGTGTATGCCTTAGGTTATCTAATACGTACATTTTATTAAGTCAATAAAAGTTGAAAATAATTTTTGATTTAGATAAAAAAAAAAAATAATAATAATAATTAAGATGTCCACGCGTGATGATACGATGTGATATATGAAATAAGTCGATTAGCCGTGACTAATATTGTTTTATTGTTATACACTTTTACCTCTAAAAAAAAACAACGACATATAAAATAAATAAACGAATCCGGCGATTAATAATCGAAACAAAAAAAATAACACGATTTTTAACCGTATTAGTACGTATTTTGTAGACGTTCCCGAGTCTCTGTATAAAACGAGAAGGGAAATCCACGAAATTGCTTTTAAAATAATCTGACAGCTAATTGGGATGTATCCCGAATTCCCACCTACAACAGCACTTCCCACCCATGTGCGGTATAATTTCATTTTCTATTTCTTTCGTTCGTTCCGAGGGTGGGTTTACATGGGGTTTCGTTATTGTTCGTGCACCGGACCGCAGCGAACACAATAGACCCGCGCAGTTATTATAATACGCTCTGTGTACCGGGCCCGTGTAAATACTTAAAAAATTATATAATACTTTAATCGGATATTACGTGTCAGACGTAAGTGTAAACACAATAAACAAAAAAAAAATAAAAAAAAAACGAGACGAACAAAACCTATTTAGCGCGTTCACGATAATAAACCTTGGACGAGAAATCAAGAGGCCTCTTTTACGTGTAATTTGTATTAAAACGTTATTAAAAAAATATCTAGAATAAGAACAGAACAAAGCCCGGTGTGTTAAATAAGTTGTATGACTTTTTTCGATTTAAAAAAAAATCATCATCCGGGGATTGTATAAAGAACACCAAAGACATTCCTCATTTCAACGATTGTCACTCCCCGGTTGAGTTTAAGGCGCGAAGGGACTTCTACTACATTATATAAAAAAAAAAAAAAAATAAAAAAAACAAAGTGTATTTAATACTTTTTCAACCGAATAGATTGTTTAATATTTCCATTGCCATTAATGGTTAGTAAAAATAGAAGTTCTCTTAAATTTTTCATTGCGTTAAATTTATTCACGCATTTTATAAGGTAGGATCCATAAAGAGGAATTTAATTTCAATCTGTACGTGACAATAAATCGTCTTGCTAACGAAAAACGATTCTGAGCGAACGTCCCTCGAAATTTGTATTTTAAACGCTTGTAAATAAAAGAAAAAAAAAAGAATTTTAATCCGCATGAAACCACATAAAATTGTTTAAAAAACCGTTTTCGTAGTTATTATAAAATATTCGGGATTGGTTTAAAGAGTGCAACAACATGACGACAATGATATACTCCGTATGTGTATATTGAAAATAAATTGCATTTTTTGCGTTCGTACGTTGGTTACGGATTTTATTTCGGTGGGTTTTTCGCGCACGGATTGATTTCGACGGAGTTTTGGGCCCGGGTAAGGTTAGGCGGACATACCAGTTTCGGCGTGCGATTTCCGTCCGTGAAAATAATAATTATAAAAATCCCGTAAAAAATCGATTTACGAAAATCGCCGCAATTATTGAATGTTATTGCGACGCCCACGGTACGAGCTATAGCTGTCGCCCACGCACTCGGGCACAGTAATTCACCGCGTGTGCGTTCAAGATGAAGTACAATGTGCGTTGAAGAACGACGAATGTAACATCCGAGTAAAATGCCGGTTGGTTAGTGACCGCCGGTCGGGTGTCGTTTGGCTAAAAGCTAAACGTAACGATTTTCGCGATTTTATTCGTCAAACTCTCCCTGTAATCGCTTAATCGTACGCGGAAAAACCGTCGTAAATTTAATTGATAAATTGGAATGCTGGCGCTGCCGCCGAAACCGCCGGAATCTCGCGGACCGGCATAACCGGACGAATAGTCTCCGAACGGAAATTCGTCCATATCCGAATCGCACCGACTGTCGTTCGGGGTTGCCCCCCGGCCGGGCCAAGCGCCCAAAGCGCCCTAAAACCCGCCGCACCGAAACCACCCCGCGAATGCTATCCCGAACGGTTTCCCCTATCATTCTTGGCCGGTTTTCTCGTAGGAAAAACAAATCGGTGCGAGACACTGGACACTGTCAGCGTCAACTGGAACGGCGTGTGCCCGAGCCTCAATATTTAAATGTCGGGGTCTGGCGTACCTTGCACTCGTCCCGCCGTTCTCTATCCTCAAGTATAGCCTTGGCGTATACCTCGAGAGCCGCAAGAGACCGCAAGACACGCGACCGAGCCGGCCACGGGCCACGACCCTCGGATCCCCGGCGACATACGAGGCCTCAGCTAATTGCGGCGCGCCGATCGGCGTGCAGAAGACAATGCAAAAGCGTATGCCACGAATCCTCCGGCAAGGAATCTATGGAAGACTAGTGATAATTTTGCCTGTTGGAAGCCAACTCCGAGAAACCAATCGAAATTACATAACCGGCTCGGTTTCGCGGCATTACAAATAACCGATAGAGAAATATTACGCACTCGAAGTGTATTTCAATTATAATTATAATGTCCCGAAACCTGGACGAAACTCGAATCGTATTACGAAAGTGTACAATTAGGTTATAAATCGCTTTAATCGCCGCTGAAAAATCAAACCGTTTCTAACGCGTCACTCACACGGTGCTCGGTTCGTATTAAAACCGATGTTACTGTTAATAAAATTGTTTTTTTTTTTCTTTTTTTTAAAATAAAACGCTAATTACGCTTTTCGAGCGCCCCGGACCGCGTTAGATTCGTTAAAAAATATAAACGTTCAAACGTAAAACCGTCCGACGGTGAAATATTATTATAGTGGTAATCGTTTCCGGACCGTGTGCAACACACGTCGGCGTTGTACGTGCACGGGACGACATTTGAATACGAAAAAAATAAACACGCACGCGTATAAAATATAATAATATTATCGCAATGTGCGGATAATCGTCCGGTATCCTGCTATAACTATTATTATAATTTATAATCGTAGTACGAAAAAAAAAAAAAAAAAAAAACCTAAGAGTATCTACACTACATACAGATACATCGGTACATGTGTATGTCTTGTTTCTACTGAATATAGTTGACATAAGAATGTCGATGTCAATTTGGTATTAGATACGAGGAGACGAGGATTAAACTGTAGGTAACTTTTTTAACACGTGTAAAAAAATAAACAAGTTTCAAAATCAGGAATTATTTATTTATTTTTCAAAGACAGCGATTATTTTTATTGAGTATATTTTTCTAAATTTTTATTTTAATTTTTAATTTAAACTACAGAATCGTCATTTACAATACTTTTAGCGATGGATAATAAAGGACGGTGTGTACTGAAATATGAAACGTACGTCACGAGTTTCAAGCTTCTCGATGTGTCGATAAAATACGGCGTCGATACAAGTTGAATTGCGCGAAGTAGAGGTTTTATAACAAGTATTGCACACGCTCATATTATGAGAATCTAAGTCTGGGTATTTTTCGAGCAAAAAATCTACGGCTTTCTGGGGAACGTGCTTCATATCGTTCTCGAACCAAAGGCGATCGCAAACAGCGCAGGAAACACCGGATTTGTTTTGGATAAAACGAAAATCGAATTCGTTATCAGCGACGGGAAATTCGTCAGTTTCAGACATTTCGCGGCGGTTCGGTTATCGGAACGACGATTTTTTTTGAGCTTGTTAACTTGGTAACATTCTCGGTGTCGGACAAATTAACAGAATGACCCCCAGCCATAAGACATATACATGTCAAAAACCGTTTACGATTCCGGTATTGGGGTTTTGTGGCGTTTGATTTTATAAAATCGTTAACCGTTGGATTATTTTCGAGTTTTCGTTTTTCGTCTTTAGTGTCCGGCGTACACCGAAAACCGAAAAACCATTCTCGGTCGATTATGAACACGGCCGCGCGACGGGTTTCGATTCCGATTCCGGTCGCCCGGTACGAGACGTTCAAATTTCTCGCATTACTAGGTACGTGAGAAACGTCGGAATACGATCATTCTAAACTACCGTCGACGAAATTCAACGTGTAAAAACCCCTATAAAGCGTTTGATTGGACCGAGTCTTCGGGTAAAAACAAAACAAAAAAAATCGTCTAACGTACCGCAACAGGTGTCCTACTTAACCCTAACCTTAGTTGAACAGTGTCGTGCCCATGTAGGTTTTCGTGAAGCGATCGCCTCAAGACTGACCTAACGACTTTAACCTCAACGACGCCCGTAGTTTTGTGTATTTTTATAATAATTTTCTAAACTATAAACGGCGAAAACACCGAAAATATAAATCTTAAAACAATGAAAAAAAATCTTTGTTTTGGGCCGGCGGATCCTAAATTCACGGTCTTGCCGCGAGTATAAAAAAAAAAAACAAAAAAAAAAAATAGTTCAGCACGCCACTGAAAATTCAATATTCTCGGGAAACTTATATTATAGCCGACCTCTCGTTGTGTTGTTACCCGAATAGTTCGTTCAAATGAAGATTTACCGAGTTTGGACAAAATTCACGGTGGCCAGAGAACTGAATTTTTTTAACAGAGGAGGGCGGGGGGGTCTTAGTCACGTTTGAGTAATTATTTTTATTATTTTTTTTTTTTCTTGATTTCCAGGGTCACTTGTAGTTGGACGAAAAAAGAAACAAACCATTATAACATGGCGACCGGTCAGAGTCGTTTTTCGTTTGCAATGATTTATCGTCATTGTCAGCGAAATTATGTCGTTGAACATAAATTACCCTAGGTCGGGTCGGGTGATATAGAATAACGGTTCGGCGCAAAGTATGTCGGGCCATTTTTTATTTTATTTTTTTTTTTTTTTATTTGAATTTGTTTCTTATTTCCCCCTCCCTCGAAAATATACTCGCAAACGGTATGATAATAATATTATTTTAGTAATATTATTACGATTAAAACGTACGATTGTGGCGTGTATATCACGTCGTATTAATCTAGTAAAAAGTCGTATAAAGTCTATCGTTATAATAATCGTATCACGAACTTATTGATCTTTATGATATTAAAAAAAAAAAAAAAAAAATCGAATCCAATTCCGGTTTTTAAAATTATAAAATAATGGTTCTGGTTGGTACCGGTTCTTAATAATGCATAGTTTCGAATAGAATTGCCTATTGCTTAATAGGTACTCTTTTTTTTTTTTTTTATATTTAAACTAAAAATAAGACAATGTACAAAATAAGAAACACTGTTACTCGTTTGTGTGCGACTGTGTCTGTGCGTTCAGTTGTTTCTTATGGAACAGATAAGAACCTAAAAAATTAACCGAAAGTATTTGTATTTCGTTTAAAAGATTCCGATTCCGGTTTCTCGGATTGAGAAATATGAGCTCCAATAAAAATTTCGGTTTTCAAATTTTCTCCGGCAACCGGTCCCCGAATCGAGGATATCCCGAGCGAGTCCCGTTTTACTTTTTTTACCTTTTACATAGCCCTAGTGCGTCCGCAATCTTATCGGCAAATTATATTAAAAATTACATTCATCGAAGAAAATATTAACAAATAATCGAACCAATGAAATGTCTAGAATGGATTTTGTTAAAATAACGACATTTAAACCCCAGCCGTTAAGCAAATAAGACGTTTTCAAACATTTCAAAATTACAACAATCTAAAAAAAAAAAAAAAAAAAAGGGACATCGCTGGTCATCGAATTAGTACACTCGCCCCAATATAATGTGCACGGGCCAAGATAATAAAACAAATAAAAACACTATTGGGTTGTAAGCCGGGTCACCTGCTCGTGGTGCACCCTGAGTAACTCTAAATGAACTGGGACGCATTCGGGCCGCGTTGAAAAAATAATTATTATTATTTTTTTATTTTATTGTCACGTACACGGGCGACCCTACGCCCGAATCGTCGACGAATCGATAAGAACTACGCAAATCACGGGCGGGGAATAAAAAAAAACAGCCGACGTTGTCGCCGGCGTACCCGTAAGCCGAGTGCGCGAACAGGTGTCGAGGAAACAATGATAATAATATTATATACTGGCCGGTTTCCAAAATGATAAAAAATAATAATAATAAAAAATTCCGTATTACGATATTATTGTCGTTTTACACGTACGTTATATAATAATAATAATAATAATACACACTCACTAGTCGGCGGCGGCGGCGGCGGCGGTGGCTTTTTACGATTATACTCGCGCGTAATGCGTTATTATAATTGGCGACCGTTTATTTATTTTTTATTTTTTTTTTATTATTATTATTTTTAAGGACAAAACGTTACGATATTATTTATCCGCTCGCGTCACCGGCGGATTTATGGCGTAGTTTCGCGCCTCGCGCACAAAGAAATAATGTAATGTTATTTCTTACCACCATTACAATACCTAATATACCCGTACGTTATTCATACGCGTCGTCCGTTTTAAAAAATACGAAAAAAAAAAAAAATAATAATAATAATAATAATAAATAACAATATAATAATAATCGTTCATCCGCAAAGACGGGACCGTCGTCGTTGTGGCCGGGCCGGTTTGATTGATACGCAGGGAAAACGAAATCGACCACGTCTTTGATAATAATTACAATATTATAAACGTTTTTTTTTTTTTTTTTTTTTTATATGCCCGCCAAGTGCAAAGAACGCATACAGGGTGTCCCCGAGAAATTCCAGAATTTTATTTTCGACCACGGCGGACGAATATTGATGTTGCGATTAAATTCACACGCTCCGGTGACAAAAAAAAAAAACTTACAAAATAATACGAGCATTTTATTATTATTATTTTCGACAAATTTCACGTAGATTAAATTCAACGGTATTTTTTTTCTTCGTTGTCGATTGATTTGATGTGTGTTTAAACGCCAATAAGCGTTTCGACAAACACTGTCAGAAAACGAGATTTTCGTACAAGTACGAACGTCCCCGTAGTCCGTATATAGCCCGCGTGCGTCGTATAGAGTAAATAAACAAAAAAAAAAAAAAAAATTTAGAAGAGAAAAAAAAACCCGACGATTTCCATTGTAACGGGAAATACACCGGGCAACGGGGTCCCGGTTCGCGGGACACCCTGTACAATAACGTTTTATCGGGTCGTACGCGGAGACGTCGCGATCATTTATTATAATATTTACGCGGATGACGACATAACGTAATAATTACTCGGACTCGCGGGTATATTATAATAATAATATTAATACGCACGCGGTTTTTTTTTTTTTTTTTTTTTTTTCTACCGTCGAGGCGGCGTGTTTTTTTTTATTTGAGATTTTTTTAATCCGTCCCCGTTTCCGATGATCGACGACGCACGTCGATAAAAAATATTATATTATGCGCATAAATATTATACATAATACTATACGCGTCTTCTAAAACATATTACGCTAATTTATCGTGTGCGTTTTCGAAAATCGTCGTACGTATACGACACACAGCGCCGGGTTTAGGCGGACGGACGCCTCTCGGGGGCCGCGCGTCGGCCCGCCGGACGACCGGGCAGATAAATGTACGAGGCGTCCTCGATAAAACTATCGATAATGGATAAAAACTTGGCTTAAATCTCTCAAAAAAAAAACCTATTATAGAGCCGTTACCTTACGTATTTTTTTTTTTTTTTATTCAGACCGGAGCGAGGGGTCTCGTGGTCTGTAAACACTTTTTCCGCCCGAATACTTCGTCCGATCTACACACTCTTATATACTGTTTCCGGTAGCACGTTTTGTCCAGTCGGTGCGTTAAAGAGGTCGTTTTACGGTATGCCGATTAGTTTTTTAACGGGTCGGATAAAACTACAAACGAATGACGAAAAAATACGATTTCGTCAAACTCTGGTTTTTTTATTTTTATTTTTTTTTTTTTACTTCTGGGTTACCGTGACATGAAAAAAACATAACGACTAACACTGTTCAGAATCGTTTTTCGTTTCCAATATATCGTTGCATACAGATGTAAACGAATTAAATTTCATATTAAATCCCTATCTCAATTCCTACCTTCGCAACTTCCGAGCTACAACAGTGACCCAGCACCCGTGATGCCAAATATCTATGTCTACCATATTAATTTTAATACAATTTTGATAAATAATAAAAATTAAAATAATAAATGCCGGGGCGTCGCGTCGTGAACGTACCAGTAAAATAATATACCATTGTAGGCCGGTCGACTTTAGGCGTTTTGCATTTCAGTTCACTTCTCGCCACTCCCCTCCGCCCCCGCCCCCCCCCCGTAATATCGAATCGCCGACAAAAAATCGTACTCGTACTGTCCCGAAACAGATTTCAAATCCGGAGTATGAGATTTTTAGCGGTCAGGGCTGAAGACGACACGACCGATACACATGGAGGACCGTCGTTTGACGTCTCGGTCCAACTAACGGGCGACATATGGTAGAAACATGCGTACGCGGACCGCGTAAATTTACTCGCTTAATTTTGATGTTAGAATAGAAACACCTGTTATAAAAATCAAAAAAAAAAAAAAAAAAAGGACAGGAGACCGATGCGATATATTTTTTTTTTTTTAAATAAAATTTTTGAATTGTTACGGTCGTAAAAAATGTTGAAATATAATCGGTGTTTCCAAAAACGATAACGTACATTGAGACGTTATATGTGGAATAATGAAAAAAAAAAAACGCATAGTCTTGCCCTCCGGACTATCAACAGTTTGCCGTTAGTTTTGGATTGAGACCAGTGGCGTTGCCAGGGTCTCTACGGTTATGTTGTACCGAATTACAACAGAAAAAAAAAAATAAAATAACGAAATCAACAATAAAGAATTATTGAGAAAGTGAATTTGTTCGTTTTCCCAAAGTTTTTCCCGTTTCCCCCCCATTGCACCAACTAGATGCGAAATGCTTTCAGGAATTGCGTTACACTCGAAAATCGGAGCAAGTTTTCTGACGGAATAATTGATATCAGACAGAGAAAAAAAAAAAATAAAAACAGGTACACATCATATAGAAAAAGCCATCGTTTCGTTTAGAATCTTAAAAAAAAAAAGACACGTATCGTATAGTGAAATTAATACATTCATTGCTACGGTTGGAATCTCAACAAAAAACAACTCTAGTCTTGAATCGCAGATCCAAAACATTAATACAATAATCGTTAACGATAGTTTATACAGTATACACGATACCACTCGGAATCACAGTGAATTCTATAATATTTGTGCGTAACATATTAAAAAAAAAAAATAAATAAATAAATATATTATAGGTTTTTTTTCCCCCGCAATCGCACAAATATTATATATTCGTATACAAGTCGTTTATAAATTTATTTACGTATTTCCATACGTACGCGTAGAATTTAATATATTATCACGGACGGCTCGACGTGCCATCAGTCAGCTAATTATTTATTCTTCAACGCACGATCCATAAAAAAAAATATTAACTTTTATATATATATATATATATATATATATGAAAAAAAACAAAAAAAAAAATAAAAAATAATATTTCGATTAATTTCGAGTCTGTCGTAACTACCGGGGTACTCGTACCCATACGTCGCGACGTCTCGGGCCACAAATATTATAAAAAAAAAAGCGATTGTTTAGGATTAACATTATTTTAAAACAAATGTAGCCAACTTGAATTTTCCATTTTTTTTTTTTTTTTTTTTTTTATTCAGAGTGAAGCGAATAACGTATTGGTTTTACTATGATGTGTGTGGTTTTCCCCTCTCCCCTGTCTGTGAACAACTTTTTTACCAGATGTCCTGCTCCGATTTTTAAGTGTAACACATTTTCTAAAAGAATTTTAAGCCATTTCGAATCGAGTTATCGTTTCATAATTATTAATCTTGGTCACAGCCTTTGAGTCCAAACATATGAGCCTCACGGTCCTCTGCCTGCAGATCGGGTCAGTATTTCTGCCACGTCTTTCCGCACGTTTTATGGCCTGTCTCCCATTGTAATCTATTCTTTTTGATTTTTCCCACTATGTCCGTTCTGCTATAATCGTCTCCTAGTTCCGCATTGAATCTCTTCTCGCCTCTCGTAGTTATCGGTACGAGCCATACGTTTTCCTTTCAAAAAACCTTATGCTTAGTCTTATTTCCTCGGAGACTGGCGTTGCGATCCGTGAAGCTAAACTTCACTCGACATTTTTCGTGAGTTGCCATGGCCTAAATAAATAACCGAAATCGAAATGGCGTTTGAATCCCTTCGTTTATTATATTTGTCTACATGATTTGTCCCCGAGGTTCCTGCGTCTAGGCATTTGAGTTGTGTAACTTTTTTGAATTCGCAGATGCTCGTAGAGTAACCAACGCGTTTCGTCGACTCGTTTTCCTCGCTTTGGTTTACTTACATTTGTTTATTTTGTATTTGTCTGCGATAAAATATAATCCTAATTTTTTTATCGCTTTGCACGCAAACCGTTTACCGGCAATGACGGATATTGGGAGAGGGACTTGGGCTTTAGCCCCCCCCATCACCCCCCCCGGAAGGATTTCAATTTCTCCGCTACACTTTTAACATACAATTGTTGACAATAATTAAAACTTTTTAAACAAATTTTTCAATATTTTTTACATCATGTCGAATTCCCCCACAGATGTAACCAAATATCCGGTACGCTGCATACGCTGAACGACTTACTTACGGTTCGGTCCAATTTTACTCCTTCGTCTCGTCTTATATTCATCGCTCTGACTATTTTTTTTTCTCCAAAATAATATAAAATGTAATTGGGGAGAGAGAGAGAGAGCGCATCGCCTTGTGTCTCGGGCCAGTGTTCGCGCGGATCCAGTTGGAATTAAATCTCGATTATTTTTCGAGGTAAACGAAAATGTTCTGGTGTGTGAGCCGATATTAAAAAAAAAAAAAAAAAAAACAAATCTATTGCCGATACTACAATACTCCAGAAATCGTGATCGGAACTGTCGCCGGAGCACTCGCTGGCGTAATAAAATCGAGGGTGAACCGATAAAACGCATTAAATTCCTAAATCGCGCGATCGTAAAACTACCCCGTGTGGCCATATTAAAATGCCGGAAATCGGATTTTATTGCCTACTCTCGGTAGGTAACCGGTCGTATTATTTTCGAGTTTTCGACTGTCGACCAACCCCCCCGTTAATCACTCTTTAATATTCTTGTATGTCCGTTTGGCGTTGGATTTCAAAATCATAAAAATCTGAACGTGTTACTTGTATGCCAATTACGACACCACTAAAATGTAACGTGTAAATGCGTTTGAAACAAGGGCGTAGCGAGGGGACGGGGCATAGTAGGAGGGGTAATTCGACCACCCCTGCGCCTAAAATTGCGTTCCGTTATTTCCCTTATTATATTTCACGACCGTAAAAATAATTACAAACGTTCGAAATTAAGAGGAAGTAGGGAAGATAATAAAAATAAAAAAAAAATAAAACCGTTTTTATCTGCCGTATCCGTTACGGTATAGGATGTAACGCCGAACATTTTCGTTTGACAATTATTTTGTTCGTTTCAATTTTCTGAAAACGTATGTGATTTTTTTTTTTTATATTTAATTTTTTATCGCCGACAATTGCTACAACTGTTGCTTATTACTTATTGTATTCTAACCGTGTCACGTCGTCTCGTCGTTACGATGTAAGCACCATTTTAAGAGCAAAACACACCGGTATTCTGGTAAGTCAATAATGAAAGTTAAATACGAATATTTCGAATAAATCGAACCCAACTAGGTTTGATTTATACTGAATATACACTATTCGTTTCGGTTTTATTAATCGTTTAAAGAATGTAAGCACTAATGTCTACCCAATATCAATTAATGTTTGAACATTCGTGAAATCCACTGAAAATGTACGCGTATTGTTTAGTGCAATAATTTTTATTATACTTGTCTAGAACTTCATTAAAATACAGTTTTTACCAGTTGGTTTTAAGTATATAGACAATGGTAAAACGTAATAGGAAAACTATGAAAGCGTAAAAAAAAAAAAAAAAAAAAAATACTGAGCAAATTTTCATCTTTTAGAAATACAACACAATTTGTTTTAAACGTATAAATAGTACCAAATCTCAAGAAAAAAAAAACGTCGTCCCGCCTGTCCAATTGAAATCCGACCCGCGTTCATGAAATATTAAGAGTACGGGGCACGGGAGTTGACTAACTGCAATGCAAATATACACAAAAAAACTTTTCTTAAATTTCTAATAAGTATTTGTTTTAGGGTAAGCGATACAATATATTCGTCGTTTAATTTCTGCAGATTTAATTACTTTTCGAAACGTTTAAAATGCCGCGCAATACGAAGGAAAATCTTAAATACTAGTAGCAATATAATTTCTTCAAAAACGAGTAAAATATATTCTTTAACGATGGGAAGACCATAAAAAAAAAAAAAATAAAAATAATAATTATGTATTATAAAGCGAAAACGGCACGTCGCAGACTCAAAACACCCTCATCGACGACGACAGGTTTAGTTATTTTTTCCATTTTTTTTTTTTTTTTTTTTTTCCATTTGATTTTACGCGGGGAGTTTTAGAAGGCGAGACGCTCCCTCCCCGAAGGAAATTCCAGTCGGTAGTCGAATATTTATTACTACCCGATATATTTATGATATTATTTTAGTTATTACGATCAACGAAACTTGTTGGTCCATAAATTATTGTCGTATAAATCAAAAACGGCACGTGGGATTTGAATTTAAAATACAAAATTTGATATATATAAATTGGTACAAAACTGTTTGGGAGGGGGTTGATACACACGAGGTTTTTGGCATGATTTTTTGCAGCCCGACAATCAATAGGAGGTGTAGGCGTTTTTTTAGCAAAGGTCGGATGGTATTTTCAGACTTAATTTACCCCCTTCCCACCGTGATTTTCTTTTTCGGGACGGTCCTGGGTTTGCAATTCACAAAACGCGATTAGTTTTTCGGTCTCTTCCGTCGTATACAGAGTGTTTCTGAATTCAAATGGGCCACTAGTAACAGCGTTGCTCACTGAGGTGGCCTTTTTTTTTCCATCATCAAAACTTTTTTTTTTTTGTTTCTTTTTTACGCTTACTCTATGCATATTCACGTGAGTTTACAAATAAATATTCCACGATATTTCCCGCAAAGTCGTCATACGAACCGATTTCTCTCTCTCTCTCTCTCTCTCTCTCTCTCTCTCTCTCTCTCGTTTTCTGCCGCCACAATCAAGTGACGACCAATAACGGGGTTTAGTTTATTTTTCGGCCTCCAACACATCTGGTTTTTACGTTGGAAAAACAACGAAAACTATGGACGAAAATCGGTGTATGCTCTATATAATATAGCGACATCGTCCGTTTCAGAAACACGCGCTGTACGTTTTATACGCGCTATTTTCTTTTTTCTTTTCTCTTTTTACGTAACGACCAGCGATATTCTCAACGCACAAATACAGTGTGTTTACAAAAGGTGTGGGTTCTGGTCGTAATTGGCCGTTATTTTTTCGAAAATGAGAGTGGGCAGGGCAGTGACAGTTAATGGTGAACGCTACCGTACCACGATTACCGACTTTCTGTGGCCCCATCCCCGATACAATTGATATCATCGAACTATGGTTTCGACAAGATATGGAGCTCCGTGTCACGGTGCTGCAGAGACCTTAAACACTGTTGCACGAAAGGTTTCCAAATCGTTTGATTTCATTTCGAGGAGATCGAAATTGGCCGGCGAGGTCATGCGTACTTACTCCCTGCGACTTCTTCCTGTTGGGGGTTTGTGAAGTCTCAAGTGTACGAGACGAAACCTCACACGATCGCGGTTTTGAAGGAAGAAATACAGAGAGTCATCCGGGATATCACCAAGGAGAGTTCTGTAGGGCAGTAATCGCCAGCTTCCTTAACCGTGTGACTGTGTGCCAACAGGCCAGGGGAGGGGTCACATGAATGATATGATATTTCATACCTAAACCGGAAATTCTCCTGATTCCAATGATGTCATTTTTTTTTTTTGTTTTTTGATTGAAATGAATGTGTTATTTTGGCATTTTTAAAACTTTTTGTTAACACCCTTTATATATATATATATTGTCGTTATTAATATTATAATGTACGCGTTACTACCGGGCCACGGTGGCGGATTTACCATATTAAGTGCCTGGGTTTTCGATTTTAATTTATTATATTTTTTTTTTTTTTTTCCCCCGGTCCGTGCCGTTGTTTTAGTATATTATTATTGATCTAGAAATGAAAGAGAAAAAAAAAATAAACGAAATACCTACTTACGCGGGCCGACTTGGACGGCAGTAAATTACCACCGCGACGTCGTCGGTTCCGATGATTTATGGTTTCGAAAACAAAAGGAGTGCCGCCGCGGGCCCGTTGCCCGCACGTAGGAAAAATAAAAAAAAAAATTAAATAAAAATGTAAAGAGGAAAAAAAAAATAAATAAAAAATAATAGTTATATATGTTATTAACCGGACATGTTCCAACGATGAGGAACCAGTGACACCACCGGGGAATAAATACGTTTGTACGGAGAAACAGATGTTTTTTTTCCCGCCGATACGAATTGTCGTTATGAATGGACGGCGTATTATTGTAATCGATTATTATACCCGTCGTATAATTTTTTTTTTTTTTTTTTTTATAGCCTACTCGTGTTTTGGTCAGGTTCGGTTTCGACCCGGCGTTGTCCCCTTTGATTTATTTCACAGACCGACCGACCGATACCGCGTACCCTACTGCCGATATACGAGGTAACCGCGACCGCCGGTGCGCACCGGCACTGTCGTGGCGGCACGGCGTCTATGTTTTTTCTCGTTTTTTTTTTTTTTTTACTCGTTTTTCAAACGCGCGACGACCCGATTACATATTATTATTATTATTATTATTATTATTATTGGGTAGGCGTACGTATAATATTATTATTATACGCGACCCCGTCCGATTTCGTATCAGCCGCTAATATATTTTATAGGTTAACAGAGATTTATATCGCAAAAAAAAATGCAAAAATACCTCGACACTATTCAAATTTAATTTCATTTACAATAGCTTTAACGGCGAATGACGAATTGATTACGAGTGCTTTTTTTTTTTTTTTTGTTTTTTTTTTTTTGTACGTCATTTGTTGGAGATATCATCCGGCATCATCCTACTATATTAACTAATTGACAAAAAAAAATCTACTATACACAGAAAGGAATAAGACAAATATGCCCGCCGTCAACCTTTTTTTATTCGAATTGTACGTTGTACAAGCGATAAGAAGGGTTAATATAAAAAATATAATCTCGAAGTGAAAAAGACAGGAGTAACAATAGGACGTATCCAAATATCAATGATACGATTCGAAGACGATATAGTTTTGCTCGCTACATCTGAACAAATCTCCAAACAGCACTTACTGAAACGGATAACATATTTTTAACATTCAAATTAAATATAAATACGGTAAAAACAAAAGTAATGGTATGCAGCAAAGAAAATGTGACAGACAATTATATATAAATGTATATATCCCTCGGAGGCAACAAAACAGAGCGAGTAAATCGATTCAAATATTTAGAAAGCAATGATAAAATATCACAAAAGGAAATAAAAAGTAGGCAAAAAAGGTATTCCTAGTTAAGAATAAACTATTAACATCAAAAAAAATGTAAACCCCGGAACAAGGAAACGTTTGATTAAAACGTGTGTATGGAGTACAGCATTACAGCATCGTCGTTTATTTTGCTTTTAATCCCGGATATGCCCGAGTAATAATCGTAATGTATCGATAAAATAATGAAATTTAAAAAAAAAATTGTCAAACGTAAGCCGAAGGTGGTGGATTGCAAGGAGTCGATTTGGCATAAATTTGTCAAGGCACCGAGTAAAAACAAATTTAATGTCGCTTGTTCGCCTGCAGCGGTTTTTTTTAAATATTTATCTCGGTTTTTGGCATTTTCGTGTAAAAACTGACACGTTACATTTCAATTAATTATTATTGATATTGTTACATCAAAGCGTCTACGCGTGAAACTTTTCAACAATAAACTGCTGTAGGTAACTGTTATAAAACACGAAAAAACGACACTGCAGATACGAGTGAACAAATTATCCCGATACAAGATACGAATAATTGCAGCGTGTTTAGATACGTATCTCGAATGGTACTTCTTGTGTCTTAGGCACTGTCCACGACGTCCAAGGTCCACGTCCGACGTGTCTGTATTATCGAAGTCGAGACGAGACAGATGGAAAGTCGAATAAAAAGCCGATGCACACGACCGGTCCAGGCGGGTCGCGGTGCAAGGAATGCTGCGCAGGATAGATAAGAAATAAATCAATAAAAAAATTTACAAGAATAATTAAAAAAAAAAATTATAAGCCGACGTTACGTCGGATCGAGCGGTCGCCGGTCGTGGCGGCGTAGCCATACGGCCGGACCGCATTTTTATCAGCGGGCACGAAGAATTTGTGTTTTTTTTTTTCCAATGAGAAATTTCTTCCTGCATACCGGTATTAACTATCTAAGCGAATCGGGCAACTAATCGGGAATAATTTTTTTCCGTCGTTAATTAATATTTAAAGATTATCTAACTCGCAATGTGAAAATATCGAAACCGCTTGGGACAGTGGCGGCCATAAGGGGGAACAGCAGGTGGTTCTTCCCCCCTACCGTTGGACCTTAGCTTTATAAATTGAGACTGAATATTTTCGCAGTTACACCGCGGATCGTAAAATATAAATAATCGTCTTGATAAAACACCATCATGACACCGCTGCTTTAATACGAGTACAATTTTTTTTTGTTCAATTTTATTTCGAGCGTGTAACCCATTTTTCAAGCAAAAAAACCGCTTATACCCGCACATTTTCAATCCGTGTGTCCGTAATTACTTTTTCCGAAACGTTCAGTTTTTTTTTTTTTTTTTTTTTTTCCCGCAAACTAATCTTTATTAAATGCAAAAAAAAAACTGATCGAGTCCGATTTTTTTTTTGTTTATATACATTTTTAAATCGATTTTCATGAGACGCGTTTTTACCATAGTCGCCATAGGTGTTTTTTTTTTTTTTTACAATTTTCGCCCCTCTCACACTGATTCGTTTCCCCTGGCACGTAAATCAGTGGACATTGTCTCAAACGAAACATATATGAGGAAAATATTATCATCGTTTTAGCATTTTTCGTCGTACTGAAATAATCACCTAACACAGCTCTTTGTATTTATTGTATCGACTATAACATTTCCGCCCGGCGTTGCCCGTGCCAATTTGATAGTAGAACTTTTTTTTTTTTTTTTTTTTAAATCCTTTTAGATATCAATAAAAGAAATTTAATTTATTTGTAATAACTTTTTCGGTTAGTCAAAAATACTCCAAATTGTTCGCACCGGATCTTGAAAGATACAGATTTTCCGCTCGGCGGTAATTATTATTTGATGAAAACAAAAAAAAAAATGTCCAGACCCTCGACATTTTTTTTATAAAATTAAAAAAAAAACCGACGACAATATTATCGGTACGTTGGTTTTATCCGTGTTGATTTCCGAGTTACCTTGGCGACAACGGAACAAACACGACTAATAACTATTCCGCTCAGAATCGGTTTTCGGTTCGCAATCTATTATCGTTATATTCGAATTTCCCAATTATCCACCTGCCTTAAACAAAAGTTGTTTTAAAATACTCCATTATATTTATTTATTTTTTTTTTTTTTTTTTTTTACGAGTTTTACGTAGGGAAAGTGTTGAAATAAAAACCAATTTTCCCGTCTGTTTTAGCAACAGCGGAAATATACTTTCGTTCGAAATCCAAACCATTGAAATCGCAACACAATAATACCGATGCTTTCCCATCTCGCCACGGTATTATATTGTTTTCCGCGCCTGTTACTATTATATTTTATATTATAGTCTTGATTTTAGCCAATTTACAAAAAAAAATAATTTACAGTCCCGTTATGGTTTAAAAAAAAAAAAAAAAAAAATATTATTATTTTAATATTTAATATTATTCCGTGCGGCTCGTATATACGTATGTATAATATACTCGTTAAAAAAAAAAAAAAAAACACTAACAAATTAACTTTCCCGTAAATTTAACGAAAATCCATTAAATTGAACGTATATTCTATAGCCGTTTACGAAATTCCGTTAAAACAGGTAATGTACTTTTGAAATATATTTTTTTCGTATATATATATATTTATTTTATTATAATAACGTCTATTTTTTTTATGGAAACCGAAACGGGGAGACGATTGCCGGGCGCCCGTGTATTCGTATAAAATATCGTTTTGGCGGGCAACCTGTACAGATTAGTACACGTTCGATTATTATACACGATTCTACTCGGATCGTCTAAAGTCGTAAAAAAAAATTTGAAAAAAAAAAAAAAAATAAAAGAAAAAGAAACGCGTGCGCGCACACACACCGTATTCCCGTATCGAGAGACGGAAACGAGCTCAGTGACCGTCGCGGTGTCGCCCCGCGGCCGAGGGGTATAAATCATTCGCAGCCGGTCGTCACCGGACGAGCTTAATGTTCTATCCAATTTGGCGACGGTCGAAAAACAACAATATTACGAGTAGATATGTTTTATACAAACGTAATTTGTGTATAAAAAAATAAAAAATGAAAACGAAAATAGTATATTAACGCTATTATTTTATATTATAACCGCCGCGTGGGTCGTAACCCCCACAGACAACGGCGACTGTAAAATCAAATCCAGTCAATTGCCGGTGTATTTTTTCCGTTTTTTTTTTTTTTTGTTTTAAGTTTGTTATCATCGGACCGCGTTTATTCACCTCGTGCATATTATCCGGATTTGCACCGCATAATTTCATTACGGGTATAGATTCCGGCCGGGCCGAGGGATCTTTTAGGTTTTACGACGATGAATATAATTTTTTTTATTTCTCTGCAAATACAGTAGATTCCGTCTGGTCCGTACGCACTCCTGTACTGTCGACGGTTTGCAAAATTTTGTCTAGTTGGCAATTGAAAGAGACGTCATTTTTCGATATTAACTATTGGGTTTTTAAACGCGGCAGAAAAAACTACTAAAATACGTTCGTCGACTTTCTCGAGTTCCATCGTTTTCCATCGTAACCTTCACATCAAATGTAACTTTTTAATATAATGGCGTGTAGAATGTATTTCAATTGTGGGGGTATTTATAGACAATTTGATTTTTCAAGGTTTTAACTCTTAAAGTGGGAAATTTTAGATTTTGAGACCTGAACATTTTTTATTTTGTTAAAGTCTAATTAGCTTTATTCTAAATATGATAAAAAAATATCTCCAAAATAGGTAGTCACAAAACTGTTTTTTATAGTCGTTTTATATAAGTACGTTGAACAATTTTTTTTAGGTTATATTACACTTTTCGAAATTTCAGCGTATACTACACAGTGCAAAGCGTACTCCGTATGAAATTGACAATACTATTTCACACTAAAGCTCTGTTCAGAATCTTTTTATTGAAATAAGTGATTTATCGTGTCTTTCGAATTCAATACATCCGCCAAGAGTAACCTATCCAAGTGCGCCTTTTTTTTTTTTTCATGGTTTTTTTTATTATTTTTTTAAACATATTTCAGAACAATTTAGTTCCGAGTCTCGTTGGTAATTTGTAATAACCTAACCGTCGAAACGATGGAAACGGTGTGTTTCGAATCTGTAAATTATTTTACAGTATATTTGCACAAACCGTTGGGGTTCCTGGGGGCAAATTTACAGATTTCGGAACCGGGGACTTTGCCCGTTCAAAAATTTAAAAAAATCCGTATTTTATTTCGTAACTTATAAGTACGTGGATTTCTTTTTTTCTACGTTCCTTTGCCAGTTCATCAAAGGTGTCGTCTTAGGATAATTAAATAACGAAAATAAAATCATTAGGCCCGGCCCGCGTATTTATCCGCATAAAAACTAAAATTACTCAAATACGCCTAAAAACAACTAACATTAATGTTCCGTGCGAATTTCACGTCTCTACTAATATTTTTAACCAAATTACAATAAAAAAAAAATAAAATAAAATTACCGTTATTGTCCGTACGTTTTTCCGCTTCTCTCCATATTCTTTGAGAAAAGGTATCGAATCTTTTCAGCCGATAATCGTTGTAGATAAAAATCGTATAATTTACTCGATTATTTCGAGTTAAAAATACCATAAACACATAAGTTACAAATGTAAAAGAATAACGGTCGTACGGGAAACAGACATTTGTATTTCTTTGATTAAAATAAAATCCAATTTAAATAAAATGTCCGGTTAGGATAGGTAACCTATAAGGACCGAAAATATTTTTTATTTTATTTAAAAGGTTCCGGTTCCGGTACCCAGTTCTTGTCGTGAACGTGGCGTTTTTCTCGGCCGCCTATAAAGAAGGGCGGACGATTCAAAAAAACGAAGGAGAAAAAACTACAAAAAAAAAAAACGTCATATGATATAGAACAAAATAGATTTTTAATATTCGCTAAATAGGTATTCGAGGGCGGGAAAAATCCGCTGGCTCGGACAGTATAGTAATATCATAATAATAATAATATCTTAACAAAAAAAAAAAAAAAAAAAAAAAACAAATAATAATAATATTATATATATATATATATATATATAAAGAATTAATTCTAACAAAAAATAATTTAGACCACTTAAAAATATTCGTATTTTGTACAATTTCTATAAACGTATGTAATATAGGTACGTGTAATGCCGTTAATTTCTGCGTATATAATAAAATGGCCACTAATACATATATTTATGTCACTGGCAAAATGTTAAAATAATAATATTACAATTTAAAAATTAATATAGGTATAATTAATTAATAAGCAAATCGCGATGGTTGGAGTTGTGAAAAATTAATATTAAAAATTACTCGACGACAAAAAAAAAAAAAAAAAAAAAAATGAATGGTAAGTCATAATAATACGAGTATGAAAAAAAATATACACTTTACTCCGGTATTGGTACCCCTGTCTCCCGTCAAAAGAGCAAAAGCAAAAGATTTAACTAAAAAAAAAACCGCGAATTGAAAATGAGATGTATCAAATCGTATTTTTACGAGACTCTCCGTAAAAAAAAAAAAAACACCAAAAACGTCATTTCAGCGGATGTTCAAACGGTACCTACAAACTACGTGTTCGGTGGCAAGCGTTCAACTTTGACCGCTAAAGTAAAGTTGAGTTTACGAGGATTCGGCTAAAACGCTTACGATCGTTGTAAATTTAACTAAATATTTGATTATTTATAAGAACGGTCGCCCTAACATTTGTTCGTTGCAAGTTTTATTTTATTTTATCAACGATTTTTAAGACTCGAAGTCTGTCGTCACGGTGGCTGGAGCGTTTGGGTGAGTGGGTGAAAATAGCAAAAAAATCCCGCATCCCAAACCGTTTAAAATAAAAAAAAAAAATAACTTAAACTATAGTGGAAAGGCGTCTCGAGAAAAATGTTTTTACAAATTTGTTTAAAACAAAAATCAGTTGGTTTTTTTTTTTGTTGCATTTAATAATTGTAAAAAATAAACTGGAAGTATCAATGTCGCTGCTCGGCCCGGAAAAAATGATATGCGGACATACGGATAATGCAGGCTGATTTATCTTCAAAAATATGCTTAAATAAAATCGTTTTTAAATTTTACTCGTATTAAACCGACGATGGATTTATCAAGACGACCCACACATTTGTTTATCTGCGGTGAAACTAAGAAAATATATGACGCCAATTTTTAAAGCTTCGGTCCAAACGGAAGAGAAACGGGGAGAACCACATTAGTCGTTCCCTCTGATAATCGCCACTGCCGAATAAAATAACGGAGAGAATTATCGGCAGAGGATAGGGAAACGTGGCGGCAAATTCGGTCGGAGGGCCCGACTTAGAGGCCGAAACCATCAGAAGAAGAAGAAGAAGAATATTTGTTTTCGCTCTTTTGACACAGAACCGCCGTTTGTGTACACTTGGGTAAGTATCACTGATTATATCATATATGATTATGAATTGTGGTGGTTTTAATGAGATCAAGCGTTTTTTTTTTTTTTTTGTTCGCTTACAAACGTAGTTATTTTTGATTTTATGCTCGAAAACCATCGGTTGGTTTTATTGATAGGATTTTATTGTTATTTAAATGTTTTTTTCGACATAGGTACGACGTAGTTTTTCAGCGACAAGACCGAAAAACAAAAAAAAAAATAAAAAAACAAAAAACAAAATACATTATTATTTTTATGGAGGCAATCTTTGGTTTATACTTTTTTTTTTTTTACACAATATCGCATTCATAAACTGTGGTTAATTTATAATCCGGTGCAATACGCGACTAAATTGAGTGATTTTCGTGTCAATTATATATATATATATAAATAAATATTAATAAAAATTAAATCGTAAAATTGAAATGGCAAAAAATAAAGAAAAAAAAAAACAATAAGCCGAAGAACTCTTTTTTAAAATAAAGAGAGTTTGTAATTTGTATAATAAAAATAAGCAATAATATTATAATATGTTAACATTTTTTTTTTTTTCTTTCTTTTATTTCTCCTCAAGTAAGCGTATCTTATAAAAAAAAAAAAAAAAAAAAAAAAACAATACGACGAGTCGTGTGTGAGTGTGAGTGTATGTGTAATTTTTTTTTATACAAAAAATAACTTCAACAAAATAACAAATATATATATATATTTTTTTTTTTTTTTTTTTAATACCACTATTCTTACACAATAATAATTATTGTTGTTTATATATATATTTATACAATTTACGAGGAAAATGTGATGTTTCACTATATAGACTATATTATATAATATTATATACACGTATAACATAAAAAAATACAAATAAAAATTGGTTATTCTAATTATGTATTATTATTTTTTTTTCTCTATATATAAACGTAATATGTACAAATCGTAATAAATAAAAATCTATATAATTAACGTTACTAGTATGATATTTAAAAAACAAAAAAAACTATTTTTTTTTTTTTTTTTACCCATTAAAATTATTATATTGTATGTATCCGGCAAACGGATAAAAAATATAATAAAAATCGAAAAATATCGGAACATCGGTCGTAATAATAAACGCGCTATATAATATATTTAAATATATATATAATAAACGGCGTGATAAAAAAAAAAAAAAAAAAAAACAACAAAAAATTAATAAATATCGAAATATTCAGAGGATTGTAAATGTACGGTGTTATAATTCCGATATCTGTACACGATGACCACTGTGAAACCTTAACGGCTGACTGTTTCGGCGCGATAGGCGGTCGCGGCGTTCCGTTCGTTCGACAAGAGGAGTCGACAGAAATTTAGGCTAAGAATCGCAACAAAAAAAAAAAAAAAAATATTTATATCCGAGGGCGAGACGGCGGCGGCGGCGGCTACGGAATGAATATCCTCGGGGGGGTATCCGTCTGTAAATATATTAATAAAAATAATATCACGGCGCGGAATCGGGTCAATCGTTCAGTTAATCAGCCGGGGTATTGTGCCCGGGCGACCGGGGCCGGGGACGACGTCGGATCATTAATCACCCGGGACGATTAAAATACGACAAAAAAATAAATAAAATAAAAAGGCGAGAAAAACGATATAGGATTTCGTCGAGGCACGCCGCGTAATCGTATCGTGAAATTGTATTTTTATTATTACGTAGGTACACGACGACGGGCGTGGATGGGATGGGGTGGGGACACTCGTATAACAGTACGAGAGCTGCGTTCGCTTTTGAACCGGCGGTGACGGTCTTGTGGTACGTGCGCGCGCGCTCGAGGAAAGCAAGGCGGAGAAATAACGCGTACGTTTATTTATTTATTTTTTTTTTTTTTGTTATTTTGTCGACGAATAAAAACAAAAAAAAAAAAAAAAAAAATACAAAATAAATAATAATAATCCTATCAAGCGGTAAGTGCGAAAAACGTAAAAACGCGTAAACGGCACACGTGCGCTAAGCGGTCGGGAACCGCTTTGGCGCGCCGCTTCGGACGAATATTATTATTTTTTTTTTTTTTATCGAAACTTAAGCGCGCGCGCGCGCGCAACGGTTTGACCCCGACGACGGCGGTCCCGGTCGTTCCGTGAAAGAAAAAAAAAAAAAAAAACGCGCTTTTTGTTTTACGTTTTGTGTTTTGCGTTTCGTTCTCTCTCTCTCTCTTTCGAGTGCGCGCGCCCGCGTTATTGTAAAAAAAAACCGTATATAATATAATAACTTTCGGCACAATAGTCGTTCGTTAAGGTGCCATTGTATAACATTATTATTATTGTTATTATTATTATTATTATTATTATTATTATTATTATTTTGTAATAGTCGCGGCGACCGAATTCCTCCGGAGGTAACCGGGCCGGTTAGGTTTCCGCGCAGAAACCAGGAAAAAAAAAAAAAAAACACAAAAAAACGTTACCTCCTGCCCGTGAGCCTTCGCCCGTTAGTCCGCCGCCGCCGCCGTCGTCGTCGTCGTCGTCCTCATCACGCGGAAACCATTTGTCTGACCGCGGCGGGCTGGCCGTCGGCCAACATACCGACGCCGGTTCCGCCGCCGACGTACGCGCCGACGGCCTTTGGCCCGTTCAACATCATCTGCAGCTGCTGTTGCTGTTGTTGCTGATGCTGTTGCTGTTGCTGCTGATGCTGCTGCTGCTGCTGCTGCTGCTGATGCTGCTGCTGATGGTGGTGTTGCTGCTTGTGTTGCTGGTCAGCCGCGACCGGGTGGTCCCCCGCCTTCTGGTGGAGTTGGTGCTGCGCAGCCGCCACCGCCGCCGCCGCCGCCGCCGACGCGTTCTTGGGCTGGTGCCGTTTCTTGTGCAGCGCCAGGTGATCGGACCGGGCGAAACACCGTTCGCACACCTCGCACCGGAACGGTTTGTCGCCCGTGTGCTTGCGATAGTGTCTGGTCAGCTCGTCCGACCTGGCGAAACTCCACTCGCACGCCGACCACGTGCACCGGTACGGTTTTTCGCCTGCAAACCAATAAAACGGTCGCACGTTAATACAATATATTATTTTTTTTTGTGTTTTTTTTTTTTTTTTTTGTTAGAGCGTTCGAATTTGAGGACAGGGGGCGGGGCCGTTTTTACGGTTTTGCCGGGTGAGGGCAATTGCATTTTTAGCCACAACATTTCTGTCCGTTACTTCGGTTCGAACGGACCGCGAGAATCAATCAGACCCGGTGTACAAGTCGATACAAGAGTTCAACTGGTGTTTAGATATTACGGATTACGGATCAAGCGAATCGTCGCGATTCGAAATTAAGTTCGGGTTTCAGTTTACAGGAATCGCTCGCGTCAATCGCCTCGATAATATTTTCTATAATCTGTGCGAGTACACACACTGAAGCGTTTTATTTGTAAAACCGCTCACGAATCGATTCGAAATAATTCGATCTGATTCGGTGTGTTTATTGTTAATAAAACGATCGACTGCATTACGAAATTGTCTTATGGACGGAATCATTTCAAGGGGCCGATCCAAAAGACTTAACGACTCTTTTTCCCACATCGTCGCTAACGAACAACGATTCTGAGCGATGCAATAGAAAACCGGATTATATTGATATTAGCAAATACAGAAAATAAATTACAATTATTGTCCGTGTTTTTTCGTCTCAAATTGCCGTGTATATTTATGATACCGAAAAAGTCTTGGCATTTACATTTAACGGATAAAAAATAGGAGACGTATACACAAGAAAAAAAAACTATTTGTCACTTATGACGATGACCTCGTGTAAAATGTTCAATAGTTTCTGCTCGGCCTAAAACCGATTTTATCCACATAGAGTCAAAATAAAAAAAATTATGCAGACTACAGATCCGAAATGCTATAAGAAAAGACGTAAACGTTCGAAAATCGGAAACAAGGATTTTACACGTCGTAGCTAAACGACAATACACGTCCCCATTTAAAATTATGCCGCCCTTAAGAAAATTACCATGTGCATATTTATTGAACGAAACACTTACAATAAAAAAACTCGTACATTCATACTTAGCGATTTCACTCCCTCAGTGTAAAGTGTAGAAAAAAAAAATTAAGAAAACCTTATTGTTTCCATTGTAACAAAATGCACGTAACATTGTCAACATATTTTTTAATACTTATTTGTATATTTACTTTAGTTAAAAACTTGCTGCTAGGGGCAATTGCTCCCCCTCCCTGTTAGTTGTGGCTCTGGCAATCGGCCAAAAGTTTCTCAACCTTTGCATGTATAGGCGACCCGAGATGTAATTTACCCAATTTTTCACGTGTCTTTTAAAAAATAATAATTTTCAACGTGGACACTACGAGTCGGAGGGGCTACCCTCATCTCACATAATTTTTTATATTACCTCGACTAAAAGAATCTATTACTTTTCATTTATTTTTTTTATGTAATACGCTCCTGTTTACTTATATGCTAATACCGAGTCAATAACGATATCAAGAAGATTTAAAAAAATAAACGATTTCTATCACGACTACACGAGTAATAGGAGGTGGTATCCATAGTGAAGTCGACAATATTGACTATTTGATACCGAGCAGCAAAATGCGGGTTAATATCTCGCCAACAACTTATTCAACGGTTTCCGTGAATGTTGACCGATAGCATTACAAGACCAACAAATAATGAATTTACATTTGTCTGTTTTTTTTTCTTTTCTGGCGACCAATTCGAAAACATTCATGACCCGCGATTGGATCGCGACCCATGGGTTGAGAAACGCCGCGCTTAACGACGACGATGACGACGAGGACGTTAAAGCGTGGGCAGCATTACGCTCTCGTAATGTTATGATAATAATGCGTAAAACAATGGGGAGAAGAAGGAGGAAAAAAAAAAAATTCGCGACCAAAGAGCGTATGAATACGACGGTATTATTATTATACGGTCCCCGGGGAGGCGCGTCCCACATCCGTCGTTCTACTAAACCGAGTGTTCGATTTTTTTTTTTTTTATATTCTTATCCTATTCGAATTCCATTGTCGCGTCTGTCGGTGTGTGTGTGTGTGTGACCTACGCGGTACATAATAATCGACTCAATCGAGACCAATTAAAACGAAAACGATTTCCGACGGGCCGCGGATTCCCTACGGCCCCGTCGCCGCGCGTAGGCATTACAATATCGAAATCATAATTATAGACGGAGATAGAAAGAGAGAGAATGACGTCCGTTTGTCATTTTTCTTATTTCTCCCGTCTGCCCGATAGCTATTGGCGTATATTGTACTCGTTTACACGTGCGCAGTTAGTATTTTTAATACGCGAATAATATGTCGGCGTCACGGCGCGATCTGCAAATAAGTGTCCCGGGCGGAGGATTTCGTGATGATTTCGAACGAGTGTGGACAAACAAAAAGGAAAACAAAAAAATCGTCCATAACGACGGCGTTATATACGAACACGAGCAGCATATTAAATTATATTCTCGCGCGTGTGCACACGGGGCGAATATAATCGAAAATTCGGACATAAGGACTATTTAGGATTTCATTTTAACTTCACGTGCTTCCGTAATACGCGAGTTTAACAAAACCTTAACGGTTTTTTATTTGACGTTCCGCCATTTCGTTTTCATTCGCCCAGCGACTTTTAATGGTTGACTTTGTTGACTCGTAGTTTAGAAGCAAAAACAAATTATGTTTTAATACGTAACTGTGATGTTTCGATGTTATATAATGTGATAGTAAGACAAGCGTAACGATACCAGAAAACGAGACGAGATAATTTTATTGCGAAACACTAAAATAATAATTAAAAAAAATTAAAAAAAACGTCAACAGTTCCAGTAGAATAAACTCTGTGTAAAAAGGGCTGTATATCGTAAAATGTTTGGAAAATAATAAAATAAAATGTTGACGAAAACGTGCAAATGTAATTAAAAAAAACGAATAATTCTAGTCCTCGTCCGTGTAAAGTTGTATATGTATAAAGGAAACCCCCCCCCCCCCCAACAGAATTCGATTGTCTTCGTTATCTCGCAGGAGATATCGCGACGAGTTAATGGTCGTGGCACACCCTGTATAATATATATATATATACCTACGGCGGTATAGTTGTCGCTTTGGCTTTCTCGTCGTCGTCGGCATATATTAATATTTTCAATAATCGCCAGTGTACGAATGATTGACGACGATATACGAATCTCCGGGCGAACCGAACTCGGCCGGATATTATCGATTCTCGTATACATTTTTTTTTAAGTTCGGTGCCCGATTAATTGAAATGGCGGCCAAGTGCGCAATCCGAGTGGGGGGGGGCCGGTCCGTGTAATACAAAATACGCGTCGAACTCAGAACAAAAATTCCGTGTGTGGGGGGGGATGAACAAAAAATAAATTTATATATATATATATATATTCCGTTGAATGTCAATTTTTAATTGTATTCGTGTTAGTCAGATCTATACAAAAATAATATATATTATTATTTTCTAGGATTTCATATTTTTATGCCAAGTGCACACGTGCAATTGCGTTAATTCGGGCCTGCAATAGAGCCGGAGAGTGGGGGGAAGAGGGATTTTGTTTGTTTTTTGAAATCCAGACACAGACTAGTACAATATTTATCTAAAGATAAAAGACAATTGTTCCGAAGTCGTTTAGACGTACAGATAAAATGCAATTATTATTATTATTTTTCTTTTTTCATACCAATAAATTATCCAGATAATTACTAAAACGATTATTATGTTTTATCTTAGATAAACTTCAGGTAGATTCAAATACAATTTCCAACTAGTAGATAAGATAAAAGATAAAATAAATAAGTCATCTAGCTAAGTATTAAAGCATTATTTTTTTCGAGTTGAGTTCAAAAGTCGAATGCTCGACCAGCTCTCCGCACGTATAGTATAATTGAGAAACACTAATAAATAATAATTGTTATTTATTATCGGGCGGTAGCTGTACGAATTCACGGTTGTTTGGCGTATATACGACTCGGTTTTCGGAGTGCGTAGTAAAAAAAAAAAAAAAAAAAAATGGCATATAAGAAAATATTGCGCGGTATATTACATTATGACCGGGGCAGACAGATATCTGGTCATGGAATAAAGAAAATATTAAGATCACCGCCGGCTCGAGTTATCATTCCATGAATTTTCAACGGTTTAAATGCACACGCGATGCAGCCTACAACCGAAATGCACCCATCGTACCCGGTTTATATTTAGCCATTAAATAATATCCGAGTCCGGGATTTCGGCGGCGTCGCAATCCGCGCGGAAAATATATTTAAAAGTAGATTACAATATTATACGCGCGCTTTTGTTGTCGTCGCGTCCGTCCCGATATTAATCGAATCGATTACCGCCCACATGTTACAATATTATAATAATATATTGTTTAAAGACGGAAGCGAGTCACGTCCCGTGAAATAAAAAAAAAAAAAAAACCCCTTTAATCGAGGCGCATAATTTAAAAATAATAAAAAAAAAAAAAAACTCCGGTAAAACGATCCGATAGGTTTTTTTTTAAATTTTTTTTGTTTTTTTTTTATAAATAATATCGAACCCTCTGCGTACGATTATTTAGTAGTATTATTACCGTCGTCGTACATCACTACGAATACGTATATTACGCTCCGCAGTCATCGTCGTCGTGTGTATTTTTTAATTTTTCGAGCTCTACCCGACCAGAGTTCCTATTTCGTATACACGTATATTATAATATTATTATCTCGGAACGCGATACGCACTTTACACACACAATAACGGTTTATGATTATTGCCTATACACTGCGCGGGTGGGTTATGCTCGTATTATACGGTTTATTATTTATTTATTTATTTATTTTTCGTCGTCGTCGTCGTCGTCGTCGTTGTCGTCGTTGTCGTCATCGCATTATTTAGTTGTTTTTTTTTTGTTTTCTAATTCGAAATGTACCTATTATTATTGTTATTATTATTATAGGCATAATACCGGTTGACAATTTACAATTCACCAACGTTTACGCGGTCGCTCGAGCGGAAAATTGGACCATCCGGCAGCGCGCCGTGTACCTATATATTATACACACACACACACGAGTGTATTATTAATATTATCGTTCTAATCATTATTACATACACCGTCGCGTGTTCCGGGTGACGCTATCGGAAAATTGGTCGGTTTTGCGACGGGTAGATGGCTATATAAATATATATATTTATCATTACAAACGGAGGATGGAGAGTTTTGAAAAAAAAAATAATAAAAATATATATATATATATATAATAATTACTCCCAGGCTACTATTGGGAAACGTTTGAATCGAGTGCGCGCTCTGGTGTTTGAAATTGTAACCGTGCGCGCCGCCGCCAGTAATGTAATTTTTTTTTTTTTTTTTTAGGGACGGGCCGACGCACAAACCGATATAGACGATATAGGTTAAAATCCGTCTGTACAAGAGGTATCCGGAACACGATTAAAGCGTAAAATAATATCGGGGTTTCTTTTCCTTTTTTTTTTTTAGTTCATTAGCCAAACATGGTTAATTAATAATAACGACAGGCTGTACGATTTATTCGCGGTTAAAAATGTTTTACAGTCGATTTTTTTTTACTAAAGCAATAGAATTGGCGATAGACATACACAATTTTGTGGGTGCTAAAACTCTATACGACTAAATACGTGTTAGAAAATGTAGGCGATTTCCATCCCCTCTCTCTCATCATTAACTCAATCGATAAACTTACAATTTCAACACTGTGTTCTACAATTGTACGCGTTTATAGGATATTTCGGTAATGTTATGGTGTCGTGTTTTCCCTTTGCAATCAAAGTAACCCGGAAACCAACGAAAATACAATTTAAAACTATTTGGTTTCCTACAATTTCCTAAAATGTATACAATTATTTATTAAATAATCTACAAATCATAATTCAAAATGAATAAATGAATAAAAAATAAAACTATTACAAATAATATCTTGTTAACCAAATCAACAATCGTAACTATGTACACATATTACAAACGCGTTTAAACTTATGTTGAGAAATCTAAAACTATTGTCGTTTGTTGGTATTTTTACAAAAATATTTTATATAAAATACTATCGGATGAAAAATCCACACTAACAAATAAACGTGTTCCAAGAGTAAAAGTGTAAAAAAATGAATATTCCGGATAAAATATTGAGAATACGGTACAATTTTGCATATAAATTACCTTCGATTAGAAAATCCGTATATTTTAAAGTACGCGCGTGAAATAATATAACATTTTTACTAGCTGAAAAAGTGTTATTCCGAGGTGAAAAAACACAATATTGCAAAACTATTCGCTCAGAATCGCAAAAAAAAAAAAAAAAATAAAATAAAATACGACGTCGAGAAACCGTATGTTAAATCCACTGATTTCCCGTTTCAAGTATCTACGAAAGGCAGGTTACGGTTATACGATACAGCTGATACTGCAGACGGATTTTCGACGATCAAATGCTGTAGAAAGCATACGGATCGTACGAATGAAATTTAAGCGTATATTATAAATTCGTTTTTTTTTTTTTTTTTTTTAAAAACAAAAATATATTTTATGCTCCTTGTCGCTAAGACCGCATAGGCATAGAGCTGCATCAGGAGCGAAAACAAAACAGACTCGTTTGGTGGCGATTGTCTACCGAACACAATCGCGAAAATTGTCGTTTTCCGAAACTGTCGCCCCGCGCGCACTTAACGAGAGTTATTGTAAAACGTAAAAAAAAAAAAAAAAAAAATGACCAAGAGAAAAATAAAAGAATTAATATAATAAGCTCCCACGGCGGATGCGCCGCCAATGTTTACAACTCGTATTATTATATTTAAGTAGGCACCGGATTCGTCTATTCAATAATATAATATGTTTTCATAAAACACACACGGCCCCGTAGTGGTCTAAAGAGCGTTTGTAATATTTTGTTTGGTATTTTTTTTTTTTTTTTTTTTTTTGTAACTGCACTTTTCTATTATTTCGAAACGCCGGCCAACAATATAAATTCGCTACTAATAATAATATCCTTCGCAAAACGAAATAACAATTACAATGCACCCGTTCCCGTACGCATCCGTATTCGTACCGCGGTTATTATTTTCGTCAACAAGTGTTATTGCGTATCACAGTACCTAAATCGAAGGAGTACGAAACAAAAAAAGAAATTAGTATCCTTTTACAAGTGCACGTGTGCAACTCGGATTGGATTTGATACGTGTACAGTGATAATTGTCGAATCTTTTGACGATTATCGATATTGAAATGCCGCGCGCGCGAGCGCATAAACGTAGAAACACATTATTATCTTGTGTATTTTTTTTATTATTATTATTGTCGTATACTACATAGAAGAACATAATATCGGATTACGGCAATAATAGTACTGGGTTAAATGCGACAACAATAATTTATAATATTTGCGTTTTTTTTTTATTATTATTATTTACAATTAACCTGCGGAGCCGTGGTGCAATCGCGCGCATACCGCCTATCAATATACGTATATTTTTTTATATTTTTTTCGTAAATATATTATATAGTGGGTATTTCGTCATAGTATTATTATTATTATTACCATTACACTCGTATGATGTGTGTAAACACCTATTATAATATTTTATATAGCTGCGGTGTATGTCGTCGTGTTGTTAAAAAAAAAAAAATAATAATAATAAAACCAGATGTGTTATGCGCGGGTATACATCTATTTCGTTAGTTAGTTAGTTTTTTTTTTTTTTTTTTTTCCGTCGTATACTATTGTAGGCCGGCTAAACGTAGCGATGTAAATAAATATCGATTTTTGTTATATTTCATCCGCTGACGTAATAAATCGGATTAGTTACGGTACGGGACACTGATAAGACACGTATGATTTATCCGAATAATAAAGACGAAATATAATCGTTCCGGATCCATCCGGATATTTAATTTATTGTCGCGATAAATTAGTTAGTATTTTTTTTTTTTTTTTTTTAATCGTCTATTATCATAATAGCGTTTATTATAGCCGGTATAGATAAAACACAACGTAAACGGTTACCGTCGGATAGATTCGGTAATTCCCATCTGGACAAAACGATAAAAGTATTGAGACGACAAAAATATTGTCTGGGCATAAGTCTCGACGCCGGTTGTCGGTAACGTGACAAGACATGCCCAGCCGCAACGTTTTACTGTTGTCAACCGTTCCCCGGCAGACTATCGCAATACCGTAACGCCTACCCGCCGAGGGGTTGGTTTTCCATTTGCATAGTCTTTGTTTCTGCCCGACGTGGGTTCTTCAACGAATAAGAATAAAAACACCAAGAGTTTTTCAACTGAAAAAGAAACTGCCCGAAGGAGGTTTGTTTAGAACGCGGACAGGGCACGTCCGGCGATGTCCAAAACCGTTACACCGCACGGCGCTGGATAGTAACCCGGCGGGGAAAAGGCCCCCCCCCCGAAGTGCCCGGAATGAGGTGACGTATTCAATAGAGACGCGGAAGAACGTACTGGAATTGAATTTGGAAAGCGCGAGAGACCATCAGACACAACAGACAAAGGCTGGCGTGTGTACGATTTGAGAATTTGCGTTTTAGCGATTTTAACTAATTTAAGAAAAATTTCGTCAACTCGAAAATATCGGAGTTCACGTACGTTAATAATTAGTATGACGTCATATTGATTTTCGATTGCTATACGGACGGTCCGGTAGAAAATATATTCAAGAGAATTAAAAATTGTTATTTTTGTAACGAGAGAAACAAAAAAAGCGTAACTTTCTCGATTAAAAACGAACAAAATACAGTAGAACTCCAATTATCCGAACGCCAATCATCCGGACGTCCAATTAACCGGACGAGAAAAATACGCTAACCTAACCTAACCAAATGTTGAAATAGCTGAAATACAAGAGTGTATAAGCCAAGTTCACGTATATAGCGATTGTGATGAAGAGAATATAAGTGAGTGGTTGCTTATGGATACAAATGATCCTGGATATCAAATACTTTCGGATGATGAAATAGTTCGTAACTTATTTGAAGAAGATGAAACTGAAGAAGAGGAAAATGAAACTGACGATTTGACTGAAGGTGAAAATGGGCCGTCTCATTCTGAAGCTTTTGATGCATTGGATTTGGCGTTTAAATGGTTTGAGAGACAAGAAGAATCAAACACCACTCAATTGTTGCAATTAAGAAGATTGAGAGACCTAGCTGCTCTAAAGAGAAAGTCAACTATGAAGCAAACTAAAATATCATCATTTTTCAAAATAAAATAAATTATGTGCCAAGTCAGCTTTTTTTTTGGTTTTAAATTATGTCACGTATGTACTTTAATTAAAGCTTATTTTGTTTCAGTTGAATATCTAATAAAATTACATATTTGTTTATGGTTACGTGTGTATATAACTTTTGATATATCATATGTCAATCATCCGGATATTTGCTTATCCGGACCACCCTTGACATTAATTAGTCCGGATAATTGGAGTTCTACTGTAATGTCTAATAAATAATTTGTGTGCAAGTACGACCGGTTTCGATAAAAAAAAAAAAAATCATCGACAAAATAGGTAATGCGAAAAAAAAAAAAATACGTTTTCAAAATGGCGATCGATCCTCGACAAGTCGATACTTTATTACTGAGGATAGGTCGTATCGATTATTCGACACGAGGCTTTTCAAAAAAAAAAAAAAGTCGACTTTTATTCATTAGGTTCGCCGGAATTGACGACGGTGTTCGATAGTTTTTTTTTTTTTTGTTTTTTTACCTCGGTACCTGTGCAATAATAATAATAATAATAATAATATTACTTTCGCCATTTCGGCCGTATTATTACGTAATGAAATCGAAATACTACTTGTAGGTGATATTGTCGGACCCGGTGCGAGCGTTTTAGAACCGAACAGATGGCGTTGGAAATTGAGAGAGAATTGTCGGGGCGGTGCGAGCGCGACCGAAATACGCGTTTTTATGCGACGGCGGGGCGGGGGGGGGAGGAGGCCGTCCGAGAGAATATAACCCGGAGGACTACACCGCTGCGGTTTTTTACGATTTTTATTTTTTTTTTTTTTTTTTTTAGACTAATAATAATATTGTTATTATAATATTATTATCTCGCACGCGTATACGTACGAAACGCATAAACTGTGGGTGTATGTGTGTGCGTGTGTGTGTTTTTTTTTTTTTTTTTCGTAAACACACCGCGCGTTATAACTCGGTCACACGATTAAAGTCGCGCGCGTAAATAAAAAAAACTCACATCAAACGCGCCGGACTGGGTAGAATGTAAATTAAAAGAAAAAAAAAAAAATAATAATAATAACCAAACCGCGTGTGTATAAAATATTATATTACCGTAATTTAGTCGTATAATATAGTGGGTCGACAAACGCCGCTGTGTAAAAAAAAAAAAAAAAAATAAATATTATTATTAATATCGCAGTTTTTTAATACGGTCTAGCGGATAGTCTGTTTTTTTTATTATTATTATTCCCCAGTTCGTATATATATATATATATATTAGTTTTTTACACGCCACATTATCCGACTGCCAGTGGTGTACCCCCGACGAAACGGAATTTCGAATTGTCCCGAAACGGAATATTCACGCGTACGTGTGTACTTCTGTAAAAAAAAAAAAAAAAATCAGAATCGACGAGAAATGGTTTTTTTTTCCGGTATACTTCGTAATCGGGTTTTACCAAGTGGGCCCGTAGTGTGTAGGTATTAAAACGGGGTTTCCGGCGAGCGTATCGATTGGTTTTCCGCTATAATAGTTCGACTGAACAAAAAATAAAAATAAAAAACCCGTCAAAAGTGCAACATAAAAAACTAACATATTGTATAAACGAAATACGCGCGGGACACGGTCGGGAGTCGTCATTGTACGTCGTCGGATACGCGTCTCGAATAAAAAAAATATTAAAATATTATAATGATCGACCCGCCGCGGTGTAATTTACACGTAGAAAATATAAATTAATTACAAAAAAAAAAACTCGACGAATATTAGGAGGAAAACGATTCGTTCGAAAAATGCGAAAACGAAACGCATTCGTCGTGCGGCAGTAAAATATTATATTTCGTAATATTATTCTGATGTCTTTTCCCGGTTTACAATCGTTCGTTTAAAATATTCGTACTCAGAAACGTTTCTACGTGTAGTATTTGTTAACAGTTTTATATTTTTTTTTTTTTTTTTTTGTATATGAAATTTCGCGCCTGCAGAATGAAAATAAAAATACATAACATACAAATACGTAAACGTCAAAATCTATCGAGGAAACTAAATGAAATTATTTAAAAAAAAAAAACAAAAACCGGGGCGTTAAAGTCTCCGGGGATATCGTTGTCGCCGCACGGCCCTTATCGAACGAACAAAAGTATAATCTCGGTATAAATAATCAGAAAGAAAAAAAAATACCGCTAATATTACGTTTACACCGCGATCTGAAGATATCATCCGTCCAGGACGAGCTAGAAAAGTTCGCTAATAAACATGTGAACGGATTAGAGGTGCACGCCAACGTAACTGCTAAACATCTTCTTTACAACTCGCAAGACGTTAAGCGTCTCAAGTTTACGTAGCTCAGGCAAAGAATCCGGAATATCTCGTTGTCGGTACAACCCCGAACATGTTCATGTATATTTACCACTCTTGTATCATTTAATATGTATTCATTGTATGCATAAAGACAGATCTATTAGTCGTCTAAATAGATATGACTGTGGCAATTCAAAACAAAAGAGGAAAAAACCGCTAAAATTACATTTACACCGCGATCTAAAGAGATCATCCGTCCAGGACGAGCTCGAAAAGTTCGCTAATAAACATGTGAACGGATTAGAGGTGCACGCCAACGTAACTGCTAAACATCTTCTTTACAACTCGCAAGACGTTAAGCGTCTCAAGTTTACGTAGCTCAGGCAAAGAATCCGGAATACCTCGTTGTCGGTACGACCCCCGAACACGTCCATGTATCCATGTATATTTACTACTCTGTGTTATGTAATGCGTATGCATAAAGACCGGTCTAAATAGATATGACTGTGGCAATTCGAAAAGAATAAATAATAATAAAAAAAAACCCGCTAAAATTACATTTTCGTCGTTTAACATCGCGTCGCCGAGTTAATAATATTATATTATACGCGTCTGCGCGACACATATCCGAAAACACGTCCGCAGAAGGCGTCGCCGGCAGTCTGTCGTATTATCGTCGTCGGGCCCTCAAGTTCGACGATATACTTACGACGAGGCGACCGCCAAACAAGTTTATCCACTTTTCTCGGGTTAGGTGTCCCGCGTCCGTGCGCCGATATTCAATTAAACGCTGAACAATTCTCCACCTACCCCGACCCGCGGTCGTCGATTAATTTAAGTTGTTTTTTTTATTATTATTATTATTATTATTTATTTTATTTTTTTTTCTCCTCGAGTACAGGTTATACTACCTGTTGCATTGTAAATATACGTATAAATGATAAAAAAAAAAAAGCCTGTTTACGGCGTTTTGTTTGTGTGTATATATATATATAAATGATTTAAAAAAATACAAAAAAAAAAAAAAATGATAATAATAATTCGTGTTTATGAATCACACGAGCGGTTGGGGGAAAAAAAAAAAAAAAAAAAAACATACTCAATACAATTTATAATATTGTATAATATAGAAGCTCTTATAGCGTGTGCGCGCACATAAATCTCGTCGCGTGCGCGCGTAATAATCGCGTGTGGGTGCAAAATTATACTTAGCCAAACCAGTATCAGTATTATTATTATTATTGTAATAACCACTGCAATCCAGATTATACGACCAGATGAGATTCCGATCGGCTGTCGGACAATTATATATACAGAAAAAATGAAAAAAAAAAAAAACCGATAATATATAATATAGTATTATGGGATTTTTTTATTATTATTATTTTTTTTTTTTTTTGTTACGCGCCCGTTGACCGATCCGTATCGATTTTATAATTGGGCCCGACGAATATATATTTAAAAAAAAAAAAAAAAAAAAATAATAAAAAAAATCTCGTATTGTCTTTTTTGTCACCTCATTTGCTGCGGTTTTACATATACTCAGTGCAACAGCAGCAGCATTCTTTTCTCGCCCGTATATTATTAATAATATGCTATTTTTTTTTTTTTTTTTTTTTTTTACAGAATTTATCAAGACGGATTAATCGCCGGTGTCGGCGGGATACGCGCGCAGAAATAAATTTATCGCGGACCAATCGGTTTTTTTTTTTTGTAAATGTACATATATTATACACTTAACTCGAACGTATACGATTTTAAAAGGACTTTTTAGCGGGGTTTAAAAAAAAAAAAATAAATAAAATAAAATTGTTTACCGCCGTGAAAAAACCGAAGTCATTTTAGTCGTAGAAAAAAGTGTTTGAGAAAAACGCATAAAAAAAAAAAAACCAATTTTACGGAAAAGGTGTTGGGAATTTCGAAAAATCGTCAAATAATGTGGCGGTACTGAGAGAAAAATTAAAATATCTCAATGGGGGACATTTTATTCGGAGAGATAAAACACCTGGATATTAATAATAATTTATTATTTAATTTGTAGACAACAACGTTTCGAGGACAAACTCGTCGTCGGCGTCCTAAGTATTCACGAAATTTGAACACAAATCGTGATCAAATTTTTTTTTTTAAATAACATTTTTTTTTCTTCTTCTAATAATTATAATATTTTGGACAAAGTCGTCATCGAAAAATGTTATCGTCTAAAAACTATTGTTTCGTCTCTAAAACAGATTTTGGAAACGATTTCAACTCTGTAACTGTGGTTTCCTCTAATAGAATTTTTTGTGGAATTATTATTCACATTATTCCTATTATTTTATTTTTTTTTTTTTGATTTCGTTTTTTACACGAATTATCAAGACGGATTAATCGCCGGTGTCGGCGGGATACGCGCGCAGAAATAAATTTATCGCGGACCAATCGGTTTTTTTTTTTTTTGTAAATGTACATATATTATACACTTAACTCAAAAGTAAACGATTTTAAAAGGATATTTTAGCGGGGTTTAAAATAAAATAAAATTGTTTACCGTCGTGAGAAATTTAAAGTTAATTCGACTTGAGCGTATGAACGTATTTTTTAAATTAAGCGTTAAATGCTATGCAGAAATTTGCGTTAAATTTAACGTTTAAATATTAATTTTGATATTCTTTAGACGAGACTACGATTAATTGTGACTTCCGACGAAGGTTTTACAATTTGTAATCGGGCCGCCGGGGA
Organism: Tuberolachnus salignus; assembly: GCA_956483605.1. Lineage (NCBI taxonomy): Eukaryota > Metazoa > Arthropoda > Insecta > Hemiptera > Aphididae > Tuberolachnus > Tuberolachnus salignus. Next base: position 21,348,380 of record OY101430.1, on the reverse strand, counting down.
TTTGGGAATTATTTTTTTTTTAAATAGTATTTTACGGTGGAAAAAATAATCAAAAAAAAAAAATGCAACGATATACGCGGTGAAATATTCATTTTTTTTTTTAATTGTTTTTCTACTCGCGATGATAACTTCTAGTCGGAATAGCTTTTGGCTATTGTTTACAAATTGTATTTATCACAACCGTTTATCGTTTTCTGTTACGTTATCCGTTGTCGGTCTCAATCGTTTTCCCAAACCGTTTAAACGTTACAATCGTAACGTTTTTAAAAACGTTTTGTAACCCTGTTTTTAAGTCCTTGTATATAGATAGAGATCGACGAAACGTCAAACATAAAAAAAAAAAAAAAAAAGTAATAATAATAATATACCTATAATTTACACCTCTATACACGACAGTGTCGTAAAAAAAAAATAATAATAATTATTATAACCGTTTCAGATGCGACGAGATCCGACGAGTGTGTGGACCGGTGAGCACTTTAGCCGGCGTTAAAAGACAAGTATAGAATTAGTAAATTACGTTTATCGTACCGCCGCCACTGCACCGGTCCGATTAATTAATTTCAATAAAAAAAACTATACACGCGCGCGGCAATACCGTCGACAATTTATAAAAGCTATAAAAAAAAAAAAAAAAAAAAACAAATTTAAAAATAAATAAATAACGTAAACCAGGTTTCACACTCGGGCGGCCGAAAATTCGATACCGAAATCAAACGATATTTATACACAGTCGTGCGTACCTAAACGGGAATTTATTATATAATTATTTAACGATTGATTTAACGACGTTGTAGACGAGAACGCGTACAAATATATAGTGGATCGAGTGTGAAATGTATAGAAAAAAAAAAAAAGAAAAGAAAAACCTACGAGAATATTACAGAAATGTTTAAAACCGGCGACTCCCGTAGAAGAAAATATTTTTTTTTTTGTTTAATAATTTTTCAACAGACCGTAAAATTCAACGATTCCCGTCGAGGCCCCCCCCCCCCGGAATTATTTCGTCGAAACGACTCCCCGAGCTACTGACAAAAATTAACGTGCCCCCCTACTCACTGAGAGTAGCTCGGTTTAAAACAAAAAAAAAAAAATGGTCGTTGAAACGAGCTAATTACGATATACTTATCATCGGTTTAGTCAAAAACATCATTTTTTTTTTTTTTTTTTTATTTTATTCTGTAATATTGAAAATTGATAAAATTGCTGAAACCGGCCATACGTTAAAAACACAGGGGGTTACGTGACGAACCGTCGTCGTCGTCGTCGTCGTCGTCGACGTCACACCGTCGTAATATTATATTATTATCCCGGGTTTTTTGCGATAGACGCGCGCGCACACGCATAACAAAATATTGTTATAAACGCGTATTTTCCGCGACGGATAGAATAAAAAAAAATAAAAATAATAAAAAAACGGAATAAAATCCTTAAAACGCACGCGAGACGGGGAATACATAATTTTTTCGCCAACGGTGTGTGTGCGTGCGCGCGCTCGCGCTGTTGTAGCAGAAGCAATACACACGATTATGATGAGCTGGCTCCGTATATAATATGACAGTATATTATAAAAAAAATAATGTGTGTGTGTGTGTGTGTGTACTTAGGAATGCCGTTAAAAAACCGTATACTACTACGTGATCGTACGAAACAATAAGCGCGGAAAAAAAAAAAAAAAATGGCGTTTTGTACGCGGGCACGTATTTTGACGACGACGACGACGACGACGACGACACTGCGGCGCGCTCCGTCGTCGTCACAATACCAAAAACTTGGCTTCCGATCGGCCGCGTACAGTGTTTTTTTTTTTTTTTTTATTATTATTATTATTGTTTTTTTTTTCGCGTCTATTATTATGGTAGGAAAAAAAAAAAAAAATTTAAAATTTAAAAAAATTAAAAAAACCTCGGGCCCTCGGGTGGTTAATTTTTTTTGTTTTCACGCACGGTAATGCACACACACACGAATATAATAATAATAATAATATATTGTCGCGGCGTGTGTTGTGCTCGTCGTCTCCGTCGCCGGTTATATTCATAGACCGTTTTGTCTTGTCCAGGGTCGAGGACCTCTCCCGACGACTCCGTCTGCTCTGTACTTGTAATACTGTAATACAATACTACGACCAAAACACTACTGACAATTACAACCGACGACACACTTGTACGCAGCATACGGTCGTCGCGTACCCTACGTACGGTATTGCTCCGGCGCTCTTTTAGATTCCGACCGTAGGCCGAACGGCATCGAGGAGTCCACATTGGTCATCGCTACACAACCGACGGACTCTTTCTACCGGCCGCATTGATCCGGTCGACACGAGGAGAAATCCCGTTTAGGTTTAGATTTCGGATCTCTCGGCGCGTTATCCAGATGGTCGTTTATTATAAATATTTTTTTTTTCGATTTTCCTTATACGGTTTCGCCTTATAATAAAATCGGAATCAACAGCCCCGGAAACGTTTACGCGACGACGGCGTTCCGTAGTTTTCGAAATCGATTCGGGTTTTTTTTTTTTTGTTTGCTTGTATTTCGGTCGGAAACAACCGTAGAGACCCACAATTATTACCGAACATTATTATCGCTTTGGTTCTGAACGCGACGAAATTTTCGTTCAACACTCACTGGCAATTTCTTGTAACTTTCGAGGGTTTTTTTTTGCCGTTGAACTGCGGCGGTACGGGGTTTTTTTTTTTTTTTTTTTAATAATTAGGGTTCGGAATTCGACGCAAATCGCACTTTTTTTCGGGAGTGGGAAGGATGTGATCTATGCCTTCTGGAGTAATAATAATTCGAATCACGTAACTTGAAAAATAATATTTTTATTTTGCACTGTTTGATAATTTTTACTTAATTTAGTTCGGTTTTATTGCATATCTATACATTCAAAGTAACTTTTTCTTAGATACTCGATAGTTATAATTTAAGCAACTCGAATTATGATAATCCCATGCGATTTTGTTTTCCGCCATATTGGATTTAAGCGGTTTTAGAGGCATTCTTCATCCGTACGGATTGTCGACCGTTCCGTCTCCAGGACTCGAACAAATAATTGATGCCGGGTCGATGTTACACCGCGATTTCGTTTATTTCGCATTTTAGTTTATTTATAAGAAACGTCACGTTTCCGGAGCATTTTTTTTTTTTAATACCGTCATTGCGGCAAAATGTATTTTTGTCCATTATTCAAGTTTTTTTTAGAGTGTATTTCGTCAGTTTTTAACGCATCCGGGTCCTAATATTATAATATATAAATATACAGGTACGTGTTTTAGACGCGTTTCTGTCCCCGAGTCATCGGGCGCGATACTTGATAATTATTGTTATACGCGATTGTTGTTGGCCCCGGTCGCGCGGGCGTATATAATTTTCGGTGCGAATTTTTTTTATTTTATTTTTTTATTTCATTTTTCGCCGTCTATTATTATTAGTAATCGGCGACTTTCTCCGCTGTTTGACTCATCGCGGAGACTCATCATAGCCCTCCCTTCCACGGGCACCGTCGTGCCCGGGCCGGGATTTTCGCGAATTCCGCACCGGAGCGTGGCCTCGTGGTTCAGTGACGTAGCTAGAGATTTTAACGCCCCGGGCGACATAACATTTCGCGCCCTAGCTACCGCTCTAGGCGATTAAATAATATTTCCTAGGCCATATTTATTATAAATTCGTAGTGATCCTAAGTTATCAGAATATATATATCAATCCAATAGTTACGCCTAGAGTTCAAAATACGCAAGCTGCACACCGTTACGTGGTATTGCGACCAATCGAGGACAGTCAAGTGTTAAACGTATTTAGAGCACTATTTTAATAATAAAATATTTTTAACCAATTATTTAGTGATTACGATTAACGTTACAATGCACCTAGACTGTTAAAATAAAATAAATTTTCAATTGTTAAATGGTAAACGCGTTCCAAACGAAAAAAGCGCCGTGGGGGGCTTAATGCTCTTTACACCCTTCCCTCAACTATGCCACTGCGTGTACTGCCGGAATGTCCGGATTTAAAATAGACATCAGCGGTAGGGCTGGTCGAAAAAAAGCTCTTTTCGAAAAGAACCAAGGCCAAACCAACTGTTCTCTGATAATAAAATGTCTTATTTTTTTAATTTTATTAATAAATACATTTTGAGAGTGCCGGCGAAAAGTATTGGTATTACTATGCTGTGCGTTTTGTTTGTTCTGTCTGTAACCGGACTTTTCTACCAGAAATACCCGCTCCGATCACAAAACCGACGTGCTGAGAACATTTTGTTGAATTTCAACAAAATTCAATTTGAACCTGCGATTTTTACCGTATAATAGTCGCATTAACCGTTTCTAGACGCGGTCAAATTTTCGAAAAAATTCTACTGGTTTTCGAGTTATATATACAGCGCATGTGTTTTTGCTGTCGCATTTTTTGCTCTTCGATAACACGGACAACTTTACCGCGGACATGTACCAATACGGACATTTCTTTCCCCGGTCGTTTACACCTATAGATTCGCGTAAATCGCGGTCACCGCGAGCGATTCAACGCCGCGGTTTACGATCGGCGAAATATAAATAAGTAATCGCTCCCGAAATCTTTGCAACGGTATAAAGCGATTATATCGTTTACGTCTATAAGTTGAATTAACTGTCCATTATTATCAATACGCTATAAAAAAAAAAAAAAAAAAAAAAAAAAAAAAAACGACTAACGGTGATAAAACCGTCGGTGATTATCGTTCAATAACAGCGTACGCGGCGTGACACGTTTAAATAATACTAATAAATGTCGGGCCGAGTAAATAAATAAATGCCAGTCGGACGAATCGTAAAATAATAAAATTTAATCTCGCCGGCATTAACCCCGCGACGACAGCCGATAAATAATCACAATATATCGTAATTTATATTATTGTGCCAATACAAATAAACGGAAACTATGTAGAAAATACATAGCCCGGTTATTTGAGTTCACAAACCGAATGCGTCTGAACAAAGTGAGTCAGAGGACGAAAAGACGTAAGGTATTTTTAATGCAAGTATGGCGTGAAAAAACCGAAGTCATTTTAGTCGTAGAAAAAAGTGTTTGAGAAAAACCGCATAAAAAAAAAAAAAAAACCAATTTTACGGAAAAGGTGTTGGGAATTTCGAAAAATCGTCAAATAATGTGGCGGTACTGAGAGAAAAATTAAAATATCTCAATGGGGGACATTTTATTCGGAGAGATAAAACACCTGGATATTAATAATAATTTATTATTTAATTTGTAGACAACAACGTTTCGAGAACAAACTCGTCGTCGGCGTCCTAAGTATTCACGAAATTTGAACACAAATCGTGATCAAATTTTTTTTTTTTAAATAACATTTTTTTTTCTTCTTCTAATAATTATAATATTTTGGACAAAGTCGTCATCGATAAATGTTATCGTCTAAAAACTATTGTTTCGTCTCTAAAACAGATTTTGGAAACGATTTCAACTCTGTAACTGTGGTTTCCTCTAATAGAATTTTTTGTGGAATTATTATTCACATTATTCCTATTATTTTTTTTTTTTTTTTTTGATTTCGTTTTTTACACGAATTATCAAGACGGATTAATCGCCGGTGTCGGCGGGATACGCGCGCAGAAATAAATTTATCGCGGACCAATCGGTTTTTTTTTTTTTTGTAAATGTACATATATTATACACTTAACTCGAAAGTAAACGATTTTAAAAGGACATTTTAGCGGGGTTTAAAATAAAATAAAATTGTTTACCGTCGTGAGAAATTTAAAGTTAATTCGACTTGAGCGTATGAATGTATTTTTTAAATTAATCGTTAAATGCTATGCAGAAATTTGCGTTAAATTTAACGTTTAAATATTAATTTTGATATTCTTTAGACGAGACTACGATTAATTGTGACTTCCGACGAAGGTTTTACAATTTGTAATCGGGCCGCCGGGGATTTGGGAATTATTTTTTTTTTAAATAGTATTTTACGGTGGAAAAAATAATCAAAAAAAAAAATGCAACGATATACGCGGTGAAATATTCATTTTTTTTTTTAATTGTTTTTCTACTCGCGATGATAACTTCTAGTCGGAATAGCTTTTGGCTATTGTTTACAAATTGTATTTATCACAACCGTTTATCGTTTTCTATTACGTTATCCGTTGCCGGTCTCAATCGTTTTTCCAACCGTAACGTTTTAAAGAAAAATAATTATTATTATTTTGTTTCCATATTTACAATAATCAAATACCGAATCGCGCGTGTGCGTGTAGTACACTGGGCCGGATGAATAAAATGAATAAAATTTCCGTATCGCAGGTTTTGCAATGCGCAAAAGTAATAATTACGAGTCTCTTTTTTTTTTTTTTCATGCTCTTTTGTACACCGCAAAACGTATCGTTTAATTTAGCCGTACTGAATACGAAAATAATATTATGCGCACGCCGTCCCGGCCGCTTTTGCCCGTTCCACAGTAAAAACTCCAGAAGACGATATATTTTTTTTCTTCTTGTTTCTTTACGTCTAGAAACCTCTCCAATTACGTTAAATTGCCACGTCCTCCGTGCAGCACGCGATAGTAATTATGTAATACATACATTATACGATCGGGGCCTACAAAATGCATACACTAACAAGGTGTCATAAAACCTTTTTTCTTTTTTTCATAATTATACTACGATATCAGTGGTGTAACTAGGATTAACAAGGCCCTCTGTAAAAAAAAAAAAAAAAAAAAAAAAAAAAAAACAAGCTAGTGAGCCCGATATTTTCAGTCCTCTCGAAGAAGAATAAATAAACATTTTTAATGCAGTCAACTCTATGTTCATTTTTTTTTTTTTTTTTTTTTTTTCATTAAGCATTTCCATTACATTCACGATTACGTCGGTCACCGAAAAATACGGTCGTCGATCTCGTTAACATTTCATCTACAACTACTGTTTAATAGGGCGATTAAAAAAAGTGAACAATTTTAAAATTCGAATTGTCATACGGTTACATTAAATTGCACGATCAAAACAATCGCGAAATCCTCAATGTTCAATAGTACAGGTTTTTTAAATTTTTTTTTTTTATCGGGGCCCCTTGTACTTGTTGGCCCGTGGCCGTGTGCCCATCGTGTCACCCTATTGTTACGCCACCGTCAGATATCCGTAAAGCAAAATTGTACCGTCCAGGGGTTTTCAACCTGTGCGTCGCCGGTTATTGTCAAGGGGAGCCCGCGTCCGCAGTAGAAAATAAAAATACAATTTTAAAATATTGCTATAATTATTTATTTCACATACGCGTAAATTGTATGCGATAAACCCAGCCATACCGATTCTACGGTAGGTTTTTATTGAAACGGAACAACATATATTTGTTATTATTTTTAAATGTTATTTTCGAATCACGACGACAAGTCGGTATTTTTTACTTTTCCGAAATTACTTGCCCGGCGAAGTTTAACAACGAAATCGGATTGAATATTACTACCGGTCTACCGACAGGACTATCAATTCGTGAACAACAACAGCTGATAGATTTATCCTCGGATTCCGTAACGGAATCCAAATCCGCATTGCCTGAATTTTAGTTGGCCATAAAAAAATCAGATCGTGGCCAACAAAGCCGTTAGGATTTGATTCCTTTTGCTACATCCTACCCGCGTAAAATGCGTGTATTTCTACCGCGGGCGGTTATTAAAACCAAACACGCATAGACCAAAAAGTGAATGCCGAAAAGGAAATGATAATCACACTGTCGAAATGCCGACGGACCGTCGCAATCATCATGGTAATAAAATCGTGAAATTCCAAAAAATGTAAAAAATAAAATTATATATACAATAATAATTATTCGCATACGAATTGTATTTGAAATATCGATTTTGTCGCCAAATACGAAATTTTTTTCGTTCTAATCGTGTTCTACCGTATCGCGTATTATATTTTATACTTGTACCGATTCTCGTTCGCCGCACTCGGAATCTATAAACCGTATAACATTTGTATTGTATTTTATTTACAACGCACGTGGCCGTCGCGCCAAAGTATATTGTAATGTTATTTATTTTTTTTTTTCTCTCTCTTTTTCTATCTCCCTCTATATATATCCATATGTATAAATGGAAAACACGACACCGAGCGGCGGAGACCGTCTGGGAGTCGTGGTGCCACGCCGCCGCGGCGTCGTCCCCGGGCCGTGTTCGATTACACGGTTTAGTGATCGTCGACCGTCCGGCGACGGCGACAACGACGTCGTTGAAGAGCAAAAAAGGCCTTATTCTTCTTCTTCTTCTTCTTCTTCTCCGTCGTCGTCGTCGTCTTTTTCTTCTTCTGTAAATTATTACGGCGGCGGCGGCAATAACACTTATACGGTTCCCGTATAACGAAACGTGTCACCGTATTACAATGCCGGCGCCTGACCGCCAAGCGCCCGTTACCGATACCCTTGCCGGGCCGCCGCGCGGGAGGCGCGGTGGTATTATCGATACCACGCCGACCTACCCGTCTATAATATTATTATGTTCATTCATGAAGACGCCGGGGTTCTGCGTTATTACCATTATTATTATTATTATTATTATTTTAATCGTCATCGTTATTTATCGACATGATATATAGACCGTATAGAACAGTATCAATAATGTGGTTTTTGGAATTCCGTTTGATCCCGTCCGATAACGTCGCTAATGGGTCGGCGGCGCGCACTCTGTATAATATTTATACAAAAAAAAAAAAAAAAAAAAAACACGCACACAATACGACGACGACGGCGACGAGAGGTTTCGATTTATTTTAGGCCCGCGACAAAATAACAATATATAAAATATACGTATTTGTTGTACGTATCCCGGCACACTTGCGGCCCGGCAATGCTCGAAACAATAAAAAAAAAAACACCAACAAAAACCAACTGCTATAGTTACCGCGAAATAATTAGATTTTCACGCGGTTCCGCGGCTATGTAACCCGTCGTTTTCGTGTCCATTCGTTTTGATATTATCGTCTCTCTTGAGTTTTTAACCGTCAATAACGCATTTAGAAATGAAAATATAAAAATACAAAAAAATCATTCGGCCGAGGCATAGTATGCGGATTACGTGTAGTGCACGTGTGGAAAAGAGATGCAATTTTTTTTTTTTTTTTTTTTGAGGGGAGGTAGGGCTGCTTTAATACTCACTTATTATAAATGTGTCTCATAGGAAAGTATCGAATAATTTAGGGGACTAGACCCTCATCCAATCTCGACCAACGGCGTAGAAGCCCCTTAATAATGTATACTCGGTCGACCGGACTCCGGAAAATGAAATTACGGCACATTAACAATATAGGTTTTAGAAAAAACAGTCCTATAACACCTTTGGCTTTGTGCATTTCCCATACGCCACCTAATTCATATAAGTGAAATTATTCTGTTGCGACCGATAAAGTAATATACGAGTAAATCCGTTACGGACACAAATCGAAACGTGACAGTTTTATTTCATTACGGACGTCTTCCAGTAGAGAACTGGTGTAAAAAGCCACCTCGAATCAGCACGAGACGATACAAAATATTGACTTCCGATTACGTTTGATTTTTAAAGAAAACATTTACACTATCACCGACAAATTAGCCAAATCGGGATAATACGTGTGGGTATTATTCGTATTAACCGGAAAAATTAACAAATTCCGTCACAAACGTATTACGAGGCTACGCTATATAGGCCCGGTGACGGATCCAGAGTCAAGAAACTGTGGATCGGCTAGTTTCGAGTGGCCACTTGGATACGAATCGGGATCATTTACTTTTAAACAGCTATTCGTATAATTATAACTGAAAACACTGTATAATAACTTTCCTAGTAATATTATACGAATTATAACGTTCAAACGAATACATCCGAATTCCAGGGTTTAATAAGAGGACAATTTTACCAAAACAAAGATTAACCGTGGGTCAGGTGACCTCTTGAATACCCCCCCCCCTTAAATCTGCCATTGGGTTTAGGGCATTATGTTTAGATAAAAAATGTATATCAACTTGAAGTCTTAAATCTAAAATCACAAATTCGGGTGCAATATAATCTATGTGAAATTACCTGTGTGTATTCTTTGGTGTGCTTTTAGGTGAGAGCTTTTGGTGTATCCTTTGTTACAACCTATAGAAAACCAAAAAAAAAAAATATATATATATATAATAATAAAACAATGAACAATCGCGATCAAGACGCGTGAAATATATTTCTTTGCGTATTACAAACTCACCGCCAAAATTACAATGGTGTGTCCGCCTCCTTTCCAAGTCCGGGTTGTTCCGCCTGTTGAACTTGATCGTTCTTTGGACGGTCGTGTTATTGGACCGGGGCACCGGGTACGGTGGCGGCGGCGTCCGTCGTTTTCCGGCACCGCCGCCGGGCGAACCGGGCTCGGATATGGGCGGCGTCATGGGCGCGACCCGCGGAAAGTAGCCGTGGTGGTGGTGATGCTGCTGGTGATGGTGGTCGTGGTGATGGTAGTGCACGTGCAGATAGGACGGCGTGTATAGCCCCGGGCTGGCCACGGACTGGTACTCGGGACTGCTGGCTTCGGGCGCCTCCACCTTGACGTGGGTCACCTGGAGCGATTGGTCTTCGAGGGCGGAGAACATGTTGTGCGGGTCGACCACCTCGTTCATCTCAAACCAAGGTGGTTCTTGAGATTCGTCCGGATGATGGTGGTGACCGTTCAGACTCGTCGAGTCCACGCCGCCGCCGCCGGCCCGGGGACCGGCCATACCGTTATTCGATTCGAAAAAATCGCACATGACCGGCTCCTGCAGGTTCCTGGACTTGATGACATGTTGGTCTTCCACCATCAGTCCCTGTAGCATGGAATCAAAGTCGGGCGTCTGAAAAAAAAAAAATAAATACATTTTTATAAGCGTTTTATTGTATCAAAATAACCTATTCTAATTTTTTGGAACGAATGTTGGAAATCTAGAAAAAAATGTTCAAAACAGTACATGTAAATGTACCGTCGGTCGAAAAATTTGCATATTTTTGTAAGTATATCGCGTTAAAAAAAAAAAATCAAAGCAGTTTTACAAACCGAAAAAATTACAACCAAAAAAACACAACATCTTTTTATAGTTAACCTATAATAATAATAATAATAATATGTACGAGGGTGGGCTGACAAGTCATTCTTTCGGATCAGGATCGATGTGGACGGCCAGTAACGGTGACAGACAAAATTCATAAATAAAAAGTCCATGATTTGGTACAAATAAATCGGAGAATTAAGCACAAAGATATTTCATCAGCGTTAAGAGTTTCTAAAGAACGCGTTCAGCACCTTCACTCTGAACTTTGGTACCGACAAATTTTCGCAAGATGGGTTCCAAGAAGGCTGACAGAAAAAATAAAACAGAACCTAGTCGACATTTGCCACCAACTGCCATCTCGCTGGGATTTCAAGTCATTCCGCATCCATCATACCAGTCCGGATTTAGTACCGTGTGATTTTTTTTTTTTTTTATTCTATTATTTCGCCAACTTAAAGAATATCTTAAAAGTTCGATTCCGATAAGAAATTTAAAATTGAAATCAAGCGGTGGTCTGCTGCTCCATATGAACAATTTGATTTGGACCGCATTACAAAGCTTATTAAGCGTTGGCAGAAATGACATAGAAATTGACTTAGAAAAAAGTTCGGTCGAATAACAGTAATACGTAAATAAAAATAATTTAATTTATTCCAGATGTGTTTCTATTTTATTAATTCATGTTTACTAGTTTTAACGTTGTACGTAAAGAGACACTACTTATCAGCCCATCCTCGTATATATATATATATATAATACACACTCTCGAAATCTAAAAAAAACTCTTTCGGGATCATATATTTATCGTATTAGATTTTAACTTAACATGTATATATAAATATAATGTTTGTATAAGGCGCATTATCGAAAATAAATATTTATAGAAACGCGCGACACAAGAATATAATATACAAGTGTAATGCAAGCGTATTTTGTGTTCTATACGAATATGTTTTATATAATATTACGTGTAATGTCAAGATAAAAAAAAAAAAAAAAAAATCGACTAATATTATACTAGACGTGTATAAATACTTGTAATAAAAATCGATATGTATATAATATAATTCGTGAAAATTCGAACCAGTTGACGAGAAATATAATATAATGCACACGTTCGAACGGTCGTGCGATCGCTGCGGGCGTTCAAGTCACCGTAAAATCGTTTTGTACATTACATAATAATATTTTAGTGACGTAGCCGGCCATATATTGTACAAATAAAAAAAAGTCGGGAAGGTAAATGGGATTAGAGGGGAATTTAGTCAATGTCTGTGCGCAACGATGAATCATAGCTAACAAAAACCAATCCGGGCAAAATTCAGGTATTATGTCATGATTTGTGATCTGTACGACTTCCGTTAAAATTTTAATTTTAAACGCTTTTATAAAAAAAAAAAAAAACCCTACTACATTACGCTCAATATTTGACCTCGCGTAAAAATTTCAAGCGTATCCGGTCGGTCATACCGACATTTTATCCGCATAAAACCGAACAAAAAAAAAAAAAAACAAAAATGCTCAAAAACCGGCTGAATGTTTTGGAAATTTGTCCGCGTCTATATAAAACAAAAAAAAATGGCTAATATTATTATTCTGTTAAAATCCCATAGGCTCTACGATTATGTTCAACCGCGTTACAACAATTGGGAAAAAAAAAATCGAAACCGTTATTGTCGTAAATTTGCTCGTTTTTCACCAAGAGAACTACACTAGAAAATCGGAACAGGACGTGTTTGGTGGTAGAGTTAAATTTGTCTGATACGGACAGAAAAAAATAAAAATAAAAAACTCATCGAGTATATCGTAGTAAAATATCGTAGTGCCTATCTAAAAAAAAAAAAAAAACAAATAAAACTCTAAACAAATAATCAAAATATTAAACGTCGTCTTTCGTTTTATAACATTTATATATCTTATCTCTATTATAATACGTATATTATACCGCAAAACCACTCTGTCGGGTGTATAATAATATATATATATATATATATATTACACTGCGGTGGCTACGGGTTTCGGTTGATTTTTTTTTTTTTTTTTTTTTTTATAGGTCTAAGGCGCGATAAACCGAAACCCGAACGCGCGTTTATAAGGTATAATACGGCGTACGTGTAAAATGTACGCCGCGTGTTAAAATAGAAAACTAAGAAAATAACACGGAAACGGTTTTTGGCAACGCGCATAGGTACGTCCCCGGGGCATAGACGTACCGGTAAGTACACGCGTACACCTGAAACGACGAGGAGCGTGGGCCGAGTCTTAATGGGCTCCGGATATGTTTATGGCGACTATAGGGAAACACGGTCGTAAATACGACGACGACGACGACGACGACGACGGCCAAGACGACGGACTCGGTATTTCGGCCGTCTCCGAAGAGAGGGATACAACATTAAGTATATATACCTATTTTCGGTTAGGTTTTTTTTTTTTTTTTTTTTTTTTTTTATCATCACGCGCATCGATAGGAATACTTGGCGGCGGCGGCCGGGCATTCGTTTCGCCCGAATGGGTAACGCGGATGATTATCGTCTCAACGGACGTCGGACGAAATGGATTTGACGTATTATCTAGGATTATCCCAAACATTTATGTATCGAATTCCGCAATCCCGGAATTCTGTATTTTCACGAACAACGAAAACGTGTCGACTAGTTTGTATTGTATATAAATTACAGTGTAATAATATATTATAATGATTTTTATGTACTTGATTTTTTTTTTTTTTTTTAAATACAATTCTCTATTTGTGATATTTTTCCAATTGTAAAAAAAAAAAACGTATCTAATGTTTTCAACGCTATAAACAATATTAGTTTTATGAGAAACGAATTAATGAATATGAAATCGCATTATTCACACCCGAAATCAATAAATGTCGGATTTCGAAATCCCGGATTCGCGAACTTCGGCAAATTTTATGCGTACGATTATACGCACTTTCGACAGTCGACAAAACGATACGTACTTAACAAATTATAAAAATCGGAATTGTCCGTGAATCAAACCCCCTACCCGTGGCCCAAATTTATCGGCCCTATCGCGGTTTTTACGCGGTTAACATTTCCTCGCGGCATTTCACTAAAAATGCAAATTAATACGCAAAACGATCGTTTGGTCACTCTTGGGCTGTTGGGCACCTACAACATACGGTATATGCCACCAAAAATTTCTAGTCTCTAGATCCGGCGGATTGGTCCTGGGCGTTGATCAGTGAGCGAACGAGTGGTATTTGGCTTAATAGAATAACGGAAAAAAAAAAAAAAAAAAAATGTTTTATGGTAACTAAGCAACGGTAGTTTCCCTAGTAACGTATTTATTATTGATTTGTCTATATACACAACACATTTCCTATAAAAAAAATCATTCAAATTGTAAAAAAATAAAAAATTGACGGTCACTCGTCGAGATAAAAACTATCCTACATTTTAAGTTGGACCGAATCACACACACGAGCATAATCTTATCGAAATCGGTTGTGTAGTTTTTGAGCGCATTGCACGCAAAACCCGTTGTAATTTTTTTATATAATTTATTACATATTAGAAACGTACAAGTACTCGTCTGTATTACAAGCCGTCAAATTGTTTAGTCACGACCACCCAAACAAGAATTATCTAACGCCGTCCTCGAATCGGGCCGGGGGGGGGGTCCAAAATACACATTTTCAACGTTTTACCATAGCGCAATACAATCGCAATAAATAGTTTTAGCACCGGGTTCGTATTCACCGTCTATAGTATAATCGTATTTTTTTTTTCTTTCTCGGTTTCTCTGAAAATTCCAAACGCTTTTGTCTATTATGATATAATAATAACCTAACCACCAGTAGTGGGATTTTTGTCTTTTTTCAAGTCTCCCTTTTTAGAAGGGCACGTGACCTAATTGTCAGTTTTATCGCGCTCACTACAAGGGTTAAAATTTGTTACGCTATTGTAGTACGCTTCGATCTTTCAAATAAATACGTTCAATTTCGATCCAAGTTCGTCCGGTTGGAATATTTCTCGTTGAAATCGTCGAATACCCTTGGACACTTCTATTTTTTTTTTTTCCTACGAGCATTAATTACTCTACAGGCGTCTCGGTTTAACTAAAAATGTACACAGCCAATGGCATAAAACGCTGTAAACGCAAGTGAAAATCGACAAAGGAAACAACAATACGATAGTACAGCCAACAGCGGACAATTTAATTCGTGACGCATATCGTAATATAGATACATTTTGAGCGTGTTTTTTTTTATAGACATTTCCCGTCGAATACCCACAGCCGCCGGTGAAATTGCTCTCATACCGAGCCCCGGAATTCGGGTGTATTTCATTTGAATGCTATCTTTTGTAAAATGAATATATAAAAGTTATTCGATGATAATATGCTCGTATATTATGCAAATAGCCGTTTAAAAGTATAATAAAGCTCTAAAAAAAAAAAAAAAACGGTCTCTCGAAAATAGCCGACCCGCAGTTCTCTAATTCTAGGATTCCGCCGGCGATTACACGGAAAACGTGTACTCGTGTGTAGGGTAAAAAATAATAAAAAAAAAAAAAAAACTATTGTTGGAATATTACGCGTGTAAAACAATTCGAACGCATTAATAATACTCGAAATTAGTAACGGCCGTGACTGCTCTGGCGTATTTTACACACATCTGACAAAATCATAGGTACAGTTTATTTAAATTTATATAGTTTTTTTTTTTTTTTTTTTTTTTATTATTATTTTAACATATTTGCCGTCGGCGGCGCAATTACATTATACGTACAATATTATGTTCCGGTGATGACGCAGAACGTATTTTATTGCTTTTTCCGCTTTTCCGCATCGTTTAATACAATACCCGCGAATAATATTATTAAAACATTTTTTTTTTTTTTTTTTAAACGACGACGCGGTCCGCAGCTAACCGACTGCCGCGTCCACGCCATCTGGTCTACTAGTTGTGCAAGGCTAACCTTGTACACAATTTATAATAACGGACGTTTTATTATTTTCGGACGTATAATATAATAATGTTTTTTTTTTTTCTCTCTCTGTCTCTATAAGAATCTCCGTGCCGATCTCTGCCCGTGCTCTGCGGTGTTTATACCTACACCCACTCGTTATAGAATATGGAAAAGCGGCGGCGGAAGTGCGACGTCAACTCCTCGGGAAAAAAAAATAAAAAAATGTTTTTCCATAATATTTCATATATATATATATATATATATATATGTATAAAAATACACGCGCGTTGTAATAATACAGTCACGACTGTAATAATAATAATAATAATATATTATAATACTATTAGGCATGTACAATAATAATAAACCGTCTAATCATAGATAACGATCGAGTGATCGTTTTGTACATACGATTCAATTAACTCGGACCGAATAATACGCACGGAAGAGAAAAAAATTAAAAAAACCGAGATTTTCTCTCCCGTTTGCCCACAAACGTTTCCGTGGACGGTAAAACCGTATACCTATTGCCCTGCCGTCTATTGTTTCACACGTATACAGACATTTCGTACGGCGTTTTAGTTTCAAATTATTAATCGGTTTGACTGTATCGTTAGAATTACCTACGGTCGCGGTTCGAATATTCTCTCGGCCGGGTTGTACAAGTACGTACGTAATAAAAAAAAAAAAAAAAAATAATAATAACTATAATATTACGTATAGATGATGCGATGACGACAATTTTCTGTAACGGACAGCGGGGACAACGAACATAACGGACGACGCGTTTGGACGAAATTTACCTGAATCATTATTATTATTGACGGTGTTGGAATAATAACGATTACGTTACCCCGACACCAGTAAAATAAAATAAAAATTAGTAAATCTTTTTTCAAATCTCCGTGGGATACTCGTAGCCGGGGACGAGTCCGTTATAATTGAATTATTACAAAAACAACAAGAGCTCTAACCATGTATAATAAACGTGTATTGTTATCATTACGACGTGGACGGACGAAATCGTTTTTTTTTTTTTTTTCAAATACAAATAAAATAATAAAACCTAACGACGTCGTCGGGCGTATATATAATAGAATAATTATTATTATTTCGTCATTATCGGTACCGGTGTACTCTATATAATAATATATATATTATTGTAATTACGCGTACCCAAAACAACGTTGTGGTTTTTTTTTTTTTTTTTTTCATTTTTTTGTCATTATTTATTGTATTTGCTTTATATGATATACTCTGCGTTTCCCTCGCATTGGTACACGGGTATTATAATTCTGTTTGATTAAGAACAAACATAATAATATTATCTTGTACAAGATATGTGTGTATGTATATATATATATATATATATATATATGTAGGTATCAAGGTACTGCAACTCGTTTCTAGTCGATAAATCCATCGGCCCCGCTGAGAAATGCGATCGGACCGCAAGAGTATAATAATATTATTATAGGCAAGAATTACTTGGCAACCGAACGCGATAATTTATCTAGTAGAATTATATAGTAATAATACTAATATATATATATATGTGTGTGTACATTTTTTTTTTTTTTTTTTTTAACAACACATCGTAGAGGAGGTGTACTGCTGTAATTTTTTTTTTACAATATAATATAGTTATGCGCGTAAATAGTAGTGCGGAGTGGGAACCGAAACGCGGGCCGGTAGATTGGAATTTATAATAATACACGGGCGACACGTCGACGACGTATTTTCACCATTAAAACATACCGGCAAATCGGTAACGTCGATATACTGTTTTTTTTAGAGCCTACAATTATACGTATTACAAATATTCGCATTAAACGATTCATTCCACTGTGTTATATAACGCGACGAAAAATATTCTTTTGTCAACTAACTTTAATTGCCAAATTTAACTTTCTATAGTACAAAAAAAAAAAATCGATAACGATAATTTTCTTCTGTAAAATCGGCGCCGAGCCATATATAATAACGACCACTGGTGTTACGAATCCCGGTTTGTTTTTTTTTTGGCTCGAAACGAATATCTAATTTTGTATAGGCATACATTTTCATTTGGAATAATTATACCAAAATGATAATTATGTTTTATCTTTGGGATAAACTTTCGATAGATCGCAAAACTGTCATCTGGATAAGATAAACTCAGAGAAGTCTCAACACTGGAATCGGGTCGAGTATTCATTTTTTCGAGTCGAGTCTAATACTCGGCCGGCTCTTTGTACGTATAGTTTAATTGAGAAAAAACTCGCAATCGGTCTGTTTTTTTTTCGTCGTCTACTATCAATAATCACATTATCATCATACTAAACTATAATAATGAAAATGTTATAATATCGTTTATTATCGAGGGCTGGCCGTACGAATTCACGACCGCGAGGCGAATACGACGGGGTTTTCGGAGAGAAAAGATAGAAAATAAAAATAAAATATATATTCTAAATCTGAATTATTGGGATAGATATAATATTATACTAAAAAGATTGACGAGAACTCGTAGTACACCACCACTGTTGGCCGGCACACTCACACACGCACAACACATAAATTTGTATTTTTATTGTTTTATTTGTGTTTTAATTGTGTCGTTTTTTAAGTTATGTAACATGTAGATTATTGCACGGCACGTTATCGGCCGCCGTTATGACGTTTTTGTTTTTTTTTTTTTTTTTTTACCACTCCGAACAGCATTGACACAGCCAGCATCAATAGCGGATTTTAGTTTTTTTTTTCTCTTATTTTATACCAAATTGTATAATTTTAGTAATTCGTGCAGTGCGCGCTGATCGCCACCAAATTGTATATCTCGTAGACGCGAATCGCCATATTTTTTTTTTTTATATATATATATAGTTAATATCGTTGTTGTCTGTGATTTACGTGTTTTTTTTTTTTTTTTTTTTTTTTTTTTTTTGTGTTTACTGTACAATTAAATAGGATCAGAGCTGGGCCAGTCTGCTCTTCGCCACTGTGAGTATTTTTCAAATTCGTAGCTATATGTATATATATATATATAGCTGATTGGATCAGAAGGGCCGTGTTGTTATTGATTTGTACATATTATACCGAATTATTCCTACTTAAACGAAAACTGTTACCATTTTTTTTTTATTCTAGTCTTAAGATAACACACATTACTCAATAACGGTCGGTCAAGTGGTGGTAAATTACGAGTTAAAATTACAAGTTCCCGGCCCAAACAGAGATAACTATTGTATTCTCTTATATAAACTTTCGATAGATTGCGAAAATGTCGTCTAGATATGATACAAAAAAAAAAAAAATACATAAATATTCTAGATGAATTGTCTAGGAACGGGCGGGCGGGCGTTCCGTTATCGTTATTATTATATCATTTTTTTTTTTTTTTTTTTTTTTTCTAAACTATTTTTACTGTACATAAAACGTATTATTATTTTTATACCCGCGTATTGTGTATTGCGTCGGTACCGAGGCGGGCGACGGCCTGCCGATCTTGCGCAAGACAAACGTTATTATTATTATTATTATTATTATTATTATTATCATCATCTCGCGGCGCGAACCGGCGCGCAAAACTTAACCTCCGGAGAGGTCCGCCGGCGGCCCGGCTCGTACCGGGCGTCGCATGCGAGCGCGCTACGAGTCTCTCTTTAGTATCGGTCTGATTGATGGCGTTTTAATGAAGTGTCCCGGGCCGGGCGCTGCAATAATATAATACAATAAATACATAAATAGGAGAGTCGTTAATGTATAACCTCGAACTTGACGTGTAATACATAATACATATAATATATATACTTGGGTACTACTTATACGCGCGCGTGCATGTGCGCTATTGTATTAATGCGGTTGACCCGTTCGCTTATTTGCACCACATTTCCCCCACCCACCCCATCGAGGTCTGCGCTTATAGTGTTTTGTTGCGCAAAAAAATAAAAATAAATAACAAATCGCACAATCGACGTTATTTTATTTTTATTTCGTATCGTTTTACCCCGCCGGTACAATCCGTACGCGGTACTCCGGTGTTTCTGTAATATTGTAATGTATATTACAGAATATTATTTTTCCCCGTTTAACGGTTCGGTTGTTTTTTTTTTTTTTTTTTTTTTTTATGTTTTCTATCACGGTTTACGAATACAATTCGACGGTTACAAAACGACGTAACCGACGCGAATTACACCGAAAACCTACACCGGACAAATAATAATTATCACGTATTATTCCGCCCTTGTTTAGCCCTTGTACGGTTCTAAATATAACGTCGTATCCCTCTCTCCGTCGAGTTTCGCAATATCGAGTCCTCGGCGGACTTGAACGATTTTTTTTTTGATTTTTTCAGCGATATCTCTCCGACTATATCGGGACTTTGGAAGTGAATTTTAAGTGTGCCGTTCAATCTAAACTTTTCCCCGTTCCATTATTACTAAATACGTACGAGAATATTGCAGGATTTTTGCTCTTTATTGATTCTAATCATAGCTTTACTATGATATGTGTGTGTGTGTGTGTGTTTTTTTTTTTTCTGTACTATGAACAATGTATTGGTCGACCATGAATTTCGGTAATATTTAGCCGAATGACAAAAAAAGAACCGTAAAGACTAGAAATTGTTACCGGAAACTTAAATATTTTACACTACTCTAGACGTGGTAAAATTGTTAAAACATTCTGGTAATTTTCGAGCAATTTATTTAACCGATTGAAATTTTCGCGTTTTTTTAGATTCTAAATGGAGCTAGGTGTTTTGTGGTTTTACAATGATTTTTTTTTTTTTTTCTATTAACACATTTTCTACCAGAAGACTTCATCCGATCTATACACTGCTATACTGTTTCCGATAACAAATGTCGTCTAGTCGGTACTTTAGAAAGGACATTTTTCGATATACCTATTAGTATTTATCTTTATTTATTTATGATGATTTCTACGTTACCGTGGCAACGATGATAAAACACGACTAATACTAACTTCGCACTCAGAATCGTTTTTCGTTTGCAATTTATCGTTGCATGCAGATATAAATTAATTACATGTAATGTTAAATCCCTATCCATATACTACTACATTCCCAACTTTCCGCCTACAACAGTGACCCACCCACGGTGCAGAGTATGTACGCCTTTATGTTTTTTTTTTTTTTTGGTTTTTATGCGCATTAAACCGCTTATCGAAAACCGCCCGACGGTTTTTTCAGACGCGAGTTGCCCGTATCACAGTTTTCGGCCGTATAAAACGAACAAAAATAATAAAAACAACAACCGTAGGCTCGTATTTTTTTTTTTTTTATTCCGATATCGTATAAGCGTTTGACGGAACGCGCGCTCTACCGGACTCCGGCCAGAATCGTTTTTCCGTCGATTTCCGATTTACGTTCGCGTACAGATTAATTGTCGCGATCAGATTTCGTTTCGATCGCGTATGATAATATTTTAATATACTCGAGTCCGCCGCACGCACGTATACAGTATAAAAAAAAAAAATAATAAAAAACCAACTGCCTACGTAATATATAACGTCGGACACCGCACACACACAGGAAATCTTGTACGTGTATATCTATGTGAAATCCATTGCGTCTCATGTATACGTATATATAATACCATAACGAAGCCTAATAATAATAATAATTATTATTGTCGGAACGGAATAATGCGTTACTCGCACGCTTCCATGTACCTATATATAATATACAAACGTTACAGAATAAACACACACACACACACATAGACGCGTGCGCAAACAATACGATAAAATTGTACATAAAAAAAAAAAAAAAAAAAAAAAAAAAAAATTGTATAATAAGTACTTTTTCATCTCGTCGCCGTCGTCGTCTTAAATCCTTGTTATATGTACCCTTGTCCGCGCGGCGGTGTCCCTCCGGCACTCGACCCGCGCGCCGCCGACGCCGACTCGCGCGTGTCGAACATTTATCCCAATGTCCGTTTATTACGGTCGAGCCCGGCGTGTACACGTGTCGTAACACTTATATGAATATATATATATATATATATATATATGTGTGTATGTATGTATGTATGTATGTATGTATGTGTATATATATATATATATATATATATACCTACACGAATCGCCTTTGCCGATAGTAATAATAATATGTAAAATGTCGTCGAAACACATTTTATGTCCGACACGTATTATATCCGCATGAATCCCCCCCGTGTACGACACGCACGCGATAAAATACGTACGCTTACTTATATTATACGCTGCGGATATCGAGAAAAAAAAAATAATAATAAAAAAAAAAAAGGGAAAAAAGTTTATATCGCCGATGGACCGCGGGCGAAAACCCGTCGCGTTTATTTTATACAAACCCGTTTCGCGTGCCCCGCGAACACGTGTTTAAACGCCCGTGAAATTACATTACATTTTCAAAATATCGCCGTTTGAGTGTTTTTTTTTTTTTCGGGCGATTTCGAATGTGGTGGTGAGGAGAGGGCAAATTCAAGTTAACGGGTTCACGCGTTAAACGGTTTTTTTTTTTTTTTTTTTATCACCCCGAACAATGAAATATAATCGCAGGGTCGTCACGGGTGCTCGGCACTCCGAATTTCAGCGCTTGGCCACAACACCCCGCACAGAATCCCCGGGGTTTCTTTCCGGGCTTATTGAAGAACCGCGAGAAATCAGCCCGACCGATACAGAGTCTTAGAAAACTCTTGACTACGTTATGTACTATATTATCAATCATAAGAAATAAATAAAAAAAAAACCTAACTACACATTCATAGTTATACACTTTGGAAATTATATTGAATATGTTGTTTTAAAAGTTTTAAAAAAATAATAATAATAGCGGTATTTTTTAACTAGGAAATATTATTGCGGCTAAATGCTGTGCGATTCAAATTGCTGGAAAATGTGTGTTTTAAACAAGTTATAACGGTAAAACTGTTTATACCATTTTATCCGGTTTTACCAATTTCGTTTGCTTTGTGGGGAAAAAAAAAAGGACCTTTTCTGTCGTAAAAAAAATCATTAAACGATTACATTACATTGTAATGGATACGGATCCATATTGGATGAGGAGAGTCCATTAATAATGATACCAATTTTAAATCAGTAATATATGCTAAAAACAAACGTTTTTTACAAATTTTTGTGTAAAAATATATAATTTTGTTATAAAATAGTTATTGCGATTATTATTTATCGACAAATACAAATAATTCGTTTCGCAAACACGATCACTAATTGTGTTTGTAAATGTATGTCGCACGTAATCGTATGTATTGTTTTAACGGACACGGTACAGCGTTAGGGCGAATTTGTTGGGTCCTTAAGTCGCCCCTAATATTTGTCGGTTTTTTTTTTTATGCCTCTATGCTCGTAATTGTCGGCGGAAAAAACGTACCGTGCGACAAATTATCGTACAACAAAACACAATAACGTGCGTTTTATTCAATTGTATAGTACAATTCAACCGACGAAAACGATACCATTGTACGATATTGATGGTGAATAATTACTATAATGTTATCGTACGGCGACGATATTGTATTGATAAATTTACCAACAAACCCGACCGCGTCGTGCAGTCCAATGCAAATGCGATATAAAAATTATTGTATTTTAGCCCCGGTCGCGTATTCCATTACATGTTTTTCGCGATGCGTCTACAGACATTAATCGCCAATGTATAAAACTAATAGTGTTTTCCTAAATATAATTTACTCCATTCATAATTAGCTCTTCGCCTGTTGGGCGCTGATACGGCCGAGGCCGTCCGGCGGTCGCAAAAGTTTTAAATGTTAAAATAGACTTTTGCACTTGAATTTTAAACGTTTACGTCCAGCCTGGCGCGATAATATTAAAACTACTATATCGCCGCAGCGTTTTTTCCACGGGTTAACCAAATGATTACGATAATAATACTGCAGAAACTCCAATTATATTGGCCTATCTTTGTACCCGATGACGCTAATCCTCGAGCGTCGCGTGTTACTAGTCAGTCGACTCGCATAATAATTATTACTATAAATTATTATTATACCGGTCAAATATGTACACGAGCACGAAAACTTGTAATAATTCGAACCACTACACGCAGCTGGAAAAAATGAGTAATAACCTCTATCAATAGAACTCTATGAATCGAGCAATTATTTCCGACGCACCGTCTATGAATGAAACCGTATTGTTGTTGTAATTTTTTTTTTTTTTTTTGTCACGAGTACATAATATATACATAAAAAAAAAAAAAGAGATTATTTTTTTTATATTCTTTCTGTCTATAATATTGTTTTTTTTTATTATTCCGTTACCTTTTTTTATTTTTTTTTCTTATTCTAAGCGATGCGAGGAATGTATCGTTTTTACTATGATGTGTGTGTTTTTTTTTTTAATTTGTTTTGCTCTCCGCGTACGACTTATCTACAAGAAAAATCTCAAAACGACAAGAAAGCTTACGCAATAAAGTTTTTATGTTATTTTTTTATTTTGTTTTGCATTACGTGGAACAAAAATGTTCTGGTAATTTTTGAGACATTTGAAATGTTGTGTTTTTTGGCTTTTCAGAAATACTCAACAGTTCGACACAAGGTTCACACCGTAAGAGGTTCTTTTGGCCGTATTAAATTATCGAAAATCCGTAGCCTCGTTACTTTTCATAAACGTAGTTCAAATTTTGACGAAATACTGTACAAATCAAGGATCAACCGAACTTTATTTTAGATGGTGGACAAATTTTCAAAACATTCTGAACCTGATACTTTTTGACCCGGTACATCGTAATAAGAGTCCTGTACTTCGCAGTAGCACAACTTTGAGGGTTGTGATTCTCCCCCTCGAAATGTGATATGCTATTAAACACTGTATATTTTTTTTAATTTGTGTAAGTACAATTATGTATAGACCCGCCCCTCAAAAAAAAAAAAAAAAAATGTCTACCGTAACGTAATGGATTTTTATTTTATAGGCGTTTTATGTTCAAATTTTGACAAAAACGATAAATTTAAAAACGATATGTTCATAACCGACCATCGCTCAGAATAACGGAATAAATGATCGTATCGTCGCTTGGGTATAAATATGAAATAATTCCGCGCAGTGGTGTTGCCAGCATCATTGAAATGGGGAGGATCCGAAAACCAAAATTAAAAAAAAAAAAAAAAAAAAATTGTTTTGGACGTCATAATAACTTATGTGTACGAAAAGCACTAAGACCACAATAATAAATAATGGCGCTTTACAAAGTAATAATTATTACAAACGAATACTAATAAATAAAACACGAATCGAAGCGACAATTCGGCACGATAAAAACCACGTATTTACCACGTGGAACCACGTCGATCGTAGACCTTAGAAGAGTCTTCTAATGGTGAACACTTGTTGCCGTTGACCGCACAATCCGACTAAAGTCGGCCCTATATATGCTCCGTCCGCATACCCATCGACCGGGTTCAAATATCGCCTATAACCATCGACCGTTCCGATAAAAAACTATTTTTCGACCAAATCGATAAGAATTAACTGTGCACTAACCCCCGTGGCGAAAGTGTCAAACGCACGAATTTAAACTACATAAATACTTTATAATTCGGTCGATACGGCCACGCCGTCCGCTCCGTGTACCCTATATACATTCGGCATACTTGCCGCCCACAACAGCGGCCCACCCGGTATTCTTCTAAATTTTTTTTATTTTTTTTATTTTTTGTTTTCTATTATTAATTCGTCTCGTGTAATCTCGGTGTTTTCTATGGCGGCGTATACGAAAACCGCCGTCGCGTCCGCACCACCCGGAGCGGCGGCAAGCCGGCCGGTAAACAATACGAATAAAAAAAGAAAGAAAAAAAAAAAAAACCGCCGCGCCGGTAATAATTTTCGATTAACGTTATTAGTATTAAAATAATTATTACTAGTGTTATATTGGCAACGACCGCGATTTCTATAAAATAATTATTATTATTATTATTATTATTATGTATTCGTTTCTTCTTGACGGGGCATCGGGAAACCGGTCCCGCGTGTCGGAGTCGTCGCCGTAGCCCGTCGTAGTCGCGATTACCTAATTTCCTGTTATTAACAGGCGCGCTCTGCCGGCCGTTTAACAAACCGCGTATATTATGCCGGGCGAACGTTTGCCTACGTAATATAGGCAATAGGCCTTGGAGCGGAGAACGAATATAAAATAATAGAAAAAAAAAAAAAAAAAAAAAAAAAAAACGATAAATAAATAAATAACGACGTCCGTTTTTGGTATCGGTTTCCGTTTTAAAATCGAAATTCAAATATATCGTAGTCGCGTACGAATTCGATTACCGTCTACCGGCCGAGATTCGCGTCGTATCATTTTTTTTTTTTTTTTTTTCATAAACGTTAAACGGTAATTTCGTCGGTTCACCGGGTAGCCGGTAAATATCCGCGAAACTACTACTCGTTGATAGACTAGGTTTTTTTTTTTCTCCTTCAAAACGATAGAGTACATCCCGGAGCACGTTCCGAGCCGAATTCCTCCGCTTTCGTATGTCAATGGGGGTGGTACTCGAGTAATTTTTACAAATTATTAACGTCAAACACGCTCGTAGTGCTCGAATTAGAAACAGACGACCCGCTGCGGATAAAGTCTTTGAAAAAGGTATACCCGGCCGAAGCTGTTATGTTCATACGGATTCCCCTAGTCCTTTGGAATTTAAACGTCTTCCGGTTTCCCGTAAAACTTTGATTTCCGACGACTATCGGTAAAACCAGCGGCCGTCGACAATTCGGATCCCTGCTCGGACCACTCGCGGGCGATTTTATGTCGCGCGTTCGCGAGTGTCGGCTCGGAAATTCAATTTATATATTTCTATGGGCCCGATCAAAATACGAATAAAATAACAGTTAGACCGAGAAGTATTATAATACGTACCGGAATAACTATTACAATTCACCACGTGTCGAATGTTTTTTTCTAGCTTCGTGTGGAAATTCTTGAATGTTTCAATAAAATCTCCGCTTACGTAAACTCCAATTACGATTTTTTATTTTTTTTTTTGTCACCCTTAACCCGAAATCCTCAAAATCGTCAATAAAATCCGGCGATATTTGAATCGGTTATTTATGATTACACAGTGGCTTAAAGTGGCACAAAACGGCAAAAGACCACGAAAAACCAATCGTTAAAAGAACAGGTTGCCTCTTATTAAACGTTATCGATACAATAGTAACGTAAATTATATTTCCCTTTGCACTAATAGTAATTTTTCGCGGTTTTTAATGTTTGAAAAATAATAACGCCGATTACTGCTTCTCGTGATATCGTTTTGGCGTCTATATACCAGTCGTTTAGGGTTTTATAATTTTATTGTATAACGTAGTGTAATATGTGTGTGTGAACAAAAAAATAAAATTAATACAAATATTATCCTAGTTGAAGTGGCGTTAATAATATTTATTATCGACCCGAAAAATATGTTTAATAAAGTATTTTTTTGATAAAACGTATAACGATTACATTTCAATTAATAAACAATTATTTCGATTCTATTTAAACCTTCGATAACCCCTGTTTAAATAATAGGTCACTATTTTTAGGAAAACGGTTTTACGATAAATTTATACACAATATCGTTAAAATGACGGGTCGTTTATTTTTGACAAAAAATTAAAGCACTTATATACAAATACATACGTATATGTTAGCTACTAACTAGAGTGATTAATTGAACAAATTATGTTTGGCGATTTTTTTTTTTTTTTTTCATTTAAAATTGCGAATAAAAACCATTTTTTTTTTTTTTTTTTTTTTTTCTGTAAGTTTTGGACATTTTGTACTCGGCTAAACAACCGACTAAACCTAACCGATTCGTTTTAAGCGACAAGTACCTAATTTAGTTGTTTAATGGTTAAAAACGATCGCCATCGGTTTCGGTACGAAATTATTCGCGTGTTACACGGTCGGATTTTATTGCGGGGAATCGATATGATGATAATAACAGTCCATCCCAGGTAAACAATCGACCGGAATTACAATTTTAAAAAATATATATATATGTATATTTCGCTATACTTTTTACTGAAAAACCGTCTGGAAGACGTATTATAAATTATATTTATTTAACGCAAACGAAATTAAAATAATACAAGGTATTTAAAAATGACGCGGGATCGGAATATAATATTTATATTATTATATATCCTCCGGGTAAAGTCGATTCGTCAGTATAATACGGGTTTTAAAATAACATATATATTTTTTTTTTTTTTTTTTTTTTAAGTTTACTTTTACTCGTAGTATCTCGGGGCATTTTTAGATTGCTTTTAATATTATAACTAATGATTCGTGTATAATTTACGCTGCGTATTAGTGTCCGGAGAATTA
Source organism: Tuberolachnus salignus (assembly GCA_956483605.1). Classification (NCBI taxonomy): domain Eukaryota; kingdom Metazoa; phylum Arthropoda; class Insecta; order Hemiptera; family Aphididae; genus Tuberolachnus; species Tuberolachnus salignus. Next base: position 21,320,087 of record OY101430.1, on the reverse strand, counting down.
TATTATTACTAGTTTTATTATTGGCGTGCGGGACCACCTCGCTATTTTCGACAAAAAAAAATAATAATAAAATAAAAAATAAAAATTATGTTACTTGAAATGCCATCCGATTTACAACAAACGAATAAATCGTTAATCGTAAATTCACCGGCTACGGGAATCGTTGTTGGGGAAAAAAAAAAAAAAAAAAAAATCGGAAAACCGCTAGAAACATATTGTAGGTATAAATATTAGTGTATAATATATTAAGTATTTGAATTTTTTTTATTGTGCGTTTAATATTAATTTTTTTTTTTTTTTTTTTTGTGTAAAACGAATAACGTAGGTATATACGAACAAAAAAAAAAAAAAACCGATGTACTCGTAACTCGTATATTATAATAATAATTTACAGTTTGTTCGGGGATTAATATAAAATAACATCATCCGATATTACGATCCGATAGTGATTTATCTAGTAAAACGACGTCCGCCAGTCACGACAAAACAAGTTTTACTGAAATGAAAAAAAAAAAAAAATAGAGAAAAAACGAATACAAATCAAATAATAATACGGAAAAAAAAAAAAAAAAAAGAAAAAACACTACAAAACACATTAAGAACGCCGCGCAAAGTGTGTCATTTTTTTTTTTTTTTTTTTTTTTACTTGCTAAAATAACGTACGTATACCTAATAAAAGTAATAACGGCGTGCCGAAAATGTTGTCTCGCGCCGATAACGATTCGCATTACTTGTACATTTATCATATTTTTTTATTATTATTTTTATTCTTGCAATAATTATGTTTTTATAAGGCGTAACGCGATTATTGTTATCAGACGGTAGATCAAAAAAAACGTCTCGAAAAATCACTCGGGCACACAACAGTGCCGCGACAACCGGGCGGTGTGCGAGGCGCACTCGGGCCATCTTGACCTTAAGGGCCTCAAAAACTAAAAAGTTAAAAATTCAAAATGGTCACTTTCGCGTATACATTTTTTTTTTTTTTTAGTTTTCACGCGACGACAGTAGTTTTAAACTTTAAAATTTATTACGGTCGGTTTTAATATCGTATAGAGTGGTAAACCAATTCTAAAGATATAAATAAGAACATTAGGTGGATTTTGTGTTTGAACCAACCCGTGTCCGCTTAATACCGCGAGCGAAAAACATAATTAAAATATATTTCGTTGTCCAAACATATTGAAACACATTCAAACATATTTGAAAAAAATATTGTAATTATTGTTCACTTATAGTATCTTGTATAAGTTTTAATGTCGAAAAAGTACCGATCGAGTGGATCGATGAGGCGGCGTATAATATAGCGTAACTTTTTTAGCCAGACGCGAAACCGTATAGGTATTGCGTTTGACGGATTCCGATTTTTTAGGTTCGAAAATGTATCGAAAGTAATTTTTCCAATTTTTTTTTTTTTAATTTTCGTAATAAAGAGAATGTGTCTTAGAAAAGAAGAAACCTAAAAAAAAAATGTAAAAAACCCATAATATATAAACCGCCAAACAAAACCCCTACAGTTTCGTCTGGATTTTCGGTGCCCATTCCACAGTGACGGATTTAGGACTGGGCGTCCAGGAATGGCCCGGGCATCAAATTTTAGGGGCGGTAAAACGAAAAATGAAATAATGAAAAAAACTACGACTCAGTGTAGTAAATCGATTACAGGTCTACATAAAATAATATACAGCCTATTACGGATCTATGAGGCGTTTTTTTGGTAAATATTAACTAAAAACAACAAGACTAAAACTGATAGAACCACCGGCAAAATGAATACCCTGCTCGGTCCACTCGTACTAAGACACTGCTCGCGGATGGGCCACACTGTTGTTAGGTTATAGAAAGTAAATAATTTGCCCACTGTCTTTTTTAGATCAATCCCGTGGATGTGGACGATTTCTTTTTTGTACTACATAAGGCCGCTAAAAAGTTTATTTGTCGGTTTCTTGTAAAAAAAATCAAACAATTTAGAACCGTTGAATTTGATATGAAAATAATTCCTGTTCAGGTGACCGCAATTCTTTCGGTCTCGCATAGATTGAAGTGCAACACCGATTTTTTAATATGTGTGTGTGTGTGTGTGAGGGGGGGAGCAGTAAATTGTCGCCCCGGGGCGTTGAACGTGCCACTGGCCATCCCCTTGAAACGGGCAAAAGTCAAGGCGATCGTTCGAATGTCAAAAAAAAACTACCGAATCGGATAAAATTCGCCCGCAGTCGGTCGATCCCCGTCGAATAATATCTCCGGTCTCGTTGAAATCTTCGCGCGGTGGGTAGACCTCGGGCGTTCGCATACGGGCACCGGTACCCGGCCGTAACGACCGAAAAGGGGAGTAATAAAAAAAAAAAAACCCCTCCCCCGATGACGGAATGTTGTCTGCGGCTGTTGTTAGATCTATGGTTTCCTGTTGCACGGCAGCCCGCGGTGACTTTCTTTATATATATATATATATATTATTATAATCTCGTGCGAGCGTATATTATGCAACCGGCACGACAGAGTCGATCGGAATAGAAAAACGCGACGTGTAAAAAAAAAAAATAAAAAAAAAAACGCACGCGGATAATAATTTAGATCACACGAGAGACGAGTGGGGGTGGGGGGCGAAGTTGCGGAGAGAAATGTTTTTTTTTTTTTTTTTTATTCTCTACACGCCGACAAACCGCAATAATAGTATACGTGTTTATAATACGCACGGCGTTGCGAAAGACGCGACATTTGCCCGTGTAACAAAACAAAAAAAAAAAACTAACCGATTTTATCGACGGCGCACACACAAACTGTTACGTACGTGCGTTACGGCCGCCGTGCGAAAAGCCAGCGCCCGTTTAATTGGGTATGTGATTGGCGTGCGTCGCAAGTGTCGGCGAAAAGCGGCCCGAGAGTGTGCGTACGCACAAGACGACGGTCGGTGCCGGGGTATAAGAGGGCAACGGGCGGCATTGAAAGTCGCCGGTTTTCCGATTAAATCGCTACAGCCCGTACAATATTACAATATTATTGTAACCGGCTGTTGCGAGAAAAAAAAAAAATTAAACACCCCGTCGAATTCTTCCACCAGCCGCACAACCTGCCGGGGGGGGGGGGGGACAAATGCGGATTTACGCGTATAATCGCGGCTGCTACGACCGCGGTTTACGCCAATCACACAGGTCGCACAAGTGCGCTGGCCGGCAATTCGAAAACCTCTGCGGGTCGCGCTGAACGCCCGGGGTCCCCCCCGCATCGATTATTATTCGGACACGGTTAAACGGTCTACAATATTCCAATATTTCTTTGAACGGACCCTCGGCGTCCGGGGCGAACGAGTGCTCGGCACAAGGGGAGCAGACCCGACCGGGTTACCGTACCGTATGTGGAATTCGGGCGTTTCGACGATAACGACAAGGATACAATACGGAACACCACCGATCGATTATCGTCGTACTGAAGACGATCCCTGTCGTATCGCCAAACGAAGCCCAATCGTTTTTATGAGCAATCAGAAACGGACGAGAAATAATGTAACGCCATTTCCAACGCCGTCGATAACTTAAGATAACGCTATGCGCCATGATGTGGCCAAACCAAATATCGCAAACGAAAATAACTGATTTTTTCTTTTTTAACAATGATATATTAACATTTATTATGCATAAACAATAAACGCGCAGTAAGTTAAATAACAAATATGCATGTATGGAATATACATTTTCAACGCACTTTAATTATTCGTTTTTCCCCTGCGATAATTCGAACTCTCGCCAAATCGAAACCTCTGAAAATCGAATTCTCAGCTCGGTCCCTTGAATTTTTAATTATCATAAGGTACGAGCCGCGGGAAAAAGGCGATTTTTATTTTTATTTTTTTTTTGGCATAACGGACCGAGTCCGGTTTAATCGAAAAAAACGAACTAACGATTTACGCATAAGATAACGATAAATTGTCAGTGGCGCGCGCGGAGGGGAATTTTTAAGCTCGATCACATTTGTGAGTATTGAATTAGTATTAATTTCCTCTCTGTAATTATATACATATGACAAGTTATAAGGACAAGCTCGATTTGTTCAACGCCGAAAATTGGCATTTTTCAATACGGTTTTAACAGTTCCGGGACACGCCACTTGACAATTGTTAACGTATAGAAAAATTAAGTGTTGTACATATTATTTATGGGTTGCATGTGCAGCTGTGGTGTTAGTAAACAGGCCACCCACCGATAAAATATAAGGGATTTGTTTTTACGTCACGACAATAAATCATTGCTAAGAAAAAAACGATTCTGAGCAAAAGTTTGGTAAATATCGTATTCGTGTTTTGATTTATACGGTTATCGTCAAAATTTGAACTTTAAAACGCTTATATACAACAACAAAAAAACTACATTACGCTGAATTGTTTTTTTTTTTTTTTTTATCATTAAGTACAACTTATGACGAACCGTGTGCTGATTCGTTGAGCGTTTTTGAGAAGCCAAAAAAGATTCAAGATAAACTTTTGAGAATCTAGACAAATTTTATCGAATACCGTCGGGCAAAAAATCGTCATCGTTTAACGAATGGAACGAAACAAAAAAAAAAAAAAAAAAAAATAGGAGCATTTTCCGAAAGACAAAAAAAAAAAACCCCGCACCGTCTTAGTAAAACTAATAGGTTTATCGCCGCGATCAGAATCTCAATAGTTAAAAAATGGTTTTTTAAATTTAAAATAAAACCCAACGCACGGCGATGGCAAAATGTTCATCGGAACGTACATTTATATATGCAAAATAAAATTGCATAATAATGAATCCCGGCTGCAGCCACCTTGAAACCAATTGCTCGTATACGACTTATTAGCAACACCGATTGTAATACCTATAATATGCAAATGCGCGAACTTACGATTCCTGCAAATAACATTATTTTACATACGAATCGTACACATAAAAAAAAAAAAAAAAAAATTATTAATAATAACAGTGTCAATTTTTTTTAATTTTTTTTTTTTATTTGCCTAATATTATTAATGGAATACGTATGAATAATACGTGGAGATTAATTTATAATAATATGTACGGGCGCGCGTTCGAATGGGATAGGACAATATAAAAAATAATAAATGAGATTATTGTTAAAAAAAAAAAAAAAAAAAACATTAGGTTTGTTTTATTGTTGCATTAACTATCGTATACCGCACTTTCGTTATAATTACACCGAGGGATCGCCGCGAAAAATAAATTACAATAAACGAATTCTTTCCTACCACTCGTTGTGCAGTTGTTAATAAATAATAATAATATTATTGCAATGCACTGCAGTTGGCGTACTGCATTTGAGTTTTAAACGGTTTTTTTTTTTTTTTTTTTTAATACAATATGTTAATATCTCTTAGTCTGCGAACTTTGGCAACGGTAATTGAAAATTTAAATATTTTTAAATAATAAAGTAATTTTTAAATTGTATTCAATTGTACGCGTTTAATTTCTCTCGGGCTATATGCAGCGTTTTACTCGACTGCAATTTATCTTAACTGCAGCGGTATAATGAGTACGCGTTTTTAATATCGTAAACGGTCGTTTGTTTCGAATCGATTGCATTATAATTATTATTTCTATACGTGCGCCGTATTAAGTACCAATTGAATAATAATAATAATACAAATAAAAAAAAAATGTGAATAATAATATAATATTTTTTTTAATGAAACGTTATTATTAGAGCTAGGGATTTGTGGCGTTTTGCATTTTGTTCCCCCTTAGTGCTCTGGCACATAGCTTATCGAAAACGAAATTCGATTCGTACACCCACAAAGTTTAAATAAAAAACAAAAATTGTTTGTTGTATTTTCATGCGATTCGCGCATGATGAATTAATGCATTTCCGGTACCTCAGTGTCAGTTTATTAGCATTTTTTCTTTTTTTTTTTTTCTTTGTTATACGACGTTTTGAAATTGTACAAACACGCATTCGTGTATTTGCATTTGTTTCGACGAATTACAACTTTTATTAATTGTAGGTATTTATCAAATCAAACTAAAATTATCTGCATAAATGACGTTATTCGGTGGGATTCCGTGTACACAGTAAAATATTATCAATTCAAAAAAAAAAAAAAAAACAACATTTTTTTCATTTATTGTTTCATGCAGATATCCAATCGCATTTTAAGTGTTCATTAATTTTTCTTGAACATACGAAACCGTGTTCGTTAGTAAGTTATTTTTCGGTACTAAAAATAATTTTCAACTAAATGTTGACATTTTTAAGTCATTTTAATACCTTTTCTGTAGGTATTAGTAGTGGATAAAGATACATTTAAAAATATCTAGATAAAGATACACATATATAATAATTTAATCGTTTAGATAAATAATCTGTGAATTTGTATATAGCTACAAAAAAAAAAAAAAAAAAAAAAAACATGATAACTTTTGTTAATATCCTTATCATAATACATGGAATACGATTTAAAAAGATCGACATAGATAAATTTATCTTGAATCCAGACGATTTAATTGTTTACTTCGGATAATTGAATTTTTTCCCGTTTATCCGGATAAAACGCATCGCTATAATTGTGGTGGGAGGAATATTGATTAATTAAAAAACTAACGATATTTTTTTTTTAATTCCGCGTTTTATAGTATTTATTTGCTGGTATGAATATTAATGACGAGTTTATTAATCAAAGAGGAACTACTACAATAATAATATGCAACCAGTTTTAAAACGTACGTCGAATACACATGTGTATTATACATTATTATTTATATCACTAGGATCGAATTTATTTCGAATACATAAACATTAGTCGGGGTTATATTTTAACGAAAACATTCCGCCGGGGAAATTGTTCGAAAAATAAATATTATTTTATAGTTTTTAAATATTTGAAATTTCCAAATCCGATACGGCATCGATATTTTTTTTTTATTATTAATATTTCGCCGTTTCCGTAATTTTTACATTGCATTTTCAGTAATTATTACAACTCTATCGTTTAAAAAAAAAAAAAAACAAATGTATTTAAACGCGGATATTATTGCATTCCATCTTCGTGAAAAGTAATGAATGCGCAGCGGAAAACCTACGCAAACGTTAAACGCGTTATAATTTATGTAAAATTCAAAAATAAATATTATAATATTATAATTTTCGCCAAAGGTATTACGACGAGTATTTGAAAAAAAAAAAAAAAAAATAAAAAACAGAGTATAATATTATAATGTCGTAATTCATCCACGAACATCATCGCACAAGAAAACTTTAAGACAATCGGACGTTTTGACGTTTTGGGGGGCGTCATCGGGCCATTGTGTCAGAGAACCCGACACACACATAATAACACACGTAATTACACGATTATTGCACCATTTTTTTTTTTTTTATATATTTTTTTTTTTTTTTTTTAGTGTCCTTATTGTATTGTCGTGTCTTCGGAGATTTTGTTTTCGTTTATTATTGTGTATACACGAGAGAGAGAGAGAGAGACACACACAAAGAGACAGAGAGACACAGAGAGACAGAGAGACACAGAGAGACAGAAAGAGATAGAGAGAGAGAGAGAAAGAGACAGAGAGACAGAATGAGAGAGAGCCAGAAAGAGACAGAAAGATACAGAATGAGACTGAGCCAGAAAGAGACAGAAAGAGGTACTAAATACGGTGTACCCATATCTCTCCTCTCTCGCGGTTTAACCCACGAACGAATACAATTTTTTTATTATATTCCTCCGCGAAGCCCACGCTCGTTCGCTCGCTCGCGCGCGCGCCACGAGTTCATTGTTCCCCTGGATAATATGCACCGTATTATTATTATACTTACATAAATATTCGTCAAATGTGTGTGTTTGTATGTGTGTATTTATACACTCGTATATAGGACGTGTGCCGACGACGTACCTAATAATACGGCATTATTACGACGACACCGCGATTATCGTCGTCGTCGTCGTATAGACCGGATTAACGAAATAAAAATAAAATAATAATTACAAAATATTTAAATTTACAAATTTCGGATCTGCATAAATGTCATATGTCGGTCGTCCTATGAGTTTTAGCAAAATGGCACCGTTAATGAGAGGAACACCGTTGTTCTCTTTTCGTTCAAAAATTATGTTAAATCGAGAATCAGGTTCGACAAATCCGTGTTCTTCAATCGGAGGCAATCGTAAAGGAAATTTTTTATCTTCATCTAGGAGTATACTGTTTAAAGTTCTGTCCAACATATTTTTAGTGTTTAACATAACGAAGTCTGCCATCCAATTAGCTGTCTCTTGAAAATTTTTGGCCACCAATATTACTGGTGGTTGTAGTCAAGGGGTTATTTCAAAACAAATGTTTTGTCTCTTCTGTATCTTCTCTGTCTACAATTTCAACTTTTCTAATAAACACTTTTAATTTAAATTCAGTGTAAACCGCCGACAAATTGTGAGCTGACCGACACAGAGGTCCAGGTTCTACTGTTAGACTTGCATAAAAGTAGAACACCGTTTAATTATAAAATTACTATTATTATTAAAGTACGGCGAAAAATTCGATGGATTCGAAAATACGGCCCTCGTATTTGTTATAAATTTCTTTGTATTTCGTAAGCGACCGACCGCGATAATTTTCGTTAATATTATTGTACCGGTTCGGTCCACACACGCCGGACGTCCGATAAAATACGTAATTTTTGGTTTTTTTTTTTTTTTTTTTTTTTTTTTTTTTAATATTCGTCGTCCGGAACGACCGAATTTTGTCCGAGAGGAATAATAATAAAAAAAAAAAACTCGGTTATATACGATTTTAAACCAATCGGTCACGTTATAATGAAATTCTTCCGGAGTTAATGACTTTATTTACGTAGAATATTTATATTCGCTCGTATATATTATTATTATTATTATTATTATCTGATCAGAACGTTGGAAATGTATTTGAAAATCTGCCAGAAAGTTTATTATTATTTTTTTATTTTTATTTTTTGTTTTTTATTGTTGTAATACAAAATTATTGTGCATGTGTCACGCGTCGTCGTCGCCGTCGTCGTCGTTTCGAATCCAATCAACTGCCAATAATACGAACAACAATATAATAACATGTACTTTATTATTGAACACCGTGATGATCGCCTATAATATACAATATAATGTACAACAGTTATATTTGATTCATTTAATATTACAATATCCCCGGATACATATGTGCGGATTATTACGTATTTAATCCCGTTATAATACTCTATGGCGAAACAGATAGGTGTTTGTATCCAGTGGCGTTTAACCTAGGGTTTATATGGCCTATGATATAAGCCAGCAGGTTTAAAGGTTCGAAAAAAAAAAAAAAAAAAAAACGAAACAATTTTATTAATTTTTACATTAATACGGAAAATTGGCAGTTACGCTCAAATTTTTTATTTATAGACAAATAATTCGTACAGTTTAAATTTTTTTAAAAAAAAAAAAAAGAACTCTTAAAATAAATACGTCATTGTTATATTGTAATCGTATTATGAAATTGTTTCTTTATCTATCTTTTGACGCCCCTTCGCCGCTTGTTTACTCGCGTGAGCCGTGGGGGGGACCCGTGTGGCTTTTTGCCCGTCGTGCCCCGGAATATTGTCACGTCACTTGTAGTATCTGAACCCGGCCGGCACGTAAAAACGAAACCTAACCTAACCGAAACACCCAGTGTAAAAATATACGCTTTTACCATATACGAATGAACGGCCCGAGTGGGCGGGCCATAGGTAATTATCCGAAGGTCAAATGGCATTTTTTTTTTTTTTTTCTTAAGAAAACGGGAAAACGTCCAGGGGGTCGCCTATATAAGCATACGGATGCGGCCGTATGTCAAATCGAGGGCCGTAAAAACCGGAGTAAAAGCTCAAGAAGAAGAAGAAGAAGAAGAAGAAGACAACGATATTATACCGAAACAGTTCTTGGGCAATAACCGCGAACCGGACGACGACGTGGGCGATTTAAAATATTCCATTTGTAATAATATAATACGTTCGAGGAGCTGACCATAAAGAAATAGTAAAATATTATAGAAAAAAAATTATATATATATATATATATATATATCGTTTGACTACTCGATATATGTATATAGCTACCGTATTGAAAATAATATTTATTATTTATTTGTATTTTTGTCGACACGTTTACCGCGGTGGGCGCGTTTCTTCAAAACAACCGGTTAAATTGGACGTTTTGTCCGTAAAAAAAAAAATTAAAAAAAAAAAAAAAATTCTTACACGCCTACAATTCGCATGTGCGCGCGCTCGCGAAACCCACTTACGACCTCAATTAAAATAGTAATAAAAACCGACTTTGTGGTGAAACATCACTGTATACATTGCATTTCGTGGAGGTATAAAAAAAAAATAATAATAATAACAATGTGATTTGTCAAGTGACACAAGGTTAACGGAACAGCGATGCACGCGGAGTTCGCGTCATGATCGTGAAACACAAAACCGTATATTATTATGACGGTGGGTGGGTGAGTGGGTGAGTGGATACGGAAATACGGTGGGAAAGTGGGAGAAAAAAAAAATAACGTAAATTGAGATAAGATTACGACTGTAGAGAGGAAGCTGTTATAGTTTTACTAATGTGTGTGTCATAATTTCCTCAGAAAACACTTTTCGATTAGTAAAAAATTTTTTTTTTTTTTTTTCAAACCGTACGTTATATTATTATAACAATAATAATAATAATATGCAAAATTTCTACCCGGCGGCATTTTATTTAATCGTTTTCGCTCGATTCTCGGCGGTTTTTCTAAAAACCTTGACTACGATGGTAAAAAATCTATAACCGTATAAAAGCTCCGATCAAATCGTTTTTTTTTTTTTTTTACTGCAACGGTCCGCGATATATTTTCGGCATAACGTATTATATGCGGTTGTATCGTACGAAAAATTGTGGTTGGCGATATTCCGGCGACGGGATTTTATTGGCATTGGGAAATCGTTAAATATGTTAAAAACATTACGGATTACGTGATAAACTACAATATTTTTTTATTTTTTTTTATTTTTTTTGATATCGAGATATGTTGATAAACGTAGCAGTGGTAATGACTGTAAAACACTGTACTGTTCAAAACCATTGAAAAACTGACGCCGCTGTAATAAACTATAACATACCCTATATCCTATATACACCCATTTACCAGCGGCGCATTTTTGGGCGGAGGTAGGGGTGACTAAAGACAAATAAAAAACAGTATTTTCCGACTAATAAATAACAAATTTTGGTCAATGTCCAATGTTAACAATATAAGTAGGCAATTTTTAAAATAAACGTTTGTATTCGGTATTAAGTAATAGACAACCTTCGACTTTTCTATTAAACTGCATACATAAATATGTACCAGAGATTCAAATGTAAAATTACTTATAAGTCCAATGTCTTTCTTTTTTTTTTTTTTTATCAATAAACAATTGTATAAACGTAACGTTTCTAAAATCATCGAAAATACGCCACCGACACTTCACGACTTAGGCCTGCGTACCGTAACGTAGGCATTTATTTGTTTTATTGTCGCAGAGTCCCATAGTCGTGTTATTAGCGATATTTATCCGAGTGTGCGTAGAAAAAAAGAAAAAAGAAGTATAAAACGTATTCGATTCTAACCGTATCGGAAAGAAAAAAAAAACCGCAAGTAATCGTGACTTTTCGCAATATATATATATATATATATATACATAAGTGATTGACTCTCGTGATATTGCGATTTCGCGTGTATACGGCGAGACGATCGGGTGCTGCGGACGTTATAAATACGACGGGTCTATATACGAGTGGCGTATTATTTTTATTTTTATTTTTTAAATTTTTTTTTTTTTTATATATATATATACATACGAATGCGCACCGCGTAAAACGTCGAACGTCCGATTTGGAACGCGTTCCAAAGCTCTAAAATTAATCTCCGGGACGTATTATTATGATAATAAATAAATTACCGTCTAACCGACGAGCCCGGCACGTTAGACATAATAGTACAATAATATATTATTTTTATTATTATTATTATTATTATTATTATTACCGATTTTTTTTTATTTCGCAAAAAAAAAAAAAAAAAAATTAAAATAGATGCGGGCGATAATATGCTAATACGGAATAATAATTTCCAATCGTAAACGTCCGCATGAAATATCGGAGGCACTCAAAACCCCGTACTACCAGCCTCTTACGGTATCTCGAATTGCGCACATTATTTTTTTTTTTTTTTTTTACTTTTTCTGTCCGTCGGGTTTTAGTTTTGTATTTTTGCGCGTTTGTTCCGTTCGGATTTGCATTTACGACTGTTGGCGCGGTGTTTGCGTGCGCGCCAACACGAAATAATTATAATTTACGTTTCGTTTTACAAACCGATTATTATTTATACAATTCTCTAAAACGATTTTAGCGAATACATCGATAAACCGGCGCGATAAAAAACAAAAAAAAAAAATACGATTCCGAGCCAGTAAGGTTTACTGTTAACGCCGTGTCTCCCGGCCTCCCCCGAATACCCGAGATAACCCAGAAATATTTTTTTTTTTTTTTTATTATTATTATTATTAATTAAAAACAAACAATCTACACAAATAATGCACAATAAGCTTATGTGCTAAGAGAAGACAGAACGTGAAAAATTGAATAAGAAGCCGCTCACTGGCAACACTTAACACGAATTATTTATATTAGTTATATTTTTTTTTTTTTTTTTTTTGATTGTTACTGATTGGAATTCTATATATAGATGTATATTTTAAATTGGAACTTGTTACGACACCATTTCATTTTTAGCCTGAGCCTAGGATTTCCTGGGAGAGTTAGAGAGGAGAGGTTTTTAATGAGTGGATTTTGGTGGGATAGAAGTCGCATACGGAAGCGCACATAAAAGAATTGTGCTTCTTCATTGATGGCTTTCATGTGGAAATCGTTATGAAATGTCAGGTTTGATACGTACGGCGGTGCATTGGAGAGTCGACGGAAAGCTAGGTTCTGGAACACTTGGATTTTATTGATATCGGATTGTTTTGCTGAACCCCAGAGCTGTATGCCATAAGTCCAAATAGGTTTCAGGAGGGTCTTGTAAAAGTTAAAAGTTTGACCTTAAAATCAGTATTATTGTGTCTCGACATTAGAGGACTGAGCATGCGCATACGGGCATTGAGAGTCAGTCTTTTGGTTCGTAAACGATTTTTCCATGTTAGACGCTTGTCGAGATTGAGTCCCAGGTATTTAACTGTGTTAAGTTGGACATACGCCCTTCTTGAGAGTAAATGTAGTGTGATTAGATTTGTTTTGGTTTATTTTGATACGCCATTTGCCGTACCAGTTAGTCATTAGGTTAAGGTGAAAAGTTGTAGGTTTGATGAAGCGGTTACCGGATTTTCACTAATTGACACAATGACTTTATCGTCAGCATAACCAGCTACCATGGTTTGAGGCGTGGTGGGCTGATCAGCGACATAGATGTTGAATAGAGTTACTCCCTTGCGGGACGCCAGCGTGGATTTTGGATATTTCTGAGTACGCTGAACGATAGTGTACTCGGATGTGTCGATCAGTCAAGTGAGATTTCATTAGGAGAAAGAATGGGTGGGGAAGAAAGCTTTTAAGTTTGAACAGTAATCCGTCGTGCCAAACTCTGTCAAACGCTTGGGAAACGTCAAGAAATACACGGGTACAGTAAAGTTTTTTTGTCCAACCACCCAGAAATATAAAAAAAATAATATATATATATATATAAAAAGTAGTGAGCGGAATCTAAAATTTAACAAAACCACATGTCGTAATAATACGTTCCGCGATACGCTAAGTATCTAAAACCGGCGTATCGCGTCATTCGCTGTCCAAGTACCGATAAACTATACGAACAGGGACATTTTGACAAACCAATATTTTCTCATCTGGGCGAGAAACTGTTCGGAATTTCGAAAAACGTTTCGAACAACAATATTGTCGGGCGGAAATTCCGCATTTTTTAAGGTACTTGCGTGGAAATATCGGAATATTTTCACTGACCGGAAAAGTGTTTTCCGAGGGAAAAAAAAACACACGCATCTACGACTACTGAGGTTACAGCAAACGTATTATGTCAATATTATTGTCGGCTCGATTAAGTCTGAAATTATTATTAATAATATTATGTGCAACAGTACCCCACAACAGCCTATAATTTGTGAAGAATTTTTTTTATTTTTTCAGAAGCCGATTATATTATAGGTTAGGCGAGGCGTACCGACATACGAATACTTTTCTAAATGCGGACAAACCGAGTCGGAGAATAACATTTAGCTATTTTTGTAAGAAAATAAAAAAAAAAACAAATGATAATAAACATAACCATATAATATAATCACCCGGGGCCCCTATAATTATTATTTTGTGTATGTATGGTGTACGGTTGTTTTTTCTTTTTTTTTTTTCGGCTCATTTAAATAATCTTCTGGACAAACGATTTTCGATTTTCGTCTTGACCGTACGGGCACAATACGGTAATGAGCGCCGGATATGCGCGCGCGTTTATTTATTATAACTGCTGCAGCAACATAGCCAATAGCCATCGTACATCTGTATAATAACGATCGTGTAAATACCTAACGAGTAATAATAATATAGTGGTGTTTTTTTGCTTAATTTTTTACATTTTTTTTTTTTTTTTTTTTTCTAAACCTAACCGGCGGTGCACCGGCAGCGACATAACCAGAGGTGACGGCCGTCTTTTTTCACTATACGTGTCTTTGAACCGGGTTTTCGAAGTTTATTTATACGGGGCTGTAGCAGCGGCGTGTATAGAAACAGAGAAATCGACGACGAAAACGAGAGAAAACGAGAGAAAACGAGAAGGGCCGCGACCGGGCAATCCGCTTTTGGACACAATTCAGGAGAGACCACTGACAGTTAATTTTCATTTTCCAAATCTGCACAGAGCATATTTTAATTAACGCACACGAATTGTTCGGTTCAGTTTATTTGCAAATAATTTTAAGATCGCCGAAATTCCGATTGAAATGGTTAAGACCACCTATGGATTCGTCTGGTTTTTCGCTTATAATGGTAATCATCTTTTTCTCGAGTATACTCACCCGTTTCCCAAGATTTACTACAAATCGACATACTATGCTTACTTCTGAAAACGTTAACGTTCATGCATTAGATTCTGAGCGGATCGAGGGGTCTTGTGGTTTTACAACGATGTTCATTTTTTTTATTTTTCTGTAAACGCTTTTACTACCAGAAGAATCTGATTTTTACGCTCTCCAAATAGAAAATGTTGTCTAGTTGATACTTTACATTGGTCGTTTTTCGATGTACCTGTTAGTTTATTTAACGTGGCAGACAAAACTACCAATAAAATGACGAAAAACCACGATATCATCAAACCCGAGTATTATTATTTCTTTTTTTTTATTCGTGTTGATTCTGAGTTACTGTGTCAACAACGAAAATAAAAAGCTCAATACTACTCGCTCAGAGTCGTTTTTCGTTTGCCATTTATCGTTACATACAGATATAAATTAAATACCTACCTAGTAAAATTGCTAAATTCCCGACTTCCCGCCTACAACAAGGGTTCCAACCCATAGTACGAATTATGTACACTTTCCATATAATCAAACAATTTAAAAATATTTAACCAGACTATTGGTTCCCGGTCGTACACAGTATTGACGACAAAAAAAAAAATAATAATAATAATAAAAATGCTCGATTCAAAACCATCGAAAAGCGCACCGCAGAACCCTGTGGTTATATTTATTATTATTATTATTATTATGAGCTGCGACGTTTACGGATTTGCACGAAAACATTTTTTTAGATACTTTTTTTTTCCAGACGTGTTGTCCGACACGTTGTTTGTTCACGTATTGTTCTGCGTCTGAAAACACGTTTAGACATTTTGGCCAAATCTGCGTATAGGTATATATAATAAATAACGACAACTATGAATATGCGCGTACGGATATTTCGGTTTTAGTATAATAATTTATACTCGTATAGTTGGTGGAGAGCGAATATTATTTTATCGTATTGTGAAACCGAAAAAGAGTCACGTTGCGCGTCCAAGCAAATAAGAAATAATATAATAAAAACGATTTAGTCCTAAAATGTTGAGGAGGAAAAAAAAAAGAAAATAAATAATAATAATAATAACAACTAACAGCTATAGCGATAAAATAAAAAAATAAAAAATAATGTAAATACGTATGTATGGGATCCGGGCGTTATATTCGAGGTGATTTCCAGTGGCACTCGGCCATTATTATCGTAATATTTTTTTTTCCTCTCTTCCTCTCCAAAAAAATATATTTTATATGTGTAAACAATCGGTTTTTATATTATACAAGTGGCGTGGGGCGACAATAATAGTAATTTAGACCTGTGGGGGTGGGGGGAAACCATAATAATAATAACACTAAAAAAATGAATTTATTGTTTTTTTTTCCCCGCGCACCATGGGTCTCGAAAACTACTGAAAAACTGGTCGACCAAATAGGATTATTAAAAATACTTACACGCGTATAAACGTAACAAGAGTGTACGTGATACGACCGAATTTTAGGACTTTGTTGAAAAAAAAAAAAAATAATAATAATCGCACGTAAATATCGAATACGGATTGTTAACAATAAACAAATATTAAAATGATATTTTTTTTTTCGTCGATATTTTTGTCGGTCGATCCCCGGGTGATGGGTCGGTGAGACTTTACATCGATAGGCGTACAAGTACGACGGAATATTATTATTAATTTTTTTTTTTTTTTTTTTTTTTGTGCGCGCGCGTGTATTATTATAGCGGTTATTTTCATTTTGAAATGCCATTGACCGCCCACGACACTTTTTTTTTCATTTTTTTTTTTTTTTATCATCTCGTATATTACAAGACCGGTTCTGGCCGGCTGTTATTATGTACATGCGGTATAGGTAACGCATAATACGTACCAGTACGCTAAAAAATTTTTTACCACATCGGTAATTATATCCGTCCGCGCCGCGCGTTATGTTTATTAATAGTCGACCGCGGCGGCATAGTTGAAAAGCCGGGGGTATTGTTTTCGCTAAGCGCGTGCGCCGTGGGACGCCCACCCGACCGGGTAACTCCCCGGTACTTCTTGTACATTATAATATAATATAATATGCGAGTAAAAAAAAAAAAAATAAAAAAAAATTATAAATGTATATATTTATAAGTACGTACGAAATAATATTATACCGCGTGCGGTATGTACTTAAATACACATTCAGAAATTCTGCACACACACACGCACGCAGAGAGAGATGAAACATTTTAAGGGGAGATGGTTTTTGATGGTTTTTTTTCGGTATTTACCGTCAAGGTTTTTTTGTTATTTGCCCGGAACGATAATTTTAACAACGTTATGGTCTTTTCTCCCCGCGGCCGCGAATATCCAAAACCCGGGCCGGTCGAGTCGTCCTAAAGACACTGTAGTGTCTCGGATTCGAATTAATTGTAATGTCTACACGAATTCTCGTGACGCGTTTTCTCGAAAACAATCAATAACTCGAGTTAAATCATTAAAAAAAAAAAAAAACTTAACTACACACACACACACACGTAATCGTATTTTTTTTTTTTTTTTACTCTAATATTTCGATTTGTATGGACTTATTACGTACAAGACCAGCGTGGGTGTCACCATACGCTTGCACGACCGTCTCGTCGTGTATTCGAGAAAAACTACACAATTTCCGTCGGATAATAAATGCAAAAAACAGCGATTTTTTTTTTTTTCCTACAATTATTTCGTTGACAACATTTACCGAAACGGTTTTAAATTCTAACGGAATAACCAAGCGAAATTAATGTTATTGTTTAATAAACGAAATAACTAAACTATTTTTTGTTTTTTTTTTTTTGTTTCCTCTAACTAGTCAAGTTACAAAAGTTTAAAAGTTACCGAAAAAAAAAAAAAAGGTAATTTATAAACTTAACTGTTGACTTTTTTTTAACTAGTAAAAACCGCCCAGGTTTGTAAATATATATATATATATATCAATTAAAACGTGTAAAAACGGATCTGAAATAATACGTTTTTATTATTTCCGGTTTGTCATGATAATATTATGAAATATTGTGTTGTTTTAAAAAACTGCATGATAAATAATATTAATCGTATTCGAATAACAATCGTCCAATACGCGCATTCCGTTATGATGTTTTTTTTTTTAATAATAATATTATATCTGATATCGAACAGAGATAAATTATTACCCGGTGTCTAAATATTATACGAGACATGTTGGCATCATTATACGTATTAACATAAATAAATTCAAGGCTGGGCGAGTTAATCAATATTATCCGTTTGAGTTTTAGTTAATCGAAAACAAATTCAACACGTTTAACAACCGTTTACGTATTAACGACCCGAGTTTACTTACGAGTTACAATTTGGAAAATGTCATAATTAACTTATAAAAATCGGTTTATTTTTTTTTTTATTTGGACATTTTTTTTTATTGTCATAATGTATAGTGAAAACGATTAAACCCGGAAATTGTGGTTTTTTTTTGTTAAAAATAAAGACGATTAATACTTATTTGAGACTAGGAGATCCACACGAGTTATTGAGTACAAACAAAAAAAAAAAAAAAAAATTAATTGTAAATATTTTAATATTACGATAAATTTAAAGGAAATTTAATAGGACGCCACGATAACAATTGTCGTTTCTATTTTTCTAAAATGACCAATGAAATAGCTAAAATTAACTTAACTTATAGTTTTTTTTTTTTTTTTACTCGTTGACGTCCATTCTTGCAAATAAATAGTCGCGTGACTCCTGGTCAATTCGTTTCGGATTTTCAAACACATATATTGGATTAAGTGCTTAATCAACAAACCCCCAAAGTTCCGCCAATTCGGCGGGTAAAACAAAAAAAAGCACGCTAAAACATACGATAATGTATAATAGCCTACGTAAATAAATAATAAAAAAAAAAAAACCTATTATAATAATAATAATACATTGTATATGCACAATCAAATGTATTGTTTATGAATATTATACGAATAAATGCATAAAACTTCGTGTATTTAATAAAAAAAATATATATATTATATATAGTAGTATATTATTATATGGTAATATTTCATTTAATTACACGCGGTTAATAATACGTAACAAAATGTTTTAAATAATAATTATAATTATATTATAAATCTCCTCCTTCGCATCTCTCTCTTTTTTTTTCTTCTTTTTTTTAATACATAATTAAGTTTGACGAAATAAATAAATTTAACATATTTTTTTTTTTTCTTAGGTATCCAAGCAATTTAGACCGATTTTCATTCAATCGACGTAGCGATAATAATTTTAATCAACCGATTTCGTTGTTTACGCTTCAAGCCAAATTAATATTAAATTTTTTTTTTTTTTTACGAATTCCTATCGCTATACTACGTCGGTTACAGGAAAATTGGTCTAAAATGTTACGCCGCGTATATGTTTTAGACAATATCGATACTCGAGTATAACGTATAAATAATATTTCGATCGCCGAAGAGAGAATAGTGATTGATAATAATGTATACAATTGTTTATCTAGGTAATTTTTTTTGATGTAATCTATTAAACCTACAGTCGTTTCTATGTCGGTACGATTAATTCGCGCCGATCCGTGTAAACGATACTTTAAAGTAGTGTTTTTTGTTTTTTTATTCGAAATATTCAAATCTCTACAAACACGTACTACCGGAGTTGAAATATTTAGTATTCTAAATTATTTTCTCGAAGAGAATAAAATACCATAGGACAACTGTGTTGATATCTGTACCGATATAGAAGTATAAAGGCTACGAGCGATATAATTTATGGAGCTGTACGGTTGTATTAAAAATATTGCCAAGAACTGTTCTAGTGGTCACTGCATGGTACATAGGCGGATACTGGCTGTAAAAAAATTCATCCAGCGGTTATACGAATGCTCTTGGTGAGATCGGCAAAATCATAAACATCACGAAATCTCGGTTTCTCAATAATCGTTTATTCAAAATCCTATACGAGAATACGGAAAGTGTACATACATAGTCTTCTTTTACATACTGAGGTCGTGTGGTTACCTCGAGGAAAGATACTAACTCGTATTTTTGAGCTAACGGACGAGGTGCATGTGCCCTTTTTTGGACACGATTTCAAATTGAATGATCGAATTTGGCCACTTAGTGTTGGATATTTAAGCGACATTTTTACTAAGATCAATGAGCTTAATTTTTTTAATTTTTATTGCAAATAGTCCTTATATAAAATGTCGCCTTAAAACTATTGAAACAAAGTAAGGGTTCCACGAATAAAAAAAAAAAACATTAAGAAACACTGCATTAAAGTATTATAACGGTTTTTTATCACCTATCAGTAGATCGGTATGAATAACGCGTATAAAATTACACGATCTGTTATCTTAAAAAAAAAAAAAAAAAAAATACACTAATCGTTGCCTTTAAAAACACTTTATCGGTATGCTTTACAAATGGCCGCCCCTCGATATACAAATGGTATTTTTAAAAAAAAAATTTTTTGTCAACACTTGCGGCATCAGTTGGATTTTCAAACACTTTTTATTAAGTGATTGTTTTTTTTTTTTTTTATCTTCGCGATGACTATTCGTAGCAAGTCTCGAATTTAATTTTGTAATCTAACGTACGGGCAAATGCATTATAAGCAATTAAACGTTAATATATATTTATTTATTATTTTTTTTTTTTTTACACATTCGTATTGATATTATATTCTAATGGATCAGTTCCAGAAGTGGTGTTCGGAAAATCGAGAGTCGGTCGAGCGGCGTATCGCAATGTTCGTTAAAACGCGCACTTTCGTCGATCGGTATAATAATAATAATAATAATAATAAAAATAAAAATAAAAAAAAACTATCTTAATCGTTCGCCGTTCGAAACGTCGTTGACAACCTCTTGAAAACGCGCAACTTTCAGCCGATTCGTCACGGGCGTGATTCACCGACGCCGTTGTTCAGGCGCCCGTCGTCAAGGCAGCCAATAAGTCATTTTTCTCGATAAGATTACCGCGCACGCCGATAAATGTTCTAATATACAATTTCACCGAGGTCGTAAAAAATTTCCTAATTTTTTTTTTTTTTTTTTTTATTTGTTTTCAAATAGTTCTATTGCACATCGTTCGTAATATATACGTTCGGGTGTACAATGTCGCGCGCGTTTCCTGCGATTATTGCTCGTATAACAATTATTGTTATTATTATATTGTTATGCGCGCACGTTCAAACGGTGTGACGCGAAACGGGAACTTTGAAGTGGTACCGTTTAACGGGTTATTTTTTTTATTTTTTTTTATTTTTTATTCTATTCTATTCTATTCTATTTTTTTTTTTTTTTTTTTTTTTTTTTGCCCCGCGAACGGATATAGAGATAAACGAGGACACGACAAACTAACGCCCGTTTCCGAACGGATGGGGCGTCGTAATAGAAATATACTCGTAGTGCCGGCGTACGAGACACGGTGTCGACAATACGAATACTGTTCGAAAAGTACCAAATGACAAATGTCATTGCGGCCAATCTACACACGTAGATAACGTTTCAAATTGTACATTGACGTATTCCCCGCGAATTCGTGAATATTTTAAACAAAACCCAAAGTCGCTATCTTATCTCGGTTTAATATTGCGCGTGGTCAAATCCAGACAGTTTGTCGTTTCGTTCGCCGTTTTCGACGTGTCCGAAATGATGAAACGGAAATGACTAAAACCGCTTTTGGGTAATGATTCATCAAGTGGTTCCGTGACTTTCGAGTGTTTTAAACGTTTCGAGGACAGACTGAAGACGATCCACGTTCTGGAAGACCGCGAATCGACGTCATCCAGACACGATGGTGTGGCGACAATTTGCGAAAAAAATGCGAAATGGTCGCCGATTAACCGTTCGTGAGTTAACAAAGCGAATCTCAATTGAGTCTTGCCATGGAATTTTACAGGAAAATGTACAGATGAGAAGGGTCACGTTGCCAAATTAGTTCACCACGACTATGTACCGGCACGTTTTGCGCTGTCGATTCGTGAATTGTTAGCTGATAAAAAAATGTCTGTGGACTCTCCCTATTCTCCCGATCATCCTGATCAGGATGTGATTTTTTTTTCCTATTCCCAAGACTGAAATCTGCGCTTAAAAGACAACGATTTCGAGATGTAGAGGAAATTAAAGCGAACGCGGCAACAGAACGCATAGCTTTGACTTTGGAACAGTTCCAAAGGACTTTTGAATCCTGGCAAGTTCACTGCATATCGTCCGGAGGGGAGTATTTTGAAGGAGATATCTTCAAATACCGTGTAACTTCGTTTTTGTAATTATTAAAAATAATTTCCTGGTACTTTTTTGAACAGGCCTCGTATAATAATATATTACGCCGAGTATACGGCAGATTCCCTTAAAATAGGCCAATAAATCAGCGGATGGCGTAGCTAGAGAATTAAGTAAACGCCCCAAGCGATTAAAATAATTTGCACCCTAGCTACTCGTACAGGGATATTAAGTAGCTCTACCAATCGAAATACGTAAAATTATATTTTCCCTCGAGAATACAATACCTATACCGCGGACAATGACATAAATTACAATTAACAACGCTAAAATCACAGTTGAAATAATGAACATATAAGGTACTGTAACTCGACTGTTTCGAGTATCAAAAAGAAAATAATTTTATCAGAACAATTTCGGCAATACAATATATATTAATTGCTATGGTTTCCCCAATCGATGTTAAAACAAAATACATTTTACAAATTGTTGAACGGTAAACGCGCCATAAACAATTTTGGTGGTCACGAGAATGTTGCCCAGCCCTCCTCTATAGCTACGCATCCGTACAATATATTCGCCGAATAACGCAAAAAACAATATTTCGAAAAAAACGAATTTAGAAACCCGCGTGTTGTTAAGTTTCCGAGTTATCAATTGATCATATTAATATATTCTTATTATAAGAATAAATACACCGCGGGCAACATTTATTAAACAAGAGAGTGCAACCAAAATCGAATTAAACTCTACACTCGTTGTTAGACGTACCGATAAATATCGACGCGAAACTCGTATTTGGTATTTGGAATTCTATGGATTTTCTCAATTATGGTTTATTCGCAAACATTTAAGTATTTCGTGCATATTTTTTATGGATTTCATAATAAAACGAAATCGAAACTGAGGTCTAGGACGTGGAAATCTTACCATTAAAGTTGACACGGTATTCAAATAAATAAATATCAGAAAGTATCGCTATACATTGTAACAGGAATGATATGGATTTAAATTAAATACATTATTATATGCTAACCTAATCGCATTATTATGCATAATATATATAACAACATATATCAAAATGTATTAAAATAATTTTTTTAAAAAAATATACATATATATATACATAAAAAAAAAGAAACGGATTTTCTATATTCACGGAACACTTTGGAGCTAAAACCTTTCTGGCGACAGCGTCCGTTTTTTTTTATTATTATAAAACTATATTCGGATTTGCATAATACCGACGTGCGAAATTTCTACCCGGGCGGCATTTCGATTAAACGTTTTCGCTCGATTCCCAACGGTTTTTCTACAATACCTTTACTACGGTGGTAAAAAAAAAAAAATATAAAAAAATCTATAACCGTATATCAGTTTACTCGAGCTCCGCCGACACTCGAGGTACGGGTTCAGAGTAGGTTAGGTTATCGACTTAAACGGACACGGTGATAAAAAAAAAAAAAATTAAAAAAAAAAATGTTATTGATTAGGATTATGGTCGGCCTAACCCAACCTAACCTAATCTAACTCGTCGAAAACTACTGTACAATCTCGATCGCGCGAGATTTGCCGCGTAATCTCGCCCGTATTGTAATCGGTGTTCGTTTTTTGTTTTTTTTTTTTTTGGTAAATTTTTAATAATTACATCCAACGTACAGTCGTAAAATTGACGTGTTCGACGCGAACTTATTATTACTACGGCCGGTTGTTCCGTTATACGGACGTGATTGCAATAAACAACAATTGTACACGGTTCGGTGAGATGTGCGCCTGCCCAAATAATATAACGCCGCCGCGACGGAATTATCACTATAAAACATTTATAAAATGCATACGTCGAATGTTTTAACCGATATAAAAAAAAAAATAATTATACACTCGATGTCCGGGAATAATATTATTCGACCGGCGTACTGAGTACGTAAAAATAAATAAATAAAACCCAAAGCCGGTCAGAGTCAAACAGTTTCGTCGTCGACAGTAATATACGTATAGGAATTATTCCGATATAATTTCAATTGAATACGTTCGCGAGCCTGCGGGGTGCAAATTACAAAATTGACAGTTTGGAAAACACGCGTGCTCGTATAACATTTGAAAATCAATCGTACGTTAATATCGAAAGAAAGAATGAAAAAAAACCCCCGCGACGGATACAAAAACGATAAATGTCTCTCGGCGAGCGTAATAATATTATTTATAATACAAATTATTGCAGTCAATCAAATCCGCAAAAAAATTAAAAAAAAACACGTTTGAGTAGAGAGCGAGAGAAAAACGATCCGATATATATATATATATTATGGATCCCGTACAGATTTCAATATACAGAATTTCGGATACCACGCCGTTATATTTTGTAATGAGATATTTTTATTTCGTTCGCGTGGGCCGTCGTCGTCGTCGTTCCCCTCTGGGCGCGCACGTCCGAAAAATCGAAACGGCAGCCAATCAACGACGATTTAATAATAACAGTATTATAACGCGATCGCTATAAATTCGTTCTTTAGGTTCGTTTTTTTTTTTTTTTTTGTTTAACCTATAATAATACCGCCGTGTCGTGATATATATATATAAATATATTCACGAGGTGGGCAAAAAAGAAAGAAATAATAATAAAAAAAAAAAAAGCCTCTGCCGATCGCTCCTCGGTCCCGTCGCACAGTCTAAACAACAGTGGCGTCTTAATGATAAAAAAACAGTAGTGTTTTTTTTTTTTTATTATTATTATTTACTGTTATGCACGTCTACTACGGCGAGATACGAGTAAAAAACAAAAAAAAAAAAATTATACGACGAATTGTTTTAATCGAATCACCAGGAACGCCTGTTCCCGATGCCGATTACGATTTTATTATTAACAAATAATATTACGCGTTTAATCGAAACGGAACGTAATAATAATAATAATAAAAAAAAAATGTAAAAAAAAAAAAACCGGCCTTTCGATACGCGATAGTAGTGGCGTAATACAATGCCTGGCTATGGGCGACGTGTTTTCAATTATCGTCCGAAATATAAGTAATTTTATAAGATAAAACGAAGAGGTGTACCTCTAATATGGTTTGACCGGCGGCCGACCCGCAGCTACACTGTCCAATAATATTATAAAAAAAAATATATATATAATACGCACGTAACAGAGTCGTCGTAAATCCCCGGTAGGTTGTCACCCCTCAGAGGTGTATAATAATAATCGTAATATTACCGTATATTCGTATTTTAATTACATTTTTATATGTTTCGGTAAAAATTAAAAAAAAAAAAAAAAAAAACTACACTTATTGTCGAGAGAAAAAACCGCGAAGATAGATCCGACGGTGGAGCCGTTTTATTATCCCGCTGGACATTTTGTCGTTTCGGCTTTTCAACGTCCGTATTAACCCCGTGGTGATTTTTATTATATATATTTTTTGTTATTATACGATGCAATTTAAAATCGCGTTTGGTAATTGTCTCGTCTCGTTATTATTATTCTGTAAAAATCACGAGTCCGACGAAAACAAAAAGTCCAAACGTCCACCTTCTCAGAAGAATAAATAACTCTATAAAAACGGACATTTGTAGTCGTTATAAAAATTAAAAAAAAAAAAATGCAGAATTCGATTATCCTCGTCATAAAAAAAAAAAAAAACTACATTTATTGTCGAGAGAAAAAACCGCGAAGATAGATCCGACGGTGGAGCCGTTTTATTATCCCGCTGGACATTTTGTCGTTTCGACTTTTCAACGCCCGTATTAACCTCGTGGTGGTTTTTATTATAAATATTTTTTGTTTGCCGAAAAAACACTATACAATGCAATTTAATATCGCGTTTGGTAATTGTCTCGTCTCGTTATTATTATTCTGTAAAAATCACGAGTCCGACGAAAACAAAAAGTCCAAACGTCCACCTTTTTCAGATGAATAAATAACTCTATAAAAACGGACATTTGTAGTCGTTATAAAAATTAAAAAAAAAAAAAAAAAAAAAATGCAGAATTCGATTATCCTCGTCATAGATCTCGGGTGGGCAATGGGTGTTGACCAGTTGCCCTCGATGCGAGAAATAATGCGTCTATAGTACAAAGAGAGGAATTTTTACCAAAAACGAGTAATTTTTAACACGTCCCGTGCGGATTTTTCATCATATTCAGTGGCGCGGGCTAAATATTTCCCTCGTACGGGGGCGCCCATAATTTTCTATACGTGCGTACAACATAAACCCGAGTAGTTTTCGTAAACTAGAGTGGTAATTGTGATTATTTCATTATGGCGATAATCACGGGGATTGTCAGTTGTACCGATAAACGCGTACGGTAAACACCGGGGCCGTTCAAAAACGATTCGGAAATGATTTTGTGGTACATTCTTGCCATAAAAAATATCAATCGTTGACGTCGGGCGGTATGTAAAATATCACGTTGTCCCCGTCGCACGTTTTCCTCCACTATTTCACGCCAAATGTGGTATTTCGATCGTGTAGATAATATTCTACGGGGGGCAACTGGTGCATTTTACACCTCTGGGTAGTATTGTGGGAAATTTGTATAAAAATAAAGTGGTTCGGTATTGGCCAAGGCGCTTTGCCTGTTGGATAGGTCACTGTCGGTGGATGCATTGAATTCGATAGAAATTAAAAATCACTTCTTTCAAATAAAACGATTCAACGAGCGGAGACAAATTTTAAACGGCTATAAAAAAAAAAAAAACAACAAAAAAATTGTGATTACCGATTTTGGAGATTTTTTTAACGTATTTAGAATAAAGTAAATTAAATCTTAAAAAAAAAAAAATATTAAAATATAAATACGTTTTATGAGTTTTTTTTCGCGTAACTATAATAAAAAGTTACATTTTTCGGAACTACAAAAAAATAATAAAACTCGAGTTCGACGGCAATCGTGTTTATGCCGATTTTTTCGTCGTTGTTCGGTTTTGATTTTTCTGCCGCGTTTAAAAACCAATTCGGTCCAACCGAAAAACGACCTGTCAATAGTGTCAACTAGATAAAATTTGCTACCGGAAACCGTATTGGAGTGTACGGATCGGACCGAAGTCTTCCGGTCGATAAAGCGTGTACAGAAAAGTAAAAAAAAAAAAAAAAAATAATCGTCATTATATGGACCACAAGACTCCTTTTGATGGCAACCGGTACGTGTCCGAAATCGCAATGAGCCCCCCTCGTACAATCTAGAGTATGGTCCGGAGCTGGAACCGGGGAAGATTATAAACTTAATAAAAAAAAATAAAAAAAAAATCACGATATGCATACGTTATCGTAATGTAATTTATATTGTATACGCGCGTATAACAATAATAATAAAAAAAAAATGGGGGGGAAATAGTAATATTATTAAACGCGCGAGCACACGTGGATTTTTTTTTTTTTTTAAAAATTATTATTTTTTTCTCTCTCTCTCTCTCTCTCTCTCTATTCTCCTCAGTCGATAATAAATAGGCACCTTAATAATATACACGCGGTATTATATAATATCGGTTACCCGTTTATAATGATATCTGGATCCTAATCAATTCCCGCCACCGCGAACCGAATAATAATATTTAAATATTATAATCGAACTACCCGCATTATTTTTTTTTTTTCCAAAACTGGTTTCCCGGCGTATAGAGGTCCCGACGTATATTATATTCGTTCGTTCGTTCATTCAAATAAAAAATATAATAAAAAAAAAAAAATAAATAATAATAATAATTATATTACGAAATTTGTATCACTATACGTATTAATTTTAATAATTTTTTTTTTTTTTTTTACCTTGTTTGGCGCGTTGCAGTACCAAGCGGTTTTATGATCCATCATGCCGGTGCCCAACTGTAACAATGCAAACGAAAAATATTATAAGTGTGAGGCCCGATATATTTTTTTTTTTTTTTTTTTTTTAATAATGTCGACATACGAAATTTTGGATTTACAAGATACAAGAATATTGAATACAGATTGCCGGATAACCTTTGAATTATACACGCGCGTTGTACGTACTGAATGGGAAGTAACGAAAATGCAAATGTATTCCCCGGGAAAATGTAAAAAACGACCAAATAATATCAAAGAAAACGGCGTGTATATGACAACACGATTCCCTAAATAATGTTAAAAACGCATACAATTAACAATAATATGTTCCGAGTAACAAATCGGTCTGTGCACACGACCAACGTATTAGGGCAAAAGAACAAAAAATAAAAAAAACCCCGTCCCTCTGTTGTGCTAGTAGAAAAATTGTTCAAATAAAATACCTCCACGTTTTTTGAGACGCGGACAATTGCGATGCGAACGATTCGTAGCGTTTTTTTTTTTTTTTTTTTTTATACTAAACGTCAATATATTTACTAAAGTACAAAAAGACACGTTCTCCGCTACATTCGGAATCTGTAAAACAGTCGGTAAGTCCGTCCGAGCCGAATTGACTTGACTGGGGCCCCATATACGTAAATAATGTTTAGAAAATGACACGACAGCTACGCTCCTGTACATACGTATACGGTTTTTTTTTTTTTTTTATATTCTCCACTTGAAAATAATAATCAACACTATAAACAATATTCACCTATAATCTATCCGACGTATCATATCTCATGTTCTTGTTTTCTAATTAATCATATTATTATTATTATTATTATTACTATTATCGCACGAGCGTTTTCATTTATACACGACCATCGCTCTTGTAACTGCACATGTTCAATCGTCATCCTTGTTGTTTTTTTTTTTTTTTTTTTTTTTTTTTTAACGGCCAATCATCGTCTTTGTTACTAAACAGTAAACTAAACTAATAATATTCTATTCATATCGTTCGTATAATATAATTTATTGTAACAAAAAAAAAAAAACAAAACAAAACAAACACCGCAGTCATCGTATAAGTACATCATTTTGATTTCGATATAATAATGTAATCCAGACATTGATTTATTTTTTTACTATAATAATAATAATATACTGCGGTCTCGATAATGCTGCACAAATTAATTTCGTTTTAGTTTTTAGCCTTTGTTTTTTTTTTTTTTTTTTTATTAACTTGTTTGTCCCCCCCTCTCCCCGTTAACGTAATAAATAACGTGAGTTCATTTTGAATAACTTTTTTTTTTAACGCGTCTGGTTAATTTCAATTTATTATTTAATTTACAATCTTTTCGTTAAATACTTTATCCGAATACCGCCGTATAAATAATAATAATTTCTTCTTTTTTTTTTTTTTGTTAACTCGATAATGCGGGCGAAATTCCCGAGTTTTTTTTAAAAAAAAAAGTACAATTTGATATCCAGGAATATTAACCGCCAGTGTTTAACGTTTATAGTTTTTATTTTCGGAAAAAATTACAAATACCCGGCGGAATTGTTGTAATCGTTTTCACTAAAACATTGTCGAACGTGCAAAAAACGAAAAGAAATCGATTTTTTTCGAAAATAATACGTTAAAAAAAAACACACACACACACACGAGACGCGCGTACAATAACGTACCCTCCCCCCGCCGTCCCTACCGCACATCACATCTAACGCGTAGTGTTTCAACGGTTTTTTTTTTTTTTTTTTTTTTTATTGACTTTCGGGGATTTTCAAAGAAAATTATTACGTATAAACACGTATTAAGTTTCGTAAAAAAAAAAAAAAAAGAAAAAAAAAGTTATTAAAAATTAAAAACCAAATTGCAGTATTATTCGTTTACGTCGTTATAATATTATAATAACACTATACGTACCTACCGGAGTATCAGGATCAATCGATTCTCAACCGGTTTCGTCGTCGAACCGAAATTACATCCTATATCATATATACGATTAATAATATTATTATTACTTTTTATTAAATCGAAAATGAAAAAATAGAAAAAAAAAAAAAAAAAAAGAAGCGTATTATATTAATATTGATTTATCCGTTTGTCATTATAATCGACTCGTATACGTTATTATAATCGACGTCGTGTACGACACTTGAATAATAACTTTAATCATTATTATAATATTTTTTTTATTTTTTTTATTCGTACATACCGCCGGGTTTCGAGTGTATCGACGACGAGTATAGGTAATATTAATTAATCGTACGGGGAAAAAAAAAAAAAAACCAACAGAATTATGTAGTTTTTATCGTCGAATAATATACGATATTTTCATTGCAATCGGGTAGTTTCGTTAATATTAAAAATACCGTTTTTTAATTCCCACTCGTAGCTGTCCCGCCCGGCAATTCGCACAAATCCTTTCGATTACTGAAATACGTACACGAAATATTCGACATTCGACGCGTCCCCGTTTATAGTAATCGACTATTTTTTTTTTTATTTTGTTTTTCATCCGCGTAATTGAGGGGTGTAAGAAAAATACCAAATAACTCGATTATCGTTCCGGAAATACCGAAAACCCCGTACGCTACCACAATTTAGGGACTTCGGAGTTTCGAAACGAAAAGCAGCCCTGAGACTCGTGTCCCCCCGAGAAACGCGGACCGTAACGGTAAAAAACCGTTTCGAAATCCGTACGGTGGTTCTCGGAGTGCTGACAAAATCATTTTTATACACTACTATGCTAGACGATTCCGAGTTGTTCCTAAGTTGTAGGGGGCTGGTTTTTTCGGACATTACAGCCCAAGCGTGCGAAGTCGGCCGTGTACTTGACAATAAGAAATTTGTACGTCGAATAACTGTCGTTAAACTTTAGTCGGAGTAGAGATTGTTGGGATTTCCACTTTGAAACAATTCCACAACTCTCGACAACAGAAGAGTAATTTAAGAAATTTTATACTATTTAGATTGGAAAGAAAAAAAAGAAAAAAAATGAATATCATACAAGTTCGCTTTAACGTTGTTTAATTTTTGTTTTTTCTTCATTTTAATTTCAACTTTATGATCGTTGGCTAATGGTTAATTTATTACAATTCAGTGTCCTTACTGGTTATTACATTTAATAAAAATATATTACGTAATTGTGTACGTAATCAGTTTTAAAATTTTTTGACGAAACAAAAAAAAAATAAAAAAATTAGAAACTATCATTTCTCGTTTCACTTTAAGTTCTGTGCACTATACGGTGGCCCGGAAATTGGTGTTCTCGTTCCGTGCGAATCGTAACATAAATATTAAAACCTTAGATCGCATACGATCTATGATCGAAACGATATAGTGAAATCATGTATAGTTGTGTGGAAGGCGTAACACGGAATCGAGATGTATTTAAAACAATAGTTATCGATTGAAAATGAATAGCTGCTTTTAACAAACCGGGGAAACAAATCGGCCCGGGCGGGACGGCTTTACTTTGGCTTTTGTGGCGGAAAATCTAAAAATTAAAAGTTTATGTTTTCAAGACCGCTGATTTTAGAAGGCAAAAGTCATTCGTGTCGAAAATTTCAGAGCCCTACGCCTACGCGGGAAGTACGTTTTCTACGGACCGACAGACAGATTCTTTTTTTTTTTTCTATTATTTTTAGTATAGATCGTTAGACGGTTCTACGATTCTGGAAAAAAATCAAATCTCCGTAGATAATCGCCGGATAATGAGAATAAAAAAAATAAATAAAAACCTAGCGATAATATTATATCGCTAAGTAATTTTTGTGAGATAAGAAATAAAAAAAATCGGTACCGATTCTAAACCCATAAACGGCGTGTATTTTTTTTTTTTACAATATTATCGTTATTACGCGGGATTTTCACATTTTCTTCTTTGTCACTTTTATATTACATAAAAAATATACGGTGTGATAAAACGGTGTTAATTTCTCGCACGTATTTATCTACGGATGACAAACACGTGGCGGCGACGGCGGCATTCTTTCAAACGAACGCGATAATATATTATACGAGTAAGACAACTATACTCACGTCAATTTATTCTTTTACTAGTTTAAGTTGAGTTCTCCCGAAAAATCTATGACTAAACTAATTTGCGAATTATCTGTAAAATAATAATTTTCCCGTTTCTTTAATATTTAGTGCATTAACACATCGAACAATTCGTAAAAAAAAAAAAAAAAAATCGTTTTATAACTAATTGAAATTCCAACAAGACGACTGTCTAGTCGAGTCGAGTATTAATTATTAAAAAAAAAAATATATATAAATAAATAAATGACCGGGTTAGTTTCAAACGTTGTTATTGCCTACTGTCTTTTTTTTTTTTTTTTTAACCCGTCGAGTATTGGTAAAACGCCGGCCAATCGAACGCCGTCGACCAGAAAAACGGTGTCGGCGGCGATCGGTTATAGTTTTATTGTATTTTTTTTTTTTTAATAAATTTTCAATATTATTGTCGTACACATTTCGGGCCGAAAGAAGACGACGACGGCTCACGCGGTATTTCTCTAAACACGTATAGGAGGTAGTCGGGGCGACGTGCCACACGAGCGCACACGTAAGAAAATAATAATATTATGTGCGCAGATAAGATAATAGTCACAGAGGACACACGTCAATAAAAAAAAAATATAAGGTATACACACACGAATCGTACGGGAAAGTGTGGTGCCTAATGCGTATAATGTACATTACGACCGTATACCTCCTCTACGGATCAAATATTTACTCAATGAAACCCGTTTGTTTTTTTTTTCTTTTTTTTTTTTTTCATTTTTTTTCCCCCCCGCTCCCCTTGTTTTTATACCGTATATACCTATATTTTTTTTATACTCGTACGGACGAAAAGAACAACTAAAACTTCCTCTCGCGCATATATGAGATCATCTCCGAACCTCAGAGGCATATTATTATCTCTACGGATATGCGCTGCCGAGTTAAAAAAAAAAAAAAAAAAAAAAAAAAAAAAAATGCACGTATACGCGTCATCATTGATCATAATAATTATTATCTATACATCATACCTACGTAATATTATCGTTTTTGTACGGTACCTCAGTACGACGATTTGATTTTCGAATATCATTATCGTGACTCACATTATGATAGCCCGGTGTACTATACTTGAGATTGTTTTCTTCGGCGACAATACGTTTTGTATTTAAATATTCGCAGTAAAACAAAATGAGTACGCAAAGTAACGGAAAACGTCCGTTTAAACGTTTCGAAATATCCATAATATGCACTAGAAGTTCTAAAATATTCGAAAAAGTTATTTTTTATTCCGTTTGGTTTTCGTCGGAATTATTTTTTTTACTTATCCTCGTTGCTTTTGATCTCGTCTCGATACCGAACATGATTGTTTTGCAAAACCGTAAAAAAAAAAAAAAAAAACAAAAAAATAACCTCATAAAACCCGTACCTACGGTCGCAAGTAGAACAAAAATAAACCGAAACAAACGAATACCGAGATGATTATGTGTAAAAAAAAGAAAAACGTTCGGGGAAAGTGAAATTATGAATAAAAATTGCCTCGATATATATATTACGTCGAAATTTGCGTTAAACACTCCAAAATTAAACTTTCTATTTGAGCGTAAGCGCGAAACGGATTTGTATCTCGCTCGGCACGTGTTTTCCTGTGCAGCGGGAGAAACGCGCAAATGCCCCCGGAATGCCCCGGGGGGCCCGGTTTCGACATTCGAAATCGAAATACAATTGAATTTACAGAATTCGAATTTCGCCACTTTGATTTTCCTCAGTTAAAATTCGTATCGACGACAGACGGACGAACCGTACGGCGTGGGTTCGAGACGCGGGCGTGTGGTGGCAAAACGGTAATTGGGCCAATAATCGATGAACTCGAATGCGTCATAATATTTATATTAGACGACTTTTACTCGTCCGGATGCGAATTTATGCACGCGCGGTTTAACAACCAGCACAATAATATCCCCGACGTCGATTTACAATAATAGAAAACCCGTAATGATGAATCGAATGGGGGGGAAAAAAAAATGTTCGCCTTACGCGTAGCTAGAAAATATTCCCGGGGCGGGCCCGCCGATCAATCGACGTCGTGGCCGTATCAAAAAGCCGGTCAAAAACGGGGCCGATCGCAAACGAAATTCATAAACCCATTTACATAATTGGTTTATTAACGAATTATCGGCCGTGTAAAATAACGCCGCCCGGGCGGCGATCGCCCTCTCTAGCCCGCCTTGCTCTCGACGTCTATGATATACGACAGTGCCGTTTTAGAACTCTTGCGACAAATACATCGCAACGAGGTTCGCTACAAATAAATTGTATATAAAAAAAAAAAATAAATAAATGGATTGTCGTTTATTTTTTAAATTACGTTTCCTCCCCCGCGGCCCGATTGAATTATTGTCAAAAGAACTGTTCGCGGTTAAACCGATAACGCGAAGGATCGGATGGTTTTATCCGCATTACTAAATATAATTAAAACCAACGTATTTTTTTAAATTTTTTTTTTTTTGATAATTTTCCATGTAAATAACAATATACTCTATAAAAACAATTCTGGTATAATATAATTTTTCTATATCTGTGTTTTTTTATCAATTCGATGAGAATTCTGAAAACAGGCAAGGATCCTTTTTTTTCTTTCTCGCCTCGACACTTTTTTCCATCTATGGCCTTTAATCCGTTTGGATTTTTTTATATATATTTTATCTTATCTTGATGAACATTATGATATTTATACGCAAACGATATCTAAAATATCATTAAAAAGTAAAAATGTTTTATCATAATCCATAGTAGATAATAACAGATGCCCGACCGTACGTCGCGTATGTTTTACTTTTAGTGAAATATTTGAACCGACGATTACGTTGATTATTATTTTTATTTTTTATTTTTTTACTCTCCTTTCATCCTTATCAATTCCAGGCAGTCCCCCTAGACGACTAAAACGAAAATGGTGCAGAGATCTATTACAATAATTAATAATAAAAAAAAAAAAAAATTATGTAAACTAACAAACAATCAATATTAAAGCGTCATCGTGGATTTTTTTTCTCACGTTTATCATGTTATAACTACTTTTATCTTATATGCTTATTATGTCAAACGATATAGATTGTAGATTTCTTCTTTAAAAATAAAAAATAAAAAATAATTTTACTCTAGATAAATTCCACTCGTCCATCATCTTATCTTGAACTTGCATTTGATAAAACCACAAAATTACCTATTTTGTACATTTTTTTTTTTTTTTTACGCCGGCAAGTCGACTCGACAGCATCAAATTTAACAAAAATCACTTTCATAAGGTATTTAACAAAATATTAGCGGGGGTCCCCTGTATTCAAAATATTTAATTTTTCATTCTTCTCCTGAAAATAGAGACCACTCTAATACACTAGTACTCATATTACTAATAGTAATAATTTTTTTTTTTTTTTTTTGTATCCACTCGAAAATAGGCGTGAATAGAGTGGAGGGGGGGGGGGGTGGTGTGGACGCCTGCGCCCCGTACGAAAGCGTACGCGCGCACATAACCGCCGTCGTACCGCAAACAATGGCCTAGTTTACGCGTGACTGAACATGCCGCGGTTACCGCGGACACCGCACCGGCCAAACGGTCATCCCCGTGTGTGCGCGGTTATTATTATTTTTAAAAAAAAATTTTTGCGCGCTTCGACAACGACGACAACGACAATGCTAATAACAATAATAACAATAATGTTATGATATGCAGCTGCGTTATTATTAATCTAGTACTCGGCGGCGGCGGCGGCGGCGGCGATAGAAAACCGTCTTCGCGCGGTCATTGTCGTCGGCGTTTGCCGTAACGACCGTTTGCCACCAGCCCGCGGTAACGGCCGGCCGCGCTCGGGGCCTGCGTTTGTTTTAACGCGGCCGCCCCGTCGAGCGCCCCCAAAAACAATGGGCGGCGGACGATGCGCGCGGCCGAGTTTCGTATCGTGCGCGCGGGTACCGTCCGAGCGCGACCGCCGCCGCCGCCGCCGGGCGCGATTTAATACAAATAGCACTAAACGGCGCGACGGCCGGCCGACCGGACACGACCGGTGCTCATGTCGCACGCACCGCCGCGCCGGCCGCGACACCACGCACGACGACGCGCCGACGAGTTTTAACACGCGCTTCTTGTTTGCGCGGACTGCCGCCGCCGCCGCGGACACTGCTGTAGTCGGTGCCGGTGTACCGCCGCTATACGCCGAGCACGATTCTCGCGAGTTACGCCGCCCGGGGTTATGCGCGCAGTTTACGTTGTTTATACACTCGTACACGATATACCGTATTTAACCGCCGGACAATGTTCATTTAACATCGTCGGTTTGTTAGCCGAACAAAATTAACAGAATCGAGTTGAATAAACAATAAAAAAAAATAATGAAAATAGAAATATATTATAAAAAAAAAAAACCGTCGGTACAATATCAACGGAAATAAATCGAACTCGTCGCGATACAGTTAAAATGCGAGTTTGCCGAGTTATCGTATATTTTTTTTTATTTTTTTTTTTCGTCAATTTTTATAAATTAAAAGTGACTTGAAAAGAAAAAAAAAACGGTAAAATTTACGATTATTATCGTTTTTTTTATTGTAAAATCGCAAACGTGTCTCTCTGGGCGTCGACAAATGTCCCAAATATTTTAGTCATTTTTTTTTAAAAAACTATTTATAGGCATTTTTAGTAATTCTTGAGCTCATTGAATGAAACTGTTTTGGCCGAACAGAAACGCACGACAGTTACACGCCAAGGTTCGTCATCAAAAAAACTCGCGGGCAATTTAATAATTTTTGTTTTATAAGTGTACATTTTGATGGAAATCTTAAAAATTACGGCATTTCATAACGCGATTAATTGAACTTGGCTCAAAATCGGTTTTGTTTTTTTTTCGTCAGCAATCGTTGCATACACATATAAATTATATTGTCCTCTATATCGTACCTCACCTACTTCCACTCTACAACAGCATTTTGTACGATCAATTTAGTCGTATTTTTAATGTTTAATTGGTTTTTTTTTTTTTTTTCATTTCTTTTCTTTCGCTTCTGCGGACCTCGACAATTCAATTTGTCCACCTAACCTAACCTAACGAAATTAGATGAAAACAAAAACATGAAATACAAGCCATTTAAAATTGTTACTACTAATTTGTATTTAACTTAATCGTGTTATTATTCCGCAAAAACCTTCGGAAGGTTAGTTGACGGGTTGACGCAATCGTTTTTTTTGTTGCCGGCAAAAACGGTACGACAGCGCCCGGTTGTGCTATTTTTTTTAAAAAAAATTTCTTCTCTCCTTTTGAGCGCAATCGTATTGCGTTTTATTGACGGTGAATAGGTAAAACGGGTGGTTTTAAGCGGCAGTCCGCACGGTTTTTTTTTTTTTTTTCCTTTTTTTTCTGTAATTAAAACGTCACGTCTGGAACGCCGCGGCGGTTACATGTGAAGTATAATTACAATAATAATAATAACCGCCGACGGTCGTCGCATCTGTGCTGTGAAAATGTTTTATTATTATTATTATTATTATTATTATTATTGTATAGAGGTCGGCTGTTTAGTGTTGAGACTCGTGACAAATCATAGTGGCAAAGGGGTTGAAAAAAGCCACGTGTGACCGCGACGTGTTTTTTTTTTTTATTATTATTATTATTATTGTAGCGGCGCGACCTTTATGACGCGGACGGTGTCAGTGCGATTATGGGTTCATTAACGAAAAATATTATAAATAACACTTTTTCGGTGTGGGATATTGACGTGCGTATCCCAGACACACGTGTTTATACCCGTCACATACTGGATATACTATGATACTTTTTATTTATTTATTTTTTTTTTTTTTTTTTGTTACGTGTCGGTACCGGGTACTCCGGTAAACGTTTACTACGCCCCGACGGTGACGGGGGCGAAAAAATAATTAATACCGATAGTTATTAGTTGTTTTTTTCTCTTTTTTTTTTTTTTTTAATAATTATTAGTAATTATTATTACAAAACGGTCGGTAGTTTTTCGTTTATCTACCGAGCCAAGTCGTTACGAGGTCTTACTATACAAAACGATTTAAAAAAAAAAAAACACGTGGGGCCGTACTCGGGCGAACTTACCGGGCCCTCTTGTTTCCCTTAAGGCTAGGGCTCGCCGATCTTCAAACGAACAATTTGTCAAATTATACGCGAAACCTTCGATTAACATTAAATGGTTTCGAAATCAGTTGTTATTGAAACACGTGCGGGGTTTTATATCGCAATTATATTGATTTTACTGTATTTTTACATTTTTAGTACGCCGTCGTAACATTTTCAAGAGAAAATTTTATGACACTTTATGACATAACCACATAATAACGTGAATCGTACAATTTACACTCGTATATAAATTAGTCGAAAGTTCGAAAAAAAGTGGTAGGAGCCCGTCAGGGTTTTTATTTATTTTTTTTTTTTTTTTTGTAAGCCCGGGCCCCTTAAAATTTGGCTTAGGGCCTGGCCCCGGACAGATGACCCGAAAAAACCGGTCCGATTACGACCGGCAAAATATTAAAATTTTGATTTAAATATTAATTTATTATAAATTATAATTAATGATTAAGTATTCTTAATTATTATTGTTATTAAATTCATAAAAAAAAAAAACCCCGATAAGAATGCAAAAATATCACAAAATGTCCAGAAATAGAGTACTAAAATCTAAAAAAAAAAAAAACTCGCGAAATATACGAGAACAAATTTTAAATTTCAATTCTCCGAGTCATGAATCGAAAAGGAACCTGACCACCTTAGTCCGCCGTTTCGTTTAGATTCTGACGAGAAATATGTAAATGCTATAAAATCCCGACACCGACGACGACGATGAATGCGCAGAGCGAATAATTAAACGCGATGTTTTTTTTTTTTTTTTTTTTTCGTTTTTTTAATATTCTAAACTTCTTACATATTCTACATGCACGCTTATACTTAATACTTGTATACTTTCACTTATCTCGGGTATATACCACAGTATTGTAATAATATACTTATATATATATATATTTCCTATAACACGATATGTGCAGTCTACGGCAGCCGCCACTATAAGGCGCGAGACAAGTATACCGTATAATGATCGATAAATCTTTCAACGCGCGCATATCGGTAAATTACGAGGCCTCGAGCGATAATTCAATTGCGGTATATCGCCAAGCCAGGGACAGTAAAAAGAAAAAGAGAGGAAAAAAAAAAGGAAGAAAAAAAAAAAACAAGGGGTACATACCTATATTACAGTACTTCATACTTGGTTGATTTATTCGGTCCGTATACTTTATACTTACGATATTTTTATTATATATCTATACGAAACTGGATTATATACCTACTGTCGTCGTCGACCGGTTTATAAAATTTCATATTTTTTTTTTTATTTTCCTATCATTTAAATATCATTTTATCGTATTAAAAACCGATGAGTTGGCGGCGGCCATCGGGGTGCGCGAGACCATACTTAGTGTAAAATACACATTTTTTTTTTTTTTTTGAAAATAGTATACGAAATACTCTATATATATAATACAGATATATTTCATGTGTGAATACGAATACTTTTGTAAAGTATCAATTATAGAATATATATATATATATATATTTTTTTTCATTATTGTACAACGGGAGAAACGTGAAATAAATTCAAACTTTTCTGCGATAATTTAATATTATAGAAAAAATAAAAATAAAAAATTGTTATCTTACATATATATATATTATGTTAAATGTATATGACTTCTTTCTTTACTTTAGAAAATTCAAAGATTTTTATTGTCGGTATATATCGGGGGGTCCCGAATCTCGACCCCCCCACCCTAGAAGTCGAAAATTATATTTACGGCCGAATTAAAATGTATTTTATAATAATAATTAAAAATTTGATTCAAAAGTCCATAAATGACTTGCGTACAGAGAAAGAGAACATTGATTTATATTGTATTTTTTATATTATGTTGTAGAACGATAATGATAAAGAGGGATTTTAAGTGTTATCGTTGTTACAGTTCTTTCTAAAGATAAATTATCATAGATAAACTGGAAAAAAATAAAAATACATAACACACATCTAATTCAAAATTTGCAATTCTTTTTTGAATTTGAGATTTCTTCTTCTTATTTAGCTTGTCGGTTTATTATGGATCCATTACTGCCATCACGAGTCCTCTCAATTTCTTCACGTACAAACTTGTGTTTTTTTTTTTATATATATATATTTCCTATATCTTGAGCAAAAACGTTCATCCAGCGGGTCTTGGGTCTTCCTATTGGTCGGCTTTTGTTCATTTTTTTAACCAAAACTTGTTTTATTCATTGACCATCCGCTCTCCCAACATGTCCGAACCGTTCTAGACGTTTGCTTTTTATAAACGATATAAATATTCAGCCTATTATACTGCAGGTCCTGCTTTTTCCTTCTTTCGGACGTCTGCAACTCTGTATTATAGCTAGGGCCGTACATATTGCTCAGCCTTATCCTTTCGTAGGTAATTAGTCGTCTGCTGTTTCCTTTGGTCAGTGGCCGGGTTTCGCCCGCATATGTTACCGCTGGCCTCGGATAACTACGGTAAAGGAGTGCTCTCGAAATGCGCGATAGTACCTTTGATTTTAGTAGTTTCGTAAAACTGGTGGTAACACCGGTCACCTCAAGCCATTCTCCTGGTAATCTCTTGGTGCATGTCTGCATGTTGCTGTTTATGTTTACGCCTAGGGTGTACCCTCGGACATTCGCTTTTCCGAACCCATAGTTATGTTAGTCTAGGTTCGGGGTTCTCCTTGTTGGTCGGTTATTTACGGCATTACTCGCCCTTAGAAGTGCGGACTTTATCGGTTACGAGTTGGCCACTCGTCTCTCCGGTTACCGCAATACCATCGGCTGAAATGTATTGTTTTTTACACTACGCTCAACTCGGTTAATTATTTCGGGAAAATGACGGAAATACGGGGCACGTGGGCCACGAGTATACCGCCGAACTAACAGTACAATAATAATAATAATAATAATATTGTGTGGTCGAGACTAGACCCGGGGGGGGGTGTCGGCCGGAAACGCCACGAACACGACGGTCACCGCGCGGCGGCCGGGCCCTTTTTTACGGTCGCCGAGACGCGACGACGGCATGTGTTGTTCCGTCGCTCCAACCCCGGACCCCGGTTGGCCGGTGTTGATTTAGGACCACGTCGGCCCTTATCGATATCACTGTATGTTATTATTACCGTCGTCGTTACAACGTAGAATGCGGTCTGTCCGTTACATGGAGTGCTGCCGACGCCGGCTCGATAAAAAAAATTAAAAAAAAAAAAAATTATGAAACTACACGTATACGGCGCGACCGGAGTGCGTCTACCGCGTCTATCCCCTCGAACAGTCGATCCCGCTATCAGTGGGGGACAGAAACGATTTGATTTTCGTTTCCATCCGTCCGGTTAGTGTACAATATTGTCCATTGTCCGTGCGCGTCAATTTCCGGCCGCCGGTTGTAATTCCGTCGAAAACGATATAATACACACGAGTGTACGCGCACATTTATTCTGGTTCGGACAAAATTAAACGTCTCGAGACATTTTTTCTTTTTTTTTTATTCGGTATAAAGAACGCGTCTGTTCATCTCACCGGACGAATATTAAATACATTACACGTCGACTGTATATTATTAATATATTTTAATACGAAAATAATTAATCGTATAGTATTTTTTTTTTTTTTTTTTACTCGCGCACGCGTCCGTCACAATATTGTGTTTTTATAAACGGCCGACCCGTACGTAGTGCATCCACTATAGAACAATATTGAACGATTGTGTTCGAAGAAACGAGAGTATTATCATTAAACGCGGAAGTTTAAACGATTTGTATTGCCGTGTAAGCGAAACGAACTAAACCGAAATATAGTTAATAATAATATGAAAAAAAAAAAAACAAATAGTACGCATAGTTGGGCATAAGCAGCGTTAAGACTAATCTAGAACAGTGATTCCCAACTAATTTTACTCGCGGAATATTTTCAGGAACTCACATTTCACCCCCTCCCCCCCCCGCATAATCACAGTATGCAAACATATTTTTTATATACTCGAATGAGTGGGCAGTCCGACACTTCCGGCAAAAAATGTGAGTGTCGTTAATATATATATATATATAAAAAAAAAATTAAGATAGTAGCAAGGACGGTTTTTAAAGTTGTATTTTGTTAATTATCTCAAAGATAGATCGGAATATTTCCGTTGTTTTATTCATTATTGTTCTTAAATCCCGGAGTTATATCTGAAACTTGGATTCGTAAGTCCTACTTTAATCAGTTGATTTCAAAACTTATTCTTCGGTTTTTTTTGTACGCTAAAAGGACAGTTTGGCACAAGTAGGTAGTTGCGAATGGCATTAAATTGGTAACAGTCTTTACAGATAGATTGTTTGTAATCACTTTCCATGGCAATCCAGAACTCCTCAATCATCAGTGATTTGAACTTGATTTTCAAATCAGAAGAAGATTTTATTTCAAGCAAACTTCCGTATTCATTGGACGATAACACGATTTTGGCTTCTTTTGAATTGAAAACCGATTTTATATCCATGAATTGTTCGAATCTTGCAAAGTTAATGAATAATTCGGATTTTCAATTAATTAAATAATCTTTTATTTTTTTCTACATTTATCGGTGTCACTAAGCGCTCATTTTCTTCTAAAACTGCATTCATGTTGAAGAAACATGTTGGCCAACAATTATTATATAACAAATATTTTATAATAAGATAAAATGGAAACGTCCCGATATAAAAACTCTTGTTCATAGTTCGTATCGTAGCCCAAAACGAAAATGTTGTTTACTTATTTCCCAAATTCCACATTGAACACTTGGCACTGGCTCACGGAACCTTTGGGTTCCGCCTAACACCAGTTGGCGACCCCTGATCTAGATACTAGTTGTTTTTTTCTTGTGGTATCTAACATTTTCTGGAATTTATCTAAGATAAAAGCGCGATCCACTGTGGGTTGTCTTTACAATATCTGTGGTTTTTTTCTCCTTTGTACACCCACCCCTCACTACAAAATAAAACGTAGACATTAAATTTGTTTGTAACTCGTAAGACAACCGTCGGGAATCCAGAAACAATTATTCTTAACCAAAGTGACCCCCCGCCCCAAAGTTTTATTCGTACGGTACGCGGACGGTTCGGGACATTTTGACAAAACGAAAAATTGTTTTTCCCGAGAGGAATAAACAAACACGTATACAGCCCGTTCTTCGCTTTTACACTAGGAACATTAAAACGAAATGAAATGAAGGAAAAAATCCCAAGACCGACGTCTATATATTATTGTATTAGTATTACAATAATCTACGTTTGTTTCCGAAAATCACGTACCGGTTCGACAACGGCGGTGCCTATAATACCTATAGATGAACATATGGAAACCGACCCGCACCGGACCGTAATTGCGGGCAAGAGATTAAAATATTATTATATTATAAAAATAATATTATTGTGTCGGACGTGTGAAATAAATTAAATTACAAATGCCCGCGCGTCACGTTTCCCGATCGAAATCGGGAGTTATAATAATATGAATATGTTTATTGGGCGCGTGTGTCACAAACTCACAATAAATATCTATATTAACGATCGATACGAGAATACACCCGGTGTACAATAACGAGACAATACGGTGTG
Source organism: Tuberolachnus salignus (assembly GCA_956483605.1). NCBI lineage: Eukaryota > Metazoa > Arthropoda > Insecta > Hemiptera > Aphididae > Tuberolachnus > Tuberolachnus salignus. Next base: position 21,276,342 of record OY101430.1, on the reverse strand, counting down.
AAACCCGACGGCCAAAAGTGTCGGTTTGGAAACGATGGCTCGACGGGGGGTTCTTAATAATTTTCCCTCGCGGTAGAAGGAAGAAGAAGAAGAAGAGGAGAAAAAAAAATACCACCTTATTATTAATACACGCCGTATAATATTATAATCTTGAGTAAAATGAGAAAAAACAAACATTTACTATATACATTATAGGTGAAATGGGGGGGGGGAAACCGAATACGTTGGTATTTATTTATTATTATAAAATATTTTGTCGTAAATTCGTTGACGGTAATTCGTATACGAGGTTATAATAAAGTGGGACGAAATGGGACCGCGTCTATTATTATTATTATTATTACTATAATATAAAACTGCATTTTTTACGAGTCGGACGAATCGAAGTTTAGCTGCAAGGTGTTTCTCCGTTTGTAATGGAAAAAAAAAAAAAAAAAAAATGTCGATTTATTAAAACTTATTTAAATTACGGGCGTAGGTACGAATCAAACGTAAATACAACCGAAATACATATTTCTACAGTTGGAAACCAGTAAGTGTACATAAATTACTATTTGGTTTAATAAACAAAAAAAACAAAAAAAACGTTAACATTCAAATGGGAGTCTAACCGTATATAACACCAGTTCATTCATTAAACGAACGTTCTATATATATATATATATATATATATAAAAAAAAATTAGTTTAAAGTCCATTCGAATACGAGGAATGTGTATTGTTTGTATCGTTGTTTATTTTAAACATGAAAATAAAAATCAAAAAAAAAAAATCAATAGTATTCCATAGCAATTTTGTATTATATTATTTTTGACGAGTTAGATCTTTTTGAATTGGCAATTTCGAGGCATAAACCATTGGCCGTGTACTGTACGATTATTGTTTTATAACATAAAAATATGTAATCATTTGGGGGGGGAAGCCTGCATATATATAATTTTGCCCCCCCCCCCGGTAGATATGACAACAGTTCAAATGTCTGAATCTTTTAAAATAAAATAAAAAACCGCAGTACATTAATTAATTTTTATATTCATATAAGATAAAAATATTTGTTTCCTCAAATTATTTGATAAAAGTTTATATATATATTTCACGTTTCTGCTGTTTTACAATATGTCGACGTATTGCCCACGTTATCGCATTGTCTGAGTAACATAAATAAAAAAAAATTATCATTAAAATAATGATGTATTCATTCGTTTATTTTTAAGTATTATTTAATTAAGTATTAAAGTGTATAAATTAGTGTCCATTAGTCTCTTTGATTATTTTGTATAGGTAAAACAAAATTACATTTACAGCGCCCCTCTCGACGTTTTCGTTTTGGTGAAAAAATGATTTCCACCTTAGTTTTTTTTTTTTTTTTTTTACCAAATTACGCCAATGCGCGCCTACGCCGATTGTGGAAAACCGTCGTCTAAATGCCTAGACGTGATGGGTTTTGGTTGTGAATATTTATACCTCTGAAAGTATTGCAATTTTTTCGGAATTTAAACTCGTCTGACGGTGATAGATCTATAGCTACGTGCTTTTAAAGCAGTGTCTCGCAACATTTTTTACCGCCACAGACCACTTAGAGAATTTTCAATTGATCGCGGACCACCTCGATTTTCGGAAAACTAGGAAGATCTTCTTTTTTTTGTTTTTTGCTTATAGACAATAATACACAAAAACAATTTGAAAGATGTTTTCTTTTTTTTATCACTTTACTTTAAGACTTTACCGTTTACAGTGTATTTATTATTAAAGCGATATTTGTGTTTGACATTCTTTGACCAGTTTTTGAATTTTAATATGGACACTGTTGCTCGTAGTACAGTCATGTCTCAATCACAATTAAAAAAAAAAAAAAAAAAATGAACGAGAAATATGAAAGATGAAAGTGGAAGTGAAAAAAATCCGGTTAAATCACTAAAAATCCTAAAACACTTATGACAGGCCTACAGGCTAGCGGGTTGGGAAACACTGCCTCGCGGAGTGTGCGTCTGATAAAAATCGCGGCCAGTGGTGTCCGTGACGTCTGCCCTCGCGCGTCACAAAAAAATTGCCGTCGTACCACCCGGTCGTGTTCGGCCACCGGTAGCGTTTGCGGTTTCTCATAGCGGCCACCGTAATGTTACGAACGAAATAAAACGTCCGCGGATAGACGTCATAAATGAAATTCCGAAGAATTTCAAGTTTTTTTTTTTTACGGAGAAATGATTATAGAACAACTCGATACCGATTCGACTACTGTGCGGAACGTTACAATAATTACTGCGTTACTATAAAAATTTGATTTAATCGTACCGTATTCTTTTTGTTTTATTTTTAATTTTTTTTTTTTTTTTTTTTTATCGACCGTCCGAGCGTAATAAACGTTAATTGGGTTTTTAATTATTGACAAACGAAAAAATCATAATTATAATAATAAAAATACTGGACGCGGTCGATTCCTAGAGTATTATCGGATCTAATTAACTAATAAATGATATAAAAATCAGTAACGCCCGGCACCGCACGTCTAGATTATAAGTGCGTGGAAAACGAATCGATCCGTACAGAACAAGTACACTACACGATTTCCAATGTCGAAAAGTCCGTTTAATAATTCCTCGATTTCGATTTTTCCGAATATTGAAAGTGTTCCAGACTTGTTATTCTTAACGATCGACTGTAGTAGTAGTGCAATCATAGACTTTTGAGAATAGTTATTATTTTCTCTTGTTTTTTTTTTTTTTATATTTATATGCACAATTTTAAAAAAACATTTTATATCGCCAATTATCTAATAACAGTCCGTTTCCGGTGCAAAAAAATAACAATTAAAATAAAAGTGAAAAAACCACTCTCGTGTTGTAATAACACGATCTAGTACACTATATAGTATTTTAAAAAAATCGTAAATAAAACACGGTTCTCTTGTAAAATTTCGTATTGTTTTTTTTGTCACTTACTCTGTGATCTCTCGACAGTCTTAATCATTGATATTAATCTATTATGGCGAGAGCCGCTACATTACAAGGGGTAGGTATCTGTGAAAACCCGGAACGTACAAATCGGAATTTTAAACTCATTTTTGAATATAGTTTACGACATTGGTTTGAAAAGTCGATCAGTGGCGTCAAATTCGATTTTATGATTTAATTGTATTATTACCTCCTAACCGTTCCGTCCACCACCACTGAACATACAAGGGACATCTATTTTAATAACGACTATAAGACGATAGATGAAAAAAAAAAAATATAAACGATTTACTTGGTATATTATATAATGCGTATTGAGTAAACCGTTTAATTTAACCGTCCGACCGTGGATACCGAGTACCGCTCTTAATTTTAGGCGGTGCAATTCCACCACCTTAAGTCGATGTTTTGAATTATTCAAACGGTCCGGGGTTTTTACGCGCTGCGACTCCAAGTACCTCATAGCGCCCTCTTAAGCCAAAGGGCGGTAAGTGACAAAATTTGAAAATTTTACCTATCGAACGTATACGGAACAAAAAAACAGTATCAAACGTAATACTTAAGGTTCAGCACACGCTGAAAGAACAAAACCGCTCCAAGCTGATCCGAGGCAGCGACTAGACAAATAAAACACGATCGCTCTTGACGAGACCGGTCTGGTTCTATTTTTTCTCCGAGCAAAATACGAAAAACAAAAGTCACAACTGGATATTATACATTATTATGAACAACGGAACACTTTCGTTCTTTTCGTGTCGATCGTACGTTTTTTTTTTTTTTATTAAATAAATTATTACTTGTGTTTTTTTTTTTTTTAAATATTTCATATTTATTTTAATATGGCATGCGATCCAGACAAATCGATTAATCTTGTATTTGTAAGAAAACCAATACGCGGTTTTACCGATAAAAAATCATAGCAATAGAACCATCCAAGTCAAATTACGGAATGAAATTGTTTAATTTCAACCGAACTTGGCCGCGATTCGGCGAGCAAATTAAAAATTGTATTATTAATTTGTACGTTTTTCTTTTTATTTATTTATTTCGTGTGCCTAAATTTTACGGTTTTTTATTGTAATTTATTTCACAAAAATCGCCACAAAAGCGGTATAACAACATCATCATCGCCAGAAATCATATTTCTACGACTGGTGTTATAACGGAAATTGTATCCCAAATAAACAAACGTGTTTGTTTTGTCAGTGCGAATGGATTTTTGTTCCCGAGCAGTTCGGAACAGCTTTGCTCATTCAGTGTGCGCTGGATTTTAAGGGGGAGGGGCGGGAAGAGGAATGGTAGTAACCGATATCACAAATATTTACAAGTATTTACTAAAATATCATAGTGTTTTACATTGATAAGGTTTTTGTTTTTTTTTTAATTAAATTGAACTGTACGGGTTTGTTGATTTCGAAAAGGTTATCGTCTTGAAGTTGTCCCAATACAGTGCCGGGCACGGGTCAATTTTGATATTTTGTCGTTGTCCCTCGTATTCGGGCCATTCGGATATAATTGTGTCTCGCGGTCGGTTCAACGGTTCAACAGGCTTCGCAAGTGGAGGCTTCCGCCTTTGCCCCGTCCGCGGGTATCCGTTCGGTTTAATATCGGTTCGTCCGTCTAGCGGTAGTCGTTTCGACGGGGTCGAGGTGTTTTTTTGTTTTTGTTTTTTTTTATTCGTTTCGATATTATAACGCGATAAAAACAACAAAGCGAGATCGGTTTTTCCCCCCCCCCCCCGCAAACCGTTACACAATTATGCCGCCTATGGGCGTTTGGCTTGGGAGGAGGGCTTATTTTAACACCGGCCTGCCCTACCGTACACCGATCGAATACTTATCGTCGTGTCGTTTTCGGGGCTTAGGGAAAGAATAGAGAACACGAATATCGGTAATACGGAAGCTCGTGATTCGAATAAGCGTTTATTATTATACTATATAAGTCGTCGGGGGCCAACCTTGACGGTATGGGTAAATGTAATAATAATATTATGGCAGGCGCTCGTTGGCCACGGATCATTTGTTACTGTCACACGACGACGACGACAACGACGGCGGCGGTTCCACCCGACGCCGCCGGGTATTAATATTACTATTATTATCGTTTTTTATTATAATAACAAAAAAAAAAAATTAGTGTCGCCGCGAGATGTATCGAGATCTCTGCCGGGGCTACCGGGTGTATTTTCCTACCTTGTAGTACCAGTACAGGAGCAGCAGCAGCAGCGGCAGTGGTAGTAGTAATAGTAGTAAGTATATAACATCGTGTCGTCCATTGTGTGTCCTTTCGGATCATTTTTTTTTTTTTTTTTTAATCTGCAACGCACAACACGGGCCCGGTTAATATTATTAAACGTACAAGTATACCGGTAGAGGCAGCGCGTGCGTATAGGTACGGCCAGGCGCACATGAATGGATTTCGGTGTACACGAAACCCACGCGACTCGCCTAAGACCGCCCGGCGCGCTAGACTCGGGACAATTACACCCCCGACCGGTATACAATAATAATAATAATAATATCTAACCACCGAGTTTTTTTATTATTTTTTATTTTTTTTTTTTTTTTTTTTTTAATCCGGATTACATTGCGTTGCCGCGATATACCGTATAATAATATTATATATTATGCGCGCGGTGCTCTCTCTTATCGGCAGCCCGGATCATCCATCTTCGTCCGCCGACCTGTCCATTGTTGCGTTTTTTTTTTTCCAAAACCCAACCACCCATTCCCACCTCCCCCCCAACAACTAAAAAAAAAAAAAAAAAAAAAATCTTTTGACGTTTTGGTGTTTATAACACACGCCACAATATTCTTATTACAATAATATTATAACGTATTGTATTCTTATTACAATAAGTCCCTATTTATTCCCGGATATAGCGATCGCCGCCGATATATTATTATATACGTACCGTACGTAACACGATTTCGTGTTACGTATACCGATATTATATTATAAGGGAGCCAATAAAAACACACTTGACTTTGTACGTATTGCGATAGAGAGTAGAGAAAAAAAATAATAAAAAAACAAATATATATATATATTATTTTATAATATATCGACGGTTCAAAATCCGTCAAATACACGATGTACCTGCAAATGGATAAAAACTGTTCGGGAAGCCCGAGGTTTGAAGTTTTCGAATTTTTCAAATCCCTATGGTTTGTTATTAACTTAAATATGCATTTTAACTCGATAATATTATGTACAACATAAATTTGCCAGCTAAATAGCTCTATATATTTTATTTATTTTTTAAATATACGAGCGTATTGTACGTCCAATACTAACTGTAGAATATCGTTCGCTGGGCTATATTATTACAAATACTGCGGGTAGATACACGAGAGAACACGTGGTAATAATAATGTCTTTCTCGTCCGAGAATGCAAGAAATTTACATAAACTAAGATCATTTTTACTCGAGCGTACACGCTCATAATATAGAACTGCGATTTCGCATACCTACAAGGGTAATTATTATTATTGTCCCGAGTACAATAAATGTTGTATTAAATGTATGGTACATAAATATTGAGAGCTTATTTTAGACGCCGTCCATATCAGACAACATCGATATCGGTTTTATGAAAAAAAAAAAATTTTAAAACAATACTATCCGAGCGTATTTGTGTGATCCCTATCGTAAACTGATTAATATATAATAATAATACCGTAATATTATTTTGAAAAAAAAAAATTCTATTTCAAAATTAAAATAAAAAAAATAATAAACTCGAGTTGTAATACCTGGCCCATAAACAGATAATAACCGTACAATATAACAATGTTTTGAAATCGTATGATGAAACTTTAAGAGACTGCAAAATAATATTTGTGTAAAATATGAATTATTGTTCGAGAAGAGTAAAAAAAAATAACGTTAACATAATATCGAAACCCCATCGATTGCGTGGATGATAACTTATATGCGAGTCAGTGATTTTTAATTAGGTATTTGAAGAAAAACAAGGGCGCACCCTGTTTTCGTTACGGGTCGGTTATGATTTGTGACGCCAAACTCTACTTGAAAGAGTTTAACTAACCCGAAAAAGTAAATTTAAAAAAAAAAAATAAAAAACAACACATAACTCGAGGAAAAAACACATTTTAAATACTGTATTACACCGGTTCCCTGACTGTGAGGTGCGCATAAAAAGGGAGTCGGTGTGTACGTCCGTTTTAAGACTTTTAGGATTTCGAAATCACGTGAAAGACGAACATCCCGAAATCAGAAACATAAATATACTTAACGTATATTATTAATATCGTTTGTGACTTTGAATGTGTGCAAAGCAGAATTTTCAAATTTAAATATCGGTCCAGGAAACGCGTGTGAAAGTCACGACGTTACAACCAATCGCCAATACGTTAATGTGCTAAAACAATCGCGGTTTGTTTTTTTTTTTTTTTTTTTATCTATTTTTAATTTTCTATAATTCACGGGAGGCGTGAGAATTATTTCCACGTGTAGGGAAACGTACGTAAATAATGTTTGTAGGTTGATCAACACACACTGGACGAACGCAATGACAACCAGAAGAAATGAGTTGATTTATTTTCTTGAAGAACAAAAAAAAAAAAAAAAAAAAATGTAATATTATGCCTGTCGGTAAATATTATATTATCGTTAGATTCCAGAACCGATCCGACAAGGATTTCTTTTTCACAACTGCACTGAAAAACTTGACCATAATATTACGCACAATATGTTTTTTTTTTTTTTTTTTATAATCTATCGGGTCCACCTGGTCGGATCGCATAGACGACACGTCAGGCACAGTCAGTGGTGTAGGTTTATTTCTATTCCGATATAATTACACTTAATGCGAACCAGTTTCCGTGAGTCTATCAATCAACCGGGTCGGGTCCGATTGAATCCGTCGTCTATGGATACTCCGGACTTTCCCTTTCTGCAACGACGACAAACGCGGTCTATATTATATATTGATTTTTTTTTTTTTTTCTTTTTTACGTTTTTAATACGAAAAATTCACGTTGGTACAGCGTTTGAAAAAACGTGTGATTTTGATTGTAGAATTTTAAAAAAAATATATATATATATATCCTATGTATATACTTATATACGAGCTGTCCAGTTTAGGTTGGGTTACCCCCCCCCCAAAAAAAAAGCCCGTCTGGAATGTCCACGTTTTTTTTTTTTTTTTTTTGATAATTTGTCGAGACCGAAATGTGGTCTTTTTAATATGATTCACAATTATCTTTTATAGCCTCCCCCATTTACAACCGAAAACAACCGAGTAAACCCAACAATAAAACATTTTCAAAATGCTATATTCGAATTTTAGGGCAAATGTTTTTTTTTTTTTTTTTTTTTTCCGTCCGAATCGCCGAGGTAGAAGGCTAAATGTGATATTCTAATAAGATGATATAAATGAGACGACGAAATTTATTCAAAAATTAAAACGTGAGCCACTAGCCCAGCCCGTTTAGAATAGTAATAATAATAGTTATTATTATTATTTTTTTTTTTTTATTATTATGATATATACAATTCATATTTATTAATAAAATTATTTATTTATTTTAGAGATGTTCGCGTTGCCGTGGTTACCATGCGTTTCCGAAATTTATAACATAAAATATACACAAACCAAATATAATATAATATAATATATTATGTGCACACATAATATATACCTATACTAAGATTTTTAACATCTTTACATCTTGCCCGCTATAAATAAATTTGTTTAATCTATGACATCAAATGTACATTAAAAAGACGTTTAAAACGTGTTTTTTTTTATTATTATTATTATTATTATTAATATAAAATACACAGTCGTTGTTTATTTACAATGTATTTTTTTTTTCTCCCCAAATAGCGACGGCATTTAAATATATTTTTCGTTCTAACGAGCCGTTTTGCGTGTTAGACGACGTTGTATAACGAAACGACGTCCTTGTCCGTGTATTATTGAAATAATATTTTTAATTGTTCCGGGCTTGTGTGTGTGTGTGTGTTTTTTTTTTTTTATTATTATTATTATTATTATCAATAAAATAGAAATGATATAAATTATAAAAAAATAAGAGAAAAAAAATGTAGGTACATATTTATTTTATACGCTTTATAAGTGTTTCGCTGTTATGTCTTTATGGATGCCCTCGGGCGTATAGTAGAATAACAATTTGTGACTGGTATAATATTATAATAATATAATATACCTTATATATTATTCTTTTGGAAACCAAAACGAGTTTTGCGTAGCGTATAAAAATCGTTATCAAAATCGAGTTTACGATATTGTTTATTTGTTTATTTATTTCCCGAATAACAATAAAATAAAAAATAAATAAAAAAATAAAAAAAAAACCGTTACATTATCGTCGTTATTGGGTATAATAATGATATCTACGGCGTGTATAAAAAAAAAAAAAAATGTTAGGTATTTAGTTTTTTTTTTTCTTTTCTTTTCTTTTATTATTTACAACCGGTAATGCGCTCTAAATGTCTGCGACTCCGGTTCAACGACGGCGGAGGCGTTAAATTTATAGAGCATTTTTGTCATTGTATACCCGTAATACCAACTATTGTACGGGGGTACAGGATCTCATTTCTCATGTCCCCTGGATGCAGGTGTGAACGCGCCCTTTTAACGAAAAAAAAAAAAAGAAAAAATGCGAAACCCGATGGGTGGGTGGGGGGGAGAAATCGATATTATAATACACCCGTCCATAAATATTATATACCATAAACAAATGGACCAACGATATATTATAAGTATAATGGATATAACGCAGTGTTTCCCAATCTTTTTTTACTCAACGCCCCCTAAATCTCATACCTCCCCTAAAAAAAATCTAAAAAAAGATTTTTTTTTTAATAAGCTATTACTATTTAATTAAAGAAAAAATATAATTTAACATTTATAATTTATAATTACAGTATATAATAACACAAAAAATACTTATATAATTAATGACTGCCCTGAGGTTGGTGGTTTCTCGCTAACGACACTATATCTGGCTCAATAGATGTCAGCATCAGTCTTAAATCTCCTCTTTCACATACTTCTAATTTGTTTCTCGATTCGATCAAAAGTTGTTGTGCCGCACTAAAGCCTTTTTCTACCAGGTATGTCGACGGAAAAGCCATAATAAGTAATTCCGCTTCTTTCCATAGTTGAAGATATTTTTTATAAAAATCATTTTCGAAAAAGCAGCTTCGCGTACATACGACGAACCAGACATCGAGCATAGTTTTTTAGTCAAGTTTTTTTTTTCGGAATATTTACTTGAACAAACACATTTAATCCAGAACTGGTCGCACTGTAAAGTGTTCGGAACCTGATTAAATTCGTTTCGTTAAAACCAAGTCTTCAACGGAACTAAATAATTTTCATCTGCAACGCAGCTTTATTAGAGTTAATACATATTTGTATTCATTGTTATACTATAAAAATGTAACAACTATATTTTATAATTACACGACCATCAAGGGTCCGTAAAAAATGTGTCCGCGGCGACCACTGGTATACACAACACAACAATAAAATATATAAGTGGTGTATCCCGAGAGGGGAGATTAGAGGGTTATTACCCCTCTCAAATTGCTTTCAATTTCATTTTTTTTTTTTTTTGTTTAAGACGATATTTATTTAACTTAGCCGATAAAAATAATATCCTATTAGAAGTGGGAATGTACCTCCCTCACCATTGGCAATATCGACGTGTTTACGTATTTTTATAGTATATTTTATGCGTTTGAAAAATGTGCTACGGGTTAGTGGCTCTTAATTCTTATAAATTTGTTTGATAGTAACTTTTTCGAGTTTTTCTTCAAAATCTCACCGACGACGTCTCTTATTGTTATTAGATTTGTGAAAACGAATGTTAATAAATTAAAATATTTAAGTGTAAACAATTGTTTTAACAATAAAATAAATTATTATTGTTAATTGTTTAGTATTTGTATTTTATTTTTGGCTTTTATCACCCCCCCCCCCATCATTTTTCTTGACTACGCCAATATAATATATTATAATATTACTATGTAAAAAGTAAGACAGACTTTCATCGAACAAAGAGCGAGGGTTCAGCTCCGGCAGTGGCGTTAGGTTAGAAAATAACAATGGGGGAGAGCTACCAAAAAATTACCAATTTTACCATCATAGATTGTCATTATCTTATCAAGACTAAATAACAACATAGTAGCATTTGATAAAATACGCACATAGGTAGGTAAAAAATTATTTTATCTAGTTTTAATAATATATAGTAAACGTCGTTGTATCGGTTTTTTATCACGAAATTTGTCAAAAATCCGAATATACGAGAGTAGAGATGATATTTGTTTTTTTTTTTTCAACGGCGCGTTATTGTTTTATAACATTGTGTAGAAAAACCCAACGGTCATTCACGGGCAGCGTGATGTATTATTATTATATATATATATATATATATAAATGATTTTTTTTCTCTCATTGTGCGCCTAAAAACAAGACCGGAATATTTTATTTCGTTTAGTCGTTAACGCGACTGAATGGCAGGAAATCTCGAAATATTTGTTTTATTCGTCTACATATACGTATGTATACACGTATACTATACACATCAGAAAATCCAAAGCGAGCACGTCGTAAAAACGATGTTTCAAAAAAAAAAAAAAAAAAAAAAAAAAAAAAAAAAAAAAAACTACCAAGCAAAATGTATATACGGACACGCGAAACGCATTTCGTATTAAAAATATTATTGGTACCTGTACGATTCGCAAACATCTATAATATTATATTGGCAAACAAATAAATGCTATTTTTTTCGCACGCCACGACGACCGACAAAACCAATAAGTTTTACAACGCGAAAATGATTTATTTCGATAAAAATCCGATTTTACCATACGATATATAATATAAGAGATGACGTACGATTTCCGCGGTCTGTAATTATAAACGTCGATTATAATGCGCGGCGTACGGGCGAGAAAAGCCTGAAAGTGGGCAGTCGAGACGTACAAATTATACGGTCCGAGGCGGTTAGAGTCATCCTAAAATATTCACCGATGACGATAAAGATAAAAACAGATTGGATGCAGCTGATTCGAAAACAAAGTGTGTTTTTTTTTTTTTTTTTTTTTTTTTTTTTTTTATTGACGAACGGAAACGAAAGACAAATATAGAAATAAAATTTAAACTTAAAACATAATATGGTACCTACAGTTACTATCGATTATTTAACGGTTTATTTTCGTTTATCAATTGCGCGGTATACGCACAAACGATAGTAATTATAACGGTCACCTGTGGTGAAAAAATAAAAATAAAAATTTAAAAAAAAAATATAATAACAATATAATACACGACAGATAATTGCCAATCCGTGGCCAGGAATTGCATAACAATTAACGGCTCGGACACACACGATGGAATGCAAACGTACGTATAATATAATAGTAGGTACAACAGTGATTTATAGATTACCCTATGGTCGGACGCCAGTAAAATATTATATTGAGTTCTCGTTCTGTTCGTTCATTATTATCGTCGGTTTACTTCACATTCCTTTTTTTCGTCGTAAATCAATAATTATAATATAATTTTATTATGCGCGTTGAGAGATGTAGCATTCGACTGTTGGCATAATATTGTATTATATTACTATTATACCTACGCGGTTTCCCGTCACGATAATCCCGACCTCGTCGTTTTCGGTGTCGCAAAAACACCAACAATAAACGGCATGCCCGGACCGCGATATTAATAATTATTATCGAACCCAAGGAGATTGGACGGAAAATTCTTGTCGCGGTCTGCCAAATGAAAACCGGGACGTTGTCCAATCATGGCTCTCAGAACCACTACGCTCCGATTGGCCAGGGTAGGTCTCCTGGTTCCAATGAAAACCTCTGTAGGTCCGAACTCTATAAACCGCTAAGTGGAATTTAGCGCCCCGAGTTTAAACCTAAAACCTACAACCGAGTCGACGAAAAGTTACGCGAAAAACCGCAAATGATTTTGTCTATTTACGACACACGTATACAAACCGATAATAATAAGGTAACTGTTTAAAAAGCGTACTCGGCGTAGTATGCTTCGAAAATTGATCGAACAAAATGTCAAAACTTTCCCACCCGTCACTTTGTCTCAAAGCATATTATATCATTAAATTACATAATATGTACGGCGTGTGATTTTTTCGATCCGGATCTGCAGACAGGGCAGAAAACGTCAGCTGAGTAGTATACGCGGCGAAAGATTATTATACTAATGTTTCGTGCCGGATACAAATTAAAATTAAAAGAGAACAATATTCCGGAGGGTTTTTTCCATCGATTAGAAATAACTTTTCGAAAAATGCATTTTTTTTTTTTATATATATATTACAGTAAAACTCGCTTAAAACGCTTTTTTAGGGACCAGCTCTTTAGAGCGTCTTATGCGAAAATTGAAAAAATATTATCAGCTTGTGTACAATACACCAAATGCAGCTTTCCGAAAACAGTTTCTCATTACATCTGGTTTGATTATATCCCAAACTGCACTAATATAATGAATGGAGTCCAAAACATTAATTTTGGTTAGTGCTCTCCGTGTCTCGCAAGTATCGCTGGACTACTTTCGGTATTTTTGTTTTACCACTTACATAATGCCCAGGTCTAGGATATGCAACATAGATGCAGTATTTGATGACAAGAAAACAAGTTTTCTATTGGTAATATTGATATATTATACGATAAGTACACGTAAACGAGTAAAATTTCTATGTTTTTTATTACACAATTACTAAAATCGATCGTCATCTGATAAACAAAATAGCGTCTTATCCGATCATATATAGAAAAACCGAGCGTTTTATCAGGTGGTTTTTACATTGATTGGTATAGGAAATGTAAGTACGAGGTCTGTTCAAAAAGTACCAGGATTTTATTACCTAATTACATAATATGTAAATATTATTTAAATATATCTCCTTCAAAATACTCCCCTCCGGACGTTATACAGTGATCCCGGCGATCTTGCCAGGATTCAAAAGTCCTTTGGAACTGTTCCAAAGTTAAAGCTATGAGTTCTGTTGCCCCGCGTTTGCTTAAATTTCCTCTACATCTTGAAATCGTTGTCCTTTAAGCACAGATTTTAGTCTTGGGAATAGAACAAATATCACATGGGCCCTGATTAGGAGAATAGGGAGAATCTGCAAGACCTCAGCAATTATTTAATCAGCCAAAAATTCACCAATCGACAGCGCTAAATGTGCCGGTGCATTTTCGTGGGGAACGATTTGGCAGCGCGACCCTTCTCATCTGTACATTTTCCTGTAAAATTACATGACAAGACTCAATCGAGATTCGCTTTGTTAACCTCACGAACGGTTAATCGGCGGTCATTTCGCATTTTTTCGCAAATTGTCGCCACACCACCGTTTCCGAATGACGTCGACGGTCTTGCAGAACGTGGATCGTCTTCGGTTGACCGCCGACTGTCCTCGAAACGTTTAAAACACTCGAAAGTCACGGAACCGCTTAACGAATCATCCCCAAAAGCGGTTTTAGTAATTTCCGAACGTTTGCGTTGCATCATTTTTACCAGGTTTCAAGGAAAACTTGATGCACACGCGTCGTTGGTTGATTTCGGACGTGTCGAAAACGGCGAACGAAACAACAAACTGTGTGGATTTGACCGCGTGTAATATTGAACTGAGATAATATATATATATGGGTTTTGTTTAAAATATTCACTAATTCACGGGGAACACATCTATTTACAATTTGTAACGTTATCGTACTGTTGTAGATGAGCCGTAATAACATTTGTCCCGGTACTTAATGAACAGACCTCGTATAACGATACGGTAATGGTCGTGCACAGCGGTTTACACAGTATATTATTATTATTACTATATTATATTATTAGTAGGGGGGTACGTTATAAAATGTAATGTACGTGTAACGCCGTGCGTCGGCACGGATGACGGGGCCCCGGGTGATGAGCCAACCGCGGGCGGACACGACCCGGACGACGGTCGAACGAATCAATTGGCGTCCATTGTGCGCGCGCCGCCGCCGGAGATATGAGAAAAAAAAAAAAATATGTTCGCGGACCCGTGACCGAGAGGAAATTGACATTGCGACCGTCGTCATTGGACGGGCGCGGGGACACGGAACGGGCGAGGGCTCCTCCAACGCCATTCGTCTATTTACACGTAATATACAGTACTATTATACGGACCCGATAGAGATTTTTTTTTTTCTTTTTTCAACACGTTTGAATACATAAATAATAACGGAGGGCGGTTGCGACTCTATAAGGGCCGCCTTATAATTTCCAAGAGTCCCCGGAATACTTATCGAAAAGAAAAAAAAAATGGTATAATATTACGAATAAATAAATTGTGATAATACGTATATCGCGGTCTGTTGATAAATCAAAATGAATTACATATACATACGCGTATATTGTCCGCTACACTAGTGGTGAGTAGCCGTATAAATATACCTCGAGAGGCTGGAAATGACAAGGCCGATTATTGTACAAATATTATTATTATTATTATTATTGAGCAATAGCCTTGTGCGAGTACCCAAGGAAATTGTTCTGGTTTTTTTTTTTTTGTCTTTCTTTCGTCTAATTTATACGCACAGGCTATAATAATATAATTGCCGGTGTTATAATGTACGCGTACGTACAGGATAGGAGGGTACCTCCTCGTATTCCGGATGATTATAGCCGCTGTGCGCGTTTAATCGTCCTCCGCCCCGGTAATATCGGAACGTACCGTCGGGATTATCGGCAAATCGATTATATTCGGGACGGCAGACGGAAAATCGCCAATATCCGCGGGAGTCCTGTGTACAACAGAAATATTGAAATCGAACCGACCGGGTTTATAATAATGTAGGACGTATACGTATATATTATACGTATGTATTTATAATACGCGCGCACAGTAATAATAACACGAATTCTTACCAAACACCCCGGGGACACGGGCGCACGCCATCGTCCGACTACTTATACGTATAAAAATATAACAAAAAAATTTCCCAAAACGTTCCGATCCTCTTGTCAGCCGTCATATAATAATAATAATACGAGTATAATATATAATACCGTAATTTTTTACTGTATATTTGTAAAATTAAAATATTTACGAACACCACCTATATTATAATATAATAATGATAATATAAACGAGATCTTGTTTAACTGCTACGGTATATACCACACACACACACACACACAACATAATATATAATAATTATTAACTATATTACATTGACGTGTGTGTCCCGTAGGCGAGTTCGCGCGGCCAATCCGTGTTTCGTGCCCTAATTACAAAGTGCGTTTTATCCCGAATCGGAGGAAAAAAAAAAAAAAAAAAAAAAAAATGATAAAGGCAACAATTATTATAATTAGCCCCGTCGCCGTCATCGCGAAGTGCACGTTATATATTATATTACACGGTATTTGCGGTATTTTGACACGGGTCTCGGAATATAAAAGAGCCCCGGGACGGTACAAATGCCCCGGGACTTGACATAATTCGACTGGCGTACAGGAACCGTCGAGCGGTCGAAATTTTCAATCTCATCGCGAAAAGGAATCTCATCCCGCGGTAATAACACCGCCGCTCTATAATACGTACATATGTTATATAATAGACAGACGGCCTGTTAGACATTTACTGTACACGCGTATGTTTATTATTTACGAATAATAATTTAAAAAAAAAAAAAAAAAAAATTAAACCATCATTAATAAGGCGGTTTTTGATTTCGATTATAATATTCTACAATACGTACGTGTATAGGAATTATAATTAAAATCTTTAAAATAATATTAGGATTCGGCTACCTATCCTATGACTTGTTATTTTTTTTTTTTTAAATTAGTTTTATATTCTATAAACGATTTCAATGATCCGTCATTAAATTTAAAATAAAAAATTCCACGGCTTCAAACGTTTTCAAACTCTACATGCTGGTACAAGAAACGCAACATTTATTCTATACGATAATATTTTAAAGAGACACAAATGTAATATATATATAAATTAATATTGTTTTAAACGTGAATATATTTTTTAAAAAAAAACTTAAAACTTCAAGCACATAACATACGAACAAGGAATAATCTATATAATATTATATATAATTATCAAATATTTAATACAATTGTCGAAAATTAACTAACGCGAAAAATGACCGAAACATTTCCATAAATTTAATATAACCATAACATATTTTTACGATAAACACGATAATAGATTTTGCATAAATTATTCGCAACGTTAAAAGTAAAAAAAAAATAATAATAATAATAAACCTATTATAAATAGACAAATTAAAAACGAATACTAATTTTTTTTTTTTTTTTCTTAAGTAACTTTAAATCGTTTAATAAAACTAAATTTTAATTTAATACATTGGAATATAATAAAAACCTTATTACATCGATTATATTCATTAATAAATTAACGTATTTAAATTTATGTAAAATACACTTGGTTAGCTATATATTGAAAATTCGTATAAAATAATATATTCGATTCAATTGATTCGAAATGTGTGGTTGTTGTTTATAGATGCTTTGTAAAACATGTTTTGGAAAAAAAAATTAATTTAATTTGAATTTTAACTGAATAATATATATATATATTAACGCCATATATACAAGTTAGTTAAATTTTTAACAAGATTATTGGAAAACCACCTCGAAGACGCTATATTATATTATATTGTTTTAATAAAGACATAGTATATTATAATATTGTTAAATCGCTAATTTCCCTAAGGTAGTCCGTTCGTCTCGTTGGTCATTAACCGCGTATACCTATATAGTACGAATTCCAGTCCAATTACTAAACTTTTACGAATAAAATATTATGTAACAAACAAAACGTATAGAAAATAGATTTGATTCTTTTTTTTTTTTTTTCTCTCTCTCTCATTTAACTTATATTATATACCTTACCCGGGGGACTCCGTTGGTGGTCTGTCACCGGGTCAACGCGGTTATATTAACGAATATTTTAACACTCAAGTGATAGTGTTGGTTTAATACCCGCAAACGAAACGTGCAGAATCATTGTTTTCAAAACTTAAGCGTCTCAAGTGAAAATAAGCGTCTGTAATCGATGTGGAAATACATTTTTTTTTATTTTATAAAACATATGTATATAATATATGCACATCGTAATATAAACGAAAAATAAAACATACGTCCCGAAACTCCCCGATGTCGGTTTTAATTTTTTCAAACGAACGAATTTCGGTTCTATAATACAAATATAGAAGATACTTATCGAGTGCAGGTTTCGAACCTCTAGGGAAACTATTTATTAGCCACTTGTACGTGTCATAAAACCCAAGGTTGCGTTAACGGCAAAACTTGAGTATTTCGATTTTACATAGGTTTCGTCACACGTTAATATTATACACGCCAGGGGATTCTCTATAATATTATACCTAATATAACTCCACGAGAACGTATTATTACCGCGGCGTCATCGAAGGGAAAATACCAAAACAAAAAAAAAATATATTAGTAGTCCGCGTCTATACGAAAAACAGACTTTCTATGGTGATGTAAATCGAATAGTATTCAAATCGTTCGTATAAGGACGTCTGGTTTTGTTATCAAAGCAACGATAGTCGTATCATTTTTCACTCGACAGCTGCCCAACAACCGAACAAAAATAATTGACAGTAAGTTTAACAAAAAAAAAAAATACGTTTATGTGTACGACGACGACGACGAAATATATAAATGTTTTTACCTATAGAACAGTGGCGTGCGGAGATATTTTATATTGGGCAAGCGCTAGAATAAAACTTCAAGTTACATCTAAAAAAAAAATTTATTTTATTGATTAAAGTTACAATTTAAAATTGATTTATAGATCATATCCAGTCGTCTTTCTTGTTTCACAAATTCGTTTATAACTTTATCGTACAATTCTGGATTTTTTTTTTTTTCATACAAGAGTTCTTTTGCGATTGAAATCAATGATAAAGAACTAAGTCTTTTTTGTCCTTGAGTAGATCTTTGATACGATTATCATTCATTTTAACACTAAAATTATCGTTCAATAGTTGTTGGATTACTAGGAATAGTTAAAATTAGTTGACGGAGTTTAATAACTTTTTGGAACGCCTATATTAAATCATTAATTTTAATTTGTTTGCCTAAATCATATGGATTAGTATTTAAAAATTCTTTAGATGTACATAATACAATCAATTCGTTTCGTTATCTAATAAAATCGTATATTTCTCCGAACTTTGACTCTCATCAGTTTTCTAGCGCAAAGTTTGGAAACTCTTTTTGGAATTCAGGTCCCGTGAGCCAGCGCCAAGGATTCCGTGAGGAATTCGGGAGAAAATAAATTGGTAAACAACATTTTCGGTTTGACCTACGATTCGAACTATGAACGAGAGCTGGTCCATTTTATATTAAGACGTTTCCATCTTATCTTATCGTAAAATATTTGTTATATAATAATATTATAATAATTGTTGGCCAACATGTTTCTCCAACTTGAATGCAATTATAGAAGAAAATGAGCGCTTAGTGACACCGAAAATGCAGAAAAAAATAAAAGATTATTTAATGAATTGAAAATCCGGATTACTCACTAATTTTGTAAGTATACATGAAAATTCGGACAAAATTCAGTTTCATTGGTACAAAATTAATTTTCAATTCAGAAGAAGCCAATAGTGCTATCGTCCATTGAATACGAACATTTGCTTGAAATAGAATCTTCTTCCGATTTGAAAATCAAGTTCGAGTCATTTAAAATTGAGGAGTTCTAAATTACATGAAATTACTAACTTCCTACTTGTACCAAACTGGCTTTTTAGCGTATAAAAAAAACGAAGAATAAGTTTTGAAATCAACTGATTTAAGTAGGATTTACGAATCCGACTTTCAGGAATAACTCCGGGATTTAAGAACAATAATGAATAAAACAACGGAAATATTCCGAATCATGTCATTAAATCCATCTTTGAGATAAATAACAAAATACAATTTTAAAAACCGTCCTTGCTATTGTCTTTTATATATATATATATATATATTAACGACACTCACATTTTTCGCCGGAAGTGTCGGACTGCTCCACTCATTTGAGTATACAAAAAAATGTGTCTGCGTTACGGTGGTTACGGGGGAAGAAAAATGCGGTTTCCGCAAAATGTTCCCGGAAAAGGTTCCGTGAATAAAAAAAAGTTGGGAAACACTGGTCTAGACGGGACCGTCAAGATTATGCTAGACAACGCTGCGTATGCCATATTACGTTTTTTATGCTATTTGTCGGTTTAAGTCCGTTTTCCACGGCAATAGAAATAAGTCGCCGAAAAGGCTGGTTCCGTGAATAAAAAAAAAAAAAAAAAAAAATTTGGGAACCGCTGGTCTAATGTAGTATCCGAGAGTAATGTGCTTGTGTATTCGGTGAAATCGATAATAACAGCGAGGAGATTTTATTATAATGCATTATATTTAGTCCGCGTAACAATTAATCGAACGTCCGAGATACGCCGCTCTGAGGATATAATAATAATAATAATAATAACGAAAATTAAATCCGAACGGTCATCACTCCTCGGGAACGTCGGTAAGATTTGGGCGCAACGACGGTAAACGGCGCGTTTTCTAACACGGTAACAATATCAACCGCATATTATTATTATAATACGATATTATTACACGGCCCCCGGCACCGTATTATGTGACAAACCCGTTGGTCCGGGTGTCACACGGGTGCCCGTAAGCCTATAACTAATCGCTGAATTCTAGTGGCCAGCCGGTATAGTATTATTTATATTATTATGAATTACAATCGAGCGATCCCGGGCCGCATTACAATTATAGTTTTCTACCCTCGCCGTCTCGCCCGTTTCCCCTTAAAATAAATAATGATAATATGTAGACCGGACTCTCCTTAAGACCGCTTGATTGCAAACCGGTTGCGCGTATATATCGGATAGAGTTTTCTTTTTGACGTGGTAAATAAACATGCCTACGTAATAAATATCGTACGAGATAAATCCGCGGATTTACTTACTACCCTCCCGTCGCCCGTTTACGTGTCCGTGTAAATATCTGGTTTATTTCGCGCGACGACGACGACGACGACGACGCTAACCAACCGCGCGATACGATAAAATATTTCGACAATTCGCGCGTTCCAATAAAATCGCGCAGTTGACAATTTCTCCGAAAATTTCTCGCGCGACGCCGAAACAACGGCCACGGGGCACGGGCCGGAGACACCGGCGCGCGCTCGTCGGTCCGCTCTGTTTGCATAAGAAAAATACTTTCGCCCCTT
Source organism: Tuberolachnus salignus (assembly GCA_956483605.1). Lineage (NCBI taxonomy): Eukaryota > Metazoa > Arthropoda > Insecta > Hemiptera > Aphididae > Tuberolachnus > Tuberolachnus salignus. The sequence continues at coordinate 21,255,088 of OY101430.1, read as the reverse complement.
GCCTCCTTGCCTTCCCCCCCGATGAACTCCGTCAATATAATAGTAATAATAATAATAATAATAATACCTATATAATATGCAAATGGCCGCATATTACACTGTACGCGTAGGTACTACACGTATAGTAATAATAACGCGCACACACGTGTATATAATATACGCAAACAGAAAACCCGCGGAGTGTTGTTTGCCTACTAAAAGCATTCCCCGGTGCCGAGGCGGCGACGGCGGCGGCGGCGGTCCATTAGTAACGGCCCCGGGAGAGACGTCCGAAGAAATCTTATAACCGGCGTGTGTAGAGTGTAGGTATACGCTCTATACACATACACATATTTATTACAATACGTGTGCGTACGGTATAATATCCATTGTAAAAACCGAAGCCGCGCACTCATTACGGTAATTAACGGAAAGGAAAGAGAAGAAGAAGAAGAAGAAAAAAAGAACCGAAAGAAGAGACCGACGGACGGTGCCGGTCGTGGCCAAGAGCGAAAATTATTAAAAAAAAAAAAAAAAAAAAATTAAGACGCGTCAATAATAATAATAATATTAATATTATAATGTCGTGAAGCCGCACACTTGAGCCAGCGGTCTGCGGCCGTATTGTATACGTGTTTATGTACCTAACCTATAATAATATCGTCTCGTCTATCGCGATTCGGCGTAAGAGTCACCGGGGCCAACTCGCGTGTCATTACTCATTTGTACAACCGTTGCGATAATCCACACGAACGCACGCTGTATACGCCGGTTATAAATATCGACCGTGTTGTATATGATAATTTTTTTTTTTTTTTTTTTCATTATTATTATAATGATGAATCGGCATTGTGTATACCGGCCACTTGTCGCTGCCGGTGACGGTTTCCTAGTGGCTTTTTTTTTTTTTCGCGTGAGAAATGCGCATATTATAACAATCCTATAGGTATACGTATCTAACCTGTACACTGGAAAGTTTGTATAATATAATACCGGCGTGTAGTACATACATAAAATATAAACATACGTAACACCCAAAGTCGGACAGTAAACCAGTTAAAAAGTTTAATGTTAATAAATAAGCTACTTTTTTTTATTGTTGTCGTTGATAACTTTTAACTTTACTAGTTAAATGTAAAAAAAAAAAAAAAATAGAATGTTTGAAAATGGACTCGGTCAATAATCGAGTAAAAATAAATTAATGGACATAATATTTCGCACAATGGGATGTAATCCAGTGGCAGTGCTCGTATCGGGTAGGCAATTTTAATAGTAAATTTGTATTTAAATTAGTGAGGAGATTACTGTTATTTCCGACTCGCTCAACCGTTAAATCCGCCATTAGCGAATGAACTTATTTCGTAGGGTCTCTCATAAATTTAATTTCGTAGAGCCCCCCACCCTAAATTCGGCCCTACCCAGGAGCAGGTTAGGTTAACCACCGAAACTGTTTTTTAACCGTAGAAAATAATGCATAATTTTTTTTGTGTTGTATATAGATATCGGATATAAATAAGCCTAACCTAACCCTATTAAAGTTTTTTTTTTTTTAATATTTATTTACAATACATACAATCTGTAAATTTGTTTTACAACAAGCACGTTTGATGTTATACATTTTTGACATGGTGAATATGATTAAAAGAAGTTACGCAGTAGTAACACTTTTGACTTGATATCTACTAAAGTAAATAATATATTAAATTAATAAAAATATTTTCAGTGTGAAAACTTAAATAAATATAAAAAAAAACCTTTAATAAAACAATACAAGTTCTTTTTGCTTGAATATTTTTCCAATTTATTTGTCAATATTTGACAAAAATTTTGTTTTAAATAAGTTGTTTATACTGTTTCGGGAGTTTCGTTTCTATAGTTAACATGAAAATTATTAAGGACGATTGCAATTTGTGTATTTGAGTATTGAAAGCTTAGCCCTAAGGAATTTTTTCCGGGAGGAAGGTTGTTCGCATTGTTGTTTTGGCACTCCTGCTCAGGAGTCAACAAAAATAACCAATGTATCGTCATTTTTTGCGGAGGTTTTTTTTTTTAATTTGTTTTCAATACTTGTGGAAATTTCGCAATGCGTATCCATTAAAAAGCGGAAAATTCGAATGTTTTAACGTACGGGTGTCAAAAATCGGAATAATTTGACTAACTTAGGGAAAAAAAGCACATTTTAGTAATTCTAATAGCTTTCGTCACTACGCTCAAAATTTAAAAAAAATTGCTCAACCATATTATTATCACAATATTACGAATATTACGAATACACTAATGAATTTGCATATAATATAAAGTTACGTTTGTTCAATTAACCATGCACAAGAATATTTATTTTGTTAAGACCGGTACTATTATTCTTAACAAAGTGAATGGATTTGTTTTATGTTTTTTTTCGAAGCCACGTTTTTCCCCGCCACTTTATAAGTATAATTAATATTATTATATTATGTACGAATTCGACCATCGTTATAATTTGTATTGATCATTATTCATTATAATATTATAGTTGTAGGTATATTTTCTATTATCTAATCTAAATCAAACGCAGGTTTCATAAAATTATAATGTTCCAAGTATTATAATGTTACTGATTAAAAACCGTTTTAATTATTTCAAATATTATAATAAAACAATTTTAAAAACGTTTCTGTATTAATAGTAACTGGGTTGACGCAAGAATTAAGAGTAAAAATAACATTTATTAGGGATATTATAATACGTTATCGAATTTTTGTAGATAATAAATGAGTGTATAATATTTTGTAAATATACTATTATAACACGTTTGGACATTATTCTCCTTCGTTATCACAATGCACCTAATCAGTAAATGGAAATTATTATTTTTTTTTTTTCACCGTCGATATTTAATCCTTTCAACCAAATTGTCTATAATATTTCGATTTGATTAATTAAACCGTACACTATATTATGATTATTTTAACAATATTCTGTTTTTTTTTTTTTTTTTTAATGAATCCTGAATATGGTTTGAATTCTAAGTAAACTGGTATGAAAATATTCTGATAAACGTATAATATATATATTCCAAAATTAAGATTTTTTACGAGTCGTTTATATTCACGTTTGTTATAAAATTATCATAATGTATAATATTTACATTACCTAGTATATAATATAGCAGGGGTGGCTAACTAGAAAAACCCACGAGCCGCACACTAAAATGAAAAACATGTTAGGGCCAAGAGTAAAAAAAAAAAAGTTTTTAACTATTGTAATCCATAAACATAATCAAGACTTCAAAAAACTACCTAAAACAATATAATTTTTTTTAAAATTGTATAATAATTACATTTTCAAATACATATTTGCATAATAATATTTAAAAAATAAAAAAATATTTATATTAGTAAAAAATATATTTAGCGTCTTACGGTATGACATGATCCACGTCGAGTCTATGACAAAAGCCAGTAATATGTAATATCACATGTAATACCACACATGTAATATCACATTCAAATACCAAAAATCAAAAAATTCGTGATTTTTTTTGTTACATGGAAATATTTAAAAAATCCAAAAAAATATAAATTAAAAGTAATAATAGTCGGACGCTTGGTGGGATCAGTAGAATATAATACGCGTGTGCCGTGGCCCAGACTATATAATAACCTTTATGTATTTTTTAAAAAAAAGCAAAAATAAGAAAATTAAAAAATATATAAACTAATTATTTTATTAATTCTAAAAAAGGAATCTTTTTTAATAATTTAATCGAAACGAAATATCTATTTTAACAAATATAGTCTATCTACGCGGTAATCTGTTGTTCAACTCATACAATATAATGTCTATTGTATTGACATTATATTGTATGAGTTGATTTAAGTATAAATTTGAACTATCGGAATAAACTATTTCAATTTTAGATTCTGAGCAAAGCGAACAATGTATTGGTTTTATTTTGATAAGTGTTTCAATTGTTTTAATTCTTTTCTAGAAGAATTTTCGATCTAGTTAGTGCATTGGGGAGAGGAGGAACTTTTTTGATATTCGTGGTAGTTATCCATGATTGGGAAAAACCTAGAAAAAACATAGGATAACCGGGGAAATGATCGGCAATAACTGTTTCTTTATTTTCAATTTTGTTTTTTGCAATTTGGTTAAAAATAACCGTAGTATCCACCACAGAATATAAACGATGATTTAAAAAAACATTTTATCGATTTTTGAGCTACCATTTAAAGTTTGCGAGTTTTTTTTTTTTTAGTTTTCATTTGGTTTTATGGGGAAATAATTATTTTGATCGAGCGAAAAAACTTAAAAATTGTACACGAGGTTAATCATAAGTAACAGTGGCGTACATACAACTTCTTTTAAAGGGGGCAGATATTAGGGGACTATAGGAGATTTATCCTCCCAGAACGTCATTAAGTCCCCCCCCCCGGAAGGTTTTAATCTCTTTACTACACTTCTAACATATAATTGTAGAAAATAATCAAAACTTTTTAATACATTTTTCAATCATTTTGTTATCATGTCAAGCCCTCCCTCCACAGATATGACCAAATATCCATCTATGGAGGGGAGGACGAAAAGTGTACAATAAGAAATATAAATTGATATACCTACTGTGTTTAACTTATTGAATCTTAACGAATTAAAATTGTCTTTTGTAATGGTTTAAAATAACAAAAAAAAAAAAATCCCTTGAAGTGGTGGAAAACTCCCAGCATCCCAGTCACCCGTAAATACGCCACTGATAAGTAGTACATGGTAGTAAATAAAAAAAAAATATGAAATTGAGAATGACATTACATTTCGAAGTAGTTTTAAGTTAACGAAAGTACACGGACAATTGTAATTTATGTTGTATAGTTACACATTAATACAATGTTATTTTTTAATATATCGTAACATTTTTACCAAACTCCGCTTAGAATCGTTTTTCGTTTGCGTACAGATATAAATTAAATTCCTATCTATATGTAATTACCTACCCAACTTCCCAGCTACAACAGTACAAAGTATGTCGGTCTTTTTTTTAAACTCAAAAGTCGCCTACTACAATATTATTATTGTTTACCAGTAAAGGTTAAAACATATTTTGTAACTCATGCATTGTCTGCATAACTCTAAAAAAAAAAAAAAAACAGTAAATCATCAATTATTATAGTGATTAAAAAATAAATGAATCGGTTTTGTAAGCGGACCTATAGGGGGAATTAGGGGGGTCCTTAGTAATATAGGTAATTTTTATTTTAAGTCGATTTTGTTCTAATATGTACGAAAATAACGTATACGTATAAAATAAGTTTAACATCCGCCTCCTCAAAGCCCTCAAATGTTAAAACGGCATTTTTCTTGAAATAATCGTATTTACATATTAGTTTTTAATCGATATTTTCTTACGATGATTTATTACCTTCGGCAGTGAACACTGGATTAGCTATCGGACCTATTTGGGTATGTTAAGTCGGAAAGTATGTGTACGTATTATGTGTGACGTTAGCAGACGATGCTCTCGGTTTCGTAATCGGAACGACCTGTTGGATCCGTACGTTCGGGAAAATTGTTTATCGTCGACATGTAAATATTCTACACACGTTATAGTCTAGGTGTACCTACTCGAGAAGTTGATATTGGCTCTTTGATACTCGCTATCAGCGTCGAGGTCGGCGTATTATTATTATTATTATACACAGGACTACAAATTGTTACAAATTATTGCGTCGTGTTTCGTGTGTGTGTAACAGACAAACTCACATGCACACTCGTGCGCGCGTGCGCGAGCTCACGCACACACACACGCCACGAGAAAATGACTATAAATCAACACCTCTCGAATACCTATATTAGCTTCATTTTTTTTTTTTTTTTTTTTTTTCATTTCTCCGGATTCCCGGTTTCTAACTATATATATATATATATATATATATAATACACTACACGTATTGTAATAATTGGGTTTATCATTTACGGGTATATATATATAACATTTGCCGAAATCGCTTGATCTCCTGACACCGGGTTGTGATTAAAAGAAAAAAAATACATCGTGTTAATTAGTAGCAATAACAATTTAAACAAAGTGTTTCGTTATAACTATAAATGCCCGGATGCATTTGCATTTTTTTTTTTTTTTTTTGATGCTTTAATACATCGTTGCTCGTAACAATATTGTATATACTGTGTGTAGGCACGATTTTTCTTTTTCGTTTTTACAGAATTGTGTGCCATACGCTCGTTTAAAATACGTTTTTATACTTTCAATACGTAAAACACGTGCGTTTTATTTATAAAAAGGCCTTCCACTTTAAATATTTATCGTATTTAATATTTATTTAATTCCTAAATCTCAATTATATTAAAAAAGCAATCATTTTTTGGAAGGTAATATAAATTGTTTTATTTAAATGTTTACTAATTTACTCGAATAATTTTTACGGGAAAATAAAAATTTTCAACGTCATTTTTAAAAAAAAAAAAAAAATGTTTAAAATATTTTTAGGTCATCGAGTTCCGGGTTTTTAATTGCATTTATACAATTACACAACTAGCTATCAAATCGATTATACGAATTGAAGCAGTTCCTGACATTTATGTAATTTACTACTCCGCACACAATTATTCCTTTGTTATAGAACCCCAGCCTCCTACATAAAAATAACAATCTAATTTAATTACCTAGGTAGGTATGCAATACAATTTACACAATGTTATGCTTTTATTTAAATAAATAATATTCTATACTAAGTTGTTAAATAATTTTTTTTTTTTTTTTTTTTTAAAGCCTTGCGCTATGGATAGTTCACTATTTTAGGAGTTACAAGGAAAGTCAAAAGGTAGAAAGGTTAAGATAGGTTAGCGTTTATATACCAAAAGCAACGGTAAATCATTGCGATAAAAAAAATGATTGGGAGTTCGGTAGTTTATTCGCGTTTTGTTTTCCCTATTTAGCCAAAGCCTAACCTATAGAAATCAACGAAAATAAAATACCGATGTAATATCGTATTTTTCGTCAGGTTTTTTTTTACTTTTAGAAAAACTGTTGGATTTTGAAATCCAAAAATCCGGATTTAGGATTTTAAAATCCGAAAATGTATGAAACACATCGAAAATCCAAAATGTTGTATTTTTTATGAGTAAAACAATGATTGTCGGGTCAGCTAGTAATATATGTATTATACAAATTAGAACGTAGTATGTATGATTTTTTTTTTGTTGTACTTGTATTTTTGAAATTAATTTCTATTTGTGGTAATTTGTTAGTTATAAAAACGTATGTCGATGTTTTACACATTAAATGCTATTAAAAATAAGATAATAGTAATAGTTTTATAAGGAACGAATTGAAGAATATAAAATCACAATTGTGAAAACCGAATTTTGTATTCGCATCCGAAATCCGGATTTACAATAAACGTCGGCTATCGTATTTCGGAATGCGAAAACCCGGATTCTCGGACTCCGGCGAATCCGGATTTTTCCCATCGCCAGCGACGGCGGAGTCGAATACGACTCGGAAATATCGTAATATATTCTAAGACAGCGTTTTCCGTTGTATATGCGCCTATATTATAATATTATTATACGCCCACCGTGCGCGCAGTCGTGTTGTCCATTCCCGTATGGATATTGTTTACGAGCAAGTGGGTTGGTAGTTCTTTTATTTATTTTTTTTTTTTTTTTTTTTTTTTTTTCGGCAAAAACCGTTTACATAATATAAATCGTTTTGAAAATCTGCCCGAATATGCACACGTGTACGTATATCGATCGATACGCAACGATATTACGTCGTACGCGCCGCCGCCGCCGTCCGGATGTAGACGTCAACGTCGCCCGAGGCTTCTCTGCACAGTTCTGGATCGCCCATACGTTTGTACGGCGAACAGATCGTTATCGGTCCATTCGGCTTAACGCTGTGGCCGATAATGCGAGCCATACGAGCATGTACATTACACGTCTATTCGTATATAAATATATTAATCAGCATTAGATACAGATTTAACCTATTTTTTTTTTTTTTTTTTTTCCCCGTAGGATTTCATCTGCGCGCCCGTTCGGGTCTTGTACGAAAACATATTTGTTATTTATTTCTCGTACAAAATCCTAGTCGCGTTTTAATAAATTATGCACAAAACGTCGCACCTGTCCATATTTATCGTTAAAATAAAAAAATAGATAATCTTTCAACCCACCGATATAGGTAATATATACGCTCGTAGTGGTCCGAGAGGAGAATATTCTCGGGATACAAATTTTTTTTTTTTTTTTTAATTATCAACGAAAAATTAACAATCGTGTGTTTTTATTATTTAATTTAAACAACTATATTATACTTTTAGCGAATTTGTGATACTAAAACTTGTTAGTAGTGTCGTTAATTAATACTACAATTTGTGGTCGATGAGCAATAATAATTATTTTATCTAGATTTTAGAACTCGGTGTGAATTGTGGCTTATGCTTATGAATTATTAGTTTATTATTACTCAATATAATCAAAATACGATCACAATTGTTAACGGTAGTATATGTAACGGTGAGTCCTTAAACTTTTGTCCTTTTTTTTTTTTTTGAGCCTCTTACATTAAATAGTGGAGAAGAAAAAAAAATGAAAATTACCGAATATATTCTCCGTTGCTAGAGAATATTCTGGCAAAAGATTATTACCGTAATTTAAAAACACTATCGCCTACTGTCGTTTAAGCGGAAAATATAATAAAAATTAAACGACGGCGTGCAAATTACACGAAAATAACGTCCCGGCATTGGCGGATCTAAGGGTAGAGGTATCTCGAATAGAGACGGCCAGGCCAATCCACAGATAATGTATCGGCAACATATATTTACTGCGGTAAATGATATTGTAGTTTGCAATATAAACGTAATTTTTGTATGTGTATGTGGTAAAAATTGAAAAAAAATTAACTATAAAATTTAGACGGGGCCCCAGTGCGCAGTTTAGGAGAGGTGTCCCGTCGGCATTCGTCTCGACTAAACGACCGTAAAATCCTCTACTGCTTCCGAACGTTTTCTAGTCGAACTTTGATACAATACGATAAATAATATCGCGTTAAAACGAACAAACCACCGACGGTAAAGACGGACGGTCCACGCGGGACCGTAGAAATATTAAAATGATAATAATTGACGATTTTTTTTTTTTTTTTTTTTCGCTTGTCGCTCCTTCCGACTATGCCGCGTGATTGACGCTCGTCCTTGCCGGCCGCCAAAGACCAATAACAATATTCTCCAGATGCGAGTTTCATAATTTCGTACGTAACAATATACGTATACCTATGTCATATATATATATATATATATATATATGTATATATACATATATAGCATATCATCATATTACGGGCGGACGCTTAAGTGACCTTTGACGTCCGTCCTGGTTGTAATTAACTTAAGTGGACTGCGCGTTCGAAAGAAAAATAATAGAAACGATTGATTGAAAACATCCGGTTTCCTTGATTGTCGCGCGCGCGTCCTCGTAGTTTTTTTTTTTAAATTTGTATTTGTATTTTTTTTTTTTTTTTTTTTTAAAGACAAAGAGACCATATTATACCGACAGTTTTATCGGTAACGCATACCTACACAACGTTTTCTCACAGATCCGGCGAACATTTTTATTTGGAAAATACGACTAGGTGTACCTAGCCCAGGGCACTATAACACCCGATACCTATGTGGTCTTGCCCTCCCTTCCCCACAGATAGTCATATCTCTAAATCTTCTAAAATAAAATAACAATGCATTAATTACATTAATACATTAAATTAATTATTTTTTATATTCGTATAAGATAAAAATATTTTTTTTCCTTAAATTATTTCATACAAGTCTATTTCACGTTTCTCGTGTTTTATAATATTAGAAGACTAACATTAGAATAATGTTTTTTTTTTTTTAGTTTTGTTTAATTAAGTTATTAAGTCGTTAAAATAGACTTTGATTATTATTTTGTAAAAGCAGAATAAAAATAGACGTACATACTTCGCACCATGGGTGGGACACTGTTATAGGTGGAAAGTTGGGAAGGTAGTATATAGATAGAAATTTAATTTATATCTGTAAGCAACGATAAATTGCAAAGATAAAATGATTCTGAGCGAAGTTATTAAAGTATTAGTCGTGCTTTTTCATTGTTCCCATGGTAACCCAGAAATCTACATAAATAAAAAATAAATAATAAAACTCGAGTTTGACGAAATCGTGTTTTTGCCGTTTTCCCGTCATTTGTTGGTCGTTTTTTCTACCGCGGTAAAAAACTAATACGTATATCGAAAAATGACATCTTTAAAGTACCGACTAGATAAAATGTTCTACCGGGAACAGTGCAGGAGTGTATAGATCGGATGAAGTCTTCGGGTAGAAAAAATGTTTAGAGAAAGAAAACAAATAAAAAATAAACATCATTGTAAAATCACAAGACCCTCCCCCCCACCACGTTCGGGTCAGAATCTAATAAGTTTACACAATACACCGCCCCTCGCGACTTTTTTTTTTTCGCGAAAAAATTATTTTTTTTTGCCCTGTAGTTTTTTACCCAGTTACGCCACCGCTCGCCGCCGGTCTAACAGACTCGCAGATTGAAATTTCTTAAAAGTTTACGCACGCGACGGGACCTGACCTTAAACGACCGAGTTTTTCTGTACGGGCGCCCGACCATAGGTGGGTACCCCGGCCGTACGGCAGGGCGGAGGCAACCACGACTTGACCCAGTCTGTGATATACTGGAATAATACGGAATTATTGGCCATATTATAATAAATACCGCACAAGACCGAAAAGATACGAAAGAGATATGAGGTAGACATTGTTGAACTATTATATATATATAGGTATACATTATTATCGTAATACATTCGTATCTTACAATTATTGTTGTTGTTATTATTATTATTATTATTATTATAAGCGATTTAACAGCTGCTGCAGCTGTAATAACAACGATAATGGCACATTTGTTATATTAATAATACCGCAATCGTACGATAATATAGGTACGTGCTGTACGCGCGTACGGTATTATATTGTTGGTTATACGGCAAATATATTATATAGCCGGTCATCTAGTGAAATGTAATAGTAATATAAGCACATACTCTACATACTCTTAAACATACGAAATATTATTTACACACGGAAATATAATATATAATTGTACTCGTATATAATATATATTTATATATATATATATATATACGGGTGGCGAATATAATATACGCGCATTTTGACGTACACCGTGCCGCCGTCGTTCCACTCGACATTTGGCGTTATTAACGAACTCGATTCATGCTGGAGTTGTCGTACACAATAATAATATGTATTTACAGTAAACTCTCGAAAATTCGAAATTCCCGACAAACCGAAGAAAACACGCGTGTACGTATTTCGGTCCTCTCGATAAACCGAAAAAAAATTACTGGCGAGACGGTTGGCGGGAGACGCTTCTACACGTCGAATATGTTCGGCCCAGTACCTCTATAATTGGAATTTATGAATTCTGTATAAGCTCGAACAAACACAAAGTGTGGTTCAACTTACGCACTCGTGTTCGATACGATAATATGTACGTATTCGTGTAATTTAGGTATGGTGGTGTTATCTTTACTTAAATTTATTTAATTTATTGTCTATCGCCACTACGAGCCACTGCAATATAGGCGAACAGTTGTCGTAATCGAATAAAAACGTAGTCGGTGTGAAAATGGGTCCCGTAAAATATCAGTGTTTGTCACTCTCCGATAAAAAAAAAAGATGTTGTTCTACGCGTCTGTATACCTTAGATTCTACACTCTTAACTATAATAAAATAAAAAGACCGTCTTACGTTGACACTTTACTCGACGAGGATGAAACAGAAAAAATGCGAATACCCTCAGCTGGAAGAACGTCCAATGGCCTGGCTTACTCAACACAGGAATAATAACAACATTCCTATTGGAGGGTCAATTTTAAAATAAAATTCTGAACTCTCTTTAATTTGAGTTATTTATTTTTTGCCCTCGATAATTCGAACTCTCGCGGCTATATCGAAAACCTCTACAAATCGATTTTTCAGCTCGGTCCCCCGAATTTCGAATTATCGAGAGTTTACTGTGTAGTGTAAACAAATTTCCGAACTTCAACCGCGATGAAAAAAATACTGTTTAAGTATTCTATATTCTATTCTTCTACTAGTAATTTAATAAAAAGTGCCGTGCGAGCATACAACCCGCAAATCTACGCCGCCCGGCGATCTGACATTTTGCAAATAATAATAGGCAGAAATCCGAGACAATACCACGAAGCCGGATTGAGTAAATTCCATTTCTCTACGGGCCGTCATATACTGAAATCCGAATATGAAAACGTTAGAATTTTCAAAAAAATTGTTTTTTTTTATTTCTAGTTTATCTCGGTTACACGGGGAGGAAATAACGAATTTAATAACTGTTACAGGCGGCAACCTGTACGTACATAGTATTATTTACATTCATTTGCAGGTTGAGTGTAAAGAGTAGTAAAATATCTCCGAGCATAAATAATACGACTAAATGTCCGGGGGAAAAAAAAGTGTTGCGACTATTATATATACGTATTAATATATATATCGTGTTTAGAACAATATATTTGAATTAATTTTGTTCTACATCCGAATAAATGATTTATCTTTGTTTTATATTCTTGTTATAAATCCGGTCTAAAACATTAAAATTGGATTAACGGTGAAACCCTTCTGCGTATACCAACTGTTGCTAAATAAGCTCCGGCGGGAGCTCCATATAATATTATTATAGTATATAATTTCATTCGTATTATTCTTGATGGTCAATTTAAATACGTACGGCTAACGACGCACATTTATTACGATTTGTTAAGTGGTAATACGTTCTGATCGTTTATGCCTCTCATTCGTATTATACTGTACGCAATGTCGTCGTATTAATCATATAATTAGACTTGCAACTTCTTATACACTCTTTCTCACTCTCTCTCTCTCTCTCTCTCTCTCTCTCTTTCTCTCTCACAGTCTCTCACTCTATATTTCCGAATCATAAATTATATATATACAGAGAAACTAGTCGACAAGACAAAACGTACATGAACATTACAAAATTATTATTACAATCGTATTTGTGCTATCTCGAGTGGACTATTTGTTTAATTGTATAGGTGTCGTTCGTATATTAATCTACTGTACAGGTTTCGACCTTTTATCTCTAAATTCATCTTAGAAAATAAACGTACATTCAAATCAATCAAACTAATAAATATAGGTTTAAATATAAAAGTTATCTACTGGTATAATATTCGTACGTGCCACACAAAAGTAGCTTTTATACAATTAATGTAATTTTTTAGTTTTTGAATAATTATTATTTCGAATTCTATAAGAAAGAATTAAGTATAGTTTTATTACTGTTATTTTTGGTAGTATATGTGTACTTGTACGCGCAAGACGGTCAAAATGTAATTGAAAAAAAAAAAGTCCCGATCAAAGACGAGTGCCGAAAAAACCGGTACGGTGGAAATACGTAAAAAAGTTATTGTGAACACTTATCCGAAGAAACTGTACACCGTCGATGAAACGTCGCGTCATAGGTATGCAAATACATTAAAACAAAGTGATGATGAATGGAAAGAGAAAAAAAAAAATGATGGATGGGAATAATCAAGCTGTACATCATATTATTATAGATTTGTGGGTACCCACGTATATTATATTAAGTTTTAGAGAAATTAGCACGGCGGTCATTCGTTATTTTTATTGTTAGCTGTTTAATGCTCCGTGTGACCCCTCGCAGGATACCTATACTTACAAATGCACATATACAATTAACATTAATACAATATACAATTATTATATAATCTCTATACGATATTGTAGGACGAGTCTCGTGTATTTTCTTACGTATTGTTATCTCACAAGTAGAGTGGTTCGTATAAGGAATTTTTCATTTTTTTTTTTTTTTTTTTTTCTATAACACCGGTTTAGTACTAGTACTCTTAGTACCCGTTCAAGACAAAATTTTTGTCTCTGTTTTACTTTCGACGCGGTATAAAACAATATGGAAAACAGTTTTAAAAAATGTATATAGTAAGTATATTCGATTACAAATACAAATACTTGAAAAAACAATTTAAATACAATACCGCGTGTAAAGTGTGTAAAATACGTATTTCCAATATTGAAAAAGTATTCGAATCGTCTATAAATCTACTTGTAATTACACCTACCTACCTATACGGGGGGCTACAATAGCATTATACACTATTACGGTTTACAAATTAAACGCTTTCGAAATAGATAACGCGTAGACATACATACGTTTATATTTTTAACGATAATAGTTACCTATATATTATTATTATTATTATTATTGTTATTTCGTTTTATTTTTTTTTTTCTCGAGCTCGTATAGGTTACGCGAGCTGCTTTCTTTTATCATCGTCGTATCTCACGACGCTACACGTTACCTATACTACGGTACATCGGACATAAAACCATATACGCACACCCGTACAAGTATACCGAGTACTTACGTATTACTATTATGAATGTGTACATTACACGCGTGCTTTGTAGTAAAAAAAAAAAAAAAAAAAAATAAAAAAATCAACGTGTTACATGTAATAATATAATAATTAATTAACTAAACGCTACGCACGTGCGTATACATCATCGCGAACTTTGACGGACACCGGCATCGCAAGACAAAAATAAGAAAAAGAAGAACGTTTATAATGTGGTAGCGACGACGGCGGATGTAGCCTTACAAATATATTACACGCCGTCGTGAAGATTAATACCAATAATATTCTTTTTTTTTTTTTTTAATTTTCCGTACGTTATTTCGAAAATAAAATCTTGAAATTATAGCCGCGGTCGTTCACGGTATACGCGCGTACAACACGCGTCGTATATAATTACAAGACGAGCTTCTTATATAATATTAATAATTTGTGAAAAAAAAATATATATATATATATGAATAACGGTAAACGGCGATAAATCTACGTTTGTTCGCGATATCGCCCAGTGTACAGCTTTGGAATTTATTTTCGAATAAAAATATATATATACGAACGCACCGCGTACGACTTATAAGTATAAATTTTGTTTTTCTTACTGAAACGTTGCCTGATTAAAATGTATAAAAAAAAAAAAAACTGAATTGAAAATGCATCACGACTATAAAGAAATTTGACTGCTGTCTATTTTTGGAAGAAAAATATATTAAAATTAAAAGATAACACTACGCGTGTAAAAATCGTAGGTTTTATATCGTAGATTGCTGTGTTTGATACAATGAAAAAAATGTATCAGTCAAAGTTGATTAAAAAAAAAAAAAAAAGACTATTCGAATCCGGTGTTTCCGTTGTAACGTTAGTTTTATTGTGCACGCAAATGTTCAAATATTTTTTTTTTTTTTTTTTAAAGGCTCCGAAAAATATAATCTCATTTCAATCCAAGTATACCCGATTGAAATATTTCGTGTTACCGTTTAATTGAAACCCTACAGTATATATAAATATAAAACCGAATGGCGCCTCATAATCCATCACATCTATCGAATATAGTCAATTTTTTTTTTTTTTTTTTTTAATCTATAAACTCTGTTATAAATACGGTTTTTTTTTTTCTCTATAGGTACATATAATTTAGACACTGTGAAACGACACGGAGACCGGTTGCGAAACAATAAAACGTATTACTCGCCGAGATTTTATTAAATTCGTTTCAATAAATAATATTACTATTACTGTAATATAGGAATAGGGTTCAAGGAAAACGCGTGATTAATTTTTACGACAACCGAAATAGTATATAACATATCGTTAATAATCGTATTGTATAAAATAATGCCTATACATAATTTGAACACCGTGTATATTAATCATACGCTAATTAAGTAGGTACACGACCACAATAATATGATACCGTTAATGCCACCTTTCTCTTATAGATATAGTTACTAAAAGACGTGTTTTTTTTTTTTTTTTTTTTTTTTTTTTTCTAACGTTACGGCGATTTTTTTTTTTTTTAATTTTACCATTTTTCGGTATACCGTGTCCAAAAATTACATATACGTATATATGTATAAAATTATCTATTTAGTATGAGAACTTACCCGCTTCTCCTCTGCCTTCGCTTCCAGTTTGTCGCATCCATAGAGTAACGTGTTTAGAAACTGCAAACATATAAATAAATTGTAACGAAAATTAATCATGCGTATAGAATATAGAATAGTACACCTATATAAATAAATTTCTCGCGTCTAAAATGTATAACATGATCCAGAAGTTGTTACGAACGATAAAAAAAAAATATATATATATATATATAAAAAAAATAGCGCGAAAAGAAGAATGCTACGCGAGGAAGCTGTGTTCTCGTGTGTGACCGACTTCCTAATAAAGTGGATAATAGAAAACGAAATCGTGTATAAATGTCCATAACTAGAAATATAGTCTATTCCCCATGTACCTATATAATCTCCGTTCACCATCAAAGTTATTGCTTCATGTTCTCTATGTATATAACTTGGGTATATTGTATTGTTACTCTATATATTCGCACGAGATCTAGTGAAAGGATCGTCAAACTTTCAAAATATTTAATTCAAGTATTTTTTTTGTTTTTATTTTTTATTTAGGGTTCAAACAGATTATAATAACTTAAATAGAATACGTAAAGAAGAAACTAATTACGTGTTACTTTTGTTTCGTGTTCTCTTCGATTGTTTGAAATCGCACCGGAAATTGGTTATAAAATTCCGAATGACTGTAAAGTATATTTTTGCTCGTATATTTTAAGAGTTTATCAATACCGTTTATCTGTTTATATAGTAAAGTTATCATACGTTTTGACTATGCATAATGACTAATCTTATATATATATATATATATAATATACATATAGGTATATATATATATATATATATATATATATATATAGGATACACATTTTATTATATACGATTTTATGAATGTATTTTTTTATGATCACATTATATTGTAATTATATATACATATATTTTTTTACTTTATACGATATATACCTATAAAATAGCAATAATTAATAATTTTAAGCGATTTCAAACCTCCGGATGTTATAATAGAATATAATATGTTTTATTTTTTATTGGATAGATTTTACCGAAGAAATCTGCGTGGGTGTGTTCATACGTTATAGTGCGTAGGTCCGGTTATAAATTCGAACGTCCACTACAACTATGGACTGCATACATGGCCATAACACGTCGTAATAATAACGCAGTAAATATTTTAATAAACGACGTCACGTATCGATATATTGTATATTTTATTTTATTTCATTTTTTTTTTTTTTTTTTTTTTTAATTAGTTAATAGATTTTTCTACCCGGTCAAGGACAAAAATATAATATGAAAAATAAAAAATGTCATAGGATTTAGCAATCTATATATTATTGCCTATACTAAAATATAGGTACATATCGTGATATTGACAGCTCAATAATTGCATTTATATGGGTTTTGCCGCTTGTTGCGTGTCGTTGTTAATATTTCTATACCACGATAATATTATAATATATCTACTTCCACGTTATGTATCGATGTTAACAACGTTTCTCGTTTTATTATTGTAATCAAATGAAAAAAATAAGACAATTTGGACTTATATTCATACGAGTAATATTTATGAGTAAGCGAGTAGTAATAATTTATAGGTGTTCTATCCCGCAAATCTCTGCGCGAACATCTCATTTGAAATGCCGTAATTTTTAAGATTTTCAATAAAATTTACCGTCAAATTTTTTTCTTTTTCAAATTTTCGTGCGTATCTGTTGAACCGAAAGAATTGTATTCACATTAATTCCAACAAAAAAGACTTTAAATGCCTATAAACAGTTTAAAAATGGCCAGAATTGTTTGAAAATTTGTCCACGCCTAGAACATTAATATTCTGTACGAATTTCCGGTCTCTATGATTGTTTTTTTACCAAGTTGCAATAAAAAAAAAGAAAAAAAATTGAAAATAACGATATAGTATTATATTGCCATGAATTTTTCCGTTTTTGCCAAGATTTTGCCAATTACTAAGAAAACTATGACGAAGTGTCTACGAAAATGATTTTTATAATGCACCAACTCGATCAAAAATGTTTTCAGAAAAGACGCTACACTTGAAAATCGTAGTAGGACGTCTGGTAGAAAAGTTGTCTACGGACAGAAAAAAAAAAACCACACACATATCATAGTAAAACCAATACATTCTTTGCTTCGTTCAGAACCTACAACCTATAGCTACAAATATATATAGTAAATATTACTATTGATTATGTTTTCCTTGACCAGAGATTTGCTCGGCGATATGAACGATACTACGTATATAGTATTACGACAATCGACTTTTACAAAAAGAGGCTACAATTGACGTCGAAAAATATATCGATATAATATATAGGTAGAAAAACGTGCGCAGATTATCGGGATATAGAACCCCCTACGAATTATCACGACCGTATGTATACACTCGAGTGTTATTTATTAAAAACGTTCGTTTAAAAATCAAAATTGTCGATCGCACAATACGAAATCGACGACAATATAGGTAGGTGCCTACCCATATAATATATGATTATTAGGCGGTATTCAACACGTGCCGCCTCGTCGTCGGATATAATAAAATACTATTATATCGTATTACGCATTTCGTACGATTGTTATAAACGATTCGTGAGAAGGGTACCCCAGGAATGTTATTTAAGATAATAATGTACACATGCTCCTTGGTATCCTGATATAAATATGGAACTTTTCACGTATGATAAGTGCTCAGTCACAAGTTCAATTATTGTCTCCCATTTTCACTCATTATAATTTACACAGGCGCATTTATAGAGTGGTAGGGGGTGTGGATTATACCCCCCAACATAAATTTATTTAATTTCAGACGGCATTTTGAAAATTGTCAGTTATTGTTTCAACTAGGTAGGTATTCAAATAACAATTCGATTTTAATAATAACATGTATATGGTCTGATAAGAGACTCAAATATTGTTTAATATCCGTCGTCACAATTCCATAGAACAAACTGCGTATCGATAAAAACGACAAACCAAAGTAATTTCGACTTGTGATAAGAACGGAACAATAGGTACTGTATGCAATACGTCCCAATATAGTTGTGGCTCGCGGGAGACGCAGGTTAGACAGTGGTAGGACTCGTAGGATCGCGGCGCGCTTATAAATATTGTACAAATTCCTAACCACAAAAACGTCCGACGACTGGCAGCGCTCTTTTCAAATGTGGCCGAGAATTGTTTAATCGTTTTTCACCGAATGAATGGAACACTGCCAGCCGACTGGCGGGGGGGGAGGAAATGGTCCCCGACCGTGAAAAATACCGACACGAATCGATGCGTATCATAGGGTAATTTTATATTGCTCAAAGACATTTTGGGGCATGCCCGAAACCATCATTAAATCGGGGGGGGGGGGCGCTAAAAATATTGCTAGTGTTTTAGAAACGTAGCCGGAAAATTGTTTGTTACACCCCGCCGGGAAAACGCGTAGCGCCGGGACTTTGCGTCTATCGCGTGAAACCGATTTTATATTATTATTATTATTATTATTGTTATTATGTTTTTCTTTTTAACATTTACATGGCAATGATGAACTGTCTTCAAACTCTGTATTCCAAGCTGATTTTAGCGACAACGACAAGATAATTTTGACTTCAAATTCTGACCCAAATATAGTTTCTCTTGATACTCTTGACTCGTCTCAACAAACTTTCTGCGTGGTACAAGGAAGAATTAAAACAAACGAATCCAAATCGATCCACACCACTTTTACACTTAAAAAAGATAACCCATCCATATTCACTTTAAATAACATTCCAATCCCACAAGCAACGTCAGTGAAATACCCAGGTCTCACGCTCGATCGTCGCCTTACATGGGACCCTCACATAAAAAATAAATAAATGCAAATCTGTAAAATTAAGAACAAAGCAACTCTACCACCCTCTAGCTCACTCAAAACTAAAGTTAAATAATAAGCTCAACGTTTATAAACTAGTAATGAAACCAGTTTGATCCTAAGGAGTACAGATTTGGGGCTCTGCGAAAAAATCAAACTTAAATCGCTTACAAATAGTTCAATCGAAAATTGTACGAACTATAACAAGATCTATACTCGAAATGATATACTTCTTCGCAAAGACTTGAAAATACCCACTGTAATCGAGTATGCTAAAACGGCCTAGAAAAAATACCATACTAAACGTATTCACCATAGTAATCCGCTCGTAACAGCTCTTTCTTCCAACGAGATGATGCCCAACATCCGTCGTCTCAACCTAATCAATTAATTGCAAAGTCCCCCGACAAGGAACTTGATAAATATAAAATAATAAATGTCATTTTCGTAGAGTGATACGAGAGACACTGGGTTTCATTTGCGTTTCGCAATATTTCCAAAACCTCGTATAAAAATGTCCTCTTGGGTTGTACTTATTGCACGCCTAGCAGTGCGGATTGTATAATTCTTTTGTGAATAAAAAAAAAAAAAAAACAATTATTATTATTATATCGGAAACGATGGATTTTGCGCGGACGGAGACGTGCGCGAGCGAGTGGGCCAAGCACCTCTCCCGTCGTCTCCGTTACCGCGCAGAACGGGGGAGATTGCGAACGGGGAAGGGAACGATGAAACGCGATTGCCGGCGCGCGGTTTCTCCCCCCCCCCACTCACCCACCAACAACAAATCGGTAGTCCGAGATGATAATATTATAGATATGTTTAAGGTTAGGTTATTAATACCGCCCGTATATTATAATAGGAGAAGCGCCCGGAAGCCCAAATACGGACGTTATGTAATTATTATTATATATATATATATATATATATATATATAATTACAGTAATTTCGCTCATTGAAAAAACAATAAATTTGTGACGGCGGCGGGCTTATATAGAACAGGCAGGTTATTTTCTCGTCGTGTCGATTAACAGGTCTACACGCACGCACGCACGCACGCACGCACGCGCACACCCTGTATACAATATACGTGTCGGTTGCCGACACGAGCGTGTTTTTACCGCCTCCCGGGCCGTCCGTCTTGTACGTACGTCTCGTAAGTCTCTTGACGCAACGGCGGCGGGTCGATTCCTCTGTCGCCGCGCGCGTACGATAAAAAAAAAAAAAAATCAAAAAAACCTGATCCGATCGATTACCGTCGATGATAATAATAATAATAATACAGACACGTTTTTTTTTTTTTTTTTTTTTCAAATATTATTATATTAAGGTACATTGTTACGCGTTTTGTATTTTAATTACTATTATTTTATTGTCCGACCTCGCGGACAATGGTGACTGCACGTTTTTTACTTAGCTATTGTACCCCTATATATATATATATAATAATAATAATAATAATAATAATAATAATAATAATAATAATTATAATAATAGTAATAATAGTAATAATATTATACGGCACGTACCGTGTTACCGATTAGGTACGAAACTTGTCGAATTCGCCGACCGACCGAGTAAATGTGTTATATTTAACGATAGAAATGATTAAACGATTCCGCCGTGTAAACCGGTCGGCATACAGGAAAATCGCCGATTTGCGCGGTCTTAATATAATATAAAAGTGTCCGAGTGAAATTATGCCGAGCCCTTAGGCAGCATTAAAACAGAAGATGGGATATCGACAGCAGAATAAGGTCGAGCAAAGCATTCCTCGAAAAGACGAAATTACCAACATCGAAAAATACGTCTGGAGTGCGACATTATATGGACAATAAATTTTAAAAAGATAAAGACATGTTAGAAGCTCCAGAAATATGGTGCTGAAGAAAGACGCACGCTCAGGCATGACGAAGGTGCAGGAGTCACTTCTTACGGGGAGCTCGAATATACGGCGTATGATAGTGAAAAATGGAGAAGGTATATTCATTTAAATGAATTTGTTAAAACCCATTCTCTGGATTCAAAAAAAAATATATATATAATATACGTACAGTGTACACGAAACGTTGTGGTTTTTTTTTTTTTTTTTACCCGGGCCTAACCTACCAACAATGCACCAAGACGGACCCTTACGGCGAGCTCTATAAACGTATCGGGTAAACGGCCCCAAAGTTACCCTGCAAAATAAAAAAATGTCGCCGCTGGACAACGCTTTTAATAATTTACTTATACTATTATTATTATATTATTATTTATATGCCGTATAATTTAAAACCCGCGTCGTATTATAAAACCATACGCGTTACTATATACGCATATGCGAGATTTCTCGTATAACTGCAACATAATAATATGATAATGATCCGGCGGCAATGAATATAAAATAATATGTTGTCAGTGTTGTCGCATTTTTTTTTTTTTTTTTTTTTTTATTTACACGTCTATCTACGATGTGCCCGTAGATACTCTGGTTGAAAACTAATGAGTGCCGGTGCATATTATAACGTACAGACATTGATTTGCAAACGATGTATTTTCGATATGCCCACACAATTTTCATTGTCGGTTTTATTATTATTATTATTTTTTTTTTTTTTTAAACTATTTTATTATTGTACAATAAAACTTTTATCCGATATCGTTTAGAATCTTTCATTATTTTTTTTCAATTCGAGAGTCGTTAGAATAGCGTACGCAATATTTGTTCGTTTTATTGTAATTTGTATAACACGTTCTTATAACGCCACCGCACTATGACAAAACGACATATATTAACCGTATTTACTGCCAAATCCGCAAACGAAATCGAAATTATTATTATAACGGTAAATACACTTCGTTTATAATAATATTTAGCTACACCTATATTTGTATATTTTACTTTTATTACTAAAATATTATTGACTGAATATTTTATTTTGAGTGGTTATAACGAATTAATACGAGTACGTATACATTTGCATAGTACCTATGCATGAAATATATATATAATATAGTTTGAAAAAAAAAAAAGTAATACGAGTTCTGATGACTAGGTACACTTTTTCTTTTTTGTACGTATAAGGCAAAATATTAATATTAATAAGTAAATAGGTATAGGTAAATAATAATATATAAGCGGTGTAATTTTAACTGAATTATTATAGAATAATTTCGATCTATAATAATAGTACCTATACACTGAGAATATATATCTACTTCGATAACATTTAACTATAATTTGTTTTTCCGTTACCGAATACCGGCCAATACCAATACCTACTAAATTAAGTTTAAAAAAAAAAAATGACTATTATTTTATAGTTTTAACGTAAATTTGTTGTAATATTATACTACTAAAAAACAACGAACGAATATTTATGTTATTTTAAAGTAAACAAATACCATGTTTTCCTATACGAATGCATAATAATACCGAAACTTATATTGTATTACACAGCAGATATAAACTATAATGTTTAATTAAAAAAAAAAAAAAAAAACTGAAACAATACTTAAACGGTTTAAATACTCGATTAATATAATATACGGGGTACGTTTTTGAATTGTTCGTAATTTGATTGGAACGAAATTCGAAAAGAACTGAAATACCAACACGTAGTTACCCAAACAAATAAACGTTTTATTTAATCTTTATTGAAATTTTGCCAGCTATATAGTTAGTCGACCGTATTCCTTTTTGTGTCAGTGCGGGCATATAAAACGTGAACTTATTTTTTATACACATAAATATATATATTTATTACTCGAAAATTGCGTTTTATTAAAAATATCCCAGGCGATTTACACAGCCTATTATTTTATCTAAACCGTACGTTATTATTATTATTATTTTTTTTTTTTGAATTAGCTATAGGTTAATTTTAAAACGAATTTAAGAACGAACATTGGCGGATTTAAGAGTTCGAATAAAATCGGCAAATCCATACAAAATGTATCTGGTCTCGTAAAAAATGTATCGGTAACATATACTGCGGTAAACGATATTGCGGTTAGCGACACAAAATTTATTTATTTTTTTTTTTTTTTTGCGGTAAAAATTGAAAAAAAAACGAACTGTATAATTTAGGCGGGTTCCTCGGTACATTAATTTAGGATATGGGCGCCGGACTAAACGACCGTTACCGAGTTCGCCACTGAGAACGAAATTTCAACACGGTCGAATTTTGATGTAACCGAATAGTAAATCGACGATTACTATTAAACCGTAACGCGAACGCGCGGGCATTATATGTCCAATATTTATCTACCTGTGATATACGTACGGCTATCGCGGGGATATTCAACAGATCGGAGATATTTCAGCTGTTCGGGCGAACATATTAAAATCCAGTTTAATGTAAACACAACCAATTAGCCATTCTTTACAGATAGTATCGGGTGCAAGTGCGTAAGTGTGCAGACACGATACCCGTACACATACTCGTACGCACACGAAAAACGTGACCGAACGTGCGTTTCGCAAAATGTAAATTTCACGTATATAAAGAAGAGGTGTATCATATATATATACACTTAAAATATAATATTTACACCGCCGACCGTGTTATTATATTCGAATTATTTATATACGTTACGTTAAATTTACCTATATTACGAGTATCCTTCTTATTAGATACACACATATAGAATTTTTGTTCTTTTCACGACAACAGAACCTAAGCCGCGCATACACGTATCGTATATATGTAACCAATAATTATACTAAATAAAAAAAAATTGTCAAACGCGTATAGTCGCGGTTTTTTTTTTTTTTTTGATATACGTATATTACTCTTAAAATAAACCGGTAATGCGTCTAAATGTCGGTCGGTAGAGAAAAACGACAATTATTCTACTTGCTAGATTGATCCGGGAATTCTCGAGAAATAAAACGACCATTTTTACAAAATATTTATCACGCCGTTTGAAACAGGGAGAGGAAAAAAAACAAAAAAAAAAAAAAATTATAAAAAAGTATATCAACTTGGCGTTTGTTGTAATAAATAATATAGGCGAGCGCGCGCTCGTGACTTACCTGCATTTGCCAATTAAAGTCCAACTGTTCGTTCGCCCAATTATTGCCGTTACAAGTGTCGGGTACGATTTGATCTCGGGGCGAACAATTCACCGAGGACAATTCCATGCTATGTACGAAACGACGGAATCCAAAGCGTGTAGCATGTGCGCACAGTGTGTGTGTGTGTGTGTCGTAGACGAGATTAAAACGAGATAAAAAGAATCAATAAAAAAAAAAAAAAAACGAAAAAAAATTCCAATATATATATATATATTATAACTTCGGCGTTAAAACGATACAATTTGTTGTTTTTTTTTTATTATTTACGTATTTTAAAACACCAAACAAACAACGGAACCGCGAAGTCGATTGTCGTCGAAAAATACAAAAAAAAAACCACTCTGTAGGGAAAAATATGAAAAAAAATAGAACACGACTCCGCCGTAAGTATTTTATAATACACGTGCCGTGAAAAAAAAAAAAAAAAAAAATCAAACGTTATTTATTGCAATTCCGTTTATTATTTTACCGCCGGATCGGTCGCGCGGTGTGTTCGTGTGCCGCGACGATAGTTTTCGAACTGGTTGCGGTGGGCCCCGTGAACCGGACCGGCGGCCAAAGACGACGGGGCATCATGAATGAAATGGGCGGAGCTCCGCCGTATCAGCACGCCAGTGGAACAACGCAAACCCCTCCTATTGTGTGTGTGTATGTGTGTATATATATAAAGTTCCTATAATTGATTCGTAATAAAATAAAAAAAAATAAAAAATAATAAAAAAAACGAAAATAATCGTTTACTACGGTACACACACACACACACACACACACACACACACACACACACGCACACGTGCGCGATCGCGGCTACCTGTTTCCCAATGCGCATTTGCCGCGATTTCGTGATTTACAACAGCATCGACATCTGCAACAGTTATACGCGTATTATAGTATATTGTTATAGACATAGAAAATCGGCAGACTGTTATTATTACTGTTATTGTTATATTCAAAAAGCTGGGCGAATCAACCGAATGTTGACTAATATCTGAATCTAAATTATCCTAAAAAAAAAAAATAAATAAATAAATAACAATAAAAATAACTAAGCCGAGTTAATTTTCCAAAATTATAAACGAAAAACTAAATTTAAGGATAAAGGTAGAGTTTAAGGAAAAGTATCGAATATACGTATTTTGTACAGCGATATTTAAAAAGAAAAAAAAAGTATAGGCTCGTGCGGGTATCCCATAGTGTCCGTCTGATTATTATGCGTTGACATTATATGTTCAAGTGGAAATACGTCATTTTCTTTGTAAAATAAATGCAATTAACACAAGTACGCGGTTTTTTGTTTTTTTTTAATAAAAAAATTCACAATTTAACAAAATATTAACTAATAAGGTAAAATCGATAGAAATTACGACGGGAGTTATTAACTTACCGTTATAAGCTATGTTCTTACATTCCTAATATTTTTTTTTTTTTTTTTTTAGTTTTAACTATCAAAAAAAAGTACTTATAACTTAACTTTTCCACTAGTTGCTGCCCCCCCCTCAACTTTGATTATATTACACTATACATAGTATTATACACAATATTATTCGTAAACCTATCCTAATCAGTAAAATAATTATACGTACATAGGTTAATAATACATTGGTTCCTAATGTCCTTATACGAGAAATTGTATATATATACATATCTATGTAAATAGAGCAAGCACGTTTTTATGGGGGGGACGATGGAAGAAATCGTCTCTCCCCATAGTCTGAGTCGTATATGTACTACAAAATCATAAATCTACAAAACCTTTAGAATATTCCGGCTAAATTTTTTCTTCGTATATTTCATACTAGCTGGTTTTACCAGGCTTCGCCGCAATGGCCTGGTAAAACCAGGGTGATTCTGATGATGATACTGCCATTCCTCAGAATCGACTGAATATTTATGTTAAATTTCAAGTAAATCGAACATGTAGTTTACAAGATTGCCAAGATGCCAAAAAACGCGACATTTAATGCAATTTATATAGACAAACAGATAGATAGATATATATATTTTTTACATATATAGTTAAAGTATCCACCTCTAAAACAATGTTTGTCATTTAAATATTATTCGTTATATAAAAATGTGTTTAACACGCTAGTAACTCCAAAATATGTGATTTTACGTTGTTTAACGATCAAATACCTAAATCATATTTTTTAATACATTATTCATCGTTGATTAAAATTAATATTACATAAACATTTTAGATTCTAAGCGTGACGAGAAATCGCACCAAGGTTTTATTTTATTATGCGGTTTTTTTTCTTTTTGTCTGTTAACAACTTTTGTGCCAGAAATCTCGCTCTAATCGTAAAACGATAAGAGGCGCTCTTCCGTAACATTTTGAATCATAGTTTGTGCATATGTGAAGGTTATTTCTTTTATTTTCTTGTAGTTTCCTTAATAATGAGGAAAAACGGAAAAATTTACGCAATAACGGTTCCCGGTTATTTTCGATTTTGTTTAATCCGATTGAAAATAATCGAGAGAGGTACCTGAAATTTTCACCTCTATTAGCCTTTTCTCGACGCGGTACAATTTTCAATACATTTTTGGAAACTATAAAGAAAATAAAAATAAAAATAATCTCCCTAATACACCAACTAGATCCAAAAATGCAACAAAAATAAGCTCTTTTGTCATTTTCGATTGGAACAAGATATCCGGTTTGAAAATTTATTGATAACAGAAACATGAGAAAAAAACACTCGTAGTAAAACCAATATGTACGTTTCTCGCTACGCTCAGAAACTCAAACAAATTCGAATTTTATCAGAAAACTTCTTCGGTGATCGCGACTGGATTATGATTAAAAACTAACCACGTGTACTATTCTGTACTATAAAAATATTACCGTAAACCAACACAGTGTCAAATATTCTAATATAATCCTGGCTACCGTTTCCTGGCTTTTGTTTGGATATGATAACAATCATGTCGTTATTTCCTTGCCGTCATTTCCGGTAGTATAACAGTTACACGTTTGAATGTACTTAAATGCTAATGAAAATTTAACAGATCGTTAAAAAAGAATCGTATAATACCTCGTACATATTTACATGTCGTAATACATTTTTCATTTCAAATTGCTTTTTTTTATTAATTTGTTTTATCCAACTGTACGTACATATTGCGTTAATATATTTAAACACTACAGATTATTTTAAAAACGAACCGGTAACCGGCCACTTAAACGGTCCCCTATCATTTTTATTATCTGCTATTAGTGTTTAAATTTTACAAAGGTGTGCACCTAGCACTATGCATATAGTTGTGAGGGAGGATTCTAACGATTCCCTCGTCACTCCGTTGCCTCTGAACTAATAAAATTTCCTTCCCCCCCCCCACAAGCTCTGGAATTCCTTAAAATCCTATCGGACATTTATCGCTTTTTCTATTCGAATTTTCTATAGTCGGCCTTATAGACTAATATAATCGTGTACGGATGCGAGCGTACGTATATTATTAGGGGGTACCATATATATATATATATATATATATGTTATACACGGTCGTAGAAATGCACTTCGAACATAATAATATTGCGTTTCTGCTGCGGTACAAATTACAAAAAAAAATACGTAATAATGGTGTTTTAAGAATAACATATATATATACGTAGATGGGTACGCAGATTTAAAACCGATCATTACGTTCAGTAGGCAAATAGATATTTGCATAAAATTTCACGCGATCCGGTGCGCATGTTAATGGGTACGCATTTAATAATGATAGGGTCGAATGAATGTCGAGATGCCGTTGTCGCATGACAACTGTTGCACAGCGGAGAATATTTTTCGTACCGAACCGCTACGGGAACCCACTCGATAACAGTAATAATTATAATATGGAATTTCATCGAACGCTCACACACAGATATATATATATATATATATACATAAATGTTATGAATTCGGGCTCGGATTTTAAAACATATATCGCTTGTTTGCTACAACAACGACATCACACAAAAAAAAAAAAACACGATTTTACACAAAACGAATTTGAAAATTGTTTTTTTTTTTTAATTATATGAATGATTTATAATGAATCATAACGCAATAACGTCACAACTGCCATCTAGCGGCTAATTGTTGTACGTCCACTTTTGTCGTCCTTGCAACAGTATAAAGAAACACACCGAAATTATTATTATTTGCAAACGACTCAAAAACGACGATTTGTGTGTTATGTCGTTGTTGTAGCAAACAAGCGGTATGCTTTTTTTTCCCATATGAGATAGAAATGTATTATTTATACATAAATTCGTTTCATAACGTTCTGGTTTTAAATAAATCGATATTTATTTTATTTTTTCGACTTTTTCTAATATAAATGGTTTATTGCAATTATTCCAGATTTTGGCGTTTTATTAAGTTTATTGTGCCATAGTAATAATAAACTTAATTTTGTGATTATAATTTTTCACGTAAAATGCCTAAAGTGAAAACTAGTTAATCATTAAACAAATTAGTGTTAGAATTTGGTGAAGAGTTTTTTTTTTTTCAACTGATGGATCAATTTTATACTGTAAACTTTGTGAAATTCAATTGTCAATTTTATAGTTTAAGGTAATTGTTGGTCATGCTTTTTTTTCTTGTGTTTTTTTTTGTAAATAAATATGCTTCTATTTTGCTTTTTTCTAATATTTATTGTGCTTTAAAATCCGAGCTTTAGTTATAATGTATACACCATGAGTGGTCGACTAAAAGACACTCACGAGCCACATAATAAAATGAAAAATATGTAAGAACCGAGAGCAAAAAAAAAATTAAAATAAAATGCTTAACTATTGTAATCCATAAATATAATCAGACTTCCGAAAACGCACAAAAAATGAATACGCAACAAATACGTTGCGTGTAAAAAATTACCTTATGTTTAAATGTATTATAAATTCTAAAACAATACATTTTTTTTTCTATTAATTGTAAGAGTTGAAATTATATATTAATAATTATTACATTTTCAAATACATAGTTTTATATTTAATATTTAAAAAAAAAAAATTGTTTTATATTAGTAAAAATCATGTTTAACGAGTCTCAGTATAGCCACCTCTATTATATACCTATAAATATAGTGCCGAATCAAAAAAAAAAAAAAAAAGAATTTAAATTACATCTAAAATGTGTCGAAATACGGATTATCGTACGCAATTACATAGTAATTTATGTAATTCGTATATTTAAGGTAATATATTTTTTATTTCATATCATTTGAAATTTGAGCCCGGGGCACGAGCCCCTGATTGCCCGTAGAAAATAATTGCTCGACAATTTTATACAAAATTATTCATAAAAACACGATAGTATAAAAATATTGCGAACGCGAAGTCGCGATTTGTAATCGGAATTTACGGTCGAATCAATCGAGTACGAGAAATCTCCGTCACATATACCCACTCGGATTTAAATACGTATTTATACTATACGAATTTCGTTGCAGACTCTATTTTCACCAACAAGAGTTTCCATTAACTCAATTTTATTTCGACTAAAAACACGTATAAAAATCGATTCACCGTTACAAAATAAGGTCGGACAAGTCCGACTGCATACGAGGTCTGTTCAAAAAGTGTCAGGACAAATGTTATTACGGCTATATCTACACACGATAAATTTTCAATTTGTAAATAAATGTATTCCCAGTGAATTAGTGAATATTTTAAACAAAACCCGAAGTCCCTATCTTATCTCAGTTTAATATTACACGTGGTTAAATTCAGACAGATTGTTTCGTTCGCCGTTTTCGATATGTCTGAAATTAACGAACGCGTCTGCATCAAGTTTTGCTTGAAACTTAGTAGAAATGATGCAACGCAAACGTACGAAAATGACTAAAACCGCTTTTGGGGATGATTCATTAAGCGGTTCCGTGACTTTCGAGTGTTTTAAACGTTTCGAGGACAGTCGGCGTTCTGACTCGTCAACTGAAGACGATCCACGTTCTGGAAGACCGTCGACGTCATCCAGAAACGATGGTGTGGCGACAATTTACGAAAAAAATGTACAGATGAGAAGGGTAGCGCTGCCAAATCGTTCCCCACGACAATGCACCGACACATTTAACCCTGTCGATTCGAACATTTTTGGCTGATAAAAAAATTGCTGAGGTCCTGCAGATTCTCCCTGTTCTCCTGATCAGGGCCCATGTGATTTTTGTTCTATTCCCAAGACTAAAACCCGTGCTTAAAGGACAACGATTTCAAGATGTTGAGGAAATTAAAGCGAACGCGGCAACAGAACTCATAGCTTTGACTTTGGAACAGTTCCAAAGGACTTTTGAATCCTGGCAAGACCGCCGGGACCACTGCATATCGTCCGGAGGAGTGTATTTTGAAGGAGATATCTTTAAATAATAATATAATAACTTCATTTTTGTGATTGTTAAAATAAAATCCTGGTATTTTTTGAACAGACCTCGTATACTACTAATGCAGTTTAGGCATAAGCGGTAATAGAGGTGGATCTCAAAATGTACAAACATAGAAATTAGCCTTCCACGCCCCCTTAAATCTACTCAAATATAATACACACTCGTATATATTACGTATGGTATAAAATAAACCGTACTTGGGTTTCGCACAGATGGATAGCGGCTTAGATAAAGACGTACAGTAAAAAAAAAAAAAACATCAGCCACCTATAAAACTACGGCAAACGTCCCAATTTACGAGTATACGATATAAGTATAATAGTAAAATGTGCTGCGTGCGCGTATAAATCACGAAAATGTATACAGAGTGGTGCTTTTACTGGTAACCACATTTAGCGGATTGGCGATTATTAATATTAATCGATTCTTGATTACGATCTTTGGACGTGCGGTACCGTTCGACGTATACGGATAATGTTTATAATACGGTTTTGTTAAATATCATAGAGACCCGTGAACGGATGGATTTTATTTTTTTGGTCAATAATTGTAGTTCTTTGCGAATATTCGTAGGAGTTACAACAACAACAAAAAATTATGGTAAGCGTACGGTGATTCTGTACAACGTCTAGAGAAAAAAATAATCGTGCCGTATAAATAACGACTGTAAATACAATTATAATACGGTGGGGCCGGTGTAGTCGATAAACGGGTATAGGTGAAATAATCAAAGGGCACATTAGTAATCTGAACGTATCTATAAAAAAAAAATAAAAAAAAAAATAGAGAAACAAACAAAAAAAAACGCAATTACGTCGCCCGAGATGCATGGGGATAGCAAAAGGGCTGTGTGCGCAGCAGCAATAATAATAACAATATTATTATTATTATTATTATTATTTCTATGTATAAGTAATGACGATTTCGGTCTTAAAATTATCGCAGGAGACGATATTATTATTCTGCTCGTCCGGGTTTACGATGTTATGCACCTAATATATATATATATATATATGTGTGTAATAATATTATTGCGGTACGGGTGTAGAATATCAAATTCGGATGTGAACGTTTCGCAAGTCACGGACGCCTACACTTGACATTGCGTTCGGCCGCAGTCATTCTTCAAACGAACAAAAACATTATTATAATAATACGAATAATACGCGAGTATTACAAATAACACCGTTTGCGTATTATTATTATTATTAAATTGCGAACTAATGTTATAAATATAGCGAGTATTGTTTATCGTATTGTATTGGTGGTACGTAATAAATGTATTTATTGTCAATAGGGCAGAATAAATATTAGACGTTCGCCCGTTGTTTTATTAAAAATTGTACCGATTACACAATATCTTGTCCAACGGTTTCAAAATATAAATAATACAAACGTATATTGAAATTAAAAAAAAAAAGGAAGTAACACAACGAATATGCCGAGTTACGATAGCAATTCAAAAAAAAAAAAAGAATAATAAGATAGCCATTTTTTTACTTCAAAGAAATATCGGCATATGCACAGGCGAAAATCGTCTGTAGACGTACCGTACGGGAGTATATAATGCTGTATGGTAGCGAAACGTCGACAATTGTCGAAGAATAACAAAGAAGAATAGAACCCGGTGGTGGTGTTACAGAAAAATGCTTGAAATAAGTTGGACGGATATGGTATCTGACGAGGATATATTAGAAAGAATTCCAGAGAGAAAAACTCTATGGAGTAGTATCGAGATAAGAAAAAATTAATGCATTGGACACGTACCGAGACACGGTGGGTTGCTGGGATTAATTATAGAAGGTAAAAACTATAGGGGAAGGCCACAACGAATCGAGTGTATACGACAAATAATGAAGAACCCGGGATGTAATTCTTATGAAGAAACAAAGAGAAAAGAAAGTAACAGAGAAGAATGGATGATTGCTGAGAAATAATTTCAGGATTGAGTACTAAATGGAGAGATATTGAAATTATAAAATGTCGGAGAGATTTTCGGTTAAAGAAAAAAAAAACAAATGTTTATTCTAATTCGTTGTAGACAGCGGCCCCGCTCGTGCGATTGCCGATGTAGATTGCTTATGAAGCTTCAATACTAAATCTTTTTTTTTTCTATTTTTTTCTCTCCCCAATTTGTATCCGGCAACAGTGGAGGATCCGTGTGAACATGGTTAACCACAGCACGCTGTGCACGACGCTCGCCAGTAGTCGCCTCCTGCGCTCCCGTAGGCCGCCGATGTTGAGCAGGAGCCGGCCGAGCGACGACATCACACGCTGGGCCTTGTCGGCCACAGCGCGAAAATGCGCGCCGTACAGTGTCCTCTTGTTCTCCAGAGGTCATTAGCCTGTGATATGATAAGAGCAGGCCTTAATAAGTGGTATATCTTGAATTGTACGGTAATGCCGTTTTTATTCGTAATCATGGTCTGGACAGGTGTGTTCATCGTGGTTTCGTCGTGCGTGCGTATTACGAAAATAGTCATTCTGTGATCGCTACACAAAGGGCTTTTCGTATACACTTCGGCATTCCACGTGCTCAATCTGTTCCTTCTGCTAACACTATCAAATTGTGGAAGAAACGGGAAGTACCCTAAGTAGACTTGGACACGGAGCATCCAGAACGGTAAGAACCCCGAAAATGTGCAGTTGATTAGAGAGTCAATTGAGCAGTCACCAAGACGCTCAGCCCGGAAACACGCTGTAGCATTGGGAATCTCAGACCTTTATTTGAGGAGAATTCTTCACGAAGATTTATCATTCCATCCCTATAAATTAATGTTTGTCCAAGAGTTTAATGTTACTGACTACGGCAACCGTAAAAATCTCTGTTTGCAAATTCTTCAGCAAATTCCTCCGATATCAACTTTTTCTGTAGCGATGAGGCCCATTTTCATCTTTCTGGAACTGTAAATAAACAAAATTTTCGATACTGGGCTACAAATAACCCACGGCAGCTCCATGAAAGACCACTCCACGTGGAAGTCGAGGCCATACTAGTCGAAATGTGCCGAAAATCATATGAGAGTTTCAGAGATCGTTTACAACAGTGTATCAATGCTGACGGCCGCCATCTTGGAGATATAATTTTTAAAAATGAGATTGAATACTGATTTAAATAAAAAAAAACATTTTCTCTAAGTTTTACTGTTCGTTATTTATAGCCCATCAAAACTCTTCAGTCGGCTCTGCCGCATCCTGTATATATATATATATATTTTTTTTTTTTTTTTTAATTTGGCTTAATTTGAAAAATTATAATCTGTACAGTTTGTACAATGAGTAATAATAATAATAATAATTTACAGACAATTAACATTTATATACACATGAAGAGGAATCACACAGTTGTGATACCTCATAATAATATTATTAATAATATGTTGATTCTTAAGTTTTCAAATCACGGCACCAGTTCCTTTTGAGGCGTCTGTTTGGGTTGCCAGGAAGTGTTAAGGAAGCTAACTCATTGATTAATTGGTTTGGAATATGTAGAAGTTTGGCGTGGAAGCATTTGTAGTAGATAGCAGCAATTTTATTGACGGAAGGTAATTTGAGGTCGGAATTTAAGGTGGCATTTGAAACAAACCAGAGTGCACCAGTGATTAGACATTGAGAGATGTTTTGAAAAGCTTGAATAGTCCTTTTATTTGAGGTCTTGGTAGAGCCCCATATTACGATACCGTATGTCCATATTGGTTGAAGAAGGGTTTTATATAAAATGATTTTGATGGGTATGGTTAGGTTGGAACGAAGGAGTGGACTTAACAGAAAGAGTCTGGAATTAAGTTTCTTACGCTTGTTTTTAAGATGAAGAGACCAGGTTAAGCGCCTGTCAAAAGTAAAACCAAGGTGTTTAACTTCATTCGAGTGAGGAATGATGATGTTGTTGGCAGTTACAGCTGGGCAGTTATGGGGTCTGAGCGAGAAAGTGACAAAGGAGGACTTCGATTCATTGATTTTTATTTTCCAGTTGATGGACCATTGAGAAAGAGTATTTAGGTGAGTTTGTAGTTGTTGAGATATGATTGTGTAGTCGGAAGAAGCTGATAGTAAGGCGGTATCATCAGCATATGTTCCGACTGATGTATTTTCAGAGGTAGGCAGGTCGGAAGTATATATGGTATATAAAAATGGAGCGATATCACTTCCTTGGGAGACACCAGCGAAGATAGGATATTTATTTTGAGTGTTGCAGGTTGAGACGAACGTTAAATGAACGGTTTTCAAGATAGGATTTTAGTATTAGGTATAAAGGGGCTGGAAAAATATTTTTTAGTTTAAAAAGAAGACCTTCATCCTAAACGGTGTCGAAAGCTTTAGCAACATCCAAGAAGACTCCGGCGCAGTATTGTTTAGTTTCAAGTGCTGATGAGATGAAATCCGCAACCCGATGAAGTTGATGAGTTGTGGCATGGTGAGAACGTAAGCCAAACTGAAAGTTTGGGATACTGTTATTTGCTTGTGCTATAGTGGTGATACGCTTGAGAATAATTTTTTCAAGAATTTTTCCCAATACCGATAGTAGGCTAATGGGCCTGTAAGAGGAGGGATTTTCAGGAGGCTTGCCAGGTTTGAGGACTGTGACAATGACAGACGATTTCCTAACCTAACCTAACCTATGATGATAGCAGAGTGGTTTATTTTTATGATGACGACCAGATATGATCATCATAAATGTACGATCAGCGGGGCCGACTCCTTTTGCGCGACGACCGTCTCGGCGAAGTCGACCACGGCTTTTCAACGGTCTGGGGATTCCAACATGAGCGACACCAAGTCGCCCGGTTCAAAAGGACCGATCGTCCGGACCAGGCGCTCCCTGTCCCCGTCAAACGCCTCGCAGCGCATGAGGGTATGGAGAGCGTCGTCATCCTCCTCGTTCTGCTCACCGGGAAATCCGCAGTGAGAGCACCCGGGGTGCGGAGCTCGCCCGATCCGGCAAAGGAACGAGTTAAAGCATCCGTGCCCCGTGAGAAGTTGAGTGAGGCGGTAGGTCATCGAACCGTGCGGTCTTGTAACCCACCGCACCAGCAAGTCCGGGGGACTACGCGTCCATCTGGTCGCGACGCGGATCCTCGTGCGGAGCGCTGACGGGCGGGGTACGTCGCCCGCCGTCGTAGTCCCCAACTCGCGCAGAGCTTCGAAAGCCCTGCACCTGCAAGAGGCCAACAGATCGTCAGGAGGTAGTCCCGCAACGATTACGCCGCCTCGTGCGAGACGGTCCTGTAGGCGCACACGCTCCGGAGAGCTGCACGCCGCTGGACGGCCGCCATAGCAGCGAGGCCCGGGGGGGCAGAGTTGCAGGGAATAAGCCCACGCGGGAGCGCCGTATAGCAGCGCGCTGTGCACGACGCTCACGAGCAGTTTCCGCCTGCGCTCCCGCGGGCCGCCGATGTTAGGCATCAGCCGGCCGAGCGAAGACATCGCACGCTGGGCCTTGTCGGCCACAGCGCCAAAGCGCGCGCCGTACAGAGTCCTCTTGTTCTCCAGCACAAGGCCGAGATACTTTAAGGACTCGCTGGGCGCGATGAGTTCGCCGTCGGCCAGCGCCGGTTGCTGAAGGCCACGACCGACGTCTTTTGGACGGCCAGCCATAGCCCCAGGTCCCCGATGCCCTTGGAGACGGTCGCCAGTGCGGCGTTGGCCCGGTTTTGAGCGCCCTCCGCCACGATCGTCCGCGATGTTCCAGAGGAGCGGCCCACAACGGCCGGACCTTGGGTTGGCGTCGATAAATTGCGTCCGTGTCACCGCCGTCCGACCGCAAATCATCGACGTCAGCTTCCGGTCTCTTGTTATCTAAAAATATTTTAGAATATTTGCGCTCGGCAGTCCTCCCCGTTGCTATGCAAACGCGGCGGTACAGGCAAATCATACCCCCTCCCCGACCACGGGTACGGTTATGCCGGGATATATTTACCCCTTAAATTCATAAGCTGGGGGTATAAATTTACACTAGGATTATCAATACCGGCAGGACAAAAATTTCTAGTATTCATGTACCCAGTAAATTCATACAATTTGGGTACCGGCATGACGTTGACGGAAAAAAGAATGCACGTTATTCGGTACGCGTGCTGGCATCTAGCGACGCCGGTCAGAAGCACGAATGAATTACGCGCGCTGGCATCTAGTGACGCCAATCAGAAACACGAATATGTTTTATAACATAATACGAACATATTATGAATTTATAGGTATGTTCGATTCTTTTTAAACGTATTAAATGTTGTCCTTTGGATTGTGTTTTATTAGTTTCAATGAAATTATTCCAAAGCAATTTTGATTCGACTATAAGATTATGAAAATTGTTCATAAGAAAAAATAAAAAAATAAATGGACTGAAAACTCCTCTACGTCACTCAACACAATTTAAATTTTTTTTTTTTTTTTTAAATTAAAACTGTCTGAAACTCGATACATATATCAAAAATGAATATTATAGTATTATGAGTCCAATGATTGATTTTTTAAAAACAATAGGATTTTTTTTCACAAATACTAACAAATGGAATACTTAAAAAATAGATTTCTCCATTATTCATTTTAAAAGTAACAATCTAATTGTAAGTTTCAAAAGAACTCCAATTTAATAAGGAAAGGGTATTGCAGATATGATCATATTTTAAATTTTGGCAGTCAACTCACTCAATTCATTCACCTCTTACATTATACAACCTTACAGTCCTTTCTAGTGACCAGTGTATAGTATTATTTAAACATTTAAATTGTTGCATTTGAAAAATAGTTCTAAGCAGAGTTTGAGCAAACTGTACAAAAGTTAATGCTGTGAAATCATTAACTTGGCCACTGGTGGCGCAAAATTTTATCATACTCGGTCTTATGGAGTAAACATGTACTTCGTATGGCACTTATATTTCATACCCGTGCACAACACAAAGTAAAGTAAATTGGTAGTGGTAGTGGTGATTAATTTATTATGAAAATATTTCGATAAGCTATCGATAATCACAAAGCAGTTATACATATAAAACCGTAAAATTACACACATGTCTAAAAAAATTGTAACTATGGGATTTATGACATTTTTATACTATTTTAAGAAAAATGTATAAAGAACCTTGAATACAATTATTGAGAATTTGTAAGAAATCAAAGAAATGTTATCCATATAAAACCAAAAAAATTTAGTAAATATTAAAAAGTTATAAATAACTAAAAAAACATTAGCGTTTTTCGAAAATTATATTGTGAAATTTTTTTCAGTGAAAATTACAACTTTCTATGATTTTTTTTCATCAAATTATACAACTATTATTTCAATTTGTTCTAGGTTTTTCAACATTGTTCTTAAATAGTACAAAGAAAAACAAACAAATGGCCCCTTTATTCACCAACTAGACACAATTTTATACCAGAAATCATTCCTGACGTCAATAATTGGAACAAGTCTTCTGGTTGAAAACTTGTTTACATTGATTTACAAATCAGTGACATATTACTTACCATTAGTTTCCACTGTGTCATCAAACTCTGGTCCATGATCTAATAAAATGTTTCTTTTGTATTCTTCTAAATAAATAGGATTTGAACATTTAATATCGACATCGGTAGATGTGTTGGTAATTTGTCGAGTTGATAAATCAAAAAATTTAATAGATTCGTCATAAATCTTAGGATCGTTTTTCTTAAGACACAATGTTTTAAAAAATTTTTTCTCAACATCTTCCAATAACCAAACCGTGTTTAAATATACTCTGGGAGAATATTTACCCTGGCGCCACCAGTGACCGGTTAAATTCTATTTTGATTGAAACGCTACCTGATCCACACACACAGAATCAAAAATTGTGTTTAATTAGATAATAAATAAACGCACATTTTTACATATTATTTCAGAGAGCATAATTTAATTTAATTATTTATAAAAAAATGCTTATAAATTGTTTGAAAAAAATTATGTATAGACAAATTATAAAGTACTTGAGATTAATAAAATTTAAGCTAAAAATGTATCATAAAGCAGAAGGAAAAATTATTTTAAAATGTTTAATAAGCATCACATATATTGGACAATGCCAGCAAAGTGAAATAAATACTGTCAGGATCTTGTACAACATATTTTTCTTGGACCAAAGTCACTGTATCCTATTATTTAACAAAATAAACATTTAGCTATTTAACAGAAACAACATCAAATTTTACTTTATAATAAATAAAAAAAAAATATATGATTTCAAACTAAAATCTTACTTCAAGCAACGAGTCTGGAGTTGTAGGACCATGATTAATTGGATCAAACTTTGCACCGTCTGTTAAAAAAAATGCATTTATTTTTTCTAGCCAATAATAAAAAGGATTAATATAGTATAATGAATGCAGAGTATTATTTAAATAATGTTAAATATATTTTAATTATAAGTCATGAAAAATGACCTTATTGATCAGAAAACCATAACAGACTTATTTTCTGATTTAAAATCTGACCCAAAGTCAAATTTTGCTAAACATGTCTTGGATAGCTGTAATAACGGAGTTAGAAGACAATTTTAAAAGGACAACTAAAAAATTAATGGATGCCGCAAAAAAGATTGAACTTGTCAACAATGAAAATAAAACTAAATATAAATTATATAGGAGAGATAGATAGATATATTATATTTAGGAGAAATTATCCTCCACAAACCCCAATAACAATAAAAGACACGTCATTTGAAAAAGTCTGTAATTTTAAATATTTAGAGGTAAATATAAACTCACAAGCAGATAGTCATGAAGAAATACAGAGAAAAATTACAGATCGAAACAAATGCTATTTTTCACTAGTCCAACTATTTAAATCAAAAAAACTACCAAGAACAAAAAAAAAAAAGTTTATACAAGATCCTCGTTAGACCAATTATACTATACGTCTGTGGATTGTGGGTGTCAACCATGTCGTATGAAAATAAATTAATAATTTTCGAGAGGCAAATCTTATGCAGAATATTTGAGCTAATTATTATGTCACTCTGATATCGAAAGTAAATTAACATAATTATGTTAAATAATTTATGCAAACTCTGTGTTAGAGGAATTACATACTTATAATGAGATTAAGAAAACTAATTTAGTAATATTTTGAAGTTTCAGATTAATACCAGAAGATATAAATACAATTATTTGTTAGACAAATGGGTTTTTAAAACAGTTCACTCTGATTGATTTTCTCATTTTTTTTTTTTATTTTTTTCATAAACAAATTTCATTTTTATTTTTAAATAGAATTTGTTTATTTTATTACTAGCACTTACGATTATAGATAGTATTAAAAGCTGTGCCTGTTCTATACCAGTGTTTCTTAACCTGTGTTCTGCGGAGCCCTAGGGTTCCAGAAAGATCACTTAGGGGTTCCACGAAAGTGCTTTTATCAAAATAGTATTTTAGTGCAATGCTAATGTTGCTGTTTATCGACATATTTTGTGTACTCTTCTTTTTAAAGATAATTTTCACCAGAGTTCTGCATAAAAAAATATTATTGTTCAGTGTTTCGTGATATAAAAAAAGTTAAGAAACTCTGTTCTATATGATGTTCATGTCCCTATCTATTTTATTTTTTTATCTATGTATTTACTATTGGTATAAGTCTCTTTTTTTAATATATACTTTATTATTTATGTTCTCTGACAATGGCCCATAACTAGTTATAACTTATAATTAAATAAAATATTAAACAATTTATAAAAATAATATTTGTGGCTTTCGCTATATTGTTTTGTCCTCGTGTTCTACTTCTAAATATTGAATATTTCTATTTAATTATATAATAAAGTAAATTTATTCTTACCCAATTCATACAAACATCCGTCCTTGCAAACAAATGCCACAAAATGGTAAGGTACCATATCTTCTGGACTTGGTGGCTGAACATAAACATATATATTATACAAGATTAGTTTAAAATTAAAATCTTACTGAGAGGACTTACTATAAATTACATACAAGGAAAAACAATTGTGAGAAAATTAGTTAATAATTTAAATAATTACACATCTAATAATGTTTTAAATTTAACATACTCTGTCTCTGCTATATACAAAGAATAATTATTTTATTGTATTTATAACACTAGAATATCTCACTAATTTTAGATTGAATTTTCTTCTTTAATAACCCTACAATATAGTTGATTTCAAAACATGAATGCAACAAAACTATACAATATCACAGTAATTTTAGTACAACAAAAATCCCTACGTGATTTCCTGAGTGCCTACAGATGATTCCATGATAAATTAATTTGCAGTTAATACAAATATAAACTATATAACATCCACATCATTAATGTTCCCATACTTAATTTTAAAGCGAAAAACTACAGACATTTTTTTGTGATCTAACAGATGTCTAAGAACCACTTTTAATAAATTATCCTAGAAAAACTCATTCAGATCTTAAATATTCTGTGTCATACTCAAGCAGTGGACAAAATGTAAGTTTATTAACAGAAACTACCATTGCTATATGTGGATCAGATAACTGGGAAGGATTTATTCAAACTAGAATCAAATCAAGAAATTCTCTTCTGATATATGAAAAAACCAGACTATTTTGCTAAAAAGTAAACTAAACTGTATATTTCCATAAAATATTTTTGTTCAGTTATATGTTTATAATTTAGTTTTATGCGGTTTCTCATTTATTGCATAATTATAAAAAAAAAAATTATATTAATTTGTCTGCATTTATTGTTAATAAAAATTTCAAGTAAATGAGGAACCCCAAGGTATTAATATATTTATTTTTAACTTCACCCACTTATTCTAGGAATATATATAATATATATTTCAAAACCTAATACACATTTGATTTTAAAAAAAGTAATTTATTTTTTCACTTTTCGTCCCACCCTAATATATATAAATTATAATTTATTTACCGCAGTTTGTCCCTCAATAGCGATTTCTCTGTGTGTATTAATTATATCTTCAGCTTTTGTCAACATTTCACCACGATCACTTGGTGACATATTTTGCCCATCATCCAAAAACCGTTTCAGTATACCATCATCCAGTTGTATCCTATTATTCAATTTAAATTGTTTAGTATATTACACCATAATGATAATCTAATCAATTAATGCATAATTATTTAATTCCATTAAACTTACTTATCTCTATTATTAGCAACACTATGTATTAAAGCCATGGTACCACAAGCGTTGTGTACGTATTGTTTGACAAAATATATATCATCAGATACTTGTTGACCCTTATCTTTTAATTTTAACTCTTCATCATTTTTACGTTGTATATACTGCAAATAAATATTAAAACAAATTATAATTTAATTATTATCAAATCATAGTACTTAATCAAATATATAGTCCTTACAGCATCGTTGTACGGAAATAACATTATAACAGAAGCAACTGGTCTAGGAACAATGGCAAGTTCATCAGGTCCAAATCCAAATATATCGCAAACTTCCCAATCCTTCGTCACTCCCAAGTTGTGCAAAAACTATTTACAAATTAAATATACAACAAATCATTACCTAAACATATCTTATAATGTTGTACAGAAATAGTTCATAACTAAACTTTATATATCAATAAAATTTACTTTCTATAATAGTGTAATTAGACAGATTATAATTAAAATATTTAGCTCTAAAAACACATAAATTAAAAAATATATAAGGAATACCTAACCTAAAACAAATGTATAATATAGGAACACTTAAAAGTAAAACCTAATTATTAGTTATTAGGTAAGTGTTTGGCATTTTAGTAAAATAAATTATATTTATAAAACATTTTTAAAAACAGATAATCAAAACTGAAATAATTTTCTGTTAGCCAATAGAGGTTATGTGTTATGTTAAAACTTGTAGGTAGGTAGACCGAATCCCAAAGCTCGCAGGTTTTATTTTCTGTGAGTTCTAACAC
The DNA here is from genome assembly GCA_956483605.1 of Tuberolachnus salignus. Lineage (NCBI taxonomy): Eukaryota > Metazoa > Arthropoda > Insecta > Hemiptera > Aphididae > Tuberolachnus > Tuberolachnus salignus. The sequence continues at coordinate 21,211,848 of OY101430.1, read as the reverse complement.
CATTTGGACACTAGTGTCTGAGCTTGACACTTTTAATAGTAATGCCATATTCAATTGTTGATGTTGAACTAGTGTACAGCAAAAATCTCCAGGACCAATTCATTTTACATATTACATCAATTGAACACCAATATTTCTACTTGGGTAAGTAAATCAATATAGTTCAAAATAAAAAATATTATAAAATTTGAATAAATATGCAGATTATAGATTTATATTTATGTATTGCTTGTTGTATTGTACCTAACTGTTATGTAAAATTATTACCTAAAATAAACTATAAGTAAGTCGTCTGTCATAATTAGAATTGATTTGTGCAAGCTGCTACAGCAGTTTTTTACTATTCAAATTTTATCGAAAAAGGAAAGTAATTAAGTAAAAATGATTTCTTATATTTGTTGTTTACAATAAAGTTTCAAAAATATACTTAAACCTGGAATTCCAAAACTTGAACTGTTAAAAATCCAATATATTTTAAAATTATTTCTTACCTTGCTCATCACCTGAAACACAAATAAATGTATTATGCATGACACTTTTTTAAAAAATATAATTATTAACACGTTGACATTGTCATTTATTCTGAAGCCACTTGGGTTGCCGGTGACCTAAACCATATTATTTATATAACCCCGAAGGAGACGCTCGCTGCCACAAATTTAACATCAACATTAAATGCATCTCATTCTTCACAGCTTGGGAAAAACAATATTTAGTATGAACCATGGCATAAACAAGATAAATTATAGTTCGGCCATAAATGCTCTCTTGCGCATCTAAATAAACGAGCTCCGCGGTTTTGTGCCCAAATTTCTCTTTCTCTACTCACTTGCAACCGGCAACAGTAGCGGTGGCTGAGGCCTGCGTTGACGGCAGCCAACATTTGGGCAAATTTAGTGGTCGGAATGTGCGAAAACAGACGAGTTTTGGTCGCCGTTCAGTAACACTCTCTTAATGGACATTGTATAGAAGTATTTTTTTTTTAAAAACCAATGTAGTAATCCTCAAACTTTAAATTAATTATTTTGATTAAACTGAAGTTTATACATAGGGTTTAAACAACAAAACTTAATATTTGAACATGTAAATGTAATCATGTATAATGTTAAAATTTAAATTTAAAAAAAAAAAAAATGATTATACTTTTGTTAAAATATCAAAAAATTGCACTTCACAATACTTAAAAGTACAAATTTATATAATAACAGTTTTAATTAAATTAAGTTATTTATATGGCTGTAGTAATCTGTAATCTGACTTAGGTCGTCGACGGGCATGTAGCTGTTTACGTGTTAAATCAAATTATAAATATATTTAATAAGTAGCAATGCCACAATAGTGACAAATAAACAATAATCATAAATTATAATAACTAAAAGAATAATGATTATGGTGATGCTTTAATATCAATGAATAAGAAAATATTATTTTATATTGATACAGTTACGCTTTGGAATAAGATTGTTATACTTTTAATGTTAAGTTTAATTGATAGTTCATAATAAGTTAAGTATTGAGACCCAGTGAAAATGAAAATCTTTAAACCAACAAAATTGATTTTCAAGTAATGTTAGTTATAAAATAAAAATGTGCACCATAAAAATAACATTTTAAAAGTGAAATCAAACTTAAGTTATACGTTTAGATAAATTACCAATATAAATACAAGTTAATAATATTGAATTATTTGGGCTAAGAATAATGATAATTTTTTGATAACTTACCATTGGGTTAGATTCTAAGGGTATCCAGGACATTGTAGAGATCTAGAAACTCAAAATATTTAAAAAAAAAAATAATAAGTAGAAAAATGTATAAATTAATAGATTTAAACGATTGATACTCGAGATCGAGCTTATTTTTATTCTATGGACAATTACACTCAAATACTATATTGGAGTATTTTCTATAGACAAAACAATAAGTAACAAAATGCAATCGGAACGGCCAAACAACCATAAATTTACGAATAATGAAAACATTAGTCGGCAAATTTATCTTATCATGTATAATACAGTGTAACCAAATCATTAATAAGTACCAGAGTATCCAATATAACAATAATTTACAATTCCAAGATTTAGCTATTATGTGCTATTATTCTGTGATTTAACCAAATACATTGAAATTCTCAAGTATCTGAGTTAATCATCTAAAGAAAAGAAAATGGAACATTATAGAAAATATTTATAAAAATGATCAAATAATCAATAATAATATATTATCTAGCAATAAATATTTTCAACGCCAGTCGTGGCTGATCATAGATTTATTGACATATCAAGTCTATGTCGATAGTGGACCCTTGACCATAATATTTGTTTATATTTTGGTGGGATTATTGGGATATTTTAGGAAATACTAATTGGATGCTAAATTTCAAAATAATAACGATAAACTAATAGAAATTGTAAGTAATGTATTATTAAAGTTAAGGAAAATACTGAAATAACTGAACATTAATCACTTACATAACTGAATATTAATCACTTCCATAACTCACAAAAAATTTTAATACTTTTCAGATAATAATTATTATTTATCATTATTAACAGTTTTGAATATAACTATTTTAATTTATATTAAATTATCTCGACTCTTGATATTCATCCTATTTTTTTAAGCAAATATTATATTTTGAATAATTATCAACACAAATTCGGGTTTCTATTTTCAATTTAAAAATTCACTAAAAACTAAAATAAATAGAAAACAAGGTAATTATAATAAATTCATAACTTTATTAATTATTACCATATTTTAATTTATTTCTAAATTTTTTTGGATTAATTCCATATGCTTTTAGGCGATCATCTGTCATTGTTTCTAATGCACTAACCTCTTTATTATTAGTTTTATGTTTCTTGCCTGAGAACTTATGCTTTTTATTCAATCCATTCTGAACATTATCAATTTTTCGTTTTTTACCTTTTTTAACATTGTTAATAATTTTATTTTTGTCTTGAGTGGCATCTATATTTTGTTTTTTAACATTGTTAATTATTTTATTTTTGTTTTGAGTAACATCTATATTTTGTTTTTCACCTTTTTTAACATTGTTAATAATTTTATTTGTGTCTTGAGTGACATTTATATTTTGTTTTTTAACTTTGTTAATAATTTTATTTTTGTCTTGAGTGGCATCTATATTTTGTTTTTTAACATTGTTAATCATTTTATTTTTGTTTTGAGTAACATTTATATTTTGTTTTTCACCTTTTTTAACATTGTTAATAATTTTATTTGTGTCTTGAGTGGCATCCATATTTTGTTTTTTAACATTTTTATTTTTGTTTTGAATAACATCTATATTTTGTTTTTTAACTTTTTTAACATTTGATATATTTTTCTTCAGTATGTGATCTATTTTTTGATTTTCAAGTTTCTTATCAGTTTTAATAAATTTATTTTGAGTATTATCTTTTACATAGTTTTTCTTGTTTTTAATTATTTTATTTCCATTTCCGTGCTGAAGTTCATTGCTGTTATTAGGTAAATTTTCTACTTTAAACATATTTTTTAAGGACTTTTTATTTTTCTTCTTTTTTGTTGTATTTGTTTCTTTTTTCTTGTCTGTTATTTCATCCGGCTCATTAAACCTAAAAATAATATGAAGTATTAATAAAAATATATATTTTTTCAATCTAGAAAAAAAATTATTAACCCTAAAATATACTGTGTATACAGTACAAGTATATATGTAAATACTAAATACAATATGTATTAATTGAGGTTCAGTGGCGGATTTAATGGCCATTTAGTCGGCAAATGCCGATGGGGCTTATTCCTAAATTATATAGTTAATTTTTTTCAATTTTTACCACAAAAATAGAAATACATTTTATATTGCAAACTGCAATATCATTATAGGTTACCGATACATTTTGTAAACGGCTCAATATATTCTGTATGGATTTGCCGACTTTATTTGAACCCATAAATCCGTCACTAGTGGTGTTTTTAAATAAAACTATGAACATACTCTTCTTTAAAAAGACTAGGCAACATTTTCTTTTTTAATTCTATGTCTTTGCCTTTCCTCTTATAAATTTTAGATTCAAATTTCTGAACAGCTTCAGGTTGAAGTTTTGTTAACTTTCCTAAGGGATACCACTTGTTAAGCTCATTATCATCAGCTAACAAAATCTATAAAATAATATATAAAATTACCAACCAATGTATATTAATATGTGAACTAAATATTTATACAGTACCTCTTCAATTGTCAGACCATAATCATTGGGAAGTACTTTATTATAAGTGTATCGAGTCGGTACACCACTAACCACATCTTCACAGTCTAGGCTATAGTATTCATCAATGTATTTTTCAAATGATCCCATTACTGGATTATATTTTGGTATTTTTTTATTATTAATTTCTTCATCATTTTCTTCTTCATTAACTATTAATTTTTTCTTTTCTTTTCGTTTTGCAGCTCTAGTTTGTTTTTTAGCTCTCTTATCCATACTTGGATCATAATCACAGTCCATCTAAACAAGGAAAATATAATAATAAGTATACATTTGTTAAACAATTTATTGTATTTACTATTTATAGTATTATGAGAAAAATGTTCAATTTTGTAAAATTGTAAAAAATAAACATATGAATAACAAAACTTACAATAAATTCATCTTCTTCTTCGTCAAACACTGGTTTTGCATAATCTGTTTTATCGTAAAATTCTTCGTCAAACAATTCTTGCATTTTACGATCGTACTCTGTTGGATTAAAATCGGCTTCCAATTCTGTATCCTTTAGTATTTTATATAACATATATGATTATATGTATCTGAACAAATAATAACATATATTTTATGATATTATCAAACATACCTCAAATCCGACCCCTTTATTTCCAGTTAATTCTTCGAGTTTTCTAATTCTATCAACAATTTCTTTTTTTTTAAGTTTTTTAAGTTGTTTAATTTCCAATGACCGTTTTTCTAATTCATTCTTTTTCCGTTCATTTAATTCTTCTCGTTTTTTCTTACGTTTTTCTTCTTTGCGTCTTAACGAATTTTCCATTGTTCGAGGATAAGTTTTAATCTAAAAATATATGTATTTTCTTTCAAGTTTCAATAAACACATCAATGTTTACACAAAAAAAACCTTCACTTGTGCTAAAACCTAATTTTTCAGAACACAAAAATTTTTAAAAAGCAAATAATTGCCAACAATCTACCGAAACAAATTTAAAATTTGTTAAACTATAAACATTTTATTTTAAAAAAATTGTAATTTGGCACATCAGTTTTTTCCATGTCAAATGTAGTAAAATAATATCAAATTACAAACATGGCTGTGATGCTTTATGTTAGTATTAAAATATATAGTTTTACTATATTGTATAATTAGCGTACAAAATCTTTATCTGGTTCTTCAAATCTAAAATTATATTTATGTTCAAATTCTTCATGTTTCTCCAGCATTTCATCCTCATCAGAGAACTTCATTTCATCTTCTATTAAATTTTCTTCAATTGGTTTTTCTAAAAATCTAATAAATAAAATTATAATTAATAATAATAAAATTATATTTTTTTTTCACGATTAAGTATATAAGTATTAAGCAATGCAAATATATATGGATAATATATATTTTGTTCAATGCTATCATTGAACAAAATTGTTCTACCCTAAGAATCACCAAAGTTTATTGACTAATTTTAATGTATTAAATGAACAAACAATAAAAATAAATGCAATACAGATACTTATTAAGTAACAGCTATTTACCTTTTGTTTAAGATATAATCGCACAAAAACTGTTCTCCTTCATCCAAATTAGGATTATTCCAATAGTCATGTAAATGTTGAAGATCATTTTTAGTTTCCTTATCTTCAAGTTCATCTATATTTCCTTTTAGCCATTCTAAATAGTCTTTTTCTTCTTTTTCCTAAAAAAAATAAAAATAAAATAATAATAGTGATTATAATTAAACTATTTAATAATTTTACCATGTAATAATTGTTATTATATATATTTAACTTATTATTCATTATTGTATTATATTAAATATTTCAAATATGTTTTACATTTTCTTAAATTTACCTGTTCTTCTTTAGTCTTAGTACGTGGCTTTAAAATATCTTCATCGTCAGAATTATCCTCAAGAGCACCTTTAAAACTTTCTTTAATAGCTTTCTGTTCTTCAACATATGTAGGTGATGATATTCGAACCTTTTCTTTTTTAAGAACATCTATATTTAACCAACCTTTTTAATTAGCTACAATAATAAACATTAAGTAAAACTTATTATGAACCAAACAAATTTTTACGGAGCCTAAAAAGTTTTATTCACATAAGTGAAAAATATATGAGATTTATTAGTAGGAGTATACAAAATGCTGTGATTCATCAATATTCAAATTTTTAAACCCTCATAAAAAACATAATAACATTACGCTCAATTTTTTTTTTTTACCTCAAAATTTAACTTTTTTACCAGGCTATACAAATTTAGCTCACATAAATCAAATACAAAATTTTAAACATTACAATAATCATTTTTTGATTGTCAAAAATTACAAACATGTCTAAAAAAATGTAACTATGGGATTTATGACATTTTTATATTAATTTAAGAAAAATGTATAAAGAACCTTGAATACAATTTTTGAGAATTTGTAAGAAATCAAAAAAATGTTATAAAACCGAAAAAAAATTAGTAAATGTTAAAAAGTTATAAATACTAAAAAAAACATCGGCGTTTTTCGAAAATTAATTGTGAAATTTTTTTCAGTGAAAATTACAAGTCTCTATAATTTTTTTCATCAAATTATACAACTATTATTCCAGTTTGTTCCCAGTTTTTCAACATTGTTCTTAAATAATGCAAAGAAAAACAAACAAATGGCCCCTTTATTCACCAACTAGACACAATTTTATACCAGAAATCATTCCTGACGTCAATAATTGGAACAAGTCTTCTGGTTGAAAACTTGTTTACATTTATTTACAAATCAGTGACATATTACTTACCATTAGTTTCCACTGTGTCATCAAACTCTGGTCCATGTTCTAATAAAATATTTCTTTTGTATTCTTCTAAATAAATGGGATTTGAACATTTGATATCAACGTCAGTAGATGTGTTGGTAATTTGTCGAGTTGATGAATCAAAAAATTTAATAGATTCGTCATAAATCTTGGGATCGTTTTTCTTAAGACACGATAATGTTTTAAAAAAACTTTTCTCGACATCTTCGGTCAATTCCTAAATGAAAAACACATTCAAAAGAAATCGTTTTTACTATACATGCAATTAAAATTACTTTGAATACAAATACATACCTTGGCTTCTTCGTCTTCTTCTTCGTCGTCTGAACTTGATGCATTGTCTTGCGGATTTACATGAACTTTGGTCATTTTATAATAAAAATAAAATATTCAAAATAAAAATCCGTTCTCGAACGGAAATAAACGGTTTTTTTTTTTTGATTTTTCGCTTGTGATTCGGTTTCGTGTAACATCAAGAATTCGCGTAAACATTAAGCACGATATTCTTTATCAGTTTATTATCACACGTTGTTAACCTATAAAAAATGTATGATAGTATGTATCACGATTAAAGATATCTTGAAACTGTGATCGTAATATATATATTTACGTTCAAATAACATAACAATAACAAGTTTTTATTCGTTTCCAGTGTTTATGCTTTTAGATATTGACGGTGGCAGTGAACGGTTATGTATTTGTTGTCGATGTGAGTATTCTAGCATAAATAATACACTCTGATGTTTTTGTAAACATTTTTAACGGCTAACAGTGTGGTGTTAATTTATTTCTCGTATATTACACGGTAGACGGCACAATAGTCGAAACAGAAAAAAAGAACTGTTCGTTAATTAAAAATTCATTATCATTTTATTATGACAACATGAAGGACGACTGTGCCAAACAAACAATAATACCCAAAGTCCCGGTAGAAGTGACCGATTTATTACCCCAGCCTTCAGAAGTCGTTACCGATGCGAGTCAGACAATAGACAACACTCCTGTTATACTGTCCACTAGTGAAGAATGTGAACCAATCACAGACCAATCACCACCTGTAACTATCCAATTGGAACCAGAAGAAGATATAGAAAAAAAACAAAAAGATACTTTACTCAATTTCATTTCAGAATGTGCTACCAGGCACGAGGAAAAAAAAAGATTGAGGCAAATTAATCAAGAATGTGTGTTCCCTGATGAATCAATAATATCCAAACGGGACTCTAGTTTAAAAAAGAATACAGCATTCATTAGAAAACTTAAAAACTTTCCTCCTCTTCAACTTGATCTGTTAATCAAGGATATGAATACTTTAAATTTGACTAAATATCTATCGGAAGTTGTGTCGGCTCTTACTGAAATCAAACTAAAAATGACTGAAATTGACGCTATGATAATATTATGTACCAAATTGAATACAACTTATTCAGATTTTTCCAAAATTTTCTTCGAGCAATGGCAAAAAATATTAAACATTAAAAAAGATGATAAAATTGCTAATATGAGCAAATTTAGAGTTGATCTCAGACTTTTTTCTGAGATCACTTCTGCTGGAATTGTACCTCAAAAAGAAGGTCTTATCTTGCTTGGTAACATATTAACTATTTTGATTAACTCTGATCTTCAAGAACATAACAATTTGAATATTATACTTAGTTTTTGTAAATATTGTGGTGATGACTATGCTGGGTTAATTCCTAAAGAAATGCAAGATTTAGCAGAAAAGTATGATGTTCAAATAACAAAAAGTAATATGCTTTCTAGTGACAAACAGAGAAATGTAAGAGCGTTATTGAAAGAGTATTATGTATCTTTGTGTAATCATGTTAGGCGTATGCATAATGATTTAGAATATGCAGAAAAACAAAATGAAAAAATTTTACAAACCAAGGGCGAACTTAGACCAGAACGTAAAGCTAAAAATGAACAAATGAATATTATGTATCAAAAACTCTACAGCTCAGCGTTGATATTTGCTGATATACTTAATGAACCAGTAATTATATTCAAAGAAGATAAAAAGAATAGTTCAACTGAAGATTTGACCGATTCAGAATTAGATATCATTGGAACACCATCAGAATTAACTAGCCTTTGGGAAGACGAAGAGACCCAAAAGTTCTATGAAGAATTTCCAAATCTTAGTAATTATATTCCTGATAAAAACAAAAAGATTGACGAACCTGATGAAACTGAAGTCGAATGTAACGCAAAGAAAAGTTTGTCGGATATTAAAGACGCTGTGGATGTCGAAGTATCCAATATTGGTACCAAAGTTGTATTTGAATCGTTTACAGAACAATTGCCAAAATGTGTTAATCGTGAAATGATTGACAATTTAGCAATTGAATTTTTAATATATTTGAACACTAAAAACAATCGAAAAAAACTAGTTAAAGTTTTATTTAGCGTACCAAGAACAAGAGTAGATCTTTTGCCATTTTACACTCGTTTAGTAGCTATTTTAAATCCATTAATGCCAGAAGTTGCTCTTGAACTATGTTCATTATTAAAAAGTGATTTTAGATACAATGTAAAAAAGAAAGATCAGATTAACATCGAAACTAAACTTAAAGTTGTACGTTACATAGGAGAAATGGTCAAATTTAATTTAATGGCTAAATCTGAAGCATTGTATTGTTTTAAAATGTTGCTCAATGATTTCACTCACCATCACATAGAAATGGGTTGTGGTTTATTAGAAACAGCCGGAAGATTTTTGTATCGTTCTCCAGATAGTCATCATCGTACTAAAATTTATTTAGAACAAATGATGAGAGTCAAATCTATTTCAGCTCTGCGGCCAGTATATGTTACAATGATCGAAAATGCTTATTATTTTATTAACCCCACTGATTCGCCAGCAATTATGAAGAAACAGAGACCTATATTACATGAATTTATCAGACATTTACTGTATAACGAATTAAAAGATGCTCCTGAAAAAGAAACCATGATTTTAAGTCTTCTTAAACAGATGGATTGGGAAAACATAGCAGAGAAAACGTATTTAATAAAATGTTTAACAGAGGCTTGGAATGTTACTTATCCAATGATTTCAGATTTGGCATGTTTAGTAGCAGCTTTTGTAGATTATGACGATTCAATTGGAACACGTGTTGTAGACGGTGTTATGGAAGATGTACGCGTTGGTCTGGAAACAAATATGGTGAAATTTAATCAAAGAAGAATAGCTATGATAAAATATTTTGGTGAACTATACAATTATAGACTAATAGAAAGCAATGATGTCTTTAAAGTTTTATATAGTCTTGTATCGTTTGGCGTTGTGTACGATCCAGATTTTTATTCATCATTTGATCCTCCTCAAAATTTATTTAGATTGAGACTTATATGCACTTTACTTGACACTTGTGGAGAATTTTTTAATCGAGGACCTGGTAAACTTAAATTAGATTGCTTTATTTTATACTTTCAATATTACTTTTGGTTAAAGAAATCAAGTACTACTTGGGATACTGATAATCCTTTTCCTGTTACAATGGATTATTTAGTTACAGACATATTAAAAAAACTTAGACCTAATTTTAAGATGAAAAATTGTTTTCTTGAAGCTCAAAAGATAGTTATTCTACTACAAGATAGACTCATTGAACAATATAATCTTAAAGAAAGTGAAGAATCTGAATTAACCATTATTGATGATGAAACAGGTGATCGACAACATTTAGATGAGGATGATTCTGATATTGATTCTTCCGATGATGAAGATAGTGATGCCACAGCTTGTAGTGATAAAACTCCTGATGAACCTGTCCGTCGTAAAATTGACGATCCTGAAGATGTTGAGTTTTTGGAATCTTTCGATAAAATGGTCAGTGATAACATACAAGAAAGGACAAAAGAAGCGACACGTCCACAAACAGAAATATCGATACCATTTCATTTGAAGAAATACAGTAAAAAGACCTATGTGCAGTTACAGAGTTCGCATGAGGATAATTCTGTAAATTTTATATTAATGTTGAAAAAAGGAAACAAACAAACATTTAAGAACTTGCAAGTACCAATGGATTCTGAATTGGCATCAAACCTTAAGAATCAAGAAATAGCTGAACAAGCAGAATTAAGAAGAGTAAAACAATTGACTTTGGATATCAACAATCGACAAGAAGAGGAAGATTATAAAGATTTAGCTCAAGTAATGCAAAAACCTATTATTACTACTATTAAAGACAAAAAACCTTTACCAGTTAAAGGAACACCAGATGCTGAGACAATATTTGGAAAAAAAAAAAGGTTATTATTAAAATGTATTATATATCTAATTACTTTATAATACTCTCGTTAATGATTACTTGACAAACAGTCCTGTACACGTTTGTTTTATTATTGATAATGCGATAATGAATCTGCTAAAAATGAATAAGTCATATTATTCAAATGTATGATCCCTATTGAAATATATACACAATTAGTATTCATAATATGCTTTCACATACATAAAGCTTTAGATTAATAGATATGTCGGTTACATTTATTAATTTTTTGGTTTTCCTTTTAAGTGACAAATGGGTATAATCATGCATACCTCTTAACTTCATATGTGGTATGAACACAATGCAAAATACTCAAAAACTGTTTGTGATATTATATTTAAGGTAAGTCTGCAACGAAAACTTAAAAAATATATAATAATTCAATTTTTATTATTTGCTTAGTTATATTTGTATTATTTTCCAGCCATTCTACAAAGAAGTATAAGAACTATGGAAGTACAAAACAAATAATTTTTGATTTAATTATTTATTTATTTTGTTACTCCATTAAAAATTAATGATTAACATAAAATGTTTTATTTAAATATAATAAACCGGTTTTATAATTTTCGTAAGGTATATAAACATCTAGATAAATAAGCCTATGGTTGACAAAGATGTTATTTTTGTGTTTTTAACGTAATAATATTGTGGCCCTTATATAGATTTAATAATATTGTTACTATTGTTTATGTGTCAATTAACTATCAGTTTTGCATGTGATAATAATTGACTGAACATTTTTTTTATTATTATTATTATCATTATGAACTTATGGATTAACTTAGATTTTTAAAATAGTATTTTATATTGTTATATTTAAATTAAATTATTAAGTTATTTAGGAAAATAATGTATAATTAATACCCGTTAAACAAGTACCTATATATTGTAAATACCTTATTGATTGTTAATATACTAATGAAATAATATAGTTTAACATAAAAGTTTGTTTTAAAAAAAAAAGAAAAAGCATATATTTTTGTGAATTTACTTATTTTGACTAACTGTTGAAAACAATATGTTTAACAAACCAAATTATAATGTCCTTTTAAATATTATTTTAAGATTTCAAAAATTCTAAAAATTAGAATTCCAATGGGGAATTTACTTTAATTGTATACAAATACCTATTATATCCTACATATTGTACTTTACTAAACAAGACGATTTTGTAATTTGTTATTTGTAATGCTTAATTTAAAAATATTTAAATTAAAAAGTGATTTTCAGAAAAAAAGCCATTATAACTATAGAAATTTTATCTCTCGCAAATTTACAACATAGAAATAAGACTCCTTGTTAACATGTTTAGGGAGATACATATGTATTAAATATGATCTGTTATGGCTGTGAGTGAGTAAAACTCAAGTAGTAAGAACATAAAAACCAGTTAAGTATCAATTAAAAAAATATTACTTTGGTTTTAATGACAATAATCAAGACATCTACTATACAATTGTCTATACAATTTGTTTATGTTCTTATTCCTCAAGTTTAAAAGGAACATGTTATTGTTTTTATTCCATCAAATGAACATTTTCGTTCCCACACTATTTTTTTTAATCAAATTATTGTACCTTTTTCAAAACTGAAAATATGTTAAAAACTTATATTATTAAAGTTTTTAAAGTACATCATTTTGCATTTTTAAATGGCAAAAAAACATAGTTTTATAGTTTAAAAATAATGTCAAGATACGGGGTCCCTTTGAAACATGCTTCAATGACTATATTTTATATAAAAAAAAAAAAAAAAAAAAAAAAAAAAAAAAAAAAAAAAAAAAGACATTTAATTCATGTAATGTTCCTTGAAAAGGAAAAAAATCAAATAAACATTTTCCTTTGAAATTGTTCCTTTCAAGCATTACCCACACATAAATATACGACTAAACAGGTGGAAATAATATATGTAAACACATTTTTTGGTCACTGACAACCATAGCATAACACATTTGTATTTCAAGACATATACCTATCCTGTTTATAGTCTGAAACATCTCACTACTGATAAGTCCAATTAATGAAGAAGATATTTATCACACTGTTGTGTGTACACAGGACCCGGCGCTCTATAAGAAAGCACCTCAACAACATTAGTTTAAAATAAAACAGCTAAAATTTATGTGGTGGGGGCTTATAATTCTATATTTTTCAATTACTCTACCGTTGTCGGTTCTGTACATAATGTGAATTAATAAAATTTGTTTTTAAGACATTTCTTGGTGATAAAAGATACAATATAAAAATTCCATTAGTAACTCTAATTTAAAAATACATAGTGTGATACATGTTTTCCAAAATACTATAGATACAAAAAATAATAATAACAATATTTATATAACTAGTAAAGAGTACATTTTACAAAACTAGATTTATACACATACTTATAATTTATAACAATTTTAATTTAATTTGGTTTTTATACTATATATCAAGCAATAAAATTACAAAACAATTGTTTGTGCACATACTGGAAACATGTGTAAGGCATGATTTTTTAGTGGAGTTATAGTTATATATTTAACAATGCTAAGGGAGGCTAGTGTCTCTAAAATTTACTTGAGTCACTCCATAAATTAGATCAGTTATCTATGTGTAAAAGATAATATTGTGAGCAATTTCTGTTTAAAATTAATCTATTGCCTTATTGTTCATAGTAAGTAATAACATTTCTAATTTTCATTTCAATTTATACATACATACATTTAGTTTTGTTCTATAATAATAATATAGCTATAATAATTATAATAATTATAATAATATAGTTTTCTTATGAAAGGAAAGGAATTTCATAAAGAAATTTTGTATTTGGATGACATTTAATTTATACTAATATAATTATTAATAGAGTATAATATTAAGAAATAAAAAGATATCTTAATTGGTAATCAAGAATAGAAAGTTATGTTAAGTTTCTGTGTAGTACAAAGGCACTATTATTGTATCTTGGACTATATCCCCTCTTAGCATTTGATCACACTGCACTTGTATGTGGAGTGTGAAGTTACATAAACAACCAATTATTTCACAATTATAATACCTCGTTATACAAATATGATTTTATATTTAGCTGTATTAATACTTAAACAACTGATATCAATTATAAATTAATAAAATAATTTCCAACTTGGACTAAACAAATAGTTGAAAATATTAATTAAAATTTAAAAAGCATGTACTACAAAATTCAGAAATAGGATTATTGAGTGCTTGCTTACTTTGATTAATTCAATGCATGTCAGTTAACACTAATGTAAACACCATCTCATAATTCACCTAAAAATAATTGAAGAATAATTCAGTAATAATTTACATTTTTGTATAGTGTTAAATATATGTATACTAACAATCAATATTAATTGCTAACACCATCTAACTGTTGTCGAAGGCGTCGTCCTATTAGCTTTGGATTAGTTTGATTTCGTTTTTTAAATTCTTTGCTCTGATGCGTTACTGCACCGTGTGCAAGTTGAAAACTACATAAAGCATTAAGTGGTTTTAGCAATGCATTTTTATATAATTCATCATTTTCTAATATTGTTAATGCTTCAACAGCAGTTTCTAAAGTAGAAAGACATCCATCTGTTGGTTGAGTCCTAATAATATAATTGCTTTCAAATTTATGCACCAATTTCACCTAAAATATTAATTCATATATAATTATGTAAACATAATTTTAAAAATAACACAAAGTTTTAAGCATAACATAAAATGTGGACTCTTCACCAACAGAATAAAGTTCTAAAACCAAAACCATATAAATCTTTTAAAGTTAAAAGTATAATGTTATTATAAAATAATAAATGAAATATTATTGAGCCATAATTTAATTGATTTGTAAGTTGTATGACTTGTAGTCAGACACACAACCACATTATATTGCTTTTACATAAAGAATTAGAAACTATTAAAATATATACAAACATGAATCATTGACTGGAGCAATTTAGTATTATTGAAAATAGCTTTGGCTTGTGGCCAAGTACCATCAAGAATAACCAAATTAGAAAGTTGCGTGTCTTTTGGTAAATCATTGATGTCTATTGCTTTTTGAGAAGGGTACAATAATACAGAGTATTTAGAAGATAGAATATCCCAAAGGCCAACATGTCTGAAAATACAAAAACCAAAATAAATAAAAGTGAATGATACAATTTAACTTTACTAGTGTGCTACTTTTTAGTAGGAAACTTTTTTCCTTTATAAACAACACAACTTTCTTCTGCTAGTCCTAATGACAATATAGGAGCAGTACGGAGATTTCTTTTTTCTTCTGCTGGATGTTGTAGTAGAATTATTCTACATTTTGGCTTTAGTCTTGTTTTAGGCAAATAATTACACCAGCATACATTACGTGGTCGTCTGAAATTATAATAATTGAAAATATTTCAATATAATTGTATTAATAATGAATAAACTTTTAAATATTAACTATAAGTTGTTATTCTTATTATTTAAAAGTTAAAAATAATAATTAACACATGTAGGTAATACCATTATATCCATTTTATGTTAAGAGGACACCACACCCCATTATCCGTCTGTCTATCTAATGGACAATATAACAAAAACATGTTTCCACAGCCCGAATAAAATATGATTGATTTTGGTTTTAAAACTAAATCACCAAATATAAAATTACAATAATCCAGAGAGCATCTCAATGTGTTTTAAAAAAATAAATACATTTTCAGTCATTTAAAAAATGTTGACATATTACTTCTAAACGATGTATTAATTGTTATATGCGGAATAATAGAAAAAACACATTGAGAAATATTCTCCTCTTATTAATTTTATAATACGTAATGCTTTTACCCTAAAAGCAAAATTAAAAGAGTCCACTAAGTCTGCGTAAACATGTTTTTACTATGTCATCCGTTAGATAGACGTAGCTGACAAATGTTGATGTGTCATTCTCTTAAGTATAGATCTTAAAGATTTAGATATTTAACTCACTCGCATGAAAAACATATTTGACGCATTTCAGGAGGGTCAGCAGGTAAATTTACAAGATCACCCCAGGCATTATTGACGTCTTCGTTAGACATAATGTTGTTTGATTTTATATTTTTTATTTGCAATCTTAAATTATATAAATTAACATAACATTAATATTTCTTACAGTATAATTAATAGTATTATAATATTAATAAATTATCTATAATATTTTTGAATCTTACTAGAATAAACATTTATTTTTCAACAGAATTAATAATAATATACTACAAACACCACTGTCATACAAAATATTGTTTCCTAGAACAAAAATTAGTATTTAACACTTTTATAATTATTTTATATTTTTTCTCTTTTAATCTTTTATTTTAACAAATACATATTATTTTAATATCCTTACATTTAAAAACTGATCAAAGGCAAGTGTATCTGTATCAGCATCCCAAACACAACGGCTTCCAATTTTTATACCAGCACCACGTCGTTCACCTAAAATTACTTGTACCATCAATTTGTAACGATTCTCTAAACATTGTCCTATAAATAACAAAAATATAATACCTCAAAATAAAACAAATCTTTTGTTGAAGAATAATACAATAATTTAATAGAATTTATTGTTATTTATTTTTAAGTCATTTCATAAAATGAGCATCTGTTATCAAATCAAAAAATAAAGCTTCAGTTTATTTTTGAACATTTTTTTTTTTTAAATTATATTTGAGTTCATTTATTTTAGGAAAAATCCACCAATCTTAAAATAAGGTTTTTTAATTATAATGACTAAAAATTATAGTTATATTATTACCTTTAAGCGTATCCTTAACTTCAGCTGCAATAGTTTTGCTAAGTGAATCGCATTGAATTTCGCAAAATTCTTTATCTTTCAGATATTTGAGAAGAGTTTCTTGAATGACTTCTTTAGCACAATTTGTTTTGAATCTGAAAATATTAAATATCATAATTATTACACGAGTAGTAAATTTAACTGTCATTCATCAATATCGGATTAAATGATACAGTATGCTACCTATATGGAATAAACGTACAAATTAGTATGGTACCTACCTGCTTATATAATTTACTAATAAAAACTAATTAACTGTGAGTTACACCGTTGGTGATATATGTGTGTTCAAAATTTGGATTAATTGTATTTTGAAATTGACAAACTATTATTACAAGCTAATTTCAAAATATACAATTTTCCCTCAATATTAAACTTGTTCTACACTACTCTTAAGTTACCTATCTGTAAAACCTTCAGTATTACAATTATATATGCAAATCAAAATCGTCCGCTGTTTACTTGTGTTACTTGTGGTTCAGATCAATCATATAAATAAATTATTTTTCGGCGCAAACTTTAACAGCTCATTTCAATTCTAGGGGTATGAATTTGCATAATCAGACAAATCCTTTACACAAAGTTATGAGTCATTAAACTAATTTTTAAGTTTTTCCCATGCAAACATTTTAGTCGCTTAGTGGTTTAATTGTGAAAAACACTTTTTTAGTAGTGACCTAAATTATATAAGGAACCTCTGTACCTTTCAAGTTTCAAAATGTCAAGTTTAGAGCGGTTACAGCGCTTTGGGTTGTACGACGAGGCTCATCAATATGTAAAAATACGACTTACTTTTGATTTTGAGTAGGCCTTATTTGAAAATTATGAGTTAGAGACTGATTAATATTGTCGGCTTTTCCTTCGTTTTTCCCTTCGGAGTTCATTGACATAATGCATAAATGTGTACGATCGAATGTGATAAATGTGTTTCTATGCGCCGTCAATCGTTAAAAGCCCGATTAAGTAACAATTAACAAGTAACAATTCAAAGATAAAATTCGATTTAATGTCTGTGAAGCACGGTTGTAGATAGTGATAATATTTGGTATTTATCATTTTCTGATAAGAAAATAACCATGTTTAAAATATAAGGTGGTAACCATACTCTTACATGTTTAGTTGCTCATCTGTAAAGTTTAAGGGATTTAAACTTAAAATAAATATTACCAAACGAAAAAACTTTACAAACCCGGTGTAAAAGTACGAGTAAGCCTAAAATAAAAATTCAGTTTTAAAAGTCTTGATATATTTTGAAATTGTAAATATCTAAAATGATTAGTGATTGTAAACTTTTTTTTTTTTTTGTAACTGAGCACGGTTTGGCGTTAATATTATTCTGAACTCACGAAATTCACCAACATAATAATACAATTATAATTGTGAATACCTATCTAATAATATTTCCGTCGTCGTTGTTGTCGTGGTCATTGTTTTTTAGATTCTGAGCGGAGAGAGTTGTGATTTTACAATGATGTTTATTTTTTTTATTTTTTTTTTTCTGTAAACACTTTTTCTACCTGAAGACTTCATCCAATATATACATTCCTCTTATACTGTTTCTGGTAGCAAATTTTGTATGGTTGATTCTTTAACGAGGTGATTTTTCGATATAACTATTAGTTTTTTAATGCGCCAGAAAAATCTACCAAAAAATGACGAAAAAAAGGCAAACCACGATTTTTTCAAACTCGAGTTTTATTATTTCTTTTTTATTTATGTTGATTTCTGGCAACAATGAAAAAACACGACTAATATTACTTCGCTCAGAATCGTTTTTCGTTTGCAATTTATGATTGTGCACAGATGTAAATTAAATTCCTATCTATATACTACCTTTCCGACTTTCCACCTACAACATGACCCACCCATGGTACGAAGTGTGTACGCCATTTTTTTAATTTTTTCTGGAGCAGGGCTGAAATCTAATTTTTGCACGGCCCTACCTTATAATTTTCGGCCACCTATTGGCCAAACCTACACCTAAAAACACATCCCGGCACTAAAATATATCTACACCAGTGGTTCTTAACCTTTTGTGGCTCGCGGACTTCTGTAAAAATAGTCTTTGAAGCCACGGACCCCGAGTTTACGAGCGAACAATTATTATTTTAATAACCAAATTTGTTTCCATAGTGCAATTGAATTTTCACGTTTTATACCCAAGTGTTTATTTTTTTCACTAAAATTAATTTCTGCTACAATTTTCGATATTTCAGACTCGACACTGGATAGTTTTAATAGCAGATTGGAATCTATACGTATTCGCAGTGTACGCTAGAGCAGAAATAGCTTTTTCGTAGCGGTACGTAGTGTGAAATGATATTATAACTTGTGGTGCCTTATTTGATAGACCTGGGATACACCCAAGGGCGTCTGATTAAGCCTAATTTTTAAACTACTATTTGTAGAAATTTCTATCAAGCCATCTTCTTCTGATAATGATGCCAGTACATTTATTTCATTAATATCAATTTTAAAAGATTTACGGATCCAGGTTCTACTTGTATCTGGAACAGGAAAATAATCGCGAACAGAAAGACATTAATATGACCCTCATGATTGACAAATAATTGTATTAACAAACAAGAAAACTCTGTACATTTTGTATCATATATAAGTACACTATTTATGCGAGTAATTAATTCATTGTGATGTTTATGTAGACAATTTTCGCATTCGTTCGTCATACATTAAATTCCGGTAGCCACTTGCTCACACTATAATTAGCTAACAATATCATTTCACACTATCACAGCCCGCATGCTGTACTCACTGCAAGGCTACGTGTAGTTTTAACGGAATACAATGACAATGACAATCATATAATATATATACTGCAATAATAATATTGAGTAGTATTTAAAATTATTGTACTATTTTACTATTTTATTTACGCATTTATTCTGACAAGGGCATTGGTATTATAATCTATTTATCCATATATATATATAAAGAAAAGTCCTGACTCGTCAACGCTCAGCCTAAACCCTCACAAAGGTAGTAAGCTGAAATCTCGCACAGAGGTTCCCTTTATGATGCACATACAAGGAATAAGGCCCGATTTTTTTTAAATTTCCACGTAATAAAGAGGATTAATAATTTCGCTTTAAGGTCGCCTTATTTCCGTAACTATGATCATTAAATACTTCTTATTTGGCATGCGAATAGGTAACTATTTTCAGGATTTTTCGAATTTAACGATATATTAGGATAAAAAGCGTTGGTTAAAAGTTATAAAAATGATATTATTAAAAGGAGGAACTGACTGATCTTGAGCGATAATTTTGTAATTATTATTTTATAATAATAAAATCTATAGGTTAAGGTAATAATAATATATTATAGGCACGCCATAATGTCTTATAACGTGTTTTGAACGTTTCGATATTATGAAACATTGCAACGATCTATTCGTAGCCAGTTACGTAAACTATATGGGTTAGGCTATAATTTGAGTATTTCAATACTATACAGTAGTATTATTTGCCTATTATAACAATAGCCAAATTAAATGTTTTGTTAAAACAAATGTCTTATTACGTGTTTCGAACGTTTATATAAATTGAAACATTGCATCGGTCTACGCATAATGAGTTATGTAAACTATATGGATAGCTATAATTTGAGTACTTCAACGTTATACAGTAGTATTATTTGCCTATTTTAATAATAGCCAAATCAAATGTTTTGTTCATAATATTATAGGCAATCAGAAAATAAAATAATTGTCATTAACCTTTAAACTATGTTGTAACAATTTAAAATAGTTAAATTCTATTTACAAATGACAATAAAACATTGATTAAATGTATAACGGAATAGCAAAGAAATAATAAAATTATTAAAAACTGTATACAGGTAGTAGTTAAATTGAAGGAATTTTTTTTTATTTTATTCCTATAGTTCATAATGTCTAAAACGTGAGTTTTCAATCTTAAACGCAGTGAATGAAATATTGTATACTTTGTACACAGCTAGGCCGAATAAATTAATACGAAAATTGTGTAAAAGTGTCGTATAATATGTAGAAAATTATTTCATAATAAATTCGTAATAATGTTATAAATTATAATTCCCGAAAATAGGAACTTTTTAGCTACTTGAATAAATTAAAAAAAAAAAAAACAAACTACAATAATACAATGAATCAGAAAATAGTAATTTAAACGGGTAACATAATTATAACAAATTACAGTGTGTGTAAATAGTATGAACATTACGATTAGTATTAACAGTTTATACTAATTTAAAATAATTTTTTTGTATTTTACATATTATGACCTCAGCACATAATTCAGTGGGTATACGTTTTACAGTTTTAAGAGTATAGTATATTGTATAAGTACATGTTTAAAAATATAAGTGCGTTATAACTTAAAAAGTAAAATTTATTTAAAAACTAACGTCAGTCCAAAGTCTAGAAGAATTAATAATTTTACACAAATTCAATAACATTTAATAACTAGGTAAATTAAATGTACAATATTACAACTTATAGGCGTACAATAAATATATCGGTATAATAAATAAATAGGTAGATGTCTACATTATAATATGATGTGCATCATATATTAAGTATTTTCTAATGTCAAATATTTATTTCTACAAGTCTTTGTCCAGTAACTCTTTTAAACCGTCAATTAAAATCTTCACCGTGTCTATGATTAATTGAGAATCTTGTTTAACAAACACTGAATCTAAGAAAAGGGGATTTGCAAAAAATTCAAAAATTTTATCTACGCGAGTCAATGTCTTGTCCGTAAGATGTCTTTTGGTCAATTCTTTTAACATTTCTTTACATTTGATTAAATAAGTAATTAAATAGTTTTTATTATAGCTGAATTCTATTTCATAAAAGCTTATCGTGATCATAATTATTTCTCTGAATACGTCTTTGAAATTTTGAGCCAATTTCAATTCGTTATTATCGAATTGATCGTTTCTAGATAATATACTTAATTTTACGATTATTTTTATTATGTTTTTCGTCAATTTTTCCGAATCCTTCTTGTTCCCCGTCTGAAAAAAAAGAGTTATAAAGATTATTAGCCGACTTGAGATGAGAATATCATAATATTATATCAAGTACAAGTACGTGATATTATATAATAATACATATAGTGCAACACACTTTTAAGCGAATCGTATGTTAGGAGGTAGGTAACAATATGAAATCATTGAAACATTTTTCTCTTCGAAATTAATAAATTTGCACTCGATCATATCTCATTATTTGATGCACCTTGTAGGCACACGATTTTTAATAATTAATACAGAATAACAGACATTGTGAAATTGTAACATACTAAAATAAAAATATTCTATACCTACCCAACAAACATTTTCGGCCTGAAACCGAATAAACGATTATAATATATTATATACGCACAGGCACATAGGTTTTGTAAAAATATATTTCACGATACATGTAAGTATCGATTTTTTGATATTCGAAAGGTATTGTCTACTGAAAAATATGCATTTTTTTTTACATAAGTAACAAGATATTTATCTAGTAAAAAAATAATACGCACTGACTATTAAATTATACGCTACTATATATATACATACATATAGCAATAACAGCTGGTAAGACTTTAACTGTTAGGCGAGTATCGTGTAAAAACTACGAAACAAGCGACTGAGAATTAAAAAAAAAAAAATCTAAAACGTCTGTACACTTCAGTAGATGACAGGCGTACGTGTTAAATGATTGCGTTATTTATATTATAATTTTATTGGGAAGTGCGAATATATACGCATATTTACATAATATCATACTTATTTAAAGAAGATCTTATACCAACCATTATTTTTAAATGTTGGTATAATGATTATAAATAGACTGTTTAAAATAAATAAACTCTTTATAATCAATGGCGTTGGTCAGCACAGGATGTAGTAAGCGTATGAATATTTATAAATCCAATACAAATAATGGTTAACTATCCATAAAACGTGCAGACTTACGTATACTTTTGCCAGTCGATACAAATTGTCTAAAATGCTGGCGTTTCGTTCGTCGATAAACAATTTCACGACATTTTTATTGGTCACTTTGCCTAATATTTTTTTTTGCGCTTGTAAAATAATTTCCTTTGATTTGAATCCTTCCGTCATTCCTAACGAATGAATTACAAAATGTTATTGGTGAATTAATAACGCAAGACGTCACGATAGTGATTCAAAATAATAACACTACCCGTCTTACTATGGAGTAAAACGCTTAAATTACGAAATTTTCACGACGAATTTATTGAAATGACCTGAAAAACATAAAAAAAAAAAAAAAAATGAATTTAAACAATATAATAGTAATATAATATACACGCGGAAAATAATAATATTATATATTAATAGCTAATCAAATATATTATATAAACTCATAAGTCGAAAACAATTTTAATTCGTATACAAAACTTAGTATATAAAAGTTATCTACTTCTCTATTTATAAAATAATTACATGTTTAAAGTACATAATTACAGGGCGATCAACTAAACGCTAATATCTCGGAAAGTATTAACTTTTTTGTCGGATTTTTCGTGTTTTTATTTTTTATTTTTACAATTTAAGAAACAAGCAGCCATACAGAGTTGCGGAACAATTTTTTGTGCCCTAATTTAGGGGACGAAACCACTGCCCGCTTTTGATTTTCAAATAGTGATCTACATTAAAAATTCGTCCATAAATAAACGAATTTCACACGATTGATTATATACTGAAAATGAAAAGTCAATAGCGTATTTTTTTTGTACAGATATTACTTTATATATATATATTTGTGTGGAATTTTTCATAGGTTGTTATTTAAAAATCAAAAGCGGTCTGCGTGGTTTCACTCTCAAAAATAAGGGTGAGTGACAATGACGGTAATATAATATTTTTTATTAGTGATGTGGCATTAATCCGGATTATCCGAAAATCCAGATTTTCATCTGCAACAAATTTGGGCTTTTAAAATTGTGATTTTATATTCTTTTATTAATTTCTCATAAAACTATTATTATTATCATATTTTTAATAGCATTAAATAAGTTTATACAATTAAAATATATCACAAATAGAAATGTATTTAAAAAAAAAAAGAAGTAGAACAATAAAACCCATACACATTACACACTAATTTGTATAATATATTACTAGACGACCTGGATAACGTTGTTTTTCGTTGTATAAATTGTTTATGGTAGGCACGCCTTGAAATGAACGAAATTATTTTACTCATTTTATAATGTGAAAAAAATTACCTAAAGATTTGATTTTAAAATTGGAAAATCCGGATTTCGGAATCCAAAGATGTCGTGTATTCTCGAACTTGTTGATTTTTATAGAGCCGTTTTGTTTCTAAAATCGTCGAAAAACCAAAAGAGAAAACCATTCGGTAACAATACTTCCCGAGATAATGATCACCCTGTATATACTGTATATTACGTGTTTATATTTGTACAATAATTGTATATTGTTTTTAATTGACATCACCATCGTCATAATCATCAGCCGGGTATTATTTCAAGGTCTACTTCATTTAACGTTATTGAAATTAATATAAATATTCAAAATAACTTCGACGGCCAACAGTCAATATAATATTTGTTTAAAAACGTATAATATAGGTTATATAGCTTACACATAGGTATTATTATTGTAGAGGTATCTGTATAATACGCGTTTATTACGACGGGAATCGTGTTTTTAAATTATATAGTTTTTTTTTTTTTTACCTCCTATAATTATTTAATGTAAATTATTGCCGTTTTATTATAATAAATAATAATTATTATCGGTTTTTTTTTTTTAAAATTTTTTTTTTTTTTTACGATCGGGTCAACGTTTCGCTGCCGTACACCGTCATATCGGTTGCATATTTTATTATTTCACATATCGTTTCAGCATTTTTGCATTCCACCCGGTGTACAGTTATGTAAAGTATAATGGCATCGTGCGTATACACTTACGTACGTGTATACATGTATAGGTATTAAAAAAGTAGTCCAGAAATACATATTTCTTACGTTTAACAACTATACTTGTGCCCGCGTATTAGTCATAAGTGTTTTCTCTGTATTTCTATTATTAGTAAATACGTATACACTATAATCTAAAAGTTACATTGCGTCGTTTCCGTTTTGTTTCTTGGTGCGAAAAAAAAAAAAAAAAAGGTTTCGATATGATTGTGCTATTATAATGTGTGTTTTTATTTATTTTTTTTTTTTCATCTCGTCTGCGAACAACTTTCCTACCAGCCGACCATCACACGCTCCGTTTATCAAGTGTAGTGGACTTTTCTGAAATCGTTTTGGATCCGGTCGGTGCCGTTGAAGAGGTAAGATTTTTGGTTTGTAGTTCTAAATAGATTGTGGGGGGGGGGAAACCGCAGGAAAAACGGGAAAATTTACTAACGGTTAAAAATAATTAATCGTAGGGACCCGAAATTGTTTCACGCAATATTAATATTAGCTATTTATAGGCATTTAAAATTATCGTTTGGTTTTTTTGTGCATCAAATTCGTTTGAACGAGCAGAAATGCTTGACGATTTTACACGAGATTCATTGTTACACTTGATGGCAAATATAAAAAAAAAAAAATGAACGTTATGTTTTTTCTTTAAAAGTGAAAAATGTTAATATTTTCCAATTTATTTGTGAATTTGAACTTCTTTAGCTCCATTAAAAATACATATTAATTTGAAACGAAAAAACGGGAATTTTATTTATTTCGTAGGTATTATCGTTTCCTACAGATATAAATTAAGTTCCCCTCCATATGCTGTCTAGCCAACTCCCACCTACAACAGTGGCCCTCCCATGGTGCGAGGTACGGCCCAGTCTTTTGTTTTTTTTTTGTTTTCATATTCTGAGTATAACGACGAATGTGTTGGTTTTACGCTCCTTTTTTTTTTTCGGCTCAACGATAAGAGAATTCTTTTATTGTATTTTTGGAACTAATTGGTCGATTATCATCGAGGTCATTTTTTTTTTCTGTCGTTTGTAATGGGGTGAAAACCGGAAATTGTGCGCATAACGGTTTTCGGTTGTATTTCAGTTAAAAACAATCGTAGACACCTGGACATTTTTACAGATAAAAATTAAATTCTACTGTATTATATATTGGTTGAATTATAGGGGGAGGGGGGGTCCAACATTTTAAAAACTTTACGAACCCGTTTTTAGAATTATTTACTGATAAAAAAAGACGTTAAAATTACAGATTGGACATAAATATTTTAATAGGCACGAGTAATGAATATAGTAATAGATTGTCCTGTACGAGGAGCGCAGGGACGGTATACAAAATACCAGACTGCCTTTTTTTTTTTTAAATATTTATACTGAATTAAGTTAATTTTCACATCCATACTTTCCGAAGTTTTACAGCCCAGGTTTAGAAATTAAATCAATACTATTCGTTTTGGAAAATAAAATGTTTAAAAATTATAATTATATATTCTTTTGGTAAAATAAATTGCATTTCAAATATAGCCTATATTATGGTTACATAATTGTATAATAACAAGCTAGTTGTATTAAATACAGTAGTTTTTTTTTTTGTTTTCAATATTATAATATAAAATTTGAACGTACTCACCAATAATATATATATTCCGGGATTTATTAATTATAATGATTATATAATCAATGCGACGACGACGATATTGAGCTGTGTAACGGGGTAGATTGTTATTTATTATAACGGTTTTTATTTTTATTACGAACGCGCACGTTTCAAAATAAATACTATTTTTTTCGTTGATATATATAAATTTAAACGGTAAAAAAAAAAAATATATATACCTTCTGCAGCTATAGCGGACACGGTGGTTCGCGTGCGCCGGTTACCAACGCGGACGGACAGGAACTACCGCGGACTGAAAACCGTTTCGGGAGGAGAGACGGAAACGCGCGTATAACAGCTGCCTTCCTCGATATTCGTACGGACGACGACGACGGCTGCAATGCAATATAATGAATAAGTACTATGCAACACTATACCTAGAAAAAAAAAAAATTATACATATATATATATATATTATTCGAAAACTACTGCAGCTGCCATCATATTTGCGGCGTGCAAGCGATATGATATAATAATAATACGATATACACTGGCTGACCGAAAATAATATATATATAATAAAGGACATTTTTTTTTTTTATGACTACGTTTTGGTAGATTTTATGATGTCCGACTACGGGAAGAGGCCTCACAAAAACCGAGTTACGCCCTCCCCCCTTATTCATTAAAATTCCTTAAAAATGTTTAAACTTTAAACCTGGTATTTTTTTCCGATTTTCAGACAGTACTCTGGGTTTGTAGATGAAGACTTGCTCCAAATAAAAACTCCATAGAAGTTACAAATGTAGAAATTAAAATGTTTGAATGGATTAATTGTAAAAAATAAACATAGTAAACAAAGTGAAAAATTACAATTGTAAACAAACAAATAACAAACAGAAATATTACCTATAGCACCTTTATATTTAAATGATTAAATAATGATGATCAATAGATATTTGAAGGTCTCCAACTTTTTTTTGTAAATATAGTTCAGTTTGATTTACAAGTTTTTTTTTTTTACTATTTATTTAAATTAGGAGTAATAAGTTTTAGATGGCTTTGAACAGTGATTTTTTTGTTACTTTTATACCAGAAGTTGTCTGCGTATAAATTGAATTTAACTGGAGGTAAAAAGTTTACTGTAATGTCGTTTATTGCTATGAGAAAGAGTGCTGAACTCTAAATGTCTGGTTCTCTAAAAATTTGGTAATAAAGTTAAGGAAATTTCCTTTGCTTACTATAGTAATTAATTTGATTAAAATGATGTACCTCCAAGTGCAATCATATGCTTTAGATATATCAAGGTTTATTATACCCATCATTTGTTTGCTATTGAGAAAGTTTGAGTAATTTCTTTTTCATCTCAATAAGATTGTCTATTGTGCTTCAATTTTTTCTAGTAACCAATTTAGTCTGTAGTTAATAATTTTCTCAAGTAGTTTGCACATATTGAAAACATAATTGGTCTGTACTCTTCTTTACAAAATTGGTTTTTTCCAGGTTTAGAGATTGGAATTACTATCCCACTTTTCCAAGTTCCCTAACCAAGAATTTTGATGTATAGTGTTGTTAGCAATTCAAAAATTCTTCTACCAAAATTAAGATTAAATTTGTAGGGAATTTTTTTGTGAAGGTTTCTATTACAGTATTTTTAAATTTCTTTTATTCATAGAGTCCAAGTTTTTTTTTTTATTGCACAATTTACATACACAATCTATACAAATTAATGTACAATAAGCATATAAGATAAGAGACTATTTCTTTTTAAATCTGCATTGTGGATTTCCAGGAAGTGTGAAGGTATGTAACTCCCTAATTAGTGAGTTGGGGTGATTTTCTAGTTTGATAAAAACCCGTTTGTAGAATACTTCCGCTTCCGCTATAACAGGTTTGATACCTAGATCTTCGTGGAGAGTTAAATTAGAAACAAAGAAGGTTAAT
Source organism: Tuberolachnus salignus (assembly GCA_956483605.1). Taxonomy (NCBI): domain Eukaryota; kingdom Metazoa; phylum Arthropoda; class Insecta; order Hemiptera; family Aphididae; genus Tuberolachnus; species Tuberolachnus salignus. The sequence goes on along the minus strand of OY101430.1, from coordinate 21,183,253 downwards.
GATTTTTCTTTAAGTAATATTCTGAAAGACTTGAATTTTATTGTATTAGATTTTTTTGCCAATCCCAAGAGTTGTAATCCATATATCTATATAGGCTTTAGGAAAGTTTTGTATATTATTAGTTTGGTTTTTAAGCTAGTATATTTATTTTTTGATAATAACGTTTTTAGTGATCTAGATTGAGTGTTAAGGATCAGCCTAACCTAACCTTATCTTTTAGTTTTTTGATTGTTCCAGGTTAATTTTTAGTCAAGAATTAAACCTAAATATTTAACGGCATTGAGGGGTGGAATAGGTATATTGACCGAAACATTTGGACAAAGACCGTGTCTAAGGGTAAAAGTTGTATGGGCAGATTTACTGTGATTAACTTTAACGCGCCATTTTTCATACCATTCAGATTGCAGATTTAGATGCGATTGTAAATTAACAGAAGCTATAATTCAGGCTATAGCTATTGGGTCGTTATGAATTGAAAAATTACTTTATCATCGGCATAACAAAATACAAATGCACTAAAAGATAAAAATATTACTATACCCGACAACTCTGAATTATTAATACATAATATTCAAGAATTCCCTAATAGTGATAATACAAATAAAAAAATCAGAAACGTATAAACCGCCAGCATCAGTATCAACAAGTTCCTCGTCCCCTCAATCTCCTGTCTCTAAAACACAAACTGTACAACCGTCACCAAAGTCTGTTATAATACCACTAAACAGAAAAAACAAAAAGTAAGAACCTGTTCATGTTCAAACTCATCATCGATAAACAACTACAATAGTATTGACGAACAACTTAAATCTTGCCAAGATTTTATCATACTGAATCCTAATACAGCTGTCAGTCCCAAAGCTTTAATTTTAATTAAAGCAACATTTCCCCAATAAAAACATACAAATACACGACCTATATAAACAAGTGAACAAATGTATCAAATTTATTTTAAATAATAGAAAATATACATCCTGCGTTAAATAACCGAATTAAAAGTGAATAAAAGTAAAAAAAGTTATCAACTTTACTTTTCCAAATGCTTCTAAACGAAGTGTAGTCCACTCAGTTAACAATACTAAATAAAAACAATAAAATATTAAATATAGCCAACATGCCTTATACTATAGCATATAACACTTGCTACTCAAGATTCATTAAATTAAATTTAAAAACTTGGACAGGCTATAGTGCTTCTAATCTACATATATAACACAATCTTAAGACTATCATATTTTTCACTAATCTGGAAATGTTCACATTTAATAATGTTTACCAAGCCAGAAAAACCACCGGATATCCCAACTTCATATAGACCCATTAGTCTCTTACCCTTCCTGTAAAAAATCTGTTAGAGACTAATTCTAAAACGTTTATTTCCACATTTATGTACAAACAATATACTCCCGGCCGCACAATTTGGTTTTAGAGCAGCTAAACATAGCACAATATACCAAGCTTAACGAGTAGTTGATGCTATAAGCACATCTCTGGGGAAAAAAAAGTTACTGCACAGCTGTCTTCTTAGACATTTCTCAGGCCTTCTGTTTAAACTTTGGAAACTTTTACCTACACCTCTCTTTCTTTTAATTAGTTCTTATCTTACGGATCGCCACTTTCAAATATGTTGCGACTCATCAACGTCTGATATAACTTCAATTAACGCCGGTGTACCTCAAAGAGCTATCCTCTCACCCTTACTGTTTAACATATATGCCTTTGATCAGCCCACAACTTCAAATACCACAATTGCAGTATTATGTATTAATAATTCAGAGTTGTCGGGTATAGTAATATTTTTATCTTTTAGTGCATTTGTATTATGTTGGGAATTAATCTGATTCGAGTTAATTGATTGAGTAAGATTATTTGAATGTGTATTGCTTTCGGAGTTGTATTTACATGTAGATATGATGTGTCCGCTTTGTTTGCAAATAAAACATGTAGGTGTGCTTCTGCTATGAATATATGGAAAGTAGTGTCTTCTTTAATTAATATTGAATCTGGTATTTTATCTATGTCTTCTGGGTTAATGTATACATTTGTACTGTTGTTTTATTTCAATTAGTATTATTTAAAAATATGTAATATGTTATTTGTTAAGTATTATTATACTATTACTGTTATCATTATACTATATTGTAAATTGGACATTGTCCATATGAATTATAAATAAATATATATAGAACACTTTTTAAAAAAGATTGGGTTATTTGAAAAATTAAAAAAAAAAAAAAAAAAAATGGTACTATGAATGAACAGTTCTTCTTTGTAACCAGTATTAAGTTTTTAGTTCACCAAAAATAAGAATAATTGAGTATTGATATTGAATAATTAATCTTCGCTCATGCAATTATACCAAACAATCAATGGCCTAAAGATGATAAATAATCTCGATTATTTTTCATAATTTATTTACTCTTAACTTACAACAAGAATAATAATACTCGTACCTTAATTAGATCGGCTGGGAAAGTCTGGAAATAAGAGGTACGACTAAAATGCGAGCAAAATACACAGAGATCGTTCAAACAATTTTGAAGTCAGTTCAGTGTAGTTATACCAAAACAAAACGTTTTTGAACTGGGATCACTGTAATGTATCCAACAAATAGTCCAATGCAACACTCAAATCACAGTATTTCTAAAAAAAATCCATTATAATATATTTAATTGGACTATTAGTGTGTATAAATATTTAAGCTAATTAAATAAAACTCATAAAAAAATTACTTACTAAATTAGGCCGCGTTTTATGATTCCATAAAGATTGACTAATAAGAAAAGTTCTTTTTGTGAGTTTGTGGCGAAAGACTTGAATTCATGAAATGCATATTTTAACATGCAACAGGAGATTTACTGTGAAATGTAAAAACAAAAAAATATGTTCAATTGTTAAATGTTTTATTAGGCTCAAATTTAAAATTATATTGTTTCGCTATTACATGTTAAGAACAAAGAACATTTTAATTAAAAGTGCATTTTGAAGTTAAAAATAATAGAATAAAATTGAAAAAAGGATATTTTTAACAACAAATATTTAAAGCACCATGATAGGTACATTAAAGAAGAAAAATCCGGATTTAAAGATAAAATGTTTAGGGTTTTATAGTTTTACATTTGTGTATAAACATCCATGTTTCAAGTGGATAGAGCCATAACATAAAAAAATAAATTATTTTCCTATTTCTGTAAATACCTACAAGATTGGGTAAACAAAAGATATTATTATCATTCTCTACTTCTTAAACACAGAGCTTCCAATAAATCAATCGAGTTTGTTCAATTGTAAACTTATACAAACGCTGTAACTAAAACTTGTCGAGTCTTTCTGTGGGTAAAAATATTTTTTCGTTACGAATAAAAATAAAAATTTAATAAAAATAAATCAAATTGAATGGTTTTTACTTTAGCAAAATCAGTATCTGGTGCAAGAAAAATATTTACAATGAGTAAAAAAAAAAATAACTTAATTTTTTTTATTAAAAAATAGGTCAAATAAAAAAAATAAGTACCTCCATTTTAATTAAATTTAAATAAATAAACATTATTTTTAAATAATATATCTTTAACGTATATAACAAGGTTTTCTCAATCAATATTTTTGATATTTATTTAGGGGGACAGGGGGTTGAAAATGTTAAAATTCTTCTTTAAAACTGATTTATTAATATTCTAAACAAATGATATAATGGGTGCTTTTTACTCTTTACTTTTTTTTTTTTTTTTTTTTTGGTTCTGGGAGGGTTTGAACCCGGACTTCCATCCGTTATAATTAATATGTTAATAGTAAATAATTAATTGATAATTTAAAAAAAAAAAAAAATACCACTACTAAACCTATAAAATACAAATTAGAATCATATATAATATAATATCGTAGTGTAAAAATGAAATTTAACCATTTAAAAATATATGTAATATGTAGGTAGGTATTTATAGCGTAGACAGAGTCTTTCTTTGGAGGCATGGTCACCGTGGCTACATATGTTTATGTCCCTGGTACAAATATAGGTACATGATCTAATATAAAATTTTACTTTATAAACAATATAATCAAATTGTAAACATTATACAAAAATAAATAAAAATATTTTTAATTCGGTAATAATAATGTTGTGGGTCAGTTTTCAAACAAAATTAAAAACCAAATTAAAATTATATACCACCAAGTGGTAGTCCTGTTGATACTATATTAATATAATTGTATTTCCCTATATAATATTATAGGTAAAACCCGGAATTAGGTAGGTATATTATGCATTTAAAATGTATTTTATTTCTTTTTATTATAAAATCGATTTAATAAATGTATTGTACCTGTAAATATAATTTATTGATGCGCAGTGGGCCCAGTGATTAGAGTATTTTAGACTTGCCATTAATTCTTAATTCGAGTTCATCAGAAAATTGGTCCCATAAATGATTTTTTAACTTTGATCTCATGTAATCGGCATGGTTATACAATATTCCATTTATGTTTGTCCATTTGACAGACGAAAACAGGTCGCTGACGAGCGGCGACCAATCACAGAGTATTTGGTACAGTGTTTGGGGTGGGGTCCGAACGTCCAGCAGCTCGGTACGCATGCGCGAAAACTTAAACAGTATAGAGCAGCGGTTCCCAACTTGTGGTACATAACGAAAAGCTCGTAGGCAGAAGCACAGGCGTAACTAGGATTTAACAGTTACAGGGGCTAGAGAACCGAAATTAAAAAAACATCATAATTAAATAATATTAATTATTATTCTACACAATGAACCCGTAAAGTATTTTTTTTTTGAAACGTTTTCGTTTTTAGTTTTATCCGGTAGGGTTAAAATATTAAAAACGTTTATCGGGAGGCTAAGCCGGGGGGGAGGGCTATACTAACTAGGGGAAGTTACGCCGATGGTGGTACGCGAAGACATTTTTTTGATTATCGAAAAAAGAGTTTTAAACAATAAAAAGGCTATGCATAAAAATAAATGTAAAATAACGTATACATATTAATTGTTAATAAGTAAAAAAAAAAAAAAAATTGATTGGATTCAAGCGGTACGTGAAAAATGTCATAATGGGGCGTATGTGGTACGCGGATAAAAAAAAAAGGCTGGGAACCGCTGGAATAAGATGTGTCGTATAATATTTTGTGTGAACGAACAACAGCTTCAATTCATTTTTCGTCCATTGCGATATGAATGACATGCAAGTAATATTCAAATAAAATAATATGAAATATAATAGATTTCAATAAAAACTGTTCAGATACGTTCGCTAAACAACCCTTCACCGTTGACAATCACATATTACAAAAAATAGTCTCTTTCTTAGTCAAACTAAAATCTCTCATTAACCCCTTAATCTCCTTGCTAACTACGGTTATTAACAAGTTAATCCTTATCAAATGACTTCCCAACCACTTTGTATACTCCTCTAGAATGCAAATGGCCTGATCAAACATAAAAATGAACTACAAATATCTTTAGATGAAAAAAAATATAAGTATCGCACTCATAACTGAAACACACCTAACTAATAATAAAATCTTCACTATCCCTGGGTATACTACCTACGTAACTAACCATCCTGATGGAACCGCTCACGCAGGTACAGCTATACTAATAAAATCAAATATTACTCACTCTCTCCTTCCACAACACCAATCTGATTGCCTTCAATCAACTAACATCTCTATAATCATTAACCATATTCCTGTTACAATAGCCTCAGTTTATTCACAACCCAACAAGAAGTTAACCTACCAGGAATTCTCAACATTAATTGAATCGTTTACAAATACATACATAATGGGTGGTGACTTCAATGCCAAACACCCTTTATGGGGGTCAATTACAACTAATAATAGAGGTAGAACCTTACATAAAATAATTATTGACAAAAACATTAAATGGATATCTCCCCTATCTCCAACCTACTGGCCAACAGATCCAAACAAAAATCCAGATTTACTGGATTTTTTTATTACCAACTTACCTAACCATATCCAATCCCATATTGAAAACTCAAATATTCTCTCATCCGACCACTCTCCAATACTGCTAACAATAAACTCTAAATCAATCTCATTGAAAAAAATTCCCACTCTAACACCCGGCCCAACAAACTGGAATGAATTCCAACATACACTGGAAACAAAAATTAACCTATCTATAACTCTCAAATCCAGCATAGAAATTGATAATGCAATTGAATCATTCACAAAATTAATCCAAAAAGCGTCATTAGACTCATCTCCAGAACCTTCTACCACTAAACCATATAAAATTAATCTTCCCCACCACATTCAACAACTCCTCTCGGAAAAAAGACAAGCCCGTAACCGATGACAAAGAACTAGAATGCTGAGTGACAAAAAAACACTTAATCAATTATCTAATTCCCTCAAAAACATTTTTAAAAAATACAACTCAGATAAATATCAGTCATATATTGTGTTTCTCTCAAACAATAAAAACTCTATTTGGAAAAGTACTAAAAAAATTTTAAATTACCACCAAATTATGCCCCCATTAAGAAATAGTGATAATTCTCTAGTCATATCTAATATTGATAAAGTCAACCTGATAAGTACATATCTAGAGGACAATTTCAAACCACATAACGAAATAAACGATAACGAAAACTCCCTAACTATAGAAAATATACTAAACCAACCTCTACCGATATCCTTTACAGCCAAATACACAACTCCATCAGAGATTATTTTTATTATTAATAAACTACCTTCCAAAAAAGCTCCTGGCCATGACCTTATAACTAATCGTATCCTGAAAAACCTACCCAAAAAAGCTATACTATTCTTAACTCATATCTACAACGCTTCACTGAGACTCATATTTCCCCTCTTATTGGAAAAAATCAAATATAATCCCAATTCTAAAACCAAACAAACCTCCTACATGCTACACATCATATCGCCCTATTAGCCTTCTACCAACCTTTTCCAAAATACTGGAAAAAATCATCCTTAAACGAATATACCCGATTTTAATTCAAAATACTATATTAGTCCAAATACTCAATTTGGGTTTAAATACAAACACTCGACCACGCACCAACTACACCAATTTTTTGATGTCATAGCATCAGCCTTTGAAAAAAAACATTACTGTTTAGGGGTATTCCTTGACGTGGCTCAAGCGTTTGACCGTGTCTGGCACCCGGTTTACTCTACAAACTCAGATTCTTACCAACCACTTACTACCTAATCATTCAATCCTTCTTATGCAATAGGCATTTCAGAGTCTCATGCGACGATGCTTTTTCTGAATACCATGCAATTATCGCTGGAGTTCCCCAAGGAAACATCCTTGCTCCAACCCTTTACAATATCTACACCTCAAATATCCCACACAACAATAACACTACCTTTGGAACCTTCGCAGATGATATTGGTATTATCGCCTCTGATACAAACCTTGAAACCGCATCATTTCTACTACAAACCCACCTTAACCAACTCCAAGAGTGGTTTCTAAAGTGGAGAATAAAAATAAACGAATTCAAATCGTCTCACATAACTTTTGCTTTACGCCCCCGTGACTGCCCCCCAATCTACATCAATGACAGATAAGTACCGTTTGAACTGACAGTAAAATATCTAGGGATGCATCTGAATAGACGTCTCACGTGGACAACTCACATCAAAACAAAAAGAAAATTATTAAATCACAGACTACATCAACTGTGTCCTTTATTAAAATCCAACTTACCAATTCAGAAAAAAATACTAATATACAAACTACTCCTATAGCTACTTATGGAATCCACTTTTGGGGAGCTGCCAAAAATTCCAACTTAAAAAATCTACAAGCATTTCAATCAATATCCCTCAGAATAATAACCAATGCCCCCTGGTATGTAAGTAATTTAACCCTCCATAATGACCTTAACATATCACCCATCTCTGATCAAGCCTCAAAATTATATAAACGTTTTCACAAAAAACTACTCCATTACTCAAACCCCTTCATCGCCAATCTATCCACCATTGATTTACCCGGTACAACTCGAAGATTAAAAAGAAAATGGTCCAGAGACCTCTTATCATAAAAAAAAAAAAAAAAACAAGTAATGGTCTATAAACCTGAACTATGACTATTACTTAGTTTTTTTAGTGTATTCTTTTTTCATTAATGTTTTTCTTTTCTACCTAAACTAACTGAAGAGTAATACCATTGGGTTTTTTTTTCTCTTATCACGCGAACTCATGTCAAAAACTCTAATTTACTCAAATTTACTTATTGTATTTATTAAATATAGATTATAAATAAACATTTAAAAAAAAAAAAAAAAAGATACGTTCGCGGTATTTTGTGTCGCCAACACTGTGTGGAGCAGGTTAAACCCGCAATTAATATGGTTATCTTTCTAATAATATTGTATCATGAACACACATACAACTATAGCGTACAAGTATTTTTAGAATCGGAATATATTGTTATGTTCATTTTTCAAATATAAATTCACAGTTCACCTCATGGTTTTAAATAATATTCGATTTTGATTTGATGATCTTTTTTTTTTTTTTTGTTGACGTGCGTATTAAATCTATTTCATAATTATCATATCTTTTAGAACATTAATTTCTTATGGTAATCTAATTCGCGCCAGCGCCCCCATAGCACGACATGGCTCCGGGTATACTCGCCAAAAGTTATAATTTTTTTTTAAATTCCCCTTTGTTCGGGCACCGACCAAAGGGGGGTATCGTTGCAATCTACGTGTCGTCGGAAACTTTATCGCGGTGTCCGGGCGTGGTGTACGGCACCTCGCCGTTTTTTTTGCAAAGTATCGTTTTCTGTTCGGTCCGTTCGAATGAGCCGTCGTTACCTTGGCCTATAGCCTAGGAGCGCCGCGGCCGGCAGAACTATTGAATTTTTTTTTTTTTTTTTGTTGATATAATTCCTATAAGCGAATTTAATTTACCATCTACTAGAATTTATACGCTTATGATTGTACACGCTGTATATTTTATAATGTAACGAAAATAATACACGTAAACTTGGTCATGATACTTTACCGCGTAAAGGTGTCCAACGCGCGACCGGCCGCGTCAAAATGTCGTCGGCAATAGTATTTTATTCGCGAGACGATGGACTTTTTGTCGAATCCGTTCGGTAATATCCAGTGTTGTATTACGGTTCACACGTGCAATATAAAATAATCCACCCATTTTGTTGAGCGTTTAAACGCGAAAATAATATTTAATTTTTTTCCGGTTGTCCTACTAGCAAATTTAAAATTCGACTATTATCACACAAAACGCACAGTATGTAATTATTATAAGTTTTACGCGTCGCACTACAACAGAAATTGACGTACTACTGACGCGGTTCACAACCAAGTCGCCGCGACCGGTCACGCACGTGACACCAGTCGGTTATCAGCGATCGAAAATTGTAATCGGTCGCTCACTGGGCACCATACCTTAAACGAGGTTCTTACACAGAGTGTAATACTCACTTAAGAGAATTAAAATTAAATCTAGTTGTTATATAATTTGACTTTTATACTATTTTAAACATTTAAAAATAATTTGTTCACGATGTATATGAGCAAAATAAAACAGTATTGTAGAGGTACCCGGCGTCGGTACGTGATACGAGTGACTCGAAAGTTTTGATTTTTGGCGCGTTACTACGGTCAACGTGACTCATAATAACTCATAATATTTCTCCGTGTCCGTGGCATTCAACATTAATATGTTCGTACTGATTTCTCAAATATATTAATTTGTCATTTTGAACAGTCAATTTTCCATCCACGGTGTATAAACGTGTTAAAGAAACCAAATAGGAATAATAATATTGAACTTGTTTATAGATTTAGCTGAATGCATGATTCAAAATGACGATGAAATTAATTCAAGTAATTATTACAATTTATCAATTAGTTAATAATAATTTTAAACTTCCATATTAATTAATTTAGAGTCTAGATTTATATGCACTAAAAGTTGCATACATATAATTTTGCACAAATATGATATTGGATACATCAAAACATTTAAATATACAATAAATATAAATGAAATCATTTAAATTAGGTTATAATATGTTTTATGCACCATTAGTTATTTAAAAAAAATTACTCCAAAGTGAACTATATGATGAAATATTACTAAAATTGATTAATTATTAATTACATTAAACATAAAGTTGGTTAATGACAAAGTAATTCAATTTATTATTATTAAAATTTTAAAGTAGTTTTCTTCGATTAACTTTTGATTATTACTGATATGCATAAAACATTTATAAACAATCTAAGGAAAATAAATCTGTCATAGTGCTACTCAATCATGATGCGAATCAAGTGTTAATTAGAGAAAATTAAAGTCCCTTTAATAATTATTCAATACCATATTAATTATCATTCAGATGTCAGTTAAAATGTTGTTTGATTGTAAGCTTACGACCCTTAACACCAGTCAATCAATTTCCGATAATAATTACAAATAATTCTTTGTCTCAAATTTAGTTTAATTTATTAAAAATGTATGTTTGTTTATTATTGACCGTAATTCAGTACTACAGTCAACTGAATGTATGTATGTCATTATTCATTAACATACACACCATTCCAGTTGGTTTACTGAATGTATATAAATACATTTATTATAATAATCATTTAAAAACAAATCTATTCCGGGTTATTCTTTAGCAGATACAAGATCAATGACAAGTTTGAAAAAATACATTTTTGATTAATTAAAACAATATAAGACAACTTAAATGAGTATCAATATAATGTAAAAATAAATGTTTAAATAATATTTTATTTTCAACAAATACCTTTTACAACCAGTGTCGTTCTTTGAAAGAACTCTAAAAACTAATTTACATTTTGCATATAATACATTTTGGATCTTAAAAAAAAAAAAAAAATTAATTAATAAATAAGATGCCTTTTGTTTTGAAAAAATACAAATTACTATTTGTAATTAATAATTCCAACAAAAAAATTACAAATCGCCTGTATACTAAAAATACATTATAAACTCGCATCAAAATGATATGTTTCTATAAAAATAATATCTAAATTACTTGCAAATAGCAATATTTGGCATAACCTAGCAACCAAAACACATTTTAAAAGTTTGACTTTGCTTGAATTAGTGTTATACTCAGACACAGTATAGTCTAATGTTTTGATAAAAATAAGTTCGAAAAGATAATTTTTATTGTGACTTAAAGTCATGCACCTTGTTCAAAAGTCATGAACAAGAGCACTCAGTACTGTTTTTTATAAATCGAACCACAATTGAGCATCCATTTCTCCTCTAAATGTTTCCCTGTGAGTGTAATAATTGAACTAAAAAAACGAGAGGAAAAAGAAAAATTCTTCACACATTCAAATGCAATTATTTATATTTGTTTAATTGTTTCATAGGTTGAGTTAATTCATTATTGATGATGCCATTATGTCTGGTCATGAATCAACAAGCAGAATCGTTTGTACTCAACCTAAGACAATAAGTAAAATATCAGTGGCAGAACGTGTTGCTGGTGAAAGGGCTGAGCGTATTTGAGAAGGTAATGTCAGTTATAAAATAAGACTGGAAAGGTAAGATAAAAATATTATAAATAGACTACAATGCTGTTCGGCTCCAAACATTTTCGGGTATTTAACCTGTTCCCTAATAATTCAAATTTCAAAATTTCTTCAATTAAATACTGGCCACCCAATTTGTCACTACACCACTGTCAGTGAAAATACATAAAAATATTTATTATCATACATAAGGAATTACAAATTCATGAAATAAATCGCCATTCATTATTTCTGTACAACTATTTTATGAAAATACCTAAACCTGTTGAGAATGATTGTTATTTTAAAAATAAGTACACATTGTAAAACGACATGTTAAGAAACATATTTAAAATATAAATATCTTTGAGGTAAACCTAACCTCTTTGACTGGATATGTAAAACCAGGTATATTCAAAGATGGACATTCATTTGTAGTACTTGGAAAATGTTTCAGTATTTAATGTTGTACTTATTAATATTACTTTGATATTAGGTCTCTGTAATGATAGTAAATAAATGCAAAATGATTTAAATGACATTACTAAAATTAACTGTTATTGATGAAATTTAATGTAATTATTTAATTATAATAATTATGATGCTATTGAGGATAGTTAATGTAAAATCACTAATATTGTCACGTTTATGTATTTCATCAATTATAATGTGCGAGTAATCATTTAAAGTAGAATCTCTTTGGATGTGTTAAAGTAAAATACCCATAGTGCAAAACTGTAAATTCATGTCCCAGTTTTCTAAAAACATACAGTTATAGATTTTATACATTCATAATCATAGTTTTACTTTCCTTTCCAGCCTTATTTGATAACCGACACTACCTTTTCCGATATGCTCAGCCCTTTCGTCAGCAACACATTCTGCCATTGATATTGTACTTATTTTCCTCAGTTGAGTAAAAAAAATTCTGCATGTTGATCCATGACTAGACATAATTGGGCCATTTGGGTAGTTTTACCACAACCTATGAAACAATTATACAAAAATAAATAATTATATTTGAATGAGTATAGTATAAATATAAACAAGAATAATTATAGGTACCAGGCATGTTTCACCACTTATCAAATAACTTGATTATTTCTAATAAATTTTATAATTTCATCCTTTTTCTTATATGAAGGCAATTGTCTTCTTATCTCACACATAGATCTGTAATTAGGATTTATATGCTTAGCTTCAAGTATGTTTTTCAATTAGGCATTTTTCTTTTCATAATTTTGAAATTTTTAAATAATGTAATTGTAATTATTTATTATTGTATATTTTTTATTTTATTCATATAGTTTGTTGGTTTAAAATCTACAAACCATTATGTTGCTTTGAATATAAGCAATAAGTCTTTTTTCCATTCTTTCAGTTACATTATCTAAAATTATTCTTATGAAAATTGTAACCCCCAATTATTTACATCTACTATCCATAATGAAATCAGTGTTATCATGTGTGGTATCTTTGGAAGTTAAATGTTTTGGAGTCCTATAACTTAATTAATTTATAACAATTAACTTTTTCTACAATAATTTAACATATGCACAAAGGTTAAAATTTTATTTTACTTATGATTGCTGTAATCTTTTGTATCCAATTAAGAATTTAGCATAGCACAAGCTTTGATATTTTCATTAGGAATTGACATTTTTTTATACTGCTTTTCCAAGTGAGTAATTCAATTATAAACTTAATAAAAAAATTAAAAAAACTGTACAAATTTAATTGAGTTTAATATTATAACTTTTGACAACTTGATACATCTCATATTTAAGGGGTCGCATTTAGATAATTTTCACCAAATGTTTGTAAAAGCACAATTTATCAACTCGAATATATTCAAATTTACTAGCAAATAAATGTATATATATATACAATATATGTCCATGATTGTGTAATCATGATATAAACTAAATGTATATGAAAAACCAATCCATAGTGATAGTAGTTACCGAAATTTCACAACAAATTAAGAAGAACTTCTGTGTTGCGTGATTCTTTTTATGTTAACATTAATACAATTAAAGTTCGGTTTTTACATTTACTTATCAAAAATTATTCGATATTGTTATCAAAATAAAAACACACTAATATAATGTTAATTTTATCTGTTGTGAAATATAGTTAACTACATTATTATAAATATGGAAAGAATTAAGTTCTGTGCAAAACAGTATTTACAATCAAATTATGAGTGGTAGTATTGTATAGACATGTCTGTATGAAATGACTAATGGCTTAACAAATATTGTTTTTAACGGATATGGTATTTTAAAAAAAATATCATTTTCTTAAGTGTAATAATACACTAATGTTATTTGATACTCTTAACCCATAAAAATCTAAAACTTAGAATAACTATGATTAATCGAATGATAAATATTAGATTCATTGACAATTATTTCAATGAAATTGAGTAAATTAATATATTATTAGCAAAAATCTAACAAGTGATCCTATGTAAAAAAAAAGAACTAAAAATAATAATTTGACCTGAATATTATAATTTTAATTCTGAACTGCGATTAATATTTAAAATTTTTTTTGACACGATATTGAACACAAATATTCAAAGCAAATAATCAATGCATTATGTTGTGATATTCAAAACAATGTCTTATATTTATCCTTTGTATCACACTTTTTTTTTTATATTTTATATAAAACAAACTTTTGGTGATTGGACTTTTGGTCAACCCATAGCATTTCTTCATAGTCTTTCTTACTTGCGAGCATTCCGAGCATACCACAATCCCGAAGTTAAATTAATAACACACGATTTGTTGAATAAGATATATCTAATTAAATAAAGTCAAAATTAACTACAGATTTCTCGTCCTCGTGTGGCGGATATGATGTTTTTGGTTTCCGGCCAGCCAAAATGAAATCGTCGTCTCCACTACTTTTTGATAATTTTGGTCTGAAATAACATGTTATATTATTTTTAAGCAAAATAGTACAATTTTCGAAAACCGCATTGTTAAAATCATTTAAAAAAAAACCCTCGGTCGAATTCTCAATGTGTATTATACGCGCACTACAAATTGATTGAGCGACGGAGACCGGCGGACTGTAGCAATACCCGACGCGCTTGAGCAGCGCAAATCCGTCGTCGGCGACCTACGATAACCGACTTACTTATCACAAAATATATATTAATTAACAATAATATTACCACACGACTTTTATCGTTTGTTTGAAACCTTTCGCTTCGTATTACTTGAAAGACTTTTTACGTCTGGCTGATATGCTGTTGCTTGCAAGGTAATATCTGGTTAATCTTTGTTTATATTCATCTTCAACTGCTGTGTCTGATGGAGGGACAGTATGGTTCGTCTCGCGAGCATCCAGTCCCGTCATTCACTCGAGTTCTTTTGTGTCTGCCATCTTGAACGGGAAGTCTCTCATCCTCCTTCCTCTTATCTACCTTTTCGCATCACTTGTGCTTCTTGTCCTTGTTTCAACCGTTGATAACACCTGCATCCCAGACTCCTGAATCAACCTTTCCATCTCTTCTACCTCCTTATCATCTGATACGTCTAACCTTATGAAGCTTGGGTCTTCATCAGACGGGCATTCCGGGGCGGCGCCAGGCTCAATGTAGCATGATCGGGATCTTGTTCTGGACCTGCGGCGCGGTGTGTCGCTTCTTCTTGCGTCTATCCTCGGTCTCCTTTCACTTTCTTCTCTTGCTTTCCTTTCTTTGGTCGTCTCTTTCTTTTCTGTTGGCTTTCCCACGGTGTTGCGTTAGGTTGATCGATATTAATTTATTATATGGTAACAGATAAATTATTTAAATAGCTAATAAAATACAATAGATATTATACGAGTTATAAAATCTAATACTAAAAACAATATAATAATATCATTACATCTGTTTTCTGGTCTTCCGGCAAACTCGGAGATTTCTCTATGATTCGTTTCAAAACGCCGTTTGATAGGAAATGTTAGAGATACAATAACTCCACAGACCGCATCGACTTTTATCTTCATGTTTAATGAAGCCACAATCGATTGTCCGTGATGTTAAACAATTTTGAACATCCTGTAATTATTGTTTGTAAAGTTTTGTATAAAAATGAGTATTAATAAGAAAACTCGAACGATAAAACTGATTAGATATTAACTTGCTCGTATTTCATGACACAGTGTCCCAGTACAAAATAATATTATTAAATTACAGTTCAGAAATTATACAATCTATACATAAAAAAAAAAAAAAATAGTATAATAAGCATGACAGATGTTTTTTAAAATTAAATGTGGCGGTTTGAGTGACTCAAGGAGGGAAGGTGCACTTCGGCTTGAATTTAGTACATATTAAAAACAATGATAACAATACCGTCGTTGTGAAGTATAGATTATTAATAAATGTGCAATCGAAAATTCAGTTTTGTTGATTAAATGTTACCTAAATACCTATAAATATATATATATATATATGTATGGACACATGCGAGTTTGTAGTTGCGATATTTACGTGGGTTTTTTGCAAAATGTTCCGCGTTGTCTGGAGAAGGTTTATAGCTACTGAAATCCTCACCTAGACTAACCCCTATTCGGTTTTTAGGTATTATTAGTACAAAAATCGAATTATTTTAGTTTATTAATGAACCCATTAATAAACCTTGATAACATGGATGAAAAAAAAACTGTTATTCATTATTAAAGTGCAATCGCTTTGCTGTGTTAATCTATGATAGTAACGAATCTGTGGCATCTATGGTAATAGGTGAAAACACGTAAAATCATTAGCTTTGTTTGTGTACGACAACAGACAACAAAACAAAAAAATGTCGTACATCATAAAGCATTGCAATGGACGAAATGATTATGTCACAGCAAAAATAAATAAATAAATAATTGTTTGATATGAAATTCTGACTTAAATTATTTATGTTGATTAGCAGATGAAATGACAAAATAGAACATATTTAGTCTGCCGAAAGTGGACTGTTCACTTTCCACCTATTTATTTTTAAATAGTGACGTGGGCTGGACAAAAATACATAATGATCTAGTAATAGCAATATCTAGCAATAGCAAAGCGTTGCCGGGTCAACTAATCTCTCTTAAAAGAGTACTTTCTTGCCCGTAACAAACTCAATCTAATAATAATAACAGCTGTTCATATTTTCCATCTGTGTTGCCAAGGTAAACCGGAAATTGAATTTCGGCCAGCATCCCTTTAGAGGATAGATTTTCAAAAATTCTTTCTTATCTTATCCTTACACCATAGGAGATATATACCATCAAAATATCCATTATCTAAGTACATTTTCAGCAATAGCATTGTGTTGAAAATATTACACTCTTTGCACATTTATTACTCCAGGTATAATTTGAAAAATCAAAAATATTAGCTACTACTTCAGCATCTTGCAGCCCGCACTCTTCGAGTCAAATAAATTCGCAATGATATGTAACGTTTGCATTCGTCCATTTAAAGTTGAGTCGCATTAGGAGTACTAAAAGTGTGCTGTGTTTTTTATATTCCCTAACGACACGAGCAAATGATGAAAATTTGTAATAAGCATCTTATCTTTTGATCGAGTAAAATTAAAATTTTTTATTGGCACAGTCAACACCAAGCGAAATAGCCAGTTATAAATAAAGAAAAAAATATTTGAAATATCCGTAAAAAAAAAAAAGAAAATATATAATTTCAAGAAATTAGATACCAGACCTAAGAATATTGTATCTTACGAATTGACTTGTGCATTATATAGGGCTAAATGAAATGTTAAAAATGCCACATATAATTTAGCTTCGACAGCAATTTCGTTAGGAATCGATCCTCAACACCACTGTTGAGTCTGAAACGTCAGCTCCAAGAAATGATTACAATTTAATTAAAGAATTAAAAGTATAGAAATGTCAATAAACAAAGTAGCTGAAGTAGCAATTATGAATTTATTATCTGGACATGTGATATTCAGTGAAATATTGAATGGTTAAAATTGTTAGATAATCAAGTAACTATAGAGGAAAAAGAATAATGTTTTTCTCTTTACTAAAAGAAGGAGAAGTTGAACCTCTGAAGAATACATATCAAGTTGGACGATGACGATTATACCAAACTTGCAATAATTCAAGTTTGTTCAAAATATTTTAAAAACATTTTTTGAAGCACATCACATTTATCGTATAATTTTTTTCATCCAATTGTAATATATACTAATATACCTATTATTTATAATAATGTCATTCTTATGTTCCACAATATTTAGGCAGAACGTTTAAACAGTACACGGCATTTTGCATGAACGCTCCTGGTTGGATGTGTCTGAGGTTAGGAATTTTATATGTTATTTGATCATTGTTCTTGGATTGAGATTTCAATTAAAAATAGTATAACGTACTAAGATATCATAATGATTAAGCATCATTAATCGACCATATTTAACCGGACAAAATATCACCCAAGTAGTAATATACTATATATTAAATATAGTATTGGCAATTATAATATTCGTGTAAATCTATAATATTTTTATTTACATTGTTTAATACATAATTATATTTTAACATTGCAACATATAATTCGCGTGCGACAGCCAACCTGTTCAGTATCAGTTTGGCTTCCTCCGGTATTCTATCGCTTCGTTTTATTTTAAATTAATAAATTCTTATTGTGCCACAAAGATGGTAGGTATATATATATATATATATATATATATATATATATATATATACATAAATATACATAAATATACATAAATATATAAATATATATACATATATATATACATAAATATATAAATATATATTTATACGTATATATACAAATATATACATATATATACATAAATATATAAATATATATATATATATATACTTAAATATATATATAAATATATATACATATATATATAATAGAGGTGGGGCAAAAACATTGCAACAAAAATTGCATACAAAAATAATTTATACAGACATGAATGGGGATTATTTTTCAATACAGACAATATAGTAATATTTTCTAGGGAGATTTTTACTTTCTAATCCTTATATATAGATATTATATAACCGCCATAGATGATGTATAAATTGCTGAGTTGAGAAGGGTGGTTATTCGTTATTCGGAAAACTAATTAAATATGTTATCTCATAACCGACCAAAAAAACTATTAAAATACAAAATATTACAATATATACTTGTTTATACAATTTTGTACTAAATAGTTAGGTTTGTTTAACTAACATTGCCGATTACAGGTGCACAGATTCGTACAACGAAAAAACAAAACAGGAAATCTTAACGTCGATGATCAAATGGAAATCACTTGAAACCACTCCTAGAATTGCATTATACCACCATATTATCATTTACCACAAAGTCGGGTTTACGATTACCGTGGTGTATTTTCAACATAAAAAGAAAAAAGAATGCCAGAAATAGTCAAACTGATATCCTAATTAAAAACAGCATAATGTAGCACATTCCAATCCAATAAAACAAAACGCTCACTTCACTCACCCACCAGTTATAGATATTTATAATCTGATGTCGTTTCTCCTAGGATACTCCCGTAAATTCGTAATCGATTCGAGTATAAACATTACTTATAACTTAAATCTATACCGATTTTAAGTAGGTACCAGAATAAACAGACAATATTAATACAACTAACTATTTCAATCTTCACCTCATTACAATACAACCGTAAAGTCAATATCATCGACAAGACCAAAAAATCGTTCGTATTCATGAGTAAGACCGATGAACAACCCTCTCACCCTAAATTGGGTAACATGTTTATGATATATAGTATCGGCAATGGCTTTTTAGAAAATTTAAATAAGTATTATTGTTTTATCTTCGCGGAGCCCTATCCTTGACCGGTTTAAGCTTAACCGATTTTAAAAGCTCACTGGTAATTTCTATCCGTTTATAAACGTTATTTATGCTCGACAGTGACGGTGGTGGGGTCACCGCTGCCGGTGGCGACGGCGGTAGAGTTTCTGGTGGCGGTGGTTGCCACGGTAGAGTCGCTGGTAATGTCGTCGTCGGCGTCGGAACTTGGTCGTATAGTTGCACCGACGGGGTACTCATCGGGGGCAGCGATGAATACGGTACGGCTGGCATGGACGTTTGTGACTGGTATGTTGTGTATGGCGTCGGCTGGGTTTGTATTGTGGCCGGGTGCGGTGATTGAGTCGGGACTGGTGACGGCGGCACCGAATAGTTGTACGAAATTCCGTTCGGGGTCGTCCAGCAGTTCCCCCCGGGTTCGCCGTATTGGTATTCGTACGGCAATGTTCGGTTGTAACTGTTATCGCAATGCTCCGTTGTCCCTGTAATCGTAAAATCAAATTGTAATAACGGCCTAACAACCCTAACCGATATTGCGTTATTACTCACTCTGATCGTTGATACGGTCCTTCAAGCGTTTGTACTTCAGTTTTATTTCTTTCATATTTTCGGATAATAGATCTTTTTACAGAAAATTTTTTAATTATATTTTAATCATTAAAATTGGCGATTGATATTTACCAGTATACAAAGAAAAAAAAACGATTATATTATTACCGTATCGACATTCCATTATCACTAGCCGTCTATCGGTATCGATGTTCGGTCTAAGACCGTCTGAAACAACTAAATATTATCGTTTGTATACGTTATGTTATAATCGATCAGCAATAAAGGAAAATGTTGTAATTGATCTCTTACCGTCCCCTGTTGTTTTACTGTGGTCGTTTTTCTGGTTGTTTTGCTCGAGTGCGTTTAGCCTATTAAGCATAACTTCAATGACCAAAACCAATGATCTTTCGCGTTCAACAGACGTTTCTGAAATAAATAAAACAAAAGGATATTGGACATACTTTTCACACGAGTTGGCCACTGTTGTAGGTGGATTGTAGGGAAGATCGGTATAGAGATGCAAATTCGAATTACATTTGTCGATTATTCGAAAAATGAATGCAAATATTAGTTTTAAAAAAATGGCCAGAATGTTTTGAACGTTTTGTCAACGCCTAGAAAGGTCTAATATTGATTTTATGTACAGATTTCAGCTCCCTACGGTTATTATCCTCCGAGTTACAACGAAATATTATCGTTTGTATACGTAATGTAATCGATCAGCAATAAACGATAATTGATATCTTATATACCGTAATCCTTCTGCTTGTTCCTCTCGAGTTCGTTAAGCCTATTATTTATTGTTTTTATGGCTAAATTCAACGATTTATTGCATTCTTCAACATAAGGTTCTGAAATGAAAAATATTTACATTAGACATACTTTGCACTATGGGTTGGCCACTGTCGTGTTATGTTTAAAAAAACGATTCTGTGCGAAGTTTCTGTTAATCTTGTTAAGAATTGCTGTAATTTTTAATATTTTCATCGAAATGTACATGTGCACTCATGACGATTATAGAATAGAACTATTGCCCTCAACATTTTACCATTTTCACCATGAAGTACAAAATGATGATACACTTACTCTGTGTACAATTTCCGTGAATTTTTGTTAGGCAAAAATATTTTTATTCAATTTATTCGAGAAAAAAAATATTAAATGTCTCTAAATAGTTACAAAAAATGGCCAGAAAGTATTTAATGTTTTGTCCAAACCTAGAGATGTTTTAAATTTTGTTCAAATTTCAGGTCCCAACGATTATTTTAACCGAGTAATAACTAATGATCAAATCGAATATAATGAAACAATCGCTGTTATTCGACGGTTTTTTGTTTCTTTTTTATCGAGAAAACTATAAAGAAAATCCATAAACTAGTAAATTATTTCAGCAAGTTATATTTTCTACATTTGAAAATCGGATGAGTTTGTCTGGTAATAAAGTTATATACGGAACCAAAGAAAACTCACCGTAGTAATACATTCTCCGCTTAGCTCAGAATCAAAAATATATTAGTTACCTACCAAGAGTTTAAATAAAAATAAAAATAAATAAATATTCTGTAATTTACTTATAATCTCCGTCAGTAAATCTTTAATCCATTTTTTGTATCCACCAGTGCGCTTGATTAACAATAAACCTTTGATTGCGTGGTTAATGTACACTACAATCAGTGACACCGAGACGGCCAATAAAATTTCCTTAATCGTAGTTGCCATCTTTGTTTCGTAATTGGTCACAGGACAATTAGTTAACAACTGTTTGAGTAGCTTGCAAATATCGATGACGAGTGAATTATTGGACATTTACGAATGAATATTTATTAGTTACGTCGAATCGAAAACGGTTACCACGTGAACGACGATATAATATTATTATTATATGTGGCCAGAAATACAAATATATTATAATATTTAATACTTTTACCGAACCGTATTATATATACGTTTTATAAATAATATAAAAAATCATAATCTAATTATGCACGGTGTAGATGTCAGGGGCAGGGGGAACATAATCTAATGGGCATATATAGTAAAATCATTTATTTTAAAAATTAAAAACAAGACAAGACAATTTTATTTTATAAAAATAAAAATAAAATAGGTGCCTATTTTACGAAGATTTTTAATTATTCAATTTAAAAAAAAAAAAAAAAAATTAGGAGTGTTATTTTATTTAGCTGTGGGAATGGGGTTACGCTACTGTTTGAGACAGCAAAGGAGAATAGATTGTTCCTATGCATATTAGAAGCGATGATTTTTAGTCTTTGTCTAACATAAGCCCAACATACGAATTTTGAAGGGTCAGATTATTAAATTTATCGTTGTTAAGGTTACGTGAATAAGATTTTCCCATATTTATGATTTTGTTCCCTTAAATTCTAAAATGAACTATATAAAAAAAAAAAATAGTGTGATTAAAATATAGAATTAAACATCAGAAACAATCGTCTAAATTTCTAATACAGAAGGAAAATTATTAAATTATTTTGAAATATCCCTAAAAAAACAAAACAAAATATATAATTTCAAGAAATTTAATACCAGACCTAAGAATATTGTATCTTATGAATTGACTTGTGCATTATCTATGGCTAAATGAAGTGCTAAAATGCCACATATAATTTAGCTTCGACAGCAATTTCGTCAGGAATCGATCCTCAATACCACTGTTGAGTCTGCAATGTCAGCTTCAATAAATGATTACAATTTAATTAAAGAATCAAAAGTATAGAAATGTCAAAAAAAAAAGTAGCTGAAGTAGCAATTATGAATTTATTATCTGGACATGTGATATTCAGTGAAATATTGAATGGTTAAAATTGTTAGATAATCAAGTAACTATTGAGGAAAAAGAATCAATGTTTTTCTCTTTACTAAAAGAAGGAGAAGTTGAACCTCTGAAGCATATCAAGTTGGACGATGACGATTATACCAAACTTGCAATTATTCAAGTTTGTTCAAAATATTTTCAAACATTTTTTGAAGCACATCACATTTATCGTATAATTTTTTTCATCCAATTGTATTATATACTAACTAGCTGAATAACTCGGCTTTGCCCGTGTACAGTTTTTTTGTGTAATCTACTATAACATTTATTTTATCAGTTTTTATATTTATTACAGGCTGCTTTTAGTTTATTTTAGGTTGCCCATGTATTGTAAAAATCAGAAGTCAGCAAAAAATTTTTTTAATATTTTGAAGACAAATTGTAAGATACAATTCTAATCGACAAAATGTTGAAATAAAAAATACCCAAAAAATTATAACTTTCTGTAATAATACATTATGGTGTTATAAAAACCCACCAATTTTTGTATTGACATATTTTGTTTATCTCAATACCTCTTTATAAACAGTATTTTTGGTACTGCCTTTTGGGGCTAAAATAACCAAACTACTGGCAGAGCTCACTCTAGAACATGCGACATAGAACTGTCCATGTGAAAAACATTCTTTTCTCAAGTCAATCCCTGCCATGCTCAATGATTGTCCTTGAGACTTATTAATAGTCATAGCAAAGCAAACTTTGAGTGGGAATTGTATTCTTTTAAACTCAAAGGGATAATCAGTTGGAATTAACGTTATTCTTGGGATTAAAACTATATCTCCTCTAGCACACCCAGTGATAACTATAGCTTCTATTACATTTTTGTGCAGAGCTTTAACTTGTAATGTAGTTTCATTACACAATTTAGGTGTATTAAGATTTCTTAATAACATTATAGGTGCTCCAATTTTAAGGATAAGTTTATGTGATGGAAGACCAGAAGGACTCAGAGTATTAAGAAATTCTAAAGGGTAATGGACAGCATCATCTGATTGGATCACCGAATCAAAAGATTTATATTCAACAGCTTTTTCATTAAATGCCTTTAGTAGAATTTCATTGATTTCGGCTGCCTTGTCGTTCTTTGGAGTTAAGATGGCTCGCTCGCACAACCATTCGATGGGTATCATCTTGATATTTATTATATCTGGGTAAATTCTGGAAGTTAGTTCTGATAAAGAGCTAACAACTGTACACTAATTTTAGGGAATAGTGATCCCACCTTCCAATGAAGGGAAATTTCCGTCTCCTATTTTAAGTAACATCTCAGCGAAAATCCCAGCAGATGTGTCATATTTCACATGAACCCTCATATTTTTATGAAGTGCAACTTTCTGGATATGTGGCCACAAGTACGAAGCTTTTAGACATGAATTTACTTCATCAGCTCTTGTACCCCTAGGTATAACTAACCCTTTAAAATGCAAATTTCGAAAAATACTTTCTTAGTGCGCCTATACATAGTAATAAGTACATTTACTGAAAATTTCATATCCATAGCTTCAGCAGTTCCGGCTAGGCGATGATGAATCACCCAGGACAAGTCTTTTTATATATACACATATACCTAATATCTATAATAATGTCATTCTTATGTTCCACAATGTTTGGGCAGAACGTTTAAACAGTACACGGCATTTTGCATGAACGCTGCTGGTTGGATGTGTTTGAGGTTAGGAATTTTATATGTAATTTGATCATTGTTCCTAGATTGAGATTTCAATTAAAAATAGTATAACGTACTAAGATATCATAATGATTAAGCATCATTAATCGACCATATTTAACCGGTCAACATATCACCCAAGTAGCAATATACTATATATTAAATATAGTATTGGAAATTATAATATTCGTGTAAATATATAATATTTTTATTTACATTGTTTAATACATAATTATGTTTTAACATTGCAACATATAGTTTGTGTGCGACAGACAACCTGTTCAGCATCAGTTTTGCTTGCTCCGGTATTCTATCGTTTCGTTTTATTTTAAATAAATAAATGCTTATTGTGCCTCAAAGATTGTATATATATATAATAAAGGTAGGGTAAAAACATTGCAACAAATATTGCATACAATTAGAATTTATACAGACATGAATGGAGATTATTTTTTAATACAGACAATATAGTAATATTTTTTAGGAAATTTTTACTTTGTTATCCATATATTTAGCTATTATATAACTGCCATAGATGATGTATAAATTGCTGAGTTGAGATGGGTAGTTATTCGTTATTCGAAAACTAATTGAATATGTTATTTCATAACCGACCAAAAAAACAATTAAAATACAAAAAATTAGAATATAAACTTGTTTATACAATTTTGTACTAAATAGTTAGGTATGTTTAACTAACATTGCCGATTACAGGTGCACAGATTCGTACAACGAAAAAAACAAAAGAGGAAATCTTAACGTCGATGATCAAATGGAAATCACTTGAAACCACTCCTGGAATTGCATTATACCACCACATTATCATTTACCACAAAGTCGGAATTACGATTAACGTGGTGTATTTTCAACACACAAAAAAAAAAGGATGCCAGAAATAGTCAAACTGATATCCTAATTGAAAACAGACTAATGTTGCACATTCCAATCCAATAAAACAAAACGCTCACTTCACTCACCCAACAGTTATAGATATTTATAATCTGCTGCCGTTTCTCCTAGGATGCTCCCGTAAATTCATAATCGATTCGAGTATAAACATTACTTATAACTTAAATCTATACCGATTTTAAGTAGGTACCAGAATAAACGGACAATATTAATACCACTAACTATTTCAATCTTCACCTCACTACAATACAACCGAAAAGTCAATATCATCGACAATACCAAAAAATCGTTTGTATTCAAGATTAAGACCGATGAACAACCCTCCCACTCTAAATTGGGTAACAATGCATATGATATATAGTAATCGGCAATGGCTTTTTAGAAAATTTAAATAAGTATTATTGTTTTATCTTCGCAGAGCCATATCCTTGACCGGTTTAAGCTTAACCGATTTTAAAAGCTCACTGGTAATTTCTATCCGTTTATAAACGTTATTTATGCTCGACAGTGACGGTGGTGGGGTCACCGCTGCCGGTGGTGACGGCGGTAGAGTTTCTGGTGGCGGTGGTGGCGACGGTAGAGTCGCTGGTAATGTCGTCGGCGTCGGAACTTGGTCGTATAGTTGCACCGACGGGGTACTCATCGGGGGCAGCGATGAATACGGTACGGCTGGCATGGACGTTTGTGACTGGTATGTTGTGTATGGCGTCGGCTGGGTTTGTATTGTGGCCGGGTGCGGTGATTGAGTCGGGACTGGTGACGGCGGCACCGAATAGTTGTACGAAATTCCGTTCGGGGTCGTCCAGCAGTTCCCCCCGGGTTCGCCGTATTGGTATTCGTACGGCAATGTTCGGTTGTAACTGTTATCGCAATGCTCCGTTGTCCCTGTAATCGTAAAATCAAATTGTAATAACGGCCTAACAACCCTAACCGATATTGCGTTATTACTCACTCTGATCGTTGATACGGTCCTTCAAGCGTTTGTACTTCAGTTTTATTTCTTTCATATTTTCGGATAATAGACCTTTTTACAGAAAATTTTTTAATTATATTTCGTTCATTAAAATTGGCTATTGATATTTACCAGTATACAAAGAAAAAAAAACGATTATATTATTACCGTATCGACATTCCATTATCACTAGCCTTCTATCGGTATCGATGTTCGGTCTGAGACCGTCTGAAACAACGAAATATTATCGTTTGTATACTTTATGTTATAATCGATCAGCAATAAAGGAAAATATTGTAATTGATCTCTTACCGTCCCCTGTTGTTTTACTGTGGTCGTTTTTCTGGTTGTTTTGCTCGAGTGCGTTTAGCCTATTAAGCATAACTTCAATGACCAAAACCAATGATCTTTCGCGTTCAACAGACGTTTCTGAAATAAATAAAACAAAAGGACATTGGACATACTTTTCACACGAGTTGGCCACTGTTGTAGGTGGATTGTAGGGAAGATCGGTATAGAGATGCAAATTCGAATTACATTTGTCGATTATTCGAAAAATGAATGCAAATATTAGTTTTAAAAAAATGGCCAGAATGTTTTGAACGTTTTGTCAACGCCTAGAAAGGTCTAATATTGATTTTATGTACAGATTTCAGCTCCCTACGATTATTATCCTCCGAGTTACAACGAAATATTATCGTTTGTATACGTAATGTAATCGATCAGCAATAAACGATAATTGATATCTTATATACCGTAATCCTTCTGCTTGTTCCTCTCGTGTTCGTTAAGCCTATTATTTATTGTTTTTATGGCCAAATTCAACGATTTATTGCATTCTTCAACATAAGGTTCTGAAATGAAAAATATTTACATTAGACATACTTTGCACTATGGGTTTGCCACTGTTGTGTTAAGTTTAAAAAACGATTCTGTGCGAAGTTTCTGTTAATCTTGTTAAGAATTGCTGTAATTTTTAATATTTTCATCGAAATGTACATGTGCACTCATGACGATTATAGAGTAGAACTATTGCCCTCAACATTTTACCATTTTCACCATGAAGTACAAAATGATGATAAACTTACTCTGTGTACAATTTCCGTGAATTTTTGTTAGGCAAAAATATTTTTATTCAATTTATTCGAGAAAAAAAATACTAAATGTCTCTAAATAGTTACAAAAAATAGCCAGAAAGTATTTAATGTTTTGTCCAAACCTAGAGATGTTTTAAATTTTGTACAAATTTCAGGTCCCAGCGATTATTTTAACAGACTAATGAAAAAATCGAAAATAATAAAATCATGGCCGTTATTCGTCGGTTTTTTGTTTCCTTTTTATCGAGAAAACTATAAAGAAAATCCATAAACTAGTAAATTATTTCAGCAAGGTATATTTTCTACATTTGAAAATTGGATGAGTTTGTCTGGTAATAAAGTTTTATACGGAACCAAAGAAAACTCACCGTAGTAATACATTCTCTGCTTAGCTCAGAATCAAAAATATATTAGTTGCCTACCAAGAGTATAAATAAAAATAAAAATAAATAAATATTCTGTAATTTACTTATAACTATCTCCATCAGTAAATCTTTAATCCATTTTTTGTATCCACCAGTGCGCTTGATTAACAATAAACCTTTGATTGCGTGGTTAATGTACACTACAATCAGTGACACCGAGACGGCCAATAAAATTTCCTTAATCGTAGTTGCCATCTTTGTTTCGTAATTGGTCACAGGACAATTAGTTAACAACTGTTTGAGTAGCTTGCAAATATCGATGACGAGTGAATTATTGGACATTTACGAATGAATATTTATTAGTTACGTCGAATCGAAAACGGTTACCACGTGAACGACGATATAATATTATTATTATATGTGGCCAGAAATACAAATATATTATAATATTTAATACTTTTACTGAACCGTATTATATATACGTTTTATAAATAATATACAAAATCATAATCTAATTATGCACGGTGTAGATGTCAGGGGCAGGGGGAACATAATCTAATGGGCATATATAGTAAAATCATTTATTTTAAAAATTAAAAACAAGACAAGACATTTTTATTTTATAAAAATAAAAATAAAATAGGTGCCTATTTTACGAAGATTTTTAATTATTCAATTTAAAAAAAAAAAAAAAAAAAATTAGGAGTTTTATTTTATTTAGCCGTGGGTAAGGGGGTTACGCCACTCTCTGAGGCAGCAAAAGCGGATAGATTGTTCTTATGCATATTACAAGCGATGATTTTTAGTCTTTGTTTAACATAAGCCCAACATACTAATTTTGAAGGGCCAGATTCTTAAATTTATCGTTTTTTAGTTTACGTGAATACTACTTTCCCATATTTATGATTTTGTTCCTTTAAATTCTAAAAAGAACTATATAAAAAAAAAAGTGTGATTATAAAATAGAATTAAACATCAGTAACAACAATCGTCTTAATTTCTAATACAGAAGGTAAATCATCAATTCCAATATCTTTAGCCTATAGAGATATATGAATCACTAGACGCTGTAGTGCCGCAGACATTGTAAACCAAGTTCTTATTTGTTCATATGGGTTCGAGAATTGTATATTCAAAAAAATAAGCTTAGAAAATTTAAAATTATTTAAATTAAGATAGTTTTTAAAAAACTGAACGAACACGAGAAGTGAACTGTGTAACGTAAAAAATAAATTAAATATATTTATAGTTCTGTGTCGATGCTCGATGTACACACACGGTGGAGCGCTCGTCCGTACTTTCTTCGATTTCAATATATATGTTATATTTTATTTATTTATTTTTATTTTTTTTTCCTCTTCTCCTGGCGCTGTTCGCACATCAATGTCTTAGTTAAAATATTAAATATCTCCACTTGTCTTAGTTATTACTAAATTAAGTGAAAGAGTGAATGGGTATTTGTTCATTTTATGTTACTTTATTTCATCTTATTTTAAATAAATATTACAATGCTGTGCTGGCAATTGCGAATCGATCTTATCTGAAGGCCAAGCCTATAAGTAACTACCGATATGGACTGTCTCATAAATGTCTATCAATAATGATGTCCAAAATAAAACCGTCACTCCTATCCGTCTTATCAACATGAAAGGCAAAAACTCATTAACGGCCAGTCCACGTTCTATAAATGACCTAGATAACGACTGGGAAGTTAAAAATAATAAGAACCAAAACAAAAGGAATATCTCTACGTCATCAAGTGCAAGTATGAATTCACCAACACTACTGAAAAATAAAAAACAAAAAAACCACTATTTGTAACTACTAATCGTTTTGAAGTTCTATCTAAAAATGATGACGAAGTTTTCGGTACTACGCCACAAGCAACAACAACCAACGAAGTTACTCCGGACGATCTAATTAAACCTCCACCTCCAATTTTCATCAGAGGTGTATTAGAATTTAAAGATCTTTGTAATGAAATAAGCAAACTTATTGGCAAAGATAAATTCTTCTGTAAATCTTCTACGGATCAATTAAAAATCCAAACTGCAACTCCAGAGGCATACAGATTACTAGTTCATTATCTTAAAAATAACAATGCTCAATTTCATATGTACCAGCAAACACAAGATAAATTTATCAGAGTAGTAATTAGAAATATTCACCCGTCCACTGATATCAATGAAATTAAAAAAGAATTAACTGAATTATCATTTGTTGTTAAACGAGTGACCAATGTTTTACATAAAACAACTAAACTTCCTCTACCCTTATTCTTTGTGGACTTAGAAAAATCTGAAAAGTCACTGGAAATTTTCCAATTACCCTCACTTCTATATACGAAAATCAAAGTTGAGGAGCCTTATAAGCCAAGAACAATATCTCAGTGTCAAAATTGCCAAGACTATGGACACACTCGTTCATACTGCGGATACCCTCCTCGCTGCGTCCGTTGTGGAAACTCACATCTAACTTCAGACTGCACCAAACCAAGGGACAGCCCAGCCAAATGTGCCCTGTGCTCGGGCAGCCACCCTGCCAACTACCGTGGATGCAATGTCTTTAAGGAACTCCAACGACGAAACAAGCCCAACAACAAAAGTAAATTTCTTCATGATAATGTTAACTTAAATCTTTCTAACAATAATAATTTCAATGTAAAAGGAAATCACCCATTACCGACAAATAATAATTCCGACACTCACTTCCCTCCTAAAACATATGTCCAAGCTGCATCTAGTGAATCAACTAATACTGGTCACAGTAATCACTCTTCTCCAACGTTAGACATTAACAAAACAATGTCAGATTTTTTTGACAACTTTAAATCATTAATTAATCCCTTAATTGCCCTCCTAACACAAGTAATTTCATCACTTTTAAATAATAAAAATGATAAATAGCTCACCCACCCAAATGTCTCTTATCATTCTCCTTTTTAATGCAAACGGATTAAAAAACCATGTCAACGAATTACAAACTGTTCTATACGAAAAACGTATCGATATTGCGCTAATAACCGAGACACACTTTACCAAATATTCCCAGGTACATATCCCAGGTTATATTACTTACAAGTCAAATCATCCAGACAACACGGCTCATGCTGGTGTTGCCATCAGCATCAAATCTACCCTGTCTTTCTCACCACTACCAAACTTTACCCGTGATTACCTACAATCTTGTGCTGTCACAATTAAGCTAAATAACATACCGATCACTATTGCCTCAATATATTGTCCTCCGAAACACAACATCTCAGATCCTCAGTTCAACGACTACTTCTCAACAATTATCTCCAATTTCATCATTGGTGGTGACATAAATGCGAAACACCAAAGCTGGGGGTGTCGCGCAACCAACCCGCGTGGGAACGTACTCTATAATTTTACCAATGCTAAAAAATACTCGATACTGACTCCACCGGGTCCCACATACTGGCCATCTTCTATACGCAAAAAACCTGATATATTAGATATATTTGTTAGTAAAGTGCCAAGTAATTTATACTGCATCCCGGAAAATATCATAGACCTAAATTCTGACCATTCATCAGTTCTATTAACAGTCAGTGTTTCCTCAACAGCTAAAATTACACCTCCTAAACTTTTTTCTCCACTAACTGACCGTATCAAATTCCATAACTTAATAGAACAAAAGATCAATCTAAAGTTTAAATTAAAGACATATGATGATATTGATAATGCAGTGAACAAATTCACTTCTATCATCCAAACAGCGGCCTGGGAGTCACTGTTAAATTCAAATAGTCCTTGGACTCCCGTAAACCCCTTGCTTCCACAACACATACGCTTGCTAATAGCTGAAAAAAGGAAAGCCAGAGCACGGTATCAAACCTCTCTCCTACTTTCTCATAAAATAACATACAATAAACTGGCCAACTCGCTTAAAAAATACCTTTCAAAATATAAATCAGATATTCTAGAACAAAAATTATCAAATATATCCTCCTCAGACGGCAGCCTTTGGAAAGAAACAAATAAACTTTTACGGTATAAGGCTAGCTTACCACCTTTAACAAAAAATGACGCTACTATTGCGGTAACTGATGAAGATAAAGCCAAAGTTTTCCGTCAACACCTATCTGAAATATTTAAGCCACATCTTGATATCTTTAACCCGATTCTCAGCGCAGAAATAACTCAGTTTCTTGACTCTCCCATGCCTCTTTATCTTCCCGAAAAAAGTTTTACGCCAAACGAAATTAAATATACAATATAGAAGTACTCTCTTAAAAAATCACCCGGTTACGATTTAATTACCGCCGAAGTCGCTAGATGCCTACCGAAAAAAGCTATTCTATTCCTAACCCATTTATTTAATTCAATCTTACGTCTCTCATACTTTCCACTCCTATGGAAATTCTCCAATATAACCCAAACCTGACAAACCACTGGATTTACCTTCATCATACAGGCTAATAAGTCTGTTGCCATTTCTATCAAAAGTATTAGAAAGACTGATACTCAAAAGGCTTTTACCCTACATCGTCACGAATAATATCCTTCCAAACTCTCAATTTGGCTTTCGTTCGGCGCATAGCACAATACATCAAGTACACAGGTTAGTTGACGCAATCTCATTTTCCCTAGAAAAAAAATATTACTGCACATGTGCTTTTCATGATATAAGCCAAGCGTTTAATAGAGTTTGGTACAAAGACCTCTTCAAATTAAAAAATTTCTTTCCCCTCCTTGTACTTACTGCTTAAGTCTTATCTAATAAACCGCCATTTCCAAATCCGGTTCGGATCTTCTGTCTCGGAAATTGAACAAATTTTCGCTGGTGTTCCTCAGGGTGGAATCCTCTCACCCCTTTTATTCAATATCTACACATCAGATCAGCCTGTCTCTCAAAATACTATAGTAGCCGATTACGTGGATGATAAAGCCATAATCTCAATTGACAAAAACCCCCAAATTGCATCTTCGAACCTTCAAATTCATCTGAATTTAATGTCAGAATGGTACAAGAAATGGCGAATTAAACCAAATCAAAATAAATCAGTACATACAACATTCACTTTATATCACTCCCTTTATCCAAATGTTTCTTTAAATAATGTTCCTATCCCAACGTCTAACACAGTCAGATACCTAGGACTCAATTTGGATAAACGCCTTGCTTGGAACGCTCACATCCGTATCAAAAGACTTGCCTTAAATGCCCGACTCCGCAGACTACGTTCCTTGCTTACAAATAATAAACATTCTAAACTAAAAGTTAAAGTTCTTATGTATAAAACACTATTAAAACCAATGTGGACCTACGGTCTTCAATTGTGGGGTTCTGCTAAGGTATCTAATGCCAACAAAATCCAACAGTTCCAGAATATTGCTCTTAGAAAAATTACAAATGCTCCACCTTTTGTGTCAAATTATACCTTACATAAAGACCTCGCAATAAAAACTGTGACAGATGAAGCTGTATTTTTCTACAAACGCTTTCATAACCGCCTACAAACCCATCAAAATCCTTTGATAAAGAGCCTCTACACTCAGACCATTCCTGGAAACCCCGGGCATCGCCTAAAAAGGAGCTGGTGCCGTGACTTGCTATAAATATAAAACGAAGTTCTAGACTCTAGACAGCGTTAATTCCCAGCCAAGTGTCACCAATGGGTGATTTCTTAATTCATAATATTCATGTTTTTTTTTTTTTCTAAATTATAATATCATTTATACTTATTGTGCTACGTTGTACAGATTGTGTATTTCAATTGTATTAAAAAAAAAAAAATATACATATATTTATCTTTTTTCGTATCACGATCAAATGTTTTTTTATAAATAATATTTTTGTTTCCAGTATATTTGTTTTATTTATTGTATCATCTAACGATTATAAACAGTATTGTTTATAGACAAGCGTCTATTGCCTTTTATCAGAATTTTTTTTTAACACAATTACACTAGTACATTAATTTCCTTATTACAGAATCATAACATTAATATTGATTTTGACATAAATAATACAGAATTATAAGATTTTAACCTTTCATAGTAGTCTGTGCCTTTAAATTTAACAATTTTTTAAATTACTTTAATTTAGATTTAAGTTAAGTAGACATATAATTGCGACTTATGTGGACTCAGTCGAACTTATCCATAAATTTTATTTTGAAAGGCGAACATGAACTGTAGAAAAATTAGAGGAATTAGCTTATCCAACACGTATTTAAAATTAAAATTAAAGGGATACATGCAATAAAAATAACTGGATCGTGTAAAATCTGTAAAATGCTAAAGAATTAGCTTATATACACATTATTCTATAATTTTTTTAATAATATTCAGATAAAGTTGGGTTGCGCAGTGTTTAAACAACATATTGTAAAACTTGGTCTGGTTAAGTGGTATACTTGAATATATATTTTTGTTCTTTACAGTAAGTATATAAATATACGTTGAATTTTAGTTTGAATATATCTAACCCTAAATGTTCGTAATATTTATTATGATAAAATTTTATTCCGGAAACAGTATAGCAGTGTATAGATCAGATAGTCTTCTGGTAGAAAGTGTCTAAATAAATAAAAAAAAATAACTACACAACATTGTAAAACTACAAGACCCCTCTTTCTGCTCAGAACCTAAAACGAATAATGTAAAAAATGTAGAATTAAAATTTCTGAATGAATTAATATTTTACATGTATATAAATAAATAATAAATATAATGAAAAAAGTGTAAGAATACCGTAGCTTGTGTATAGGATGAAAAATGTTTTTGTAGTATAATTAAAGACTTGTAAATAATACATACGTACAAATATCTAAAAAAAAATTTAAAAAAATTCCAATATAATATGATGTAATACTATCTACAAAAGACAAAACAAATGTATGATGTAGATTTGTACTTACGTGCATGAATTAAAATTCATGATTTGTAAAAAGGCCATTGGTGGAAGGGTATCTTTATCTTATATGTTCCTGACTAAACTAATTCTATTTTTTAATTGACGATTAGCAAGGCTCTATAGTCTGATTACCCACACATAAAGCTAGGCAAGTTGCCCAATTTTTTTTAATTTGTCGTTCTCGTGTATGAGATATATTATACTTGTCATTCTCAAAAAAAAAAAGACCATAGAAAGTTAAAATTAATATTAACTTATAAATACAATTTCAGGAATATTATCATTTAATAGTTGCATTTTTAAAATTCTCCTTACCAAACGCATAAACGTATATTGTACTCTAATATTTAGATTTTTATTTTAAAAACATTAATTTGTATGGCATTAGAATAAGGAATAAAAATATTAAATTACACTTTTATTATTTCTCTTATAAATTTTATTTTAAATGAGCCAGTTTCAATGCTGCCAGATATATATATTATAATATATTATATATAAAACAAAATAAACACAATCACGAATACATAAAACCATTTTCGTTTACAGCTAAATAATACGAGTAACATACTAAATATAATATTGATATATCAACCAATGCTATCACTAAAATTCTCAATCATTTTAACTAGTTTTATGTTATTGCGTAGGATGTACAAGTACATATTATAGACTTAAAACAACCTTATTATTGCGTACATACAAAAAACACATTTTAAAACTATAAATATGTAATCATCATGTTATGTTATTTATGTAGAAAATTATAATACAATTGTTTACAAGTCACAATAAGTATAAATATTATATAAAAAAAAAAAAAAAATTGTTTTATTTAATTATAATTAAATTATTGATAGTTATAGTTACTATTGCTTAAATCATGTTTGAGGTTAGCAATGCCAATATTTTATTTTTTCTTAAATAAATTTAATATAATTATTAATAGATACAATGCTATTCAAGTGTTTACACAATTGCACGCTAAATTCATTTTTCTAATTTTAAATTGTAAAAAATGAATGGTACAAATATAATTGTTTATATTATATGATCACAATATTATTATAATAATACAGTTTACTAATAGGATTTCTTTTTTAGTAAAAGATAATATTGAATCGTTAATCATTATTAAAATATATTTGAAAAGCCAAATAAAATTAATACTAAGATATAAAATAGTTCTGTTCTTAGTCAATATAAAATTATTTATAAATTTGTGCTTAGTAGTTATTTATTTAATTGTATACGTTTATTTCTCTAAAACTGAACTTATAGAGTGTAATTTTTAATAATTTAAAAGTATAATAAATATATATTGAAATTGTATCACCATAATTTGTTTGTGCATTTACAATTGTGCAAAAATTTTCAAATATTTAAGATTAACGATTCATAAATTTTTAAAAATAAAAATATTAAGATAAGTACAAAAAATGGGTAGGTAACTTATAATAAAATTAAATTTGGGAATACATTTGAAATAAATATTTAAAAATCAAACAAATAATAAATATTTAAAAAAAAAAAAAAATAATAAGGACGGTAATAAAAATGTAGCCATTAAATTATATAAATGGATACGTTTTATATGAAAATAATGTCTCAAACGAAAAAAGATAATTGTAGTTATGTTTTTTTTAAAAAAAAAAATTATATTTATTTATTTTGGAATAGGCAATAGGAAACTAGTTCAACTAGATAAACGCAAATGAAGATCTGCAGAATCATCCATTTCACTCTCTGTTGTATCTACTGATCCAGATCTCTCAGTCTTTGCCATAGTACTGCCATTGTTTACCCACCGTTGTTTCCATGCCTCGAGTCGCATTACCTAATTACACAAAACTATTAGTAAATATTACATATTTACAAGCTGATTTGTCTTTTTATTTAAGCTACTCAACGTTTCAGAATATTAATGAGTTTTATGATTTTAGTTTTACTTTCAATTTTTTTTAAAACTAAGATAATAATTTGGAAAGTATTGAAAGGGTTTAATAAATGAAAATATGATTTAATATAGAATTATAAAAAAAAATGTAATATAATCAATAATTAGTTTTAAATAACGAGAAGTATGTTTAAATATCACTCTGTATAAATACAATTATTAGACAAACAAGCCCGGTAAAATATTATAATAAATATACAAATTAATGAAAGTGATTTATTGTTAAATAAATAAAAACGTGCAAACTTACTGTGTCAGCCTAGCCACTTCCATGGCTCGACGTCGGGCGTGGTCGGTGAGAGCAGCTAAAAACCATTTTTTTTTTTTTTTGGTTAATATAAGCGTGCTGTATAGTGTTATTAATAAAACAAGCAATGACAATAGAAATTGTATTTATATATAATATGCAATATTTTAATTAATTTGGTAGGTTTTAACAAATTTTATTAGAATCTGGTATTATTTTTTATTTAAATACATAGATCAGAGAATATCTAAGTTATTAAATATGAACATATTTATTACACAGGCAACCATATTGACTTGATAAACTTAATAATTATTATGTAAAACTTGATTTTAAAATTTTATGGATTTTATATTGTTTATTAAAAAATAATGGTATAACAATAAACAAAGCAGCTGCAAATATATCTGCTGCATTTAGTGATTCAATAGTTAATTGTTTTGCTACACACTGTATAATAGGTATTATAATAATTAGTGCTTGGATGTTTATAAAATATATTTTTATTCTTTCTATTAATCCAGTTAAATGTTAACTTATATAGAAATAATTTCAAGGTCCGAGTATTGATTATAGTGATTATATCATTATTATTTTGTATGTTTATATTATTGATCGTTTTCGTTTCTATGACTTTGACAAAAAAAGGAATGTTTAACATAATATGTCAAGTGCCTAACAAATTAATTAAACTAGCTATGCTAATTTTCTTAATTGGTATGCAAACTATATTCTATAATAGAATATATAGGTAAAATTGGTATTTTAATAAATATAAGCAGATATATTTTCCCATATAATTAAAATTTAACATGGACATATGAATTTCTTTGTATAAATAATAGATACAAAAATATGTTTGCTTGGTTTATGTTTAGATTTAACAAGAATAACAATTTGATAATTAATAAAAATCTTATTTTACAAAACAATAACCTGTCATTATAATTAATCATATAATTATATATATATTTTTGACAATTACACTAGCACATTAATTTCCTTATTACAGAATCATAACATTAATATTGATTTTGACATAAATAATACAGAATTATAAGATTTTAACCTTTCATAGTAGTCTGTGCATTTAAATTTAACAATTTTTTAAATTACTTTAATTTAGATTTAAGTTAAGTAGACATATAATTGCGACTTATGTGGACTCAGTCGAACTTATCCATAAATCTTATTTTGAAAGGCGAACATGAACTGTAGAAAAGTTAGAGGAATTAGCTTATCCAACACGTATTTAAAATTAAAATTAAAGGGATACATGCAATAAAAATAACTGGATCGTGTAAAATCTGTAAAATGCTAAAGAATTAGCTTATATACACATTATTCTATAACTTTTTTTATAATATTCAGATAAAGTTGGGTTGCGCAGTGTTTAAACAACATATTGTAAAACATGGTCTGGTTAAGTGGTATACTTAAATATATATTTTTGTTCTTTACAGTAAGTATATAAATATACGCTGAGTTTTAGTTTGAATATATCTAACCCTAAATGTTCGTAATATTTATTATGATAAAATTTTATTCCGGAAACAGTATAGCAGTGTATAGATCAGATGAAGTCTTCTGGTAGATTATATATATATATTTGAGAAAAATAATAGTATTTTATGTTTTATTTGATTATATATTTAGCTTATTTTACTTTTAGTTTAAATTATATATTTGTCTATTTTCACAAATTAATTCATTCAGAATATATATATATATATATATCAATTACATAATAAACCTGTTTTATAATCCAATTTTAATTTTAATTAGTTTGTTTAATAAATAAAATCTGCTGATTCATTTTTATTAGATCATAGCATGAAATTCCAAATTAAATTATATTGTTAGGCCGCCACTGGATCAAGTTTCATGAAGCATATAAATGTGGGTGGGTAGACCTTGCTTAATACCTTTTCCTTGGAATATTAAATAACACAATATTTCCCTATTTACAATAACATCCAATAAAAACCAGTTATTAAAATTATGTTAGTAATTAATAAATACCATTAGATTGTAGAATGAATTAAAAGTTTTGTAAATAGTACGAAAAGCCCATCACAAGTTTTTAATGTATTTTACTCAAATGATATCTTTAAGAACTGGAATACTTACTTCAGCTTTGAGATCAGCTACTTTATCTTGAAGTTCTTTAACTTTATCACTATCGTCTAAAGAGTTATTTCTGAGTTCTCCTTCAGTTACCATTTCTTCATTCTGAAATATAAACAGAATAGTTAAGGGATATTTTGTTAACAAATTATTCTGTGGCAAATAAATTGAATTACTTTAACTTCTAATCGGGATATTTTTTGGTTTAATTCAGCAACCATTTGAGCATGTTCAGCCTCTCGAATCCTTGAAGAAATCATGTCATGTTTCATCTATAAAATGTTAATAAATTCTTGTAACATTGGAATAATTTTAAATATATTCATATAAAATATACCTTAGATTCTAAGTCTGTATACTTATGCTGTTGTTCTCGGAGTTTAACCACTAGATCTCTTTGTTTTGTTTCCGCCAATTCTAGCTGTTCGTGCACAGCTTTATTGTCTTCGTCCTGTCTTCTTAACTGATTTCCACTAACTTGAACTTGTGTCTCCAGTTCCATGACCTTTATAATTAAAGCAGTAGTTATTATAATAAACAACAATGTCCTAGCAATAAAGTCAGGTCTCGTTAATCCGAAAGATATAGTAATCCCAACAGGTTTGAGAATTGTTGCATCACTATATTTTGAAACATATTTTTCCGTAGACCCGCACTATAATAGTTAAAATAGTTACGATAGCATATTACACTTGTACAACGTTTAGATGTGATTGAACGAATAGGTCGATTATGTTTGTCAGTTGTGTGTCATACTACATAGTCATTGTTTCACACTGTGTTTGATATTAATTAGTTAAAATTAAGTTTAGATTGCAAGAAAATTGATTTTTTCAAAGTCATAGGTAATCCGAACAAATCGGTAATTCTAACGACCCTTTTTCCCAAACCTAGTCGGATTAACGACACCCTACTGTATATGTTATTTCAATTGGATATATATATATATATATATATATCAATTTTTTTTTCATACATTTTTAGACATATGAATCACTGGAATAAATATTATTGGTAATTGTAATATAACATTTATGATCAAATAGTAATGTTCTATAATTTATACTTTTAATCTTAGTTCTTTCAGCTCAGCTAAAGTCTCCATTTCTCGAAGTTTGGAGGTCATTAAGTCTTCTTCAAGTCTCTGTGTTTCTGCATTGTTCCAATTTAATAAGTTTCCTATTTTTTTGGGTGTTGAATCAGGTGCAGGTGGCGGATCGATTCTTTTTTTTTCTTGTAATTGCCGTTGCCACTGCGTGTTAATTTCATTTACTCGTTGTCGGAGATCCTTTAATGATAGATTGGCTTCTGCTTCTCGTAATTTGACAGCAATCAGTTCTTCTTGAAGGTGTGCAACAGAGTTGTCTACAACTGATTCTCGAAGAGTTTTCTTATCCTTTAAAATATATATTTGTTTAGTTTTACATTATAAAATTATTTATAATAAACTGTGTACTCACATGTTCTAATTCACCGATCTTGTCTTTAAGATCACGTATTGTAGCCTCATTTTCAGCATCTCTTAATCTAACTTTAACCAATTCCTCTTGGAGGTCACTGATCATTTCTTCTTTAAGTGATAATTGTTCTTGTTTTATAGAAAGCTCATCTAGAGATGATTGACAAGAATTGTGCTGTAAAAAAAATGAAAGCTGTATTATATGAAATTAGTTTAAATCAAAAAATATTGACTTACATTTTCTGTTATTAAAATAGACATTTGTTTAATTTCGTCTAATGCATTTTCTAGAGCATGGGAAGTCTCTAAATGTGTATGCCGTAAGGCTGTTAACTCTCGTTGTACAATGAATGTAGTTTCTTCCTCCTCAGCACGAGATACTTGACCTCTTACCAACAACCCAGCCAGTTCGCTAGATTCAGCTTCAAGGAGTTCAACTTTTTGTCTTAATAAACGATTTTCAGTTCGGAGTTTCTGTTATAAGAATATTCTTAATATTTAGTTCATACATTAATAATTATTAAAAAACACAATGTTGGCAAACAAAAATAAGATATGCAAGCGATAAAGCAAGAAAATTAATAAAATCACACAAAATTAAAAAAACAGTAAAATAAATTATATATTTCAGTAAAAAACTTAATTACATTTTTAAGGTACATATTTTGAGATCACACATAATAGTTATTTTAAATAAAAGAAATATATTTTTTTTCTCTCTAATGTTGGCATGAGCAAACTTTACAAGGCATGCGAAGCTGTAAAAAAATTCTACATATTAATCTGGGCACCTTGAGTTCAATCATTTCTTCTTGTTCCTTGCTTTTAATGGCAGTATATTCTTTTTCTAATTTTTTCATACGTTTAATATTGTACTTGATATTAAACGCTTGTGCCATTAATCCATCAGTATCAGAATTAGCACGTGAAGGCAATTCTTTTTGGAAAAACTAAAATAATATATATATAATACATTTAAATTCATATTAACTATTAAATTAGTATAAATTACGATTACTCACCCTTAGCATGCCTTCCATGTCTAAACATAAGAGATCATCTTTACCTAACTGAAGCAAAGCTAAGGCAACTTTAAATATTATTTCTATTCCTTCGGATAGAAAAACATCAATAATCCTAGAAAATTAATTACTATAAAAATAAATGTATCAAGCTAGTATAAGATTATGTACCTGCAAGCAGTGGGTAATGCTAGTGCAGTGGTAAACAAAGTCAAAAACCAACTACTCGCGTACATACTAGTATGGAAGCTTTGGGATTGGAAATGTACAAAAAGTTCTGGAATGTGATCCTGAAAACAAAATTACACTAATATAAGTATATAATTATAACAAATATATTTCACTGTAGGCACTTGTAAGTTGTATTTTAAAATTGTACCATACCTGGACCAAATTTTCTAATTGATACATGCAGAGACCAAGTTCAGCCATGGTTGGCTTGAACATGTCTCGCATTTTATAATCTTGCATAACTTTTACAAAAACCGCAAATGCTTCTTCTTCTGGCATTTGCATTAATAATAAGCCAACTATAAATCCTGAACCTTGGCAGTACCCCACCTCACGATCATGTAATGAATATGCTTTCATTACGTTAAATAGACTTTCTTGACCAAGTCCATCTTTTTCTTTGAAGAAATCATGTTCAGGATATGTTCGGGCTATGTCTCTTCGTATGACCTTAAATATTATAAATTGTTATTAGTTAATATTCCTAATATATTATAATTTGATTAGTGTAATACTTTTTCACACGCTGATGTGGCTTTGATGTATTCTGGATATTGTTTTCTAATCGGAGAATCATTGGCTCCACATAATAATTGCCAAACAATTCCTCGGAAATGGTGTGGTACACCTTTTCTAACCAATTCCTTGAGATAAGTGTTTTTTTTCTTACTGTAATTTTCCCATTCATTAACAACTTGTCCCCATAGACCCCACATATCTTCCTCGCCATCTTGACTTGATCCTGTACCTAAAAATAATAGATATGTTATTGATTTATTTTTAAATACAATCAAAAACAGACCTTGAACGCGAACATAAATAGCAATGATATTTTTAATATATTTTTTTTGTCCGAATGATCTAAGCGTGTAACGAGGTGACATGTTAAAATTGGTATATAAACTTTTCGTGTTGAACAGTTGAAACACACTAGTCTGATAAAATTTGATTAGGTTACTGTGTATTAATATTAAGATTTCTGTTATTTCTAGTCAGATAATATTTAGTTATAATAATAATAATAATAATAATAATAACAATATTAGGATGTGATGTGATATATGAAAATTAATGTCAGCATTAAACATAATATGTCTATGTCTATATGCTGAATGAAAAAAAATATAATATAAATAATTACTTTAATGAGAATGATAAAAAAAAAAAAAAAATTAAATTATTAATATTGATTAACTTTAATATAATTTTGTTGACATTAATGATAGTTCATGTGAGCTTCAATGCAATTGTTTGAATAAAACAATTAATACCAAAATATTTTAGATTGTGAAAGTAGCAAAATTTTTACAATAATTAGCATTTTTGATTTATTATTTAATTATGATAGTTATTAGGTACTGTAAAATAATATGTTTTTTCCATTATGTTAAATAATATTATAAACTTATTGGTTTTGATAGCATTTGTTTGATTATTTACCTACTAATTAAATGAATAGATACTATTTATTTTTGTTTGTTTATTTTATTAGAACTAAACTACTAAGTTAATAGATATATTAAAATAAACAAATTAAAATGTTATTAGAAAAAAAATTTTACATTTGATTTTTTAACATGATAAAATTAATTTTTATTTCTTTCAACAAAATAATTTGTTCATTTAATTAGAATTTATATTGAAAAAAATTACATTATAAATGTATTTGTAATAGTATATACTTCACCATGTTAATTGGGCTGGTTATGAGATAAATTAATCAAAGTTGGTTTATTAAATATAATTTGTTTACAATTATAATTAAACCATTTTGAATTTAAAGATTTTATGGAAAAGAACAAAATGTGCATGATATTAATGTTTTAGTATTTTATAACATTACTATTACATTAGTTTATAAATGTGTATATTGAATATATACAAGGGACACACTCATATTTGGCCTAATCTACTGATTAGGCCAAATTCCTCTCGAATTATTATGTGTATTTAAAAAAAGGACTTGAAAACGTTATAGTTTTATGTTTTATGCTTTTAAAAGAAACATTTAAAATTAGTAAAAGTGATTTATATACAAAATAATGATAAAAGAAAAATACATTTTTCTATAAACTACAAATCATTTATTTTTTATTTTTTTGTTTAAAACCACATTTTAATGTCGATTTCATAAATATTAAACAAAGAAAAAAATTTTGTACGAAAATTAATAAATAAGAATTAACAAGAAGAAAAAGAAAGAAGTAAAAGTAAGTAGAACAAAAATTAATGTTAAAAAACATTTATATATATATTTTTTTAAAGGTTTTTTTTTAATAACATGGAACTTATTTTGTACATTTAATGTTTTTCTTGGATAATATCCCAAATATTACAAAACTAATATGTTATCAAAATACAGTAAAAAATTTAATAAGAAATCAATAATTTTTTATTTTTTATATTTAACATATGTGCTAATGGCCTATCGTCATATTACATTAACTACTTACCTACTTATTTATTATAGATTTTTGTTAGCAATAAATAAATACATATTAAGTCATTTAACTGTTTTGAAGTTGAACAATTTATCACAATATATCTTTTAAGTAATTCAATATATAATTTTAATAAATATGGTTTTGTAACTATTATATATATCATATGATAAATGCAATTGATTTGACATATATTAATATAATTTAATTATTCATAGTAAATATACATTATGTTTAGAATGTATATAAACTGTCGAT
This sequence comes from Tuberolachnus salignus, assembly GCA_956483605.1. Lineage (NCBI taxonomy): Eukaryota > Metazoa > Arthropoda > Insecta > Hemiptera > Aphididae > Tuberolachnus > Tuberolachnus salignus. The sequence continues at coordinate 21,138,886 of OY101430.1, read as the reverse complement.
TAATAGTGGGGGAATCACATATTAAAACAATTAAAATTTAAACAATTAAAGCTGAATTTAATTTGATGATTATTTTAGTGATACTGATTAGTTGTATGTGTACTGTTGGCTGTTGCTGTTTTATTAGTCATTACTGTATGTTTCATAACGTGATCTTCACTATACATTTTAGTAATTTAATTAATAATAATATAAAAAAAAAAATTTAAAAAATACTTTTTTTGGATTTCATACAATTGAATTATAATATTTCATGTATTATATGCAGTGTTTAGGAAAGAACGTGTTCATTTTTATAGGAACAAAAACTGGAACATGTTATTATTTAACTAGAGGAACGAGAAAGAGTTCCTATTTATATGGAATCTTAACGTATATATCTTTGTTCCTTTTTATTTCAATTTATCATACATTACAAAATGTAAATAATATATATTTTGGAAAACACTATTTTGCAGCGAATCGATGAATATGTAATATATGTTATATCATAAAGGTATCTGATTAATTTTTTTTTTTTATATTTTGTAAAATACAATGTTTTGCAGTGAACTGATGAATCCATTGTTGTGAATTTTTTTTAGGATTTTAATTATATTAATTCTAAGGACAGTATTCATCCAATTTTAAGGAATTTTCAAATTAGGAATATGAAAAAAATTAGTTCGAACTTTGCATTAAGTATTATTAAAACAAATGGAAAAAAAAGAATGAGGAACGGTAATGAGTTTGTTTTTTTGTAGTAAGAACGGGAAACGGGAATGAATTTCATTTTAAAAGGTACTTTCCTAACACTGATTTTATATGTAGATACCTAGGTATTTTAAAAACTTTTTTATTAAACTTATACAAATATGTTGTTAAATTATAGACTGCAGTGTCCGGCGGTAATGCTGTCCTTGAATTACTTATTTGGTTTGATTGGTATGGTGGAGTTGTAATGTTTTTGTTACGTGTATTTTATTACCTACTTATAATACTGTAATGTAGGTAGTAACTACATTTAAATATATTTACCAAAAATTTTTTTAAATAATAACAGAGTATTCAGAAAAATTGCATTGTTCGAAGAAAACCGATTCGTTGTTAGATTTTAAACGTTGACATGTATTTCAACTTTGGTTCACGATAATTTTACAGAATTTTATCATTTTCAGGCCAAAAAAAAATGTATCTATACATACAACAATCGTGTACAAAAAAAAAAAAAAAAATAAATTATAATGAATATTATTAAAAGTATTTTGGCTTTAGACGTTTTGCATCCGGACGAAATATCAAACGTATAATATTAATAATAATAATAATGATATAATATAATTGTATACTTACCAGACACGAGAGAGATTTGGGACGCATCGGAACTTTTTCTGGAATGTGTGCTATTGTTGGATATGGAATTGAGCGATTTTGAGTCCGACTCGATGAGCCTGGAGACATAAAAAATAGTCATTTGACAAATGTATTTCCGTACTAATAATTAATGCTAAAAATATTCGTTGGCGTCAATGATTAAATAAATGGCATTAATAATTATTTGTAGGATTTGGTTTTTTTTTTTTTATGTTTTCATATAGGCACTACCAAAGGCAATGTACATTTCGACGACCATGTACGTATGAAAGTATGCATTGCGATCAACAATATATTATATTATTATTCAATCAATATTCTATAATCGTGTTTCGTGACTACGGTATTTTAGATTTAATAACATAAGGGGATGTATAATGTAATCGGAGATTATATAGCTAGGACTGTTATAATGCAAAATATTATAACGAACAATCGGCAGACGCCTAATTAGAAAAATTAAAATTAAACGGTCCAACGTTTTATTTTTGATCGATTGTATCAAATATCTAACGGATTATTACTATTATTATTATTGTTATTAATATTATAATACGTCGTTAATATTATATTATCCAGTGCGCTATAATATAATCCAGTACGATTACTATTCAAGACTATTATAGTTTACGACGATCATTATTTTTAAAAAAAATTATACAACTAATAAGTCCTATGCGCAAAACACACATAAAACTATGACTTGTGTAAACCGATCAATTATAATATAATTAATATAAGTATTATACAACATAAATCAGACGACTCACGCGGTTATAATAATAATATCAAATATAATTTCTATATATTTTGTCCGACGCTCGTTAACTAGCAGTGAACCTACTTAATATAATATAATACATTTATTATTAAAATCGGCCAAACGACGTAACAATATGCAGTGGATTGTGCCCAGGAATTTTCAACGGGATGGGACGTAGTAATAATAATCATGAATAAATCTAGACGAAGCTATTTCTATCCTAAACCGGTGACCCGAAAATGTGATTTTTAAAACCGGATCCGAAATCGTCAATTTTTATCTAACTAAAATCGTCTAGCTTTTTTTTTTATACAACTCGGCTGAAAAATCATACATTTCGAGATTAAATCACTAGCTAATTAATTACTTGTAAACGTTGTATTTCAAAGCCCCCGGGCACGCCACTGATAATATGGTGATATGAGCTATACAGAAATTATGAAGAAATATTTGTGAAATGATATGCACACCGTGGACATGAATTGGTTGACTTTGTCGACGTTCGACTTTTGGTAAGACGGGAAATCGGTAAGATCTTACGAAGAGGGAGGTTAACAATTTAATTGTATGACCAGCGGATCAAATTTTAATGAAAATTGTCGATTTAAAAAAAAAAAAATAAAAATGTTTACCTAACCAAACTTCGATCAGAATCGTTTTTCGTTAAATTTTCCCACATAAAAACCGGACATCGAAATGTCCTGGTAGACAATTTGATCCTGTTGGGAACTTTATGATCTCAATTTATCTATTATGATCACGTATTTGTGTACATAATTTATTTATATCCGTTTCCACTCTGGTTAGGTTAAGTGGTACAATAATTGCTATAAATCGCACTAGGTACTTTACGTCCGTCATAAGTAAATTATTTAATCGACAAGCTACGGGCACCTATAAATTGTAACGATATTATAATATTTTTAAGTATAAAAAAATAACACGCAGTATAACAACAATGGTCCAAATAATAATTTAACAACCACGATATCGAGTGGTTGGGAGAATTGAAATTTTAAATTGCTATAACTTACATAATGCACACCTATGCGGCCAGAGACGTAAACATTAAATATTTAATCCAAGACATTTTATTGTTCGTTGAAATTGTTTTAAAATTTTCGTCGGTCATTGCAAATGTCGATTTTTTACTTGTAGACATATACGAAATTTAATTTTTCGAGGTCGTAATGAGTTTCAATTTTATAAATCGTATATAAATATAATAATAAATATATACATAAATGTTGGGAAACGTTTGAATAACACTCATAATCAGACTAGTTAAGTAGAAAATGAAAATATTTTATAATAATATAAATATATTATTAGATAACTTTTATTTGCATTCGTCTTCTAATTGGCTGTATATTTAAACTCTTAAAGTTTTACTAAAACTTTATTAAAATATTACAATGTGGATAACTGAGTCAATTAGTCAAACGCATTGTTATATTTACTTGATCAATGTGAGAAGTTGAACATTTCGAATTGGCGGGAATTACATTTATTTGCATAAATCAATGTCGTAAATTTACCGATCGCGAAGATATAACGGGGAAATGTGTAACAGGGGAGCCTAGACAAATAATATTTATATGGCACACCTACGTACCCGTGTCTAAAGTTCACCGTCCTACGAAGAGTTGCCTTAGAAATTCGAACGATATTATCGTTTACGAATTATTTACCCACACGCGGCTATAACAATACGCTTAAAGGTATTATTATTTGTTTAAGTTTTATATAACCGTGCAAACACTGTTTTATAATTGCATACGCCTATACGCGTTAATACGATGAGTATACTATTATACTATTTTAGGTACCAAACGGCATTTCGGGTGGATATATTCGGATTTATATTTTATCCGAGAGAGGGTCAAGTTAAAAACCTAGTGGCGACCGGCAGAAGTCGTTCGGGAGAGGGCTCTTGTTCCCCGCGGGAGCCCTCGAACTGCGTCTATAATTTATGTCCCCCTTTCTCAAACGGCCAACAAGTACTGCCATTATAATATATATATATTATTATTTAGAAATACAAATAACGGACCAGATACAGAAATTGAGTGATAAAAACTTGTTTCGCTCCGTTGGCCTCGGCGCACAACAGTGCAGTGATAGTTACGTTAATTCGAATGCGACCACGACAATTTGATGTTAAGTGTATAGCTATACGAAAAAACCGAAAGAAAAAAAACCCATTTTAAGCGGAGGTCAGAATATAAATTTAAACGATTACATTACACTTTTCGTCGATTATTTATTTTTATTTATTTTTTTTTTTTACAGTTTTTCAAAATCGTTTTCATACATACCACTGAGAAATATCATTTATATTCGATTACTTTATCATATAATCGGAGTTGGACAGTATTTTCGATACAACGTATATTAAATTTAAATACAATTGTATTTTATTTATTTTCTAATTATTATTTATTAAATTTAATCGTTTCAACATATACCTACATGTTTTCACAAAATAATTATAACATAAACGTCTTGTTTAAATTCGATTAAACATCGAACTGATCGAATATTTAATTATAAAATTATATTGTTTAAACAATTAAATTATATTATTAATAGTTTGGTGATTTAGGTAGGTTTTCCAATCAATTTATACAACGCAGCTCCATGTAATAATAATATATAGGCACCCTTATGTACAATTATTAAAATTGATTGCTGATCCTATTATATATCCTATATCTCTCCATTGTAAAATTTCTATTATAATATATACGTTTACTGTCACAAATTGTTAAATTGGAGATATTATTTATCGTATTTTTTTTTTTTTTTTTGTAAAACTCGTAGTTCCCGTATATATCACGACTCGGAACCTAAAATGTAATCGAGAAGCGAGATTACATTAAGGCCATGAATAATGTATAGTACCTCTATACATGTCTAGGTACATTAGCGATTTACATTTACATTGGATCAATGGCATATTTGAGAAGGCGTTCCCAGACGTATTCTAGAACCCCGAGGGAGTGTTGGTGCCATTGTTTTATAATGATACGGTTTTTTTTTTTATCTCGGAAAATACTTTTTTTAACAATCGTATATATACCAATTGTAATAACAAAATACGGTCTAAGTAACGCACTGTGCACTGTGATAATATAAAACACGAATCGTTAAATTTTATTGGTTATACATAACAAAAAAGCGATAGAAATTTTAACTACACAAAGTGATAGTTATAGTAACACACACAATTGGACGTTTCAATTTGTAAATCTTAAATTATTTACATTTATTCCAACCCGAAAACAGTTATTCAGTATAGTCGAATAATTATGAATTAGTAACATTTAGGGGAGCGCGTACGAATCGGGAAATAGTATTTTTTTTAAATTAAATTCTAATAAGGAAACGTACTTTTCAGAAATTATTATTACAGTTCAATGGCTTTGTTTAAATTGTCTTAAACGCGATGTAGCGGTTCTCCGTGGTTAAAACCACCCAACCATACATAAGATGGCTTTTTTTTTTATCGAATTTAGAAGACGATTTTTATCAACAAACCGAACATAACATAGTTATCACTTGATAATAATACAGTCCTATAATAATATTACCCTAATATAAATACTATTCTCGTACGGCATTTTATTTTCTCGTTTTATATTTTCCGTGATTTATGTGCTTTCCCCTAGACATTATTATCCCTATAATGGTTTTATTTCTATACGTTGCCATCAAATATTATTTTATTAAATTATTATCGTTTTCCGATAGTATTTTTTTCTCTGCGCCTTTACAAATTTTAAACTTTCGTATTATTTTTTACATATCTATATAATTATATATAGTATTTCTTTTCGGTTCTGTATAAATTGAAAAAACGTATACAAGTTGGGCTTCAAAATGGAAGGAAAATGCATAAAGCGGCAATACATTTTATAGGCAAATTATATTATAAATGTTACAATAAATCGATATTAAAAAAAAATGAATATCTTTAGGCCTGGACATATTCGAACCGATATCGATGAAACTTATTTCTGCAATTCAAAGGGATTGCAGCAAGCCGAAAGTTTTTTAACCCAGTAAATACCGACGCTAAGTAAAAAGTATATATATAATATATTATTATGTAATACAAATAAATAAAAAAATATGCAGAAAAAACTTAGCTTGGAGTATATTTTACTCGTATATACACGTTAAATACACAACCTATATATATAATACATAATACTCCGGACTAAGATTTGTCTACATATTTTTATTTATCTGTATAGCATATATATATACCAGGTACCACATATATATTTAAGATTCTGAGCGAGAAATGCTTTGGCTTTACTATGACGTGTTTTTTTTCTTCCCCGTCTGCGAATAACTTTTCTATCAGAAATCTAGCGCCAATCATAAACCGACATTTTTTTATTTTCCTAACTATTAGTTCTATTTATACTGCCCGATTCTAGACGTGGTAAAATTTTTTTGAGTTACACAGAGATATAAGCCGTTTTAAGTTTTCGAGTTTTTATTTGGTTTTATGAGGATTAAATTTGTATTGCTTCTCACAAATGCTCGAAAATTTGACAAAAATGCAAAGTGTAATTTTTTTTTTATTATTATTATTATTTACAAGCGTTTCTAGTGCAAATTTCGACGGAAATCAAAACGCACGGTTAACCGAACTTTGCTCAGAATCGTTTTACTTCAGCAACAATAAATCGTTATAGATATTTCTATATACATTCGCGCCCGCAACAGTGACCTACCCAGTTTTTTGTTTTTACATTTATTTCGTTGAGTATATTATTATAATCTCTAAAAGAGCACATTTCGTTTAAATATATTATAATAATTTATTGTCGTTATTCATTGTTACTGTTATTTGTGCGCCGCCCACCGCGGTATGCACTGTAGCGCTTTTGCATGCGCACGTAATATCATCGACAAAAAAAAAAAAAAGCACAAACACGCATTATTTTACCGCTAAACAAAACCAACGTTTTAAATATATAGAACCGTATTTTTGACCTATATATATATAAAGATAAAAAATATATTTGTCCGACGGGTGATTTTAAGGATTTTGAAAACGTATTTGAAATCAATCTTTGTACATGTTTTTTTTTTTTTTTTGTAAAATCAATCGACGATATATAATGGTTGGGGGAGGAAAACGAGGAAAATTCTCTCCCGCGAGTAGAACAAGACCGGAAATTCAATATATACGTTTTTACGGAATTCGTTATTCCGTACTTCTATATATATCGTTAATCTAATCGGATTGAATATAGGTGTGTTTTCGGCACAGAAAAAAAAAAATATATATATATATATACACGTATATACAAATTCGACCAGCGTTTCCGCAATTCCCCGGCGGGCATAACAATAGATAAAATAAATTTAGTTTCACTTTGGCACCGACTGCAGTCGTCTGCAGGTGATACATAAACACTTCTTGAACACGTCATCGTACGATAATAATAATAATAATAATAATAATAATAATATAATGACTCATATACAATACGATACATGTAGAACTCACCTATTGGCTTCCTCGAGTTTCGCCAACAGCGCCAGTTCTTCGGTGGTTAATGCCGGTTTTTCACAACGATCTTCGTCGTAGTCGTCGTTGTTGTTGTTGTTGTTGTTGTTGTTGTTGTGGTTGATGTTATTGTGGTTGTTGTTATTGTTTATGAAATCTGTGGCGATCGTCTGTGACGATACCAACGTATCAGCCGAATGGACCGGTGGGCTCATCGCGATCGTCCGGGCCGTACGGCCAAGACGTCGGGATACCGTTGAATTCGTTTAACCGGACGGCCGACAGGACGAACGGAAGACGACATTGTTACGATTTATCAAAATCTATATAATGACAAAATATATAAATAAATAAATAAATATATGGTATTTTTTTTAACAATCTGTAAAAAAAAAACAAAAAACAAAAAACAAAACAAAACCATTTACAACAAGCACATATACGAATGGAGAATAAACACGACGCGGGCGACAGATAAAATAAACCGCACGGCAGCTACACTTTTAAATTGACAGGTTTGTTTTATTTCTCAATTATTATTGATAATATTATCGTATTTTTTTTATAATTTCTTTCTCAAGGAAAAATAAAGTACAAGACTACGGGGTGGATTTCCAGCGACAAAGCCGGCCGGAGTCAAAGAAATATATTATTCAACACAAATAAATACAAAATATTGTAGGCATATTAAGTATTATTTGTTCGCCTTTGCTGCTCTATCTCCCGCACGATGATGATTTGTTTTTTTTTAAATCGAAGCCGGTCGCATTTACATACATTACTCCGGGGGCTTAATTTTTTTTTTCTTTTTCTACATATTTTTTATTATTTATTTTCACTGCGCATATATATATTTTTATATAATATATTCTTCGTTTCATAACAACCGACGATATATAATATAATATTATAACAGTAGTACTTTTTGTAATCACGAGACAAAAAACAACAATATAACCACATATTTTAATATAACACTATAGGCTTTTCCCCCCTTTATTTTTAATGGTCTAAATGCATGTCAGCGAAAATATGTTAAATCGATATTTCGATGTACAATCGCGCTTTATTCGAAACACACAACGAATTTGAATTGATAATATTTTTACTAGACAACATTTCTGCCTAGTAATTATTACTATGCAAACAATATAATATCCATAACCCACGTATTGATTTACTGAATTTCATCACATTTTCTTCCTCCTTATTTGAATTCGCATAATAAATAGTGCTCATTTAAAATAAACCGGATTATAATAATTACACATAATAGAGATTTTTAAGCTAAATAGTTTCGTTTAAAAGTCTAAGTTTTGTTTTAATAAAAAAAAAATAAATAAATAAAACGCCTACAGTAGGAAAATAATTTATAGAACAAAATGAATAGCCAAAGTTTAAAAGTAACATGTTTGTTCTATAACTGTTATTAGATTAGATAACGGAAATACATCTACAGTAAGTTTTTCGATTTTAATTTTTGTTATAATTTAATAAACGAATTTAAAATACATTTTAGGACCATTTGTTTAGTATTCATTTTAAATTATATATTCGAAATAAATGTACGACTTCAGATGCCTTATATAAGCCTTATTACGATACTAAAAGCACATGTACAAAATATAACAGATTTGTTAGATCTAACGTTTAACGCATAATATGACCGAATGCATTATAATAATGTTTTTCTTTAACCAAATATACACATAGTGAAAACGTCTATTTTTATTAATAGGCAAATACTATATAACACATTCATCAAAAATATAGTTAAAATCTAATAAATAATTTATACCTTATAATAAATTAATAGAAAAAATAGTATTACAGTAAAAAACACTTTCAAATAGTTTTTAACAAATGGATCAACTTTGAACCCAAGATACCAAAATATTTCAACGATATACTTATTATAAAAGAACTGGGTAAAATTCGTTGCAATACGAGTTTTTTCACACATTACTCCATTTTTTTTTTTTTATTATTCAGCAAATTATAAACAACCGAAAGAACGGTAAAAATAAATTTAAATTCTGACCACCACACAATATTGCGAATGTCATTTATTTTATGTCTGTAGTTTAAATTTAACATCATTATATTATAGGTATCATTATCTTACGGAACAAAAGGTAATAAAGGGGAACAAATTAAGAAGAATGCCCACTAGGCACCGGTCATTGTACCTCGCCTATTGGATTCAGAGCAGATCAAGGAAATTACGCGATTTTTTCACTGAAAACACTATTTGGGATTGTACAAATATTTAATAATTTGTTAATTTGTTCACAATGTATTGTCGTCAGTATTAAATCTGTATGTAAAATTGCTGCTTGATTGGATAACGGGGTCAAGTTTCAATTGCCAATAAATTTTGCCCATGCAGACGGGATGTCGAATATCATAAAACCATTAAAAAAGTATTATCTTGTAAAACTTTATGAATAGGTAATTGAACACAAATTGAACTTTAGAAAGATTTTTTTTAGTACTGAATAGTTTTTCTAAAAACCTACGAGAATAAAGTCCAGTAGCATTAAAAAAAAAAAAAAAAAAATGTATATGTTGATACGAATTTCGTTAATAGTGATTCACACATAAAATAAATATTAATTTATTATAATATGTATAGGTAATTTGGTGCATTTAACACAATATTATCATGTCCCATTATATAATTAATTAATAATTATTTCAAAAGAAGCTTTTCATCAAGTTTATTATTATTTTATAGAATTCTAAGTTTTACTCACATGGCATCGATATAATGTCGAGTGAAGGTTAATAAGTGTAAAATACCAACCAAAATAATATCCTTTATTATAATATATTTTTGAATAATTGTTAAAATATTTAGTACATAATAAACCCACTTAGCATACAAATTTACAATATTGCTGGTTCACAGCTAGAGACCAGTTGTTGTTTGCACTAAAACAATTTACAAGCGAAATATTTTTTTTTTTACAACACTGCAGCTAATTGAATCGTTCTAAAGTATTACAATGGATGTAAATTTGTAACACTGAAAAATAATTACTAATTCTATTCAATATATGACGATGCAGTCGTGTACTTTAGTAATGTATTTTTGTGACAATTAGATCGTACAACTTACGAGGACGTCGATTTAATGAATGAATAAATAATCAGTATAATTTAAAAATAAATCATTAATAATAATTAATAAATTAATTTATAATTTTGAATATTTCGAAAGTAATTAAGTATTTTAGAGAAATACTTTTATTACAAATCTTTTCGTATATACATTTTGGGAATCTAAGAAATAGGTATATTGATTTAATATTACAAAATATTTACTCGCATTTTTGTATTTTATTTAAAGCAAATTTGGTAATTACGCCAAATCAATAAAACATAATATTATTATTATAGTATCATCAAATGGAATGGAAAATATCCGAATATTTCTAAACTTTAAAACGGATATGTTTTATAATAATATAAATACAGTTATAGAAAATGTATGCAATTTTAACAATTTAAGTATTATTGGTTCCCAGAATACCTATTCCTTTTTTTTTTTGTTTAAAAAAAATACATTTTGGGAGTAGGTATTATATTTAATATACATTAAGTCATAACACGAGGTTACTTTATAATATATATCTTATTTAAACACGCAGAATTATTTATATATTGTACTCTGATGACTAGAAAAATATGCGAAAAACAAAAAAAATAATGACGTGAAAAAGTATAATATATGAAAATGTTAACAATTTAAAAAAATAAAAACAATTGATTAAATTCAACAATATTTTGTGATACAATCTAACAATTCCTATATACTGAACGACTCCTGAGAATCGGAAGAACAATACATTCACTTTTGTTCTGCGTTTTTACAAGGAAATAAAATAACTTAAATAAATTACGACCGGAGAATGTCTTAAATTAGACACCTAACATAATAAAAGCACTATTTGACTATAGAAACTAAAAAAATAAAAATAATCATAATATTATCAAAGAAACTAAAGATGTGGTAGCAGTTACCAGTGGCGTTTTTAAAACTGAACTTGACCTTTTAACGGGGGCCATAATATAATATAGTCGTAGATATAGATTTCTAATCGGATCTTTTAGTGCACGTGTTTATAATAGTAGGGATGAATAATAATCCATTAGTATCTAAATAATGAAAAACTGGAGAACCATAAAAAAAAAAAATACGAAATTTACAGTATTTTATTAGGATTTCTCAAGTGTTGCGTAGAACACTGCGATATATTTCTCCTGCAAAATTATAAATAATAGATTGTAGTTAAAACAGCGTAATATATATATATAATATACTAGCTGCCATCACCCGGCCTTGCTCGGGTCAAGTTTGTTAGTTATCCAGAATTGTCTAGATACCCCGCGCATCATCTTTTTAAATTTCAGAACGAAGTGTGGAATGTATTGGTTTTAATATGTGATTTTTTTTAAATTCCATATTACTTTTTAATTTTGCTTGATTTTTAATTTCAAGTTACAATTGGCATTAAATATTTTAGGAACCAACACAAATAGTTTGTTTGCATGAAACACGTGACAGAGCCACCAACTACATATATTCTGTCATGGGCATCCGTTTTTTTTTACTCCGGAGTAATCTTCGACGTGTGGTTTCTCGTGTTCATCGTTGGAATATTTTGGTAGATTGTCCGATCCACATATTTATCCACCGAACTGAAATCGCTTCACTTCATTTCTAGGGTCTAAACTAAATGTAGCTTGATCACTACTTTTGTTTGTAATATTTTGTGGAGGAGAATTACCGATTTAGCGTAATTCTTTGGTTACCATGGTAACCAAACTCGCTGTTTTATTTCACATAAATATTTATACTATTTGGTTTCCATGGTAAATCAACAAATGTTTTTCATTCTATCTTGAAATTTTTATCTTTTTATATCATCCGAATTTTCGACTTTTCCGGTGGATTTTCCAAAATTTATCTTTCATACAATTACTTACTCAAAAAAAAAAAAAAAAAATCAGCTAAATCTGTCAAGCCGTTGTCATTAAGTGATGTTCACTTACATCTTTACTTATACATCTTGCATACATGCGGCAATTGATTTTTATATTTATTGATTGATACATTATTTGTTAATACGGTAATAAATAATAATATACGTTTCAGTTGAAAACGAAATAATCGTGTCTACATGGCCGTTAGAAAATTACCATTTAAACAATTATTTTCATTATTCACCGTGCGTTAAACATGATGTAATTTATGACACTAACTTGACCGACCTCGAAAACGCTTCGCAACACCTGATCAAACCGAAAGCATACAATTTTCCACCGTGTACAAACGCGGACTTACAAACGTTAACCTGATAAAAAAAAAAAAAAAAACCGCTGCAGCTGATTAAATAAACCATCGTATCAAAAAAAAAAAAAAAAAACCTAATAAAGGGTATTATGATATAAAAAATTAATATTTCAACGGTGTGAAAATCGAATATTGAAATAATATTATATTATATGATAAATGAAAATATTATAATAATCGAGCCAAAAAATTTTTGTTGCAAGTCATAAAATACAAATGTGTAGTGTACTATAGGTAATACTTTACATAATATTATGAAGCGAAAAGAAAAAAATATATTAGATATGTATGATAGATCATCAATGAGATAAAACACGACAGCGTCATATTTCGACATTAGTTACTTAAAATATTTTATAACGTTTAAAAACTTGTGGTTTGGATCATCAGTTATAACAAATTGATTCGATTGTCATTTTACCGTTGAAAACGTGATATTCTTAAATTGTACCGATTAGAAATGAAAATATTTTTAGAAAACTGATAAGATTTGTTTGAAAAATATTATTTGCCTTAAAATATGTTAATAATAAAAATAAAAAAAAAAAGGCTAAACAATAAATAAAAAACTTGTCTGTCAGAAATATTCTCTTTTTCAAATTCCGTAATATTTGTTTTTAATTATATATTCTAAATTATTATGTAAATACTTTAACCTAATGCACACAACGCAATTTATAAATGCTTTTAGAGTATTTAAGACTACATTATATTATGCTGGTATAATATAATCATGTAATCAATACACGACTCTTGTCAAATACAAAAAAAAAAAATCATTACGTTCCACTTCAAAAGCGACATTATCTGTAATATACAGTACATATAGGATACATACCATTGAATATAATATATTATTTTAATTTCAATTGAACTAAATTTCTTACTCTATGCGTCGTATAAACAATAATGCAATTTAATTAATAACTTATTTTTTTAGTTACTAAATTACTCGATTTACAAAACTTTATATTAGGGACTAATAAATTAATGAAATAACATTCGCCTAGAAAGTTTGAGCAGATTAGCAGAAAATATTTCATATATACACAATAATATTAACGATCCAAATATCAATCTGAATTAATATAATTATTATCGAATATTGTTGCATGCGAGATTTGTAAGTTATCGTCGAATAACAGCGGCGAATTAACTATATCCTATTATCGACAACAAGATAATATGTAAGTTGGTTGTTTTAGATTCTGAGCATAGCAAGGAATGTATTGGTTTTACAATGATGTGGGTTGTTTTTCTCCCCTAACTGTGAACAATTTTTCTATCAGAAATCATGCTTTAATAATTGATAATTATAATTAATTTCGAAGGTGGTTTCTGGTAGCAAATGTAGTCTAGAAGGTGCGTCGGGAGGTCAATTTGTGATTTTCCTAGTAGTTTTCCTAATAATGGGTGGAAACAGGAATATTGACGTAATTAATGTTGTATGTTTTTATTGTATTCAGTAAAAAAATAATCGTAGAAACTTTCACCGAATATTTATACTAACACTTTCTAGACGTGGTACAATTTCCAAATTATTCTGGTGTTTTTCGAGTTATTTATAGCTATTTGAAATTGTCGAGTATTTTTGTCTTGTTTTATGTGCAAACAAATTAATAGAATTTTCAATTTAAATTGATCAAAACACGTTTTATCGATTTTCGCTCACAACTGTACAGATATAAATTAAATTATTCCGTATATATGCTACATTATCCTTCACATCAACTTCCCACGTACAACAGTGGCCTCACCCATGGCGGTGCGAAGTGAGACTAGATGTCAGGCTTTTAGATGTTTTGACGCCAATAAAAACTATTTTATAATAATATACGTTTAGTGAACTACAGCTATAATGATTAACGGCGGCCATAGAACCGATTTATACCACCACTCAGCAAAATTAAAAAATCTAAATGTCCGTAAATATAATCTACAATTTGCACAACAATAAAATAAAAAATTCTTAGAGAAATATACAGCTACCATGTTTATACCCTCCATAAATCTACCTCAGCAGCGTAGTCCGATAATATTATTCAGCTGGTTTGTTATAACATTTTTAAATTCTGGGCGGAATGCCCAAATAAATGCACATTGGTTTCGCAAAAGTGTTTTTATTTTCCCGTGCCCCGGGGATAAATTAACACTTATACATAATGCTTCACAAAAAAAGTAATATAATCGTAGCAATCGTTTGTTACTCGAGTGAATATTAATAGTGTATTTTCCCTTTAGGCATAATATTGAAAAGATTCTGTAAAAAACAAACAAATTTTACACTGAAAACAACATTAATAAAATTAACATTTTATTTGAGATTACCGAAATTGTTACGGGTACGCCAAATTTGTTTAACGGATTTTTAAAAGATGCAAAAAAAAAATATTTCTACAATTTCTTCGTAGTTTTTTTTTTTTTTTTAACTATAATAGGTAAGGTTAGGTAGGTAAGGTAATATATTATAGTGAAAATAAAATGTTAAAATTTAACGACCAAAATGAAAAAAAACCATATCACTTTAAAAAGAATTTTTCCGCTAACAACCTAATTATTGATCGGAATGTTAATCTATAGTTTTATTGAGTTCAAAAACTGTCAAATTTGCATATATATTATAATAAAATATCCCCCAAGTATATTGTGTGCGCAATTCCATGAAGTTATATTGATTTAACGGTTTGGTTAAACTTTGGTTTATAATGGACGGAAAGAAAATTTTTAATATTCAAAATTAAAATTAAAATAATATAACGCTTCCAAATTATTCACTATAATAATATAGCAATGCTACGATTGACCGGCGTATTTATAACTTTTTATACATATTTTTTTTACTTAGATACTGGCGGTGGTTTCATATATATATATATATATATATATATATATATATATATATATATATATATAATGGAATTATACGATTTTAAATTCTTAATGCTTATACATAGCGGAATTGTTATAAATTAATTCACAAGAATGTAGTAACGACGATGTCGTTATTACTGTCTACCGCACACAAATTTTAAGGGAAAAAAAATACACGGTATTGCACAATTCTATGACAAAATGTAATTTCTAGGTTAAAGTTGAGTTTTGTATTTTATATGTACAAACCTGTTATTAGATTCAAAGAGGGCTGACAAAAATATTGAAGTTTTGACCAGGTACGTATGTAGTAATTATAGGATATATAACGGCATATATTCTATAACTTCGAAACCATACGTTAAATGTTATTTATTTTTTACAAATAAAATAGAGTTAATATAACTGCCTGGCAGTTATTAAAAATTATACCAAATCTAAAACGAAACGATAAAAAAAATCGGGTGAAATAATAATGCATTATACGTTTTAACCTAGAAGCACAAGGCGTATAGGTAAGTATATAGAGCGTAATTTTTCTTTATACGGATATTATAAACCACAGACCGACGTATACAGCACTGTTTTGTCAGAAAACGATCTTAACAGCATTACAAATTGGAGTAATTTTTTTTTTCGTACCTAGGCATAGTCGGCAATAACATAAATAATGTTATAAATTTGTCCGACGTGGTGAATTTATATTAAATACGTATAGAAATTTATACTTATCGTATACTTTATATATATATATATATATATATATATATATATATTATAAATACAATAACAATACGTGTACGGAGGAGGGGGAGAGAAAGAAGATTTTTTTTTTCGGTAAAGCATGAGTAGCGAAAAACTGGTAATAGGATCGATACCTATACTACAGTTGTTTGGTCCGAATGAGGTCATTGTTGACCATATATTATTACTCTGGGGAATCTCGTAAAAATACATTATACATTACACGATATGGTATTCGCAATGGTACTATTAAAGTTGAAACACACGAATTTATGTGCTACCTATATTTTATAAAAAAAAGCAATTTTTTTTTTTTTATTCGCGGAAAGTAGAAAAAAAAATACATACGTTAAATTATATAGATGATTTTATTATAAAATAAATTTCGATAATATAAACTGTGACTATGGTTAAAAACACCGATAATACAATTTAAAGAGTGATAGTTGCTGTTTTTCGAAAATATTGTCAAATAATAAAGTTACATAGTTAGTTTTATTTTAAACAATAATAACTTTTTTGTTTGACGATTTTTTATTTTTTTTTGTAAAACAACAACGCACTGCCCTCGAATATAGCCCCTCTTAAAATTTTGTTATGTGTGTGTTTAAACTAGAATTTCAACCTATAAACGCCACAGTTTACGTTTTACGTAGTAACGTCATTTTTCTATGTCGCTCGTTAGTTAGACCGAGACACCAAATGCGGGCGTGGCGTCCTCTTAAGGTGTGATTATTGAATAGTGAAACGTTTTTAATACATTATGTTTATGCGTTCGACGAGTTTATAAATTATAAGGTTTTAACTATAATTATTATAGTCTATAATAAACTGTAATTGATATATAATATGAATTTGTGGCAATCAATACATATAATATAAATAAATAGTTAATATACAAGCAAATATAAAATAATATGCACATTAATCGTATAAAATAAAATAAAATTGATTAGTTCTTTTTTATCTTTTATCTAGAATTTAATAAACGCAATATGTTTAATTATATACGAAGGGGGGCGTTTACATTATAGTTAACATATGTGCAATTAATTATTAATATTTTATACTAATCAAATCGTAAAAGATAACATTTTACTAAAAAAAACAACAAAATTAAATATTTTATAGTCGATACTAATTATTGTCTATAAGCTCAAGTGCTATCTCACGAGTTTAATAACTGAACACAAATGATGGTACTTTAGAGAAATAATTGTTATTCGTTTTGGGCGAAAAAAAACTAAAACTGAATAAAGCGAAAAAATTTTATACAAAACACGGTGTCTAATTATTTTTAGCTAGTTGATATTGACTCAAACATCTAGTTTGCATGTTTTTAGCACGTAATTGTTAAATCGTAGATACGAAATTAACTTTGTTACCGTTGAAGAGAATGCCCGTGGGTTAAAATACGACTGTGCCTGCTGTACGTGTAGGCATCGCGTGGGAAGAATCTGTAGGAATCAGAATATTGTAAATCGAATCCTACTGATTATTCGTATACCTACACGAAAACAGTTTAACACGAGTGAGACAATTTTAAATAAATTTGAACATATAAATAATCGCATAAATTAAAACGGGTTTATACCTACATTAACTAGACAACAACACTATATATGCAATTCGCTTATGACATTTTTAATAAAATAATAACAGGTAGGTATATGAATGATATTTTATTTAAGTATGGAATAATGAAGTGTAAAACAATACCACGTTTAATATTATTGTCATCAATTATGATACGGATAAAATTTAAATACATTTTTTCGGGGCAGTAAACATCATGATAAAAAAACCATTACGCCCTATCTTTATACAGACGACAATACAGAAATGGTTATACTCGCCGTTCAAGGGGAAGGGGCGAAAACAGTAAAATACCCACACCCCTTGCCGTTTTAAAACAACTCAAACTAGTAAAAAGGCGTCTCTAGAGAATTGTATAAAAAAAAAATCAGGCTAGGTTAGTTTTTTTTTTACATTTATATAGTAAGGAATGAATTGCAAAAAAAAAAAAAAAACTGGAAGTTTCAAACGTTGCCGTTTGACCTGAAAAAATTGATTACGGACACACAGATTGCAAAGCTGATTTTTCTACAAAATTCTCTAAAAATACGTTACGTGCTTAAAAAAAAAAAAAAAAAATATACTCTTATCAAACCGACGACGTTTAAAACAGATGGATTTAACAATATATATGATTGTAACTATTTGAACATACCCGGACCAAAAATAAAATTACAGTTATTTACAGGACACAAACACTGCAGTGAAAATATCGTGTATATTAAATGTATAATATAATAATATATTTTTCGCATATAACTGTAGAGTTATAAACTTCTATAAATGTATAAATGCTATTATGTAATAATAACATGAGAAAATATAATACATAATGTTTTTTTTTTGTATTTTTAGTTTTTGTATACATGCCACCGTAACAATGAACATTTCATTCAAACCAAAAGGTATTATAAAACGTGTTCCTATCCTATACTATATTATATACCAATGAGTAATGAAATAGGTAGTTATAACATAAACACGAAAGTATATAGAAAACAATTTCCTTTTGTGTCTACCTCACTATATTATAATAATATTATTGAGAAAATATCGTTGAGGTTTGCACATTTAAGTAAGCATAGAAGAGTATACTCACAATTTTCGTATACAACTAATTATTGATTAAACTAATTATAAACGGGCAGAGGTTCCACTCCAATGGTTTCGACATGCAACGCGCAAGCAGACGGGAGTCCAACAGGTGATAAAAGCCCGAAAGGGAGACGGGAAGAAATGTTGGCCGGGCGGAATTAAATAAGATCTGGACGTATAAATGGGAAATACAAATCGTGAAGACTGTTTTTCAGAAATCGAAACAGACAGCAGGGAGTTGTGTTCACAGCTAAGGTTCTTGACGAGCCTGTTAAACTATAATAGAGAAGGAAAATAATTGTACAACTGTAACAACGTCTTTTGTAAATAAATTAAGATTTAAAAATTATGCATTCGAAATAATAATTATAACACTGCTACGAGAAAATATATTATTATAATACACAATGTTGGCGAAACAAAAAAAAAAAAAAGTGTGTGTGCGCAGTCATTTGCGTTTCATATAATGATCTCTATCCGTACCTAAATAGAACTATTGTGTAAATTAATTATTATTCGAATATTATACCTATGTTACCGAGACTACAGTAAACTAATTTAAGAATATAATGAGCGAGTGTACCTAACTAAAATTCATATGACACCGAAACGAAGCGTGAAATAAAACGTCTGAAATCTTATCGAAAAACTATGGTTGACAATAACGGTTTCCGCTATAAAAAAATATATTTAAATTTTGTTGTTTTTTTAATCTTTATTTAACATATATACAAGGATACGACGTGAGTTCGTAACAACTTAGGTTAAATTCATGTAATATAATAACAAAATACCTCTTATAATTTACTAATCGTTCTTATGAAGCAAAAAAAAAAAAAATTACAGAAAGTAAGCCGGGTCTATTAGGTATTAATTATTATGCAACTAATTTCAAATAGGTATGTCGACGGTTCAATGGTTTTTTCTTATTTTAAACGTTAACTGCGTAAATTATATGTCCATGACCAGAGTACCTTACAATATCAAAATGATTTTCCAACGTTTTGTAAAAAAAATAAAATAAAAATGATTTGAAAATCGATTGCAACTCTCTGCTGCTGCAGTTTTAAACAAATAGTCCTTGAAATTAAATTTTGTGAAAAAAAAAAAAGAGGGAGGCATTTCTATAAAATCCTTGAACTATATAATGGTACATGGTAAAATTATCTATTACCTTGTGTATTTCCGTAGATTTATTA
Organism: Tuberolachnus salignus; assembly: GCA_956483605.1. Classification (NCBI taxonomy): domain Eukaryota; kingdom Metazoa; phylum Arthropoda; class Insecta; order Hemiptera; family Aphididae; genus Tuberolachnus; species Tuberolachnus salignus. Next base: position 21,118,397 of record OY101430.1, on the reverse strand, counting down.
GGAGATATATTCTATTTTAACCGGATAAACATAGTTTGTTTTTCCAAAAAAAAATTAAATACATTAAGTATTTTTACAGTAATAGTAATATTGATTAATTCGAATATATTAAGTTAAAACTCTATACAATTGTATTCAATTTATTATGATGTAATATAATATATACCAAAACAATACATAAATGTGTATATATATATATATATATATATGATATACGTGTTAGAACGTCATTTAAATCGGGATTATGTATTTATGTATATGCGCTGCAGGTATAATAATGATGACTAATCCGTGGTATTGTGATTTATATGAAATGATTTAAAAAATAAATTTCACACAATTTGTAAATATATTCCTAATTAATCGATTGTCTTATTATATTGAATTTTAAACAAATTATTTAGTAAAATGTGTTAACGTCGATTTTAAAACAAATAAATAAAACAACTCATAGCTGGGTAAATGGACCAATGTATTCAACAAATTTAAGTTTAATTTAATTTTAAATAATTAATGAATTCGAGTAACTAAGTAAAATCACACATATTCAGGAAAATAATAACTAAGTTAAGTGAAAAGTTACTTTATACAATTTCCCTAGATTATTACACTCGTAAACGTAATTCGTACTTAAATATTTAGACTTTTATAGACTTATTACAATAAAAATGTAGGTATCCTATAGGCCGCAGCCCATCTCGGTATATATTTATGATATTCAAGTAAAAATACATCATTTTGGCCAAAAAACAACTACAAATAAAAATATGTGCACATTTATTACTTTATACAACAATTTCGTAAATTACTTTTTTTAGAAATAACTAAATTATTTTCTAACATTGTTGTTGTTTTTTTTTTTTAAACTAGTTAGTTTAGAAATTACCAAAAAGAGTAATTTATAACTTTTAAACTATAGTTACTGCCCAGCTCTGCTGCAATTAAACAAATAATACAAATGTGCTTATATTCATATTTCTTCTAATACTTTTGTTCGGTTTTTAACCTATAAACTTTAGACGACGGCAATTCATAATAATATACAAAAATATAAAATTATAATTTTGGTCCAGACGATTTATGGAACGTTGTTATAATATTTATTACGCATGTTAAATGTAAAATATATTTATAAAACAGTGTATTATAAATTATCATAGTTTTTACATTATATATATAAATATACGTTTTCATTTTAATCTTTAAACCGTTATGTTATATTCGTTTTTCGCCAATTAACCGACTGCAGAGCACCGTTATATAGGACGGACAAAGATGGTTTTTTTAATATAAAATTTGTATGCGCTACATGCACACCGGTGCAGTTATAGTAGAGTTTTTAATCTCGTTCGAATGGTATATTCAATTATACAATAAAATATAACTGTAAATCTATTATAATTGATATCAATTAATATTTTATTTATGGAGACTCCGTGCCACTATAATAAACAATAACTCTTATATACATACGGTTTTCAGGATCAAACTCTACGGGAATTTGGCAAAAGAAAAAAAAAACGAAATATAGAACGAAAATCGAGCGGTTGATTTATAATTCAGGACTATGGGTCACGTAGGAGCAAAATCATTTTTTTTTTATTTTACATTATCTTATGATTTTGAAGTCAGATTGGTCTCTTTTGAAATAGCATAAATAGTTTTGTTTTCGACATATTTTTCTTGCCATTTTAGAGATCCGCATAGGCTCTTCCTTCTAGCACCGAAAAATAAACATTAAATTCCATACTTTTGGTTTTTTTTATCGACCCTAGGTCCAGAATTAATTTCGATTTCTTTAAACGATCAGTAATTACAATATTGGGCGCACAAAAAAAAAAAAAATGATTCGTTCGCAGGGGTAATAATAATAATAATAATAGAGAAAATAAAATTTACCATAATACGATTTGGCCGTAAGATCGTCATCGTCCATGACAAACACTATTTATAATTGCCTACGCGACATAATAATCCGAATATAGGGAATCGAATCGAAATATCGCACAAAATACGTATGGTTCGTCGGGAAAAATAATAATGATAATATATATATATATATATATATATATATATATATATATAAATTATGAAATAGTAATGAAAAAAAAAAAATAAAAAAATGAACTGGGTATAAACGACTAAACGAGCGAAGACATGGTCCGTTCAATGACCGGCGATGACTGCGAGACTACTAACTATGACAATGCCAGTGCGGTGCGGTGTATCGGTTCACTCGAACCTCCAGAAGCGCACAATATATATGATGTATATAATATATATATATATATCTCACGTTACTCGTACATCGATTGTCCTATTTATTATTCGGTATTCGTATTTTAAAAAAAAAATAAAAAAATATATAATAATAAACATTTAGTAAATATACGGACAAGTGGTAGTGATTGAACGAATATTAAAAGATTCGCACGGGTGACGATATGCGTAGGAAAAACGCGTCGGTTTTTTTAGAAAATTAATAAAAAAATTTATTTTAATCCGGAAATGTATACGGGGAAAAAATGAAAAATTCTATAGAAAAGTGTTTTGATTATGTAATAAGTCGAGTATTGGTATTGAACGGGATCAACGACGACGTGACGAATGACACGAGTGAATTAAAATATTTTAGCGGGCATGGGTACCTACCAACAAGCTGCCCGTCATAGTTGAGTCGGCGAATTTGAAGGAAATCGTGTGTACTAATATTATTATAAAGACCACTTTACTCCCTTTCACTTTTCCTTTTGTTCACAATTAATGGTATACACTTTTGAAAAGTGCCCGCCTGTAAATTGTTTGGTCTCTATGCGGACAAATTCTCACCCATCTTTTATTTGTAGATCGAGTTTATTCATATTACATTCTCGTGAATTTCTTTCAAAATAAAAACGATTCACACATGTCCAATAAGTACAATTAAAAAAAAAAAATGTACATGTTTTAGAGTTGATGGCGGGTATTTCATTGAACTCTTTTATTGATTGAAAATCGAACACAGATTTACGAAACAATTTGATAAGAACTGCGAAAAAAAAGTCCACAACGCATTTTTAAATAAAATATTTGAAATTCAGAAAATAATATAGTCTAGTAAAATACTATGCTTTTAAGTTTGGAATTATGTATGCAATACATCGTATTTCGTAGAAATGGAAGAATTTTCAAAATATTTTAACCATTTCATAATAAGATCTGGAATTGAATATCTTATATTTTTTTTAAACACAATTGGCAATTTTACTTCTGAAAATTTGACAATTATAAATATGAAATTCATTTTATTTACTATAAATATTAGGTAAATTATTTTAAAATTAAACACAATAAATACAAAAAAAAAAAAAAAAAAATAATACTTCTAATTAGGTTTTAGAATATATAAACATAAATACGTAAACATTAGTGAATAAAGTAATCAAAATAAATAACACTGTATAACGTAGAGATAATCATTAAATTAAATAAGCAATCAAACACAACATAGTTTGAATACCTACTCTGTTGGCGCATGACACTTACAAAATGTATTTCATTTCAAAGTAATTTTATCGTATAACAAGGCTTTAATAGAATATTATAACTATTTTGAATAGGGTGGATATATTTTGAGGAAAAAGACACACTAATCATTTGAGATAAAAAAGATTGAAACAAATAATTAAAATAATTCAACAAACATAAAAATATAAAGATAAATATACATTATCTTGAATACACAATGTATATTATATGTAATATATTACACAACTACGGCTATTAGACTCACTACTATATTACAAGATGACACAAACTGAATGAAAATATATTTATTCCTTGATAATAATAATATAAAATATACAGATCATATTATATATTATCAAAAAATTGTATACTTTACTGGTAGGTACCTACCGAAATTATTATAGAACATGAATTAAATATAATAGTTATATATATATACATATAATGAAGCATAAATAATTTTTTTTTTTTTTATAATAGGCATTATAGTATTTCTTCGGTGTTGTAATAATATTCTGTTAAATTTAAGTTTTGCAATTACAATGTGACACTACTAAATCTGAGTACTAATTATTATGAATTTGAATACAATTTTTTTATAGTAATAAACCGACAAATAGGTTAAAAAAAAAAAAAAATAGTAAATTACAATTCTATATCAGTTACTAATTGAGGAAGAGGCATATTATTAATGACCATTGTAAAAGGAGATTTTCTGCCCTAATAAGTAAGTATATTTCATTTTTATATTATAATTTTAAAAAAAAAATTAAAATAAAGTTTCATATTTATTTTAGTCTACTTGCCCAACCATCCAATTAGCTATTCCATTAAACAATCTCTCATACAACTTAGCATAACTTTACAATATAATAAGCAAAATAAATAAGGACATGAAGGATTTATTATTTATGGATTTATGCTAAAAAAAATAGTTGTTGACAAACATTTTAGTGTTATATGCTGATGACAAATATGAAAGGCAATGAGAATTAAGTTTCCAAATTAGATGTTAGGTAGTAAATGCTAGTAGAAATATTGTAATAAATTAATAACCATATGCTAAAAAATCCAACTATATAGTATATACATTAGCTTAAAAAATTAGTAGGCAGTGGTGGCCTGAGGATTTAGTACCTAAGGAGGAAATTGAACTAGGAACCATGTACCTACTAACCAACTATAATTTACTATGAGTTTTTACTAGAGTTGACCGAGTTCCAATACTTATTTCACTATAAAATTATGGTTATTTAATGTTATGTATATAATTTAATAAATAAATAAATAAAATTTCTTTTAAGTTTCTATGTCAATTATCAAGTATCCCATATACCCAACTTTTCTGGGCTAGAAGCAATCAATATTTAACAAACAGTTGGCCCTTGTTGGTAGTATAAAAATAATAACAAGCAGCTAAGCTAAATGCCTAATAGTATTACTTAATAATCTTTAGATATTTAGCTCAGTCTAAATTATGAATTTTCTTAACCATTATAGTTAAGTATTTTAATATTGTATGTGTGTCAATTGTTATATTAATTATTAAAATAATTATTTATTTAATAACTAGTTTATTATATAAATTATTAGTTTGTAAATTTTTATGTTTAATGTATGATACTCAATTTTGAATAATGGTTATATATTATCATAAAAAGGCTATTGTTTTTTCTGTTTTTTTATGCCAACAATTTTAAGTATAAAGAAAATGTTTGTATTAGTATATTTAATTTAATTATATGATTATGTATTTTAACCTACAAAAGCAATACAAATTGAAATTACATTTTCTGATTTAAGATATTATGATAAAACCTCGTATGAAATTTGTTTTTTCATTTAGGTCAAAAAATAGAATTATTATTTTATTGCACATATTTATTTATTTAGTTGTATATCACTTATAAACCAAACAAATAAATACACTATTTATGTCATAAGACATAATCCATTTAATCAACTCAATAAAAAACAAATATATAAAATATTGTATATGGCATAGCAAAATGTTCACGTGACAAATGTTTCTTATAGTTTTAATATTTTTTTTTTTTTTTATATTTTACTAATATCTAAATAATAAATATTCTTTAAAAAAATAATTCAATTAAATTGTATTTAAAAGTAGATATTGTCATACAGCCAAGACCAGAACCTTGATACCTAATGCTTAAATTTATATTGTAAAATAAAATGAAATAATATCCTTCTTTCAATATCTCTAAACTTCTAGAACATTATATTTAAATATTCACACATAAAAAATCTAATCAATATCTATAATTTGCAGTGTTATTATAGTAGAAATAAAATTACTAATCCAGATATCTCTATTTTGGAAATATCCGCATTAAAACTGATAAACATCATAAAAATACGCCCTAAAGAGACCAATAATTGAGTTAATTACGCCAACACGATCAATATAGATTTGTGTAGATGCAATAATCGACATAAAAAAACACACCGTGAGATTTACTGACAAAATTCTATGCAAATCAAATAACAAATAATGTAAAATAATAAATCTAGTAATCCATGGTAATGCCTATGTATAATTTTAAAACGTAAGCAATATATTTTGAATGTACCTAATTTACTAGAAAATACATAGGTGCCTAATATAAATTAAGTCAGTGACAGTAATAATCAGAACTTAACTATTTCTATTGATGTCGGGTAATCATTTGGGTTTAAAATTTGTTTTAAAAAAAGTGATTCCAGTTTTTATTATATGTATACAATGCTTACCGATTTATAATATTTTCCGGTCAAATATTTACAAACATTTCAGTACACGTCACAATTGAATACATCGGTGAATTGTAAATTAGATCCATAAACACTGGAAAGTTAGATTATTACGATAATAATTAAAACTGTGTGCGCGATTCGATAGAAAAAAAAAAAATGTATATTAAAATTTAGTAAAAATTCGGTAAACAAAATATATTTACTAGATTGCTTATCGATAGATATAATATTGTTTTATCAAAACTAAAACAAGAGAAAACTATTGAGCTTTCTAATTTTACGGATCATTTTCGGATTGATTTGAAACGTTTCGAGTAAATGTTAAATGTTTGATAATAAGTTATCGATTTGAATTCGGTTTCGTTGAAATTGATAATAACAATGGCATTATCAATAAAAAAAAAAAAAGATTAGATTATCTTTGGCGAAAAAATATTAAATACTAATTAAATTCGCCAGCGAAAATAATACAAAACCGGAAGAGTGGATTAAATATGCGAATAAACAGCGAATAGTCCAAGCGAATGAATATAAAAAAAAAACCTATCAAATTTATTTTATTGGACCAATTTAAAATAAAAAAAAAATTGTATGTTGAAATAGTCAAAGAGAATAAGAATTCCACTAACAGCTGGGGATTTTGTTTACTCTGCGCGTTGTTACAACTGTATGCGATTTGTATGGTTAGTTTTTGCCTTTCGGGCCGCCTTTGGAACGGTGATTAAAATGTTCGATTGCTTGTCGTTGTTTATACATTTCTGTCTGGTATCGCGTGTGTTTATACATCATTTTATGTATAGATAATAATTATAATAATAAATAAAAGTGGGAAAAATAAGTATTTTTGGCGCCGTTTTTTTTTCTTTTCTTTTTTCTCTGCCACCGCTCCGTTTTCCCGTTCGTCGTTTCTCACCCACGGGTACAGGCGTTTTGGCGTATTTGGCTCGCTGCCGCACGGACGCGACGAATAAACCCTGCCGGATCATCGAAATATTAAAATGGACGATGGTGAACAATGGCTTCCAGCCGGATGGGAGAAACGAGTTAGCAGGTCTACCGGTGAGTTACGTAGAATTAATTCTTCAGGGTCAAACGTAACGTCTCCGTACTGGTTATTGCGCGGACGGCGTCTTCATTTTTTTTTATTTTCCCGAAGACGTTTTTACCACGATGGTTGTCGTGTGTATCGCGATTTTTGATACCGGTAAACGACCGGTGCTGGTACATAATTGTCATTTCGGTAATTTTTTTAAAAATTCTTATTCGTTTCTCGGGACTTCCGAATTCCTCGATTCTACATACGGTTTCCTCCGGTTAGGTTTAGACACCTACTCGTATGTGCATTGCTTTTAAGTTACACTTTTATGTCCGCGGTACATTTTCTCATAGATTACATTTTTTATGCATATACTACTATACTGTCAGTTTATCGTTTATCTTTTTTTTTGTTATGCGATTAAAAACCATTTTATTGCAAATTATTCAACATTTTTCATCTCGTTGGATACCTCCGATACACGTTTTCTCGCTCTACAAGCGCAGTCTGCGTTTATTATATCAAATCTACGGATAATTATTAGAAAGCTTCCTCTAAATAATTCTAGTAATGAATGCCCCATGTATAGCATACTAATATTATAAAATTCTACCCTTTGACCTTTCTATAATTTTTTTGTTTATCTTTGAATAAAAATTGATTCACGATAAAGTAATGTTTATCGTACGATCATTATGATGTTATTAAAGGAAGTTGATATTTAATATATCGACCCGGCTAACACAGAAATTTCCCTCTGTACTTATACGACTGTTTAGTGTAGCTTGATCGTATCATTTTACTTTAACTGTAGTTATTTGTATTAATTTATTAAGTGCCAAGAAGTATTTGTGTATAAATTCAATAAGACCGATTTTTAATAAATATTATATAAAACAATCAAAAGACAATTTAAAAATTATATTTCTCGTTTGCATTATTATTTTGGTTCAATTATCTTATCTTCCAGAAGCACTTTACTGACTGTCATTCGTGTGGACATACTTGAAACAAAATATTAGTTACATTATACAGTGGGCACGGGTTATAAGATAAAACTGAAAATTGTCTCGTATCCAAATACATTTAAAAAAAAATCTGTTATAAGACACAAATTTTGCTCAATGACCCTTCCCATTTTGTGTAAAATTGGTAAAAATGTAGATATTTTTGATTAAATTTCGAATTATGTTGGTTTTAATATAGTTATTTGTGTTGTAATGGTTTCAATTCATGCATATGTGTACAACAATCTTTATCACAATTATTATTGTTATTATAAAGTATATATATATTTCCGGTTACCTGGTTATTGTATTTCACAAATTATATTAATTGTTGTAGTCATACAATCTAAACTAACACATTTTTTAATAAATAATATGTAAAATTAAAATAGTAAAATAGGTTAATAGTTAATATATATATATTTTTTTATTTCTTTACCCGCTTAGCCTATACGATTCATTTGATTATATGATTCACCTTGTGCTGGTCCCAGAAATGAGTCTGTCCACTATATATAGGACCTGTACCTATATTCACAATGTTTTTGTTTTAAATAAAATATAAGTCTTCATATTAATAGGAAATGATAGTAACTCAATGCATAGTATTTATCCAATTGACTCGTGTAATTAAATTGAATAGATAACAAATATAGTATTAAGGTTAGAGTGATTCTTACAATGTTCTGTACAATTTTTGTTAGCCTTGGCTACACAGAATAATAGCTGGCCTTTATTTTTCCTGAAAACCGACGGTCAACATTAGCCAACACTTTAAGAACAGCCCTTAATGATACAATATAATAGTTACTCAAATTATATATAAATGTATGTTCAATTTTATATTTTATTGCTACTACACTTTGAGTTGTTACACATTAACAACATTTGACTTATCAACTGTCAATATTTAAAAACAAATTTAAATATATTATTCAATATTGAAGATATAATCATAGAAATTAATAATAAATGTATGTTGTACTATGTATTAAATATAGTATAATATATACAGTTTAAATTTAATTTAAGATATGGAATTAAATTAATTGTGTAATTCTTTTCAGGTCAAACTTATTATCTAAACTTATTGTCTAAAGAAAGCCAATGGTCGATGCCACAACACCCAGCTACAGAGGAGTTAAATGCTGATGGTCCTGAACAAGTTCAATGTAGTCATTTGTTGGTTAAACATGAAAAATCACGCCGGCCTTCATCGTGGCGAGAAGAACGCATCACTAGATCAAAAAATGAAGCTATTGACATCATAAAAGGTGAATACATTTGTAATTTGTTCAAATATTTTATTAATAAAATGGTTCATTTGTTATTAAATGATAGCTTATCGCGAACAAATTGTTACCGGCAAAGTGACATTTGCTGAACTTGCCCAGAAGTATTCAGACTGTAGTTCGGCTAAGCGTGGTGGTGATTTGGGACCATTTACAAGAGGCACAATGCAAAAGCCATTTGAAGATGCATCGTTTGGATTAAAAATTGGAGAGCTTAGCGATCCTATCCATACTGACTCAGGTGTACACATAATTATACGTACATTATAAATAATATCAATATTATTTTTTTTTTCTAAATTAAAAATCCAAAACATTTGTCTTTTCTAAAAAAAATTGTCTACATCTGATATACAACTTCGATATTAATTGCCTTATTTAATACTTATTGCCATTTATAAACATTTGTTTTATAATTTTTATTGTGAACTGCAATAGATGTTTATAAATGTAGAATTATTAAAATAAAATAGAATTTACAGATAGGAACTACAATAATTTAGCCCCCCCCCATCCCTCTCAAAATGAGGTTTAATACAAATCATAATTGTTAGTCTCTTTTTATTTGAACAAATTTCTTAGGTGGCCTTAGGAAAAAAATCCTGGGTATGTACCCTTTGTTTATAGAATACATTATGTAGCCTATGTGCAAGTTAAAAATGTTGTATTTTACATTTATTTTTTTATGATTTCAACAAAGTATTGTGATAATTACAACTATACCTTATATTTTAGAATTTATTTATCACATTTTACAATTTTTATATGCAATGTCTAATAAAGGATTACAAGATTTGTAGGGAAATAATATTTCTCGGTTCTTTTTAACTTAAATAAATTGAAATTAATTAAAACACATTTCTTTATATACATTGAAACAATTACAATTTGTAAATCCTTATGAGACATCTGTATATTAATTCTAAAGTTTTAAATTAAATATATTATTCTTCACTTACACCTTAATACCGTTTTATATTGCAATTGTTTTTTGTTTCATGATTTTTTAGATAAAAATACAATAAAATAAAATTTTAATTATTATTTTTAACTATTGCAAGTATAAAATATAGTGTATGTGTATATTTATTTAATCTTCAATACAATATTTACAATGTATTTGTACGGGTGCTTTTACACAACCAACTTTTAATCCTTAAAATTTAGCCACTTTTGAGGAGGTAGCAAAAACTTTCATAAACTTTTGAAGTTTACATTTAAAAAAATAATAGTTTAATAGAGATAAAATATCAACAAAATAAATGTAGATAATATAAAAAAATTAAAAATGTATAATTGATTAAAAATTATTATCATAATAATAATGCAATTTTTATTTTTAGTATTACCCACATATATATAATACTATTTATCAGAGTATATATTTTACATTTACTTTGTTGTTAATATGTAAGATAAGTTGTCTTCAGTGCGTCCACAGAAATAGGGTACACTTTATAACTCATTACTCTACTCATATTTCTAATTTTATTTACGGAACATTGTACTATTCTATTAGATTATAATAAATTCCTTTGACTTACTATTTTTTTAACTCGTTTATTATGCTTTTTTTCAAGTAATTTTGCTTTATAAATTTGTATTATAAATCTAAAATTGGCCGAATAAGAACTATTTTAAATTAAAAATAAAAAACATTTTGTTAAATTTTAATGCTAAGTATTTTTAAACTATTAAATATTATTTTATTTTATTAATACACATTATGATATACCTTAATTAATAAACTATTCAATAAATTGTTCAAAAGTCCCTCTGTTATGTAGAGTGCTTGCCTCATACTGACGTAAACATTTGCAAGTTCTTACTGCTAGTATTTGATTTTCATTTAAGTGGTAACATGCGTGCATAATTTTAATTTTTAAGTCTTGAATATTGGAGGATCAGCATATATAACAGTTTTCAAATGTCCCCCACCAAAAAAAAAATCCAGTGGTGTGTAAGATAAGGCAATCTTGGGAGCCACTTTACTGGTCTGGTTCATGTGTTGCAATAAGTTTTTCACCAAAGGTTACTCTTAAAAATTCTTGGACAATTCTCACATTATGAGCCAGTGCTCCGTTTTGCTAATAGATGTTTCTACATGTCATTATGGGAAATATTCTAAGTATCTTCTTCACGTTAATGTTCCGTTATAGAAGTAGATCCCAGTGATTTCCAACCAATCCATACATTTGTGCCCTAACATGTTTAAATTTTTTTAGGAACAGTCCGGTGAGGATTGTTATCCAACAAATGACGATTATTCTGTTAATTTAATATTCCATTATTAGTAAATTTACTTTCACCAGTCCATAAAATATGATTAATTAATATTGAATCGTACTTAAACATCACCTAACCAAGAAAAAAATGTAATCTTTTTTCTAGGTCTGTTATGCGTAAATATTAGGCCAGATCTAGTTTATAAGTTATAAGTCAAAAGAAATGTATGATCTAATAGACTAGTTTAATATCCCCTAAACAGAATTGGAAAATATGTATAGGGTAATGAGTTACAAAGTATACTCGATTTCTGTGGACACTGTATATAAACTAAGTGCCTTTTTTATGCCCAGGGTAACTACCCTACTCCAATTATCATGTGTTTTTTTTTTTTAAATAGAGCAATTAATTATTATAGATGATCATATAATACTTGCTTGAGTCAATAATTAGTGTTGCTGTGTTGATGGCTGCAGTGTCGGCGGTCATGTTTACAAAGAGGCATTGAGTTGTTCAGTTTACACAACTTATACTTGTTATTATTATTATAAGTGCATTAATTGAATATGTCTGAGTAATTGTATATGTATACGGAATATGATTTAATTACAAATTAGTAGTACAATTTGATTAAAAACCGTACGTGAGCAAAGCCGGGCAGTTTGTTAGTTTATAAATTGATGACATTGGCTGAAGTGTTAATATCCACAAACAATTGTCTAAAGTTTGTAAATGTTTTCAAATGGTATACTTATAAGTATATTGTAATATTATAATTATTAGAGATAGAATCATCTTTGATGTTCAAGGGGATTGTTGACAATATATGTTAATAACATTTAAACTGACCAACATGTTACCTAATCTCTTCTCTTAAAATCATATCCGGCATTTTATTATGTTATAATAGTTTACGTAACCATGGGTAGGTTAGTATTATTGGGTATCTAATGTGCAACTCTTGTTATATTTTCAAAAGTGTACTGTATCAGGTTAAAACAATAATAATACTAATTTGAACTATAATGAGTAACAAATTATTAAGATGACTTTAAAATATATGTTTAAACAATAATTTACATTTAATAATAAACTTGAGTTTTAAATTTATAAATAACATTATTTGAGCAGGTATTTAATTCCACAAATTAGTGCATATAATCTAATATATTATTTGTTATGTATTTATACAAATGTACAAAGAATATTTTTAAAATTAATATTGTGTTACCGGTGTTTAATATGTTTTATTATTTAAGAAATCTCGAAATAATAATCCTAACCATTAAATATTTGAATATTTTATTGTTTCGTAAATTATAGTTAAAATTAATTCCCTTAACTTAAAATAATATGATACTCATTTTTTTCATACAAATGTTGTTGTCTTAAATTATGAATATTTAATTTACTTTTATTACTCTTAGGCTTTATTTGATTTTGCCGTTTTGTCAAAGTATTTTTGTTGATTGCCTTTGCTATAGAACCTATTGTATTGTATAGGTGTCTACCAATATACCTGTAATGAAGTGGTAAAATTAAAAAAAATAGAAAACATTATTTTTCATCCCCCGCTAATCTTTGTAATATTAGACAACTAAAAGAATATAAATGTATTTTACGGAATTCCAGTTAATAGAATTTGTGTAACATATATTTTTTCTAACTTATTGTTATTTGTAATGTACATTTTTTTTTTCCCTGTAGGACCAAGATTATTCTTCAATCAAGCGAATATTCTTTCAGTGATAATTTTTTTTTTTTTATATTGTACAGAAGTCACTAAAGCTACCCATTTCACCCAAATCCCAAAAAATTTCCATTTGTATTATAATATTATTTAAGGGGTTGCGTATAGGCAATATTAACGAAATTTTTTAAAATGAAAATTTATTAATTTATGAATGTTTAAATTTACTCTCGTATAAATTTAAAATTGCCCCGGGCCTTTATCACAAGTATTTATTGTATAATCGTGAAATTTGTTCAAGAATACAATATAAAGATGACTTGAACGAGACGGTAGATAATCGAATTCATGTTTGAAAAAGGTAATCATTTTTAAATACAATTAAAAAATAGTCTTAAGTTTTTTTTGTAAATTAATATTTAACTAAATGGATACGCCGCAATTCCCTAGACAAAATCATGTTCTTTAATATTCACCGTAAGCTGTTTTACGGTAAATCATACCGCCCAGCGATTTTTTCGACACAACGTTTCGTGTTCTTTAAACACGAGCATCGGTGTTCGGCTTAACGATTTACGCATTTTGACGCAATTACACGACTGGCTGCTGCTGCTGCTACTACACACCGGTATTTGAGAGGTTCAAACATGGCGAATTTGTTACAATTTCGAGGATGGGGTATCCTTACTGATGATATGAGAGCAATCGTCCGACGCCCACCCAATCCTCATTTAGCTGGTTCACTTTAACCACAATTGGGCGCCACGGCTATTGGCCATTAATAACAATATACTATTCTGTGCCCGCGGCCGAAACGCATTTACCCCCCCCCCCCCCGGGGCTTCAGTTTTCGCGTGTTCGACGTCCGCGATTCCGTAGTGTTGGAGTTTGATTTTGTGCCTTTTTGTCTATGACAAAAGGTATTTTATGTAATCGGGACCTTTTTGTCTATGACAAAAAGGTCCCGATTACATAAAATATTAATAAAGTACCTTCGCGATAACCGTCAAGTGCAGGGGCGGCGGCGTCGGTGAGTACTTTACGCTCTTACAGTTTACCATGGTAACGAATTTAACAAATCCAAAACAGTAGTATTCGTTTTATACGATATTTGCATAGTCTAAGCCTTTATTTATATATATATATATATAAAAACCGGGACAAAAAATTGCCGGTTAACTTTTACAAAAAAAAAAAAAAAATACACATTTTTTATTGTAATACATTTTATATTTTACACTAGCTGCCACCACCTGTTACATGCTATTTATAACTGGTTTCAAATTTCAAATATAAAACTGTTTGTTTCATGCGTATCGATTTTTTTCTTTCATGAATATACCGGGATTATAAAACAGAACCATCATCTAAAAAGCGTCCAGTTCGAAGTTTGTCGGGAGAACGGGATGCAATGAACAAAAAAGAGACAATTCCGTTTTAAACGGGACGTATGGTCACCCTATTATAATCGCATATAAAGGCAAGTACATTATTGGCTTACAAACATTTTTTTTAAAAATTTTTCTTTCGAATGTACACTGTAAATTTGTTTTGTTTTCCTCGACATATTTGCGCGTACGGCCACGGTCATTTGGTATAAAATATTTTATACCGGTTACCGCGGTGGTCATAAGACACGGGGACGTGGTCGTGCGCCGCGGCGGCCCGTGACCGTAACGTAACCTACGCCGACGCGATTTTTCGGTGTACGCCGGTCAACCGGTGCGGTGATGACTTTATTTTACTATAAAGCCGGCGCGAGTTTTCGTTTGTTGTCGCGTGATTAGTTCGGTTTTTTTTCGTCACTTTTGTAAGGCAATTTCCCTAATTTCGCGTTGAAATAATCACGTTTTAATACATAGGTGCTGTGCCGCCGTCGGCGAGTACCCATAAAAATGGCGACGTATCGCCGTAATTCATATGGCCGAGTCTTGACCGAGGTTAGGTTTTAGAAAATCACGCGTTAGGATGCCGTCTAAATCTTAGAATATAAAACTATTGGAGAAAGACTTTGTTTTAGAAATATCTATTTTGTCTACCGCATACTCGTCGTACAGGTATACATTTATGTAAACCGTATTATAATTTATTCGTTTAATTAAATGGGAAATATTAACTTAATATTATTATTTATTGTAAACGAATAGTTGAGAATTATAATTATGATTTTTTTTTTTTTTTTTTTTTTTTTAGTTTTAAACTTATTTCCAAAAATTGTAAGCCAAAGTTTTTTTCTAAAACATGCACCTAAATCAGTAAAACCTTGTACAGTGGCGTAACATTAACTTAATACTATTAACAGGCTCAATTAACAAACGTCCCTGTCTTTAAACGGTTCATATTCTGGAGTACATTGTAATGGAATTGCTTTTTTAATAAGTTGTAATCGAATTAAACATACCTATCAGTTATAAAACACGATATTTTTTATATCATTTTCGTTAGGTGCTCCAAACAAAGTTTTTGAAATAATATGCGGACTCGTAGACAACACCGCCTCGGCATTTTTCACGTGAGTAAGCAGAACCTGCTGCTTATACTTTCCTACGCATTTCCGATCACTTCTACTCGGCCATTTCCAAAATTTTCCCAATTTAGGTTTACCGGATCGTCTCGGGAGAAACAAGAGCCGAATTAAGCATTTTATTACCTCCTCCTTCTATATCGTTCTCGTTATTAGGCCCATCAAATTCGTGTTTAATTATAATTTTTTATTATCGTTGAAGAATAATAATTTGAACGAGAACACAGTCGTGATTAGTCAGATTGCTTATTTTTTTCCAGTAATGACGATATTATAATATAAGGTCCTACACAATAATCACGAAGTTTCAATGTTATTTTCTTTCTTACAAAAGATTCTCTAGTCGGTAGGTAGGTACTTGGGCATAGATAATATGAAAGCATAGTATTCGTATTTATAGTTAGGAGGTGTCTTATTGACTGTAGTAAACGGCAAGCGATTTATGTGCAAGTATAAATCGTGTTTTATATTTTACTTGCCATATATTTCACTAATCATATTAATAATAATAATAAGTAATAGCACAGATTAAGTATATATTTTAATCTATGGTTATAGTACCAAGCATAATACGTCTTACCGATAATATTAGTAATACAATAAAATAATTCATTACACGGAAAATACACTCCATTTTAATATTATAACATAAATAATATGTAACATTATTACCACGGAAAGACAGAATCGAAACATAATAATATAGCTATTAATCAAAAAATAAAATTAAAAATATGTATGAGGTAATTGCCGAAGAACATAATAATAGTTACTGTTTTATTTATACGTATTTGTCATCGTATACTTAAATATTAGGCGGAGTTATTTAATTATCTTTAGAGTATGCCCATACATATTATAATATATTACGTTGCGATAAACGATGTTTCCGAGATTAATTTTTCTACTAAGTTTTATATAAAAATATATTAAAAAAAAAAAAAAAACTCTCTTTTATTGCGTTCTGAGTATGCTCAGCACACCCCCCGTGTAGGTATTTATAGATAATAGAAAAATATCGAGGGGTAAACCACAATTGAAAATGATATACACCAGATTGCTGATTATCGCGATTATCGTAGTGGTTTACCCCTAGGAAAATGTATTTTGCAGCTGTTTCTGGCACATTGCAGGACAGATACGTGGTTTAACTTTTGATTAATGTACCGGGAAATAATATAAATACGTAGATCGCATGACCTGCTGCAAAACAACTTATTATTACTTATATTCGCCATACGTGAGACACGAACAAATAAATTACTCATATTGTTAACGCCTGGCGTTAGAATATTATATTGAGCAACGGCTATTATTGCATATTTAGACGAAAGTCTTGTTGGTGTGTTATAGAAATTTATCATTTATCCCTTGAAAAAAAAATAAAACGACGGGAAAACTGGAATATTTACACAATAACCGAGGGCAGGGTTCTGGAACCCGAACCAATAGAACCGGTACTCGTAGAAAATTCGAGAACCGGAACTTTTTTTGGAACCTATATTTCTCAATTTAAGAAACCGATACCGGAACCTTTTAAATACATTACAAATATTAGCGGTTCTTTTAAGTTCTTGTCGGTTCTATGATATAATTGAACATTTTTTTTTTTAAATTGAATTTAAATCGAATAAATACAGTTGTCTATTTTCCATAGAACTATTTTTCTTTTATATTTATAATTTATATATCTATGGTATTTTTATCTTGAAATAATCATATTATATGACCGTGATTTTTATCTACAAACAGTACAAACATTCGGGTCAAATAACAATTATACGATTTTCTAACGAGAATATCTACGAGTAATAATGTTTAGCTGTTTGTAGTTTAGGAGGATTCGATACTGATTATGTTTTCTATCAAAATAGACCTTTATTTATGCTCGAGATTGTTTTTGATTTTAAGCGAAATAATTTTATATATAATAAATTAGCTGTTCCATAGACGGTTTAGCCCGTGCACAGTATTGAACGAAAAAAAAAAAAATAATAAAAAAGTAAAAACGCGTATCTCCGCGTTCCCCGTTTCCGCTCTCGTGCAAACCAAATCAACTAAAAATAACTGTTTTTTTTTCATCCGTGTCGCCAAGGGTACCTATAAACCAGCAAAACAATTCAATTTTAGTATCGAAAATACCGAAAACCCGGTGTGAACCACCCAAACTAATTTTTATAATAACAATATAAAACCTAGTCTTTGTCACTCGGGAATTGTGTAGTTTTAATTCTAGCGGTTCTATTCAGATTCTGATTACCTACTACAAACTTACATACAACTTTACCTCTTTATAATACTATAATTATAGATGTTCAATTTATATTGTCTAAAAATTGTTACTCCAAACTCCGCTTAGAATAGTTTTTCGTTTGCAATAATTATCATACAGTATGTACTGTATGAACTGAATAACTACGATAAAGGACGATCGCCCACCCCTGGATTTTCCCTTAGTTTCATTAGTCAACGTAATCTAAATATTTTGGTATCCAATAAACTCCCAATAGATCTACCGTTTAGTTGAATTTATCGGAAATCTAGTTTTTATATTTACTTAGTTTCTTTAACACGAAAATCTTGTTCTTATATCCTTCGTCGTTTGTACAATAAATTATATACATTTTATTTTTAAAATTACTTTGGCCCCCGATTATAGGCATTCAGTGATGGGTGGCAAATAAACGATTACAGGAGTCGGGACCGATTTGCTGCTGTTTATTCCACAGGATTAATTAGTATGGAAATATTTGATAATCTTATAGGGAATCGTTGGTAATCGTTGAGAAATCACGGTATTCTGGAATCTGTAGTGCACCTACACAATATCCATCAGCTGGTTTTTAAACCGGATTAAGAAACTTAAAAAAAAAAAAAAAATAAATTAAAGCATTTTTATTTGTATAAATATGTTAAATTCCTATACGTGAATTAAATTGAGTTCATTATTAAAACAAACACCACTTCATGATTTTGTTATCTCGGTCCCTCGTACAATTATACACACATTTACATAGGTACCTTTCCTATATAATATGCATATGACTTGGCAGAAATACGCGTCATGCAAATCTATATCGTAAAAATGATTGTCGAGTGAAACAAAAACACTATTGTTACGAAAATGTAATAGTATCACAGTTTCAAGGGCATAGTTTAATTTAAAATTTTTTTTTCTCTTTTATACACGTGTAATATTTATATATATATATATATATATATATATATATATATATTTCCATGATGGTTTTAATAATATAAATCTTTTTAAATCCTTTATACTAAAAAGCCAGTATTAAATACAAATCCGATACTCAATAAGCTTTGTTCCATCTGATTATATTGTGAGGTATTTGGTTAAAACGATTATAGATTTTAAATTTATTTTGGATTTTGGATTTTTGATTTGATTGTCTTCTTAAAGTATATTATATATATATATATGGATTTTTTTTTCTTTTCTTATTTCATCATCTATTATAACTATTGTTTTTGTATTCCCGAGTAAATATAATTTGGTACGTCTAATATTGCTTTATTAATATACTTTCGTACATAATTTTTAGAGCCTTGATTTACTGACAACCGCAATGTTTTTTTTTTTTTTTTTTTTTTTTTTAATTTATCTGACATTTGACCATTATTATAAATTCATTTTTAAACTATGGCGACACATTATTTTATTTTATAAACAAAATGTCAACGGAGTACAATTTACAGTTTGAAATACTTATTACTTAAAAATATAATATATTTAGTATGATATATTGTATTGAAAATTGAATTTTTATACATTTGCTTGTAAATACGCGTGTTGTTAGTATTTAGTATACTCGATAACATATTTCGCGTAGTCCAATTATTTATAAATTATTTTTGCTAAATTATTTCTTTCGCATATTATGGTAATTATTGCTCTCTAATTTGAGTACATTCCTAAAACTCATACGGCGCACTCTGACCTTAATCAATAAAAATCATAATAACGACTAAAACAATTTTTAAATTACATAAAGTTGCTTAATAATAAATTTGTTAGGCGGCGTACTTACATACTGTAATTTACGGATATTTGAAACTCAATAAATGAATCCGGTCATTTCTGTGGTTTTGCTAAAATTATTTTTTGTCAAATTTGATCATTATATTCACTACGGTCAATGGTGGACTAATTTATATATTGATATTATCAATATAATAATATTAAATACCGTATATCTTATATACGGTATTATATATTATATTATATTATTATATATTATTATTATATTATATCTTATATCTTATATCTTTATCTTACGATTAAATGCTTAAATTAGTGAAAATGGGAAATAAGTAAAATTTAAATTTAATGACTTTTGTCGTTTTTGAAACGATCAATTTAAATATTGTATCGTTATAGTAAAAGTAATATTTTATTACATTACTTTTGTAGTAGACCAATTTTTTTATTGTTTAATTTTTTTTTAGGACACCGGATTTCCACCCTTATTCATCAGTTGTCGTAACTAACGTATTACTAGACCTGGGCATGCCTACTATTTGGGTCGAACACATATTTAAATATCGCTTTAGGACCAAAAGGTGGCTGACCCCGAATAGGCTAGGGAGAAGATGATTTAAATATTGCTTTCAAAACTGTAATATAAATCGATGTATCGTTTGATTTTTTTTTTTTTTTTTTTCAAGAGGCCAGTAACTCGTTTTGGGGTCAGTGAAATTCTATAATTCCGTTGGCTCCCTATTGGTGATGCGGCCAATGCCTAATTATATACGTGCTACAATACCAATAAGGAATAAATAAATTTAAAACGACTATTTATACGATATCCATAAAAATACAATTGTAACGACCGATTGTATATTTTAAGACCGAGCTATACATAGGCGTATATATATGTATATATATACGTATCTACTATATAATATACATTATAAACAGATTTTCAAAACGTCGAATCAATTATAATATAGCTATGATGTATATATTATAATATTATGGATTCAAATAAGATTACCGATTGAATTTAAATTCGGAAACAAATTGCGTACTACTATACTCGAGGAGGTATATTATCAATGACTATAATTGTAATATTTTTTTTTTTTTTCTGATGACGATTAAAATGCAGGTACTTATATGATATGTAAAAAAAAAATATATTTATATATAACATATGTTTTTTTGTTTCTTCCTCTATACAAAAAGAAAAAGAAAAATTACCAAATATAAATATATTATAATATATATGACGATAAAACGTGCGTGTTTCGCGAGTATAAATATAATAATGACGTTTTTTTTTTAATTTTTTTTTTTTTATACCGGTACAGTTTGCATAAAAAATAATTAATAAACGTCATGACAGTGTATATGTAATAATATTTGTAATTGTTCGAAACGACTGTTTATGACTATATGCAGTGGCGTCATTTGGGGGAGGGTAGGGAGACATGGCGCAGGTGCACACACGAGTGACTTTCTGTTAGAGGGCACAAGTATCGTATAATAATATTGATAATCTAACGTGTGATGTGTTTTAGTATCGTACGTAAACTGTTACAATTTAATTAATTTACGTTTAGAAATTTACTAATTTGGCGATAGTGATAACGAAATCATAATTATTGTTTTAACCCGTTGAGTCGTAGTGGTATGTTATTGAAACCACCTTTTTGTATTTTTTTTTTTTGCCCTTTTCGTAGTGGTGGTATTTTATTGAAACCACCATTAATCGGTACAGTTGGTCACTCTATAGCCGAAAAAAAAAAACAAAAAAATTCGCTTCAAAACTACGTTACTGATATTAAAATCCGTTATTATGTTATCAATGTTAATAATCAATTTTTTCCTCGTAAATTTTCGTTAAAATTTTGTCATTTACTGTTACATTATTTAATGAATTGAGTTTCACCGAACGTTTTTATACTTATAAGTATACATATTATATAATTATACAATTCATTTTACCGAAAATGTATTCATTTTATATTATTTTTTTGAATTTGTAGGTGGTTACAATTATATACCACTGCGAATCTACGATGAATGACAAAACAAATATTGACGACATTAGTCACGATCAATTATAATGAAACTGGGTATATTTCTGAGTTTGAGATATATACTAGAAAAACCGATTCAATTGGAACTTCATTAGGCAAACGTGTAGTAACAACCCTGACAAAAAATATCACAATTTTTTTTGACATTTTTTTTTGTTCACTTGGTCTCATGGAAGATTTGTTTGAAAATAATATATATGCTTGTGGAACTGTGAGAGGCAATAGGAAAGGACTCCCTATAGATCAAATCAATGAAAAATTTATGAAAAGAGGGGTTAGTGAGGGAAGAATATCAACGACAAATGTGTCATGGATCAAATGAAAAGACAATCGTCTAATTCAATTTCTCTCTAATTATCACGATCCTGATGAACTTACAACTTGCTTGAGAAAAGCAAAAGATGGATCATCGACCACCCTAACATGTCCTAAATTGGTGAGAGACTACAATAAGCATATTGGGTATGTTGATTATGCTGATATGATGAAATCATACTATGAAATCGATAGAAAGAGCAAAAAATGGTGGCATAGAATATTCTTTCACTTTTTAAATGTTTCTGTCACTAATTCTTATTTATTATTTAAAATAAATAGTCTAGGAAAACCAATTCCATTGAAGGATTTCCGATTAGCAGTAGTTGCTGGTCTAGTTGGCATTCCATTTACATCTCCAAGAGGAAAACTACCTCAATCAAAAGATAAAGTAAACCATTTCAAACCTAACATACCTTTGGAAACGCGATTTGCAAATGTAGCACACTTGCCAAAAAGTTGTACTATTCGTAGATGTCATAACTGCTCCACAAACGAAAAGCCGAAAAGAACTAGATGGGAATGCTCTACATGCAATGTAGCATTGTGCTTAACATCTGATCAAAACGGCTTTTCAACTTTTCACACAAAATAATAAACTTGTAATTACATTTGTATACTTATAATTACTTATAATTTAATATCGCTAGAGTCGTGGTGGTTATATGTTATAACTACCATTTTTTAAATGCTTGTGAGTTTTGAAAAAAATTTTTTATATTTTTTTTTTTGTAATATGATAATAAAGGACAATACGAATTCAATAAAAAAAAAAAAATTAGTTTTCTATTTTTTTTTAAAAAGTTACTCACTTATTTTCCCCACGGCAAGGGGGGAGGTATTCAGGGTGTCCAGACGCCCTCCGAAATCTCTTTGATTTTTTTAAAAAATAATTATTTATTTGTACACCGACCTAAATAAATTAGTGTATTAGTTTACACTACCGTTTAAATTAACTATTTATTGTTTAATATAATATCAAATATTATAATAATAAATAAAATATCTATATTCGGTATTGACTAAAACTACAATATTAGTGTTTTGGATCCCCTCCCCGAAAACGATTTCTGGATACGGACTTGCCCCACAGGTCTGTGAATCACGATAGATTTTCGCACCCTCTTGAGTTTACACCGCGTGCCCGCTTATGATTATAATATGAATTACGATATCGCCTAAATTCGCCACGTTCATATTTGGATTTGTGCTGGAAAATATTTCCACGACAAATACTTGTTTGAATATTATGCATTAAATTCTTATTTGCTTTGAAGTAGGATCGTTAAAACACGAACGATGTACAATATAACTTTTTGTTACATATGTAAGTACAATATGTAAGTTACATATATAATATTACAATGATAATATTTTTTTTTTTTTTATAATCAAATTCATCAATCAAGGCGTTTGAAAATTAATATTTTTGTTAGCTATATTATATGTAGTTTTTTTTTTTTTTTTATACAAGATGCGCCATTTATTAGGTAAAATTGCGTAACTCATCCGCTTGTAGTGTAAACGAATATTTAATTTTTGTATTATTACAATTATTTTCGACGTATATTTTACATCGGGTCGGATTATAATATTTTTTTGGTAGGCAGATTTCTAACTATGGTAGTGTTTTGTTGTGCGAACGATATTATAATCTAAAAACTCATTGCGCTGATTAAATACAAAATATTAATTCATTTTTGCCCATTAATACCTACTGTAGTAATTAGTGATGGGAAAAATCCGGATTCACCGAAGTTCGAGATTTTGAATTTGTGGATTCCGAAATTTGAAATCCAACATTTATGATAGATCCGGATTTTTAGACCGAAAAATTTCGGTTTTTAAATTTGTGATTTTATATTCTATAAGTCATTTCTCATAAAACTATTATTATTATCTTATTGTTAATACCATTAAATACGTTTTTACAATTTAAAAATATCATAAATATAAATTTATTTTAAAAAAACAAGTAGAACAAAAAAAGTCGTAATATTACACGCAAACGGTTTTTTACTCATAAAAAAAAACAAAATTTTGGATTTTTGAATTCAAAACATAAATTTTGGGATTTTGTAATTCTGAATCCGAAATTCCAAATCCAGATTTACTAGATTTTCGGATAGTCCAGATTTATGTCACATCACTAGTAGTAATATGAGCCGCAACAAAATTATTGTAATTTCATTAAACGAATATACTAACTGATTAATTTTGAATTATATCGAATTGAGTTATGATTTCTATTTCTATTAGTTTTAACATAATATTAAATTTTACAATCTATACAAGGCAGTAAAAAAAAAAAAAAAAAATCGGTTCAAGAGCAATAGGCCGAGGCTGAGACTTATTGACCGTTCTCATTTTCAACAAAAATAATTTTCATTATCTATGGCAATAACAATTGTATAAAAAATAAACTCAATAATAAGTTATTAATTATATAAGTTACGATGTAAAATTAACCTTTAATTTAATATATAGTTAATGAATGTTACAATGAACGCGTCGACTCGTTATCTGAGCGTGTAAAGATAAATAACATGCAACTTGTTTTTATCTAGATCAATAAACGATAATTTTTTTCAGTACAAAATCACGTTTAGTATTAAAAAAAAAATTTTAGGCAATCGATGCGAACGTACGGATTTTAATTTTTTCAAATTAATGTCAATTAAATATCGCTAATAAATATCTACTGTACCTAATTATTAGGGCTCGGATTTTAAAGCATATACTTCTTTTTTTTCTATACGTGATAGAAATGTAATTTTTATACGTAAACACGTTTCATGACCTTCTGGTTAGGTCTAAATAAATCGATTTTATTTTGCTTTTTTATTGTAAATTTAAACGATGATTTTATTGGATTTTTGCAATTATTTCCCGTTTTGGCATTGTATTAAGTTTATTATATTAATTTAAACGAAACAGCACGTATGAACTATGCACTTCTGTGGGCGTATAGCGTTCGTTTTCTATATAGAGTATATATAGTAATATTTTGTCTGGTAATATATTAAGTTTTACAACAGACCATCTGACGTCGTTATTTTTTTTTTTTTTATTTTAAATTTAAAATCATTTTTTTTATTCGATTTTATAATTTAAATCGATTTTTGGTCGTGCTTTTTTTCTATTTCTGTTGCTTATGTCGAACAGTTGCAAGCTTTTTTTTTTATTTTTATTTTTTGTTATTTATTGTGCTTTAAAAATCCGAGTCCTACTAATTGCGGTTGTAAAAAAAAATGTCCGCAGATAAGAGATAAAAGATAAAAATCTACGACAAAACACAACGCTCTGTTGGTCGTATGACTGGCACAGCCCTGGACCGTACCCGACTGCGTACACCGTCGCGGGCGGCCCGCTATGGGGGGCGGGGGCGGGGGCGAGTGGGGTATAGAAAAAAAACTTGCCGTTCTCTTTGTCGGCCGGCTGCTGCACTTCTCTGCAGCGATCGTAGAAAAAATCAAATAAAAAAACAATAATTTTATTTATATAATAATCGCAATAATTATAATATTATAATCTCGTCTAATAACAATAATAATAATAATAATAATGGCGATAATTGTAATATTATATTTATAGGTTCGCGATGTATAATACGGGAATAAAAAAAAAAAAAAAAAAATTTTTTTTTACGACGTCTTATCGCCCGTACGCACAGCGCACAAGTGCATAAAAAAAAAAAACATAGCGCACAACGCACTGCACATGACAAGATTCGCAATGAACTTGTACTTAACGTATGTGCCCCCCCCCACCCTGCCCCGGCCCCGCGCGCGCGACCATACCGTCTTCGGGGGCGGGCGGGCGGGGGGGGGGTCATCGTGCGCGTGTTATTTAGAGACAGTCTGGCGTCGGCCGTGGTGGGGATATCGGGCGGCGTGTGCGTGCCGGGGTCTCGTGTCTCGTGGCTCGTCCAGTCGGTGGTACACGCGGTCTGTGCCGGTCCAACTCCCCTACGACGCGCGTGCCTCGCGTATTTTTTTTTTTTTTTTTCCGCGCCCTGCCCCTTTGCCCTACGGAACCACACGTAGGATTACTCCGTTGTTCGCTGTACAACACACACACACACACACACACACACACCGTTTACGTATATAATAATAAATAAAATAATATTATTGCAATAATTATAATTACCGTTATTGTATTTAATACGCGCAAAATCTGTTGGGCCACCCCCACCCCCCCGCGGGAAAAAATATTCGATTTTCGTACAATTTTTTTCCGGTTTATATTTTCCATTGTCGTTTGAAAAAAAAAAAATAATAATAATAAGCGGGCACCCGTCGTGTTCGATTTCGTGTTCGGCCGGTTGTAAGTAAACACGACCGCCATGGGCTCGGAAACGCCGGCCCGTGCGCCGTCGGCCCGCAAAGGGCCGCTGATCGTCGCCGCGCTTTCCGCCATGTCCGCCGTGGCCCTAGTGGCCACGATCGCTTGGACGGTCGCGGCGTGTGGCCACCGGACGACGCCGACGACGACGCCGACGACGACGTCCGCCGTCGCCGAACGTTCCGATTCGGTCACAGAGACGGTTGCCGCCGTCCACAACACGGCCGTCGCCGATTTCGATTTTTTGCAATCCGGTAAGTACCGCCTGTATATTGTATCTCTGTTTTTTTTTTTTTTTATTAAACTCAATCCTCGACTTCCTGTATAATGACTGCTTCACTATTAATTTACTAAACAAAATGGAAAAAAAATTGTACGTTATTTATTCTTATAGAAGATAATCTGAACAAGTTTCGAAACGACCGTTTGAATTTATATATCGTACACACATATTATATACACGCAGTGCATTCATATTTGAATATTACATATTAATGTAGGAAGTATTAAATACAAAACAATATATATAAAAAAAAAAAAAAAACATAAATATGTAATATTATACAGAAAATGTTAAAATATTTAATTCAACGGCATCGCAATGTACTCAACTGTGTTTACTATTAATATTATACGTATAAATGTAACGCGCAAACTGCGATAAATAGCTAAATAATATATTCAACAATATTGTTGTTGCGTAAGAATATTCATACCGTCGTCGTCGTCGTGCTGAATAAATAAATCTGTACAAAAATTAAGATCGTGTTTTAATGATTAATACAAATACGATTAATGATCTTAAATTTCCCTATTTACACCTGTAGTCGAACGTTATTGATTTAATAAATTGAACCGTATTACTACGTCTGTTTTCGATAAAAAGATTTTTCACTCACGCTCGAATTATTCCAGTCTAGGAAAAAAAAAAAAAAAAAAAAACGTAAAAAGTCTAAATAGTTCATTATGTATACACAATATTATATTGTAAACGTTGTTTTTGTAACATATTCTATTATGCGTATTATTTACTGTTACAAAATACTTTAAAAGTTTAAAGACCTAAAAAAAAATAAATAAAAAAAAAACTCGCCAAAAGCAAACAATTTTTTTTGTTCTTTCCTTAGATTCTTCTATTTATTAAATATATATATATATATATATATATATATATATATATATATATATATATATGTATATATGTATGTGTTACATAATGCTGCATTTTTGAACGATGTTAATGACCTATATAATAATATTGTAATATTATACACGAAACTCGAATTTTGAACGATTTAGTGACCGACTATAATAATATATTTTGTGATTTCACGTTTATAATAATTACATAGGTATTATATGCGGTACCTATGTGTGGATTTTTTATAATATCTACAATCTAATACTGGGTTAATTTTACTTCAAATCAATGCTGAAGAAAGTTATTGTAAAAAAAAAAAAAAAACAGACATATACTTATTCGCATCATGGACGGGCCTATACTGTAGTTACAGGTGCGAAATCGAGAAGATATTATATGGGATAATTGTTAGATATTTTTGTTTCGATCCAATAAATTACAATTGTTCGCGTTTTAAACGAATTCTATCGCATGGGTGAAAAAAACACTAAAAAACTAGACAAATTCAAATAGCTATAATATTTTGAAAATCGTACCACCAATAAAAAGTGCTATAATCAAAGTATTTGATATAAGGTTTAGTTCCCTACGATTATTTCAAAACGAAATTAAATAAAAAAAAAAAAAACTATATGCAAAATAAATTATTACCTATTTTTAACTATTTAAATTATTTTTCAAAGTTGTCTCCGATTACCTAATAGTAAATTTAATTTAATTCAGTCGATATCGGTGGGACGGTTAGTTAACAATTTTTAACCGTAGCTCAATAACGTATGTATTATTGGTTACGAACCCGACAGTTGTAGTAATTTATCGAGTCCTTCGAAGTTAACGTTTTAATATTTAACGGTGTGATATCGGGTTTTTTTTTTGTTGAAAAAGTTGTAACCAGGAAGTATGACGTACAATTGTTATTTAAATTACGCATAATTTCTTAATCCAAGAGTTTTATACGTATTTTACGCTTACAGAACGTTTATAAATAAATAATATTTCAAAAGTTTATATTATTAAATTTTTACAATCGTTTCGGACAATAAAAATTCAAACGTGCAGTGTTTTTAAGACTAATATTTCAAACGCTTCGCGTATGAAAATATATAATTTTTAGTTTATCAATATTGTAAATCGTCGAAGACAAAAATAGTCATTATATATTATAAATCTTTCTGTTATTATTAATGGTAAATGTTTTCGTAACACAAAAAACAATGATATTTATATTTGAAAAAAGTCAGTTTAAACATGAGTTATATTTCCTCAGCGTGAGCATATTTTTGTACTCCGATATAGCAATAATATTTTATGACAAATAATAAAGCTTATATAGAGCTGTTCGGCTGCAGAACCTTGACAGAAGTCTGCAGTACATTTGCAAATAATATTCTCCAAACGATTCGGAAACTTTTTTTTTTTTTTTGTAAAATTGTATTTTTATCCTGGCAGAGAGCCATACATAATCATTTCTCGCAGACATTTTATCGATGAAATGTTGATGCACTATTTTAAATCCTTTCACTTATGCATTCTTTTGACAGTTTAAAAATCATTTGTATGTACGTTATACGGCAACATTATACATTTAACAAAATGTAGTTACATTAAACTTCTTTTTTTTTTTAATTTCAATTATGTAGGTATATACGTGTATATTATATACATATTAATAAATTGCAATTCATATTCGAACTCGCGTACTTAAAATAAATATATTTTTTTATTTTGCCGGATTACTAATAAAATCCGGCATAATTTTATTGTTTTGCATTATATATACATAGAGAGAGAGAGAGACTTAATTATTCGGTAGTTCACCGGCAATAGTTTTTTTTTTATCATAATCATAAAATTAAAAAAAAAAAAAAAAACAATCTTGACTTATAACACTTATTGTACACGACTTCGTCTATAATAATAAATTTTAAAAAAGTAACTATGTTTATTTTATCACGAAAATACGATCAATCTGTATGCGACCAGTCGCCCGGTTAACGTATTTTAACGTGGGTATACAGTTTGACTTTTGATTTTAGTAAAAAAAAATTCAATAGTATATATCGGGCATAAAAAAAGAACTATACCTATATACGTTATAATTCACACGTGCTCGTATATTTATAATATTTTATAATCTTTTCAACACGTTTCGTACTCCACATATACCGCCCGGCCTTCCGCCGCGGCATTATATGCAAATATTAGTATTTTCCCGAGGTTATTTACAATATATATATATATATTATACGAGTATAAGTTTAAGTATAGGTATAATAATATACGTATCTCGCCGTCGACAAATGCATTTCTTCTAATTGCCCGACACAGAATGCGGTCTTTATAGACACCCAGGAGACGTGGGCGTGGCCTGTAAATACGGTCGCTAAAAAATCGCTTGCCGAACAGACCGTGTCCATTCAATATGCCGCGGCACGCCAAAATGTACATCTGGGCTGGGATGTAAAATATATATATATACCTATACGGTGTATTTTTATACGAGGTGTGACACAAAAGTAACGAGACTTTACCAATAAAACTCAAACTATTAAACTATTTATCTATACATAGCGATTATTGAAATATCATTATGAAACACGTCTTGTTCCCGAGTATTCTACCGGTGTAAATGAAATAATCGGTTCGTTTTTCTCATATTGCATTCGAATTAGTGTGTGTTGGACAGGCCGATGGCCGGCAACACGTTAGAATCGAATAAGCTCGAACAACGCGTTAACATTAAATTTCTTGCTAAATCAATGAAGGAAGACTCACACAGCGGAGTCGTTTCGCATGTTAAACGATGTTTTTGACGAAGAATTCGTTTTGAACGGCATAAACGGTTTTGTTGTGCAACAGAAGACGATTCGGTATCGTCGCTTCGGTCGTCCTACCACGTCTTAAACAAACGGAAATGTCGTAGAAATCCACAGAATTCACAGGTTCCTCAAGTGGACAGTCGATCAATATTATTAATATTGGGGTATTAATTAAATTGAGAGAACGTGTTGGATTACGGATTACACTTTTTAAAAGTATTTCGAGTACAAATACGTATATTATTTGATAAGTTATTTTGAAATATATATTTGAGTACGAATACTTACGAATTATCCTATAGGTAGAGTCGGGGTTTTTTTTTTTTATATATATACCGGTTTAATATCGTACCAGTTAAAAATGTTAAATCCATTTAACTTTCAACACGGTGTAACACGATGCGTTTCGATTTAGTATATGAAAGTCAGTATTAAAAATTATAAAAGTATGTATAAGTAATTATAAATAATAAGTATTCGATGATTTCAAATTCAAATACTTTTAGAAAACATAAAAAAAAAAAAAAAAAATACTTTCAAAGTATCAATTTAGAATAGGTAAAAATGACCGTCTTATCGATTTCTATTAATATTTCTATTGGTGTGTATTTGATTTTTAAGATGGGGGGGGGGGGTGAAATTGATCGGGATGTTCGTTCTTTACGTAGTTTATATAGTCACTTTGTTTTATTGTATTATAGTTATTCTAAGCCTACTTAAATAATTTTAATTAAAGTAAGTATAAAGCAAGTATAATTTTTTTAATGAACTTGAAATGTCTAGATTAACATTTAGAATACGGTTGAGAAATGTGACTTTTTCAGGATCGTTAAAAAAAAAAAAAAAAATAAAATATAAAAAACCAGACCTCCCGGTAGGGCCCACACCACAGGTTCAGCCTAGGGGTCTATACAGATCCTACGGCACTAACCCGCGAGTAGTTATTACGTAGATATTAATGGGCAAATGTGATATTCGTTTATAGTAGAACATTTAATTCATATATAATATTATATACTTTAAATTTCAATCGGGGTATCTATAATTAAATTCGATTTTCGGCTTTCGATTTTTTTACAACGTTCTACTGCAGACGGTCTGTTACGAGCAAAACGTTCACCTTCATTCGGGAATTTCGGGGATTTTATTCTTCAATATCATTGCCCCCAATAACTTGTTAGTTTTATAGTAGTGTGTTTTTGGCGTTCATTTTTACATTCATGACTCGAGATCGATACACTGCGACAGTGTCGTCAACAAATCTCAATAATTTGTCTTTTTTTGATAATTCCGTGCGAAATATTCTCTACCAGATAGAAATAATTGTAGAAACGGTAAATGTCAATAATAATAAGATCAGAATATATTAAAATTACACATCCCGTCGTCGTTTCATTTCGAATATATGACAGCCTATTATACTGAATGCATTTTCAGATTGATTTTATTTATTATTCGAATACTATCCGTTATATTTTAACATTTAAAAAGTATACATATTATTATGTCGTAATAATTCGATTAGTTTTTCGATATAGAAAATTAAAATATTTTAAAATTTATTTAATATTTACATGCACGTGATTTCTTGTAATTTCGTATTGAACGCATGCGTATTCAACTCGAATATTTAATAATTTTATTAATTATCTAGCAAAGTACAGCGGTTATGTATTCTTTTGTAAATTTATTATTCGCTTGCGATTTCAACGTTTGCAGAATTTTTTTTTTTTATAACGGTTTTTTGCAGTTTAATAAATACGATTCATATTCTACGATCAGTAACCGCGGTGTCTTTGTGTAATTATAACCGTGTACGTTGTACATACCTAATAAGAGTATAAGAGTTGTTTTTTTTTTTTTATATCAATACATTGCATTGTTTGCCAAATGGTTAGTGATTTTATAAAATAATAATCCAGCAATATTATGAAAAGATTTTAAAGAAATATTCCATAATGATTATCAAACATTATGGAATCGTTATGATTTATATTACTTTATATAAACACTGTTTTCAAATGTTCACTATTTATTAACACATAATATCTATAAAAAAAAAGAATATTTATCTAAAAAAAATGATAATAGTACACAATATCGCAAAATACGAAGCATCTTTTATTATAAATTTATATATTTAATTCAATTTAAAAAAGTATCTATTAGTAAATATATGTACGTAAGAAAAAAAAAAAAGGAAACGAATACGCCCCCCCTACTGATAATTTTACTCCCAGGGGAGAAATCCCCGCCGTGTCCCTGCCTACTCCTATCGTTTAAACTTTAAACTTTTACTACTCAAATCCAATATTATATTTTAGAACAATTT
This sequence comes from Tuberolachnus salignus, assembly GCA_956483605.1. Lineage (NCBI taxonomy): Eukaryota > Metazoa > Arthropoda > Insecta > Hemiptera > Aphididae > Tuberolachnus > Tuberolachnus salignus. Next base: position 21,085,338 of record OY101430.1, on the reverse strand, counting down.
TCTCTCTCCGGACCGGAGAATTTGACTTTCAAAAGTCGATATGCGTTTTTATTGTGTCCGGAATAAGGGCAGCGTTTTGAATGCCCTTGTAAACAAGGCAGATGCCCGTTGAACGGAGGGACGACCTAAAAAAAAACAATTCTGAGAGGAGGAGTCCAACTCTTTTTTTTTTTTTTTAAATATATTACGGTATAATTCACTTATATCATTTAAATTCAAACATCCGTTTCACGTTATGTTTATTAATATATATACATATATTATACAAATTAGTTTCATTATAGGCAACGATTAAGGAAGTGGAATAGGCGATCGCAAGAAGGGGGGGGATGAGGGAAATCCGTGACTGAAATAAAATTATAGAAAAAAAACCGAAATCAATCGATCTTTCTACGGGTACTCGAACACTCGACCGCCGGATATGATATATATATATAAAAAAAAAAAATGAAATCATCACCTTGTATATTGATACGGTAGTACACGAGAAACGTTGAGTATATCACTAATATAATGATATCACTTATATAATAATTATATATATATATATTAAAAACAAAATAATAATAATATAGGTACACTCGACTGCACTGTTATAAGTACCGCCGGGGACACGGTAAAAACGCACGTACCGTATAACGCGAAAATATTAGTTTATTATTTTTTATTTTTTTTTCTCGACTGACAACGCGCCCGGTCAGCGGATTGCAGGCCGCCACCGCCGCCGCCGCACCGCTGACCAACGGCCTCAACCGTAATATTATAAATGCGCACGGACGCAATTTACAGTGGTGATGTTTTTTTTTTTTTTTTTTTAAATATTTTTTTTCCCTGTGTTTTCGCTCTCCTTCGTATTTATACACCGCGTACCGTTGGCAGCGTATTTAGCGAAACAATATATGACAATATACAAATCGGGGGGGAGACGAAATTTACAATCGTTATGCGATTCCAAACCGCCGCAGATTCCAATTTTCCACGCGAATATTATTACAATAATTGAATAACGATTTTACCGCCGATAAAAATATTGCAATACGTATTTCAAATAAATTTAAAAAAAAAAAAAAAATCACAACGATTTGCCGTTGTATTTTAAATATTTTTGCAAAGGTATCCGTACTCAAATATTTTTTCGTTTATGTATTCAATTACGTATACCATAAGTGTCTTTTCAAATAATATCTCTGTTTGTACTCGAAATACTTTTTAAAAATAGTGTCTTTTGCATGTCCGAATATCGAAAATCGATTACTATCATCGTCTACGTGGTTGTGAGTAGGTATTCATATCAGTTTAACAACATAATATTATGAGACGGTCCTTATTTTTGTAATTATGAATTTTGGTTTTTAACTCCTCCCTCCCCTCTCCTGTTTTATTTATTTCTTTAAGAAAGTCATTATTTTGGTTAAATTTGGTCAAACTCACAAGACGTGTGCCACAAAAGGGTTGAAATTCATACAAATAGAAAATTGCTTTAACCGACGTTGATTTTATTTTATTTAAATCAAACACGAGTATATTATCAAATATTCTTTCACAAGTAGGGCTGGGATTTTAATGATTGATGAAATAATCGCAAAAATGCATAAACACCTTTTAATTTATCTATAATAGCTTAAACGGTATTAAAAAAATATATTACAAATGATTTTCTTTTGGGTTTTGTGTTTTTTAAATAGTATTTCACGCCATTTGCATATGACTTATAATTACTTCTTAACTACTTCTTAATCATTCAGTCATACACCAAACACGCGCAAAATTGCGTGTTTGATGTGGACCCATCTATAATCGCAAATTTACGTTCACTGTTCAAAAAATTGTAAAAAAAAATGCCCTAAAAATGTATTTTAGGTTATATTTGTCGAAAAATGCACAAATATACGCAAAATAACACATTACATTAATATAATCAGTATCACCCAAAACACATTTTCTATTTACGGACCTACGTTTTGGAACACCGAAAAAAAGACGCAATTGCATCGAAATCCTAGTCCTATTCATAAGCATAATAATAATTAGATATTCTGCGTGTACACTGATATAGTTTCTGTTAAATATTTCGTTTGTCATCGCGTATATCCGTATAATACGTTTAAAAGTTATCTATTAGAGAGAGAGAGAGAGAGAGTGGCAGCTCCACTTCTGTAAACTTGCCAAAACCAAATGCTAATTTATTAGAACTTGATTACAATCAAATAAAAAAAAAAAAAACATTTTATTTAATAATATGCATATCGTATTTATCAAATCATTTTTTTTTCCATTTGGTAGACAATAAAAATATAAACCGATCGTTATAACATATTATCGACAACATATATTTTTAGATATGATAACCGGTAACTTAATATAAAGGTGAATTTCGTGTCGATGATTACAAGTGTACACCATAAGTCAGCGGTTTCCGAAACCCTCGGTGCTCCGCAATTGTTTCTCAAGGGCTCTGTTCGTTTCACGGTTAAAATTTAATATTTTAAAAAAATTATAATCGTTTGTTATTTAAAACAACGAACATATACTATATTTCAACAAGAACTCTGTCAATTTGAATGCGATTATTCACCGATACGCGTGTACAAATAATATTAAAGTTGATTATAGATCCAGTTTCTGTGACGTTAAAACCAGCAGCTCACAATGTGACAGAATACGAGGTTTTTACTGATATGTTTTCGGACAGGTATCATTTAAAAACAAACCAATTTCTGAATTTCAGCCTCAGTTTGGGGGAAGATCTTTCGATATTAAGTTCAAAAGCTAAATTGCTCTTACTGTCTTTTAGTACTGCGTATATCTGTGAAACGGCTTTTTCGTAGTACACAGCTACAAAAACCAAATATTGAGTACGTTTGTAAGCAGAAAATGGATACGCGTCTTAAATTGACTACTGTCACACCGGACATTGATAAACTTAGTAGCAAAAAGCAGACGCATTGCTTATATCAAGACTCATATTTCAAGACGTGTACGTGTAACGTTGTATTATTTATCAATAGTCTAAAGTAATTTGATTTTCATTTTGTAGATTTGGATAATAAATAATATTTTCTCTAGGTTTTTTAATACTATTGTTTCCTATATTTATAAATATCTTATCATTCTTAGTCCTCGCGTACACACCGTGTGTAATATGTTTTATAGAACACAGGCAGATATTAAACTTGGTATTAAATATTTCTCGGGGATCCAAGAGAAACTACTGCTTAAAAAAAAAGGCTGCGTGGCTGAAAATGTTTGAAAATTAAAAAATTGTTTATTGAACAATTAATAAATCGACCTAACCTAATCTAATCTAACCTGATTATCGGTTTAAGTGACTGGTTATATCTTTTATAACAGTATCGGGAATTGTATGCAATTTTTATTCTTTCTATACGAATATTTTTGTCTTCGTTAATGCAATTATAGAAACACATACCAGCGCGTACGTACATTGCAATAGACAGTACAGAACAAGACAAATATATCTCAAATCGAGCGTATTTAACGAAAAAACAATTAGAAATCAAAATCTTTATTGAGAAATACAAATCTGGAGTAATTGTTCTCAAAGAATTTTTAAAATCAGTTTGTTATTGTTATTCTAAAAAAACTTAAAATGTAAAATAATTGACGAACAAAAATAATTTATTAAATGTGAAAAAACTATTTATTCATTCATGTTAAACGTAATAGATTATTATATACAAAAAAAGTGCAATTGGTCTATCAACTCTTAATATCTTTTGATCGTTATTGTTTTACAAAAAGGTCATTTTAGGCGCAACTCCTGTTTACAGTTGCATAGGCTCGATCGTTTGTTAAAATTCATATTTTTAATCTAAAGTACTTTGTGCGTTTGAGATTTTAGCAATAACCATAATATAATAGTTAAAATTTCAATTTTTTTTTTTTTATAAATTTCGTTCTGTTTATAACAAATAATTCTATATTTATAAATCATTTTGAAAATACACTCAATATAATATTTCAACGATTTGCGTATACAAAACTAACATATAAATATATTTTACGAATAATAATAGAAACACCTCCGTAATTTAATTTTGTTATTGTTGTCGTCCAAAATTATTCTTATTCGCATATTATATCGCGTACGTTATAATTACAGTATTATTTGTATCTAAAATTAATACGTATAAATCATACATATTCATAATTTCTGAAAATATTAAAACGATTAGAATATTCTGAATGCTTCATTATAAGTTACCGCTGAGCGCTGTGAGTAGTGTAGATATTGTTTTATCCAGATATTTTTTAACGTAAGTACTTATACTTACATTTTATATCTCTACTTAATAATAACAATATATCAATGCGATTATTTTCAGTATGCAAAAGTGTTAAACTTGAGTTTTAATAAAACATTTTATTCCAACACGTGCTTATTAAAGCCAAACATTAACAACCTATACACGAAATATACCCATAAGGAAAAATCAATCAAATCATGATGGCATAGGAAATATAGTTGTTTACTCTGATTGTTTTAAGAATATCAATTTTTTAATATTCGATTTGGTATAGGACGTATATGCGTTGTATGATTGTATAAGAAAACTAGTTGTCCGTGTTGGGTTAATAACATGAGCTCGGATTTTAAAGCATATGCTTCTTTTTTTCTATATGAGATAAAAATGTAATTTTTATACATAAATTCGTTTCATGTCATTCTGATTCTAAACAAATCAATTTGTTTTTGCTTTTTTTTAATGTAAACATTTTTTTTTATTTTTATTATTGGTTTTTCGAAATTATTCTAGTTTTGGCATTTTATTGAGTTTATTGTGCCATAATAATAAAAACAATTGGTAAAACCGTTAACAAAATGTATAAATATTGTATTAGAAGTAGAAAAGAAGTTGAATGAAGCTAATGGAGATATTGCAACTGCAATTTCGTGTAAATTAAATCGAGTTCTTTCAAAAAAACAAAGGCTGGAAACTGAATTACAAGACAATGAACAACATACTGTGCGGTGTTTTATCGAATATTAATTTTCATGGGATTGGTTTAAACAAAATGTATGAAATATGCACCAATCACTTCCGCGGATGTAGAGCGTTCGTTTTCTATGTAAAATAATATTTTGTCTGGTAATAGATTGGGTTTTACAACAGCCAATTTGACTAAATATACGGTAGTTAATTCTTTTTAAATTAAATTTTATCATTTAAGTTAAATATGCTTTTTTTTTTGTGGTTTTTTTCAAGCAGTTGTAAGATTTTTTTTGTTATTTATTGTGCTTAAAAACCCGAGCCCTATTAACAACAATTTTAAAAGAAAACCTACAAATAAATACAAAAAAAAATTGTCCAACCTTCTCTTTAGAGCGCCTTAGATTAGGCTGTAGTAGATACATTGTACACATACACACATAGTCACTTTATTGAATTATTAAGAAGTAAATAATATTCGATTTAAAGATATTATTAGGAGATATTTTTCTAATCATTTGTTTTCTTCTTTCTATTGTATATGTGTATGTATACGAATACACGGAGGGTACATAAAACATATCTGTGTAGAATAATATTTGTACGTGTATTGTTAATAATAATTATTTCTACATAATGTATACGAATTAAAAATACGTCCGAGCATAATAATGCGGTCGGATATGTCGTAGACGACAGTGGAGTACAGTGTGTACCGGCGTAATCCGTGGGGAGCAGCCGCCTTTTATACGGTGAAAAAGTTATTATTTATATTTTACGTCTATTCAGGAGTCTTATTACTTTGTACGACTGTACGTAATTCGTTCGTGTCAATGATTAATGGTCAACAATATAAAATGGACCGAACAAAAAAAAAAAAAATAATAATAAAAAATTTGAAGAAAACAAAAAACAGCGGGAGCCGTACACGGACAGTGCAACAGGTTTCTCGGTTAATTGTTAGGGGATAATATTGTTGGTGCGCGCGCGGCAGCAAACAAACGGATACGATTTTACCCTATGTGCCCGGCACGAAAACGTACACGGCCCGGACAGGGGGAATATTTCGTAAAAAAGTGTAATAATATAACGTCACAGTGTACAGAGAGACGGACGTTGAAAGAACATAAATCATACGAGTCATGTTGTATACGGTCAGAAATTCAAGAAAAAAAAAAAAAAGACTATATATATAATATATTTCTCCACTTAATGGATATACGGCGGACGGCGCGAAGAGAATCGTTTTCAAAGTGGTCGGTTTTAATTTAATTTTTTTCTTCTCTTTCTCGTCGCAAACCCTTCTTGCTGTCTTATACGAACACAGTGTTACACTCAAACATTGCGTATGCTTTACGCTCGGTTATTCAGTTATTTTTCACTAGACTCCGGGATTTTAATACTGAATTTTATCTAATTTATAGTAAGAATAATAAAAATATTTTTTTTTTTTTTTTTTTTTAAAAATCGACTTATTAGTTTTTCTATTAGAAATGTACCGACTCTGTAAATGTACCCAATTGTTTTTATATCATTATTGTTGTTTTAGGTAATATTTTGTACTTTTTACCTATTTGTCGCATTCAAATTTAATTTTAAGCAAACATTTCGGTCGAATTTTTAAAAAATATCGTATTATTTCCGTCTTCTTGCTCCGAGATTTGCATTTAAAAATTTCTTTTACATTATACGACGCATGATTTATTTATTTATACACTCTCTACATCTATATTGCATTAAAAGCTGCTTAAAATTAAATACATGTTCGTGAATTATATTCCGTGTTTTAATCGTTTTTATTTGTCCAAATTTGAATAAAACATTTTAACGATAATAATTTGTCCTCTCTATAATATCACGACAATTGTATTATTTATGTTTAAATCGTGATAAAATTAAATATATTCACTGGACGGGCTGTTAAAAAAAAAAAAAAAAATAAACCAAATAGTCCAGGACGAGGTAATACCAATTTCAATATTAACGGTTTCAATCTGTTTATAAAAACGAAATTGAACGAATGTAACAACGAAAATTATATTAATTTCATTAACGATACTATTGTTATAAATTTGTTTGGCGTTTATTATTATCCAGGGAAGATATTATTTTGTTCTTCAGCGAACATTTCAATGTCCATTAGTTGTACAAAAAAAAAAAAAAGTCCATATAATATACGGTAAATATTTTGATAAAGACAATGCCGTATTAGTATTTTATTTTATATTATATTTTCCGACATTTAATTAATCGAGTAGGTTTCCAACTAACAAACTAATATCACTATATGTATAACCACTGTAATATTCGCGACGGCCGCGACGTCTATACTTGTTTAAATTGACCAGCTTAAATTTAACTGAATTTGCTGGGGCTGCAAATGTTTTATTTCTATTAAAATATTATATCTTTATGGTTTTTTTTAATTTTTTTAATTTATAAATACGAACCGACCGATATAAATAATATTAATAATCGTTCAAAATACTTTTAATGCTCTTTTTAATTAGTAATAAATAATAATACAGACATATATATTAGGTACGGTATAAGTACATTCAATTTTATTCATGTGTATAATAATACGTCAAATACATTATGCCAAATATATGTGTACGTATTGAGATGATTCACTAACTACGAGAAGGTTGTTTCTGAAGATTTAAAGGAATTTTCATTTTCAATTAATTAACAATTGTCGCTTACGCAGGTTTTAAAATGTTACTCTCGCCCTTAGTATCTTGGCTAATTTTGATTTTAAATTAACAAATCAAAATACAATGTAAGTTTGACATAGTCGGGGGATTATACTAATTGCAAAAAAAAAAAACTATAAAACAACAGTGTCGGAACATTGTCGGATTTTATAATACCAAGCAAGAAATAAATAAGTGATTTTAAGTTTAAATCTTCAAGAACAATCACTTTATAAATAGTCGATGCATACAATTACCTAAATCTAATCCTGTATATTTTGTAGTTGGTATACGACTATTTGACGTTCGTATAGCGATTTGTATTTCATTAATGAATGGTTGATACATACTTAATTACTTAATTACTATTAGATTTTGATCGTAGCGTGAGGAAAGCATTGGTTTTATTATGCGCGATTTTTTTTCTCCGTCTGCGAACAATTTTTCTACAAGAAAGCTTGGTCCAATCGAAAAACGACTAGAGAAACAGTTTTGTTGGATTGTTGGATCGACGAGGTGTTTTTTTTTTGATTTTTCGTGTTTAATTACTTTAATCATAGTCGAAAAAAAACGGAAATGTTTAAACAATTTTGTAGTTTCGAGTTAATACAATTTTCAATTTTAATTTATCAAAACACGTTTTAACCGAACTTTGCTCAGAATAGTTCCTCGTCGACAATGTGATTTATCGTTACGTACAGATATAAATTGAGTTATCCCCTCTACACCCACCCATGTTGCGAAATATGTCCGTCTTTTTTTTCTTTTTTAAATCGTCTGATCGACACGGTTGTACACAGAGTTATAAGTTATTATATTTGTTTGATATCGATCAGTACAATAAACTCTTTTTATAGATCTTATCTTTATTAGTTTTATATCGGTCTAGGTAAGCCTGTATAGTATGAGAGTGGCCAACTCAGCTTATCGCTATTGAATGGACTACGGTTTTGTGAACTCAGACGAAATTTTTGTAATGCAGTAAAACATCATAAGTTAATGTATTATCCTAATAATTCTATATTACTGGGACAAAATTTATCATTTTCATGAACTTAACCTAACCAAACTTGAAATAATATTTTTTTTTAAAAATATGTATTTTATTATTTTATTAATTTATATATTTTACTCGATTTAACTTTATTTACGTTATATATATATATATTATTAAAACTATCGTAGAAAATAGGAATTCTTATTTTCCAATTTTGATTTAATTGATTTATTTCTTAAATAAAATTGTTCATTTATCGTATGATTTATTATGTTACGGACGGTCAACATATTACTTTAAGTTAATTTAATTGTACATTATTATAATATTGTTTAACAGTAATAATCATTTTTTTTTTTTCCTAAACCAAATTTGATCTATTATTTATTTTACCTATTAATTATATTATTTGAAGTGGTTAGGCACATATAGTATATGTTTCAAAGTTGATTATTATACGAATTTCATACGATCGATTTAGTTTCGATGACTCAATCGAGTTAATAAATAAATAAGGTAATAGGATATAGTAACGAATAAAAATATATCGCGTCTCGCGCTGTGCAATTTATTTAAAACAGTCATTTTAGAATAGTATTTTTTTTTTCCCGAAAAAAAAACTTATATAGTTAATTTCTTGTAAATTTATTTTTGAATAGCTAAACGATTTTATTTGTCATTATAATTGTATAACAAACTATGACACAATAATACAATATTCTTACTTGGTATATTATTATAATATCACGTAGAGCCGTTTTAGACTATTGACTGAAACACGTGCGATTTCGTAGTAATTTGTTGAATGAGATCCAGAGGCCAATGAATGAATGAAGAACAATAATTGCTTAAGACTGCTCAGCATAAAAAATACGGTCAGCGTTTCAGTATATTACCCGGAACGTATTGTACGAACTGCAGCGAAGAGGGAGAGAAAAATCGCTGGTTCGATCAAAATCCAAGCCTATAATCGGATTCGTTCTCAAATTGCTATTGCCAAGGTTATAGGAGCGAGGAATCGTGCACAAGATTTATAGGTTAAAAACGGGCCGTAAAGATTTCATATATTATAATATACCTAATCATTGCTTGTTATCTCAAAGCGCCATATGAAATATAAAAATCATCGTTACAACTGTCGTCCTAAACCAAAAAAAAAAAAAAAAATCGTAACACCACAAATGTAAATCGTTGGGCAAATTTAAATTACGTTATACCGTGGTTTTACCGATAAACCCTTTTTTCCGGCGTGCTTTGAATTTTCTACTTAACGTGTATCTCTGGGTATTTCATAGGACATTTTGTTGAATATTTTGAATCTGTGTCTTCGATAAAAGTGTCGTTCTGCAGAAGTTTACCTATACGAAAATGTTATGGACCAAAGTACTAAAGATCTTTTAACTAGTGGTGAGTATCGGCATAAATTAATTTCAAAAACCGAAATATGGATTCCAATAAAAATCCGGATTTACAATAAATGTCGGATTTCTAATTTGGGAATCCGAAAATCCGGATTCTCGATTTCCGACCAATCGGAAATTTTCCCCATCACTAGTTTTAACATGATCGTCACTCGGCACCGTTTAATTTTATTGATCATACGAAATATCCGAGTAAAACGTGTGGCGGTTGTTACACAATATTGGATTATGCCCTTTCTATATGTTCCGGGTATAGCTGGTACCTATCTACCCACTGGATTTAATTTATTCTTTATCCCTATACGTCCCACGTCGTATATATTCACTACAAATTGATATTATAACGTGCGCGTCGAATATTCGAATTCGTCTTCTATATACGTATAAGATTAGCTCCGAAAAGAATTTATATGTATATAAGTACAATCTCATAACGTAGGTTCATAAATATTAATAGGTTTTCGTTAATTGCATACCGGCGTATTAACGTCCAAACCGTGTAAAAAGTTAAAACCACGTACAACAGTACACATCGTCGTAAGTCGAAATCTATAAAAACACTGAACACCTATTGGACCTGTAAGTCGTCAAAAAATATAAAAATTGTCGAAACCGAGAATGTTAAAATTATTATTTTTTTTTATAATAACTCTGTCTAACAGTCTCCGAGGGGGTAGTGGACGTTATAATGTCTTATTTAAATTTCTATTACGGATATTTCAGGACGGCGAGAAATATAATATTTTCTTATATTCGATATTTGTCCACCGCCACCCTATTATAGCAACGGACAACCCCGTATAGTGAAATTAAACGATTAAAACTGTTCAAGTCATATTTATTTTTTTAATATTCGTCAACGATATTATTTACAGTTGGGAGTTCCATCAATACGTGTATTTGTATTGATTTGTCGGTTTCGGCCGTTGCTATTAAAACATTTAAAATGTAATCTTGTAATAGCGAGAACGGTTTTGCAATTTAAATCGGTATCGGTACTACAATAACAATAACTATAAAACGTTACGTTGCGGTTTTTCATATTATAATGATTTTATTTAAAAAAAAAAAAAAAAAGAAAGAATTAGGATAGCAGTCGTTATTAAAACAATTGAATTGCGTTTGTTCGGTATCGGTATTGACTAATCGAATTAAAATATACCTCATACCTCTGTACTTCCTTGTTATATTATTCACTACCGAAATCGCTCGTCTCGCTGTTGAAATATTTTTATACGGTTATGTGTTCCGAAATTCTGGTAAACGAATACTAATGATTATTACGATAATAATGGCCAGCGGCCTTGACTTTTGAAACAATTCGCATCGAACGGGGACCATCGATCTCCAGCACGGCATAAAGTCCGGCATTAAAAATACGTGTCCGCCGTCGTCGTCAATTGGCTCCGTAATACTCGTGTACACGAGTGTATTTTCGTTTCTAAAAATAAAATCCTTAATTGGTCTACCGTCGGGTTTTTTTTTTTAATTTCTTTTTTACGGTCTCGCTTTTAGCGCATTATTTTACGCGATTATTGTGCGTTGCGCCACATGTTCTGTACGGCCGTTCGTCGATAATTGTGCGATCTGGTTTCATTACTCCCCGGGTGCAAAAGTCCATCATCTCACGAGCAATTTCATCCGGTACGACGGACCTCCGGGACCGTATCATATATTTAAGTACGATTTTTTAGGAACGTTCCTGTTCCTATTTTAAGTCGTTATATTTTATACTCGTTTTCGCGTCTGGACTCCGGAAATCATCGCACGGAGATTTCCCGATTTGTATATATATATATATATATATATATATATATATACAAATCGGTATAAGGGCGAGCAAACAGCATAATAATTATCGTTGTCGGCGGTTTTGTTTCGTATTTCGGTAATCGTATAATAATTCACAAACTCAGAGGTTTAATAACGGAACCCCGGGCTCGGCGAAATTACTTTGACTTCGCGAAAAAAAAAAAAAAAAAAAACCAGTACAATATATTATATTATATAAAAAAATGATATCGGACACTACTTGTAAATTATAAACAACAATAATATCATTTAATATACACACCACGACGAATTAATTCAAATCGCGCGCAGACCATAATAATATTTTAATTTTGCAACCGCGACAAATAGAAGTTTTTTTTTTTTATATAATATATAATAACATTAATGTACAAAATGTATATCGTTTGGTCTTTTTATTTTTGTTTTACGGTTATGTTCCGAAGACTTTTTAACCGAAAATTTCAGTAGATAATACATACCTATTGGTGATGTCACATAAATCCGGATTATCCGATAATCAAATGAATCCGGGTTTCGGATATCGGATTTTCAGATTTTGAAATCCGGAAATTTGTGTTACGAATTCCAAAATCCGAAATTATATATTTCTATGAGTAAAAAAAATGATCGTATAAATTAGAGTGTAATATGTATAATTATTTTTGTTTTATTTGTTTTTTTAAACTAAATTACTTTTTAAAATAAATTTATATTTACGATATTTTTTAATTGTAAACACGTATTTAATGTATTAATTTACACATTTAATGCTATTAAAAATAAGATAATAATAATAGTTTTATGAGATATTAATCAAAGAATATAAAATCACAATTTTAAAAACCGAAATTTAGATTCACATAAAAATCCGGATTAACAATAAATGTCGGATTTCAAATTTCGGAATTCAAAGATCCGGATTCTCGAAATTTGGCAAATCCGAATTTTTCCCATCACTATTATCTATAAGTGTCTATACATTTATTTTTCAAATTTACGAAAAATTATTTCAATGTACCACAAGACAAATTCTTTAGAGTATTTACAAAATAAAAATGTTTTCTAGTACCATATTTACATTGTATATCGATTATGATTTATGCATATTTCACACGCATTTTAGTTGAAACTGTTATGTTTTTATAGCAGTTTGTATTATGCAATTTAACCGATACATTAAATCCGATATGTATTTTTTTTTAAAAACTCGACCGAAATTGTTTGTAAATTATCTTGCTTACAATTTGTGGGATATATTTTATGGGCAATCGATAGTATTGAATGAATTATAATATTTTATCCTTGTATTTTTTCATAATGATGAATAATGATGATAATTCTTTCATATAAATACATTTCTAATAACTTTTATAGAATAATATAAATTGCAATAATATATCAAAAAGACATAGTTATATTTATAGGATTTATTAAGACTAAGGATATTTATTATGTATTTTTCTATAGATAGAATATATTACATTTCTCGGGTATTTGCAACCATAAAAAGTAATAATAGTAAGTATTATTAATACTAAAAAAAAAAAAGTACCTCGTTACAATAATTATTAATTGCACATGATTAAATCCCTGAAGTCTGGTTAAGTGTACATGTTATTTATAAATTATAAATATTATTATAAAAGTTAATCTACAAGAAGGGTTTTTTTTAAATTGAAGATAATCACCCCTCGTAATTGTATTAACTCGTGCAAATTTCACAACAGAATAGCAGATAATATTATAATTTGTAAAAATCCTCGTTGTATACACCAAAATCCTATCGTTATTCGACTGATCTAACCCGAATACTTAATCTGACACAGCATCATACATTTTCAACTATCGTTGTTCATTTTTTTAAAAATATTTACTAGTGTGTCAAATATGTACTAGATTCAAGGATCAGTAAAATTAAAAAAAAAAAATAATAAATAAAAAATACGCAAATTCGGTAAAATAATAAAATATTATTTTGTAATGTTAGTCGTTTCTGTGTTTATTTTCTTTTCTTCAAATAATATACATTTTACAATTTTATTTACGCGTGTATTATAGGTATAATATTTTACACAGGCGCTTAATATATGCAATTTTTTTAAAAGTAATTTTAAACCCTAACTGAGTATTGTTATTGCACAGAGACTATATCAATTACTCAAAGGTATAAGGAGAATTCGAATGCAAATCGATTTTTACTACTTGTGTAAAATTAAAAGTCACGCGACGAATAACATAATAATATATTACAGGCAACTTGTACGGTTTCCGAATGAAGATTAATGTCAAGTGAGATTGAACGCAAAAGATTAATATTGTTCCCGCAGAAAGTTTCGAACTGATTTATTATAAAACGTATAAACATTGCTCGTTACTTTATTGCAATCTGTACATTTGTCTTGAAGGTAGTTTATTATTTCTTTTTTTTTTGAAATTTGATATCGTATATAATATTATACGTATTAATCGTGTATAGCGGGTAGGTATACGATTAAATGACAACTCGAATCAATTGGTTTGTACTTTTTTTCCTTTCTTCTATTAATCCTGAAATTAGTCTGTTGCAGCTCTCCATGATTTTCTATTCTTTTGCTTCAATTCTTTCAGATTGTAATTGTTTTTATTAATATCCTTCGTTATTTGGGTCATGTATTCTGCCCTAGTCCTTTCTCTTCCAATGCGCCCTTCAACATCATCACCTTCAATTATTGTCTTTAGAAGACTTTCGTGTCTTAAGATGGGACACATCTTATCTCTTATAGATTGGATACTTTTTCACAGCTGTCGTTTTTCTTTTATCTTGTTTAGTACCTCTTCATTTGTCACCATCTTTGTCCAGAATATCTTGAGAATTTTCCTAATGCACCACATCTCAAAAGCTTCCAGCCTATTTTTCAGTTGATTCGATTGTCCAGGTTGCACAACTAATGACCATCAGACTCCATATATCACTTTTTACAAATTTCTTCCTTATCGCCAGACTGACGCTATTAGTAGTTAGTATGTGGCTCATATCTTGGAAGGCTCTTTTCACCTGTGTTATTATGCAGATTATATATATCTTGCTGAGGCCATCATCTGTTACATTGCTTCCTAAGTATGTGAACTATTGTACTTGTCCGTTGTCTATACATATGTTGAGTTGAAGGCGGTTTAATTTTATTGTATGCCATAGCCATGACCATAACTTTTCTTTTCTTTTTGTTTAATTGCATTCCATACATATTTTTCAGTATTCAATATTTTGCTATCGAGGTATTTTGTAGATATTCTTAATTTTCCGCGCAGAATGTCGTCTGCAAAGCATAAGTAAGTAACCGTTTCTCTAGGTTGGCACCTATCTGAAGCAAATTCAAAAGAGAGAGAGAGAGAGAGAGAAAACAAAAGGATTAAACGCCCGATGAATAATTGTAGTCAGTTACGAAGTGTTGATTTATACCGCCGCTGTATATATATATATATAATACCATTCTATGCAGTTTAATCCAGATTTATTTTTTAGTCTTTTGAAAATTCCCATGTACCTTTGAATGTATAATATAATACGATGGAAATATTATTTGTGTCAGTGGCCGGCATACGACCGGTAGTGTAGTGTAGTGTAGCGTAGTGCAGTGTAGGTACACGTTATGTATTATTCATAATAAAAAAAAAAAAAAATGCACAGTGAATTCCAAGTTTAATAGCATATAATTGGCATTTAAGCAGAACAAAAAAAAAAAAAGGAAACCGGTTGATAATCATATAATATTTGTAATTAATCACCAGACGTATTACTCTCTGGCGTATGTATGTAATGGATAAAATATACAAGTGGTTGAAAAGTCATTAATTATATCTCGTATTTTTATCATACGTATCGTTTTATAGGTCAAACCTCGGCAAATGAACTTTAAGAACTTTTATTCGTTGTATGCAATTATGATATAACAATATATTATATTATTAATCGTATATTTTATCAATATATTTTTATTGGTAAACATTACAGTAGGTCTAGGTAGGCCGCCGATTCCGGTGACTTCCGCAGAAGAAAAGTAATTTTTATAGTTTCCAACGTTCTTTTATTATTTTTTTTTTTGTATACAATTTTTTATCACTTAACCCAATGCCCGACAATTCGTGCATGCTGCAAACTGATAGGAATAGGTGCGAACTTTTGATTTTCAAACATCGTTTTACCTATCGTTTTCGTTTTTATGTTCCGAAGAAATTAATTTTCCGGATACGTTCATATAGTACTAGACTAATGAGTTATAATTATTATTGAATTTCAAAGACTGGGAAAGTCAAGACGGGTAATCATTGAGTAGTCGAAATTGTAAACTAAGGTCTTTCGTCGGAAAATAAGTCTATTGTATATTTGCAGTTTGGCATAATATAAAGAATGAACGATTAACATTAATCGTCCTGCTTCGAATTCCGACAGAAGCGAGGAGCAGTATTATTTTTATTATAATGCGTGTTTTTTTCTGACCACTTTAAAACCGATTTGGCGGTTTGATAGGACATTTTATTTTGATGATGTATTGGTGAGGAAATATTTTGATTTCCCTCGTATATTTCTAAATAGTGGGGCGAAATCGAAAAAAAAAACGTCGGAGAAACAAGACAAACGTACGCAATGCGGTTTTTGTTCAATTTGTTTTTGTTATTTAGCGAAAAATAATTGTAGCGACTTGAAAAATAGCACACTGAACACTTAGGACTTTCCAGAGACGATACAATATTGAAAATATTCTGGTGTTTTTTTTTTAAATTTATTTAAAATTTTAGAGATGTTTCGGTTTTATGTGGCTAAAATTGTTTCGGTCCTGTAAAAATGCTCGAAAACTGTTGCAACTTATATTTTTTTTATCGATCATAAACTAATTACAATGGCCATTATATAGTCACAAAATGTACGTGGCGTTACTTAAAATTAGATATTATACATTACGAAACGGAGCAATTTTAGAAACATTACCCGTAGGTTTATAACGTACGGGTATTATGTTTACTGTTTATATTCGTACCAAGTTGAATGGATTAAAAAAATTCATTTGGAAATTGAACAAAATTAACCCGTTATTTTGACGATCTAGGCCCAGTGATGTACACAGATTTGTAGAAACTTTTATTTGGTCCGGTCTCTCGATCGTATTGTCGGCATTCCGTGAGTATATGTTTTACCGTAAGGTTGATCGCACAAGATTGACAAACCGGAGGTTGTTTCTTCGCCACCGGGAAGCCGCGTGAGATTCCGGTGTGTCAATTCATTTTTATTGGCGTTTTAAAGTTCGGTTTATGATAAAGTTCGTTACAAACACGTATAACAATATTGTAATTAATTTTGTAGTTATTACAAATTGATAACATTTTTCAATTTTAATTTATCAGAAAATGCATGCCGCTCAGAATCGTTTTTCGTTTGCAATGATTAATCGTTGCATACACCATGAATATTGTAAACTTAATTATTCTGCATGTTCGCCACTTATAATATATATATATATATGAATAATTTTAAATAAGATCTTGTTAAAATGAAATACTTTAATGTTACTTAATCACGATAAAATAATGTATTATAGGGAAACTTACTGTATTTTTATGGTTATTCCTAATTTCATTCGAAAGGGTTCATTTTACAAAGGTTAATTCGCTTTTTTTTAGAAAATTATTAGACAAGCAATAACAATAACAGTTATTTACAGTATTTTCGTATGTATCTATAAAATAAAGATAATTCGCTAAGACTAAAAATAAATTATTTTCATAATATATGGGCAAAAATATCGTAATATATTTTTTTTAGAAAATAATTAGTGCGACAATAATGATTCTATAACATTTTTTGTAAAATAAAAACTTAAATATGTATATGACTTTATGCGAAATTGCATGTTGTTTTTTTTTTTTTTAAACTTTGAGCTTACGTCGCCACGTGTTAGTTCGATCAAATTAAAACTATAAACAATATTTATAGATGTGTCGCACCGAATTTTTACTCTGCACTCTTCAAAATTAAGAGCTTCACAAATATTGTAGCACCCTAAGATATTTATGTAAGAAATAAGTAGTGAAAATAAAAGTGTAATCTCCCCTAAAAATACTTTGTTGCTGTATTATAATACGGTGTGTAAAGTCCCCTGAAAAGATTTCGCTATTACATATAATGAAGACAACCCCTAATTCGTAATTCACGTGCTTACATAAACCATATTAATTAGTCGAAATTCGTATATCGTAAAGAAATATTTGTAAGAAAGAAAGAAAAAGAAAAAACCGATTGTTGTGAGAATTAATCATCGCGAACGTTTAAAATATAAACAATTTTTCTCGATTAATCATATGAGACTTTGCAGTTTTTTTTTTTTTTTTGTTTTTTAGTTTTCTGCGAAGGAATTTAAAAAAAAAAAAAAAAAAAAAAAAAAAAAAGATACTACAACAATCCGATTACCACTAAATATTTTCCATACCACTCATTATTATTTCTACATAATATTATAATATTATAGGAGTAGCCAGTCGGTATTGTCTATCAAACAACCACGGTATGGTGCCGACAACAACGGTGTAGGTCTGCGGTATGGTTTATGCGGAGCTAAACGATTTTTTTTTTTTTTTTAATATTCGACCAATATATTATTATAATATACTACTTGGATTTAGTAACAAGCATGTACTTATGCGAATGACGGTCGTAATATATTATTAAAACTAATTGAACGTACAATCAAATGTATTTATAAATACATGTACTTATATAATACTAATATTGTTCATGTAAAAGAGAAAAGAAAAAAACACAATATTATTTATTTTGCGGAAGTTATATACCGATAACGCACGCGTTTATAATGTATTCTATTTTAAAATTTATAATTTATATTCAATAATAGCAACTCCCCCCCCCCCCGCGATATACATACAGGTGGTGCGTTTTTAAACATATAAAATTACTAATTTATCGGATATATTAAACGTATCTGTGAATAATATAATAAAAATATCGAGTAGAAAATTTAAAGAAATTCAAATGGTTACGATTTTGAATATCGTACATTTTTTTTTTTTTTTTTACACATTTCAAGCCCCATAAATTAGTGAATAATAATTTTCAATTTATAATCCATTAGGGTACGAATACGATTATTTTGTTTTTAATTTTATCAAATGTTAAATAATATAATATAAAGATTTTATTAAAGATGTCTAGAAAATTGTATTGTTCTACGATATATATATATTTTTTTTTTTTTACATATCCAAATAATGTCTGTATACAATCGCGCGGGCGTTAATATAATTTATATGCATAAAGTGACATTTTTTTTTTTTTTGCGTGTTTTTTACTATATAATGCAAATTATTATTAACTCTTTTAAATAAATACTTTTCAACGATTTTTTTAAGTAAGACACAAAATAATAATTATAATGTACAAGTACATATTATGAACAAATTCTAATTAAATTCGACAGCATATTGTCATACGAGCAAATTTAATGAACATGTAAACGATTTTACTCGACGGTTTTTTTAATTGAACGTCTCCGAGAGGTCGTCGTCTTTATCGAGATTTTCATTTTGTTATATCTTTTGCGACGTTGACGTTTAAATATAGTATAATTTTTTAATTTTATTTCTTTCTACGTTCAAATAACAGTGTTTTTAAAAACAGAATAATCGTATTGTGTGCACGAGTATTACGGTTTTTGTATTCATTTTTTTTTTTTATATTATTTATTTTTTTTTAATTTAAGGTTACTTTCTTTCGTAAGGGGGCCGGAGACCAATCTCTCCGACTACTATTACACCCTTCGTTCTGGTCCGTTGAATTCTTTTCTATATTGGGTAAAACTAATTTGTTATTTTTTTTCCTCCTTCGGGTTTTCTTAGGCCTACAATTAAGGGTCTTGTGCGACCCGTCCTTGTTCTTCATCCGTAGATCTTATCTTGTTATTAACAAACCTAAAACATAATGTACACTTGTTAGACATGGCTTTATTATATATAAGTACCGCGTAGCAGTCGTGTTACATGAAAAAAAAAAAACCGTACCTATCTTCTTCTTTTTTATTTTTTTTTTTATTGAATATAATATACAAATATTTATTTTCTACCGTGCAGTAAAAAAAAAAAATATATATAAATTATCCCGTCTGCGCGTCGAGCATTGTTACGCATACTCGTCTCTTGTTAAAAGGCTTAAAATATCCGTAATTCAATTCGGCCCGAATGACCGGACCCAGTTAACTTTGTGATTATAAGTAGATTCCGTAGATACAGTAAAATTTTTATTAAAAAAATCGATTACGGATATACAATTATTGCATTGTTGTTGTAATTGAAAATAATATATTGGTCTGTGTGTAAAATACATTTTTTACACCGCAAATATCGAGGATTTATAATATTATTTCATTAAAACAGAATATTTAAAAAACAAACTGAATCTAAAATTTAGTATTATTTGTCGATATATTTCCCTTACGATATAAAATAATAAAAATATAACGATTGTTGAAATTATACGTTTTTTAGAATTAAATACACGAACAAATCGGACTTGGTTTCAATTTGTCGGGTATTTTTAAATTTTTTATTTCGTTCATTAATTAAATTGTATACAATATCGATGTACTTCAATGATAATTTTATTTTTAAAACTACAAGAATCGATAAATAATTGCGTACGAAAAATAATCGCGAGTGTAGAGTGCAGAATAATTATTTTTTTTTTATCAATGTTTGTACTTTCGTCAGTATTTCACGGTGGTTTTGACGATAATGAACTGTAAATTTGATTTCTACATAGGGATTTTGGGCAAACATCTAAATTTGTATGTATTTTTCTTACTGTTTAAAAGATAGCTGAGTAAAAATTAACATAAAATTAAATTATAAGAATGAAAAAAAAGGAACATATTAGGTCCTATGGTTGATCAGAATAAAATCAATATTGTCAATGTTATTATCCGCGAAACGTAAAATATTTTTAAGGGAAGTTTTCTCCGGCGATGATTTATCATTTATCATTACGTAAACTTATTATTGGTTCCTTATGTCGTTATTCGCGTTAATTTCTTCTCGGCGATCTGATTTTACGGATTTACACAATGCGATGTTCACCTGAGATCGATGCTCGTTGTTTTTCTTGAAATAAAATTCCATGTTGTTATTAACATTTACACTTGTAAAAATAAACTATTTAGACACGCCCGCCATATTTATCATCTAAAGATTAGTCGATTATCTAAATTTTCGGAGCATTTTTACTGTCCCGTAGATGTAAATCGAAAATTATTTCGAATGTTCAGGATTTAAAATGTAAATGGTTAGTGTAAATATTACTACGTTAGTTATTTTACGTAAATTATATTCAGTAATTTTTCGTTAACCGTAATACGCAAGTGTAAGTATAGCAATACTAATATTTTTGTTCGCATCTATATGCATTAGGCATATCTAATCGAACTATTGTTAATCATCATTAACATTAAAGGAAAAAAAAAATATAAATAATAATAATAATAATAATAATGTTATTAATGAAGTATTATAGTATGTTCATAACTCATTAAACAGTTGCTATTTACATAGTATGAACCATGAACGATTTGATCCCCGACAACTGATAGTTATAAAATGCACATATGGATCTAAAAAAAAAAAAAAAAACCACTGTTAAAGGTGGGAAGTTGGAAAGATGAATAAAGAGTAATTAAAATTTTATATGCACGCAACGGCTAATCGTTACAAACGAGAAACGATTCTGAGCGAAGTCCGGTTAAACGTGTCTTGATAAATTTTGAATTTAAAGCTATACTGATTTCAAACCTAACAAACAAATTAGCTGATATCAAATAAAGTAGCTAAAAGTAACTTCCAAACATTTTTGGATTCTGTTTTAAAAATCACATTGTCGGGTAAGGGATAGAAGACAAATCGACGAATGATTCACGATTATTAGGGATCGGATTTTAAAGCACAATAAATAGCAAAAACCAACTCACAACCGCTTGAAAACAGCAAAAAACAAGCATATTTATTTATAATAAAAGCAACAACAAAAAAAAGGCACGACCAAAAATTAACTTAAATTATAAAATTAAATAAAATATATTAATGACGATATATTAAATTAGACCGTCTGTTGTAAAACATAATTTAATATCGGACAAAATATTATTATACATAAAAAACAAACGTTCTACATCCGCGGAAATGATTGGTGCATATTTCATACATGCTGTTTCGTTTAAATCAAACCCATACAAATTAATATTCGATGAAACACCGCACAGTATGTTGTTAATGCATTGCAATATGTTCATTTCTCATTAGTTAAATTTAAATTGTTTTATTATTATGGCACAATAAACTCAATAAAATGCCAAAATTGCAAAAAAGCAATAATAATAATAATAATAAATAAACCGTTTACATTAAAATAGAAAAGAAAACAAATTGATTGATTTAGAACAAGAATGACGTGAAACTAATTTATGTATAAAAGCTACATTTCTATCTCGTATAGAATTAAAAAAAAAGAAGCATATGCTTTAAAAATCCTAGCCCTAATGATTATTATTCAGGTGTCCGGGTACTATACACGCCCATTCGTTAAAAATTCCCGGGCACACCACTAATTGATACATCTATTTTGTAAATAATATATATTCTATACTGTTAACCTGACGATATTTCATATTTGATTGGTGTTAATCGTCACTGTACACGAATATTTTAAATTACGCGGGGTATAATATCACATGGCGATCCGGATGTGCAGTAGCATATCGTTGTATTTACGCGTTTCAGTGTATTTCGTCGTAGAAAAAGTATAAAAAAAATTATTGACAGCGTTTCGGTGTATATTATCGTTATTCGAATATATTATTCTATAATAATAATAATAATAATAACAATCATAATCATAATAATCGATGGGAACACGGTCGGTTTTGGTCAGAAACCCGGTTTTTAAAGAAACATCGGCCCGGGGCGTTTATCGTGGATGGGCACCTAGAACACCGTCGTCCAAGTAACCCAAGTAGTCTAAAAATGCCGTTCGTCTCGCAAGATCGCGGACGATAATATTATCTTCTTCTGGCGCCGAAACCAGAAACCACCGCGTCGAGATTTCTAACGAAATATGTAATATTTGTAATACTACGCACGTTCGACAACCCGAAGTATAGGCGGCCGAGACGAGAGACCTCATACGACCGTAATATGATAATAAAATATTAACGTGGCGTGAACAAACCCGGCGTATTCCGTAGCAAATACGGGTTGTTTTTTATCGGCAATTTTTCCAGTCAAATATTATGTCGTGGCCTTTTAAAAGCGGGAGTAATGCAAAAAAAAAAAAAAAAATATAAGTGACGAGCATCGGCTTGAACCGATTTTCGTCGGTAACGTCTCTGGAATATGAAAAAAAAAAAAACAAAACAAAACCAATAGGGTTATCAACCGGCACGTCTGTTAATTTCATGTATGGGTAGCCAATAATATCTAGCGGAATATCGGATATCCGTTAAAAAGTCTTGTCGGTCCCACCCGCTAAACACTAGCGATGGGGAAAATCCGGATTTATTAGATTTTTCGGATTTATGTCACACCGTCGGTAATCACCTATAATTACCACGTCGATTGTAGAATACGTTTTCCCGTATAGATGTTTTACAAGAGCTAAACACAAATTATTGACGAATATTATTAACGATCAAATATAATTGAACGCTATCGGTCGTCAAATTGCATCGCGCGCGCAATACATTCGCGTAAACGAACATTATTGTAGATATCGTAGACATAATATATAATGGATATATTATTAATTTCCAATGTTTTCGTTTATAGTCATATAATATATATATATATATATATTTTTTTTTAAATACAATACCTAGTATACCTGGTAGATAATCACGGTGTTCGTATATAATAATATACGAGTAGATGCCGTGTTTTCGAACGGTCTCGTATGCCTACGATGAATGAAAAATATTTTTATATCCAACGCGTTTTTATTATTATTTTTTTTTCTTTTTTTTTTTTTTTTTTTTTCCATAGAGGAGGGTACCGTACACACATCTCGAACACGATCGGCACACATATCGGATGTAAATAATAATAATATTGTGGGCGTTTTGATTATATAGTAGGCCTAACCCTAATAGGAGGTATACGTACGCACGTACACCGTAGGCTCATACTGCGCGCGCGGTCCGTCGACGATGAACGCCCGAGATTTTTTTATAGTAAAATATTATTATTTCGTGAATTCGTGAGTATAGGGTTTTATTATAGACACATTTTTCGTTTTTTTTTTTTTTTTTTTTTACACGAACCATTACATATTACGTGTACACGAACTGTAATGTAGGTTTGATCCGGTGGGTACCTTCCATCTGGAGATTCTATATTGTTGTACATAGAAATCGGAGTAGGCGTAATAATAAATAATAATAGAAAAATGATAATAAAAAAAAATGATAATATCTAAAACAAAGAAAATAAAAATAAAAAAAATCGTTGTTTACGTTAATAATTAATTACAGTCGTGTGTCGCGTGTCGTAAACCGGAACAAAATGAATAAAGAACGCCGACAATTATTATTGGTACGATTCGAATAATGTTAATCGCAAAACGGATATTTTAACCGAATGCTAATATACACAGCGTAGCGTAAACTCACCTATAAAAATGTAATTTTATTACATCGCAAAGTCATAAAAGTAATATAATACGAGATTATTTAGTATACAAATGAAAGAAAAAAAAAAAAAAAACAGATCTCTTGGATATTTCATATACTTCACAGCCATTAAAATTATTACGAAACATTTAACTTTAACTAAACAAATACACCTACCTACCACCGTGCTTATAATACTCAAACAACTGTATTTTTACTTGCATACCTACTGTTGCTGTTTCAATTGAATTTTACAACTTCGAAATCAATTGAAAAACTTGTGATTGCTGTAAACAAAAAAAAAAAAAATAATAATTTAGATTAAAAAATGTTTACTACAATATTTTACGTGTAAACTGCGCGTAATCGGAGGTATTATTAAGAGGAAATTAAATACTAAAATTGTCTTTCTTTGTCTAAACACATATCACGTTTTAGACCGATTTCCCTTCAACAAGTCCGATCGATATAGCGAATTGATAAAAAATACTGAATAATATTTGAATTTAGCGTGAAGTGTATACGAAATCGGTTCGACCATTTTTTTTATTTATTTATTTTTTTTTTTAAGTTTTATCAATTTTCAAATCGAATTTTTCGCAATTTTAAGACCGAAATTCGAGAAAAAAAGTGGCCCGACCGATTTCATCGTACACATCACGCCAAATTCAAATCCGTTTTCAGAGCTATTATCGGTTCACTGCGTTGATCGGACTGATCGAAAGGAAATCGATCTAAACTGCTATGTTGTGTATGCGACAAAGGGAGAAAATATCGGATAATATCAGATAATAATATGTGTAGGTATATAATTTGTTATTTTTATCAAACTGTTTTTTTTTCTATACTTCTCCATCATTGCAAGAAGAAACGTGAGTGTTTACCAACACACACTTAGTCGCCTTCTATCTATCCCACCCGGTGGCGTTGCCCATGCCAATTTTAATTCCCCCATTTTTTTTTTTCGGTAATTTATAAGAGAAAAATGGTTAAAAACATCTTTCAAAAACAGAAACCAATAAATGCAATTCAATTTTTTAACGTGTTTACCACCCCATTTTTCGTCCGACCTTATCGCAATTAAACCCTCCCCTCCTTCTGTATTTCACCAATTCTTTTCTCGCTACTGGTCCGCCATCAGATTTGAAATTAAAGTTCTTGCTATCCGTATTACATCCGTATTTACCCGACATTGGATGTTATTTTTTAAATATATTTAAAAAAAAGATACTTCCTTGCCCGTGAAAACCAAATTAAATAGTAAAAACTCTCTGTTTTATTTCGTCTGTCCCGCCGGGTTAACCCATAATTAATGGAAAAAAAAAATCCTAAATATTTACGGGTGAGCATTCCATCTTTTAGAAATTCCGGGTTAAAAATAATTAATAAAATACATTTAAAAAAAATCAACTGTGTAAAAAAGCGAACCAAATAGATTAATAAATTAGTGATAAAACCCGGAAAATATATATTTTCGGAGTGTATCGTTTGTGTATACAAGTGTGTAATATTCAACAAATACATTTTCGTGTTAAAAGCTTTGTAGAAAAAAATTAGTAAAAAATAATTAATGGATTCGGGATCGCGAGACCGCTAAACTGGAATGCAATGTGAATGGCACGTTATTTTTTCGGTGTATTTAAATAGTAAACTCATATAATATATGTTTTATTTAAAAATTATTTTGGCGTTTTAAAATGTAAAAAAAAATTAAAACTTTTTCGGCCCATAACCACCGCGGTAACGCGAGAAGAAAGTTATAGAAGAAAAATGTTTTGAAAATCGGTTCAGTAGTGTTTAAGTTCGTCTCGAACATCAACACAACAAAAAAAAATTAATAAAAAATCACCATGTCTTTATTTTATAGTAAAATATATATATATAGATTTGACGATTTAGCTAGAGGTGCTTTCATTATATATATATATATTATTGTATTAAAACTTAATAATTTTATTACGGTCGAGCAGTATCAATTATAATTAAAATATTTCAGATTTCGGATATTGATTAATGTTGTGGTGATAATTTGTCTAAAAAATCCTTGAATTAGGTACATATTATAGAATTCGTGTATTTACCTTCACCTATTTACAATTTACATATTATTATATTATAAATAATATGTTTAATAGGGTGTCCCCGCGAAAATATACTTACCGATAATATTATAAATACCTACCGCTATATTATGTTAAAAATGATGAAATTAGTATTTTTTTTTTTTTTTTCACTTATTATTCTCGGATTACGATTTTTACGTTTTAAAACTGATACGAATTACAAAATTCGCAATTACTCGTTATAAAGGTCAGTGACGTATTTTGAGGAGGAGCGTCTTTCAATGTCTGGACACCTCCCGCCCTAGATTTGAAAAAAATAAAAATCCGTATTTTTTATTGACTTGTAAATAATAAATTGTCTAATATTAAATTAAATGTTAGCGTTCAGTAATGAGTAATAACCTTCGACTTATTTATTATACTATACGTATACCAGAGTTTCAAATGTAAAATTACAATGTCAAGTGTCGAGATAGTAATTTGAAAAAAAAAAAGGAAGTTGAATGTCTTTGTTTTATTATCAGTAAATGTTTCTAAAGATGGGTTTGTTAGGTTCTCAAAATTTTGGACAACCCCCGAAAAATCGTCCAAATTACGTCACTGATGATATCCAATATTTGCAGTGTTGGTATTACTCCGGCGAACAAATTTAACGAAATAAAAATCGAATAGTACCGAACGGTGAAAAATGGGGAAAAAAATGTTTCCCTTTGACAGTATTGCTACAGATATTAGTATTAACCAACATTTCTATAAAATTATATACTCACCGGCAGTGACGTATTTGGGATGATTTATCGACAGGGGAGGGGAGGGGAGGCGAAATTTTAGGAACCTTACAAACTCGTTTTTAGAATAATTTACTGATCAATAAAAAAAAAACGTTGAACTAACTATGTCAACACTTGGCAAGTTGATTTTACATTTCAGACTCTGGTACTCTACGCGGTATAATAGACAAACCGAAGGTTATTACTTAATACTGATTACTAACATTTGTTTTAAAAATTACCTTCTTGTATTATTGACATTCTTCATTAGACAATTTATTATAGATTAGTCAAAAGAAATACTTTTGTATTCTCATGTCCAAATGGAGGTAACCCCCTCAGCACCAAAAAAAAAAAATAAAATAATAAAAAATTACACCACTGCTCGCCGGGTTGGTACATACCCCTAGTGTATTAAATAGAATGTTTATTAAAAAATAATGAGTATAACTAAATTAATTTTTATCAGTCTAACACATAGTTGCTCGTGTTACGTAAATGAAATACGCGTCACCGAATGCATTTTTAAATTCGATTTGTTACATAGTGAAATTATTGTTATTATTATTATTTTTTAAACACTAGTATATAAGTCGCGACTAATTAATTTTTTTAGCACATTTATATATCGTATTCCCGGTGTAAAAACCGTACCGTATTATTGTATTAAAATAGCGACGCGTATCAAAAATGAATCCGATCCTATATAAATCGAAAATCACTTTAAACTTGATATTAGTTTACATTCATTTTTTGTAGGCGCTCATATTATCATAACCGTACGTTTAATCGTACCTTGGAAACACGTTAATTTAAAATAAAAACTTGTTCGTATATTTTTCAACAAACTCGCCAAGACCTAACCGTACAGTTCATTAGAAGTTAATTGTGCACCATCGATTGTCACTAACTTTACCAAGTCTCGGCGATTTTATTCTTAGAGGTTAGATTTAAATCCTCGTACCTATAATATTAGCTATTTTGGTATACCTACACTCTAAAATGTTTAAATAATACTACGACAATACAAATTTAATGTTTTCGATTTATTCCGTATCTTGTGCAGGAGGAATAGGATAATATTGCAGGGCAACCGTTATGGGTAAACCACCGACTTAATTATACTGCCGATAAAGCTTTTAAAAAAAATGTGAAATTGTTGGTATTTTAGTAATTATAATTTTAAATCATTATCTCAAATTCTTAATGTAAAATTGGACATTTGAATTAAACTCGTAGTTTTTTCCGTACTTTGAACGGACGGACGAGTTCGGTTTTGAACGCTTTCATTCCCATCTCTGCGTTTTGTTCTATTGGATGTTTATTTACTAATTTCAAAATGTCTACAAATATTTAGTAACGTTGTACATATGTCATCGTTATATAATCCCACGTGTATGCGAAGTGAAGTCTGAATGTGTTTATTGCAATTGTGCGAATAGGACAAGTTAATCGAAAAAAAAAAAAAAAAAAAAAAAAAAAAAAAATAATAGACCAAGATGATGACGGGCTTTCTATATAATAGGTGTTATCCTCGTATAATAATAATAATAATAACGATAAAAGTAACAGTGATTATCCGCGAGTAGCGTAATAATTTTAATTGATCATAATAGGACTCGCTGCAGTTGGGCGGGTCTATGGCCCGAGGACAGTCAGTCAGTGGCTGTTGCTGGAATCCGTGTGAAGGATAACCTCCGCGGATAATAGATTATAGAAGACGTTTTTGAAAAAAAAAAAAAAAACCTTATTACTTACTTACTTACTTACCCGTCCGTTTCTGGTATTATTATTGTTTAAAAAAAAAAAAAAAAAATATATATATATTTATGATTAATATGGTCATTGTTCATTGTATCACTATTATAATGCCGACCATTACAAATAATATTGATTTTCGAACATGTAGAGACGTTTGACTTGACTGTGAGGGAAATTCCTTTTTTAAAAACCCACCCTCTGCGTGATTCTCCTTCGTTATAACAAATACGAACTTTGGAAAATCCAAAAAACCGTTTTCGTCAATTGTTCGTTATTATTATTATTTGGGTTCAATCGGCCTCTCTATCCCACTATCTTTACCGACATCTTGTCCCGCATCAATCTTCCACTATTTTTTACCCATTGCCCAAATCTTTCGATTTGGCCCATATCCTTGTTTTTATTTTCCCTAATCATCATTAGGCCTCGCCGAAGGTCTTTTTTCCGTATAGGTTCCAGCTTGGTTCATACGTATAATAGTATAGTTTAGGCTTCCGGGCCGGACATGGACGTCTTCATTTTTTTTTTTTGATCTCTACATATTGATTCTACAATATTCAGTGGAATTATAATATATACATAAACATAAATAATTAAGACATGAACGTTGAAACGATCATTTAGTTTTGAATAGATTATGTTATAACATAACCTAGGTATCGTGTTGACTACGGTGGCTAATCGTAACTGTATACGGACTATGATATTATAATTAACGAAATTATGCACACCTTGAATATACTATACGACACCTAAATAATTATACATAGAGCATTCATTAGTTTGTTGAAACCCGGGATTTTTTTGTCCCTCCGAGAATAAATTTTCGACCGGAAATTGCGTTTCTATTTTGGATTTATTTGGAGTATTGCGGAGATCGTATTTCGATTTCCTTTTATAGTTTTCCTAATATTGGGGAAAAACGGGAATATTTACCCAATAACGGTTTCTGTTATCGTTGTTCCGTTAAAACTAATCGTAGGGACCCGAAATTTTCAAAATATTTTGGCGTCTTTTTAGTTAGTTATAGCTATTTTAAATTGTCGAGTTTTTAATTTTAATTTAGTTCAAAATTGTTTTGACTTTTCAAAAATACTCAAAAGTTGATAAGTCGTCCCTTTATGTCACTATAAAAATATCGAAGGTCCTAATTTTATTTTTTAAGCGTTTAACGTCCGTATTACGAAGGGATATATTAAAAACCACAGCATTTCGCGTACGTTATTTTCCGAATTATGCGGATAAAAACCGCATTTAATAATGAAAAAAAAAAAAAAAATGTTCAACAATTTGAGTCGAGAAAAACACGGAGAGTTGTAATTCATTTCGGAGTTATAAATTAATATGATATCCAATTGAAATCGATCAAAACGCGTTTAACCGAACTTCGATCCGAATCGTTTTTGGCGTGCAATGTTTTACCGTCGCACACAGATATTAACTAAATTACTATAAAATATACCACGCGGCGCGATGTACGGCCGTATTTTTATGAGTAGGCGTACTAACGAAAAAAAAAAAAAAAAAAAAAACCAATGATGACTTCTGGTTTACAGAATCTCTTTTTACTGCGTTGACTCCCGACTGCAATATTACTTCGCTCCGTCATCGTTAGGTAGGCGAGATTTTTGCTCGGTTAGAGATTAGGTTGTGGGTTTTGCGGTATCGTTACCTATACGTTAAGACCTCATAATGACGGGACGTCAGCGTGATATAAAACCGCGCAGTGTACGTATGTATAATACCCGCATATGTCAGTATAATAGTTATGGTTTTTTAGGATTTGGATCGTAAAAAGTCGAGGGTAAAAACGAAAAAAAAAATAAATAAATAAAAAATATATACAATTATTACCAAACCGAACTGATTTTTAATACTCGTACGAGTTACGAGTGATTTATTTGCAAATAATATATCGTATATTTAATAGTTACTATTTAATTCCACGCGGTTTTGCGAACATAAAAATAAAATAATATAAACATAAAACATTACATATAAAGTCTCCCCTCGTATTATTATTATTATTATTATTATAGCAATACGGTTTTGTCGTTAATAATTATTATTTATATATTCGTTATTTTTTTAAAAGCAACTATGTATTTTTTTTTTTTTTTTTTTTTTTTTTTTTTTTGTGTGTGTATGTGTGTCTTTGGGTAGATGACAATATTATTTTTTCATTGTGTTGTCTACGCGGTTAATATTTTTCCGTTTCGTTAGTTTTGTGTCCAATATATAATATTGTATAGTGTCGTAAATTCACGTTAAACAATATATTGTATTTGCATTGGGTAATGAGTAAGTATAATATAGACGAGCAATAGACATAAAAGGTTGGGCGAGTTAATGAAAAAATATTAACTCGGTCAAGTTAATTGAAAAACATTTAACGAGTTTACACGTTAAAAGTTAATTATTTTTTTATTAACGAATTTAAGATAAAAAAAAAAAAAAAAAAATTCTAAATCCATTTGAAAAAAGCGCGCTGATTACCGTAGTACGTTCTTCCCTACGCCCAGAATCCCGAATAAATTACGTTTATAAAAAATCCGAAAACCATTAGCCGCCAAGTCAATGGTAAAAATTAACCTCAAGACTCGTTAACCCCTAACCTCGGGGATATAATCTTTTTTAATGCAATTGTATATTATTTTAAGTTGTCGCGTCCGTTTAATTTGGGTAATATTTGTACTCGGTGCCGTATTCGAACCGGGTTTCTCGGGTCATTTGTCCGGGGCCCGGCCCTAAGCCTATTATTAAGGTCTCGAAGTATTTAATTTCCTCTCATACATGTTTCAACAACGTATTACGAGAATTCAGCAAAACGAATGCAATTATGAAAACAAGACCAAACATATTCAAACGGCGTGGTTGCGATAATATTCTAACATTTCACGAAATTGATAGACAGATAGATTTTAGCGATTTTTTGAAACGGAATTCGATATTTTACACATCACGCGGTTATATTACGAACATTACATTTTGTTATGCGAAAACCTGAAATACGTAAACAACAATACGTTTTATTACGTATAGAAAAAAAAAAAAAAAAAAATCGTATTTTGTCCCGTAGTGCGGCAATAACTCAGACATGCACGCGCCGCATAACGAAACAATAATGATTAATAACCTTATACAGTCGATTAATTATTAGCCGACGATTGTACTTATTATTACTGACGGCAATATTGGTATACAGATAAAGATGGCGATATTTAATTATTAAATACTATGCGTATAACAAACGCGGTAAATGCGTAATACTTTCGCAGTATATTGGATTTTAGAGTCAATTTCAATATTACTGCTGCTGCGGACGCTACGATTATTCGTATTATTTTTCCAATAATTATTTTCTAAATGAAAAAATTGACGAAAAATCCGCCAGTCAAAAAATACCATCGAATTTTTCGATCGACAATGAACCTGTAACCCCATCAGCAACAGGAAAATTTATTATAAATCTCTTGAGATTTTCGGTTATGTTCAACAAAAACGTGCTTGGAATTCAAGTTGCACTCTCTTAAATTTTACGTTTTGCCCCTGACATCCTGAAATTCGATTATACATCAAAGAATTATACCTCAGTTTATCAGTGAATTCGTCTTTCGTTCAAAGACCGTACACGGGGTTTTTTTTATCGAAGCTCGATCGAATTCCCTACGCAGCTTTCCCGAATTAATTTTAGACACGTCAGACGAGTTCTCGTTTGGCATTCCACATTACGTTTTTCCACTCCAACCACCTTTAAATTTGTACTCTCCTTTGGCACGTCTAATACGACTTACAAATAAGAACCCGTGTTTTCTGGCTTAACATACAAGTCTCAAATTTAATTTTAAGGAATTAACTGTTGAGCCATCATTTTTTTTTTTTTTATCAATCGTGTACATGTTCTTGTAACACTGGGCTTCGGTTTGCGGAACTATTAAACCGATATAAAATAATATTTAATTTATTTTTTTTTTTCGATTCAGAGCGTAGCGAGGAATGTATCGGATTTACTATGACGTGTGTTTTGTCCTTCTTTAATTTCTGCCCGTGAACAATTGTCGATATGTATAATAATTATTATTGTATAACCGTTTAATATTTCACATTTAAGAATAAGAACACGATAAAATTACACAAACGATGATCTTATCTTATCTTTGTGCAAAAATGTTTAGATTCTTATTAATGTAATATTATTTTCAATTTGTATTACACAGATTTACAAATTCTTAATTGTTTATTTATTATTAATTTTATTTTTTTTCATTTTACCTTCAGATTATGAAACTTATACCTATTGTTAATAAATATTTTAAGTGTTTATTTCAGAAATAATGTAGGTATATAATTGTGTAATGTTATCAGTCAGTCGGTCAGAGTTCATATTTTTTTTTTTAACGAAATCGATTAACAGTGCGAAAAATGTGAGAAATAGATAAAAATATTATATTACTACGGACTTGCGCAGTCAATGCATATTGTATTTAGACAATATTATTTCGAATAATTTAATTTAATATTATTTTAGATTCTGAGCGGAGCAAGGTATTTATATTATTTGTGTTTTTTTTTTCTTGTCTGTAAACAAATTTTTAACCACGTTTTTACGTTTAACAAAGTTTTTTAAGAATACTTGGTTCACTCGTAAACTTCGAGTGTGGATTTTGGTAGAAAATATTGTCTTTTCGGTGAATTGGGGAGGACATTTTTCTGCTTTTGTTTCCGAGGTGGAAAACTTGAAAAATGTCGGTACAGAGGGGAAATGTACGCAATAACGGTTTAATTTCGAGATTTTATATATTTTTTTACATATATTATTTAGAAATTTTCGAAATATTCCAATATTGGATTTAATATAATTTATTATTATTTGAAATGTTCAGAGGGTTTTTTTTTGATTTTGTCAATTTTAAAAGTTGGCTTAAAAATGTTTGAAAATCGAATAGAACGTTCAGCATAATTTGTTCTTGTAGTAGCGTACCAATACGTAACCGTGATTTTTTCTAAAAAGCTATGTTCAATGCTATGTTTGATAAAATCCCGAACCACGGCGTAATTAATCCCGTAGTTACAAACGAATACAATTTTCAAACTAAATTGATAAAAAAAAAAAAAAAAACGTTTTATCGAATTCTGTCACCGTCAGAATAGGTTTTTTTTTTTTTAAATAATCGATTTATCGTCGCTCATACAGTACATAATTTTGCCCATACATTCGACCATTCCAACTTTCCGACGTATATCGGCTACAGCGAGCCACCTTAGAGCAGTGGCCAGTCAGATGAAGATTTTTTTATTTTATTTTTTTTACAACCATTAACCGAAATAGTCTTTGTATTTTTCTTTCGTAATATACC
The DNA here is from genome assembly GCA_956483605.1 of Tuberolachnus salignus. Classification (NCBI taxonomy): domain Eukaryota; kingdom Metazoa; phylum Arthropoda; class Insecta; order Hemiptera; family Aphididae; genus Tuberolachnus; species Tuberolachnus salignus. The sequence continues at coordinate 21,050,835 of OY101430.1, read as the reverse complement.
CGACGTTATTGGCACGCGTGTACAACGGCGGTAGACTAACTACTACGCGGTAATGTCGAATAATCGGCGCATACCTAACCGCATTTATGCGTTTCGATATATTTCCATTCGGCGTAGATGATATTGACGGCGGTTTATTAATTTCGAAATGCCGGCCCGCGTTCACGAGATCTCTGGTATGATTGACTGCACCAGCACCACCAGCAGCAGCAGCAGCAGCAGCAGCCATAGCAGAGGATAGAATAACGTACGCGTTTCCTCTCGTTCAATAGGTACCTATAGAACGAAATGCAAATAAAACAACTACACAGATACAGGTATACCGGCATTGTTGTATTGAAATATCGTTTGTTTAAACGCATACGCACGGAACGTACCATGTTTTATTCAACGGGACAATTTAAGGCTGACGGGCCGCGCAGCTGTTGATTTTTCGATTGTTTCAATCGATCCGCGTCTGGGGCGCGTTCGAACTTCGGGACGCCAGAAGGCCGAGGCGGCGCGCACCGTCGCTGCCACCGCAATACGATCGGGACACTGTAATGCGCTTAAAACCGTACAAATATACGCGCGCATATGCGTAAAAAAAAAAAAAAATATCGAAATATGTGTTTAATTTTAAATTTAAAAAAAAAAAAAAAAAAAAAAATAGATTTTATATTTTATATTATGTCTATTACAGTTGTCTAAGTATATCCGACGCGATAGCGATCGCCGAGTGCGGGGGAGCAAAATAATACTCGAAAAATTCGGATAAATAAAAATAATATCGTCTTGAAAACTTAAGACAGACTGGGTATACCGTTTAGTGCTATCGCTTATCGGCATTATTGCAGACGACATCGTATAGATAAAATACATTCAGAATGAAACGATATATTTTCGTTTATAAATAATATTTTTATAACGCGCCAAAAACGACAATTTTACACGAATAATTTATACATTTTTCTTATTAATTAAATAAATGAATAAAAGAAAAAAAATTATACGACATGCAATAGAAACGAATAAATCTGTACAATACGGCATGTAGAAAAACCAAAAAAAAAACCAAAAATATGCAGAAATACGCAATAAAATTGTTGAAAATTCGAAATCTTCAAAACAAATGTGTACCGAATCCGATTTCAGCGGTCTATTTCCCGAACAAATACGCAAATCCCGAGCCCTCTGATTCTGTAAAGCAAAGTCATTTACGTATATTTACGTATGTGTATCAGGGTCGTCGTGGATAATAATGCGCATAGACCGTAACATACGTATTATTATAATGTAGAACAGTGGTTTCCAAAGGGCGTGCCGTAAAAACTTGAATATTTTATTTAAAAAAATTTAATTATGTAAAAAAAAACAAAAAATAGCGTACACGTTAAACTAAATATCTTAATTCTAAATCTAAATAAGTACAATTTTCGTGTGAAACGTGATACTCGATGCTGGTCGCATAATAGTTCAATACCGGGAGGAATTGACGATAAACATACTCGCATTTCTTGTTCAACCGATAGAAGTCGTTCACGTTATTTATTTTGATTATTACTTAGTACGGAATGACCAAGTTCGCGAAGGTGTGCTGTAGGAAATGGTAACAACGTATTTATTGTTTTTTTTTCTACTGTAATCATCGGATACACGGTGTTAACGGCGAAATTCCAAAAACGGATGAGTGTAATGCAATTTTAATTTCAATGGACGATCAGATCGAAGTTCCAAAAGTTGTTCTTGTTCAAGTAACTTTAAATGAGATATAGCATCCGATGTTACTTGCAAAAGGATTGCGTACCCAACGATATTCGACAACAGATGGGAAATATTTCTTCATTTTTTTTTCCTTTGGAAATTATAAGGCGGTTTTAAAATCAAAGCAGACGTTACATCTCCACGTGGAACAATATCTGCTGTCAATGCAAACATTCGTAGTCGTTTTCTTTTCAATATTTATTCAAAGTGTGCCGCGATGGGACACATTTTGGGAACCGCTGATGTAGAGAGTCAATTACCGGTGCGCCGGTGATGAAATAGCTGCGATCGGAAACAGGAAATTCGTACCGAATTATTTAAATCGAGAAGTTTAAATATGTTTTGTATTGTCGACGTCGGGTGGGCTCCAGCGGTAGAATTATCACCGCGGTTTCGGGGCAAACAATGAAACGGGGTCAAAAACGCGCGCCGTAACACACCTACGGGTTTCGGAAACTTTTTTCTGTTTTTTTTTTTTTTTTCTATTATAGAGACCCAACTCAATAGTAGGCGGGGGCGATTCGATTATACCGTACATGATTTTTTGATTAAACGGTTATCGTACACACGTAATACATACGAAGCGTATCGTCGTTTTCTTCCGATAATTGCTGGTTGTATACCGGAATCGAATATTGGCGGAAATCCTAGATCATATTAAGCAATCATAATTATTTACGAGTTAATTTCTCGCGTTTTTTTTTTTTTTTTTTTTTTTTATGTTTAAAATAATAATTCAACGTTTTCGATCGTCGGTTTGATCGGTTCGGTCGTTCCGGTTATTTAGACGCGAACACTTCGTTTGTACGCGTGCGCTTCCTACATATTTTCATTTCTATATCATTATAATTACGGCTGGGAATGTAAAGCCATAAAAAAAAAAAAAAAAAATGCTTTTATTCCCTAAAAAACGCACTATAAAAGAAGTGTTTATTTTATCATATTTAATTTTAGAATACTTAAACATAATATAATAGTTAAGTAAATATTGTATATTTATATTGAATAGGCAACAGTACTTTGCACTACGGGTATAGATGAGAATGTGGTAAGAATTCGGTTTAACGATAAATCGAAAAATTTAAAAAAAATAATTTTCAATATAGGGCTAAGAATAATTATTATATTTACCGACAATCGCGTTTCTTTCTGTCTTTCGCGTTTTCGTGGGCATGGAACTAAAGATGATGTATTCCTTCGAAAGTCCTTTCGAAGTCTTTTATTCCTATCTGCATAAAGACGACGACCGAAATTTTTGGAGTGTTTTATACCGCTCCAAATACTGTTTTCCGGAAAAAAAAAAAAGATCACGCATAATTGTAAATTACTATGATGGTATCTAAAGTATTCGAAAAAAAAAAAAAAATTCGTTTAGCGGTTTTCATCTATACGCAAGATCATTCTATCGTGATAGATTATCTATCTATCTTGTCTATAGGTTTTAATATATAAAAAAAAGTCCCCCGCTGCGTCTGTCTGTCCGAACACACTAATTTTGAAATTCTGATACGATTTTTAATATTACGATCCAGAGTGCTCGAGAAAGATTCGTGTGTATTATTGTGAATCGATATTAAATTTTGTTCGTTTATTTATTTGTTACCTCGACGACGCGGCTGAAATTTAAAAAAAATTTATTGTCGGTAAAAAGAAAACTACAAATCGGACCAAATGTTAAAAACGAAAAAAAAAGGAATTTACACGGGCAACGCCAGGCCAGGATAGTTAGTATATTAACGATAAAATTGTTAAACGTGCGGTGTAGCTCATATTTTTTTTTTTTTTTTTTAAATTTGGACATGTTAATATAGTTATAGCTACGCATAGCTTGTGGTTCTTTTCACTTTTTTCCGATGATGTATTTCGTACAAAAAAAAGAAAAAAAATAGTGATTTCTGGGAAATTCTAAAACTGTTTAAATATTATACCATCTGGTTTTGATTTCTAGCTATATTCGCGATATCCCTCCGTATAGTTCACATCTCTAAAGACGCGTACACACTGGCGTAACAAAACGGCGAACTGTACGACTAAATGTAAAAATAATATACGTAAAATAATGTTCGCGTGTTTTCCGTAAAAAAAAGAAAAATTAACGCAATAAAAACATAAAACTATTTATATTGAATTGAATTGATCGATATGCTTAAGACGAAAAATTATTATCATATACGTATATACGTATTATAATAATCGTATATGTTTTCGAGAATTTTATGAAATCGTTTGTTCAAATTTGATTTTGCAAATTCGTATATAACATCGATTTCGAAGTTATGGACAAAAAGTAGATAGATATCGTTATATTGCGCGTACTCCGCCTGGATGCCGGGTTCACGTATCGATTGATAATTATTTGTACCCGGCCACGGCCGCATTTAAATTTGTCTTTCGATTGTAGCAAAGGCTATAGACGACGGGATTGATAACTGTCTCGATACTAGCAATACCGAATTCGATACCCCGAAGACTTCGGGGCGTTGGGCGGTGGATCCACCACCACCACCACCACTATTGGTATCCCCGGGCCCGGTTGGCGGATTGTTCTTTTCCAACGGTACGCGTGGCCCGGATACGTTATTATCGTAGCCGTTTATCCCCGAATAAGGTTAACGCACCCGATTTACGAAATATTCATAGTGGGCTATTAATTTTCTATGGTTTTCGGTGCCGGAAAACGTCGGGTGTACACATTTACACGCGTTTCCGCCCCGCCGCATTGACGGCCTTAGCTATTATAACCCCGGAACAATACGTATTTAATAGACCGACAGTACCCTCCTATATGTATATATATATATATATATATATATATATATATGTGTGTGTGTGTGTTTTTTTTTTTTTTTGTTGAAAGTGACATCGTTTAACGATATTATAATATAATACGCTTCTTTTGGATTGTCTCCAAATGGCCATCGGAGCCCGTATTCGCCTCGTATTATTTTCATTACCTATATTGTTTATTATCGTCCGAGGCAAATTATATAACTACGCGTGGGCGTCCGTGCGTGGGACGCATAGTTTGTACACAAATGTCGAATTATCATTAGCGCAATATAATATTTATGACCGCGAATAATAATGTGATGAATTCGCGTGTTGCGTTGCCCAGTACACACTACCGTGTGGCCTGTTAACCACCTGCGAGGACAATCGATTTTCGGTCCGGCGCGTTTTTCCCGAAGCCCGGCCCGGCCCGGTCCGAAACATTTTGTGACCAAAAAAAAAAGTCCGGTTAGTGGTCCGAAGACGGTAACACTAATGCGACATACATTAGTTTAAAAAATAATAACTTAAAGTTAAAATACCTATTAATCCAATACCTCCGATAGGTGACTACGAACTCGGCTTAACCGCGACACACAAACGAACACAGAATACGTTCGAATTATCGTTTCAATTTTATCTGGATACCTAATAATAATGCCACGGATGGCTATAGGAGGTATATATAAATTTTTTTTTTTACTGTTGTTGTTAACATAATAATATATATAAATTACTTTATTATACCCACGAGTCAATAGAACCATAGATTAAAATCTACGTTAAAACGAATAATACATTTTAGTCCGCGATTCGTGATTATACCAACGTCGAACTTATTTTAATTCTAAATTATGATTAGTTTATCAATTTTTCATAAATGTTCAAATGCCATACGAAAAATTGTACACAAAAGTACAGGCTCGCGATCCCGAATAAAATACCAAGACTTTAAAAAGCCCGGTCCAACGCTTGGTTTATTATTCGTAGTCCGGCCCCTAAAAATCGAACAATACAAAGGCCCGGTTCAGCTTATTTTTTGTTTCTAAGACTCGGCCCGGTCCAATTTCAATCCGGCCAGCATCGACCCAGTCCTCGCAGGTCTTTAAAACCTACCTTCAGTCGCATGATAATTTTGTGTTTTTTTCTCACAAAACAATACCGTGCGTGCCATTGATTTCTACGGTTAGTTGGACGAATTAAATTAATAATCCAAGTTGAATTATCGACAAGGGCACAATCTATTCTATAGATTTTCTTTGTTTATTTGACACTCGTCAACGTCGGTATATATATTTTTTAACGAGTCTTCAACAATAAGCGCGATGACATTAATATTTATAATTTTCGTCGCACTTTTCGTTTGATGTTGAAAATCCAGCCCGTTGTAAATTTCATAGATTGCGATGTTGAAATACTAAACACACACACACACAAAAAAAAAATATATATAAATATATATATATTTATATAATGGTTATTGACTGTAGTTTTCGCATCAAAATAATATAATACATTTGAACGCCATCCGTGCCCTTAGGCATTAAATATTATTTAATTTCAATTACTTATCTTTAACGCGTTTACGGCGTAAGTAATAATTATTATACTTGAATAATAATAAAAAAAAAAAAAAAAGAAAAAAAAAAAAGATTACCTACATAAAAAAAGTTATCTAATAAAGATATTAAAATTATTATTATACGCGGGGTACCGTGTACACACACTCAAATATTAATACGCAGGTCTAATTTAAATCAGCTCTATTATCGGTATTTAATTATATATTATTAATTTTTATTGGATAGGCAGTACAAAAATAGTAGTTTGTTACACTGCACACTGTGTATTTATTATTTATTTTATAGAATATATCCGTTATAATATATATATATATATATATATATATATATATATATATATTATTTATTAATGGGTATTCGAAATAAATAATAACTACCTGTAAAACAAAGTGAAACTGGTCGCAAGTGGGAAAAATTTGAGATATAATCGATTGAAAATTATAGATTTATATAATATGTAATCGCATAATAAAAAACTTATAGATGATAATATTAATGTAAAAAAACTAAACCGCACGCGTTTCGTTTCATTCGCTGTTGCGCGAGACTGTATGTGAGTATATTAAATTTAAACGATTTCGCTTTGTCGTGCCGCACATACGCGCACTAACGATGGAGAAAATCCGGAATTTCGAGAAAGTTTATGTTACAAATTCTAAAATCCGACATTTTGTATTTCCAATTTGAAAATCCAAAATTTGGATTATATTTGGGTATAAATCGTTTAATGTACGAACAGTTTTGATCGTACTCACTAATCGAGAGTGTTTACCAAAAAAAAAAAAAGTGATCTGCGAGAAAAAAAAACACATCTTATTTGAATAAAAAAACTTCATCGCTACGCTCAGAATCTAAAAATAAAAATTATTAATTAAATTTATTAAATTTATTTATAGAAGATAATAAAAACCCATATATTATTGATATAGTTGTTTAAATTCGTTAAATTATAATTTTAAATACATCAATTCAAAATAATATGTAGTTATTGTGTTATGTTAAACGTGTTTGTTTTTATTAGGTTTGGTACAAAGTTATAATATATTATTTTTTATAAATTATAAAAACCGCGAGCCAAATTAAATGTTAAAAATATTACCTATACAACTTTTACCTCGCGTTTATTTGTATTTAGTAATCATTTTAATGTGTCAGAATAATATTCGAAACGGAACTCATTTGAATTCGGTTAAATAAAATATCGTATCTAATATAATACATTAAAAATACAGACGTTTTATTTACTAGAATAACAATTTATAGCTACTGATATATGGTTATTATAATATACTCGTAACTCGTATGCACATAAAATAAATGGGGGGAAAAAAAAAAAAACGAAATATATAATATTTATAGGTAAGAACGGTTGGATAAAATGTATATTTTAGATTCTGAGCGTTGGTTTTACAATGATGTGTGCATTTTTTCCTATTGTCCGCCTAAACAACTCACCTACCAGAAATCTCGCTTCGATCGTCGACTCCGGATAGCGGTTTCTGGTAGACAAAATTGCTATGTTGGGTGCGCTGTGGACAGATTTTTTTCGATTTTTCCGATTGACGGGAACAAATTGGGTGGGAAAAAACGGGAATATAAACACGCGTAACGCTAATGTGGGATATAATTAGTTTAAAATTGAAATCGGATTCCCGCGGAGTAGATAAGAGTCATAGACGGACAATGGAAATGTATTGATTAATTTCTAATCTGCCGGTCTATACATTTTAAACCGTTATGAAGGGAGAAGGTGGTTTTTTTTTTTTAAATTTAAAAATATCAAATTTTGATATGCGATTTTGGCGTACGGAATAGATTCTGAAATTTCGAAAATGTTCGGATGGCGATAGAAAAACGCACTCTGTATTATAATGTTATTATAATATAATATCGAATCTCGTCATTGCGGTTCGGGGTCACTTTTTAGTCTGCATATAATTATATTAGTCGAATATCGATTTTTTTAACCGTGATTTATAATAATATTATTTACGTTTTTACTGTGCACGTTGATCGATAAAATATGTAAATTGAGTTATGGCTGACAAATTAATACCGTACGTTTAGTGTTTTTATTATTTTACCAGTGGTCTTCGTGTTCGATCTTATTGCGTGACCTAAAATTAAATTCGGTATTTTCATCACTCTTGTAATTGTATACGTGTATAGCCGATATATTATTAATGCCCTAAGAAATCGCAAAAAATGACCTTAAAAAATGCAAAAATGACTTTTAATTTATTTATATTAGCTACTTATGAAAAAAAAAAAAAAGAAATGTATTACAAATGTTTTTTGTTTTTTAAATAGTATATCACGCCATTTGGTCGATATATCTTCTGACTTAATTACTTTTTAACCATTTTATTCTGAAATAATAATTTTTAAAAAACCATTTAAGTATTTTAACTTTTTTTTCCTGATTATTATTTGAACTAAATTGTTGTTGCGCTGATATGCTGTTTTATATATTCGAACAAAAATGATCGTCGTTGGTCGGCTAATAGACTTTAAATGTAAAAAATGCATTAAAAACTAATAAAATTCCGTAAAATCATCAAAATATGCCCTTAAAATGTGATTTTAGGATAAATTTGTCAACAAAAATATGCAAAATAAAAATTAAACTAAAATAATCACTATCACCCAAAACACGTTTTCTATTTACGGATCTACGTTTTTTGCAATTGCATCGAAATCCCAGCTCTAATTACATAATATCATTTTGGTTTATTAAATAGGAAAAACGGAAAACAATTTTATGATCCGCGGTCTTACGTTCTTCGGATTCGTATCCGTTACTTTTGAATACAATTTTTTCAAACAATTAGATTGTTCGTTCGTTAGTTTACCGATTTTCCGATTAAATTATAAACTACAGCATGTGTTTTACATTTTTTCACTGGCGGTTTCCGTCTCGTGAACAAAACCGAAAATGTTCGCGGATTTAGACGCGTTTCGAGGGCGTTTAATATTCAAATTGACTCGACTTCACCGAGTAATTATTGTTATTATTATTTTTTAACTCGTCCTGCCTTGTCGAATATTGTACATTTATTTAAACGGACGGTACGCAATAATGCATGTAGGTGTACAACGACACGAATCACCTAGCCGGCCGTATAATAACAAGTCGAAAACGAATAGTGTAATTTTAAAGAACATTTTACGTACATCCGAAATGATATACGTATGTATATATCGTTTTTGATTTTATTTACACGATCTTTCGAGTCGAAACGGTCGTACGTCTCTTGTTAACAATAGCTCCGGAGATTGCGATTAAGAATATTATATTATATGGAACGCGATCGTTTTACACGATAAATAGTAATGCATTTTAATATGATTTACACGTAACCTTTCTTCCCTGGCCCGCCAACCATTAAAAAAAAAAAAAAAAAAAGTTTGTCAAGGACGAATCTTTTATCGTGTAACTGCGTACGTCTCCGACGGGCTCGTAAAATATTTCTTATTTTTACAAGAGTCGCGTACAAAGTTAAAATTTATTACTCTATTTAAACTTGAAAAAAAAAAAACACACACACACTAACAGACATTTCTCCGTCCGATATCGCCGACCCGCTCGGACACTTATATTCAAAGTTAAACCCAATCCGTGTTATTTATCATTGTTATATTTTAACTGCGCTTTATAATTTATAGTCGACCGAATGTTCGTAGCCGATGATCAAAATGTATTATATTATGCTCTGTAGTCAATGTTCAAGTATCTCTCTAATGGTCGTATAGGTGATTTAAACATTATTTCCCTCGGTATCTGTGTAAGGACCGCAAGGACTGCGGTATAACGCAACGCGGGAGTCGCGATTAGTTACCTCCTATCCGGCCACGAGGAACCCACCGTACTCGAATAATGAAGAATAGTTCGACGGTTGTCGACCTCTTTTTTTCTTCTTTTTTTTTTTTTTTTTCCCCCCCGATCATCTTCTGCAGCAGTTACTTATATGTGCATGCTCGGGTGCAGCGATGATGTTAACGCGAGAGGCTTTATTTAATATTATAATATGTCTACTGATATAGAAGTCCATCGGCGAAATAATTAAATAATATAATACCGTTATAAATGGACGCGAATCGAATTATTACCGATATTTATTATATCGTCGCGTCGTAATATACACGTACGTATTGTCGAATTCAAATAATATTATCCCGGATAGAGTGTTACGACTTGGGCTGGGATTTCAAATGTACTAAAAGATTGCAAAAATGTCATTAAAAAAAAAAAAAAAAATATTCGAAAATTGCCATTTAGTTTATTTATAATAGCGTAAACGGTCAATAAAAATGTATTTCACGTGTTTTTTTTTTTGTGGTTTTTTAAATAGTATTTTACGCCATTTGGTGGATATCTCTTCGGACTTAACTACTTCTTAAATCATTCATTTCTAAACAACTAAATTGTTGTTGCACTGTATAATGATATGCTGTTTTTTATTTTCGAACAAAAATGATCGTCGTTGGTCGGCTAATTGATTTATAATGTAAAATAAAAAATGCACTAAAAACTAAGAAAATGCCGTAAAATAATCGAAAAATGCATTTAGGTTAAATTTGTTAAAAAAAAAAACTGCACAAATATGTAAAATAAAAATTTTACATTAAAATAATCAATATAGCCAAAAACACATTTTCTATTTACGAACCTACGTTTTGGAACATGGGACATAAGAAATGAAATTGCATCAGAATCCCGGCCCTAGTTATTTTATAATGTTCGGGGAAAAAACCGATTTTATTCAAAGTCTTTATCGTATCGCCGGACCGTGATAAAAATACCACCCGGTATATTACGCGATACGATTAAAAAATGGGCGATAGAGTTTTGTCATGAGCATTACGTATGATTGATTTTTGGTTTTTTCAATATTATGAACCGTTAATTTATGATAAATTTCAAAATTTTTAAACGTGAGTATTCCGATTTTTGATTTTCAAATAGCGAATCCTGTTATCGTCTAAAAATATATCGCCCTTCCCTCTCGCTCCTCCGTCTTTAATTTTTCATTATTTTATATTTCACACATTGTAGACCCAATATACGTGCCGTGCAACCACCAATATATTTCAGAATAATTATATTCTCTTTTTGAATCTGTATTGAAAAAACGAGATAATTACTTGCCGAATGATTGAAAATAAAGCTCAAACAACTTTCTACGACGATTGAGAAAAACCGAAATCGGTTTTACTCGACATTTTCGTAGATAATCAACGGGACATGATAAAAAAAAAAAATCACTACTTGTACATGTATTTTTGGCGTTTTCGTCGTTATTAAAATTACGTATTTTATTTTTTTATTATCGTGGTCAACAGCGAAAAGTTCCGCTTTGCGCCGAACCATCGTCGTATTATTAATCGTGCGTTCACCGAATAACGTTTTACACGATGATATTATTTTCGCTGACCCAAATTCTAAAACAAGTTAAAATTAGATTTACTTTAAATATTCTTTTTTAATATCGTTTTCGAATTTTCCTACGGATTAAATCGATTCTGTTTTAATAACGTGAATTCGTTACATAACCATGCATAAGACGGAAATTATAGCGGTAGGTCCTAGGGGAAAAAAAAAAATAAAAATAAAAATAACCGGTTCGTGTAAACTTGTTAACCAAATTTCATCGCTAGAAATATAAAATATTTTTTAATTTTTTTTTCTTCCGAAATTATTTAAATATTATGCTATTTAACTACCTAATTCATAAACGAAACAGAATTAATCGATTGTATTGAAACGTATAAATATTCGTATTTTCTTACCTTCTGTATCTATAGATTAGATTATCATTATTTTTTTTTCACTTTTAACAGATATTATCTATGTCTTAAATAAAAATATTCCTAGAAGTGCAGAAAAAACGTATCAATTGAATTGTGCAGAGCAAGTTAAAATTTTATTCGATTACACGCGCTCGTGCCCGGTTAAAGTTAATTATTTTTAAGATATCGTATTATGTTATATATATATATATATATATAAACTGTTTTTTATCGTTTGTTATTGGATATAATTTGGCCTTCGGACCTACACGAGTCTTAATAAGTTTCTCGTTTCGGTCGTATTGGGAAGTTTTGGTAGCAGAACAAAATAAAATAAAATAAACAATCTCAACGATTTTTTTTTTATGTAGCGGTCTTGTCGGTCTGATAATTATATTCTCATTCGTTTGGCGCCAAAAGCAGTGCGTCGTTACGCCGATACTTGCGTCGGTTATTCTCGTGGTGTGACCAATCATTTTCGCAGTCCAAATGTACAAAACGTTCTGTTTTTTATCTTCCCAAATCACGATCACGAGGCTGGACATTAACGAGAATTGAAATGTTAAAAGTCAAGTTAATTTTAACTTTTAACTAATCGTTAACCTTTGTTTTTCTTTTATTAACTGAACTTTTTTTTTTTAATTTGAACGCAATAATGTGTATTATGAACACCGGTGCCGTATCGTATGAATTACAATTAACAAATTAACAATTAAACCTTTAGGTTTAATCTGTTTGCACCGTACCAGTAACGATTTCGCAATACGAATTAACTAGACTCGAGTTATTAAGTGAAATACATTTTTAACTTGTGTAGCGCAATCTATGATAAACAATTAACTTTTAAACATTTTTTCCGGCCATGTTAAAACCGAGTTAATATTAATCATTAACATGTCCGACCCCGAATAAGTGTTTTAAACGCAATCGTGTATAGTTAGTATGGAAAATAAATAAATAAATAAATAAAAATAGTTATATTAAAACGCAAATGTTTTATAATAATATTCGACTGTAAACACGAACAATTTTAACTTAACAACACTATACAAATACAATAGTGAATGTGTATAGTGATGTCCTAACCTAACCAGTAGGTATATGTTTATGCGATGCTGGTATTAAAAATGATAATATTATTTATAAAATAATATATCTGTCAAGAACGAAATACAATTTTAGATGATGATGCTCGGCGGCATTGGCTAAACAACATGTTTTTTTTTCTTTCTGGCATAATAATAATTATTATAATATACAATTAAAGTCTGGTAAATTAAAAAAAAAAATCATATTATATACTTTCCGTACGCTTATAGAATATAGAATACTAAAATTAAATGTATGGAAAATAAAAAAGTCGAAACGAAGAACATAAATAAAAATACATATACAATATAATTTTTTATAGTCCACGTAACACACATGTTTTTTTTTTTTTTTTTTTTACTTATTAGTCTACTACTTTATTGCGTTGTTTCGTATCACATTTTATTTTTTTTTACATCTTTCCACAAATATCTATGTATACAAAATGTATTTCTATTGATGATAAAATATCAGCTACGAATTCACTTCGATAGAAAAAAAATAAAATAAAAAATTAGTTTAGTTCGTCGTGCGCGCGTACATTCCATCAAACTTATATGTTGAACTCACGGTGCGTGTGTTATTACTTCGACTAAATACCGAAATCCAAAATGTGTCGCTCTATATATAAAACTATTAATTCTTCACGAACATTTAATCGTTTTGGACTACGCGGCGCGGCGTTCAAATTTTAAATTCCACCGCCCAGCACCGTCGTTTGAATTGATTTTAAACTCGAAACAAAGCAACACCGCCCATATGTTTGCTCAGAACTGTAAACGAGTTTGGTAAACTATACAGAATACACAATACTGATCACTAGGGCTGGGATTTTAGTGCGATTGTATCTTTTTTTCCAGTGATCCGAAACGTAGGTCCGTAAATAGAAAACGTGTTTTGGACGATATTAGTCGTTTTAATGGAATTCTTTTTCTTTTCTTTTTTTTTTTTTTTTGCGTATTTGTCCATTTTTTGATGATTTTACGGCATTTTCTTAGTTTTTAGAGCATTTTTTTTTTATTACAATTTTTGAATACAGTGAACGAAGTTTACGATTATAGACGGGTCCACATCCAATGCACACCACCTGCGTGAAGAATACAGTTAGCGAAAAAAAAAGTTTTAATATTAAAATTATTATTTCGAAGTGATCGATTAAGAAGTAATTAAGTCAAAAGATATATTCACCAAATGACGTAAAATACTATTTAAAAACCGGAAAACGCTTTAAAGAAGTTTTCCGGTTTACTGTTCAAGGTATATTAATAAATTCAAATGCATTTTTCGCGATTTTTTAAGGGAAATAAAATCCCAGCCCTAGTGATTTCCTACCACAAGCGTTTTAATCTTCGTGTGTTTAAATAGTATCTTACCGTCACGATCATGCAATTTCCAGTTACACTGGACAAAGTCCGATGTCGTTGAATTATTCATTATTATCTCATAATATATTTAAATTATGATTTTTGAATACGTGTTTGTCGCGTATTCAAAAATTGTACAGATTTATTTTGTAACAAATAAATAAACACATTTTATAATTCGTTGGTAATGGTAGTTATTCTGCATTCGGTCGGCAAAGTGCTTCAAGTGAGACTCGTTTAGGCGTGTTATCAATAAAAATATACGTAATAGCATAGTGTAAACACGTTTGGGCGTCCAAATAATCGTACAGTTTGAAATTACTTTTCGGTGTATAAAATGAACGACGCGTTTGCGTCGGGGCATAAATCTAAATTTATCGAGTAAATCTTGTACAAGCTAACGGTACTGCGTATACGTTACTAAAACGCACAAACGTTTTCGATAAAATTGCCCGAGTCCGGAAAAATGTACCGGCCGGATATGATTTTTATTATTTTTCTTTTTCTTTTTTTTTGTTGTAAGCCGAATCCGATAAGACGATTCGATTAAAGATTATAGATTGTAGGCTTAGGTTTCGCCGGGCCGCCAAAAGAGTTAGTTTCGACATTTGAATAAATAATCATAGCGCATATGTAAATAGAAAACAAAAATATAAGTAAAATGTTGAAAATATAATATTATCTCATACGTGATAATTTGATATTGTCGATTATAAAAATAGTAGTTTTATGATATCTAAACAATTCGTATCGCGGATTTATATCCTATACGATTAGATTAGTGAGATTATTCATAGGGTTGGCTTCCAAATATTTGTAATAGGCTAACACGAAAACAGTAATAATTGCAATTGAGAGTTGAAAAACAAATTTTCAGCGAATTATTGTGCGGCAAATGGAAATATATATATTGATTTCTGTACGATAATACTACAACGGTACCCGATTTAGAATTTTTGAGGCTGGACAAAATAAAAACAATTGGCCTATTATTATGAATTACAAATTAAATTACAATTAGTAAATATAACAATAACCTATAATTTACTATTTACTTAATAGTATATTAAACAATATCTGATTGTATATATTACAAAATATCTTCACGATTTTTATAATTTGTTTTTTTTTTTTTTAGCTTTTTTTCTGCATATGCGTCAATAACTCCTTCGAAATTAATGCTTAGCAATGACGTCATTTTCAACGAATGATATTCCTAAGTCATCCGATTTTTATTAGCCCTAATACTTTTGACTGTGTATATATTTTATTTATTTATTTTTTTTTTTTTTGGTGTTCTTATTTAAGGATTTATTATAAATCAAGAGAATAATTAAATCCTGTGGGTGGACCTTTGGTCGGCATGGGCCCTGGACAAGTGTCCAGACGTCCTTGCACAAATACGAGGGCCCTGTGTCGAGTGTATTTAAGACAAACAGAGACGAGTAGCCGGGGTACGGATATGTACTTGTACTTTTTTTATTTGTGTTATTATATTGCCGTACGCAGTCTTGCGCTTACTTATTTTTATCACGCCGCCGTCGGTCCGGTCCGGCGACGTATTTTGTACGCTGTCGTTGAATTATTTGCCCGATATTGTCTTTCTTTGCGGCATCCACGAGTAAATAAGGGATGTTATATGGATTGTAGCGACCTGTCGGGGTATTATATTGCGTATTTTTGTATTACGAACGAATGAGTAAATGCACTTAATGGCACACGGGTACCGGTCGACAGGATACGTTTTTTTTTTTTTTTTTTTTTTATACGGACTGGTTACCTGTACCCTCCTCCCCCCAAATGCACTTTTATAGGCGTACGCGGCAGTGTGATTTAATGGAATCCTAAACGCGTACAATAATAATAATAATAATACGTCTTACGGTATAAATGTTAAAGAGCGGAGGACGACCGATTCTGAAGACACTGCTGTAGACGGCGCGCTTATAGATTGCCTTCGACCGGACGGCCTGCTCCGAAACCACCGACCACCACCGATAGAGCGAAATCTGTAATCCGAATAGTATTATAACATCGGTGTCCGCATCTAAAGTCATATATTGTGTAACATTTTCATTTCAAATGTATAAACACTTTGAACACGAACGGCGTTCGACGTTTTTACTTTTCACGAACTTTAGGTACACTTTTAGACGTTTCGTTATTACTATAAATTTTCTATATGTTTGTATACAGTGGCCGTTCGCCAGACGTGGCAAGCGAGGCACTGCCTCATCTAAAATTGTCTTGTTGCAATAAATATATTTTTCATTTATTTAAAACACCATCTCAATATATATATATATGCACTTATGTGTTAAATACATATTAAAGATTTTCGAAATAATTTACTAACCCTTAACGATAACAATTTGAAGAGCTGAGTATTTTCGGTATACCTAAAATCGGTTATTCGATAATTTCGATTATTCGGTTTATCGACAAACCGAACGGATATTATTTGTACTTGGGGTTTTGGGAAATCATTTTTATCGAGTCCGTTATTGATTTATCGATTGAGTGAGTATGGTTTATCTCTGACCATTCGTTCTGTTTGTTCTTCAAATCTAAAGTTGTAGTGTTATTTGTTTTACAGTCGTGACCGCGAACGATTTACGTTACAATTTACGAATTAAATTAATTTTTTTTTTTTTTTTTTTTTAATTACTCAAAATAAATGGGTCCATTGTTTGGTTATACTTTGAAAAAAATATCGATTCCGGATTACGTAAAACATGGGAAAGAACATGGGATGAAACACGGAACACTTATTAAATCATTTTAAATCTCTTTAAACATCTTAATAACAATTAATATAATACTTAATAAAATAAAATAATATTTATTGTATTTAAATGATAACGATATTTAATTGGGGGGGGCTTTTTTTTCATTACATATTTTTAAAATGAATTTTGTTCTATACGAAAATACCGAAAAATTAATATCAATAACTCAAAACCTTGTCAATAATTGACAACGTAAAATCGTGGGGTTTGCGTGAACGTCGTGAGACGAATCTTTTTCTAATTTTATTGTTCAGTAACAATATTATAGTTGGAAGTTCCGGGTCGAGCTGTAATGGCCCGGTGCGACAAACCGTGGAATCCTACTGTGAACCATGTAAAGTATAACAATAAAACGACAAAACATCACTTAATAGCAATGATAAAAGTCAGTGGATACGTCGTTTTTATCACATTCGAATAATAATGCATTTTTTTCTTCCCGCGTATATACAGGGTGCGGATGAGCCGACTGACGAGTTTAATGAGGTTATTAGCCTGTGATAAGATAAGAGTAGGCCTTAATATTTTGAATTGTACGGTAATGCCGTTTTTATTCGAAAATCATGGTCCGGACAGGTGTACATCGTGGTTTCGTCATGCGTGCGTCTTATGAAAATAATCATTCTGTGATCGCTACACAAAGGGCTTTACGTATACATTTGAGCATTCCACGTGCTCCATCTGTTCCTTCTGCTAACACTATCAAATTGCGGATACGGCATTTGGAAAAAACTGCAAGTACCCTAAGTAGACTTGGACACGGAGCACCCAGAACGGTAAGAACCCCCGAAAATGTGCAGTTGGTTAGAGAGTCAATTGAGCAGTCACCAAGACGCTTAGCCCGGAAACACGCTGTAGCTTTGGGAATCTCAGACCGTTCTTTGAGGAGAATTCTTCACGAAGATTTATCATCCCATCCCTATAAATTAATGCTTGTCCAAGTGTTAAATGCTACTGATTACGGCAACCGTAAAAATCTCTGTCAGCAAATTCTTCTGCAAATTCCTCCGATATCAACTTTTTTCTGTAGCGATGAGGCCCAGTTTCATCTTTCTGGAACTGTAAATAAACAAAAGTTTTGATACTGGGATAGAATAACCCACGGCAGCTCCAATAAAGACCACTCCACTCTCCTAAAGTGATAGTGTGGTGTGCTGTGTCCCAATTTGGGGTGATCGGCTCCTACTTTTTTGAGGACGAGAACATTACCGTCACTGGATCGTCTACAACAGTGTATAAATGCTGACGGCCGCCAACATGGAGATATTATTTTCAAAAAATAATTTTTAAAAATGGGATTGAATACTGATTTAAATAAAAAAAAACCTTTTCTCTAAGTTTTACTGTTCGTTATTTATAGCCCATCAAAACTCGTCAGTCGGCTCTGCCGCACCCTGTATATAATACGAGTACAACCACCCCCTCTACAACATTTTTTCAAAATATCTGCCTCACCATTTTCAAGGTCCACGAGCCGCTACTGCCAATAAAATATTGTACGGTGGTCTAAGTGACATATTTTTCTGATTTCCTGTAGTAACGCAATATGGACAGACAGGAAATCACGATGCCTAAGCCTAATATAAAGTATTATTTTTATGTATAAATCAAAACTACAAAATAATCAATTGAGGTCTAATTCCATACTGTCTTACAGTATTTGTAGTTTTATAGAGTACGTCAGAATTTTATGTGTATATTAAATTGTTGTAATTCAGAAACACTGTTGTTATTTTGAGGCATTGAGCCTCGGGGATAGTCGAATAATGGCGATATTAACGTTTTCTCAATTTTCATATACTTACGGTAAACTATTGATTTGAATTTCTCTAATTTTATTAAACTCAATTGAAATCCACAACGGAGGACGACGATGTGAATATTACAGTGATATTTAAGGCACTTATTAACAAGTACTTCGATATAAGCACATACATAAAAAATATAATGTTTTTATGTAAAAACTGTATGGTTTTTTATATATATATATTTTTTTTTAATTGTTACGTTATCTATAGACAAGAATTATAAAATATATATTTTTTTCCGTTTAAATTACAACTCCTGTAAATTAAACAATTATAAAAAAAAATATTTACAAGACTTTTATACGCACACGTGTTGGACAATATTTGAATTAGGTCTAAAAAAAAAAAAAATGGAACGTATTCTGATTTATTACCAATACCTATGTATATATATATATATATATAATAAGTTTATTTAGTTGTAAATACAGTGTACACTTATTGATTCTGAGCGAAGCGAGAAAGGATAATTGTTCCTATTATTTTTCCTCCTTTGCCGTTTTATTATCATTTTAAATACCCGACACTTTGTTTTGTTCTTTTTATTTATTCGTATTGCAAAATTATATATTATATACATTTTTTTTTTTGTTTTATTCGATTTTTTTGATTTTTTTTTTATAACAAAATACCAGTCGTGACTACATGTCCTTATTGTATATGATATTTTTGCAAAACGTAATAAACATATTATTGAAATACTCAAAAACACCGGAAATCCCAGAACCCGCCCTATTTTTACTATTTAAAACTCACTATTTCTCGTACAAATTTATTATTACTATTTTTTTTTTTGTATTTTCCCCCACACGTGTATTAGACATGTTGTTTATTATACGTGTATTTCTAATATTTAATATGGATTTTATATATATATATAGTTATTAAAAAAAAAAAAAAAAAAATCGAGTTCGATACGAGTTGTAACATTGTAAAGATGGACGGTTGCTATCATCGCGATCGCCGTCGTCCGAAATCTGTAAATATCGTAATCGTACCGTTCAAACGGATCGCGTGTACGTAAACATACTTCCCTGTACTTCCATACTTCTTTAAATTGCAACGGAAACGACCGCGTGACGTCAGCTGTTAGCGCAGTCGCTATGATGCGTCCCGGTGATTGCCGGATCGGTTGACGGGCAACGGGCGCACACGATCTCTCGTTGATTTGAAATTTTTTTTTTTATTTTTTTTTTTCCATCATTATTATTCTCGAATAAATTCTGGACAACGGCCAATAGTTTTTGTTTTATATAATAATAGACGTGTGTCCTTATGGAATGTAACGAAAAAAAAATACACAAAACAAATTTATTCTCGCAACCGAACATGATTATTGTTACGTTTTTTTCTTTTTTTTTTTTTATTATTATTATTATTATTTTTATTATTACTACTACGGTGCCATCGCACCCGGCCGTCGTCGTTTTCTCCGTCCTTGACAATGAGAATGTATTGCGAAATATTTATACGAGCGCTCCCCCTGCTCGTTTGCCCACGGTACGAGTCTGAATTGATTTAGGCTGCCGCCGTCGTCGGCCAGGAAGTCACGACATTCTCCGCGATCGAACGCCGGACGGCTATTCCCCCGTATTGGTTTTTTTTTTTTCTTTGATTTTCTCGAGTACGCGGTACTTGTTAATTTATAATAATAACTTTATAGACGGACTGCCGCTTTAACGTGTCCCGGGCCTGACACGGCGCGATTGTTTTAATGACGATTTTTTTTTTTTTTTTTAATTCTTTTAATTTAATCGTTTTCATATTTGTTTTTCGTGATATTCCCCAATGTCGGTCGTATAATATTCCCATTACAAACCGAAAGAGTCGTTCGAAATCGCACGGACGTGCCGGTATAAGTACGTCAATAAAATAGAAACAAAATCGATTAACGCATTTTCCGCCGAGACTCCGTACGATTTTATCTAATACGTCGCTCGATTCGTGATTACGTTTCAAACGCTTAATAATACACACAGAGACGTGTTGTTTTTTTTTTTTGAATTTATAATGTTTTTAATTGTAAAGAGGACGAACGTCGATTTTCGGTATTAATAATTACTATGTTAATACATATATTTTACGCGGGTAAGAACCTTAGAACCACTTAGTAGAACCGCAATAATATTATTCATATACAATCGTCGTAAAACCAATACGTGGTTAGTTTCAAATGGTTTTTTTTTTCTTTTCTTTTTTTTCTGACCGCCAATGCGCATCATACACATGCCGATATCAATGTGATAAACCCTGGGAGATCGATTAATTCGCTCGACCTCCTAGGTATAGGAAATCCGTTGCTCCCTCGGCTGCGTTCCTGTCTTAGGAAAGAACGGACCGCGTTCAATTCGTCTCCATTCTCGGTTCCTCTTTTTCTCCGGTGTCTCCCCCGACGTGCTGTCCCCCTGGCATATTTTCTTTTTGCTCTTTTCCCGCTTCCGCTACCCTTTGAGATGTCAAATTACTCACCGTTTCTGACGATAAAAAAATAATAATAATAATAATACTATTCCTCAGTGTTAAACCAATGGAGTCATACTCTACGATTACAACTGGGAAACTATTTCGATTTTTTATTTTTGTCGTAACTCGGTTAAAAGCGATCATCGAGACGTGAAATTGTCACAAAATTATTAATATCAATCCTTCCTAGGTGCGGACAAATTTTCAAAATATTCTGGCTGTATTTTGTAATATTTATAGGCATTTGAAGTAATTTTTAAGGTAATCGAATAAAAATGTTTTGGCAAACAGAAATGCGCGAAAATTTGACGTAACGTTCTTCATAAATTGCATACTTGACGGTGAAAAACAAAACGATTGAGGGTAGGGGTAATAATTCCTTTTTTTAAGCGTTAAGTGTACATTTCGATGATAATCTAAAAAATGACTGTGTATTTCAAAACATGATTAACTGAACTTCGCTGAAAATCGTTTATCATTAGCAACGACTTATAGTTGCGTACTGATGTAAATTAAATTCCCCTCTTTATCCTAACTGACCAACTCTCCGCCTATAACAGCGGACCGCCACCTATGGTGCGATGTAGGTTCGTATGTTTATATTGCGTTTCTATTGGACACGCATTAAAAAATATATGAAAAGTTATTAAAAATACTATAAATTAATAATACATATTTGAACGAACTAATACATAAATTATAAAATTACATAATTAATACATAAAAAATACATTGTCGGCTATTTTATAATAATATTCTGTGTATCGCATTATATACTAAAGAAAAAATTACATTTTTTTTAGTGCATTTGAAAACCTTTAACGAATTTTATCGAAAATTTAAATAATACAATAAAATGTCAAGAATAAAAAAATAAATGAATGAATATATATATATTGCAATACAAATAAATATAAACTAAATTTTCCTCTATACCCGACCTTACCAACTTCCTGTTACATACAAAAGTGGTCCGTCTATGGTGTGAAGTATTTCATTTTATTTTATTTTTTTTTTTTTTTTACTTTCAGATGAAACTCAAACGATGTCTATGGTGCCCGAGTTTATTAAAAAAAAAAAATCATCGTTCGTCGACCTACAGAATACCAGCCAGTTCGATCGGGAATACGTTAAACCGATCAAGTCGGTTTCCGAATCGTTACACACGCACGATATCCTTTACGGTGGCGACCAAAATCAGCGTGAGTGTCCATTTTTTATTAACTAAAAATACGTTTATTTTTTTTTTTTTATGTTATGAATTTTAATTTTGATTGTTTATTTATCTGCGCAAAGTCGACCAAGAAAAACTCGTCAAACACCATTCTGGACAATATCGACACAAAACCGCATTCGTCTGGGACCCTCATCCCAAGTACGAATTCACAGCGTTCGGGCATTTGTTCCGTTTGGTCCTTGCTCACGATTCAAAGTTCGTTTCTCCGGATATCAAAGTAAGTAACACGAAATGACATGGTATTTAATTTGAACCTCAGTACGTCCGAGTTTAAAATATATAATTCGAGCAATGAACTTCAATAAAACTGTTATTTTTAGAACAACGCGAGGCTTCAATTCGAACACTCGTACTAATTAATTTTTGACTAAAAACAGATGGTGAACCCATATTGTTAAATATCGTTTGTAAAAATCTAATAATTGGGCTACGATAAACGGGTGACGGATAAAACGTATGTCTGAACTCGACAAATGAAATAGAATATTCTATCTCGATCGACTTTTAATTTAAAACTGGTTTTTACATCAGTAAGTGTAATCAAATATAAAAATAGGTACTTTAAATAATTTAATTAACTTTTACTTTCTTTATTTTTTTTATATTTTTATTTTAAATGTGTTTTAAACGATTTTTATAACAACTATTGTTTTTATCTATACGAAATATTACGGATTCTTTAAATTTATTTATTTTCCCCGTGGATTTTGTATTTATATTAGTTTAAATTATTAGTTCTAGGTTACTCGTTTAATTTAAAAACGATTATTTTTTCTTACGCCAAAGAGAGAAATCTTAAGGCATTAGCTCCAGTCAGAGGGGTGAAGGGGCTAAGGGAGGACACCTCCCTCCAACGAACGTGTTCATTTTAGCCAACAACCGTTAATACTTGATATATTATTGTCACCTAAAAAATTCAAATAACTATTTTAAAAATTTTGAAATATTGCGTAGTTAACACTTATCGGAAATCCTTATCAAAACTTTAATTGTGAATGACTTTTTATGTCATTTAGATACGATACGATTAGTTAACCTTAAAACTTCCCAAGAAATATGCAATTAGAATATTAGAGCTTATGATAAACAACAACAAAAAAAAAAAAATATATCGACTGACTAATTATAACGATAATTCCTGACTACGCCATTAGCTCCAGCACTCCAGGATAAGAGCATGTTTATGATTTCGTAGTGTAAATCAATTATAACGACTAATCAAGTTAGTTTATTAACCTAAGTAATCTCGAGTATTATACGAATTTATATCATTTGAAATCCTCTTCAAATTTATTCAACAAAATATAACTGTCATCGTAAACTATATTAATATATTGTTAGTGAAAATCGAATATAATTAATTATAATTATTATATATTATTAGTCGACGTTTAGTTCATATAGTTGTGAACACTTGAGATTTAGAATAAAAACAATAGAAACTTGGAATGATTGCTCCATGTATATCGTCATCCAGCATCATAAACGAAACAAAAATGTCCGCGGTTCTTTTTATATTAATATTTTTACGATCGATTTGTATTTTTTATAATTCGATCTCCGTGTTTCTCTGTCGAAAATCAAATCCTTTAACTCTCGATAATTTTTCATTCCACCCACGCCTTCAAATATTTGGTCTTCCTCGTTCAATTTTATCTTCAACGTAACATTTAATATGATCGTTTACGACTATCATTGCCTAGTATATATGACCTATCACTTCTTTTTTTTGTTCAAACTTTATCCAAGTTGTTTCTTTAATTATATTCTTTAAACTTTTTCATTCGTCGTCAACGGCCATCGTGAAATCTTGAACATCTTACGGTAACGCCAACGATTCAAGATTTCTCAGCTACATTGTACTCATTGTAATTTTTAAACAAAAATGTCCCTCTATAGTGTCGATGCTCCAACGCTGTTTGCAGTTAATACGATTTAATATTAAAAAAAAAAAAAAAACCAATAAACAAAATTTGCAATTTAATATTAGTCATTGATATTTAGTACGAATGAATACTGCAACGTTTTAAGAGGGCGTATATTAATTTGTAATATAAATGGTAATTTATTTATATCTGAATATAATTTATAAAATATATATATATATATATATTAAATAAATGTTATTTCCGTAACAATTGTAGCTAACCATAGAATTTTTTATAGATTTTTTTTTTTTTTCACAACGCACTCGATAAAACGTTTAACACCTAATATTGATTGGTGTTATTATGCACTCTCACAACACGTATTCATTAGCCAGACGATTTGTTTAATTCTAATTTTTTTTCACCCAATAAAATATTTTATATTATTAAAAGAAAAATTAAACTTACATAATTGTGTGAATGCAGTGTTTTTTATTTCTCGATGTTATCCATGTGTTGCAATACATTTTACATGGCTAGAAACGCAATTTATATAATTTATTATAATCGAAATATTTGTAAAGTGATCCGCTATATACATAAAAAAAAAAAAAATTGTTATCTTTTATTCCACAAAAAAAAAAAAAAACACTACAATTTAAAAATCGAATGTGCGTGACAAACGATAGAATACGGCTATACTGCGAGAGTGGATGGTGCAAAACGATTTATATCCAACGTAAAAAAGTGACAAATTATTACACGTTGCATCATTATTACTGCAATAATGTTCGTCGATATTATAATTATACAGTGTATACTGTATCCGTGGCATCGCTTATGCACCTGCAATTATATTCTATTTATTCGTCTTTTTTTTTCTTTTTTTTTTATGTTTCCCTTAATATAATTTTCCATTCATAAATATTCATGCGCCTTATAATATAGTTTGATTTTGATTTATAGAGAACCTGTTTTTTTTTATTAATATTTAAAAGCTAAAAACCGAAAAAAAAACCAGTTTGTATAGAATTGTTATCTAACAATGAAATATTATCTAAAGTAGTGAAGTAAGTGAAGTGCCTAAATAATATACTGATATAAAATAATTATTAATAATTTATAAATTATATCAATACCCAATTTTGGATTTACTAATCCACTATAAAAAAAAAAAAAAGAAAACAAAAAAAATCGAATTAATATCGTTATACAATTACGTAAAACTAACCGACGAGAATCTGTTATGTAGAAATGCTCAATGGTTTGATTATTATTTATTATCAGTGTGCAGTGTACGAATTATTATAAAGAGCAACGTGATACGTAATTAGTTTATGATATTTCATAAAATAGGACCTAATGGCAGATGCAATCGAACGATTGTGAAATTAATAATCCATGTCGG
Organism: Tuberolachnus salignus; assembly: GCA_956483605.1. Classification (NCBI taxonomy): domain Eukaryota; kingdom Metazoa; phylum Arthropoda; class Insecta; order Hemiptera; family Aphididae; genus Tuberolachnus; species Tuberolachnus salignus. The sequence goes on along the minus strand of OY101430.1, from coordinate 21,024,924 downwards.
TATATAATGTAGTATTTACGTAGCCGCAGCAACGGCGGAACAATAATATGTTTATTGGTTGTTGTTTATATACCGGTGAAAAAAAAAAATAAAAAATTGTCGAAAACGGTTTTATTCGTTTATTGGTACAATAATTGTCGGTTATTCGCGTTATATACGTAGTAGCTTTACCGGATTATAATATACGATTTCGGTTTCTATCCGACGGTTACCTCTTTTTAGAACAGTTAGGCCACGCATCAGCCGATTTTTAATTAAATCGCCTGCAATTTTTTATGTACTACAAAACATTTTCGATAATACGCCGTCGTCGCATACCCCGACGACCAGCAACATATTATTTGATAGCGTGCAGTCGTTACGGACGGGCTGGATTGACTGTAAAATCAGAGATTTGATGATATCCCCTAAAAGAGTTCCTCGAAGTTTCTTGTAATATTATAAGATCAATTTCTTTTTTAGTATACTTTTGGCGGGGCTTATATGATTTTCGGAATGACAGATTACCAGATTGGTCATGGAAGAAATCCGGATTATTATCTGAATCCGAATTTCGGTTTTTAAAATTGTGATATTATATTCTTCAATTTATTTCTCATAAAACTATTACTATTATTATTATTATCTTATTGTTAATAGCATTATATGCGTAAAACAATAAATACGTTTTTGTAGCTTAAAAAATATCACAATTAGACATTTATTTTAATTATATTACTAGCTGACCGGGCAAACATTGTTTTACTCAAAATAATTGTTTATGGTAGCACGCCTTGAAATTAATAAAACTATTTAACTCATTTTATAATGTAGACAAAAATTACGTTTTGATTTGATTTTAAGATTTAAAAAAACATGAATCTGTATGGTCGAACCCGATTTTAAAATTGGAAATACAAAATTTTAGATTTAGAAATTCGAAACATGAATTTTTGTGGTTACAAAATCCGAAAATCCGGATTTACGTCACATCACTAGTATCTATACGTACTCCAGGGTACGTTGAAAAACCACCGAGTTATAATAATAAAATAAAATGTCTTAATTTAAAAGTAAAATAAGAGCTCGATTTTATGCGGAATATTCGAAAATCGCATATCAGGAGACCAGAAGGATGGATGTCGATAAATTTAGCTCGTGACCGCCGTCTGTGGCCGGCAACAGGTGTGCATAGCCGTACGGCGGGGTGTGGTACAGGAGGGTGGTTAATGATGATGATGATCGTTATCGTGTAAATAATGAATTGTAAATGATATCGATTGGTATGTATAACGAAACAATAGACAATATTATATTCGCATGGTGAATTGAAGATGAGTTTTTTCATGTAACGCGGTCGGTAACAAAATAAATAAATTTAAATTTTGTAAAATGTCATCGTTAAATGTGTGTTTTTTTTTTTTTTTTAATAACATGATAACGTTCCTCGTTGTAAGGCAGGTACTATTGCAGCGGGACCACCGTGAGGTTAAAATAAAAAATAAAAAACCGTTCGAACGTCGTCGTCGTCGGGACATTCCAGCCGTATAAGTAGCGGAGAATCACCGATAATCAAAATTCAATAAATAATAAAAATAAAAACAAATAGTCAGGTACTTACTTTTTATTATCGTTCGTAAAATATCGTGATTTCTTTTTTTTTTTTTTTTTAGTATATATATATATATATGTGGTTATATAGGTACCTACGTTTTTTTATGCCAGTTATGACGACAAATCGTATGTGAACTATTTCGTGCCCGCCTCGAGTATCGTAAAAAATACGCGTGAATTATGAAAATCGCAGCGTATCTTGGGGTATAGCAGTATAATAATAATACGAATAAATTATTATATCGTCCGTGTAACGTCAATAATTAATGCAACGAGACACGGGACCTGCAGGTGTGTGTGAACGAAATAACAGTCTTGCGCTCGAACGATTAAAATAAAAACCCTCCGCCGAGCTGGTTAAATTATACCGTCACGTATAAAATATTAAGAATATATTTTAATATTTTAAAAAAAAAAAAAAAAAAAAACACTCGAGGTATTAATCGATTTTTTTTTTCTCGACTTATCCGATAAGCGATTTTATTCAAGTCATCGGACGGCTGATAAACTGTAAATGGAAAAAAAAAAACAATAATAATAATAATCTATAATATATTCGAGCTCCTCCGGTAACTTTGTGTAGCCTTATTTTTAAAATTAAGTGGATACAATTAAAAAAAAAAAAATATTACAATTATACGGTGTTAACGATGTAGATAGGCACGGTGAATCTGTAGCACCTGTAATAAAAACTAAAACAGAATTCGTGGCAAATACTCCAAGATATTTTTTTTTCGTGGATTATACGAATAATAATATACCACAATAACTGTTGTACATACGATCATCTTATTCGAGAGATAAATCAAGTGTTTTTAGAACCATATATTTGTACAATACGGGTACTTTATTTGTTCGAACGAGTACCTGCGTAAATTCATAGCCGCTATAAACAGGCCGACTCTCCCGTGCGGGGTGAATAAACCATACGAGTAATTTTTATAATCAAGATAATTTTTTAACGAATTATTTGTTGTTATAATAATTCTTTGAATTTACTTTAAAACTATTAATTTTAGTAAGACATTTCGGTATATTACTTTGTAGAACATCATACGAATATTTTCCTGTAGCACTCCCCCCGAGCAATAATGGCGAGTCTCATATTTTCAGCGTGGCAATCGAACCTGTTGAATTAGACAAGCCATCTGGACGTTTTAATAAATTACTCAGTTCATGTAAATACGAAAAAAGTCTACTCATTAAAAGTTAATTCACTTATTTTTTATTTTTTTTTTTTTGTACAATCGTTGTTAGCCATAATGGAAATTATTAAACCCACAGGCTAAAATATGCATTTGTTCGTACTACACACTTAATCAGTGGCGGTTTTTTTTCACAATACTTATGCACCTATATAGGCCATTATAAACTTTTTAATAACACACTGAGTGTGTCGTACTACACGCAATTTTAGTCCCTGATTATATTCTGGGTACCTATAAAATTATATTTATTTTCAAGAAGAGTTAAAAAAAAAAAAAAAAAAATATTATTTATATTTTATACGATGCCCAAGCCCGTTCGAATAATATGACGTGTTACAATTAAAAGAAATTTAATTTTACTCGACGCGATATAAATCGTGAAATCGACTCGTTATTTATTAACGTTAATGTAAAAAAAAAAAAAAAAAAAAAACCATAGTCGAGTTAATAAACGAATTACTAGTTAACTTTCGTCGTTAAGACGAGATCAATATTATTATTCGAGAATCCGGATAATTATTATCGGCGGCTGCGCGGCGTTCTCGTATATAATCATGTAATATAATATACGAGTAGTTTTTTATTTTTATTTTTTATATAATTTATTCACATATACCTTATAGTATTATACGTATAATATAGGTAAATATTTCTAACCTATACAATTATTATTATTATTATAATACAATATACGTTTGCGATTTCGTTTTGGCGCAGAGGTATTTTACGCTTTAGACGGGGTTCTTGCAGGACTACTACGTGGTACGATCGCTATTCAATAATCATTGTATTATTGTTCATTGTCGGCGTTTGATGATAAAATAATACAAATATATTACGCTAAAACATATTATTACCAGCGTCACCGCCACCGTTCTGTATTGTGTTTTTGAAAAAAAAAAAAAAATTCCACGGTTTCTTCCTAACTATTATTATACACAATATTATTATAATATAGGTAGTACGTCTTTATATAAATTATACAAACCTGTTACCGATTAATACATACATATATATATATATATATATATATACATGTATAGAATAGATCGGGTTTCGTATAATTTTTTTACTATTATTTACAAACGAAAAGATTCTTTCTTTCTATTTGTTTTCTTATTTTTTTTTTTACGCATAATTAATTATTATTTCTCGGGACTCTGCGGCCGAGAGACACGCACGACGCCCGTCAAACGATTTAAAAAAAAAAAATAAAAAATAAAAAAAATATTATTTATTACGACGGGTAGAGATATTGTATTATAATACTAGTTGTACGACTCCCGTGAAAATGATAGTTTTTTTTTTTTTTTTTTTTTCAACCCGTAGTTTGTTCGCAGCTCCTCTTCGCCATTCTCCGCGGTCACCCGCCATTTGTTTAACTTGCCCGATAAACGTATTAAGAGGTCGTCCCGGTGGTATTTTTCCTTCAATTGCACCCTCTATTATCGAACCGTGCAGTTTTTCTGGATGTCTAAGTGTATGTCCTATCATTTTCCATCTTCTCCCTGTAATGGTGTCCATTAATGATCGTTTCTCTCCGACTATTCCGAGTACATTTCGGTTACTTATTCGCACCGTCCAGCTATTTCTTTGCACGCGTCCACCTATTCAGTGCCTTTCTTTCAGTTTCATTTATAACTCAAGTTTCACAACCGTATAACCTCCAGATATGCGTTTTGACGAGTCTTTTCTTAATGTCGATGTTTAATTTCTTGGATGCGAATAATTGGTTTTTTTTTACCAAATACATGGCCTTCGCCAGTCCTATGAGTCTTATAACTTCTCGAGTGTAATTTTCATCTGCTGTAATCATGCTGCCCAGATACGAGAAAGTTATCTAAAAATATTTCTGCTATTATAGTATGTGGTTTCTTTGCACAAAGCAATATATCAATTATTTTTTTAAAATTGATTTTCATATTTAATGTTCTAAGCGTTAAAACGATAGTATGTTTGACAAATACCGATTTAGAAAACTATCATTTATTATGAATTATAATTTATGTCAATATTTATGAACAATGACTATAGTACTGTTATTGTAGGCTATCTATCACGCCGGACTTGCCCTCGCTAAAAATGGAAAAGAAGGCGACGCTATCACGTCCGGAGGAGTATTTGCAACAATTCTACGCCAAAAAAATCATGAAATTATTTAAAATATCCTCGCCGGAAATCTGGAACGCAAAACACGTCTATTCTTTAATATATATCAAACGTTAAACAACGGGGTTTGCATTTTCTTAAGTAACGCCACTAATTGCAAATGATAGGGGACACTCGGAGGAGTATTCGGAACAATTTTGTAAAAAAAAAAAAAAAAAAATCGTTAAAAAGTTTAATAGTGTCGTCAAAAACGTGGAACGTACAGAGGACTGACATTCTATATTTATACGTATATAACGCACGTGCAACGGTCTTATATATATATATATTTTTTTTTAAAACTATTTAATTATTATTGTTTTATTGACATTTACAAATACGCGTGTTCGTATATTGTCTTCTAGCCATGTACTTACAAAAAAAAAAAAAAAAAAACGGATATCGAAACGGTTAAACGCGAACAACAATACGTATAATAATGTGTTCTGCGAGAAGACGTGTGTTGCATTATTTTGTGATGCTCCTGCTGGAAATACGACTGGTTGATCGACTGTTATTGACTCGAAGACCGTTTGTTAGTTTTTTTTTTTTCTTACATTTTTTACATATTATACCGGGACAGCGTATATAATATCCTCCTCCCCTCTCTTACAATATCTCCAAATATATACGAGTATATATGTAATAATAATAATAAAAAATGCATCGTCCGATCGTCCCCCGGTAGCGTGCAGTGATCTCGTATTTTATTGCTCATTGTGCGCGCGGTTCCACTGGCGCGCCGCGGCGGGGATAACCGTCGCACATCAGTGTCCACATCTGTCGTTCATCTGTACAATTTTATACGTTGTTATCGTTAATACAGTCCGATGAATATTCCTATAATTGTTTAAATACGTTTTTTACGTACGGGTTTAATTATAATAGATAGGTGGTGCTTTTTATTTAAAAAAAAAAAAAAAAAAAAACCCCGTTATGCACGTCGTCGTATCGATCGATGTCGATTAATTCGTTTCGATGTACTGGACTCGTGTAGTTTTTTGTTTTCATTTTATTGTTTTATTATTAACTTTTCAATATACCACGTACGTTCGATTTACAGTCTCATCGGATAAAACGTTTACTCTAATAGCGAGCCGCCGGTCCTCAGTTAGCGCTTTAATCTCGCTCTACGGCCATCAGCCGAAAAACGAACTACGTAGTTCTGCTCTCCCGAGAACTTGTTTCCTTTTCAATAAACAAAATCAATTTTATGTGGGTCCCATCTCACGTAGGAATCCCCAGGGAATGAAAAAGCGGAAACAATGGCATATGAAGCGGTTTCACTCACAACTTCCAATGCCATATATACATTTCCTACTAAAGACGTGATAAATGAAGCTCAAAAACGGATCATAAAAACACGGCGAGACCACTGTAACTCTATTCCAAACAACGACAAGCTGAGGAACGTCTAAAAAACAATAACTAAATAGACATATCTAAACAACGCATCAAAGAGAGAACAAACAGTTATAAACAGAGTCAGAATAGGCCAATCCCATCTTATCCACTTCTATTTGATAACCAACAAACCCAATCATTTGTGCGACTTGTGTAAAACTCTGCTTACAATTGTACACATACACATTCTCTGCCCAAATATTCAACTTCGCGTCATTCCTTCAAAAATCCAAAACCACCAGAAGAAGCTCTCAATCAACACGGCACCACCAATATTTTTTAATTTTTCAAATAAATAGTCTTAGACACAACAAAACTGTAATTAAGCTATAAATATCTCGTATAATCTCTGGTAACGTAATAATTTTTCTTGTAGTATGTAAATGGTTTTTAAGACTAATAATCTGTGCAATTCAAGCCTTAATATTAATAATAATAATAAAAAAATACGTACGTTTTGTTTTTTAGTTTTTAATTTGTACGTCATTGTATTTTCTCATTGGTTTTTTTTCAAAAAATACATATTTAGTTTAATTTATCGACATTAAAATATTACATGAAATCATAGATTTTTAACACAATATTGCGGTTTCAAAAAAAAAAAAAATGGTCAAACACCACATGGTAGTCCTCGTCTACTTCGCATACTTAAAACATATTATGTTATGTTACCTTTATTTATAATGTAACAGAATTTACACAAAAACCTTGATCGCTTTATTTTTATTACACCATATTAACATATTTCTCTCTTTTTTTCCTTTTTTTTTTTTTTTTTAATAACTACATATTATTGTCGCTTGTAAACCTAGATAATTGACCGAATTCAAGACCTAGACAATTAATACTGCTGTATAATTTGTCATCAATCTACGTTCCCAAAATTTTCACTTAACCTCTCGTTAGGCAAGTTTCTAATTAAAAATTGTTTAAAATATATTGCTTATATGAGTTATGGTGTTTAAGAAATTCGCACGACATATAATAATAAATAAGCAATATTACCGAATCTAGAAGAAGACAAATAAAATCGTTTATTTCTCGTTTGTCGAAATGAAAAATATATCAAATACAATATTTAAACAACTGAAAACTTATCGTAAAATCAATTCAAAAACAACGTTATCTATGGGCCAATAATCTTTCGGCTGTTAATGATTTAATTTTTTTTTTTTTTTTTTACTCTTAATTTCTTTTGTACCGCGCTAATCTTCTATGTATATAGAAAACGAAATTTTTTTTTAAACCCTAAGTATAGATATTTGTACGAAATAATACTAAACAACCGTTTTACTTATTTAAAAGAAATATGATTACTATTATTAATATTTTATAACTTATATAAATCGCATACATTTTAGAATTAAGAATGTTTAGAATATAATAGAGTTGCAATACGTGTGTATTTTAAAAGAAATTAAAGACGAACCGATGTGGAATTTGAAACAATAAATCAATAAGGACAGATCGAATTATATTATTCGGAAATAATGTAATAAAATATATCCAGTTGTACCTAATCGTTCAAATATCTATAAATAGATATTATGTAAATTATACAAATATTTTTACGAATAGGCCTGACATAAAAATAAGCATGTCTAATATGTTATATATACGCACGAGACGACCGAGAATGACATCGTCAGTTCTTTGTACCGATGCGAGATATTATTTTAATAACCACGTAAAATGTTACGACAAAGAGCTAAATGTTACTAAATAAAACTACAATCATATAAACTACGAAAAATTCGATGCGTATTACGACGGTGCAATGGTATAAGTTGTTATTTTGAATCGTAGACAATACACCGTTTAGACGTAATACCCTACACTTTTTAGTGATCCCATGTTTATTGGCCTTAGTTCAATTCCTAAAAAAAGTAATAATATTCATCCGGATGACGCTATACCTAATAAATGGACTAATAATATCACGGTGTTTTGTAGTTTTTTATAATATTCAAATTTTTTTTTTAAAATTCTTTTTCTTCTTTTTCTTCTACTGGTGTTTTTCGGACTGCTCTCCGGGGCCGTCATTTCGGTTTTTCTAAGGGTGGAGCGAAATATCCACCACCGTTTGGTTAAAACAATGGATATATTACAAAGCAGTTCGCATAAATTATAACAAAACAAATAATTTTTCAATACACTGTGAGACACAAAACAGTAACAACACGAATATTATAAGCCTTTATATTTATTATACATGTTAGTCGGTTTAGTATTAGCAGTTGTGTCAGTGTATTCGTTAAATAACCTTGTATTCTATACCTTTGAAACTTCCCACCATCCACAACGGCCCACCCGTGTTGATACCCAGATTTTCAAATGATATACTATGGGTAGTTTAATCGTTTAATAATTATGTTGTATTGTATTGAAAAAAAAAAAAAAAATTACAATTTTCAATTGATATTTATTTATCGTTATACAGGTTACTCATTTGAAACATAATTCGTCTTGGCAAGAACCGCCCAACGTGAAAGTCGACGGATGCTTTTATTCGGGAAACGTGTCCGACGAACCGGGCTCAATCGTCACCGTGAGCCTCTGCGGTGGTATTGTGAGTAATTTTTATTTAATTTTTTTTTTTATCATAATTTAAATACAGTTTAATTAACAAAATAAGAAATGTCGACAACGTTGCGTGTTCTTATATGCGGCTTTTCGTTTTTTTTCCAACGGTTTTGATAGAGTTTAAAAAAAGAGTGACGGGCTGGTTGCTAGTTTACTAGTGATGTTGACGTCAATCCGGATTATCCGAATATACGAGAGATCCGGATTTTCGGATTCCGAAATTTGACCTCGGAAATTTATTGTAATTCCGGATTTCGGATTCAAATCCGAAATTCGATTATCGAATTATTTGATTTTATATTCTCTAATTTATTTTCATTTCACATAAAACTTCATAAATCTTATTATCTTATTGTTAATAGCGTTAAACGTGTAAAACATTGAATACGTTTTTACAACTAGAAAAATATATGCATATTATGTTGCAGGGGCGAAAGCATGGTAGAAGGGGGGGGGGGTTCAAACGTTTTCACAAACATCAGGAAATTTTCAAAAAAATAAATTACCCGACCTAGAAATTTAATAGTTTTAGTTAGGTTTCCCGTGAGTTTTACAAATAAAATAGATTAATATATACGAGTAGTATCTCAAGAGTAATAAAATATGATGTCTACGATCATTTTACATGTTTTCAAACATCCCCCATCACTCCTCACGCGAAAATTTTTCCTGCGTTCGTCCCTGTTACGTTGGATTCGGGCGATTCGATTGATTTTTCCGTGTTTTTTTTTTTTTTTTTTTTTTCCAAGACAGGCAAATAGTTATTATCGCAAACGGTTATTTGTAAAGATCGGAGAAAACGGTTTAAAATAGTAAAATACTATGCCGACGAGGCGGACTCTTTTTCGTATAGGCGTATAATAATGATAATAATTATTATAGCGTACGCTACACAACTATAATAACAATATCGGCCACAATCTCGAGTGCGTGTAAATAAGTACGGGTGTAGTATACCGACTACACTTGTGTGCATTTTACTTCTACAACTCTTGTACATCAACCACACGGCGGATGGTTTATCTCCTACATGTAAAAAATATACACGTTCGTTAGTATTAACTAACTACTACGCATTCTTTATTTGTCGACTCTTCCGCCGACAATGATATCTCGATCCGGAGATCTCGAGTATATTTTTTTTTGCGTTCGGAAAAAAATAAATATTTTTGGCGACCCCGAAGAAGGCGTCTTCGTTGCGGATAAAAAAAAAAAAAATAAATAAAATCGCATCATTAACATACCCATTTTCACGTGTAATATACAATGCGGTTAATTATAATATAATGTAGACAAAACTGATTCGAGTCAATTTGTCGACTACAATTTTAGGCGCCTGTCGCTTTCAAATACACGCATCGTTATTGTGTAAAAAAGCGATGGGAATAATCCGGATTTGCCTCGACGTTCGAGATACCCAAAATTTCGAATCCGACATTCATGTAAATCCCGATTTCGTATTCTAAAATCAGGATTTCGCATTTGCAAATCCCGAGTTTTAACTGAATCCAAATTTTGTTTTCGAAAATTGCGATGTTATATTCTTTATTGTTTCATTTCTCGTAAAATTATTTTTATTATTATTATCGTCTTATTGTTAATGGCATTAAATGCGTTTTTTTACAATTCGAAAAATATCACAAATTGAAATGTATTTAAAAAATCAAGTAGAACAGAGAAAATCATACATATAACACTCTAATAAATATAATATATTACTAGCTGACCCGGCAAACATTTTTTTTACTCATAAAAACACAAAATTTCGGATTTTGGAATTGGAAACATAAACGTTCGGATTTCGAAATCCGGATTTATTAGATTTTCAGATAATCCGGATTTAAGTCGCGTATCATTAGTGTAAAACAGTTTTTTGTTTATTTATTTATTTTTCTAAACATTAAGCCGCTTCCACCGGGTAAATAATATTAAATTCGGATATTTAAAAAAAAAAAAAAAAAAAACTATTCGATTTCCGTTTAGTATTTTGGAAATTTAATTTTTACTACTGCGCGGATTCCGCGACGTATTTATAATATTCCATCTTATTTTACGGTGCTGGAAGTCTAACCGATTCGTAATTAATTTTTTTTCGTCTCGAGGAAGAAAGTACGTATACGCATATGCCTATGGACGTGTAGGTATTTATTTTAAATTATCATACCGTGTTGCTGTGCCGGTTTTTATCTCAGCGTTCGTATCTTAAGAACGTTTCGGTAATCTACAAATGTACGATCCAAGTATACATGTACACGAATAATAACCCCGTGTTAGAAGTAGCTGAGTATATGTATATTTATATAAAAAAAAAAAAAAAAAGGCTTTAATAGACATACGCGACAGTATATTATGTAAAGCGGGAACTATAAATAAATTGCCATTAATTACGAATACCTATAACGACAAATAAGATTATTTTTCCTTTTGTAATTAATCGACCGCATTTAGTTGATACTTGGCAGGGAATCCAAACGAATAAATAATATATTTATTTGTTTATCCCTGTAGATGTATAAAAAAAAAACACGTATAAAAAAAATTAATCATTTTATTTCACAATTATTATTATTATTATTATTATTATTATCATTATCTTTATGTTAAAACTTCTTGCCAAGTACCAACTATAATATATATTTATATATTTTTAGTTGTCGTTATAGGTATTAACATAATAATCAATTACGTTTTACTTGGTTTACGAAACTGTTAATATATATATATATATATATATTTTTTTTTTCTTCTAAAATCTCACATATTTCGAAGCGTTTATATTTTTACACGTGTTTTTATTTTTATTTTTATTTTTCTTCATCTATCGTGATACGGCAAACCAAAAATTAATTATGTTATAATAACGTCGGTTGTTGCCTTTAAACGTGAATAAATATGTAAAACAAATATTTCATCGACGGTGTGTGAACATAATGCGAGATAGACACCTGCCTATAAAACGTAACGCGCAAGGTTGACGTTCTATAATGAAATAATATTATTTCGTCTGTCTATTATATAGAAATATTATTTTTCAATGGACGGATCTGACGCGAAAACCTTCAAAAAAAAAAACAATTTTAGACGGGCGCTATAATACCTTATAAATTGTCGTCTATACAAATTGACGCGAATATTTTTTCGTTAACAATTTTCGTCCGTGCGTAAAAATCAAACGAACACTTAAACGCGCGGCGGGAATTAAAATTCATTATGCCAATTTTTACTTTGCTCGACTCGTGTTTGAGAGAGGTGACTAACCGTCTCGCTACTTTATGCGCCTATATTCCTAAAACAAACCGAACGTGTTATAAAATGTATTAGTTATTAATGTGATTGCATTATTTATTGTACGTACCAATTGTTTTATAGACCGTTATTTGTGCGGAATAGTAAACCGCTGTTGGACGTTTATTCAAATTTTCCGGATAGTTAAATACATATCCTAAAGAAAAAAAAAAAAACCGTTGGACGCTACCCAACGGAAAACGTCGCTTAATTATTTCAATTTCGGTTTCAATCGTGCGAACGAAACGCCGTGATTTTTACGTTTTCCGTCGAAATTTCCATTTCAAAAATTATATATTTAAATATATATATATATAAAAAAAAAAAATACCCTACGGATTTTCGTTATATTTATTAGGACTGCGCGATTATTTTGATTAATCGATAATTATAATCGACAATTCGGTTAATCGATGAAAAAATCATTTATTGGGGAAGGGGACAACAAATATGGCTAAAAAAACGACTAGTACGGTAAACCTTGCGTTTTCGAGAGGCAGACAAATTTAGTCCGCACACAAATCGAATTTTCTAATTGCAAATAACTCGACAATTTCAAACGGCCAAGTAAATTAGCCAAAAATGTTATGAAAATTCCACCGACGTCTAGAAACGAGTAATATTAATATTCTGTAACAATTGTTTTCAACCGAATTCCAATAACGAGACAAAATCGAAAATAACAGAATATCGTTTTATTACATCGGTTTTTTTCTACCGTTATTGAGGATGCTACAAGGGAAATCTAAAAACGGCTTGCTCAATATCCCAACAAGAAATGTATGCGAAATGCGACAAAATAACACCCCTCCATCCCCCACCTGTCGTTTCTTAAAATTATTAGAGTGGAATTTCCGGTAGAAAATGCTGGAAGATTCAAAATCTATGAAATATATATATTATTATTTTTTGTAAAGAAAAAAAAAAAAACTACAACTATTAACCGGTATTTGTACAATATAATAATTTCTATAATTGTTAATATTTACTCTATAATTCCTCAAATATATTAAAATAATTGTGTATTCTATATACTATATATATATTCACCGTATTATTATTATTTATTCAATTCGCTGTAGACGTAATTTTTCCACAGCTGTGTTTATTTTATACTTGTTCGGGTTGTCCTTGCACGAGACGAGGTGGCCGAGTGGTTAAGGCGTTGGACTGCTAATCCAATGTGCTCTGCACGCGTGGGTTCGAATCCCATCCTCGTCGGTAATCGTGTGATAAAAATTTTTTGCAATATTTTTTTTTAAATTTCACTTATATCCGACCTAACCGGCATTGTTTAACACTTTTTTAAAAATAATCTTACAATGTACGGGATTAATTTTTTTTTTTTCAATTATATTATATATTTTGTAATTTTTATTTGTATTATCTAACCTAACCTAATAAAAAAATATTGAAATTACAATAAAAAAATAAAAAAATCCTTGTAATTTATTTATTATTTTTATTATCATTTGAATTTTCGTAAAATCTAATTTTTTTTTCCTCGTATTATTAATAGCTATTTGAAATTGTCGAACTTGACATATGTTCTTTATGCGAATACGAATAAATTGGTAATTTATTTTTATCAGCGATTTACGTTCAATTTGTTTGTAATACCTACAATTGTAGTTTATTATGTAATTTTAATAGTTAAAAATTTTAATTTAAATATATTTATCAAAACGATTTTGCCGACTTTTGCTGAGAATCTCCGCCTACAACTACAGTGGCCTACCCACGGTGCGAAGTGTGTCGGGACTTTTTATTCGTAAAATATCGTTTTATACTTATGCGTATTTTTATGTTATTTATGCAAAATCTTGAAAAAGTTTTACTATAATAAAATAATGTGCGTATTTATTATGGTATTAAAAAAAACTCCATTATTTCATATTATAATATTTTTCGCAAGTCGTAACGTTAAAAATTTAAAAGTTTTTTTTTTTTTTTAGAAAATATATCATAAAAATTACATAAAATGCATTACATAGTTTTTATACGTGTAAAGTTATTGCCGTTAGATTTTATGATATTATAAAATATATTTTAATATTGTACCGAGCACGATAATTGTTCCGAAATAATAATTATTGCATTGTCCGTGTTACTTGCGAAATATTTTCGATTTAAAAATTATCAAATACTATTACGTAAATTTATAATTTATACGTATCGGTTAAATCGAACAATTACAAATTACATTCCCGGTTTCGCTACACAATTCATATTAAAACGATTAAAAATAGATGAAATTATACCGCTGCCCGTGTAATGATGACCAGCACGGGAAAATAGATTTTTTAAATATCTATAGTTTTGGATGGAAGATAATTATATGTGATTAGATAGAAGAAAAAAAAGCGTATTATTTTTATAATTATCTATCGTAAAACTAAGTGTGTATTGCAATAATACGGTATAAACCGTTTAGATATTTTCGAAAATTTTACGCGATCGACTAGAGTTCTTATAATTAATTTCAAAAAAAAAAAAAAAAAATTAAAATTGTTAGGTAATCCCACAAATATATAAATAAAATAGATTACCTATTATTTATAGTAAATATTTATCAGGATAACGTTTCGAATATCATTATCATCTCCACGTATCTCTATCTAGATCACGATTAAAGATATCTGAAATCTGAAATGTGGACCTAGACAATCGCAAAACTTATATAATAGCATATACTCATCATAGCATATTTTTTTTTTAATTTCCCCATCGTTCAGTATAATAATTAATATTAGAAAATTTTATCATTAAAAGGTTCGATAAAAGTTTAGTGCCATTCAAATCGACCTTTTCAACACGGGACGAGGTGGCCGAGTGGTTAAGGCGTTGGACTGCTAATCCAATGTGCTCTGCACGCGTGGGTTCGAATCCCATCTTCGTCGATGGTACCGTTGTTGATATTTTTTGCAGTTTTTTTCCACGTTTTTTTTTTCTCGTATTTTTAATAATTATTATTTGCGATTCTGCACGTATTGATTTTACTATTATGCGTGTAGGCGTGCGATTTTTTTTCACCGGTCTACGAACAATTGTCTACCGGAATTACTCAGCTAATTTCGTTTAGTTAGTGCATTTTTTTTTATAGATATTCCACGTAGTTTTCCAATTGGGATAATTGTGAAAAACGGCAGAAACGGGAATATTTACAAAATGTCGGTTTCTGTTATTCAGTCAAAAATTATTTTAGTTGCTTGAAAATGTCACCGTATACTTATATAAGCAATTTCTAGACATGATACAATTTTGAAAATATTTTGGCTTTTTTTTTTTAGTTATTAAGTAGCTGTTTGAAATTGTCGAGTTTATTGTTATTATTTAGCTTGTCAAAAATTCTCGAAAATCCGTAGCCGTGATTTGATTTATGAGCATTTGAAGTGGGTATTTTGATGGAAATCGTAAAAATGTCACGTCACGTACTATTGCCCTGTGTACGGGTGATAAAATGTGTTGGGCCGCATAAAAAGTGCTCGAAATTCCGTTATGGTTACAGATTTCTATCGTTATCTGTTTTCTTAAATCCATCGAAAGACGTTATATCGCCTAGAACCGTCGCTTTTCGTCTAATAACGATTTACCGTTGCCGACTTCTCACCAACAACAGTGGCCCACCCAAGGTGCGACGTACGTCCGTCTTTTTTTCTTTTTTTTTTTATTGGAAACACTACAATTTTTTTTTCGTATCGTTTTAATTTAAAAAACAATAATGAAAAACAGAAGCAAAGTATACAACACGTCTGCGTGCGCGCGTTACTCCGTGAATATATAATATTATTGCTTTGGCATCGTTTCAATATCGTAGCCGATCTATAACCGCGCAAAGAAATAATAATATATACGCGTGTATTATAAACCATCTTCGCGGTGTATCTATTTTAAATTTTGATTCTAAAAAACCGAAAGTTTATTTCCAATGTAATTGGCCCGCGTCGGACGTTGGCCATTTTTACAAATCATTTCTTTCCGCGTGACGCGTGGCTTGTAACATATTAAAACGTAGACGGTTACGAGTTATCGTATTTGCGTACGCACATAATATTCAGACCTTGAAACGTTCGTTTAAAATATAAACTCGTTCGTGAACTAGGCGTATAATAAAAACTAAGTTTTACATATATATATATATATTTTTTTTTTTTTTTTTTTTTAACGAACTTTCCGAGCCCAAAACGCGTTCGGAAATAAACTTTTGTTCGTTTTACCATTGATTATTCGCAAACTACACCGACTTTATTCAATTCTCGTATCAAAAATATTAGCTATTTGTGGGCGCCTGCAGTGGCGGAATTCAAACTTTTAACACGTTTAAATGTCTATATCGAAAATATGAATTAAATTCAACAAAGTTGATTCAAAACCGAATATGAATTTAATTCATGTTTCGTTTGTATATTTCGAACTTTGAACGGACCAACGAGTTCATTGAAACTGGTCGTTCGTCCCGAGGTCTGATACTGTTTTAATAATTTTAAATTTTAAATCAATATGACGTTGTTAATAATTATTCGTTTTTCACTAGGATCTCACCGCAAATCGTCGTCGTACGCCTATAATTTAATACGAAAAAGACGAAAGCCTTACTTATTTGTTCCGTGTATACTTTGAGCCGGTGACTATAAAAAATATAATACATCTCGGTGCCCAGAGCGATCAGATTTGTAGTAGAGATTTTTTTTTTTAAATGTATTGTGAGCACGCATTTTAATTGAAAAGGTAATTTGGAATACGGATTTGAATTAAACAAATTAACCGAGTACGAATACAGTTACTATTGAAAAGTATTTATAAATACTTCAAATAATTTTTTTTCAAACGTATTATCCCATGGGTCACGACGTTAATATTCGGCAGTATTGTCTTTTTATCGTGCCATTTTTCGTATTATAGTAGTTTAATGCCAATACCAGTTAAAAAAAAAAAAAAACGTTGAATTCATTTAACTTGCGACACGGTGTAAAACGACGCGTTTCGATTTAATATATGGAAAATTATAAAAGTATTTAAAGTGAGTACAACGTGTACTAATACTAATAGTTTGAAAAATATTTAAAATATAATACCCAGTAATTTTTTAGAAATATTAAAATACGTATTCCAATATTTTCAATTGAAATACTTTACAAGTCTGCCAGTGGTTTTTGTTCGTGATACAAACCTTTTTAATCATTTAGGCATATTGATAAAGACGCATTTTTAATCTCGTAAGTTATTTTTTTTCAATTTTTGCTTTAATATTTGTTCGAGAAGTTTTTTTTTTTTTTTAGATTTTTCACGATGTACGGAATATAAAACGAACTATAAAAAAAAAAAAAAAAAAAAACCTAAACACTAAAATAGAATCTTAAATGAAAACTAAACAAATTAGGAACATCATATTATTATGTATGACACAGAAAAAAAAAAAAAAAAATTATATCTATAGTTAATAATAAATTCTGGTTTTTTAATTTTTTTTTTTTTTTTAGTTTTCTGTTGAGGCTTGGAAAAACACGTAGAGGAATCTAATTAAAAAAAAAAAAAAAAAAAAGCCTCTACGCATGTTGGTTATCTGATTTTTAGACGGCTGTTTAAGAGGTTTTATAAAAAAAAAAAAAAAAAAAAATACCACTATTCAAAATGACTTACGTATCGAAAGCAATGGGAGTATAAATATTATATTTAAATAATACAATGCACATCAATAGTTATACTGTATTATTATAAAATCGTTGCCCATTTGAATATTTATTATCTGATCAACACGCACGATCACTTCTGACCCCTTAATAATATTACACCGCTGATAATAATTGAATTTTTGGCGCATGTTGTTGCCGTTTTCAATTTGACGAGCACGGCCGTACTAGGTTTAACGGTTATCTTTTTCTTTTTTTTTTTATTTATCGTCGATATATAAATTATGAATTGTGTAACGGCGTGGCGCATACAATTAAACCGTACAGCGTCCGTCCAAACATTTATTATTCGCCTACGAGAATACGATTAATTAAATATTAATAATTTTTTTTTTTTTTTTGTATACCGTGTCAGTACACTTATGCGAGGCGGCGGTAACGCCGAATCGCATGACCGTTTTGAAAACACGTATTTTGAATTTTCGGTGTAAAAAAAAAAAATTATTAATTTTGTATTGACAAAACGGTTGTTTTTTTTTTTTTTTTTTAAACAGTGCGTTGATGGGTGGCGGAACACGTCCGTTCAACCCTTGTAAACGCGCAAATACCGAGTTACAATTACACGCATAAAACCTAACTTACATAAATAATTATTTTCGCGATGATATTTATTCGTTATGCGAAATTCGCATTGTATTAGATATGACATTTGTCAGGTTTTTACATTATTCTCCGGTGCCGGCGGCCACCCAAAGGTTATTATCGAAATAGACACAACATTATAAATACGTCGTGAGAGACAAAAAGTTCAGCGACTTTTGTCGAAAGGTCGATTATGATTCGACCATCGTCGTCCGCTTAATATTGATTTTCTTAAACTTCTTTTTATGCATAACAGAAATTCTACGACGCGTCACACATTTTAAGCAGACACACCCAGGGGCGGATTCACGAATTATTCAAGGCGAGGGAGAGGTAATTTAAATTTATCGTGTACCAATTTTTTTAGGTCTTATTCCATTGGGCCTAATGATATTTTTCGTGTGGACTCACGATCGAGTTGCAATCGGGATGGTACCACAACACGTACGTTTTTATTAAATTGTCAATATTTTCATTGTAAAACAATTTATTTATTTAGGTTCGGTTTTTTTTATTATTACCATTATCATCCTTTTATACGACCGCTTTATTCGTTAGATCGGATTAGGTCATGTTGGGGTTACCTCAAAACCCAGGGCTGGATTTAGAAATACGGTAGTTCCCGTTTTAACGAATGCATGACTTTTTTATTGATCGAGCTGATTTTTGGGGGCCCAGAACCCTATGGGTACCCCCCTAAATCCGACCCAGTAAACAAAAGGCTCGCTCAAATCATCGTCAACTCGGGTCTGATTACTCCGAGTTCGAATTCACGATAAGACTCGTTACATACAAGAACATTTATTGCAATTCGTTTTGTAGTTACAAATATTCTAGTTTATAACGTTTAAAACTGTTGTCGGTCCAGTACAAAGAAATCCGCAACCCACCGTTAAACAATATGCCGTGTTCGATACTTTATGCATTTGCATATTTGTTCGTGAAATAGATAAAAGAAATAGGATTCGATACGAATTTGTTTTGTGATATAAGAATTTCAAATTTAAACAATTTTGGTTGAATATTTTTGATGTTTTTTCATTACGTAACATAGTGTACATTTTTTTTTTTGTTTAATTAATAAGAAAAATGTTTGAAAAAAAAAAAAATGTAAAAATTACCTATGTAATATTTTCATTTTTGACGTGTTTTAAAAATGTTATTTTGAAAAAAAAATGTATTGATACCCATGTTCATTCTAAATCGATTTTATTTATTAATTGAATTAAATTTAATTGTTAGGTATACAAGAAGACGCTGAATATAAAAAAAAATTCAAAGTACCGACCTATTTAATAGTTTGGCCGTTTTATCTTTATTTTTTATTTTTAACTCTGGCCTTTGTGAAAATATACGTAATATACCGGTACTCAAATTGATAATAATATACTTAGATACCTATAATATTTCTGTATAAGATAAAAAAATTGTTTATTTTAATTTTTTTTTAATTTAATTTGTAAACGTCGTTTTTTAAAAAATTAAAAATAAACACATATTTTTACGATTTCAAGCGCATAAAGTGCCGAGTCTCGACGATAAGTATACCGCCCATACGATGGTAAATATTAATTTTAAAACAAATAATTTCTCGACGAGGCGTAATTCGTACAATACGGAAATATTAACGCCTAAAAATAGAAAATATTCCTAGTTTTAGGCTTACCAATATCATATCGCGTTCCCGAGAGTCGTGTGTTGAACATTGTAATTCCTCCATGCGTTTATATATCTAAATATCGTAAATATATATTGTTATTTCTCGGTAAATACATAATAGTATAAAATCGAAACGCGAAACAAACTCGGTTATCAAAATTTTGTATACGGTATGCAGTGTTATAAAGATAAACATATTTGTAAATAAATAAATAATAATACGCGATTGATTTACACTTCGCTGAAGTGTGTCGGATTCGACGGGCTCGAGGCGGCCGGCGGTCTGGTTAATCATCGTCATAATAATAAATACGAACGTCTGCGGTGTACTGCAGCAGTTATGAGTGAAAAAACGAAACAAACAAATAAAAAAAAAAAAAAAAAAAATAAAAAAACTCATCGCGAACGGAAAACGATCGAGACCCGGACTCCGCTGTCGAACGCGTTTGATTTAAATTATGGACATTTTATCAATTCTTTTACAACAGAGTTGACGGTTTTAGGAGTATGAATACTCAATAATCAATACGGAACACGCTTAGATTGAGAAATAAAAGCACGAGTCCGGACAATTAATAAGGAATATTTGTTGGATAACCGCAATTATAGAGGGGAAAATAGAAGGCAAACCAGGAAGAGGAAGGCCTAGAACACCATTCTTGAAGCGAATGATGGAAGATACCGGAATAGGAACATACAGAAAGCTAAATAGAAATATTGGCGATAGGGATAAACGGAGAGAGACATCAATAATGATTTAACCAATCTTTGGATTGTAAAATAAAATATATTTAAAATAAAAATAACTACGAAATAAATATTATGGACAAATTAACCTAATTCAGTTTCATGTTTTCAACGGATTGTGTGACGAACCTTAACTCAAAACGCTATACCAATGTATTTTTATCACAAAGTACATCTTCAGATTGTCCTTTTATTAAATTGTCGAAATTATTTTTAGTAAGTGGAAACAGTCATTATCTCTACGGTTTTTGATGACAGAATTACAACAGAATTTTAACAGATTTTTACAGAAACCGCGTCGTTTTGTAAATATTCCCGTTTTTCGAGTTTCCCCCCCCCCGGTTTTGCAGTTATTGGAAAACGTACAAGCGAAATCGAAAAATGTAGACCCTCTAAATGCATAAATTGGACAACATTTCCAACCAAAAACCATATCTGAAATTGATGATTGGAGTAAGATTTCTGGTTGAAAATCTGTTTATAGGGAGAAAAAAAAGTACGCCATAGTAAAATTATAATACGTAGCTTTGTTTAGAAAGTAAAAACAAAAAATGTTAAATTTATGGGAGTCGTATGTTAGTTTGTAGGAGGTTATCGGAAAATTACTTTATCGACGATAAAATATATACTATTCCCTAGCGACTATGATTAATTGTGATAAAAATTAATTTGATTGGTTACACCCGGGTTTTTTTAATACTTTCGATACGAAAAATTAATTTTTTCTTGTTGATTTACAAAAAAAAAAAAAAAAAATGATTATTATTACCTATAGTTGATTCGGTTGTTACACGAGAGGCGTAACCGGGAAAACAGGGAGAGGCACGTTTTTAGTTTTATAATAAAGCCGTACGGAATTGTTATACAGTACATTATTTTAATAAGATTTAATCTGCTATAATCAATATAAATCCCATATTAATTCTATAATAATCCCATTCATACTATTAAAAACTCTCGTATGCCATAAGAAAAACATATCAACCATAAACATAGCACGAGAAAATAAAGATATGGTCCAAGTAGACTATTTCGTGTACTCAGGCAGCATTATAAAAGAATATGGGAAATCTACAAAGGAAAATCAAAAGCTGAATAGGTCGAGCAAAGAAAACATTCGTCATCAAAAATTATTAACATTATTAACATCGATAAATGCGAAGTACTAAGAAAACGCCCATAAAAACGTACGTTTGAGAGATGGCATTACATGGACAGTAAATGAAAAAGGAGAAGAAAATTTTACAAGTTCCAGAAATGTGGTGCTGGAGAAAGATGCGCAGAATAAGTTGCACTGAACGAATGAAAATGTCTTGAAGACAGCCAAAGAAAATCGCACACCGACAGATCGACTCTATGGAAAACAATATGGCAGATGATAGGGCACACGCTGAGCCACGGCTGATGAATAGGTCAGTTTAAAAACTGAAGGAATGATTGAGGGATCACGATCGAGAGGAAAACCTAGAACGACGTACACGGGTCAAACAATGAAAGACGCAGGAGTCACTTCTTACAGGCAGCTCGAAGATATGGCGCACGGACAGGGAAAAATCGTGAGGCATCTGTTGTAAATGTATCCGTTAAACACCAACCACTCGATTGGAAACGAATAAACTAACCATACTTATACCCCATTTCTAAATATTTTATATAATTTTTTTTTTGTTTGTATAAAGTAACGGTCGAAATGCACACAAATCGATCGCGCAATCGTATTCACGCGAATGCAATATAAATGTGTTTCCGTCGAAATGAAATCCGACGACAACGGCGGACACGTCGAGGACGACAGTATACAATTGCGATTCGCGTGCATATTAAATCGTGTAAAAAATTGCTCACGATTCACGAGAGGATAACGTACGGACACGGCGGTCACCGAAATATTATAATAATTATTTACCGAATACGACGCGACGCGTGTAGGTATAAGCCACACGGACACGATTTCGTATAAAAAAAAAGGAAAAAAAAAAGTGAATAACGCTGCCGCGGCTCGGAGTAATAATAATATGACGGACGATGTGGCACTAATGCGGTAATAAAATATTATTATAAGTATATAGTAATTATTTTTTATTACTTAAATTAATATTTTTTTTTTCTTCTCTATCCCCACCACCACCACCACCCGGGAATACGAGCTTTTAGACACAAGTGGATTAATGCGATATTAACGAAAACATAATGAATACCTACGACACCGTACGTATATAGTATTGCGTATGAATTTATTTCTTTGATCTATACTTAAATATAATACATATTATTATTATTATTATTATTATTACGGTCGTTTCATATCGTTTATCTTTCATGACACATTTTTCGGGTTGTATAATATAATATAGTATAAATGTTTCATCGCTCGTTAAATCGTATTTTCTGACGGCGTTATACACTTAATATTATGTTCTCTTGACGTTCGCCGCCGCGGTATTAAAATATTATATTTTATTATTACGCGTACGCGCGGAGATTTCGTACCGTACATAAAAAAAAAAAAACTAGGACCGAGCGATAGGCGACGAATTAAAAAAAAAAAAAAAAAAAAAAAAAACCGTTGCCGACAAAACGCGATTTTTCTACGCGTATCGTTATATTTAATGTAATGTACAATTGCGCGCGTGAATAATACAATTCCATAAACGAGCGTAGGTTTTTTTTTCATTCTTTCTTTCTTTCTCCCCGTCCAAGTACGCGACAAATCGATTCCGTTTGAATTTTATGTATCCGTCAATACATAATATATATATATATATATATATATATATATATATATATATATATATGTATATAATAAATAATTATTTACGAGTCGCATTCGTAGATTTATGCCAGTCGATCGATTCGTTTCGATTTTGTTCAATCGTTCGCAGTGAATCATTTTTATCGAAACGATTCGCGCTCGCCGTACGATATTCAATAATAAAAATATATATGTGTAAACGGTTTCGTGTAATTCATTTTCGCATTCAAAATCGTTTTCGAATTATTTTCGCCCCTCGCCGTGTTCGTTGTTTTCAAATGCTCGGTGCGGCCAAGCGCGAAAAAGCTCACAACTCTTGTCACGGTTTTACCGCCGAAAGATGCGGATTTTCGGTTACCAGTCCACATCCCCGTCTGACCTCATTCACCCCATACGACGTTTCCCCACCGCCAGTCTAAAATACGATATTCGACCACAACTAACTATAACACCACTCTGTATGCCCGAATATACGGGTTATAATAATTGCACCCTGTACACTATTAAACCTCGTCGTTTCATCTATAGGTATTCTCGTAGAAGTTTTATAGAATAATTTTTATCTATATCATTGTACGATCCGTATTATATTATGTTTACTGATTAGTTCATAAAAAAAAAATAAAACAAATAAATGTTAAATATTATTTTTTAGACGAGGGCGATCTGTCAATGAATCGGATTATTCGGCCGGCGGTAGTAAAATAAAAACGGTTTTATTTTTTTTTTTTGTGAAATTCAGAACATTTGCTTTGGAAAATTAAAAAAAAAAAAAAAAACCGACAGAAAACGACGGTATATCGGTTTTGTTTTGTCGTTTACTGGCTTCGTTCGTTGCCTGTTATGGCTATACGAGGTAAAAAAAAAAAAAAAAAAAAAAAAACTCAGCCTTACCGGTTTGCCGAGCTCCGCTCAGAATCGTTTTTCAATTGTGATGGTTTCGGTAAATAAATTAAATCATACTATATTCAATACCTGCCGAACTTTTCATCTACAACAAAGACTTATCCACGGTGCGGAGTATGTGTAAATATAAACATGTATTATTTATTTATACGTTTTCAAACGCGTTCACCATAGATAATAAAATATTATCAAACGATCGTTTTGAAAATTTATAAAAGAAAAGAAAAAATCGTCCAAATAATTCGGAATTTTATACTATAGTGGCCAACAAGGAAGATAATGAAATCGTCATTTAATAATCAAAGACATTACGAGACCCAAACGTCTGCGTGGTTTACTTCTTGCTACGCATTTTTTTTTTTTTTTTAAATTTCGACAAAGTTCAAGAATATAGATTGGGTCTCGTGGCGGTATAAAGAACACGTCGAAAACCTTCGGCACCCCTAACGTGGTTAAGGTGGTCAGAGCAATTTTCACAAATTGACTCCAATTTTGTAAAATATGACGTTTCTTTTTTTTTTTACCTCTTAACTAACCTTAAAGATAAGACATATATATATATATATATGCCCAATTGCCCGATTTAAAGAGAAGGCGTAAGACGAACATGAAGTTTAAGTCCAGAGGACCAGACGAAACCGCGGGAATTGGGATGACGGGATTTTAATTTCGTTAAATAGATTTTATTTTGTATTCGACTTTATCGTTAAAATATTCATAGGTTATACATCTATTGTTTGTATACCAAATAAAACGTTCAATTTTTCCAATATCGATAATCGAAATCTAGAATACAATATCAATTCTGTTATTTAAAAAAAAAAAAAAAAAAAATTAAATCCTTCAATCCCAAGCCTCGTGACAAAAGTCCGAGATTTATTCGACCCGATCCTCAGCCCTCTTAATATTGTAGTAAATAATATATTTTATTTTACGTGAACGTTATATTTTACTCTGCTATTCCGACGCACAACTTCGTTTATGCTAACCCGTAATATAATTGCGGCATTGTCTTGAGCGCACAATGTTACAGACCAACAACGATACACGGACGACAGATCGAAATATGCGTAGGCATTGATATATATATCGTTGAAGTAATAATTATTCTTATAGTACAGTAGTGGTATCCGTATGGAAGTGTACATTATCGTCGTGTAAGTACGCGTAAAACACGTGTTCTTTCGTAAAGAAGAAGAAGGAGAAAAAGAAGACAAAAAAAAAAAGAAGAAAAATACGTTGTTTCGATTTTATCATTTTCGCATCACCGTCATAACAATATAACGATATTATAATATATAAATATATAAAACCATCAAAAAGCTGCATTTATGATCGGACGTAATGGCCGTTATTTTCCGCCAGATATTTATCGGAATACATTTAACGCGGATCGGCGCATAAAATAATATCCCACATAAAAAATTTCCATTTCGGACGCCGCCGCAGTTTTATTTGTTTTAACACGATAGAAATCGTTTCTTACAGACTATTATTATCGCATAAAGATCGCCCTCCTCGGCCGTTATTTAAAACGGGTCTGTGTCGGAATGGCACTAGGCGAGGCTATACGATATTATATTATAATATACGCAGACAGCGGGGAAAAAAAAAAAAAAAAAAAAAATAATAATAATAAAAATTATTAACTTCTTTTTTTTTCATAGCTCATTCAAAGCCTCCGAGTTTCTCCCACTTCATTTCACGCAATATTTCCCTATTATCCGTTCTCATCTAACGTCGATTTTTGTCCGTTATTAACCATTTGTATATTTTATCGTCCTTAGCTCTCGATATACACGACCTGCCTACTCCACTCGTTGTTAAATGCTTAAATTCGTTTTTTTTTTTAGTTCGGTATTTTCCGTTTTCTACGGTCCCCTATCATCTTGTCTTTCTTCTCGTTCATGTGACTTTTATGACTCTCCAAGAGTCGTCGTCGTTGCCGCCGCCGAAACAACACCACGCCGTCTGTTCTTGTTCTTGAGACCGCGTCTCTCTTGGCTTCCACTCCTAGATTTCTTAGGTCCTCTCCGAGCACGTCGTCGGCATGCCATTTCTATGTATCTTATTTTCTACACGAAACCACCAATTATCATCAACTTCTGAAAAATACATTAACTCAATCCAACTCGCCCACCCCTACAACAATAAACACGCATATATAACAATCTATAGTAGCGGCAATTTGTTAAAACATTGCGTTGTCGGTGTTACTATATTATAGCGATGTGTTAGTGATGTGCGGGTCCGCACACGCACTTAGACGATACTGTTATTGTGTATTTCGGAACTAAATACGAAAACCACTTAGGTTCAAAGCACTTACGAAAATTGTTTCAATATTATATGCCAAAAAAAAAAAAAAAAAAAAAAAAAATAAACAAAAAAATGTGCTAATGGACCAGTGGCCGCAGTGCCTTTTCGAAAATAATGACGGACAGGTTTAAATTTAGTTAAACTAATTATAACGGACGCTCGTATCGAATTGGATAATTGTTTAATCGCGTTTTAAGACGACTGTGTCGTCGTCGTATATACGAGGTGTGATCAAAAAAATACCCGGACTGTGTTAATAATATTTATATCAATTAAGATAACGAAACCCCGACAAGGTCATTCGATAAAGTAACTTTTAACGAACATTTGAGCGTCGGTTTGAAATCGAAAACAATATTTATTTTTATTTTATGACATTTTTACGAAAACATGTTTCGGTCATGTGCCGATTTTCGTAATGGAAGCAATACAAGAACAACGTGTGTGCGTACGATTTTGTTTTAAATTACGGAAAATAGGGTATTTCGACATCATACCCGTAAATCCAAGGTTCATCACCTGTTATAATATTTTTTTGAAAGTCTAGGTCAGTTTCTGCTCTTTCAAAAAAGTTCTTTCGGTTTTGTTTTTATTCATCGGTTAAGCGCGATGTACGTTTCGAAAAATGTTGAATAATTTCTGGCCAGAGGTTTCGTTTTACGTCTTAACAATTTTCTATTTTTCTACACGTTTTAATAATTGTAAGGGCGGCCGAGTTGACATTTATAGGCATCAAAGGTCGACGATTTTACGTCGTAGTGTTTTATTATGAACATTTAAAGGTCTGAACAAACGGCCGATTTCCATAATTTTACACAATTTTTAAACTATACAAACTTTTGATTGTTATATTCTATACTAAATTTTAGTTATTTTTTTTATTATTATTGTTACTATTCATTTATGTAAATACAAAATAATTTGTAAATATTTATTATAAATCTATAATTTTAAATTAAACACGTACAATTATTTCGTATGTTCAACGATTTATGATCGTTTTAATGAATTCTACAACCATTCGACGTCTCGTGTTTCTAAAAAAAAAAAAATGGTCCTGCCCCAATATAGGTGGCAAAGTTCAAAGTGTGTCCGGTTTTAAACTGAAAATTTTATCAATCTATTTATGTATTAAGTGTCCGCCGCGTATTATAGCAGAACATTAAATAATAATTTATTTGAATTTAAAAACGTCATATGATATTACACTCGAGCTGACAGCGGTTCCTTCGAGTTTCACAAACTAAAGCACGATCAAATAATAATTATTGTTCGCAAATGCGCAAACGTACCGGTGGTGAACTGTATGAATTGCTTCGTCTTTGACCACCAAACAATAATTATTAGAAAATATTTTTAATTTTGAATTTAATAATGTTTTACGAAAATATATAGTGGCGCGTTATCGGGTTGTCCGAGCATTTCTTGTCGGTTTTCGGCGAAATTATCTTTTTGTCGGATGTTTTAATATATATATATATATAAATAAACGCTATAAAAATATTAATTAATAATATTTTATAATAAAAATATATCGAGTAACTATCATCGTACTTGAATGATCAGTTTAACCGAGAAACAAAAAAAAAAACGTAATTTTAATAGATTATAATATAACGAGTTTTTTGTCCCTCCCGAAAAGTCTCCAGATTCGACAGTGTCTTTTTATAATTTCGTAATTTACTTCGAATTAAATATAATTGAAATTGTCGTTGCACACGCGTGTAACGGTTAATAATAAAACCGTTGACCTATATTGCATAATACATTATATCCGAACTGATTTGGCCGCATTTGACGGCCAAATTTAACTTTTAAGACCCGTTCGAAATGACGTAAACTATGACGCGAGACGGTTTTCCGACGACGGCGGCACGTGCAGGGCCGACGAGAGCTTTACTTGGGCCCCGGAACTAAAAGATTCCGGCACCTCCCCCCTCCTCTCTCATTTTACTTGTGTTTATTTTGCTAAGATATGTAACACGGGTGCCATGAGGTTAAGTTAGACGATATGTTAATACAAAAAAAAAAAAAAAAACCCATAACATTTGGTTTGATTGGTGTCGTCGAATACTGTCTGTCTGTTCAAAGAGTACCAGGATTTTATATTTAATAATTATAAAGACGAAGTAACGTCAGACGACTCGAACGACCGAATCCATTTGACTTAGTCTAATTATTAGATTAAGAATGGGGCTGCTTCATTGGAAGTATACGGAAAGCCCCCTTTGTGTAGCGATCACAGAACGATTAATTTTCGTAATACGCACGCACGACGAAACCACGTCGTCGTACACCTGTCCAGACCATGATTACGAATAAAAACGGCATTACCGTTGGGTTAGGTTAGGCTTTTAATAATTCAAAATATACCACTTATTAAGGCCTGCTCTTATCTTATCACAGGCTAATGACCTCATTAAACTCGTCAGTCGGCTCTGCCGCACCCTGTATATTACATTTGTATGTATTAATACTCTTACTGATTTATAAAGATTCTTTGATCACATAAAACCACATAAAATCAAACTAAAAACTAAAGAAAAACTAAAAAAAAATGATTTTCACAATGCACCGAATAGATTCAAAACGCTACAATACAATGGCAAAACTTCATTTGTTGATTGAACAGGAATACAAATACCTATAAATAAAAAAAAAACGTTCAGTATCTACAATTACAAACACGATAATATATTTTACCAATACGCTACGCTAAGAGTTAAAAACAATAATAATAGAAACAAAAAAAAAAACATTTTCAATTATTATTTAAAAATCGATTTATTTTTTTCATTTTTAAAACGCAAGTGTTGATGGACGGGTGTTTGTAGTTGGGACATGTGAACAATTTTAATACGCATGGAACCCGCGGCAACGTGGCCGACCTCTGCGCAAATATTCGTGAAAAGAGACGAACGCGCGAAGAATTTGATTGCGTAGAGAATAGTGAGAATTTCACACGGCGCCGCGTATCTATAAGACAACAATTAAATTATTATATAATACCATTGATTATAAATTTACTACAATGATAGTATTTTCTATTTTTTTTTTTTTTTTAAATTTTTTTTTCTATAATCAATATATATACGTTACATCGATCATACGCGCGCGCCCAAAGATAAAACCGAGACGCCATATTCCATTATTATTGTTGTCGCTGCTCGGTTGACGCGATTTAATTTTTTTTTAGATTCTGAGCGAAGCAAAGAATGTACGTATTAGTTTTACTATGATGTATGTGGTTTTTTTTTTTTTTTTTAAATTTTTTTTCCCGTAAATTTCTCTAACAGTCATCCTGCTCCGACTTTCATGTGTAGCACCTTTTTCGATAGCATTTTGAATTAAGTATGTTGATGCATTGGGAAAATCGATTTTTTTTTCTTATTTTTTTTTTTCGTTGTAGTTTTCTTAATAAACGGGAGAAAAAACCGAAATAAAACGCAGGGAAACGGGGAAATCTACATCTATGTAAAGGTTTCGTTCTTTTCGATTTTTTTTTTGTTTATTACAACTCAGTTAAGAATAACCGTAGAGACTTTTTACAAAATAATTTTATTAGCTCTCACCAAGGGTAGGGAAATTTTGACGAAAGCCTTAAAATGATAGCATTTCTAGCATGATTCGCTCAGAATCGTTTTCCGTTAGCAATGATTTAGAGTTGCGTACAGATATAAACTAAATTCGCCTCTATATCTTATTTTTCCAAAGTTGCCGCCTACAAAAGTCACACATCCATGTGGCGAAGTAAACGTTCCTTATGAATCCGTTACT
The DNA here is from genome assembly GCA_956483605.1 of Tuberolachnus salignus. NCBI lineage: Eukaryota > Metazoa > Arthropoda > Insecta > Hemiptera > Aphididae > Tuberolachnus > Tuberolachnus salignus. Next base: position 20,994,271 of record OY101430.1, on the reverse strand, counting down.
TAAACATTCCAGTTGCACGTCAAAAGGTATTCGTTACATTTTTTTTTAGATTAAAAAGTTAAATTGTTTTCACATGACTAGTTCGACGTCAACTTACTATACTCGACCAGTTGAAGTTTTCATTGTACAAACTTCACTGTGTACAGTTCTTTCTAAAACGTAATAGAAATTCGATTGTATTTTACAAAAATGTTCGAAATTGTATTGAAACCGTTTACGCATTTTACCGACGATACGGGGAATCGTAATTGAAAAGGAAAAGGAAAAGAGAATATAACGGCTTAAAATAGTAATTTTAATATTGGACGATTGCTTTTCAACGGCGGATACACACGAATAACTTATGAACTACGGTACGACTTGTCCGTTCGATAACTCTTGAATTTTCGACGTATGCGTTCGTGTCCGGCCCGCCTAGGTCCAGTTAATTGTATCCATTAACAAAGTCCTGCCGTTGTTGTTGCGGTGTTACGTTTGATAATAATTCCTACGGATTTACAACGGAAACGTGCCGGGGAGCGTGCGAGCCGGTGCCGCGGCGGTCATTGGCCACGGCCGACGGGGCCCCGCGGGAAAGGGCACACGCCGCACACGTACGCCCGGTCATAATACACGTCCTGACGTACCTACGCGACGCGTTATCGGGTTTACGTGCGGCCCGGGCAGATTTTCCGCGGAACGAAAATATTAAAAAAAAAAAAAAATAAAAAATAAAGAATAAAAAAAAATAAATATCGCGTTATCGGGTTTTTTTTTTCATTCGGTTACCTCTGCGCGCCCAACAATATAATAATATTGTGTTAATAATATCGTACACGCCAAACGAGAATACCGCCACGCGCGTTTTGTCCGTCGGCGGCGTGTCGCGCATTATATTTACAATATAATAGCGCTAATAATAATATATTATTATTACGCACAAGAGGACTTCGCGAGAGGTTATTTATTTATTTTTCTTTATTTTCCGATATTTCATTATAGACGTAATATAATACGAATATTTTCGAACACGGCGGCCGCGTGATAAAAAAACACAAATAAATACCGAACGCTTTATGAAAAAAAAAAAAAAAAAAACTCTCATGGCCGAGCCCCCGTTATTGTAAGCGAAACACGCATAAGGAATTCAATTTTTAATCTGTACGCTTAACGATAAGTCGTCGCCGACGAACAACGGTTCTGACCGCAGTTCGGTTGAATCGTTTTTTTTTTTTTTAAATGCCCGTGCCCGTGATTTTTTACGATTTCCGTCGAAATCTGAAATGTGTCCGCCCATAAGACGAAGAAAAAAAAAAGAAAAAAAAACAACGCGTTTTCGACATTTTTATACGGTCAAACGAACGACTTATGACTTGAATCTACGGTGGAATTTTCTAACGATTTCCAGGACTAAAACATATGTAATCCGCACAAAGCCAAATAAAAGCTAAAAATATTCGACAATTTATTTAACTCTAGAATATTTTGAATATTTCACGGCGTATAGAAAAATATGTAATATGAGTCTCGACAATTTTTAACCGGGAGTTACAACGCAAAAAAACATAACAGAAAACCGTTATTGCGTATATATTCCCGTTTTTCCCCTATTATTAAGGAAATTACAAGGGTAATCAAAAACAAAAAAAAAATGACCTAACACGTCCAAAATTGTATCGCTACGTTCAGAACTAAAAAAAATGTAAATATACAATTAACGATAGTCGCGTCGTTAAACAATTCGAAATTCTCTCGAATTTTATCAAAACTTAAAAAGAAACGTTATATTTTTTTTTAATTTTTAACACATACAATCTACAAATACAGTTTTACAATAAGCATGTTTGGGGACATAAAAAAAGGGCGAGATTGACATGAAAAAGTAATAACCCAGCGGCAACACTCACTGGCTAGAGACGGTTCCGATTTCGCTTTAACCTTCTTAGGCGGATGAAACATGATATGATCAATAATTTACAACAGACATTGTTATTTTATTATTGAATGTAAAAAAAAAAAAAAAAAAAAAAATTCGAATACGTACCGAATGGCACAAAACATGATATAAGCCCTCCCCTACATCCCCGCCACTCAAAAATAAAACTACCCGGCACAATTCCTACGATTTGGGATATTCTCAGCCGGTGTCCGGTACGAGTCACCCCGGAGGAGTTCCGTCGTGATGATCGTTTATAATATTTTCTCTTTGTCGGTCTGCGGGAGAGCCACAGACAGACAGTATAGTCACAATCGCGAATCGAGACGAGTTGTATTGTATTTCCCGAGTACGTCTGACATGCCCACATCCGTTATAAAATATACGAACCGAGCCCGGAAGTACGGATGTGCGATCTAAAAAGCTTTCGATTCATCACGTCATCGTCGTCGCACACGCCATTTATCACGAGAGACACATTTATTATAAATATATATATATAATATTTATTTTTTTATCGTTCATCGCAAACAATCGCTGTAAAATCAACTCGAATCGGTTATATAGGATCAACCGCGAGACCGAAATTTCTCGAAGCCCACCCGCAGGTTCACCCATAGGTTAATTTCCGCGGGATTGAAGAAACGATATCGTAATAAACGAACACACCGCAATATATACAATTATTTAGGTTTTTTTTTATATATATATATATACAGATCAAGTGGTCGTAACATTTTTTTTAAAAAATGTTAAAAGGATCCATAGTAAATACGTTTTTTTAAAAAATATACAGTATAAGTATATAAGTACCTCCTTTTTCTTAAACTCCACCAGAGAGTTTGCCATCGTAGAAATGCGGAATTTCTTTGTCGCTTTATATTACGACTAGAGAAAAAAATAAATGTTGGCTCCTCAATTCCGTTAAAAAGTATACTGCTTACTCATAGACGAGAATAGGACCGGATTAGGGGGGCGATTAGCCTCTAAAGTATTTTATTAGCGCCTCTGATAATTGTCCGTGTTTCGTGTAATTCGTATTTCGGATATTTAAAGAATGAAATTTGTTATTTTTTTTAAAAATTTATTTCTGATAATTAATTTTGTCAAAAGAAATCGTTTAAAATGTACAACAGGTATGAACCCATTGTTCAGAATTGTATACTATCAACAGATAATTTGAAATCTGAAATGTCTACGAAAAATCACACATATGGATAAGATACAAAAAAAAAAAAAAAATGTGTATCTAAAGTTATATAATATCGAAATTTCTATAGACTATTACAAGACGTGGTGATAAACTTATTAGGGAGCAAAAAATATAAAAAAATACTTATATATATATATATATGCAATTATAAAAAGATATATTTCAGTTAAGAAAAATTGGTTTATGAGCAAAGAAAAAAAAACCCCCAACCTAACTTTGACACGTCGTATAATATGATCCATCGAACGAAAATAATATTTTTAGTAACCACGTGTGCAGCACACGTATAATATTATCGCGATAATATTTCCGAACGAGTTCAATGATAAAATTTAACAATGTGGTCTAGAAAAAAATAAAATAAAATCGTGCGAATTTCACAAATATTATTATTTGTGTTAAGAACGGAACCGTGAATCTAAATATGAGAATATTTTTGTTGATACCTGGCCATTAACAAGTTGATAAGTTAAGTTAATTTTAACTTTTAACCTTAGATTATTTAACTTTATATATATATATATATATATGTTTTTATTTTTTTTTTGTACATATTCTTATTAAATAACGAGTTCATTGTGAATTATACAATCACGTTAAGTTTATTTTCAATTTTTTTTTTTTATTACTTTTAATATAATATTCGAACGTATTTTTATTTTATAATTTATGGTATAGTAAAATAGTTTTATTTTTTTATCGTATTATCGTATTGAACGCGTGCATTGAAAGTTTTATTAAGAGTTAAAATCTTTCTGATAACATTAATAAATATTTTGATATATGGGCTAAAAAGGCGTTTTAGTCAAAAAACTTTATGTTCAATTACTGCGACAGGACATTTACTCCGGTTAAAGCTCGACAGTAATAATATTTTGATTTTGCCGGAAAAATATAATTTGGATAGTTAATTTGAGTGTGAAATTAAGCTCATAGACATTATGTCTGACAAGACTTCTCTAGCATTTACAGTATGGCTAATGTAGTTATTGAAAAATGATCGAAAAAAAAGAAGCATTTTCAAACTTCAACATAATTTGTAATAATTCCCGCGATAAAATACCTGTGGAGCGGGCTTTTTCCAAATTGCCTATTGTGAAATCTAAACTAGGAAGAACAATGTTACACGAACACCTCGATTCAATTGTATTAAGGTAAAAAAAAAAATGGAATCAGAAATCAATATTGAAGAAGTAATTGATAAATTCGAAACGTTAAAAAAAAGTGTACACTTTGCAGACCACGAAATACGTCAGGATTTTATGCTGTTTATTCGTTATTAAATAATAACTTAAGTCTTCTCGGTTGTTCTCGGTTGCAAATCTTGTAATTAACCTTTCAATGCATTTTTCTTGTCTTCTGTTCTACTCTTTTATGACTGACGTTCAACATACCTAGACCATTTAATCGGTCTTCATGTGTCGTAGACCGAAACCAAGTTTTAAATTTTCGTAAGGTACTTAATGACCATTCCGTGGTATAACTTGTAGCTGGTAAAGATAGAAAAATGTCTAATGCAATTGTAATGCTAAGGAAAACTATTTCGCTATGTTCTAGTGCAGTGGTTTCCAACCTTTTTAGTTGTGCGGACCAACAATTTTGTAAAAAAATCTTCGAGGCCCACCTATATACGTAAGCAGATATATATATATATATATCTATAAATACGGCAGTTATTAGAAATAAAATAATTAAAAAATAAATTGTTTATTAAGAAAAACACTTTATTCAATTTAATCACAAGTTAAAGTTTAAACAAATCGCATTTAATTGTTTAACTGTTAAACCAGTTGTTTAAAAATTGTTGAAACAATGGTTTCAAGTACACCATGCAGGACTGGAAATAAATCGAAGGAATCTTGTTCTACTTTTAGAGCCCATCGTTGAAGCTTGATTACCATTGCATCAACTTTGTCTTGCACAAAAAAACTTACGTGAACGTCTTTGCCTTGCAAAGTTATGTCAAGAACGTCGAGGGCACCAAAAATATCTGCCAAATATGCCAACCATTTCAACCAGTTTTCATCGGTCACCAATTCTAAGTAGAGACTTGCAAGTTTTCCATCGTAATCCCCTACCATAAGGAAAACCCTAAGTTCGTCGCGGAATTCAAACAATCTTGACAACACTTTACCTCTCGACAGCCAATATATATATATATATATCATATTTAATATTATATGGTTCACGGCCCAGTACCACGCTGTCCTAGTGAATCTAAAATGTCCATACTCAGGCAATATTTGTCGTTTCGTCCATAAACTGTACCCCAACGCTCACTTTCGGCTAACAAATTTTCATTATTTTTTTTTTTTTTTAAAAATTATAAATATTTGTTACGTGCATTTGGTGTAATCTTGTTTTCTCTTTTTAAATTTGTTTAATTAATGCCGGATGAAAATGTTGTATTGAAAAAGCAATACTATTGTCTTTTTCAAATTTGTCTTCGATAGACTGAATTATTGATTGGAGATAATAACCTTTGGGAGTTTCATATGGATAATTGTTTGTGTGCGTGATTTTATGCCTGTATTCCTGTAAAATACGATTACATACTCGGTTCTCGCCGGTAAACTCGATGTGCAGTTCACAAATGTTCATGGTTGCTATATTATTGGAACCTTGTATAAATCATTATGAAGGTCTGCATTACGAATGTATTGTTTGTTTTTTTTTTTTTTTTGTTTTCATCGTCAATTCGTAAGTGTATAAATCCATACTAAAGTCATAATATCAATGAAATGTTTATTTGAACCGGCGTTTCTCAATGATTTTTATTCGCGGAATTTTTTTTTGATACTTTGTATCAACAGTTTTAATGCGACATTTTTAATGAGAATTATATTCGCCGCGAAAATGGCAATAATTTTAAAAAATGTATTTAATTCGAAAAAATACGACTTTGGAATTGACCAGCAAAAGTTCTTAAAATAACAGACGAACGGGACGTTTTAAATTGAAATTTGAATGTGATAAAAATGTTCGCAGAAAGACAAATCGCGTACCGGCGTTGCGCGTAGTGTAATAATTTGACGAATTGACCGGGGGTGGGGGGGGAGGGTGGCGGTGAAAACAAAAACCAATACGTTCGTAACGCAGACGACGCGGCCGCGGCGCAGAACGATACGATTTACATGGTTCCGAAAATAAAACGATCAAAACGGAAATTCGTGAACTAAACAACCGAGGGGTCCGGCGGACGACGCGGCGTAATCGTATTTTACACGCGGTTACCGGGAAAACAATCGGACCGTACACGGCAGAAACGATATTTATTGTCCGCGGCAATTGTGCCGAAAGTGAGCGCCCCGGCGGTCTCGTCGTTTAATAGCGGGGCCACACCTCGGTGCCGGCAACACACGGCAGGGCGGCGGCGGCGGCGGCGCTAATAAGAAAACGTAGTAACGGCGCGACATAAGGGGAACCACGGGCCTGGCCCGCGTAACGCGCCCGTGTATATATTACAATTATAATGAATATATTACTATAACGATATTTATGCGCTCTCGCGTTGCCCGCGGCCGCCGCCCGGGCCCCGTTTATATTTATAAATCGCGCGTCTCGCGTTCGTGTAAACACCCGCGGGCCGGTGGAAAACCGCCGGGCGCGCGTGTCGGACGGTCCGCGCACATGTGCCGCGACCGTCGCTTTCTCGCTCGCTCGCGCGCTTCCACCGCTCGCTCTCGCGCGGCCCGCCCGTCTCCTCGTCCCCGACGCGCGTTAGCGGGCGCGCGAAACGCTATGCGATTAACACGGCCGCGGCGCGTAAAAAAACGCTCGGACGAACGCGCGCGCGTCATCCGCCGTTTCGCGGACGTCGTCGGCGTCGTCGTCGTCGTCGTCTTCGGCGTCGTCGTCGTCGTCGTCGCTTTCGGTCTGCTGTTGCTCGTCGGCCGGCAGCTCGTAAACGGTTGTTTTTTTTTTTTTTTTTTTTTTTTTTGGCAATGTTTACGCGCGGTCGTATATACACGAATTAATGATAATAATATATTATATTATACACGCGCGTACAGTGTATACACGGCGGCGTATAACGTACACACGTTTTTATTATTATTATTATTATTATAACGTGGCTGCGCTTTCGCTTTCTGTTCTCGCGCGAGTCCAACGACGACAAAATGTTCACAGAAAATACTAATAATCGTCCGACAGAATTCCCGGAGAATGTACCGCGGATTATCCGTTCGGGATTCCGCCGCGCGAAGACATTTTTACGATTTACCCGTAACGTTACGTCTGCGCGCCCCCCCCCCTCGCCCGCCCGCCCGTTAATATATTTTAAAGATATTGGTATTGGCGGATGGCGCCCCCGAAAATTACGTATCGTTTTATCGCGCGGCGCCCATAAAAACGACGCGCTTCCCGGGTTCGTTTGCCAGCCCCCCCACCCCCTCCCCCGCACTCGGCGGACGACAAATCCGGGACGCGCCGCCGTCGCACGGTATTACAATATCGTTAAATTTGATCGCAGACCGTCGCGACGATACATGACGCAATAATTACGCGTTATAATTATAATAATAATACAGTCGCTGGACGGCTGTGGCCGCCAGACATTCGTTCCGTAAACCTACTCATCATAAACGCGCATCACGGGCGTGTTATATAAATGTCGCGCGACCGTCACCGTCTCGCATAATATTAATAATAATAATAATAATTATAACTCGGCGCGGACGACGGCGACCCTCCGCCGCCGCCGCAATTATTAAAACAACATCGTAACATTTCGCAATAACCTAACCCAACATAGTAACCGAAAGTCTTTCGGGTTTTTCTCGCACCGAAATTTCCAGCCGCGCTTCCGAACCCCGTCCGTCGGTCCGCACCGGTCAATTTCGGGTTTTCGATAGGCCCGCCACATTACACACGGGGCCGTTGGCGGACGTCGGGGGAGGTTTAGCCACCCTCCCGGGAAGGTTTTTGGAACTCTCCACTACACTTATAACGTACAATTGTTGAACAACTTTTTTTTTTTACAAATTGTTCAATCATTATTGCATAATGTCAAGTCCTTCTCCCGCACGGATGTGATCAAATATCCGCCCATGATACAAGCCGAAATAATCGGGTCGATGTACTTACACGTGTACTTACAAGTAGCGGCAGTGGCTTATATTTTTGCCGTGACTTACGTTTTAGTTACCGAAACTCAATAAATCAATTATTATATATAGTGTTCTTTGTTAATGAAAATTTTTTATTTTTTTACGTAAATTGTTCACTTTTACTAAAACATATTATCGAAACATTGAAACTGAACGTAGTCAGCAAATATTTTGCTCTGCGTTCGCGTACACCCCGCAATACCGCAAATGACGACGTCCCAGAGCCCGGTCTCGTCTATTTTCTCATCACCATTTAGGATTTTTCTGCCCCGGGTACACATTTTCTTCACGCTCCTCCCTCCGTTTCCGGATATTGTATATCGAACAGTTGGGTCCGAGTTTTACATTGTAAATCACACCACCGAGCACTAGTGAAATATATGCGGTTTTATGTTTCTAACTGTACAAGCTAGAAAGTCGTACAAGGAGTGCCCAAATACAATTATCGGTATGTTATTTATAATATTTGTAATTCACATGTAATTAATATATTTATTTACGAGTAAAATGAATAAATACCCTGGGTAACAACGCAAATGTACTCAAGACAATTATTATATGGTGTACACACGTTTATTAGTGTCATGATAACAAATCGATTTTGATAAAATAAAGTCGATTCGATAAATTCATCTTAAAAAATATGATAAGGGAGATTGTATTTTTTTTTTTTTTTAAAGATGTGCCATACCATCGAAATGCCGTGGCAAAGTTTATTGTCTCCAAAAAAGTGCTGCCAGGGGCGATTTTCCCCCTTGCCTCTCCCCACCAAATACGTCACTTTTTATCACAACACTTTTACGTACACAAATACGTGGCTAATACCTTTAATAATATCGTTCTTATGTTACGTAATAAAAAATTTCGCTAATAGGTTTTTTCGTCGGTAAATTTAAGATTTCGATTTCGAGTTCCACTGCCGGGCGTGGAGTTATCTTTGGTGGTTGGGAGGAGGGCGTCTCTGAGAGTGAACACTCTCCGGGGCGGTCCCTGAACGTGGCCCTGATCAGGTTCGACATCGTCGGTCGTTTATTCAACAAAAAAAATCCGTCACAAATTTCGGCCTCATTATGGCATTTCCGAAAGGGCCGGTAAAAATAGTGGAAATATGACGAATCAATAGTTGCGGTCGGCCGAAGATTCGGAGATATCAACGGAGTGGTGAAGCAAACTAAATCCCCGAAACGACTGAATACCTTCAGACCACTCGCGGTCAGGCGGTTAGGACGGGCCGTGCAACATAATATACGTGTACGAGAATATAGTGGTAACCACTAGATAATTTTAATGTATTCAAATTTTGATGCGAGCAAGAAAAGTACGAGTGGGTAAAATAAACGAGCGTTAAAACCGATTTGATTAAAATAAACACGATTTAAATTGGAAAAAAATCCACTTTGCCCGCTCGTTTTGATCAATATACTCGCGCAGTGGCGTGTAAAAAAAAACTAAGGGGATTGGGGGGCAAAACAATTTATCCACCAAATACAACACCACGAGGGATGGTGCAGAATATATTTATATTCTATGTATATAAAAAATAATCAATGACTTAATTAAACAAAACTTAAAAAAAAAAAAATTAGTTTTTTTATTTTTGTAACTCAGACAATGCGCTAACGTGACGTGTTGTCAACATATTATAAAACAGGAGAAACGTGAAATACATAAAAATTTGAATGGAATAATTTGAGGAAAAAAATATTTCTGTCTTATATGAATAGTAAATGGTAATTTATGTATTGCGATCTTTCTTTATTTTAGAAAATTCCAAATTTTGTACCGGGGCCGTACCTGAAGGGGTACCCCCCATTGAATCCCCAAAATAACGCCACTGTACAGGCTACATATAATTTTTACCTTATGCGAGCATTTTAAATTCACAAGTCTGGAGGTTTCTGCATCCAAGTACAATAATATTATAGACATATGATTTACATACGTTTAATCGTATTGTCGTTTATGCTTATGAATCGATTAAACCCAGACCTATAGCACTGTAGAACTATAGTCGGCCAATCAAACATAAAACAGTTACGGTTATTTTTTTACTTTGCTTTGAATTTCTCGTTTGGAAATTATAAAAAAATTATATTTGAATGTATAATTCTATTTTGTAAAACGCAAATTATTATACGTATTTAGTTAAAAACTTATTTAAATTTTTCAAGTCATCGTTAATCATTATTATTTTTAAGTATACAAAGTATAATTTAAAACATTTAGTTTATATTGTCCTAAACAAATAATAAAAAAAACAATAAAAAACCGAAAAATTATATCTTTATAATATAATAATTTATTTTTATCGTTATTTTATTCAAATACGCGCGATGTGATAATGAGTGCGAGAACCGCACTAAGGTTTAACTATTGTAAAATATTATTAAGTCAATGCGTTTTTTAAACGTTATATTATTATTTGGAAAAAAATTATATATTAATATAATTTATGACCACGTAGGATTGGCTTTGGGTTTATTACTATTATTTTTATTCTTCTTCTCTAATCCATTGTTGCCCCTATAGATTATCACACCTACTACAACAGCTGCGGTATACAATAGAATATGGTTTTTATAATAAAATATAATTTATTTTACACGGTTTTTTTTTTTTTTTTACTCCTTTACGCCGGCCCCAGCATGTTATTTCTTTTCTACATTTAAAATACTCGTTTATTAACATATAATTTCTTACATAATATGTACAAAATGCCGGTTTTTAAAAATAAAAAAAAAACCCCAGTGATACTAGAGATGTATTTCCAATGAGACAGTTTTTAAACTTAATTATCATAATTATTATTTTATTTTAGTGTGTGCTTAAATCGTTATTTGTTCTTCAATATCACACACAAACCCACATAAATTGTTTTCATTTAGTATCCATATTAGTACGTTATATGTCTGATACTTTTTTTTTTTTTTTTTTTTCATAAATAAATCCCAAGTCCTATTATAACCAACAAACGAATTTCGGTATATAATGTATTAATAAATAAAACTATAAATTACGTAACGACAAAATTGTCATTGGAAATTAATTCAAATTTATATTTAAAAATTATGAATTTTTTTTTTTTATTTCAATTATAAAGTTACCTCACTGTATATATAATATTGTACTATTATTATCGAGTCGTTGTAAATTTATATATATATTTTTTCTTAATGGCCTTTAAAATTAAAGTTCATTTAAAACCTATAGAAAGTTAGAAACGTTTACAACACGATAAAAATATAAAAAAAAAAATTTAGAATGTCAATTGTACGCACACAGTCATCTTTGTATATAAACCATAATAATTTTGGAGACTATTTAAATGCTTTTTACGAGCTCGCGCGAATTTGATGAAACACGCTTTCACACAAATAATAATATTCTATGTAGTGGGTTTTAATTGGTCCGACAATCAACTCGCTTTTTTTTTAACATATAAAACGTGAAAAATGAATATTAATTTATATTGTTTATCGTCTCGAGAACAATATACTTTTAAAAAAATAATAAAACCCCGATTAATTATATTTGAACAAATACATGTGTTTATCTATTTCACAATAAATTATTCGACATTGACGGTTTTTACTATCAACTATAATTTATCAACATTAGAACAGTAATAGTATTCCATATCTACAAAAATATATTAATTTTGTTGTTGTTTTTTTTTTATAAGTTACGATAGGCGATTTTCTAATCTGACTCGTTGGACGTTGCTAGATAATTATTTAACCATGCATTTGTTAGGGAAACTAAACGAAACTATTGGAATTTTACCGATTTCGGTGACCAAGTACCTAAATGTTAGACGTTTTAAGTTTATTAAACATAAATTGGAAAATATTGGCCAAAATCAAAAGGTTATATAAGAAAATGTAGCGCTAGAAATTGGCATCGCATCACAAATGTATGGGGAACATTTTATATCGGGAGTTTTCAACATACGAATTATATGAAATAAAAAACTCGTGTTTATCATTTTGTACGAACGAATTCTGTCCAACAACATTTGTTTCGTGAATTATACGCCTCATACTCCAACATTACACGTTTGGTAGTAAGTACGCAATACATACATATTATTATAGGAACATAGGGGGAAATTGCATTTTTACTAGCGATTTTTTCCAACATCGAATTTTCTGTTGTACACACGCGAAAGATTTCGGTTTTTACCGACATTCCCCGTCAAATGTCCAACAGACCTGCGCGATTGAAGTCGAACGAGTCTCATAAAATTAACACCAAACCACGGTGTTGGTCATATTATTAACTTGACAACAATAATGTATGGGAGGCCTTCAACAATATATCAAACAAATAACTCCGATAGAATCTTAAACGGCGAAATTTTGCCGGTTCACGATCCTGCCGTTCTCATAAATGTTGCTCAAAATTTTGCCATGCACCGAAATTTATAAGTTCGCAATAAATTGTTTTATTTAAATTTCCAACAAATTCAAACATCTTTCCAACAAGTCGGTGTAGAGACATTATGTAACTAACGTTATCGCGGATCGACCGTTTAAAAAAAAAAAAAAAAAAATTAGTAATGAATATATACAACGTACCCAATATTGCTTATTTTTTGTCAGATGATTTCTAAACTAGTTTCGCAACTAATAGGTACGTACGTATATAAAGAGAAAACCAGTAAAATTGATTTGTTACTTATTGTGTCATAAATTTAAGTCAATAATAATATTTTAAAAACCGATTGAAAAACCAGTCGACTATTATAATATGAGTATTTTTTATTATTATTATTATTATTATTTTTAAATAACCCGTGGCTATTCAAATAAAATAATAATATGCGAGCGAGCGGAATATATAAAATACGAAAATCACAAGTGAAATTCGTATAATTACTAATTATAATGCATATAATATGCTATTATACAATAGTAACAGTAACTTTTATAAAAGAAAAAAAAAAAAAAAAAATGTAATTATATTAATCTGCAGTAAATTTTTCTTTTTATTACTATTTCGTTTATACGACAAAACTTAACAAATAACGCGTTTAAATTTTAAACAATATTGCATTTACAATCTATACACTCAATCTATTTGGATGTGTTAATAATATTATAGAACAATTAAGTATTACGTAATATAACTTAACCGAGTTTTTTTTTACTTCAAAGCAACATACGGAGTTTTTAATAATTGTATCGCTAAAACTTAACCGAACGAAACATTTATATAATTACATATTTCAGCTGTGGTTGCGACCGTTACGCCACCGCAGAAAATAGTTTTCGATTTTAATTTTCGAATTTTCGTCTATTCCTGTACGCGGTAATATATTTAAAATAATCTGTTTTTGACCGATAATCGTGGTTTTTTTTATATATATATATATTTTTTTTTTACAACAATTATTATTGTTATTGAACGTGGTGTTCGTCTACAATTCTTATGCAAATGTTTATAATATATTATACGTTGTGCGTGAGTATTATCGTATTTGATAATGTATACCTACTACGGTTTTGAATATTATAAATACGTTTACGTATCGAGCACAGCTATATATGGTTTTTGTTTCTTGAAAGCCATTTTAAAATGTTTACCTAGCGAAAAAAATATTCTTAAAAAGTTTCGTCCAGTTGTCGTGTTGTGTATTCAGGTACAGTCATAATACAATGGAATTTATTGTAATTTTTTGTTTGTTTTATCTTTGTGATATTTTTTGTTTTGTTTTTTTCAACACTGAATTTTAGTGATTTTTAAAACTTCGCCCACGCACTCGCTAAAATTGAAATCGGTATTTTAAATACCGAATCGTTTATCCAACGCGTATTTAAATGAATCTGCGCAATAATTGTCTCGCTTTTGTCGTTGTGCATTTAATCGAGGAACTAGGAAGCGAATAATATTCTAATTTTTCAATGTCAATTAAAAATTGTCGTCATATTCGCGGTCACGAATTGATAATCGAAATCGAATACGAATACACGTGTTGATTCCGTTCCAACGACGACCCTATATTATTATCGCGCCGGTTATTACCTTCGGAGTTATATTCGAAGGAAAAATTGTACAGTCGAGTGACGTTTATAGTGCAGCGGTTCTCAATGTGCGAGGCGCGCCTCCCCGGGACGCGCGAGCACTTTAAAACGGGAGATTGAAAACTGTGGACGCGTCCATTCATTAATCCATTAGACATTAAGAATTTCGGTACAGCATACGAGAAAAATCTCGAAATATCTCGAAATTAGAAACAAAACTGTAAACGGCGTACCGTTTGTCACGTTGCGTATTTCCGTGAAGCCCGAATTCGGCCGGACGTATTATAGGAGAACAGAGACGATGGCTTTTATTGGTGGCGCCATAGGTATATTTCATACGTGTTACTCTAAAACGAAAGTTTGTACACTTTAAACGCCAGTGTGAAAATTCGATTTTAAATAATCGATTATTGTAACTATACGCGGCAAGAAAATTTACGAAATAAAAAAAATATATACACGATCAAATTTTGTCGAAGGGACAAATTTCCGGAATATTACCCGTAACCGAAAATATTACGTTACAGTTACGATATTCTAATACACTGAAACGATTATTGTTTTTAAACTATTATTGTGTTTTGTGTTGTTCGCTGGAGGAAACCGTTTTCATTTTTAGGGAGGCGTGCATAAAAAAAAAAAAAATAATAAAAGTTTGGGAACCGCTGGTGTGCGGCGCTCGTACATTTAAGTTCGCGATGCTTCAACAATATCTATCGCGCGATAATATTGTAATTTTTTTATTATTTCGGTCGCGGACGATTTTTGAAATAATTATTTTATTCCGATTTCGAGTTAAAAATTTTCGGACGTGGCCAAACAAGGTAATAAATTATTACGCGTATAAATTGTGTTCGGTACCCATAATAAAAAAAAAAAAAAAAAAAAAAAAATAAATATACTGTACAGCGTACACACACGCGTGCCCTCGCGGTGTGTCGATGATGACGACTATGATCGCATAATATTACAAAATCATATCCTGTGTCGATTCGATAGATTTGGGCAATTGCGTGCCGCGGGGAACCTTGGGCAATTTAATTGCCTATATAATATTTCAAGACAGACGTATAGGCTGGTATTTTTTTTTTTTTTTTTTCTTTTTAAATTTTTAATTTCATTTCGTTTCCAGAGATAAAATTAGGTTTTCACATAAAACGAAACGAAAAATAAAAAACAACTATAATATAACGGCCGCCGCCGCACTTTGTGTTTATACATCGAGCCGAAATGTATAACCGGACCCGGGCGGTTTTATTATTATTTTTATTTCGCTTTTTATTCGCCCGTTTAACAAAAATATAATATAATCTCATTATAATATTTAATATTTATTAATATATCGTTTATGGTTTTTATGCGCGTACCCCGGCGGAGTGTTTACTCGCCGGCTCAGAGTCGAATAATATTGTCCGTTTGTCGCGTACGCGGTTTTCGAAAATCTCGTCGAAACGAAACGCGCACAATATGAAATTCGATACGTGTCGTTCTATGAACGGTTTTTTTATGAATATATCATGGTGGAAAAAAAAAAAAAAATTATTTCGGTGATAATTGACAAGTATTTTCTACAATATTTTAATCGGTTTTTTTTGCTTCTTCAAAATGCAGTGATTTATTAAACCGTCTTTGAATTACAATACAATTGTGAATGGACAACTCGAAGACTTGCGATATATTTTAAAATACAAATTCAATATTCCAGCTATTGAATATTTTATTTATTTTTGTTTATTTTTTGTCGTCAATTAATTACTGTTTAGTGAATTATAAGTATCGTGTCCTATAGCTGGTGAAAATATATAATTCTACACTATACGATTAAAAAGATAGTTTATAAATACTATATAATGACCGATTAAAACATATCTGCAAAGATATCTCCGTTACAGAATTGTCTCTGTTTTTATTTTTTGGTGCAATTTGTAGTAATCCATATTTGAGATATTTCTAATATTATTACTTAACCGTTGGATCGAGATCTGCAGCATAAAAGTGTACGGCGAGAGGGCTTGCTTGCAATCATAAATATTAATCTAATACTTACATTGGTTTTGTTATAACGTAAACCTATACAAACAATTGTTATTATCCATTAAGTTAAGAAATGTCTTATAAATCATAAACAGTTTAAAATACATATTTCATAAACTGTAATTTTATTTAATAAAAAATTGACCAAGACTGCGGCCGATTTGGTCGGATTTGGTATTGATCCCACAACGCGGTCAACACCAATTAAAATAAATTACATTTTTTTTTTTTTTTTTTTTTTTTTATAAATTCTGCTTTTGAAGTACTCTTATTAAAACTAAAATAAAAATATTCACATATTAAAAATTATTATCTGCATCACTTGTATGGCACATAAAAAGATCCACGAGTCTGTGAAAACTTGAAATTGTACAAATTTATCGTGGATATCACTACAAAAATCGTAATTTTCAAGCTTGTGTACCCCCCATCAAAATTTGAACGATTAAATTAAACCCATGAAATTTCAACAATAAAACTTTTTACGAGCCATACAAACACGAGTTTTTTGTTTATTTGAAACGATTTTTTTGTGCTAATTATTTGTATTGTTGTGGAAAAATGCGTATTTAGTCTGTACAAATATAATTAAAACTAATAAAAACAGCCATTTTTTTTTTTTTTTTTTTTTTGATAAATTCGACGCGCTCGTCCTCTAGAAATCATTTAAAAAATCTGAAAATTTCAGGGAAACCTTGTTTTGCACGCAGCCGAACAATATATCACGAGAACGGTAAATAATAATAATAAAAAAAAAATTTAAAACTCCTTCGGGGTGTACAATAGTATTGCGTGTCGGTGGCGTATTATCAAATATGAAATACAAATATATTTCCCGTATAAAAATCGTATTATGTTGCGGTTTTTTGTTGTACGGTAGATACTATTGAATAATAATAGTTATAATAATAATATCATTACACCGCAGTGTTAGAGTTTACGCGTTGTACATTATAATATTACGATGTTTGTATTGTGCGGAAAATACGAAATTGAAATTAAAAAAAAACCACGCGCGGAATGATTCACCGAGAGGAAACACAATATAATAAAAATATATATATATATATATATATGATTCATTTCTTTATTATATCGTCGTTTGTTATTAAATTTTTATCAATTTATTAAGAACTTCGTGTGCGACGGCCGAAACGAAACAACAAATGATATTATTATTATTATTATTTTTTTAATATTATAAAACAAAATAGGTACGCGGCTTATCACCCGTTGAGGGTTCACCGAACACAAAAGGAAAACTTAATAATATCCCGTGAGCCTTCCAGCGAGGATGGAGAATTATTATTTATTAATTCGATGATTCACATTTTATCACTAGGAATTGTTTTCGTGACCAATCCGCGGCACCGCAGTCGGCAGTGTGCGCGTAATATATATATATATATATATATTTTTTTTTTTTTTTTTTAATTTTTACTATTATTATTGTGTTTCGTGTCGTGGCGTATATTATTATCATTTCTGCACCTCTCTATTCAATATGCGGTTTAATTATCGCGCGGCAATCGAAATTATAATATTCTTTTAAACGTGCGAGACGCTTACACATTTATAATAAAACTATTTAGACGCTTATTAAACGCAACGACAACAACAATAACGAAAAAAAAAAAAAAAAATCATTTATAACGAACACCTTGTATCGAATTGCCGAGCGAATTTATACGGGGCCAAAAAATCAAACCCCCTCCCCAAAAAAAAAAAAAAAAAAAAAAACCTCGACGATATCGAATATCTATAAAAATATTAAATGACTTTGATAATATCAGATAATCACGCCGAATTACAAAATACAAAATCGATTTCAACATAAACAATCGTATTACGCTATTCCGTTGTTTTTTTCCCCGGGTTATTACCCGTTATTTGAAAAACTCAACGTGCCGTCCAAAAATGACCTCTCTAGAAAACTCATCAATTAGATCCATGACCAAAGTTGATGTTTAGAGTATGTCTCCTGGTCAAAAAATTGTATGCATGCCCAAAAATAAGAAACATTATCTAATACCACGACATATACACTGCAAAGTTTCTGTATTCAAACGTGTATTTCACACAGTTTTAATCCGACTTAAAATCGATTTAAACAAAATTTCTGAGGTTTTTTCTTGTCTCGAATCTCCAGAAAATATAATACATAATTGTTTTGGATTATATCGACGGTTACAGATTAAAAAAAAAAAAAAATTAAACATCCCTTAAACCGGTTTTCGTCTTAAAATCCACTAAAAACGAAACGGTATATGACCATTTGATTATTTTAAAAACTTTTTTGATTTGTTTTTTATTTTGTTTTGTTTCTTCAATTTTTCAGACCGGCCACATACGTACGACTACCGGTAATTATTTCATAGAGCCCGCCGAGTCGACGGACGACCACGTGACACCGACGATGCACATCATTTACCGGAGCCGTCCGTCGGCCGACCGCGGTAATAACAGCAGCAACAGCAGCAGCAGCAGCAACAGCAACAGCAGCAACAGCAGCAGCAACAGCAGCAGCGCGTTGTCCGAGGAACAACAGTCGCAACAACCGCATCAACCCGAGCAAAATTGCGGTGTACAAGGTATCTAAAAAAAAAAAAAAAATAAATAAATAAAAAATAGAAATACATAGGCCGTATTTGCACGGAGCTAGACGCAAAAGAAGATGATTTTTGATGAAAAAAAAAAAAAAAATCTCTGACGAACGGCCCGCGGTCGGGTCGCCATATCTCAATAATATCCGTAGACGCGGACGGCCAGGCGCTTAGCCATTATTATTTTAAACAGAGGTGTTTTAATTTTCTTTTTAAATACGCCTTGTGGACGGATAAGGGGGATCACACATCCTCGTTGATTAACAAATTTCCGCGACGTCCTTTATCGATAAAAATGTCCAACAGCAGCTACCGCTCCCATATATGTTACCGTTTTACAATTATTTTTTATAGTAGTATATATTAAAATCTACGATTTTCACGATGAATTATAAAATCAAATATGAAACGGTTACCTAAAAAAAATACGGGTTGTACTTTACCACCTATAGTTAGTAAATGTCTCCGTTAGTGACTCGTAAACTGTCACCAAAAAAAAAAAAAACAAAAAAAAAAACAGCTATTAAAATACTATACAGCGCTTCCAGTTTTGAGCTTTATAGCTCAAACATTGAATAATAAACTCACAATATTCTTACACGGTTTTTGAGGATAAGCTCCGACTTATATCTGATATCATTGAGACCTTTTGATCTCCAACCTTTTTTTTACGGCGGACCAAATTTTTGTTAGAGAGTGATAGAGAGGTAGTGAAATAGTAGATAAATGAGAATTAATTTAACGATAATTTTACAAAGGAAAAAATTGTTTTATTGTGAATAAGTTACTGTTACTTCATGAGAAGCCTGGAATTGATTGTCTTTTAAAATTCCGTGGTTGTTTTGATCAAACTGGGTTATTCCAATTAGCAACAATTATCTGTTCATCACTTCAGTTGGTTGTGTACTTTAATTTGACGTATTTCATTTTTGAAAAAGTTTACTCGTATAGGTCGGTAGAGCTATAAATTGAAATCGTTTCACGTGCACATTTTTTGAGATTTGGAAAAGAGCTTTCTGGCAACATGGCGTACAATTTTCGCAACAGCTTTTGAGCTGTTTTTTTGATGTGACCTCAATGACTTCAAGCTGAAGCTCCATAGCTACCGTTTCAAATTCTACCGTGAATAGTTTTTCGGAAATTCGAATGCGCTCAAAACGAATTATAAAAAAATCAGTTAACTTGGGGGGCCGGTTCAAAAAGATTGACAACCCGCGGTTCGTAGGTTCGAGGCCCTGGATTTAGATTTCCACATGAATCTATACGCTTATACGAAGTTGAAATAGGCAATTTATGGTATTTTTGTGAATTTGTCCACCCGATGTGCGGGCAGTTAATTTTTCTAGTGTTTTCGATTGTCGATGGACAACCAGATGTAAATTTTAAATGCGGTGCCGGTTACCAAAGCGTTAAGCATTAATTTCCAACACGAGCCGTATAAAATGGGATCGTCATTTGAACGATTCATTGGTCTGGCGGTGGGAATTTCTTTCGGTGTATGGGCGAACGAAAACTCGTATTATTCTCCTCTAAAATTCTATACAAGTAGTCTGGGCTTTATCATTATTTTCCTTCGTATTGCGTAACGACGACGATTGTCCGTAGGAGTGCGGACATCCCGACCCTGCGTCACCGATACCGTTACAGACGATTAAACGGATTTAAACCGCGAACCAGTTGCGTTTCTTTCGAGTGGATACCCGCGCGAATGCGGGCCCTTATCGACAGCAATATACTAGTCGCGTGTCACGTTATTATTGGATTTAGAAAAAAAAAAAAATATATATATAAATATATATTAAACCCTAACACGACACGTTTTTTTTTTTTTTTTTAATGGTCTGCGACGGACTCGGAGAGGTGTATGCCTCCGTACTTTTGCGGCAGTCCGTGTAAACCCGCGCACGTATCGGTTTTTTTTTTTTTTTTTATCCCGTAGTGTATTTGGCGAACAATCGCGCGCGTACAAGACGTTTTATACGTATTATATGGGTATTGTTATAATCGCAATTGGTAATAATACACAACGGCGACATTGTAAACGTCCGGTTAACGGGCTGCACGACCCGTAAGTATCGTAAATCGCATCGCGGCAACGGAGCTTTTCGACCGAACAAAAAAAAAAACCATTAGGTACACAAACGACGATTTCCAATAAATATTTTTTTTACCGCTCGCATATTTCGCCGTCCGCACGATTTTTATTGTCGTTGTGCAGCAAACGGCGTGCGTATAGTCGCAAATCACGATAATTGAACCAGCAAAAACACTACGAGTACTATTACTACTAATAATACTCGACTGTACGCCGCACAGTATTGCACCGAGACGTTATTAAAAGTCCGGTCGGACGACGATAGTAGCGAACCGGCGAACGATACGAAACGCGTGTCGCCGCGCGGGTAGATTATTAGGTTTTTCTATTTTTTTCCTATTTTTTTTTTTTTCCTGTTTTACAATCCATTATATTATATAGGTACGAGATAACGCGTGTACCCGTACCCGTACGATCTGCGCTGTTCTCTGCGAAACCGAGTCGTGATAATATTGCGATTGAAAACGGTCCGAGCCGATATTGTTACGGATGTCGTTTTTCAAACGCCGCAACGTTTCCCGATTCCGGGACGCAATATTTCCGACACGATATTGTTTATCCAATAAAACGAATATCTCCGCCCAAAACGTTACCCATATCAATTCATATCAGTATTTTTTTTTTTGTTTTTTTTTTTTTTTTTATTTTGAACCTGCAATAACACTACGAGTACTGTTACTACTAATAATACTCGACTATACGCCGCACAGTATTGCTCCGAGACGTTATTAAAAGTCCGGTCCGACGACGATAGTAACGAACCGGCGAACGATACGAAACGCGTGTCGCCGCGCGGGTAGATTAGGTTTTACTATTTTTTTTTTTTTTTTTCCTATTATTTTTCCTGTTTTACAATCCATTATATTATATAGGTACGAGATAACGCGTGTACTCGTACCCGTACGATCTCCGGTGTTCTCTGCGAAACGAAATCGTGATAATATTGTGATTGAAAACGGCCCAAGCCGATATTGTTACAATGGAATTTTTCAAACACCGTAACATTTCCCGATTCCGGGTCACAATATTTCCGACACGATATTATTTATCCAATAAAACGAATATCTCCGCCCAAAATGTTACCCATATTAATTCATATCAGTCTTTTTTTTGTTTTTTTTTTTTTTTTGTGACGAGACTAAGAATATGTGGAGAGTATTTTCGACCTTAAAATTATCCATTTGGTCTAGAAACTCATATCTCAACGAATAACGATTAACTGTGTGTTACCGTTAACAGGGTATTATATAACTACGGGGTTACCATACCACGACGAGTAAAAATAATTGTTGACAGATTTGTTTCACCGTCAAAATCGATCGTTTTTGTGGAATATTTTCGAATATTTCTTTAATATACGTACTTTGCGAATGAATAAAAATTAAGAATAATAACAAAATACTAGACTGATATTAGTATCGTTTTATCGGGTAATTATTTAAAACAAGATAACCGGGTATTTTTTTAATCGACAATTTGTATTTAATTTTTCTAAAAACTGCCATCGACCTCGGCAAACCGGAACGAAATAATAATAAAATTGTGTTCCTATGTATATATGTGTACGTACTATAATAGCGATAAACGGGGGGAAATTTTTCCACCGATAGAATATTATTACAGCTGTGGATTACACGATATTTTATATTTTACGATTCCTTGTCGCCCGTCGTTGGTTTCATTTGTATATCTTTATTTTAACGTATATAAATTCAATGTCAAGGCCCGTGTATACAATATTTTTTTTACGAAGAGAGAGCCATTATGTATATTTATTATGTACGGTCTCCCGCCGAGAAAGGAGTAGGTCCATACATTTGAAAACCATCGCTAAGAATTACAAGCAAAATTGATTTTCTCTCGGCCTACGTACTCGCACGACAATAATAAACGCATCCGCCCCGTTTGATCGATCGAAATATTTGTTCGAACGACCGTCGAATTATTCGTACGCCCGTCGATCGTACCCGATCAATATCCGTTCAGACGTTTATTTTCTCGTGCCTATTACAAAATACGATAACTAAATGCAATTCTGTAATAATTACTTTTTGTTGGTTTTTTTTTTTTTCTTTTTTTTTAAAGCCGTTTTAACGAATAATTATATGTTATCTGTAACCGGGTATTATATAGCTACGGGGTTACATTACCGCAACAAGTAAAAATAATTGTTGTCAGATTTGATTCCGAGCCAAAACCGATCGTTTTTGCGAAATATTTTCGAATATTTCTTAAATATACGTAATTTGTGCGATGTACGAATTGTAATAATCTATATAAATAACAATATTCGTACGTTTTTTTTTTTGTTTTGTTTTATAAAATATAACTATGTGTGTGTGTGTGTGTGTGTACATATTATTATAGACAACGAAGTGATCAACGATCAGAGCACAGCGGTAATCGACGAAATATACGGTGGTGCCGTGGAAGTCAGGCAATTTGTCAAGGAGGCCGATCAAAACGATTTTATCGAAAACGACCGGTTCGTGAGCTCCACCGGTATACCGTACATGCCGAAATCCAGGAAGAAACGGTCTTCGTCGTCGGAGAACATCGTAGAGCTGATGGTGGTCGCCGACAAGAAGATGGCCGATTACCACGGGGACGAACTGCACAACTATATACTCACCCTCATGTCGATCGTAAGAGCTTTACTCGCCCCTGACCCACCAGTAACGCTTCCCCTACGATAGGTGCTATAAGCTAAACACAAAATAAGAAAACGAATTCACCGCGTAATATTCGTTTACTACCTTGGTACATAACGCGTTATACGCAAAAAAAAAACTGTAAGTTACGGCCGGTAACATGAACAAAACCAGTGGCCCTTACTGTAAACCCAATAGGCCGTGGGCGGGTAATTTAACGAAGGCTGTTCCCTGGTTTATCCGAAACTCGGGCTACCACTGAGCGGTACCCCCAAAAAGTGGATTTCGAATATCCGAAATGTACGAACTGTGATCAAAAACTATCGGGATTTCTTTCTATTTGCAAACAAATCATTTTTTTTTTTTTTTTTTTAAATATTAGTCTCCTTCAAGGTATTAACCGCCTGACGTTATGCACTTATCCCATTCGTCTTGCCACTTTTTGAAGCAATGTTGAAGGCATTCGATATTAATTTGTTCGAGTTGATTTACCACATTTTTTTTTTTATTGTTTCGATATCATCAAATCGTTGTCTTTTGAAGTCAGTTTTAATTTTTGGAAATTAAAAAAAAAAAATCATAAGAGGGCAGAGGTACAACTGGGATTTGTTTACCAGCTAGAAAATCACGGATTGATAGGGCAGAATGAGCAGGCGCGTTGTCGTCGTGCGACAACCACGATAAATTCTGGAAATGTTCTGACCGTTTCTTTCGGATTCTTTCTCGTAATTTAATTCAAACTTCTCTATAGTAAGTCTGACTAACCGTTTGACCAGTTGGAACAAATACATAATAAATAAGGCTTTTAATTTCGATCAAAGTAATCAACATCGTCTTGAAGGTCGATCAGCACAGGAGTCATCGTTAATGGCTTCACGACCCCCAATAAAACTTTTGTGCCGTTCAAATGTTTTCGATCTGCTAATTGCTCCATCTTCAAATGATTTTTTTAACAATATCAAAAGTTTTAGTCGCTGACTTACCGAGTTTAACGCAAAATTGAACGCGAACCCGCTGCTCGAGTTTATTTGACATGTCGAAACGGCAGACGTAACAAAAGTATACGACTTTGTCGTTCATCACTAAAATATAATATGGCTTGAATAACGTAATTCAATGTTACCTTTACTTTTATTTGATATGTGTATATTTCAGATACGTTTGTTTTTAGCGCAGATATAATTTTTAGTCCTGGTTTTTTTTGATCACACCTCGTACATACAATAGTAATTTTTGTTTTTCTGCTTAGCTTTGGCCATGTAAGACCATCATGCTATTATACTCTACAAAATACAAAACCTGTCACGTATCCGCACGTTCTCTGCATCTGATCCATTGATTAAATGTTCCACTGACATTGGCCGGGCGCGGATCCCGGACTATAGTTTTTCGGGATATGCCTCGTAAACGATTAACGCCGTGAAATAGACAATCGATTTTATTTCGGGTATTAATATCGAGACAGAGGTGCTAATAAAAAAAAAGCGTAATTTTCTCTCGGCCTATTTCGAAACATACTGTAATATACGCGCGTATTAAATAGTCACGTCCGACTCTGAAACGTTTCCGAAATGTGCGCAGGTTTCGAAAATTTACAAGGACAAGAGCATCGGCAACCCCATGCACATAGCCGTGGTCAAGTTGGTCGTGTTGCGGGACGTGCACTTCATCGAGAACCGTAACCGCCAGAGCGGCATCACGGCCTCGGAAATGCTGCAGAAGTTTTGCGAATGGCAAAGGTACCACAACGACAAGAGCGACTCCAGCGAAAACCACCACGATTCCGCCTTGCTGTTAACCAGGTATCCACGGAGACGGTTGCGGGCCCGACGGCCGAGTAGTGCACCGTGTCTAGACGGTGACGTTATATACCGGGCCGGTGCAGTTGGCGACGGCTGAAAAATTATTATTACTGTCGTGTACAAACAAATTACTCGTGTCAAAGTATAATTTAAAAAAAAAAAAAAAAAAAAAAAAATATATATATAAAAAACCATCGTTCTTCACTCGCGTGCACACAAACGCACGGACGCATAAAAAAAAAAAAAAAAAAAGTAAAATAAACGCGAGACCGTGTCGTGATGGGGTCATACGGCGGTGACTCGTTTGTTCTTGGCGTCGTGTCGGAGTATCGGAACCGGTTGTAATTCACACGCGGCTATTTTCATAATAGTAATAATTTATATATCTATACAATAATATACGCGTACGCGTTTCATTGAGCCCGGGATGCCGTAATAGACCGTCCGCGAACCGTATGAATGAATGAATCGTACCGCGTGCAGTTTATCAATCGGTTTGCAGCGGCGCGCCGCCGTGCCGTTTTTACCGTAAACGCGCGGCATTTCGTCGGTTTCGATAAAATTTCCAACAATTAATTCCGATATTTCGAATTTCCCGTCGCGTTTTACGTCCGCGTGTTGCCAGTCCGGTGGTGGCACGGCGAAATTGTCCGCGCAAAAGTCGTACCCTTTCTAGGTTCTACCATCGAAACGACGTTTTCCCGTTGTATATTCCATTTTTTTCATTTTTTTTTAATGTGTACGATTTCGTTTAATCGTACGCGCCGCGTGTGAATTTTTATTGACGGAATTATGAAAATCACGCCGGTCGTTGTTAGGCCGGCCGCACACCAAAAGAGCAAAACTGCTTTAAACAGTGTTAGTCAGCCTAACACAGTTTTTTTTTTTTTTTTTTTTTTGTTAAATGGAACATAGGGAATTACGTTGTATACGCATATCGATAAGACAAAAACAAAACGAAAACATTTTTGCTTTGAACACCATCGGTCAGGACTAATACTGTCTGAAGTGTTTACAATTTTTCTTCAGTCACGAATAGACAACGTATAATCTTTTTATTTTGTATTTTCATGCGTTCAAATTTAATTCGGAATTTTAAATCGTAATTCACATATAGACGATACAATAACATTGTGAGTGATACGTTTTTTGTTTAATGGATGTACCCGTAACTTTTTTTTTTCGCCTGTTCTTCTAAATTGTGTAAAAGGCACCACATACAAATCGCAACCTCTTCGTCAGATGACATTTTGGAAACTTTGGAAGATTTATTTAATATATTGTTTGTCTTGCCTAGTCTTGACTACCAGATATGCGCGTACATAAAACAAATTGTTTTTAGTTGAGTAAAACAAAAATGACTAACACAGTTTTGCTCTTTTGGTGTGCGGCCGGCCTTAAAGTTTGTAATTTACAACCGTAACAATAACTAATAAACACAAATTGCGTTCGCGAAGAAAACAATTTATTAAACGTTACACAAAATGATGAAATTTTTTCACAATTGGTAAATCGGCGCATTTTACCGAGTTTGCCGGGGACGATAGTCGAGCTCCGTACGCCACTGTACTACCCGCCCGATAGAAATTATTATTATTATTTTGTTTTTTATCGTATTTTTACAGGGAACACGTTTGTCGAAATCACAATCAGAAAAAATGCGAGAGCACCCTCGGGTTGGCGCTGTTGGGCACAATGTGCATGCTAAACAGTTGCGCGATCGTCCAGGACAACGGTCTGAGCGCATCGTTTACGATTGCCCACGAATTGGGACACGTGTACGTACGCGCCAAGATTAACCGACATAACCCTTTTAGCGTGCGGGGACGTATTATTATTAATAATTCCGACGGGCTAAAAATATCTCCGTTACAGGTTGAGCATGCCGCACGACGACGACGTTAAATGCAAAGATTACGCACAGGAGGACGGTGTAAATCACGTCATGTCGAGAATGTTGGACCACAATTCACACCCGTGGACCTGGTCGGTTTGTAGCCGACACTTTCTGACGGAATACTTGGAGTGAGTATTGAACCCGCCGCGCACCGCCCATTTATTGTCGACGGTTTGCTTTGGTACAGGGCCGGCCACGGGAAATGCCTTCAGAACGACGCCAACAAAGACTATCTGAAAATCGAAAACCCGACCGCCAACGACCGACATTTGCCCGGCGAGAGCTATCCGGAAGACAGACAGTGCGAGTTCGTTTACGGGTCCGGATCGAAAATATGTACATACATGGTGGGCGATTGAAGATTATTATTTTTCGTTTTTTTTTTTTTTATTTCTAATCTTAACGGCCGACCCGCTTGGGTTTTCAGCCGGTCTGTCAGCGGTTGTGGTGCACTACCGGACGCGGGGAAATCGACGGTTGTCGTACGCAACACATGCCCTGGGCCGAAGGAACGCAATGCTGGAATAATAAAAATTGGTGTCAGCAGGGGAAATGCGTACCCAAAGACAGGAACGCGTTAAAACCAGTCGACGGCGGTTGGGGACCTTGGCAATCGTAAGTGAATCGTGTAGACCTCGTAAAAAAAAAAAAAAAAAAACCGAACACACCTGCAACAGATAGTATTATGATGCCGCGTTTAGCGAAACAATACGCTTTCTTTGTGTAACATTTTTTTTATTTATATATATATATATATACATTTCCAAAATCCCATCATGAATAATTCTTAACAATGCGGAGGAGAATATTATATATTTATCGTACACAACACGTGTTACGGGATTTAATAAGATTAATGGGATATGAAGTATAAAATTACATTTAAGTCATTTTTTTTTTTTTTCGTGTAATCGCCATCTTCAATTTTTTACACGCGACATTCATAAGAAGAAAAAAAAAATAAGAAGAATATTATTATAGCCTTGAGAAACTCTATTCTTGATTTATCGTACCTAATGTTCGAAAGTCGAATGAAACAAGTATTTCTATTACAATCTAAAAATATGGTTTTTTTTTTTTTTTTTTTGTCAGAGGAATAAAAAAATAAAATAATAGTAATAATAATAACATTTTGTTAAATAATCAAATTGTATGTAAACCAAATATTATTGATTTAGAAATAAATTAGTAGTAAATTTTTCTAACCGGTATAATATTATGGACAATTAAGATGTATCCGTTTACGTCTTAAAATTAAAAATACTAAATCGTATTTTATTTTTTATGTTAAAAAGTTCGTTTTCCCCAATTTTTTTTTTTTTTGAATGTCTATTAGCCACATATCTAGTAACATATTTTTGTTCATAAATTATACAATTTTGTATTATAATAATTGTCAAGTTCTCTTTGAAATGTATTTTGACAGATTTCCAGCGGTGTATTTGCATTTTTTTTTTTGCTCAAAAAAAAAGGCAGAAGGGTTAAACCTTCCAAAAGTATAACGAAACGTTATTATATTTACATCCGATAAATTACTTTTTTATTTTCTTCTGGTTCTGGTAGAAATCGAGACCTTAGAATTTTTCTCTGTTAATGTAACACCGTCCAAGTTAAGAAAAACTAAAAAAAAAAAGGTTATAAAGGTTAAATAATAAGTCGTCTATCTGTTAGTACAACGACCAGTTCTATTCAATCTGAACCACACATTAGTTAGTACTAGGGACCTGAATTTGATGACCTATAAAACTTGATAAAGTGCATGAGATGACATTAAAATGTTTGAAATCGACATTAAAATAAGACATTTTAATGATTATTCAAATAAATTAGTCGACATTTAAATTTAAATCAAAAAAAAAAAAAAAAATGTTACATAGGTACTCGATTAAACGTATTATTTTTTTTAATAAAGTTTCTTCTTTAGTTGAATTTCTTGTTATTTCTTAATTACTATAAAACAAAAAAAAAAAATGTAAAATTTCAGTAATAATAAGAAAATGTTTCCCTTGAATTCTAATTTCAATGCGCCTATGACAACTTTTGCAGCGTAGACATTAACATTTTTTAAATTTTCTACAATTTGGGTTTTACATACTGATATTTCTAAAATATAAAATGGCACTGCATATGTTTTTTCCGGAAGTATGAACAAATGCACGAAATGACCAAAAAATAACTGCTATGGCTTAAAATTCTGTAAAAATGCAAAAATATGCAAAATAAGTGTCTACGGTCCACGAAACAAATATTAGAGCAAAAGAAAAAATAGAGCCAAGGTATCAGGTTCCGGGCCCTAGTTTTTTTGGTGATGTACTGAAATTATCTATTTTAATTACTCAATGTTTCAATACGCGAAATATCTTAAATATTATTAAACGGCACGACGAGTAGTGGCAACCGCCCGCTATTCGGAGGGTAGCGGGAATAATTGTCGCTGTGTATTAAAACATTATATTCGAGTCAGGGGGAGTGACGAAAAAAAAGAAAGAAAAGAGGGCATTACAATCACGCCACTGAGTGCGATTATTGATATCGTTTTAGTTACGGCGATTGTACGAGAACGTGCGGAGGAGGCGTGAAGAAAAGTTTCAGGGACTGCACGGACCCGCCACCGTCGAACGGTGGGAAGTACTGCACCGGAAATCGTGTGCGCGTGCGAAGTTGCGCCACCAACGAATGTCCACCGGGCACACCGGACTTCCGGTAAGTAACGTTTCGACTGTTGACAAATTTCCGAAATTTCATATCCAAGGGCAAAACGTTGAAATCTCATGTAAATCTAAAGCTAAACGCTCAATCTCAATTATACGGACACGAAGAATCAGAAATCGGAATCCGATGTCGAAGTGTCGGATTCGTCCGAAGGTTTTCAACGTTTTACACGTTCTATAAACGGCATTATTATTTAAAAATTAATAAAAAAAACACAATATTGTAATTATTTTTTCTCGAATTTCTTTTGGACATTTTCGGTGGTCGACGGACCACCATACTCGAACATACATTTATTTTCTCAGTGGAAATCTCTTACTAACAACGACGGTTGCTAATGTAATACAACATAATCAGTTTTTTTTATTTTTGTTTTTTTTTTTTAGGAGCGTACAATGCGCGATGTTCAACAACAACACATTCAGCATACCGGACCTAGAGCCCAACGTCCAGTGGCTCGCTAAATACGGCGATTGTAAGTTTACGAGATTTCGGGTTGCTTTTATATTTTGGACGGGATAGGGTCAGTTCATCTCCCGGATAAGGGAAAATAAATCGTAGAAAATAATTGCAATTATTCAAATATTGCTTTGTCTGGAGTAATCGTGCATACCTGCATTCGCTCGATAATCGGGTAGGTCACTGGGGAAATGTTTTTATTCAAATTCTTCCATGGATTTTTCCGTTTCTGTTATCACTGCGGATTGACTTTCCGAGTCCCATTATAACAGCCCCTCACCCCCCCCCCCCAAACCATAATAATGTCAGGTGATCGTCGAAACCCCCTTTGAGTGGAAAAATTACACGATAATCGATTTTCATCAAATCATATTGACAAATCCGTTAAGGCCACTGCGAACGGTTTTCCAAATTTTTTCTAATTTTGTAAAAACTGAATATTATTTTGTATCTTTTAGTGGACATTTCTTAAGAGAAAGATGTACAGCCATTTTAACGTCATTTATCAACGTAATGTAGCTAAACGTCTGACAAAAATCTTAGTACTTACAATAAAAAGTACGAATTTAAAAATAAAAAATTGTTTTATTCGTAATCGGGCTTACTTTGCATCTGTTGGAGCTGTGTTTCAATTTTACCAAATTATTTATGAGAATTAAACGTTTGAAATTTGTATAGAATTGTAAATTTTCAATGGTAAATAATTAAACGAAAAACGATAATATGAAAAATATATTTCGACTGACTCAAAGTAAATTTATATCTCTACATTTTTAAAATCGAGTGCCTTAATTTTTGTCAGGTGGTTAGGTGTTTTTGACAAATATTGCATGGGACAATAATGGTAGAAATTTGAAATTTCTAAATGTTTCTTTGAGCTATTTATTTTGGCCATTTGAAATTGTAGAGTTTTTACGTGGTAAAATTCGTCTGGCTTCTCAAAAATGCTCGACAATTTGACACAGGTGAGAATCGGGTTTTCTTTTCACAAAAAATTGCTCGCCGAATTTCGTGATTTTAAGGCTCAAACAATACCAAAAAGTTCACCAACATGTAGGCTACTTACATTTTAAATTGAAAATATTATGTTGGTTTTTATTTTATTGACCCGCACTTGACCAAACGAAGAAAAATTAAAAATCAAGTCAACGATGTCCCATCGGGACTGCGGTGGGGTGTCTCAGGTATAATCGTTGAGGCATTTCGGCACGTGTATAATATGTATATTTTTTTTGGTGGTAATAATACAAATTATTACTATATATATATATAAAAACGATTCAATGCCTTGTTCTGAAATACCGCGAGTTTTACAATGCTCCAAAAAACACAAAAATTAGCGGTCGACAAAAACGATTTGTCGATTGAAATATAAAAGAAAAATCGTATAATCACGTGGATTATTATGGCAATGCATGATCGGTAAATGCAATGATTGCGAATCAGTGTCTCCAACATAAAGGCTTATCGGTTTTAAATATTCACTTTGTCAATGTGTCCCCGGTATACTTAAATAGTATTAAAATTTCATGTTCGTTTCGATATTTTGTGGGTTCAAAACACAAAAAATAGTTTCTAACGTCTACCGGTAAATAGCCGAGTATTACAATAATCGTTATTATCGCATCGTATTAATTCGCGCGTCGTTGGTGTGTACGCAGACGAAAACGAACGGTGCAGGCTGTTCTGCCGCGTGGCCGCGACCACTGCCTACTACCAGCTGAAAGAAAAAGTGGTGGACGGCACGCCGTGCGCCCCGGACAGTTACAACGTGTGCGTAAACGGCATATGCGAGAAGGCGGGCTGCGATCACGTGCTGGGCTCGGACAGCCGGCTGGACTTGTGCGGCGTGTGCGGCGGCGACAATTCCAGCTGCCAGAAGGTGTCCGGGACGCACAACAGCTCCCAGGAAGGGTACTCGAAGGTGCTGCGCATACCGGCCGGGTCGTCTAACCTGGACATCCGGCAGTACGGGTACAACGGGTCCAGCAAGGACGACAATTATCTGGCCCTGGTGGACAGCACCACCGGCGAGTACATACTCAACGGCAAATACGTGCTCAGCACGTTCAACAAGGTCATCGTGTACGGCGGCACGGCAATCGAGTACACCGGTTCCGATGCGCCGGTCGAACGGATCAACTCGTCCAAGCCGCTCAACAAGGACGTGACCGTCGAGGTGAGTCCGTGGCGGCGTACGGCAATACGTTCTTATACGATTAGGGGTTTCCAAATTGTATGTGACATTTACACTAAGATGGACCAACAATTGCTTTTGGTATTTTTTCGGAACTACTTCCAAAGATATCAATTTAATTCTGTCAGATTTTTATAATAATATTTAAGGGTAGCCAGCGTCAGTTTTTATTTATTTTTTTTTTTTTACAAGTAAATGGCAAGTCTTAAATTTTTTTTAAGATGCAAATATTAAATGATAAGCAGCAGTTTTATCATAAGAAAAAAAGGAACTAGCTCATCATTTTTTTTTTTTTTTTTTTAAGTAAAACGTTTGTAGAACTGATTCATCAATGTACATTTTACATTGAAACGAGTAAATTAGTAACACGAATTATTGGTTTTGACTAACAAATAAAACAATGTAAATATTTAAGTATAATACTTTCTTCTGTTGATAATTTTTGATATATTCAATAACACAAATAAAAAACTCAAAAAGAAAAAGACAATTTGACACGTGCAACCCCTAAAAATTCTTTTAAATAACTGAAAAAATCAAGGTAATTTGTCTTTGGACGTTGCAAAACATATTTCCATCTTGTTCCACCCTAATCTATACAATGAAATCCTAATTTTTTTCAATGGCCTATAATGTGAAAACTTTGTAAACATCTTATTTTTCTTCGGGGTACAAAACGGCCTCTAGGACTATCTCCATGTGCATTCAGTCCAACGTACACCTCGATATGATGCTCGAACCTTCTCCTAGTTCTTTCACGTCTTCCATAACTTCGCACCTCCTTCTCGGTCTTCCAAATTGTCTATTTCCTGTTGTGTTCTTTTCCAGTATCGTACGGACCAATGAGCGTCTCCAGGCGTGCTCAGCCTATTGTAGTTTCTGACTGCTGATGGTTTCTATGGCTTTCGGCTTGCTCGGTTTTTCTTATCCTTCACTAATAAGTATCAGTGCCCTTCAGATGTATTCGTAGTAATGAATTTGGTTTTTTTTTTCTTTCACAATTAAAGAAGTGAAATTATGTTCCGATAAGTACATATCTAATATGGACGGTAAAATCGAGTTTTCAGTGCACGCAAAGGGAGGAAATACTAGAGTGTGGTGTAATTTTGGCGGAAAACTATACGGAAATAGGTATCGTCACCACGGGACGCGGAAATAATATTAAAATATCGATGAATATATCATTTTTTTAAATTTTTTTTTTCCGTCATAAGGGGGGCGAGTGGTTAAAATCCGGAAACGGAACGACACAGACCGATATAGGTAGTCGTCAGTGGCATAGTCAGGTCCTCTCCCTCTGATATGTCTTCAACGATTCTAGTGATTAAAAACGACACATTATCTTAATATAAAGTATTAAGCGATTATAAATGCAGTTTACTGCACCGTTAAGGCAACACGCACGCGAAATAGCAGTTTAGATTGTTTTTTTTTTTTCGTTGGATGCAGTGAAGTGACGAGAGCTTTGAATTCGGCGTGGAGCGTACACGATAAATAGTTCCCGCCGCTTTTTCAATGTTCAGTCTTTAATTTCGAAAGATTTGGAAATGTATAAAAATGTATAATAATAGTAAAAAAAAAAAAAAAGAAAAAACGAAAACCTAAATTGATAAAATAGTGGCGTGCAATGCGTTGGACGAACAATATTAATGGAACCTGAAAAAATGGTCTTGAAAAGTTTCTTCAATCTTGTACTTTTTTTTTCCTTTTTTTTTTTTTTTTTAAGTAAATTGACTACTTATACTGTTCGGTAGTGTTTGTACATGGTGATAATTGTTTTATTCTGTCTTCGCAGTTGTTGTCGATGGGAAACCTGTACGCCCCGGATATCAAATACGAGTACACCGTTATGCGAAACGAACGGGACGTCTACGTATGGGCATTGACTGGCGAATGGGGACAATGCGATAAGATGTGCTCGGGTACGTAAAAAAACGTCCTCATACAACCAGGACTGGAATGTTAAAAATGCTCTAAATATTCATTTCAAATATACGCCCTTAAAAAAAAAAAAAAAAAAAACAAATAAAAAAAATATTCTAAACGATTGCTTTTATTTTATTCTTGAATGGTCGGTTAGGTTTACTTTTTTTTTTTTTTTTATATATATTTATATACCAATTTATATTAAAAAAATAAATAAATAAAAAACCATTTACCTCTTATTATTTCAACTTTATATTTCGATTTGACCGTCGAATCATTAAATCATACGTTATCGATAAAAAAAATCTCAAATCAATCTTTATTTTTAACGTCAATTATGTACTAAAAAAAAAAAAAAAAAACGGTCAAATCTATAATCATAAAATTTAAAAAACAAAATAAACGAAACCCTCTCTAAATACTCACTGTACAC
This sequence comes from Tuberolachnus salignus, assembly GCA_956483605.1. Lineage (NCBI taxonomy): Eukaryota > Metazoa > Arthropoda > Insecta > Hemiptera > Aphididae > Tuberolachnus > Tuberolachnus salignus. Next base: position 20,959,200 of record OY101430.1, on the reverse strand, counting down.
TGTTTTTATTTCGTTCGCAACGTCGGAACAGTGTTTAAGTGAAAAAAACACGCAAATCAAACGACTATTATATAATTATAAGGTTATTTTTTTTTTTTTTTTTGCACGGTTAGGTTACCATTGAAATAAATATTGGTGTTTTTTTTTTCTCAGGCGAACAGACGAGGATTTACGTGTGCATAAAAAAAGATACCGGAGAAGAAGCCCGGGGCTATTGCAGCGACCAAGACGCGCCCGGCGCTCAAAAACAACCGTGCAACCGGCATTGCACCATAAAGTATAACAATAATTATCTACAACATTTAAAAAATAAATTCATTTTAAATTACCGACGAAAAACAAACAGATTAATATTAATTGAGGTTACGGCCGATATGACGAAAATGTTAATTGACGGCCGATAGAAACCAACAAATTTTTGTATTTTTTTTTTTTTTTTTTTGATCGCGGATCGCACCCGGCCAAAAAAACAACAAAGGGCACGCGTAATATTCTCTGCGTGGTATTTTTTTTTTTTTTGTCGGTCTATTGATCTGGTTTAGGGTCTCCCGTCACGGGGGACCGGCACTATTCCAACGGTCCGAAAACCCGAACTCCGGTGCACTTTTCTGCAGGATTTACAATTTGCTGTCGAATTATATTTCCGCGTTCCACAGGTGGAAGACCTCGAGCCTGTCCGAGTGTTCGTCGCAGTGCGGCCCGGGGACCCGTACACAGATCGTCACTTGCGTTCAGGAATACGAAAAACGAGCGCCTTCCCAATTGGCAGAAACCGCGTGTTCGCATTTACCGAAGCCCCCGAGCAGCGTGCCCTGTACCGGCCAGTGTTTGGAATCGAAGTGGACCTTCACAGAATGGACTCCCGTAAGTTTAGCGCTCGGAAACGACAGGTTTACGCCCGTTATTACGTTTTATGTAAAAATTTCATATTTCTATACGCTTATTCGTATTCGTGTTTGTAGTGTTCAAAAACCTGCGGGTCGGGTGTTCAGCACAGAGAGGCGCACTGCGTTAACGACAACGGGGACTCCAGAGAGGAGAAATCGTGCAACGCCGTCGAGAAAATCGTTTCCAGACCGTGCGGCGCGGAAAGGTGTCCGCAGTGGTCCTTTGGAGACTGGTCGACGGTACGTCGGTTTTTTTTTTTTTTTTTAATAGAATGTACGTGCACGAGTCCAGTAATTTTTACGTTTATTTCTCGTTTTAGTGTTCGGTGAGTTGCGGCCAAGGGCACGTCGAACGTTCGGTGTGGTGCCGGATGGACAACGGACGGGTGTTGGCGTCGGAATATTGCGGGGCCCCGGTCCCGCCGGCCAGAGAATCGTGCTCCATGGACCCGTGCCCGGCCTGGACGATTGGTCTCTGGTCTCCGGTAATAATCCGCGATTTCATTCGTTTGATTTTTTTTTTTTTGATATTTTACATTCGGCGTGTTTTATCAAAAACATATAATCGTAAATACGATACAATTCGTACGAACAATAATATTGACTCGCGACACAACGCTGATATTTGTTTCCTGTAACTATTACAGAATTGGAGGTCGTCGTACGTTTCGTTATAGTCACGACTTCCCGCAAACCCGCACAAAAAAATAATTTTTTCTCTCGTTTACCTCGTCAATCTTCTTCTTAAACTCCAAAGATATCAATCCTTAAATCGGTTTGCGGATATCCTGTTCTCTCTTCCGTCACTTGCATTCCTCTTGATTTCTTCGTACGAATTACGTTCTCGGTCCATCGTTATTCGTCGCATATATTCCAACCGAAGTCTTCCTTTATTGTTTTTAGCGTCCACGCACTTTTTCTGATTATTAATCCAACTAACCCACCATGTCCCCGTGCAGTTGGAGTTGGCTCTTCCTACTGATATTATTTCCGTTTTATCTTAAATTCTTTCTCGTAACATCCCAAATGCTTCTATTCTTCTTTGGCAATAGTCCACGTTTCACAGCCATAAAACATTTTCCTCCAAACGTACACTTTTAGATGATTTTTTTGATATGTAGGCTAATATTTCTTGATATTTTCTTGTTTTTCTTGAAATGCCCTTTTCTTTGATTAGTTGCTATTTTAACCTAACCTTACTTATGATATTGTCAATGTTTATGAACTCATCCATTTGATGAAATTTTCGATATCCTCGTAAACGTATAATTTTTCCTGCTACACACGAGAATTTTAGGCCTTTTTCGCTTGGTTTTTCATACTTAGTACATTAAACATCGTTTCTCTCATAGTTCCAAACATAATTTGTAAGTCTTCTTTATTCTCAACTGAAGCACATTCGTTTTTTGACTGTTTAGCATTGCGCCCGAGCTTGTGAATATTTTACGGGATAATCCAATTCTTTGCCGGAATTTCAGCGATATGCAAATCGCATAATTTTACATTCCACAGAGTTGTATATAAATACGCGTATTGCATAGAACTGGGTAGATACTGGGTAGTTATAGTTCGAGTATACGATTTTATATTTGTTGTATACTATAATACTGTATAATATAGCGAATTGTTTGTGTTAATGGGCGTATTTAACGATTTGTTTGCGCGTTTGAATACTTATTACAGTGTTCCAAATGCGTATATTTTTTGTTTTTTTTTTTTTTAAACGACCGTCTATGGAAAGAGAGGGGAAAAAGTTGCCACGCCTGTAGTTGAATCGAAATTTCGTTCGACACCGTAGTATGAAATATATTTATTTCGATATTTACACAGTCAAGTATTCAAATATTACAATATTATTCAGCTAAAATTAATCTTTCGGAAATATAACTATTATCTGGTATAGCCGGAGTTTCGAATATTTAACAGTTTTCAACGGAGCCGTCGTTTACTATTGTCGCGGTGTTAATACTGTAGCCGATTCAAAGAATGGTCGTAGTTATACTTTGGAGACTAGTAAGAGTTTATTTGCATTTATTATCAAGTATAACGATTTCGGAATCGTGAGTTATAATTGTATCAAAGCCAAATTAAATTAAGTTAATTATTCATATATTCAATGATTTTTTTTATTCTTTTTTTTTTATTATTATTTATATATAATTTCTATACAGCAAATGTTGTACAGAAATATATTTTTAAAATAAACTAACAAGTTAAATTTGCTTTTTGTATGTCCTCAAACGAAAAAGACACATTTCACTAAAAGCCCGCCTTTTTTCTTACTTGTTTTTCTTCTATTACTGGTATATCTTCTCTGTTAATGTTTTCGCTTCTTTTGTCGCTCATCTTGAACCATTTTTCCGGAGATTTCAACACTTTTTTACATTTTCGTTTGTCGACGCGTCAGTCCACGAGTTTTTGGGTTTTACGACAAGCTTCGTTAAATGTGTCACGTCAGATACACGTAACGAGAATAGGAGAAAACCAGACGCTCGGAATATAAATTAAAAATCATGATCATTATAGCAAGTGTTGTTTATATCAAAACCAACTGTTAATATTTACATTATGTATACGTACTATAGCGTCAGTATCGTAGGAGCGTGTGTTCAAACTGTCGGTACGATGCGTTTTTAAAAATAATTATACTAATCAATCGTTATGATGGGATGGTATTGTCTAAATTGTATAATCACAATCGATATACACCGTGTCAAATGCAATCAGTGGCGTGAATTTTTCTCCCGGAGGAGAGGGTGTCCGTGTGCATAACGGTTACCGTCTATAGGAGTAAACGGACGGCGTTGGAAATCCGCAGCTATCCCATTACATTTATCCGCTATTTTTACGAGTATCGTTTACCCTATTCGACGGATTTTTGATTTTTTTTTTCTTTTTTTTCTTGCGTTTCAGTGTTCCGTTACTTGCGGCGTCGGTATCGTGAGGCGCGTGGTGCAATGCAATGTTCTGGACGAGTCGGCGTGCGCTCCGGTAGCGAAACCGCAAGAGGAAGAAAAATGCATTTTACACCCGTGTCCGGTCGTGTACGCCGGCGACGACGAAATATACGAAAACGAAATCCTGAACGTCCGCGACGAAACCAATTCCATTCAGAGCAACAAGCTGTACACGTGGCGGACAGGTCACTGGTCCAGTGTAAGTTGGCCGGTTTGCCGTATGGCCATACCGTTTTGAATTGAATTTCGCTCATGTGTTGTGTTTGTTTTCCGCAGTGTTCGGCATCGTGCGGCAACGGGTACAGGAGACGATCGACCGAGTGCGTAAATACGATCACGGGCAAGTCGGTGTCGGGGGCGCTGTGCAAGGCCAGAAATCAACCGAAACGCCTCGAGGTGTGCGTCGCCCCGATGTGCGTCACGTGGCACGCGGACGAATGGAAACAATGTTCGACCGAATGCGGAAACGTACGGCAAATATTTTACAAAAAACCACTTGAACCATCTTAAACATCTTAAACGTATCTTAATCGTATCTAACGCGGACCCGTGATGGTTTGTCGCAGGGTTTCGAAGAGCGCGACGTGACTTGCGTGTCGTCCGTAAGCGGCGTGGTCGTGGACGAAACGCATTGCGTGGTCCACAAGGAAAAACCCGAATCCCGGAGACCGTGCGAGAGTCACAGGAGTTGTAAACCGGTCGCCACTTGGCGGACAGGGCAATGGGGAGAAGTGAGTATACTGGCTTTGTATTCTGCAAAAAGTATCTTAATATTATCCCGTGGAAGTCGCGCCCTGTTTCCGACTCCTCGCGGTATGGCGGCCATTTGTCACCGCCGTCGACGTTTTTCTATCCGGTTGGAAAATTTACATTTTTTTTTTTTCGAAACCGATCGAAATGTTGTCCCGTTACCCACCTCGCGTGTCTTCTCGAGTCCTCGGGGCAATCCTCTTTGCTGGTTTCCGTCTGGACGTAACTCGTCAATCGTGTCGAGCGTCTCAGAGCGGTCATATGACTCACTGTCGCCACAGTCGTACAGACGATTTTGTGCGTGTTTATTATAATTAATTCGACGGATACGTTATAATTTTTAGTGTTCGGAAGTGTGCGGCGGCGGTGTAAAAGAAAGAAAAGTCGTTTGCCAACCGTTCGACGGGACCAGGGAAGTGTTTGACGAGGAAATGTGCGTGGAACCCAAACCGTCGTCTTCCGTCGCGTGCAACGAACAATCGTGCAGAGGCCAACCGGCTTATGTGACGATAGCGTGGAACTATGGCGAATGGTCAAAGGTAAATTTCGATTAAAAATCGAAAATACGCCCGTGCGCCGAATATTTGTGTACCGCTGAAACGATCTGAAATAAAATTAATATTCCAATATTGTAGATAGGTTAATCGAAGAGACGCGCGTGCTAGAGACGGACGACGGTGAAAATGGGCCCGAATTCCTCTCTCACCGTATAAAAAATTAAATATTTAATCGTCAAAAAAAAAAAAAAAAATGTCCCCGTAATGAATTTCTGGACTCGTCACCGATTTTGAAAAATACAATTCGCAACGAAACAATAATATAAATATATTATAATATTTCTGAAACATTTTCAATGCGGTCCAAAGCAACACGTGCACGCGAGTATTTTTATATTTTGTAAATATTTTAAAACGCATTAGTGATATTCGCTAAAAATCAGAAAATACCGTCCAGGTACAGTGTGTTTCGTTCAAATTGTAACACAAAACATTGCGGCCCGATGTCACTGGATTGAAACGAGTCTCGTTTTAGAAATACCAGGGTTCTAAAATATACATTTTGATCGTATTTTTAAAAATGCAACCCGCGCATTAAAACTCGCATTTTATTAAACAGTAATATCTGTTTTTTAATGACGGACTCGATTAGTAGTAGTGGTCTTATCTTCCCCAAGCGACTTTGTCTCGAACATTTTTTTGTTTTGTTCTTCTTTAAAATTGCTCGGCATGTTTTTTTAAAAAAATAATACGATTTTTTTCACGATTTTGAAACACATTTAATACGTACGTTAGTATTTATGCATGTGTAATTTTCTCTTTACCGATACATTACCGTCTTCTCTGTTCCGCCTTGGGTTTTGAGTTTCTTTTTTGGAAAAAAAAAAAAACCATATTTTTTTAATAAAGTTTATACGGTTTGCTCGAGGAAAAACATTACGAGAATACGATTTAAGAAAACTTAAAATTTATTGCGCACCGCAATGGATAATATTTTGAACATATTATAGTCGTGTTTGTTTTGGTACCACCCTCCACCGATCTTCTAAAAAAAAAAAATAATAAAAAATAAACTCCGTTTTAATCGAAGTGCATTCGACTGAACGAAACACACTGTATATTGCGAACGTGGACAGCCGGAATGAACAACTAAATTCCGATAAGATAAAAAACGGCATACGTTCAATTAAATATGTAACGATAAACGTTTTTTAGGCGAAACAATTTCGCAGTTAATCAACCGAATTCATACGCGCTCGAAACGGAGACTATAATAATAATAATAATAATACGTAATATTACATCGTGTACAGTCGTGATCTTATAGTTATTATAATTTTATTACATTTTTTTTAATATATATATTCAATATAATAATTACTCAATGCAACGCCCTCGAAAAGGTGAAAATCAGCAAAAACAAAAAAAAAAAAAAGAATACGAAAACACGGCAGTTTCAGCAAACACAAGTACACGGTGTTTCGAATAAATTCGTTTCTAAACGATTTATCGGAAATTTTACGCCATTTTTTTTCATTTTTAAGATGTAGCGAAAAAGCACATATTATAATTCCATTGAGATGTGCGCTATGTTTTTTTTTTTAAGCGAAAAACACATTTTCGGGCAATAAAACTGCTCGCATTTTTTGACGTATTTCAGCCCGGCGGTATACTTACTCGAAACATTTGACGAAATCCCCGACCGTTGGCCGTTTTTAGATATTTTTTGTTTGGTTGTTTTTCGCTCTGCAAAACACCTGTGTTCGGTTGGTAAAAATGTACCGAACTGTTGTGTCCCAGTCGTATCTCTTAATATAATATGACGCGACTCGGCTGTTCGCCAATTGAAACAGACATTTTTCTACGTTCCTGAAAAGTTTTCCTTAAAAATAACAAAAAAAAAAAAAAAAACTCACCATAAACGACGATGATACATATGGTTTATTTTTTTTTTTTTTACCCGGGGGAATATGCAATGCTTTTATTATATTACCCGGTATGTTTCCGAATTCCCGGCTACCAATTACAGTGGGTCAACCGCGGTGCGAAGTATGTTCGACTTTTTCGTAAGACGAATTATGTTGTACTAAAAAAGGCAAATGTATCAATTGCTATTGACGGACGACAGAGAAGAAATTGCAATTTTAAATACGTGTAGGTACAATTACGCGTACGATGCATTGCATTTTCCAATTTGAATATATTTTTAAATATGGTAAATAATTCAAAATTAAATACTATTAAAATAATAATAATACACTGATATTATTAAAAAAAAAAAAAACCCGGCAATATTTAGCCGTGTTCGCGCAATGGTATATCGGACTGTGTTTTCAGACAGCATATTGACTTAACTATTGACGCTAATAAATGATACGTGAAATCATGCAGGTGTTCGTCGACATCCTCGATTATAAAATAGTTGACATTATTTTTTTTTTTTTTTTTTAATCCGTAGGTAAAAATATTATATAAATTTACCGCGATTGGAAAAAAGTAACGCGTGAGACGAAAAATATCAATGGACACTTGAATATATTTTATTCTCGGATACACATAATTAATACGAATATCCAGTCAATTGCACAAGGCCACTTTGTACACACGTAAAATAATTTCTATCGTTATTTATTTTTGTTTTTTTCATTCGTTGCGAAATTTCACTGCGATTATATTTTTCATCGATTCACGCGAAAATCAATGTCAAATCAATCGGCAATCGGTTTCCGATTAAAATAATTGAAATTAAAAATTTGATATATTTTCAATGGATATCGACAGAATTTATAGACTTTATTTTCAATTCACGTTTTGTTTCGGTTTGGTAATAAGGCAAAATACATTTAAAATTGTATTTTAATAGGTCCAAACACACCAATACTCGATGGAATACAAATAATTTAAATACTTACCGGTAAATATAAAATACAAATACAATTGCTTTGCCCCTTATAAAACACCAAAATACTTTATACATACAATTATAGGTATTTTAACACGTATTATGTGGTATTTTTTTTTTTTTTTTTTTTTTTGTTACGTTATTCGTGTTATTTTTCTTCATATAATGGCATTTTCGAAATCGGAAGTACATTTTACTGGGATTTTCATGCGTGACGTAAAAAATTACTGATACGTTTCGTTTTTAAACGATCAGTAGTTTGTTCGTTTTCATATTATTACGCGCGTGTTGTCGATGCGTTTTGTAGTATTGATTTATTCACTTTTCACTCGGGCTCGGTAATCAAGTCTATACGGTTTTCACTTAGTCGTCGTACAAAAACATTTCCATTCTTCGTTCTGGTTAGAATGAAGAATGGAAATGTTTCATTTATCCAAACTTGTTCGATGAATTCGCGTGAGCATTTGACTAGCGAAGGTCTACCAGATTTTTTTTATATAAATTCTGCGTTTATTATGTTCTGCCCTGGAGCTTTGTTGTTCCCCGACTCCATTACAGTCTTTTTCACTATTTGTAGAACACGTTTTTTCTTGCAATATCACGTAGTTTTCGTAAAAGTATACGAATATTTTTTATTTGTAATACATTTACTCGAATATTTTACATGTCTGAATACAGCTGACCAATAAACTTCGGTTCGCTTGTTTTTCGAAATTGATTTTAGTTTGGCCGTTTGGACATTGAATTAAAATTACTTATGTTTTTTTCCCGCGTAGTGTAACGTGACGTGCGGCAAGGGACACCAACACCGACAGGTAAAATGCCAGAACAACGAGGGTACGGTAATGGCGGCGGAACAGTGCGACGGGCTGGACAGGCCGGCGGCCGTGCAACAATGTCGGGCGTCCGTGCCGTGCAGTTCCAAACCGTCGGCGGCGTACCGGTGGAAGACGTCACCGTGGGCGGCGTGTTCGGTGTCGTGTGGCCCGGGCGTGCAGAACAGGCGGGTGAGCTGCCGGCTGCACCACGGCGGCGGCGGCGGCGGCGGCGGCGGAAAGGAACAACCGCCGGCATGGAACAAGGACACGGCGGTGGAGGACGCGCGGTGCGAGGTGGCCGTGGGCCGGCCGCCCGCCGCACAGAGACCGTGCGTACAGCAGCCGCGGTGCGCTTCGGTGACGTCAGTGGCCGCAATCGCTTCCGCCGACGAAGCGGCCGACTACGGTTGGATGCCGGACGAGTGGCGCGACTGTTCGCACACGTGCGGCAAGAAGGGCCGACAGGTGAGACGGGTGTTCTGCTACCAGAAGCGGCCCTCCAAGAAAGTGCACCGCCGGCACTGCGACCGGGCCACCCGGCCGCCCAGGAAACGCAAGTGCAACCAGCGCCGGTGCGTCGGCCACGTGTCGTGCGCCGAAGTCCTACAGAAACAGCCGGCCGCGGCCGACAGGGAGTACGTGCTCAATATTCTCGGCCGCAACGTGTCCGTTTACTGTCACGGTATGCGGATGGGCAAACCGACCGAGTACCTGACCCTGCCCAGAGACAACGAAAACTATTCCGAAATCTACGAACAGAGGTATTTTTATAATTTCAGAGTCACTGGATTTTTGTTTTTTTTTTTTTTGTGTGTGTGTGTGTGTGTGTTTAGTTCCGAACGAAACTATTACCCGTTAAATATTCGAATTTGTATCGAACTTTATATAATTTATATAGCCCACTCGCAAAACTCTTCTAACTCGGATAGCTTACCTGCGACCAGTTGCCTGGGATGTGCAATAAACTTTTGAAATTGTATTCAAATTATTCTGGATTAAAATACATAATTGTATGCCGAGTCCATGTATTTGAAATAATATTCGTCTCCGCGGATTAGTCGGCAATAATATTCGAATAAAAAATGGCCATTTCAGGGCCATGGGAAAATATGTACACAGGAATCTATGGTCCGAGGAAAATATGGCTAAAGATAAATGGCCAAATTCAACAATGACCAATAATGGCCAAACACAAAAGTGCCCAGATCAAAAATTGGACATTTTCCCATAGCCATATTTTTATTTGGCCGCGGTTATTGGTTTTTTTGTGAAAACTATTAGATATCATGTTCAAAGTTGAATACAGTTGTTCGCAACAGTTTTTTTTTTGGTTTGGCAAAGGCCCCGATTTTTCTACGTAACTCAAAAGATGCGCAGTTTCTGTCCGATTGTATTCTATTTTAAAAAAAAACATTAAACGAATTTTTAATTATCGTGCATTGTGCTTTAAACACAACTTGTTATAATAATATATTGTACGCTATTTTAACTAGTATTTAACTGTTGACAATATTGTGCTTAAACAACACAATTTTCTATGGTTATAATATTAAGCGTAGGAAATAATGGCCATGGGAAAAATGTCCAATTTTATTATTTGGCCACGTTTTCCTGTGGCCAATTTAATGTATGGACATTTTTTACCAGGTCATATTTTGTCTTTGCAATTTTTGATTTGGCCATTATTTCCTCTAGACTCCCGGCCATTAGCGTCCGCTCACGCGACCGGCCCTTTCGTTTCCCATGCGGCAAGATGGATTTTCTAAGGTGATCCAACTAGAGCGAAAAATATGCGATACCCTAATTTATTACAGTAAATTTTACCACTGGAGCGCGTTGAAAACATTAAACGTCTTTATTTTGTGTATCAACTATATAGACGACTATAGAAGTAATTATAATGTAACTCGATGGCTGATAAAAACCCATTTACTCTATGAAAAACCCGGACTCCAACCGTGCACTCTACCGGGCATATGGTCTGTAGTAGAAAAATTCGCACCCCTTTACACGGTGGCGGTAGGGTGTAAGGTCCATTTACTGTGAATTTATAATAATTCACCTGTCAAATATGCGGGAGAACAAATTGTCTTTGTAAAATATGGTGTTTTTTTTTTTTTATATATATTTTTTTTTTTTTTTAGGCTGAAAGACCCGAGCACGTGCCCGTTCAACGGGGAACGCCGTCAGAACTGTCCGTGTGATAACGTGCCGGTACCGTCATCCGGACTGACCGTGTTCCAGAAGATTCGTCTGAACGTCACCTCGCTGAGGGTCGACGGTGAGTGCATTATAATTGATAAGACAATTGCGTACGAATCCACGGGCGGGCGATGGATTTTCATTTCGCAAAATGTGTCGTGTAATGAAAACGGTCCTTAATATCCTCCTACCCGTAGAAAAATAAGACAGCGAACGCAAACTATCGTCCAATAACCCATAATGGTTATTATACTTGTGTTTCGCGAAAACATTATTATTATATATATCTCGACAAGATAACCATTACCGAAAAAATAAAAAACCAGAGATATCTTTTTAGAATTAATTATATATAAACCGACATCCATCGACTCGAGATCAATTGCCCGGATCTGCAAGCCCGCCTCGTATTCGACAACGATTTTAGCCCAGAACGAATAGATTTCGGATGTGCCGCACGATAATACCGTTTTAATATTTTACCACTTCTTTCACATTTTTTTGAGTTGAAATAGTTTTTAAAATAATGCGCTTTCGTGTACAATAATATGACTTGTTGTCAAAAGTATAAGCGCGTATACATCTACAATTGCGGACGTAACGTGTTCGATGCGATTGATAACGTAAAAAAAAAATATTATAAAGATTTGAAATATGGGGTAATTTTTCGGGAGTGGGGGAGGTATTTATTAAGGGAAAAATATATTTGTATTCGATATCGATTTATTAATCGCTAAAAAAAAAAAAAAAAAAATGTTTGTTTTTTATCTGCATACGATATCATGTTCACGTTAATATTTACAGCCAAAGACTACACGTTCACCAAACAGATCAAAGGCAAACCGGTGCCGTTCGGCGAGGCTGGCGACTGTTACAGCAACTCGAAAAGCGGCTGTCCGCAGGGAAGGTTTAGCATTGACCTGACCAGAACCGGCATGCGGGTGTCGTACGGTACCACATGGGTGGGAAAAGGTTCCAATGCGTCGTTTTGGGTGAACAAGATAGAGGTAAATATACGTAGTGTCGCGGCGTGCAGAAAGGGTGTGGGGTACGACAGAATTAATGCAGAGAACATTTTGGTTTATTGAGGAACGCATTACCGAATTCTTATAGGAAACATTATGAAAATATCCATAAAAATCATAATGCCCGAATACGTCTCGGACGACGACGCCCGTATGCGCTTTATCGGGGGGGGGGGTTTTTTGTTTCTCTCTCTTCTATTTCTCGCCTTATCACCGTCAGTCCCATTCTTATCTTAAACAAAATATTCGCAGATTATTATTTTATCGGTACGATTTAAAACTACACTAGTTAAACTTCATGTCGCCCGGCGCGACTCATAGCGTTTTCCATCGGACACGCGCAGTTTTGCACCGGGAGTCGCAAAAAAAACCAGGTCACCAGATATTATTGCCTATCATTTTCAGACCGGTGCGTTGGCGCGCCGAACGTACAGATACGATACAATGATAGTAACAGTATCGCGACAGTAGTACTACACTATCACAAATAATCATTAATATTAAACAATTGTCAATTGTAAATTCCTTCAATGCAGTGGCGCAACTTGGATTTTTTCGAGGGAGGTGTCCGCATGTAACACAACCACCACAACTCCCTTCCCGCACCGTTCATTTTTTCCGAATGGTGCAGAGAATACGATTCGCGTGTAATTCTTATCATTGCCAAAGGGTTAATAAAAATATATTAAACGGCCACAAATACGGTCCGAGGGGTATATCGTCTAAAACACCTCCCCGGGTCGCGCCACCCCGACTCAATTGGCCTCGTTCTTAACTCCAAGACAAATAAAAATGGTCAATATTAGCGCGTTTTATCAATTTCGTTCATTTTCCCGGCGCGTAGAATGCAACGCGACAGCGGAACATTGGTCGCGGGGCATTTTGAAGGGGGAAAAAAAAAATATTAAAAATATTAAATTTTCTAACCGGATAAAAATGTGCGCCCGCCGGGTGTTCGATCCGTTTCGTCGTCACCCGGTACCGTATTACCGTAGCGGTAATGATAAAACGGTTAGTGAATTTTGATTTTTAACAAAACGGATCGGGCCCCCACCGCACTCCTAACACTTATTTTTTTTTATATTAACATTTGATTTGTCGACGAATCGACAAAGCTATAAAATCAGTACGATTTTCCACGGGAACAATTCGATCCGGTGAAGTCGTTTTGATCCTTTCGTTTTTTTTTTTTTAATGTCAAGGGCACAATATGTCATCACCTTGCCCGTACTTAATATCCGACAGCCGTCGGATTCAGTACATTTACTACGCTACAAAAATTAATCTTATTCGAGATCGATAAAAAGATGAGTGACGGTCCGTGTCTGAGCGGCTCGTGCCGGTTATCGGCTGCACTCGGAGCGAAAAACCCGCCGGAGTGCACGTGCGTGAAACATTAGAAGAAAAAACCCGCGCTATAAATGTGCGCCCCCGGTGTTTCCGTATTACGGATGATAAAATAACTGTACCGGAGCAATAGCGAGCAATCGTATGGAAAACGCTATAAATAAAAAAATAAAATAAAAACTAAACTGTTCGGTAAAACACATGGTACGACGTAGATCGGTCAAACGGGGGGGGTGGGGGGCACGGGCTACTCCTTGTGCCCATCCCTCCACCCGCATAAAAAAAAAATACGCCGCTGCGTTTTTTCTTTCTTTTTTTTTTTTTACCTATTATTTCCATTTTACAACAATAGCGCGGCAAATCGAAATTATTATCGTCGGGTAAAATCTTCATTTTTTTTTTTTTTTTCTCTCTCTCGATAATTCCTCCGACTCGCGTACACGACTTACCTATACACCTACTCGCGTTTCTCCCCGAATAACGTCTGTCGAACAACCGCCGGAATTCCATGCTATTTATTTTATTGTCGTGTTTTTTTATTTATTTATTTTTTTTTTTTACGCGTTGTATTAGGCCGCAGCCCAGTACGTAGCGCATTTTTTTTCCCTTCCGTTTTGTTTTGTTTTTTATTACGTAAATATTTCTACGAAACTCGTCGCGGTGTCGAGTGTACGGCGCGTAAAAAATTGGTTTATTATTATTATTATTATTATTTTTTATTTTTTTGTCGGTAGTCGGTGTATAAAAATAACGTAATTTACGTATACAAATATTTACAGGAAAACACGAAAATAGCCGGCAGATGCGGCGGGTACTGCGGTACTTGTGTGCCCGGGCAAGGGTTAACGCTGGACGTGGCGATACCGTAAAAAAAAAAAAAAAAAAAAAAACAAAAAAAAAAAAATAATAAAAAATCAAAATCGTATTACGAACGCAGCCGTGCAATCTCATCATCATCATCATCATCATCATCACACGACGACACAACCGTCCGGCGATTATCCAACACTCAGTTTACATTATTATGCGGGGCCCGCGTACCAAACTCCACCGAGTTGTCCGAATTTAGGGTCCAAAAAAAAAAAAAAAATACAATAAAAAACTTGTAAATTCCACCGGTGCCCGGGTGTCTACCTAGCAAACTAAACTATAAACACGCTTTACGGTTTTTTTTTTTTTTTTTTTTATTATTCGAAATATAATTACACACCTTACGCAGACCGCATTAGACATGGATATCGAGAGTTTAATTTCTAATCCCATACGATTAGAGTTTAACATTAACCGGTTTTTACTATATTTTTTTTGTCTTTTGTGTGTTCCGATTTTTTAGTAACATAATCAAAAATCAAAGTCCAACGTGTCTAAATGTGCGCGTGAATCACTTTACGGGCCATAAGAGTTTCCCCCCCCCCGTAGAACAAAACGCCCCCTTAACTTATCGCTTCGGTAAATTTTGATGTTTAATAATGTCCAGAGACTGAAACCGGTATAATTTTTTTTAGCCGATTTAGTCGTACGTTTTTTTTTATTTAAAACCACTATATATATATATATATATATATATATAGTCAGTTACGATTCGGTAGCCGTTATAAAAATGTGCAAATTACGGTTTGTCAACCGGTTAAACTGATTAAAAAAAAAAAAAAAAAAAATAATAATAATTTTTAAGACCACTGGTCTTAGTATCACTACTATCTTTAAAATGTCCAATCAGCGTATTCGTATAATTTGAATGTACAGAGCGATTTTTTATTATTATGCTAACCATTACCATTATTATGATCAATTTGTTACCGTTCACTGTCTCTCCGGTCAAATCCTAAACTGTTACAACTCGTATGCGATAAATCGAAAATTAGTGTTATGAACATTTTTGAGAACAATATTATTATTATTTTTTTTTTTTTTTTTGAATTTCTGTCGAGTACGACGGGGGTTTGTCTTTTTAAATCAAAAGTCAATACTCATATTGGATATAAGAGAAACGAGTAAAAATTTCAAAATTGTATTAGCCGAAACAATTGCGTCGTAATCGAAAAACCAGAAATCAAATTCACTGAAAACCATCCGAGAGAATCGCCGAATAGCGATATAAGAATAGCCCTGTACAGTTTTTAAACAATATTTTTTTAATTTTTTTTTTTATATTTCGGATTAATTTTGTAACATACTTAAAACGAGAAATATTTCCGTTCGGCGGAGTTTATACGTTTAGTATTGCGGGTCGGTATACAAATTTGGTACAGGTGGCATAGGAATGAAAAAAAAAAAAAAAATAGAAGCAATGATTTAACAATCGGTGGAATATTTACAATCGTCCTCTTCCTTACAGTTTTGTAGTATTTTTTTTTAACAATTTAAGTAAAGTATATTATAGTATCGCATGCGCCTATCACGTCAGACGGAGACCGTATTCTATTTGTGTATTTTTATTTTTATTTTTTTTTACGTGATATTATTATAATAATACATATGGTTTAGGTCCCGTCGTTTACCACAAGACGGCTATGAGCCCCTATATATTCGGGAGATTTTTTTTTAATTTTTTTTTTTTTTTTTTTACTCGCAAAGAGTATGGCGTGCCATTTAACAACACCAATATTTTATTTATCATATATAATTGTATATGTATTACAATATTGAAGGCATTAGCCGGCGACTAACCGGCCGATTACTCGTCTTTGAGCAATCGCGGTTCAGGGGTTTCATCGGTATTATTATTTTCGGGGCGACATGCCATCGTGTCGCCTAAGAATCACAATACTTATGGTTAAAAAAAAAAAAAAACCAAAAAATTCGAAATCGCGTTTATAATATTGCATAGACCGGATTCCGTCTTTCCACGACGCTGGTTATTAGTACCGAGGCTTGGACGGCGGGATCGCCGTGAAAAATCAAAAAAAAAAAAAAAACAAAATAACGTCACGGTTTTTTTTTTTTTTTTTTTTTTTAAAAACCGTTTGTTGTCGACCATATCGACCGATATAGTCGCACACGCGAACGCGTGCAAAAAATGACAAGTTTTCGGTACGAAAAATAATCCAAGTTGTCAACAGGTCGTCGGCGCCGGAGTACGCGGCAATTTTGCTACAATCTATTATAAAATATCAATTTTAAGTATTTAGCTACGAAATTAATAACTTAACGCTTGGTTTTATTATTATTATTTTTTTCTTTTAATTTCACAAGACCCGTTTTAGGATTCGTTTTGTTTTTTTCATTTTTTTTTTTTTTTTAACAATACACATTAATATAACATTATATTGTTCTATATCCGCGTTGACGTGTATACGTATTTAACAGTAATACTAAAACAATCACGTGTGTATACATTGTATTATACACGTACACCGACGGTACAATGACGGTAGTGACTTTTTTTTTTATCGTATTATTATTTTTTTTATTATTATTACTTAGTTATAAAACTGCTGTCGTACGTACTTACTGCCATTTCCATTTCCGCGCGCATTATTATTATTTATTTATTATTATTATTTTTATTTCCCTCCCACGCTCACTCCCACCCTCTCCGCCTTCTCGGTTTTTTTTTTTTTTTTTTTAAATATTGGACGATGCGAATACCGAACGGTAATCGTGTTATAATATTCGTAATATTATCCGATAGAAAATATTGGTGTATATTACACCGTTCGCATAATTAGTATTAATCGGCATTGTAATTATTGTTATTTTAGAGCAATCGAGTAGTTTACGCGAATATTTACATTAAACGTCCCTAATATGTAATTAGTTATTAATTATTGCGTTGTTCGTGTTTTTTTTTTTTTTTTTTTTATATATTATTAACCGAGTACAGTAACAATATAGTATCGACGGGTTTGCAATTAAACTATTTACACGGTGTGATTTAAAAAAAAAAAAAAAAAAAAAAAGAAGAAAAAAAAACGTAATTTCTTTTGGTTTTTGTTTTATTTAACGCGATCCCGGTACATTTTCTCGCGAGTAAAACCGATTTCTTGGTTTATTTTCGATTTTCGACCGTTACGATGGAATTGTTTAAGCTCTATATTTGTAACCCTGCGTTGGTCGCGTGCATTACAACGGTTATCCACATTGTATTATTATTATTATTATTTATTTTTTTTTTTTCTTACTTTTAACCGATTTCGAGTGGAATCAGCACACCGGGGCTAAGAGAACAATATATCTAGCAGGAACACCTTGAAAAAAAAAAAAAAACCGAACTGATAGTATGTAAAAAAAACAAACGTACTAAAAGTTTCCAGTCGAGCCAGTGGTTACTAAAATGTGTAATATTAGTTACTATTCATGTGGATTACAATAGAAATCCGCGCGACATGCCGTATGCAGGGTTCGGTACGGTTTTACCAAATTTGCGTCCAAACTCCTTTTTAACGAGCGTTGACTTATGATTTTCAAACGACAGCGGGAAAAGGTAATAACTTTCAAAATGTTTGAAAAACGTTATAATTTCGAATCCCGTTTAAAAAGTAGAGGGGGCTGAGGTCATTTTTTTTTTTTTTTTTTGAAAAATCATTTGTCGACATGTGTTTTGGGACGCCGTACAGAACAAGGGTAACAAGTTCAAAATTGAACTGACCGGATGTAAAACGAATCAAAATCAATTTCACTGAAAACGTTCGTAGATAATCGCCGGGTCGCTGATAATTTTAAAATCGCTCCGTATAATTATAGTCGAGTCGTCTCTATTAAAGTCGGTCTGTGTGTGTTCAATTAAATTTAATTAATTTTTTTTTTTTTTTTTTACAATTTACATGTTATTAATTCTAAATAATAAGTGTGCGTGTGCCTAAAAACCACAATAACGAAAATGCCTATTATATTGTAATAACGTATTTTTTTATTAATTATTGGTCAGTATTAAGAACGAGATTTTAATCTGATACACGAACAAAGACTTCCTTTTTATTTTATTATGATTATTATTACTATATATATTATATATTTATTTTTACTTTTTTTTGATTTATATATATATATATATTTTTTTTTTTGTTGATCTCTAGTCATAACATTTTCGTGGTTAAACTACATTAACATAATATATATATGTATCTAGATATATATATTATATATCTAGATACATAAAATAATATATATATATTTCAATTTATATAGCCAAATTTTATACGTTTCCTTATGCATAATTGATTTTTTTTTTTTTTTTAATATATATATAATGTATTTATCGTACCAAATATTGTATGTTTTTTTTTTTTTTTTTTTTTAACGATTACACAATTATTGTGGTAAATTATTCATTATAGTAACCGTACCTAATGCACACTAATCCTTGTGTATTTTATGTTATCCCCGTGTTTATTGTGAATTTGCGTCAGCAATTTTTTTGTGGTGAACACTTACTTATATACCCATTCGGTTTTTAAACAAGTCCTATTAAAACACACAGTGTTCGAATAGTTTCTTTTAAAAAGGAACTCGTTCCCGTTCTTCGTTCCTGCTGAAAAAAAAAAAAAAAAAAAGCAACGCATTCCCGTTCATGATAAATTTATTTTTACATTCTGAGCGGTTGTCGATGATGTTTTTTTTTTTTTTTTTGTGGACAACTTTTCAACCAGATACAATTAATTCGCATTAATCGTGTCTACTACAGCTGTTACGATATGTTGTAATATTGTTTGTTATCATTTTAAACCATTATCGCCAAGACACCGTTTATACAACGATTATACAAGTATACAAACGTATACGTTTCGTATTAATATTATTTTATACCTTCTATGTTAATAAAAATGGAATAGTCGAGATTGAATTATTGCAATAACAAATTGTAAAAAAAAAATGTATTAGTAACTGACAGAGCGATACCAACACTAAATCATTTCTAGGCAATATTATCATTAAAATAACGTGCGTTTCATTTTTTTTTTTTTTTTTTTTTTTTTTTTTTTTTTTTTTTTTTATAATAGTATTAACGGAAATGTGTATTCACGTTCCTAATAACTTGGAACTCATTCCCGTTCCTCGTTCCTATGAAAAGAATACGTTCCCAACACTGGTACCCCCCCTTTTTTTTTTTTTACCATAGCTGACTACGGATAATTTTTTAAAAATTGTCTGGAAAACACGGTGTTTTAAAATTTAAACTTTTTGCAACACTGCACATTAAACGTCTATGATTTTTCGTATAGCCGAGTCAATTATTTATTTTACTCGACTCATTGGATCTCGTTGATTTACAATCGAAAAAAAGATAAAAGGATGAACCTTATTTGCACCAGCGATTACCAGGGATGTCTGGAATGTAAGATATAGATGATATTAGATTTATATCTTTTTTTTTTTTTTTTTTTAAACCGATATATGACACTATATTTTTTGGAGGAAAAACGTCAATAATGTCTATGGAATACGATATACTAGGGTTGTTTTCAACTGACATATCAGTTGATATCACTATATAGTTTTCTATTTCAAATATCGGTAGTAAATATCGGAATATCGGATATCAGAAAAAAGTCGTACCGGGGACAATCGGTTTAAATTCTTGAGCTAAAGAAAAGAAAAAACCAATCTATGTTAATCCTAATAACGTGTTTCGTTACGTTCAATGCTGGGTGCCATATTATCTTTTTGTTCATAATTGCCACGCGGAAATTCCGCTGCGATAATGTATGACAACGACGTGTTGCCAATGTAGGCAACATTTTTTATTGCTTTATTATTATTATTATTATTATTTTTTTTTTTTTTTAGAGAAACTCAAAAGCCTCGAACAAGATGTATTTTTATTCAATTTATTAATACATTATCAATACTGTAACAAATTTTAGTATTTTTAACACAAAACATTTTACTTTAATAATACAATTACAGTCTCTATCTTTTACAAATTTCCCATTTATAAATATTATATAATAATAAACAATAACCGACGTCTAAAAATTACATTTTAGTCTTAGTTTATAAATATATAACGCATTAAAATTAATCGATCACGAATAAAATTCTTCAAAACAATTTTCCAAAGATAGTGCCGGTTCATCATCACACCGAGAACAGTAATATTAGTCACTTTTTTCCCCCCTTTCGAATAGCATAATTTATATATTTTTCTTTAACAAACATTATTTGGTATTTTTTTTTTTGGCAAATGAATTGATTTTGTTTGAAATTTTAATGGTAACGTAGAGGCAATATTACGTGATCCACATAAACTTGAAATTACTGATAGCTTATAGTCATAAAAGGTTATTTTTTCTCGTGTTTGATAAAAAGATAATATGAGTTTGACATAAAAATTTGAAAAAATGGATCATAATTTTTTTTATACAATCTGATTGTCTTTCTCTCACATGGATAATTAAACAACATTTGGTATTGTTTGTCAACGCCCGACATATATTGATTATATTTAGAAATGTGCAATTGGTTTAATTTTTATTTGTCCTTTCCTATTCGTTACCTTAGCCATCTAATACTCAAACTCTGAACTAATTATTAATACTTCACGTCGACTTCGCCACTTCATCACACACACACGCCTTTTTCTGTATACTTACCAACATTCTCTCCTGCATTTAATTTTATCGAAGATATATCCTTAGGATTATATTTCCTATTTTGTCTCAATGTCCCTGTACACCAAGTGTCTTTACTCAAAAGATTATGGGCTAATTTAATACCATTCAAATAATCCATTATAATTATTGTCCATGTAGAGTGTACGGCCACTATAAAAAAAATACGTCCATGAGTTTTTCGACCACGTACTCGGTGTGACAGCAACTCAAAGACATATTATGTGCTTGCCCTGAATATATCATTACTCGGTGAACATGACCAAAAAATTCTGTTAGCAAGATACACTCCATATTTATGGCGTTTGTTAATATATTGACGAAAGACAAGTCTTTGTTCACACACTTCCTTCATTTTCTTATTGAAATAATTAACAATATTTTCTAATTTATTTAGTCGATTACTATACCCAGAATGAGAAAAGTGTAGAGCTCTCAAAATTAGCGTGAATCGATTTCTACTCATGTGTGATCGGAAAAATTTTAAATCAAACAACTCACTTTTTTCCAGTAGTCTTTTAAACGGTTTGTTCTTATGGTTCCCCGGTATGCAAATGCAACCCCAAAAATATATTCATTTCTTCTACAGTTGTATCTTTCCATTGAGAAATTCGACTAGATAAACGTTCAGAAGTAGTTATAAATATTTCTACAGCGTAAAAATTAGTTTCTCGCACAATTAATTCAATCAGTTCATCAGTAAATGGCATACTAAAATAATCAATTGTTTATTTCTCGGTGGTCGTGTTTTTAAACCTGCAACTTTAGAAAACGGAACTTTGGTTACATGTGGTGGATCATCAACCCATACATAATCTGTGGATTGCCTTTCCGCGGCCCGCGTTTATTTTATTTTGCGCACTAGGATTTTCATTAAATGCAGCGGAATCATAATCTTCATTGGCTGAATCTCCTTCTCCCTGGTCTGGTTCTGAACTAAAATCATTATCTTCGTCCGAGTACTCTACTCGAGGTTTAACAACCAGTCAAAACTTTCATTAAATTCCCTACACCTTTACACGACGGGCCAGGCGGAAGGTCCATTTTTGTTTAAAATAAAATGTTTAAATATTCGAGCTGTATAAAACAATTATATAAAATATGCATTGAAAGTCAGTTTTGATATTAATTATTATAAACATATAACGCAGAAGATTCACTATTAATGTTTTATTAGCATAATATAGATAAAAAATTACCTTTTTTTTTTTTTTTTTTTTTTATTGAAATTATGACGGAAAAACTCACAATTTTAAATCCAAATACACTGAAGTGTAACTAAAGCGATCACCAATGAGACCGTGCAAAACTATGTGTGTCCGCACAGAGCCGATAGTAAAAAAAAAAAAAAAAAGACTGCACTAAAAAAAATTACCCGCATGACAACAAGGCGTGTTGTCATCGGCACTGAACGCGTAACAGTCGGCTCTAAATGCCGATGTACCGTTATTTATAATCCACAACGCTATCTGATAGACGAATAATGTCTACTCGACGGTGTCTGGTGTTCTGATATAAGTTCAGTAGTTGTACGAACAATCCGGTAGATGCCACAACGGATACATTGAATTATACCAGTAATAATATAATATTATTCCGATGTTGAATTTGCAGTAGGTAAACCGTTTCAGTACCAAAAATTGTTCCGAAACATTAACGAACCCGCGATATTGAACGCGTCGATATTATTAGGGTTGGCAACGCGATTCTCCAGCAATTATTTTATACTATAAAAATTCTAAATATGCATTGAAAAATGTACTAATTTGTAAAAAAAAAAAAAAAATAAATAAATATATTTTTTTCATTTTTATAAATCCTAATGGTAATTAAACGGGAAACCTAGCGATTATAAATAGTTAGTTTTGCCGATAGTTTTGCCGTAGACGCTATCATTCGTTCATAGGTTTTGACATTACTATTGTCTAAAAATATTATACGAGTACCTGTTTAGGATAGTATTGGTTAGGATCACCGTATTGTGTAAAAATATTTAAATAATATTTAAAATGCGAATTTATAATATAATAACTCAAAAAATGCCCCCAAAAATCTTAAAATGCTCTGAAAAATCAAGTAAATGTATTTTAAATTAAAATTTGTCAATAAATGCGATATAAAATGTCTAACTCTCGTTCAAAAGTACATAAATTGAATTTGCGACAATACGATCATATGGAAAATAACGCACAGAATCCCAGGCTTAGTTATTATATTTTTATCCCAATATTCCGATTAACATAAAAAATATGCATCGATGGATTTATGTTCGACATAAACCTGATAAAACAAGACATTTCTAACGTGCGTTATTAGAGAAAATATAACTTAAAAAAAAAAAATAAAAACCAAAAACTAATTTGTACCGTCCGAGAGTTGACTATATTACTTTTATATAAAACGGTTGATTTCCAAAGTTAAATTATTAAATAAAAATTAATTATTTATTTTTTATAATGAAGTAAATTATTATAACTTGTCATTTGTGTTTTAAAAATTATGTCCTCAAGACGAAGGCCATCTCTTCTCAAGCGCTCTTCGAGCCTCCTTCGTATACCTTTCCACTACACCGTGCACAACTTTCAAAAGTTTATTGACGAGTTTTGTTTTTATAGTTCATCGATATGTCGAGGTTTCTGTGTATAGACTTAACTTTTGAAAACAGGGGGAAAGTTTAGACCGCTGTGCAAAATCCGACGTAGGCTACTACCGGATAAATTTAACGATAGCGAATGTTTTTGCGTAGAACGTCTTGGAATCCGGCAGAAGTGACTTTTTCAGGTGTACGAATGTTTTTTTTTTTTTTTTTTTTTTTTTTATGCATACAGTCGATCAGTTGCCATTGTTGCCGTGCAAACGTGTCTGTCATCGAATGGCTGTTGGTTGGAATGTCAGCTGTATAGAGTGAGTAGAAGTTTGGCCCAAGGACGCGGTTCCCCGTGGTACACCACCAGCTGATATGTTTGTCCGATCAATTAGAACTCCTCCGTGTATGACGCCGGATCGACGTCCAGGAAGTGCGCACCGCTTGGTGCGGCAGCCGTTCGCGTAGTTCCGTAGAGTAATCCTTTGTGCCAGATTTGATCGAAAACGTCTATAAATACTCCGCGCAGCGATACTTTGAACCTTCCAGTGCCCCCGCTAATCACGTTAGTGACACGACGAACTCGTCCGACGGTGGCACGTTTGTTTCGAAATCCGAACTGATGATTGAGGTATGCGGCCGGGGGGCCTTTATTGTAATTAGCGGTTTCAATCGTTCGGGAAGAAGCTTTTCGAAGTGCATCGACATACCGGGTAGAAGTGATATCTGTACGTATCTGTACGAGTTTGCTGACCCGGTTTAAAACAGCTCAATCACTTGGGCCCTTTTTCCATTGCTCCGGCGAAGACATATTCCATTCGTACAATGGCATTGTATGCATGAGTAAGATGAATATTGACTTTTTTTCGGCAGTTCTTTAAGCGACTGATTTCATCGAAGCCGGGGGGGGGGGGCCACATTATAACTGTCATTATTTTTTCTTATTTTAATTACTACCGAGACAATCTACTTTTAAAATCGACCGTTTCAGTGAAAAAGTAAAACACAAACGTAGTTTTTTTGTTGTTTTTTTTTTTATACATTTACGAAATTAAAATTAATTATCTAACTATACGATATTTGAGGTTATTTCAGTAAGAGCTCGTAAATTTCGTAAATTTGTACACATTCCCCCAATATAGGTATAAAAGCCGGATAAAATCGTGCGACTGGTAGTATTTATTTGGTTAGTATCACTGCATCAGTGGCAGAGTTCAAAAGATTTTGTCATAGAGGTGGAGATAAAGGTGATTTTTATTTTTATAATTATATAATACTGGCTGTCCCGCACGGCGTTGCCCTTGAAAAATCGGATTTACCCGTGGATTTCACCACCTCGCCCGACTTTATCTGTCGTATCGCGGTATTTCGGCGGTCAGATTTGCTTTACGGCATTTAACTAAAAACGAAAATTAATACGCAAAACGATTGTTAATCGTTCGTCACACGTAGGCTGTTGGGCACCTACGTCGTACGATCTATACCACCGAAACGGCAAGTCACTAGGTCCAGCGATACGGTCTGGACGTCGATCAGTGAGCCGGCAAGTGGCATTTGTCTTTTAAATCTATAGAACAACGAGAAAACAAAATATATATATATATATATGTTTTTTTGGTAACTAAGCAACGGATGTTTTCCTAGTAACGTGTTAATTATTGATTTGTGTATATATACAATAATTTTCCTTTAAGAAAATCATTAAATTTGCAATGTAATAATAATTTCACGGTCACTTGTCGAGATGAAAACTATTCTATATTTTCATTTGGAATAAATCACACACACGGGCATAATCTTATCGGAAATCTGTTGTGTAGTTTCAGAGCTTATTATTTATTTTTTTAATATGTATATATAGAACAATTTATAATGTAATATTACGAACATTGAAGGGGAATGTATTAACGAGGGGAGGCAAATATATCGCTCATCTCCTACGGCCACCGGTTGTTGTGTATATATATATATATATTGTACATGTAATGTCTTTTGCATGTTTCGAATATCCGCCGTCAATGAATTGATCGCTTAAAACCTTTAAATGGAAAACACGGCTGAAAACGTGCAAACGAAATCGTGTAGGTACATAAACCGTAATAAATTACAGAAAACTGATACACGGTTTAAATGTTTAATACGGACACGGTGCACAATAATCGTTATGCTTCAACTCTATCGGATATATATATATATACATATTGAGACGCTCCTGTAGATTTACAAAATATTGTCCATCAATCATATTCAACAACCGCATGATTATAATGTATAATAATTTCGAGTTATATGTAATGCATCGACACGGTATTATATTATATATATATACGAGGCCTGTTCAAAAAGTTCCCGAATTTGTCTATTTTTTATTTATATTGCTTACCTACAAGCTATTAATGACTTATCACCATCGAAGTATTTTCCCTCTTGGTTTATACACTTTTGCCAACGACGTTTCCGTTGTTGAAAGCAATCCGGGAAAGCAGTTTCTGGATTTGCTCGTAGCTCCGTTAGCGAATTTTCTTTTATTTCGTCTACCCATCGTAGAAAATCGAATATGGTGGACGAGCAAGCACGGTCATGTGATTTTTCACGCAAAAATCTCGAATTAACAGGGAAGCGTGTGCCGGAGCATTGTCGTGATGGAGAGACCTCATGAGATTTTCTTCCACACTTCAGGCCTTGTCCTCCGCACTTTTTCTCGAAGACGTTTTAATACTTCTCGATAGTACAATCGAGTTAACAGTTTGTTCTGCAGGTAGAAATTCGTGATGAATAACTCCTAGGTAGTAAAAAAAAACCGTTAGCATGACTTTGACGTTTGATCTGACCTGACGAGCTTTTTTTGGTCTTGGAGAAAATTTGCCAACCCAATGTGATGATTGGACTTTTGTCTCAATATCATAGCCATAGATCCACGTCTCATCACCCGTTATAATTTACTCCATGAACATACTCGTATCTAACAATTCTTGACAGATGGATACGCGGTTGTCTTTCTGATCATGCGACATTTACCTAGGGACAAATTTAGCTGCAACGCGGTGCATTCCAAGTTTTTCTACCAGGATTTCATGACATGAACAGACCGATAAGTTACAATCTTCCGCAATTTCTCGAACAGTTAAACGTCTATTAGACCGCACAATTTCATTGACTTTTGTCACATGAACGTCGTCTGTCGATGTCGACGGACGCCCTGAACGTGGGTCGTCATCAACTGATTCCCGACCGACTTTAAAACGTTTAAACCAGTCGTAACACTGAGTCCGTTCTAAACACTGATCACCATAAGCATTTTGCAACATTTTATGAGTCTCAGTAAAACATAATTACAAAGTTTAATATTAATACGTTGTTCGTGAATGTTATTCATCTTAAAAATCGCACAATACACACGACTCGACTTCTACTTTGAACGCGCACAGTTAACGGTTAGATAGCAATAAACATTTGAGATTTAATTGAAAAGTTAGCTGCTTATCTCTATTTTAATCTAATAACATTCACGATACTATAAATTTTCTATTTTTAGGAATTATAGTTCCGGAACTTTTTGAACAGACCTCGCATTATAAAAAAAAAAAAAAAAAAAAAAAACAACGGATTATTGTTCGGTTTTACAGGTTTCTACAATGATTTTCATGAAATATAAAACCCGCGAAACAGTAGTAAAATATTGATTTTTTATTTTTATTTCTTACCTATTTGATTATGAATTATGATTTGTGTCTCGTGAAGTCATCATTGTTTATTTATTGAACATTACAAATTAATAACATACAACACATCACACCGTAAATCTCAATACATGCATATTGTATTTAATGTATAGTTTAAATTAATACATTTGATTACAAAATTAAACAATTCATTTTATATATAACACCGTCGTTTCTAAAGAACAAATATTACGTTATAATTGTTACGTTTTTTTTTTTTTTTATAGACTCGTAGAATTAATCCGATCATCTGTAAATAATCAGACACAATAGTTGTATTTATCTATACGGATAGGATAAGAAGATTCTATTTCCCTGATATGTATCGCTTGAATTAGACACCAGAGTATAATTTAGCATATAAAGTAGTTGGCATTAGTGCCACCTAGTGACAAATAAGTGCCACCTAGTAGGTAATAGATGTGTCTCGTGTTCACAGTACTCTTGAGGCTGAAAATCTTCGTTTCCCGCCAAAAATAAATATACCTACTACAAAACTGTATCATTATTTGTATGTTTCGACATCGCGATCAATAATTTCCAAATTGGTGCAGTCTCTCTCCACGCAGCGCTTCTCCAGAACGAGCAGTCTCAATACACACGACATTAAAAAGTAATAAAAAAAAATCTAACTATTCGAGAATAGCTTTAAACTCGAACACGTACATCGTGTTCAACGGGATATGAACAGCGCTGTATGATCCCCGGCCTGTAGTCGCGACATTTCTGGAAACTAAATCGAGAAGAGGGAAACTATCTGACCCCATTTAATCATGAATGTGTGAACACGTTTTTCTCAGACGATACTAATTCGTAATATTTTTTTTAATAGAATTGGAAAAACTTTAATTAGATTTAGACAGACAAAAAAAAAAAAAATCGTCAAAAGGCAAACACCATAAATAAAACTAAAAAGTTCCGCACATCACTCTGAATTTAAAAAAAAAAAAAAAAGATGACGTGTGGGGCGGCCAGACTGTTCTGGATAACCGGAGAACTTAACCCGAGCGAGCTAGTAATAATAATAATAATAGTTTTATAACGATTTCGAGTCGTTTGAACGACGGAGTCGCGGTATATAATATTTATATTATAAACTCAATAGTATAATAAATTTAATATTTATTTGAATACTCAAAATCGAGCGTTTTCGCGCATTATGCCATTATAATAATACCGTAATATTTTATCGGAAACATCGAAATTATATTATATCATCGGGATATAATACGCGCGCGCGCGTACAATAAAAAAAAAAAAAAAAAAAAAAAAAAAAAAATGGAAAAAAGACCGCGACCTTAAATTATTCGCATAGCGATTTGCGTGGCAATCGAATTTACATAATACCCAATTGCGGGGAATGTTATGTTCCTGATGAATGATCGGGTTTGAACGGAAAATGTATACGATAAGGGTAGCGGTGGCCGGTGGGTAGATACCTATAGAAGTACCGTCGAAACGTGGCACTGAAAGATAAATATTTTGGCGAAAATAGATCAATAATAATAATATCCGGATTGAATAAACACGCGGTCAGCCGCGGTCACTGGAACCTTAACGATTTTATCGGTTCCGGTTCCGGTTTGAATCTTATAAATAAAAAAAATAAAAAAAAACTGCACAGTATCCAAATATAAGTATTACCTATTGCTAATTAGGAATTTATTATTTTTTTTTTTTTTTTTTTTTTTTTTTATAATAAAACCACCGACGAAATAACAAAATAAATATAATGGTGACAATAGTAAACCCGATTCGCATTATTATTATCGTTCACTCTACATTATGTTCAATTTTGAAAATAAAGTAAGAAAGTAAATTTCGAGTAAACTTCATGACGAATTCAAGCGTGTTTTCAGAAGTTTTGTGCGATTATTAGGGCAGTCGGTATAATTGGCAAAACAAAGGTATACTCTGATAGATATCACAACCTGTATCGAATCCTCTTGACTATATAAACTACTAAATATTATTATACGTAGATATTACCGTTGGACAATCGTTGTTCGACCCGAACGTTTGTACTATCTGTAGTTAAAAATCGCTGACGGTCGTATAAAATGATTATACCGAGAGAAAAATGCCATGGATGTGATATAAGTTATAAATAAAAATGGTAAAAATATTTCTATGAAAAAAATTAGATTTATTCGTATTTATTCGATTTAAATATAATATTTAGTTTTTTTTTTTTTTTTTTTTTAGAGCCGATAAGAACCTAAAAGAACCGCAAAATTTTGTATTTGATTTAAATGGTTCCGGTTTCGTGAATTGAGAAATATGTAACCTAAAAAAAATATTATAATCATTTCATTTCTTACGAACAATTTCCATTGTAAAAAACGGCCCCGGCACCCACCGGCATAGACTACTGTCGAATCAGCGGAAGTACTTTACCCTTGTTTGATCTTGAGTATTTTCAATTACATTTTGAAACGTTTGAAAAAGATTAAAAAACAAAAGTCTAATGTTTCACGCTGGCATTAATATTGTCAGCTGTTAAAAAAAAAAAAAAAAAAAAACCGTTCGCACTGTTTAATAAAATACGGTATTAAATTATGTTTTAGATCATTATTACAAAACATAAATTCACAATGAAAATCCCTTTTGACGCGAATACCTATCTGTTATTATACTCACAAGGATATTGATTTAACGTTTTTTTTTTTTTTTTTCAACGTATCAAAAACTATATAATATACCTATACATACATTTTTTTTTTTCAATATTTCGGAACACGGAAATAACAAAAGTTATGTGAATTGTTTAAAAACACTGTGCCGGAAAGACAACTTAAAATACTCATCGGGATGATGCTTTTTGTTTGTATATATTTCATTCTGTTTTGGTTCATTGTAATAGTATATAATATATAAATTATATTCTACATTTCGGGCGGGCCGTGGATAATGTTATGATATTTTGTTCATTGTATGTGGTATTATAATTATAAAAAAAAAATGATTTGAAAACTGAATTTACAATGCGTTCCTAACGCTGAAATAGGAATTACGATTTTTGATTGATAAATTATGTATATGATCATTTTTTTGTCTTTCTTTTTCTAGCTTTTACGGATCATGACTTCGACTAAACCCATTGCTTCAACCAAATGTAAATTTCTCTATTTATCGGTCGTACGCTTCTTTTAAAATTGCCGTTAACATAAACTCTCCTGTTATCGTTCCTAATTCTATCTAGTGAAAATTGACGTGGTCGTCCTCGGAATGGTGTCTTATTTGAGTAATAAAAAGCTAAATAGTTCACTATTTCTATTATTATATTTAAACAATATTTATTATAATATTGTTCACAAAATAAGAAAAAAAATAAAATAAAAAAATAAATACATTTTATTTCGCGACATTTAAAATTCTATTATTTATAGGGAAATTACTGAGGGAGTTATCAAGAAATATATATATATATATATATATATCAGGTTTAAACATAATTATATCGCCGCACAATATCAGCGCCATTTGTTGTAAACCATTATAAGTTTATGGCTTCATCAACAAAACTATTTATTATATCAGTCAATAAAATGATATTTATCGATTGCGATACAAGTTGAGATTATAAACTCCGTTACTTTGTTAACGCGACACTGGCCGTTGTCTGTATTACTTTTGTTTGCCGTTGAACGCCATCAAAAACGATTAAAAAATGTCTACCCGCCTAAGAGTTTATCGGTTTTGAATCAATCAATACGTACAGAAACAAATAAGTGTGTATTTTCGAATAGAAATTTATGTGCGGTGTCGCGATTTTTTCCGCCTTAGTCCTCACAAATCCCAAAGATGACGCCGTCTGTAGCATCGTATTATGCCGGAGGGGTAGACAATAGTAAAACGGAAAAAACAAAAACTATTCGA
Organism: Tuberolachnus salignus; assembly: GCA_956483605.1. NCBI lineage: Eukaryota > Metazoa > Arthropoda > Insecta > Hemiptera > Aphididae > Tuberolachnus > Tuberolachnus salignus. Next base: position 20,928,077 of record OY101430.1, on the reverse strand, counting down.
CTGGAAATGATTATCTTCTTCTTCTTGCTTTCTTGGTATCGTAACTCTTCGAGAGTTTTTACCGCCATTACCGCATCCTTCCACTCTTCACAATTGAGTAACCCCGTGTTTTCCAAATTCTGCTTATTCTTCCATTCTTATCAATACGCACCCTTAAGACGTCCTCTTGGTCTCTTTCCAGTTGATTTCCACTCGCTATTTTTAGGTTCTCCTCGGCACATGCTCGAACTATTTGAATCTTTGCGCTTTCACAAAATTAGTCATCCTCGGAACTCCTCTCTTTGTTTCTTCGTTTACAACAGCATTCCAATTCGACGTCATGCGTTGGACCATCGATTATTCTCGGTACATAAGTTTTTGCTCCATTCGGCTACTTAAAGCCCATGCCTCGCATCCATATGGCTATAGGGTTGTCGTCTAATTATTGCCATATAGACATGTCGTCCTAGAAAATAATTACGATTTGATGTATTGGTTAAACGCAAACGACGCCTCTTCTTGTCTTGGCGATCCGGCTGCTCGATTCGACGGACCGGTCATTATTACCACTTACGGCAGCACTTAGGATATGCAGATTGGCGATCATTATCGAACGTACGTTCTCAAACCGCTTCCTTATCGACGCGGTTGTTGCTGTATAACGTATTGGCCGCCGTACATTATAATATATTCTATTTACTATCGCGTGTCCCGGATAGTCCCGACGGGTTTATTGCGCTTGACGATTGATATTTTCGCGTTCACCGACCGGCACTCACCGGTCGCTCACGAGTGCACCGGAATCCAGTGAACCGAGACTTGCGACGATTATTATTGGGTACCATAACGGCGCGAGCAAAGGGACGGCGGCCGTGGCGTTTAATACGAACGCCCGCGTATATGCCTGGTATTTGTTCAACGTCTCGCACACTTTCCGCGTCCCCGGTCCATACGAACAAATGAAATCTAAACGTATAGTTTGTACGCGTTTCGAATGAATTCAGATTATTCAATTTGAACGGATATCGAGGAAAAAATACATATAAATTTATATATATATATATGTCTGTAACACAGCGCAATATTCTAATAATCGATAGCTACGAATTCACCACGGTTAGTGATAATCAGACTCGCGCAGTCTTGGGCTTAGTCTTTCTGCAAGACTCTTGCAGTCTCGCGTTACTTACGAAATGCATCATACAAAAATTAAATACTCAACTAGTGTATATCATAGACTTTAGAATAAACTTATCATGAAAAAAAATATAATACACTTTAATCCGCACAGCTGTAGCCAGGACGATTTGAAATGTATTTTAAACATACGCGAGTTATGGTAAGATAGTTTTATTAGTTTGTTTTTATCTCAATTTCGGCGTATCGAGTTTCAAATTAGACACGATTATAATATTTATATATAAGACTTGAGAAATATAATTTTCAATAAACAAATTTAGAGTTAAAACGAAAGCACGTATACAAAAAAAAAGTTTTAATTATTATACGAGTAATGGACGATAATTATATTTAAATTAAAATATTAAGTATAACCTGATATTAAATCCCGTCTGTAATTAAACATCTCGAAGTTCAGGAAGTCGCGTCGAAAATTTGTCATTTCGGCATTAGGTTCAGACAGTTCAAAAAGTTCTTCGAGTAGTTTCTTAAAATTATTAACGCCTAAAATTAATATGTGAACACCGAATGAATATTATTGGGCGACTCGAATCGTAGAAACGTATCATTTTTAAATAAAACTAAAGACAAGCGGAATATACAAAATAACTAAGTGTGTATGAACATGATCAAAACAAATATTGTATTTAAAATTACGAATTCAACGTTTACTCGAAGTTACGATAATACCTTGTCGGGTCCGTGTCATTCTCGAAAATGTGAGGGCTAAGGACGAAAAGCACACGAATAATAATAATAATAATAATTACATATTTGCAATACTAGTTCAACAAATTACAAACAATTGCACTACAGCTACAATACAATTATGTACGTCGAATAATAACCTCATTAAATTGTTTATCGTAATTTATACGAGGTCTGTTCAAAAAGTACCGGGATTTCATTTTTAATAATTACAAAAACGTAGTTACATATTATTTAAAGATATCTCCTTCGAAACGCTCTCCTCCGGACGATATGCAGTTATCCCGGCGATCTTGCCATTTTTCAAAAGTCCTTCGGAACTGTTCCAAAGTTAAAGTTATGAGTTCTGTTGCCGCGTTCGCTTTGATTGCCTCTACATCATGAAATCGTTGTCTTTTGAGCGCAGATTTTTGTCTCGGGAATAGAAAAAAAAAAATCATATGGGGCCGGATCAGGAGAATAGGAAGAGTCCGTGGGACCGCAGCAATTTTTTTATCAGCCAAAAATTCACGAATTGACAGCGTTAAACGTGCCGTTGCATTGTCGTGGTGAACAATTGCGGAACGAATTTGGCAGCTACCTTTTTTATCTGTACAATTCTCTGTAAAATTGCACGACAAGAATCAATTGTGATTCGCTTTGTTCACTCACGAACGGTTAATCGGCGGCCATTTCGCATTTTTTTTTCTCGCCAATTATCGTTTCTGGATGACGCCGACGATCTTCCAGAACGTATGATCGTCTTCAGTTGACCGCCGACCATCGTCGAAACGTTTAAAACACTCGAAAGTCACGGAACCACTTAACGAATCATCCTCAAAAGCTATTCTAATCATTTCCGTTGCATCATTTTTACCAAGTTTCAAGTAAAATTTGACGCACACGCGTTGTTCGTTAATTTCGGACGTGTCGAAAACGGCAAACGAAACGACTGGATTTATCCACGCGTAATATTAAACTCAGAAAAGATAGCTACTTCGGGTTTTGTTTGAAATATCCACTAATTCGCGGGGAATACATCTATTTACAATTTGAAACGTTACCGTGTGTAGATCAGCCCGTAATAACATTTGTCCCGGTACTTTTCGAACAGACCCCCCGTATAATAGACGTAGTTAAATAATTCAGCCCCCTTACATCGGACAACTCTGGTTACGCCATTGTACCCAACCCTTTTCGGTTAAAATTAATTACTATGATGTATTAGACGTACGGCATTATGGAAATATGGCCACGTGCCGTTGATTATTCTATTTATATATTAAATCGTAAAAATCACGAACCAAGATTAACGGGTGTAACAGCGAAAATTGCCCCGACGTGATAAATCACTACACCGGTAAAATTTCACTAGGGATAATATACCCTCTATCGGTCAACTATCCCGAGTGTCAAGTGAAATATCCTCGCCTACACACAACCCGGACAAATATCTCGGGGGTCTATAATCACTGACACAACCGGATGAAAAACAATCAATTCGGTATTCGCCGCGGATTTTCTACGGGGTATACTAAAACAAAAAAAAAAAAACTGTCAATACGGCGAGCATTTCATGTCTGCGATTTAATGCAGCCGCAAACAATGAACATAAACGATTTAAATCACGACATCAAAATCGCAATACAATATCAGCTGTAGGATCCACAAGAAATAATTCTTTCGGACATTTTAATTTAATGTTTCTCTTATCCGTCCCTCGGCGGTTCTCGCCCGTTTTTCAATTCTCCCAATTTTCCACCTTAAACAACATATTTTTTTTTTCTTCTTCTTTCGAAATTACAGTTACCTAGTTACGTATTATACACATTGCAGGCGTGGATATAATAAATGCGTAGTTATATATATATATATATATAAATATTATGTATTTTTCTCGCGGTGTTTTTACATTTTTTGTATTGCTGTCACTCTGGACACTTTTTTTTAGTTTATTCGTATAATATATTAAACGAGTCTAGGAAATAATGGCCATGAAACCATTATACCCTAAGAAAAATATGGCCAAAAGCCTTAAGACAAAAACCGGCAAATACATACGTTGTCCGTTGGTGAAAAATTGAACATTTTCACCAAGGCCGTTTATAATTCGATAATTATTTCCTATGATTATTATAATTTGTTCTGAGCAGAGTAGTTGTTTGTCGCGGTTGTTTCCCCTCGTTTCCAAGGTAACCTAGAAATCAATACAAATCAAAAACCAATTATAGGACCTGGGGGTTAGAGGAGGTGGACCGCGATGGTTTTCGATAAATGTTTTAAATAAAGTATCAGCGGGCGGAATTTCCAGTTCTTTTGAGTTGGAGCGCGAAGAAACCGGAGCGATTGTCAAACCAAACAAGAGCGGCAAACAACCGTAAAAAGTCAGCAGTCGTATAATAGATATGCGATAAATCTACTCGCCATTAACGTTTTATATTCAATCCGTTAACGTAATAAAATGTAATGCAATGTTTTATGTAAATCGCCGTTGCACATCTACACGGCGGTATTTTTTTTCTTTTACGATATGGTAATTTTAAACACGACAAACAGTACCATACGGGGTAGTATACATTTGTTTCACCCGGGGAAACACTTTTCACCTCCATAGCCTATCTTCTTAATTTCGTACCAACAAATGCAGCCTACCCTTGTGGCGTGAAGTGACGGTCTTGAGTTTCACGTTATTCCTATTGCCGTAGGAATTACTGGCAATTGTTTTATTTGGCCGTATTTACACACTGGTAATCTAATATTTACCGGCGGCCATTTTTTTCCGGTCGCCATCCGGCCATAATTACCGGCGACCGGTGGACGAACACCGCATAACATTGACCGGCGCGCGCCGAAATCGCGCGGCCTAGAACAACGAATTTTAAGGCAGAACGGGCCTAATAGTTGTGGTAAATATTATTTACGAATGCCGCCGCACTGTCGACAACGGTACCGGTCCGGTTATTAATTACGTATCGTAGTGCCTATTGGATTCGGGCCAAACCGCCATTTATCGCGCGGTTTCCTTATCCGTCCGCCGTTGCGTACGCTCGTCCACAATACCGCGCGTGGACGACTCGAGGATGTTCGTCGGATATAGTCGTGAACACGTACCGCATCTAAATATTTTTATATATATAACGTCCACTTTGTTCTGCGTCATCGGTGTCGTCTACGACCACGTCTGAAGTCACCGGAGTCCCCATATAACAACACTTTACAAGCCAATTTATTCGCTTCGACGGTGTATTTCTCCCCTCCCCCCCCCCGGCCACCCATCAAGAACCGACGTAAAATTAAAACACGAAATCGTTTTTGATCCATTATTTTAAATATAACAAACAGTAGCTTGACACTCAGCACGATAACTCGCACACTAGTGAACAGATTGCCATTTGAAATGTTAGACAGCTGTTTTTTGCACGTTAGTACCGACTAAAAATGATGTGAATTCCAAAACACTAGCGCCGTCTAGTAACGTATTATACTCGAAAAAGTTGTATTAAAAAATACGCAAAATATATAAGATGTACAAAAAAAAAAAAAAAAAAAAGTGCGAAATATTAGTGAAAATAAAAATTGATATTTGAAGAAATAAAAACCATTTTATTTTCCGAACAAATATTTATTTTTTTTTTTTTTTTAATATATTCAATAATTTTTTGGGTTTAATAATTTTTTGGATCTAAATCAGAACATAAATAAATAATTAATCGTTACTCTAGGACTTCTACGATTAACGATAATATCTTTTAATGTGGTCCAAAGTCATTTACATATTTATAACTACCGCTAGTATCGTAGTTAATTATATACGAGAAAGAATAGAGTGACGACGGATTTTCAATATTTTTATACTGCTAAAAAGTGCAACTCGTATACAATTGTCGAGCATTCATACCAAGGCAAATAGAAGCAAACGTAAAATTCAAACATCAAAAATCGTCAAAATATTTCAAAAATTGTAACACAAATTTTTCTAAAAATACTAATTTTAAAAAAACGTTCGATAATTTCTTGCTCGTCGATATTCGACCTGCGACCGTCGACTTCCGCGGACAGCACAATAATTGATTTTTGACATTTGTGCCCGGGACGTGTTATATTTTTAAATATTTACCGAACATATCGTAATTTCATAAATAAAAAAATGATTTCAGAAATATTTTAATTTTTTTTTGTTTTGTTTGTTTTTACCGGGATACCGGAATAAAAATATTAAATTAATGACAATAAACAATATAGTTTAAAATTTAAAGGATTCGATAGAATTATAAAACTTTTTTAATATTGTTCCGATTTATTTGTCAGTCTTTGACAAAAAGTTTATTATTTTAATGATTTTTTTTTTTTTTAACTGTTTTTCCACGTTTATACAATGTCGACGACCGTTCGATTGTTACGAGTTTTGTTTCAATATTCAACATAAACGTAAATGAGAGGACTACGGAAACCCGTGTATTTTAACGGCGGGGGCTTAGCCACCGGGGAATTTTTTCGCCTCGTTTTTCCGGCGCCTTTGGTTTTTGAGTATTTTATATAAAATATAGTCTATCGGGACTGGACGTTTTATCGGAGATTTAGTGTTTTACCGGCCAAATTCGAACATATTACCTATTTGTCTATCTAGCCGAGCAACACCGTCTGTAGTGCCCAGAGCTAGGATAGGGATATACAGGGTGTCCCGCGATGATAAACCCGTTTCGATAACTGCTAGATTATTTATGATAATAAAGATAATCGAATTTTGTTTTTTTTTTTTTTAATATTACTCATAGAGTTAGGTACTACAAATATTCGTATTTATATATATATTTATACACACAATGGATTTTGGTAAAATAAAACAATTTCTAATTTTATTATTTTCGAAAAATGTGTAGTTGACCGTAAAATAGAAGTTTATTGTCCGGAAAATGTTGACGTTTCAACTTAAAATTTTTTATCGACCTCGTGATTATTTATATTATATTTGGTTTACACAAAAATAGTGTATTAAACACAATGTACAGATTACTAGATGATCCCATAATTTGTTAAATCTTATTCAATTTGTCTGTAAACCGAAACAAGTGGTAAAAAGGTCACGTCGCGAGGTCGATGGAAATCGAAAAACATTACAAAAACGGTCGTATTGTGTGTAAAAATCTAGGGGGAAAAATAACGCGAAAAGTCTTGACGGAGTTGTGTTGTTACGATTTAAACACTCGGATACTCGCAGTCGCTCAATCCCCGCCAGTCGTACGACCGAACAAAAACAAACGAATAGAAATACAGACGTTCGGCGGGATATTAATCGTCACCTCGGAAGTTCGGTCGGTCGGCCATCCCGTAGACCAGTGGTTCTCAACCGGGGTGACATGGATCCAATGTAGGGGTGACAAGAAAATCTTGGAAAAAGTTTAAAAATATAGACATTTTTTTTGAAAAAAAATCGTATTATTGTAACCGTTGTTTTATTGAAAAAAAATTCTGTGGAACTAAAGAACGACCGTACGCTCCAACTAAAATTTAAATAAGTCTCGCTCAACAGCTTTTGGGTGAGTCTCCACAGTGAATACCCTCGACTGTCGACAAAAGCTATTGATGTGCTACTTCAATTTTCAAAGTCCTGGCTATGTGTACATGGATTCAGCGCGCTCACGAATATTAAAACCAAAAAACGTCAAAGACTCACAAAAACCACACTAGAAGACGATATGAGACTCGCTCTTTCAACCATCAACCCTCGAATTCCACAACTATGTAAAAATCATCAGAGTCAAACTTCTCATTAATTTTTAAATATCATAGTTTATTCAATTATTATATATTATCAATAATCTTAATTATTATTTTTCCAATTTAAAATTTCAATGTTTATTTAACAGTGAAGCAAAAATAAAATGTGTAGTTATTATTTTTCTGCGTACTGTATTTTTTATAGGGCATGTATTTTATATTATTATTATTGTTTTGATGTTAGGGAGACGTAGTGTTGGGTTATCGTAGATGAGGGCGACATGAATCCAAAAAGGTTGAGAACCACCGCCGTAGACGGACGAGTGCCGCCCGGCGGGGCCCTGTTCTCCGTTCCGTCTTATTCGTCCGCGCGACGCACGCCACCGGCCGGTGGCCGACTCTTGTCGCCGGCTCTGCAAACACATCGTTTTCTGGTGTCGGCCGACGGAACAACACCGACCGTTTTATGGTAATGCTATTGACGGTCGTTTTACACTTCAAGGCGGTTCGAAACCGCACCGCGCAACGCAATATTATATAATTTATGCTAATAACCTCGCCGATAACTATTATTATATAGTGTATACCTATACAGCGTACGTATAAATATCTATATATATATATATTGGTAATACGCACTGGAATAATGCGGTGCGCCGATAATAAATTGCGTATTTTAAACTCAGACCGTATCGGTTATTATCGGGTGCCTAGTTATATGGAAACGAATATACGGCAAAACAAAAGGGCTCGTAATTTTTACATTTTTTTTTTTTTTCTTTTTTTTCTTTTCTTCCTAGTCGATTGTGCCAATACCCTCAAATAAAAAATTTAACTCCACCCCTCCCCCCCCACCCGGTCAAACTTCGTGCCGATCAATTCTTTTTTTTTTTTTTTTGACGAAATTTAATTTATTGCGAACAAAAAAAAAAACGATTCTCAGCGAGATTCGGGTAATCGTCGTTAGTAAATTCAGCGGTTTTTCAATCGCGATTTCCGTTAAAATCCCAAACATTATTAAACACATACAGATTTGTGACAATTTTTTTTTTGTTTTTTGTTTATGGCATCCGTGAAACAGTGCACGTTTAACAATGTTCAATTGTACATATTACGTTTTGATGAATTGTTTAAATTCAAATGGAATATTTCGTATTTTTTAACGAATTTTAATATAAATTTGAAATCAATAACACTCGTACAAATGTATAATAACATATTTACACCAACCAAAAAAAAAAAAAAATCCGCTAGAATATTTCAAATAGCTATTATTTACTCATAACAACTCCCGAATATTTTCGAAAATATCGTCGCGGCTAAAAAATTCTCGTATAAGTGTACGATGATGGTAGTTTCCGATCTGCACGATTATTTTCCATTGAATAATAATAATAATAAAAAAGAGGACATCGGATTGCGGCGTGTATGTTTGCATTTTTAACGTTATTAAGAGAACTGGTGTATTTACAAACATCGTCTTCAGCGGACCAACTTGAGCAAAAACGGTCTTATGGATTTTCGATCGCAGCATGATTTTTGGTCGAAAAAAATGTATAAAGAAACACAGACAGCCCACACACCCCCACGTATTAAAACCAAAAATACTGTTTGTCCCCGGCTACCGTAACGAATTGTCGGTTGCCAAATTAACCACCACTAGCCGACCAATTGAGTAATGGCACGCGAAGTGCGTTGACTTAAACTAGAATAAAAAAAAAAAAAAAAAAAAAAATAAACAATAAATTAATAAGGCCGTTCTGCCTTCTACGGAACAAAAAAAAATAAAAATAAAACCGAGCTATCAGAGCCGCTCACCGGTATAGCTAATAGAAATAATTTACGAGAAGAACTCAAAGTTTGTAGAGCGCAGACTGGCCAGCTGGTCCTATATAGAATAATAATGCAAAAATATCACGTAACTCACAGACGGAGAACAATGATGTAAATTATGTAAAAAATAAAAAAAAAATACGGCGATTCGCGCCTACAAAGTTTACAATCCCAGTGGCGATTAGCGCACACCGCAAAAAACACAAAAAATATACAAAGTTTACATAAAATAAGGCGATTCGCGCCTATAGAAAAAATTATAAAAAAAAAACACTTTAAAAGCTGCTGACACGATGCTGCGGTGACAACGTTCAGCTAGGTACAGAAAAAAAAAAAAAAAGAAAAGAATAATAAGTACGTTAATTCGTATACTGGCGAGCCGGCGGCGACGTGCAAAAAAATTGCCTATTACATATAAACCCGGAAACGACACAATTAATAAAAATAATAAAAAAAAACTACGAGTACTACTACGACACTTATGTAAATATTTCGGCCGGCCGGCGGTGTTGGTCTGGTACGAGGTCACAATAATAATCGGCTCCGACAAATGTATATATATCGGTTTTTGGTACGCTCAAAGTGTTTAATGTAAGACATCTCTAAAAAAAACTACGTGGTCCGATAAAACACTACGGCACTGGAAATACTTTACTTGTGTCGATTGAAGTGAAATGCGCCTCCACACGAATCGACAAAACGCAGTTTGTATTTTATATTTTTCCATCCATAAATCCGTTATGTTTTTTCTGACATGTATATGTCTTATGGCTGGGGGTCATTCTGTTAATTTTTCCGGCACCGAGAATGTTACCGTTTTTTACATCTCTCCGAGTACTCCATTTGAATGAATTAAAGAATTTTTCGTCATAAATCTAATGGCAAACAGCCCTAAGTTAATAGGAATGTTCGAGGTGCTCAAAAAGCTATAATAATCACGATTTACCCATGATCGTTGGCGGAGACTTAAATTTGGATTTACGAGGATCACACGGAATTGAATTCATCGAATTTATGCGTACCGGACTTGGATTAGAATTAAGTAACGATCTCGCAACCTCTACTTCGCGCAATTCAACTTGTATCGACGCCGTATTTCATCGACACATCGCGAAGCTTGAAACTCGTGGGTACGTTTCGTATTTCAGTACACACCGTCCATTATTATCCATCACTAAAAGTATTGTAAATGACGATTCTGTAGTTTAAATTAAAAATTTAGAAAAATGTATACTCAATGAAAATTATTGCTGTCGTTGAAACTTGTTTATTTTTTACACGTGTTAAAAAAGTTACCTACAGTTTACAATCCTCGTCTCCTCGTATCTAATACCAAATTGACATCGACATTCTTATGTCAACTATATTCAGTAGAAACAAGACATATACGAGGTATGACAATAATATAACGAGACTTTTTGAATAAAAGTTGTTTATTTAAAATATGTTATAATTTAATGATTATCACCTTCAAAGTACCTTCCCTCAGCATCAATACACTGTTGCATACGTCGCTGCCATTCTTGAAAACAGTGTTGCCAATTGCTTACATTCAGCCCTTTTAGAAGTTCTGCCGTTTTCATTTTTACGTTATCAACTGTTTGAAAATAAGTTCCTTTTAATAAACTTTTAATTTTTGGGAATAAGAAGAAGTCACAAAGGGCAAGGTCTGGCGAGTACGGGGGATGTTGAAGTACATAAATTTTTTTTTCAGTTTAAAAACGTTGAATTGAAAATGCACTGTGAGCTGGAGCATTGTCTTGGCGAAGAACCCAGCCATTTTTCCATAGATCTGGTCGCTTCTTTCTGAAACGTTCTCTTAATTTAATTAATACCTCTTTATAATAATATTGATTGACTGTTTGCCCACTAGGAATCCATTCAACAAAAATTATTCCCTTAATGTCAAAGAAAACAATGAGCATTGCTTTGAATTTCGACTTGCTCATTCGTGCTTTCTTCATTCTTGGGGAAGTTGGTGTCTTCCAATGCATGGATTGCCTTTTAGTTTCAGGATCATATGTAAAAACCCATGTTTCATCACACGTTATAATATTATTTATAAAAGATGGATCGTCTTTGATGATTTTTAAGGTGTCTGAACAAATTTCTTTTCGATTGAATTTTAGATCAATCGTTAAATTTTTAGGGACCATTTTAGCACACACCTTTTTCATATTTAAATTTTCAACTAAAACTTTACGAACACTTTCTCTATCAATATTTACAATCTCTGCTACAGCTCTAACACTTAATCGACGATCTTGCCCAATAATTTTGTCGATTTTTTCAACGTTTTCGTTTGTTGAAGACGTGGTAGGACGTCCAGAACGATCATCGTCTTCGGCGTCCTCCCTTCCACTACAAAACCGTTTGTGCCATTCAAAAACACGAGCTCTTGATAAACATTCTTCACCATAAACTTCACATAACATACGAAACGATTCCGCGGCAGTTTTTTTTAATTTAACAAGAAATTTAATGTTAACACACGTTGTTCGATTTTTATATCTAACATTTTTCGGCAGTATAGTCGAACTCGCACTAATAACAAGGCTACTAACGTATAAGAAAATGAATCGATGCCATCAGTGTTCATAGTAATTTTAGATAAGTGTTTTCTAATCATATTTCAATAATCGTTTTATAGATAACGTTAATAGTTTAGGTTATATTTAGAAAGTCTCGTTATTTTATTGTCATACCTCGTACATGTACCGATGTATCTGTATGTAGTGTAAATACTCTTAGTTTTTTATTTTTTTTTTTTTTTTTTTTTAACAGCGACAAATTTTCCTAGAAACCCGTGTTTTTGGCGATTTCGGACGGGCCGGACTGTGACGCGTATTGCAGGGGGACATTACGAACATTAAAAAAGCGAATAAAAAACGGATTGACGAGCGGAATGTAAAAAGAACACGCAAAACGACGACACCGTGTCGGGGGGGGGGGGTTGCAAAACATTGAGGAAAACAAAAAAAAAAAAAAAACTCTGGTAGTTGCCGGAAAGTCACACGAGCGTGGAAAATTAACGACACCCGGCGTCTGACAAATCACAACATAGGCCAACATAGATAAGAACAATTGTCCAGGGTATTAACCGTGCACTTTATTAGCAAGTCGGCGTTTACTATTGTCTACGATGCAAGTCAACGGTTCGCGTACGCCGGGGCGAATTAAACGGGTCGGTTGCGCATTAACCGGCCCAGCGGACTCGGTCAGAGCATTTTCCCCCTTTTTTTTTTTTTTCTTCTTCTTTCCATTAAGCTCGTTAATAATTTCGTTCACGGTCCGCCGGATTATATATATCGAAACCGATATAGAATTTAAAATTCCGCATTTCCTCCCGGGAGGGAGTGGTTTTTTTTTTCTTTTCTTTCGTCCTTCCTCCTTTATCGTTCCATAACATATTATTATATATACCGTCGTCGCGGCAATTGTGTTTCCGCCGAATGTCGCGTAGAAAACTAATTATACGTTTACAGCAAGTGTCGGGGAACTGTTTAACTGCAGCTCGTTGTATTCTTCCGATACGGTTTTACAGTACGCGCGCGTAAAATACCCCGTCCGCACACGTACGGTGCAAAGTATAATAACGTTGGATTTTTTTTTTTTTTTTTTTTTTTTGTCTCGAACACGGTTTACGAGTGTCCGTTCGGGATTTCGCGCCCGGTGATTTATCGCGTAGGAAAAAAATCCGCGTACGGTCCCGAAACACTGTTCGATTATTTAAAACCCGCGAGCCGATAAGGTATGTGGGTACGAAAAGGATTTGAAACTAATATATTATTATTTTACCCCGGCCGGCGGGCGGCCTGTTGATTTATCACATCGTGTCAGTGATGTTTGCGTGCCGAACCGGGGTGTATGAATGCGAAAGACCGTACAGATATTATTATTGTCTTGTGGGCCGATGTGTAACGCCATTTGTCTCGTAATTGTATCAAAAAAAAAAAAAAAATAAAAAATTACCGACAACATTGTCGTTTGGCGCCGGCGTTTAATTGCCCAATCTTGTTAGTTTAAAAGTGCGGGCCGAGTCACAATTGACTAACGTTTTTAGTACTTTTATCATCCGTACGTGATTTTTAATAATGGCCCCTTCCGGACGTACGGTTCGAACCGCGTGCTGTAGTCGACGTTCGCCACCCACCGCTCCTTTCTCGTTACGACTAAAGAAATAGAAAAAAAAAATTGTTGAACATTATTGTCACCGGAGATGAATTTTGGGTACGTCACTCGCGCCTTGTAAATAAACCCCGATCAATGGAGTTTCGTCATTGGCTATGCCCGAAAAAGCTTAACGTCCCTTAGCGTCAGCGTTAAAAGTCGTGTTAATTGCTTATTTTTTTTTTTTATGACTCATAAGGTGCGATTCAATACTTGGAGAAAGAAACCGCAATTAATTCTGTACACCATATAGAGACATTAGGAAGTCTTTAACGAATAATAAAAGGTGTACAACCAAAGGCCAATCATGTTCTGCCTCAGCACGACAATAGCCGTGCCACAATGCAAGCTCAATTGAATCGCTGCGTTTTAAAATCATTCCGTGTCCGCCGTACAATCTGAAGATAATCTTATCGTGTCTTTTTTTTTTAATGTTTCCCAAACTTAAAGGTACTTCGATTCTGATGAGAGAACGAAAGCTCAAAATAAACAATTTTATTCGGACGCCATTACAAAACATGTTAAACGCTGGCAGAAACGCATTGCCACGGATGGAGGTTATGTTGAATAATAATAACACGCAAATTAAGATAATTTAATTTACTGCACACATGTGTTTTTATTTCGTTAATTTACTAGTTTACTAGTATTAAAGGAAGCTTTACTTATCAGCCCACCCTCTTATATTAGTGTGTTGCGATTGTATTTTAATTTCGTTTGGTAATGGAAAATAAAAAGATATCTCCGACGACGGATGACCATGACAGGTGGGTTATCCACCAACAGATATGTACAATAAACACCTAGATCGCAAATTGACCGCGATAAGAAGAAAACAAGTCGTTACTTCGCTATGCCAATATATCCGCCGTTTTATTTTAGGCCCGTGAGGCCTATTTTTCTCTTGTCATTTATTTGTCTTTGTTAACGTACAATCGAGATTCCGTTAATCGTAAATATAGAATAATATACTTTGACGAGAAATCGGGCTCTAGCCGAACAAATAGGATATAGCCATGTAGTTTTTTATACATGCATGTGTAGGTACCTGTTTGCCTGCTGTTCAAGATATAATTTTTAATACCTATTATAAATACTATATACAATACACGAATACTCTTTGAAATGTTCGGGTACCTAGGTGGTATTCTGGATTTATTTTTTTGAAAGTATTGGAATACGTATCCCGAATACAAAATAAATGTATTCTTTACACGACTGTTGGAAACGGAAAACGTTTATTTCAGAATTTTATTAGTGTTTTGTTTAGTTACGTTGTTAAAATTACCGCAGGCTTATTAAATCCGCATCCGTTTAGACGACAAATTAATATAATTTATTGTGGACACTACAACTTTGGCACCATGGACAATTGGAATAAATAATTTTTCTCAAGTGTCGACGGCGAGCAAATGAACGTTAAAAAAAACCCCCCCTTAAGCCGTTACGATCATTCTACCGTAAAAAAGGTAAAATATAGGTTTATATAGGTAAAAATCGACTGAAGTAATTTTACGCCTGAATAAATTACCCAATATAGACGTAATGGTCAAACTTATTCATCGTTATTAATATCGTCGCGTCAAATATGTGTTCGAGAGAGTGTCGAAAGGGCGATCCCCCTCCCCACCTCTCAGATTTAAAATTGTTTAGTTGATGCAGTGTTATTACGAAAATATTTTATAAGCTGGTAGGCTGTCGGTGCTTTTAAATTGTAGACACAATAGTAAAATAAAATTGACCGGCAATGTATGTCGCGGTACTAGTATTGCTTGAACGTGTTGACTTTCTTTACACATCTAAAAATTATGATAGGCGGTTTTTAAATTTATCACTATATTACGGTCTAGGGTAGCCTGTGATCAGGTTTACAATAACAATCAAAGAGTTTTTGTGATTTCAATATCGAAAGAAATTAGTTTTTTTCCGCAAAAATTAACATTTACCATTTTTCTAGAGCACTAAATTGTAAAATAATTATATTCTTCTAAAAAAAAAAAAAAAAAATGTAGGTGAAATATTGACGAGATTAATTTTGTATTAGATCTTTACTCTGTTGGCGGTAAAGTTTGAATAACAAATAATTTCAAACGATTAATAAAAAAAAAAAAAGTAAAAAATAAAAACGCTTATTTTTATTACCAGATCGTTCAATATCAATAATATTGAAGTAAACGATATGCGGCACGAGGACTTGTGAATTAGTAAAATAGTTAAAATACTAATATAATAATAGTACGCCGGTCAACTGCGTATTTTAAAAAATAACGAAAATAATCAATACACAATTGCACTTCACTAAGAATATTACTGTTTCTGTTGAGTCACTGCGGTATTTTATTTTTTATTTTTTTTTTTTACACGTGAATTATTTGAAAATGTATTATTACATATTTTGAAGAATTTGTTCGGTGTAAACGCGTGTTATTTAAAGCGGTCTGGGGACAATAATGAATTTCCGCCCGGATTATAATTTTTAGAGAAAATTTCCATTTCAAATGTGAGTAACATTTTGCTAGTATGTTGCGGATGAGCGAATTCCACTTTCAGTTAAATTACTAGCCTACGTACAACAATTCCACCCGCGCACATTAAACTACGTAGGTATACGCAATGGCCACCCATCAATTTCTAAAGACTTGACATTTAATTTAAATGCTGTAAAAGTACGGCAGGAAACCATATTTAGGAGCAACACGACAGTTCCATAAATTCATATACGAAACGAAAAAAGTATGTTTTTCAATTTGGTGAAATTTCCATATCACGATGTTGCAATAGGCGAACAAAAACACAATCATAATATATTAATGATATTATGCAGGAACGATATTTAAAATTGTCATTCAACAACCTGTAAATACACACGTCTGCAGAATAAAATCCATAATAAAAACAACGAATTAGAATATTTTGAGCGCGACTAAATCATATGGTTTTTTTATACTAAAATAATACAATAATTGTAATTTTCATTTAAATCTAAAGGTTTAATTTAATGTATTTTTCTATCCCTTGTAGCCGACCAAGGAAATCCAGAAATCAAAAATAAAACCAATGTGTCGCAGATTATGATTTTAGATACTGGCCAAAATATTCAATTGATCAGGCAGAATATTCGCATATTCTAAGTTATGGCATTAACATTGAACATAACAGTTTTACTAACCGAAAAAGTGTTTCCATTAACAAAAAAAAAAAAAAAAAACTTAGTGAAATTAATATCTTAGCTTTTATTCAATACATTTAGGATCTAAAATATTACGATTGTAATGATTTCAGTAAATTTGTATAATTCTATAATTAGTTATTCAATCTAAGGGTTGCATTAAATTGGCAATCATTTCAACGTATTTGCGATTCGTAAATACTATTTTTTTTTTTTTTTATAAAAATTAACTTTTCGACAACTTTGTTGTATAGTTATTAACTGAAAATATGTTATTCATTTGTTATTAAAAAAAAAAAAAAAAAAAGATACAAACGCGGTACTTTAGGTTGTATTTATGTTGTTGTTGTTGTAGTATCGTTACCGAAAAGAAAACCTAAGGGTTGGCCTGAACAGAATTCGATTTTATCAATATCCAAATGGGAAAAATAACGGTCGAGTATAAAAAATAAATACTAGGTACCTATATATCGATTAAAATATTTTACGTTGGATTGGTTTTAGTTTTTTTGTTTAGCCGATGTTTAGTATCGATAATATTATACAGTAGATACGAACGCAACGGACTCGCCTTGACGTTTGTTGATTAAATGTTCTACCGGGTTAAAAAAAAAACGAATTCGAATACGAATAAATTATGTACGTGATGCCTATAAATTAATATCGGAAATGCATCCGGAAAACGAACGAGCCGTACAACACATCAAAAGCATATAGAAAACGCATGTTAATATTCCCTTTGAAAACCATTACGTCAGCACGCGCATATGAATCCATTATTGTTATTATCGCTATTTATTTAAATGGGATATCGTACGGAAAACGATAAATACGTATACGGCGGTACGAGGACGTTCGGTTAAATAAAACGGTTATGTATTTAGGTGCCGTCTACAAATAAATCGTTCTCTTTGTCCCGTGATAACGTAGCCCGGCAGACAACCGGCAAAGGCGTTCCGGGCTGCGACGGTTGCGGCACCGCGGTCGGGTTTCGAGCCGACAATACTATGAATATTATGGATTTTACAAAGAACGAGTGCCGCGGCCTGACGACCGGACGATTTCTGTAATATTTTTAATTTTGCGACCCGCGTTTCAACCGAACACGGTGTCTCTTAATGTGGACCGTTAATACCGCGTTAGACAGCAAATGGAAATATAACGCGAAACACGAAACCGTTCGGTCCGGGACACGGTGTACATTCTTCTCTGCGAAATGAACCTAACGGGTTCCCCGTGGGACCAATAATGATCCCGTTCATAGAACGTCCGGGCAATTTTCTTATACCCCGTTTGAACGTCAAAAAAAAAAAAATATATAGAAAGTTTCGTGGGCACGTGGATTATAAAATAATTGTATTTTTTTTTTTTTTTATATATATATAACAATACCTTGGGGGGGGGGGTTTACAATTTGTATGTTACAGTCAATCTCACTGTGGAATTAACTTTTTTTTTCTTCTTTTTTTTTCCCTCCCTCAACCACTCCCCACCCATCTAAATAGTTCTTATTATACGTTTAGTCGCAGCAGAACCGCGCAGTTAAATCTCGAGATAGAACGAACACTATTATTACGCGTATAATACGTTTTACCGTCGTCTCTTATTGCTTTTTTTAAAATTAATTGAAGAATATCAAAAAAAAAAAAAAAAAAAGAGAGAATAATAAAAATTGAAACACCTGAAAATTGACGGAGTAAAACATTGGTTTTATAATAATAATACCGGGTACATAAATCGTATAACGCTATTATATTTCCTTGTATATCACCAAAAATGTTTGAATAAATATGTGTACATTTAACTTAATGTTTGGTTGTCCGTCATCGGAATCGCTGCAGAATATTATATAGGCAGCCTATCCTTGTACGATCGGGCGTTTGTCATCGTCAGTAAGACAAACGAGATACATCCAAAAACACTGTTGTTACTACAGTGACAATTTATAGGCATGTACGGTTATTGTTTCAACATAAGATTTTAGAGTTTTTTAAAAAAAAAAAAAAAAAAACCGAAAACTGCCCGCGATTTGTTAAACGTTAACAAAAAAAAAAAAAAAAAATTAATTAGAGCATTTTTTTTTTCGTCCATTATTATAACACTAACGATAGTATAGTATCGGTCGTGAATTTATCGGTTGACAAACTATAATAATATTGGATTCGTTTTAAAACGGGCCCAATTTTTATGATCGGTTTTTTTTTTCTCTCCGAAATATATACATTATTCAACGTGCTCGCGCGCATTACCTAAACGTTCACGAAAAATACATTTAATATATTTACGTTAACGTAAATGATATCATTGTCTAAAAAAAAAAAAAAAAAAACATTATAATTTCCTAATGACAACCGGAGTTTTATTAGACAGATATAACACATTTTAAATAAAATATAAACATAAATGCGATTCATATTAATACGAATCGGTTGAGTTATAAAAAGTATTACGTTGCCAAAAGATTTCAAAAAAATGTCATTTGTCCGGTTACAGAAATCCGCCGGTGTTGTGTCTCGAAAAAAAACAAATTGCATTACCGTTCACTTTATGAACAAATAAGAATAAAAAAAAAAAAACCGTGTGTGGATATAGAACTGTCCGGATGGTTTCGGACGAAATTTCCGGATGAATAAGTTTTTATGTAATTTATAAGATCGACGCGCCATTGAAGTCTCATTACTAGAGATACCGGCGAAAGTATAGGAATAAGAGGAGAAAGTAAAAAAAATAAAAAATGATATGCATAAAGTATAATCAAACGGCGAAAAATACTTCGATGTTTTGGGAAATTCGATTTTGGGCAGCAAGGCAAGACAAAAATAAAATCCAAATCAAATTTGAAATTAAAATAAAATACAACGATGAGTTATATTGAGGAATCGTTCCGGTAGGAGAGAATTAGTAAAACCGGGATGTTATTAGTGATTTTATACTGATACGATATTGTAGATATACGCGTTTAATAAATTAATTGTACCATTTTTTTAATGAGAAAAAACTCCCGAGAATTTGATTCGGATAAATTCGTTTGTGTGTGTGTGTGTTTTTTTTTATAATAACTTTATTAGATAATATTACAATTTACGAATTTAAATCACGATTGAAGGTTTTAGTTTTATTAAGATATAAAACGAAAATAGAAAAGTCAGGATATTTGTAGCGAATAAATAGCCAAGATAATCGAAAACATAACATCGATTAGATATCGCGACCGTCCAACGAAAGTATTGCACAGTTTGACAAAAAGAAGCAAAAAAAAAAGCAAAAAAAAAAAAACTATAATATGCTGTTCCCCGCCTGATGTTTTCGTTACGAAAATGTTGCCGCTACACTTTAATGCAATTTATTTGTTTATATATTAAATTACTATTTTATTAATTTTTTCTATTTGGAACAGCAAAACAGAGTTAACTCGAATGGCGTATGTTATTGCAGGTTTCGGATGCCGATCTGCGAGCGTGGCAAAATAGTCTTAAACCGCAGATGACTTCACCAAAACCAAAACGACAAAACCGTTTGACGTGATTTAATCGAGAAATCCGAAGAAAATCGAGGAATTGTCGTCATTTCCCAATCGGGTCAACGTGGCCGACGACATACAAATTATTAAAATTTATTTCGTTCGTTAGATCGATTGCGCCATACTTTTATCGTTCATATTATACTATTGTTACCTCCTGCCGAACGATCCAAATCAGAGTGGAGATTTTCGAATATTTTCTGTACTTTTTTTTAATATTTTTTTTTTTTTTTTTGGATTTGATCACCACCGTAAATCGCTATCACTGGCCATATTATTAGTCATTACTTCGCCGAGGGTTATTCCGGATTCAAATCGCAGATTCGTAAACGGCGCCGATTCGGATTGTAGGTACGAGCGTTTTATATGTATATGTAGGGAAAGAAATAAAAAAAATAAAATTGCCGAGAGCTAACCCGACAACTTATCATTTTTTTTTTTTTTTTTTTTTTGGACTCATTTTGCCCGAGTCTCGTTTCACCGGTAGTATACCGGACATAAAATCAGGCCGAAAAATAGCCGCCGATAACATACGGATGCGAAACACGCGTGGAAAAATGTAAATTCAAATAAAACTTTTTATTACTTTCGTGTCTACGTCGTATTCGTATTACGGAGACGCAAATATGACGCATGATCTTTCGATACGTACCTATGTCTGAAATATCGAATATTTTTGATATTTCAACGTCCACTGAAATAGTTCACAAAATTGCGATATTTTCGATTTTTTTTTTTTTTTGTTAATTTTATTTGATTACCTATAATTATCTTTTATAAAATATAGTAACTGTTGCCGGTCGGTATATACAAGGAAACCGTTATGATTTCAGCGTGTAACAAATGAGCGTTTATAATTACTTGATTTACATTTTGACTAGTTAATGTAAAAAAAAAAAAAAAAAAAAAAAATAGAAATATTTTTTCAATAATGCGATGTACAGGCTGGATATTTTGATAACACGATAATGTTTGCTGTAGACTATGTATTCCTAATATGTTGATAGGCCATTCTTAACCAGTACGAAATGAAAATATTAAAACGCTAAATAGATCATTTTTTCGATCATTTGATAACAGTGATCCGAGCACCGATGACGTAACGATTCGACAAAGACAACATAATCGCGATCAACAAAATTACTCATCTATAATAACAATCAACGGTAAAACGAGTTTAAACAAATCATTATTTTCACAGAGGAAACTATACCGGAACGCGCATATATTATAAAAAGACAAAATATTATCAACAAACATAACTCTACAAAATAACTTCTTGGTTAATAAATACAGTTTTAAAATTCATCAATGAATAAATCCACATCGAAAAGTAGTCTTCGTTGCATTATAACGTAAATAATCAAATTTGATTCAATTGCGTTACCTAGACGACACGGTGAGATAATAATTTAAATTGTCTGTGTACTATAGTTTATAAGTAAATGTCAGTAATAATCGTGTTTTTAAAATGTATAGGTTATTACGTTTAAAAAACACGATAATCATCGTGCCTTACATCTAGTAAGGCACGTCTCAAAACGATATGTAGACATTTTGTTTAACATATTTATTTCTTTGGCCTTTTTTTTTTTACAAAAATAATTCGGTTTAATTTACCTAAAAAAACCATAATAACTACGATTATATAATAAACATACAGTAGTTGATATACAGAAATTGTAAAAAAAAAAAATATTGGTCAATGACCATCATTAAAAAACGTTTACCATTTAAATGTTTGGCTCATGAACAATAATGCGTTCATGGGTGCTCGCGCTTTTTTCGGCTATAATGCCGCGTACGTATTAAAAAACAAAAAAGCTTTTCAATCATAAATTCAAATTATTATTATTATTTTTTTTTTTTATCTTACGGCGGGTATATGAACAACAGAATCCGTACTCACTATCTTCACGTTTATAATATAATACGTCGACGCCCGATTGAATGGCCTCGTATTAATATTATTATTTAACTCGTCAGTGCAGATATATGTATATTTTTTTTTTGCGTTTCAGAAAAGATGCCATTTGACAATACCTAAAAATATATTAGGCGACCGACATTTATGTCTCTGGTGCGATAGCAAAAATTCATACGATATGTCTAAAAATGATATTGGCGTAGTAAGGCGATGCGATATTTGGCATTTTCTACTATTATAATATGCTAACAAAAATTAAATATTGAACGAATGTTTTATTTATAACAACGCAATGGATTTATCTTTTGATTTATTAACCCGTCGTCGTCGGGGAAAAAAAATGCTATTTAATAAAAATACGTATATATATATATATATACATTAACGTCAAATATACAATACGTCTATGTCGTTTTTATGATTTTTGATACTGGGCGTAGTGGGGAATGTATTGGTTTTACTACGATGCGAGTTTCTTTTGTTTTTTCTTTCACCGCCTGTGAACAACACATCGACCAGAAAACTTGCTCGTAACGAAAACTTTATAGAAACTTTCACGTAGAATTTTCGATCTAATTGTTGGACTGAGGTCATCATTTTTTTTTTTTTTTTTTTTTGTGTAGTTTGCCCTTGATTACGGCGAAAAACTAGAATATTTTATCAATAACGGTTATCAAAATTTCTGATTGGTTGTAATTCCGTTAAAAACAATAAAAAATGACCTAAAATATAAGAACTGAATATAGGAATTTTAACAACGTGATAACATTTTCAAAATATTCAAGCGTTTTATTTTGTTATTTATAGCCATTCGATAGGTTCTAGTTTTTTGGTAATAATTTGGTTTAACGTGGGTACAATTTGGTTATTTCGCAAAAATTTGATAAAATGTTCACCACAAACGGTTCTTATGGTACTATAGAAATGTCAATACTCCGTACACATATTATTGGCTTTTTTGTAATCATTTAAACATTAAAGCGTAAGAACTACGTAATATTTTACAATTTATACGGATAAAACTTTTTTGGCTCAAAATGGTCAAATATGAATAATATAGACAAATTTTATTTATTATTTTGGAGTTAAAAATAAATTTATTTTTCGATATGAATTTATCTAAATATGTTTGACCGAACTCGGAAAATGAAATTGAGGTCTATTTTTTTTTGTTTTTTTTTGGTATACAAATATTTCGAATGGCCAGATCTGAACAAATAAATGAATATTAGGTTTTACGTTTTTTAAGAGTTTTGGAGAGTTGAACATTTCGGGCAAGTAATATATATATATAAAGTATTATGAATAAAGAGAAGAGGAATTTGACGGAGGATTGCTAGGACTAAATTTCGGAGGGACGGTTGATGGACAAAACCACCATGGTGGAAGATAATGGTTACAATACAAGATCCAGATTGTAGAAAACCAAGAACGTAATTCGTGTGTAAGTTTAAATTAAATAAATTCTCCCGCATTTAGCCCTTGCATGCTAAATCCTGTCCCGCTCATGGGTAAGTCCAGCGAAAACCGTTAATACTCCTACGGTGTAAACCAAGTGCATTAAGAATTTACGACTGTTTAAAACAAATCCAATCATAATATTGACGTATCTTTTAGATAACTATTGGCAGTATTGCCTATTAGTACGATGGAATATCGCGAGCAACGACATTCCGGTCGGACAACCGTGTATATTCGCATTCGCTTTGATATAAATTATGACAAATATTTTTATGTAAAAAGAAGACAGTGGGCCGTACCGAGAGAAACTCGTGTGAAGGCTCACTATTATCTCTATTTGCAACGTGTTCAAAATTAAATTATAGATAATAAAATATTTCCCATTATTAAGTTCAACATTGATATTTAATCATTGGCTATCTATTACAAAAAAAAAAAAAACTCCTCCATTGGAGATCTACCAATGTGTGATAACTATCGAAGCTCTGAGTGACTTACTACAGAGGGCTTTCAACGTCGTGTAAAAGTATAGCAGCTCTAAATAATTTATGTTTAACAATTACATTTCGGTTTTAGAACATAATGGACCGAACGAGAGTGTTCAAATAGTTTATTTTGATAGCATTAACCCTCCCCCATCCCCAATAATCATGTTAGGCGCTTACTAATGTTTTTATTTTTCTCAAAGTATATGAATAAAAAATTAAAATTTCAAATCTAACGTGTAGCATATTCATGTCGGAGTTTGTGAGAAACGTATTTTTTGAATTGGAAGAGTTGCGTCATATCGGCGGATTCCTCGGGCATTACCCAAAAAAATGCGTGTCCCTAAAAAATCGAATATCATTCTGAAAACCGAATATTTCCGGCAGATCTAAATATTTTATGTTTAACGATTACATTTTGATTGTATGTATTAGAAGGGTTTTGGAGAGATGACCATTTCGGGCAAGCAATATATATATAAAGAGAAGACGGATAAATTGACGGAGGATTACTAGGACTAAACTTCGGAAGGGACGGTTGATGGACAAAACCACCACGGAGTGAGATCACATTTACAATACACGATCCGGATTGTGGAAGACCAAGAACGTAACTGATGTGCATGTTTGGTCGGACAACCGTGTATGTTCGCGTTAGCTTTGATAGAAATGATTACATATATTATAGAGTAATTGAATTGATTGGCGAATGTAAAAAAAAAAAAAAAAAAATATTGAAATTTCCATTGTGGATCCGGGCCCTCGAGAACAACGAATAATCGTACAATCGGTATGGAAATAAATGTGGCGCGTGTCGCCCAATAACAATATTGTACCGGTGACATTTGTCACGTCGGCGTCGCAATCGTATCGACGAGCGGCAAACGCCCGGACAACCGATACGTATTAATTTGAATCCGAATTAGGCGACAGGCGACGTTCGCGATTCGGTATTCCGTTTTCACGGGTCGCTCGCGCCGTCGTCTTTCGTCTCGCGGGACCGTCTTGAATTGATGTCGCGCGAATTCTTCGCTCGTCCACGTCCCGTCGTCACCGAGTGACGGTGTACCAGTAGATGTTTTTTTATTTTTTATTTTTATAATGTCGTGTTGTATTTTTGACATAATAGTAACAATGTTCAAACTATTCAAAAAGGTCGTTTGTATTTCGCTGACGTTTAGCCAACGTTTAGCCTTCTTATAAATATACATGCAAATAATAATAATAATAATAATAATAATAATATTTTTTCACAAAAAAAAAAAAAATGGCCCGTTTGCCGGTGGTACTTACCGCAATCCGCCGTTCTATAATATTATCCGTTTTTATCGTTTCGAGTCTACCGAATCGTATCCTTGAAAACAATTTTAGGATCTCGGTCCATTTTATTATTCACGTCCGTCTTGGCTATAATGTTTTGTATAATAATACACTCGGAAATATTGTTCTGCTCGCGCCAAACTCGTTCATAATTCATGTAAACTTATCAATCGCCGTTCAACGCGTTTTTAAGTAATATGATTTACCGATTGTTCGTACAACGCCAACGGAATTATTCCTTTTTTCCCTTTTTTTTGTTTTCTTACGTTTTCGACAAATTTGTTTCGAAAATATCGATCGATTACACAGGCACCCGCAAAAAATATAAAACTTTCAAAAGGGAGTGAGTGGACAAAGTAATGAATTCCCAAAGATATTAATGAACAATTGATAAAAAAAAAAATAAAAATACCGTGATTTTTTTCTAACTTGCCGTACGTCCTATTTAATGTTAAATAACATCTGAAATCGAATAAAATTGTCAATAATAAAAATTGTTATACTATTGTTTGCAATTCAAATAGCGCGGGAATAATTGCAAATAAAGTCTTGTGTTTATTAGTTGAACTCTTCTGGGCTACGGAACAATGTTATTTATTTTTTTTTCTTTGTCCCAAATCTATCGGTTTTTGGTTTTTCAGTATATCGTTACGAGTGTACACAGGAAACCGGGCAATAGTATTCAAATATGATAACATTATCAATTTTTTTTAAATTGTCGAGTTATTATCTAAACGTGCAATACGATCGAATATAATGCGCTGCGGTTTGTTAATGGCGAATTATCTTGAACGAACACAATTGATCGATTTCCGCGGTTCTTCTCCGGTCACAATTCGGCTTTTATTAGCGGTAAATTAATCAGCTGATTCGATAGTAGGCGCGTATAAATAATATAAAATAACGAAATCGGCAACGAAGACGAATTCAGTTAATAGACATTTTGTCTGATCTAATATTTTATTGATCGCCTACTCCAATATTTACTGACGTGGTTTTTCAGCCCACGTGATATTCCGTGACCTCTTTATTTTATTAATAAACCGTCTTGCGAAAATATCGGGTACATCGCGAAAAACAACTCAAAAATATTGCTACGGATTATCAATACCAATGATTATTGTATTCGTTTAACCTACCGAACGTAATTGTATCGACCAATTTAGAGTAGAGAATTATATTAAATACAGATTAGTATTTTTCACACGGGCAAATGTACCTATGAATATTTAAAAAAAAAAGACGCTAAAATAATATAAATCCATTTTTTAATTTCTTTACATAGCTAATAAAAATACCTTGTAATAAAATATACAATATATTGTCTATGTTTTATACACCGAAATATACAATTATAAAATATGCCAGACAGGTAGGTATATTCAGGCACAGTCACAACAATTCGTAAAACATTTTATAAATTGTTTCATTTTATGACCAAAAAGTAGCGTTTAACGCATTATATATATATATATGGAAATTAACATAATTGCCGGGGAGAAAAAAAGTCGTAAAACAATTTTTCACAATTTGTCGAAAGTAGTTTGGGCTTTTGGTCAAGCCGATGTCGTATATAAATTTGGCGGATTTATAAATGGCTATTTATTTCGTTAATCATTTGTCGCTGATCCTTAAGCTCGAGATTTATAGCATTCCTAATCCGTTATTGTCGCGGTTGCGATCTTACTTGTTAAGTCGCCCCCGATGTACTTGCGAAAAATGTCCCCGCCCCCGATAGAATAGAAGCCCCGTCTGAAATGACAACAATAAAACAAAAACTTATCTCTGTCGTTCACTTTTTTTTTTTTTTTTTTTTTTTCTTCGTAGAGAAACAGAAAAACAAATAAAATACCCATTGTTTTCAATTTAGCGGTCGTATTATTTTTATTATAGACTCCCAAAGTAAATATTATATACGATTTCCGTCCACAATTTACAGTATACAGTTTTTAATAAACGTCGAGACAATACGAATCGGTTAAGTCTTCGGTAGATTTAAAAAGGTTTACAACGCCAATAGATTTCTGAAAACGTCATTTGTCCAGTAACACAAATCCGCCGGTATTTTTATCTAATTACGACATCTTATTACAAATTGCACTACGTTGACTTTACGAACAAACACGATAAAAACCGTGAGTAGATATGAAATTGTTTAAGTTTGCTTGTTTAAGTAAAAAAGTTTATTGTAATTTATAAAATTGACGCGCGACGAAAGACACATTTCTAGTATAGGAATAAGTGGAAAAAGTAAAAAAAAAAAAAAAAAATGAAAAGCGTAGAGTATAATCATACAGTGCAAAATACAAACATTTTTCGGAAAATTCGATTTTGAGCTACAAGAAAAAAAAAAAAATCCAAATCAAATTAAGAAATAAAAGCAAATGGTGCTGAATAGAAGGAGTTTCGGTAGGGGGAAAATCGTAAAAACAGGGATTTTATAGGCGATTTTTTTCCGATACGATATCATAGATATACGCGTATAATAAATTAACTGTAGAATTTTTCAATGAGAAAAAAAACACCCGAGAATTTGATTCGGGTATATATTCGTTTGTTTGTGTGTTTTCGTTATAACCTCATAAGATAATAATATAATTTACGAAATTATATTTTGATCGAACATTTAAGTTTCATAAGAAATAAAACGAAAATCCAGGATATTTGTAGCGAATTAATAGCCAAGACAATTGATATATTGTAATAATATATAACATCGGTTAGATATCGCGACCGTCCAACGGAAATAATGTATAGCTTGAAAAAAAAAAATATGGTCCCCGCTCGATATTTTCGATATGAAAATGTTGCCGCTACACGTGAATGTAATTTTTTTGCCTATGTATCGGGCCGTCTCATTAAATTATTACCAATCAGTTATTATTATTACTAATTTTACATTTATTAGTGATTTAGCGTTAAAAAAAAAAATAGTTTTCGAAATATAATATAAAAAGTTATTTAACCCGTAAAGAGTTCCACTAACCTCATTCATCATTTATTTTTTAATTTTTTTTATTGCTGTTTATTTGCATAATAACTATATATTTTGTTAATAATTGTCTAAATTATATCCCGGGGTTTTTTTTTTTTTTGTTTTTAATACTGCCGTGTGTTTTAATGAAAGTCCAATAATATACTTTTAGTATTTACGAAAACCCAGATAGTATAGCGATCTGGACAAATAGTTCAAGTTAAACACAACTATTTTGCAACAATATATTAAATGAAAAAAAAATAAAAAACAAAATGTCTAGATCAATTTTAAAATGTAATCGTAAGTTCTACAATCATAGTTGAAACAACTCAGAAAAGCGTTTGGATAACGTTGTTGTAATTTTTTTCTCTGCATTGCTTCGGTCGTTCAGTGTTTGCAAATTATCTCGGTATTGTCGTTGTGTAATATTCTTCATAATAAATTTAATATTTATACTTAATTTTAAATAAACACAAAAAAAAAAAAAATCAACTTATTTGCAATGCAATTTCGAATTAGACACGTTTTATTACGTTTACTTAAATTCGTACGATAAACAAATATCCGGTTTAAAAGACTATGGTTTTTTGTTGGATGAGAATCTAAAAAAAAAAAAAAATCCGTTTTTCTTCACACAGCCTATACATTTATTTATTATTTAAATCGGACTTCTTATAATATATTCTAATGCATTCTACCGGCAAACCGTTACGTAAATTAAATTCTAAATATACGGGACCACAGTATCACGATATTTGATGATACGTGGACACACGATGTCCGTGTCAATTTACCGAAATAATCGCCGTCGAACACCACAACAACAGTATACGATTGTACACCTACGTTAGAAATATTATCTTTTATGGATTTGAAATTGCCGCAGTCAAATTGCGGATGTCTGTTTTATAATATTCGTTTATCCGGTTAATTTGTCGATACCGGTAGCACTCATTATTACTTTGCGGTCGTTCGGCAATAAAACCGTATTATAATGACTAGGGCTGGGATTTTAATGCCCTAAAAAACCCCGAAAAATGTCCTAAAAAAATGCTTTTATGACCTAAAAACTCTAAATAATGCCCTAAAAAAAAAAACTGTGTTAACGACGACAAAACTCGTACTGAACGTCTATCGGTAATATCATCGGACGTCGATTTTACCGATTTAAGATTATTTAACAGGAAATGCGGGTAGAGGTTACTCAAACCTTGTCCGATAATATAATACGAATTACGAGTACCTACTTCTAATCTGTTATGTTTATTTAAAAACCATGTTGGTGTAAAAATCTTAAAATCTTAAAATAAAATTTCAAATTCATACACTTGGTTTCCAATAACTCAAAAAATGCTCCAAAAACTCTAAAATGCCCTAAAAAATTAAGAAATTTACCTAAAAACTAATAAATGCCAAAAATGCAAAAAAATGCAAAATAAACTTTCTTATTCTCATTCAAATGTACATAAAACAAATTTGTGACAAGACGAGCATTGCACAGTAAGCTTTGAAAAACAATGCAAAGTGCATCGAAACCCCAGCCCTAATAATGACCATAGCCGCCCAGGGAATCGATGATCTAAACATATTTTGTAAAAACTCTCAAAAAAATAAATATGTATATATTGACTTTGAACGTTGTTAAACAATTACGTTAAAATAAAAAGAAAAGTGAAGGTTTAAAAGTTTATTTTCCCGTAAAAATCATTCGAATAAAGTAGTAAACGTTTAAATATTCGATACTCCAAACATTTTTGTTGTTTTTTTTGTTTTGTTTTATAGTACAGAGTGCCGCGGAACCGACCGACAAATTTAATGGGGACATTAGTCTGAAATAATATAAGCGCAGGCCTATATCAGTGGTTTTTTTTTTTTTTTTTGGATTACATGGTTATGCCGTTTTAAGTCGTAATCGTGGTCTGAACATGTGTACATCGAGGTTTCTTTGTGCTCGCGTATATTGCAAATAACCATTCTACTGTAATTGCTGCACAAAGGGCTACAACTTTGCCATTCCACGCAACGGATCTGTCCCTTATGTTAATACAATTGAATTTTGGATTCGACGTTTGGAAATTACCGGAAATACCCCGCCGAGTGGACGTGAACGCGGAGCACCCAGAGTGGTGAGAACCACCGAAAATCTGCAGTTGGTTAGAGAGGCAATTGTGAGCGGTTATCAAGACGCATTTCGGAGGAAATGACTGAAGAACTGAAGACTTGGGAGATGTATGGTTTTAAGAATACGGGACAAGAGCGCAAACAGCTCGAGTCCGGCTTGCTCTCTTGTGACAAACGTTCCCTGGGCGGTTGGTCTCTCCGAGGGGTGACGCGTAGGCTGGCCGGCACGGTCCTCCGCTTAAAGCACGTGCGGTTTTGTTCTCCGGGGGATTCTTAAGGATAAGGTTTTCAAATATTGCCTTCATGCCATAAAGAACCTGAAGGCCACCGAATCACTAAAGAAATCGCGTCTATACCAATCGAAACGTGCCGAAAATCATATTAAAACTTCAGTGATCGCCTACAGCAATGTATTGTTGCCGGCGGCCGCCAGCACGAAGAAATCGTTTTCAAAACATAACTTTAAAAAATCCTATTAATATTAATAAAACCAAACCGTTTTTCACTTAGTTTTAATGTTAGTTATTTATAGCTCCTCAAAACTCATCAGCCGCACCCTGTATTAGGATTTTGTTACGGACTCTGTCCTTTAACGTGTTTATGGCCAAGGAGAAATTGCGCAACGTTACGTTATAGTAATACTGCTAAATATTAAAATTGCGTAACTATAAAACTTATTATTTTTTTTTTTTTACCAATTTTAATGATGTATCGATATGGGTTAACCCGGGGTTTACCATGTACAACGGGTACTTCCGGACAAATTGCGAAATCGACGATTAAGTATCGCGCCACATCGCGCCACAATCGCCAGAGGCCGATAAAGTCTAGTGCCCGGTAAATGCATATAAAAGGCCACGGATTCGGACCCCAAAAGAGTGTCGAAGAAGTGCTAGGAAAGAGAGCGGTTCGATCAGTTCGGGAAGTCATTCGAATTTCTTCACAAGACAAACGATTTGGTCAGGGGTTTGGTGGCCCGTACCCGCAATGTACACAATATTTTAGATTTATACGTTATAGAATAAATAGTTAAAAGTTAAAATTGTTATCAAACACGTCGACTGTGTTCAACTTGCACGTAACAATTTATAAGACAAAAGAATTCTGAATACAATAAATATTCGACGCGGAAGGCTTTTAAACATAAGCCACTTCCGTGTTACCCACATCCCGTTTTATCAACAAAGAAACGGGTATTATTATAGGTATTTGAGTGTAAAAAAAAAATTAAAAAATACACGTGCATCCAGTTCCAGACACTAATAATGACAATCAAGGGACCAGTAGAAATAAGTAATGAAAAACCGATACTTATTCGTTATAATAAAAATGTTAAAACGTATTCTCGAGACCACTATAAGAACCATTATAATATATTGCTGTGTTGTATTTTTTTCATTAAATACAGTAAAAAAAAAAAAATCTATTTGCATTGTAATTATTCAACATTAAATTAAATATATATAATCTTAGCTAACACTTTTTTTTTTTTGTAAAAAGAAATCAGTGGGCCGTATGGAGAGAAACTCGTGTGAAGGCTCGCTGTTATCCCGGTTTACAACGTGTTCACATTAAATTACAGAAAATAGCATATTTCTCAATATTGAGTTCAACATTAATATTTAATCATTGGCTATCTATAAAAAAAATAATCCTCCATTGGAGATCTACCGATGTGTGATAGCTATCAAAGCTCTGAGTGACTTACTACTCAGGGCTTTGATATTTTCAACGTCGTGTAAAAGTATACCCTAACCTAACCTAAATATTTTATGCTTAACAATTACATTTCGGTTTTAGAACATAATGGACCGAACGAGAGTGTTCAAATAGTCTCTTTTGATAGCATTAACCCTCCCACATCACCAATAATCATGTTAGGGGCTTACTAATGGTTTTTTTTGCTCAAAGCATATGAATTAAAAATGAAAATCTCGAATTTAACTTGTAGCATCATATTCGTGTCGGAGTTTGTGAGAAACGTATTTTTTGAATTGGAGGAGTAGCGGCATATCGGTGGATTCCACGGGCGTTACTTAAAAAATGCGTGTCCTTAAGAAATGGAATATGTTTCTTAAAACCCGATATTTTCGGGCGGCCAATGGAGAAATTGTCAGTATACATACCTGGTGTTTATATTATGGCTTACAGGCGATGTTCGGTTGTGTTTTTTCAGGTATGTTTGTACAGGTTTATGGATTATAAGAGATTTGCATGGACGACATATTTAAAATATAGTGGACCGAATGACAGTGTTCAAATAATCTTTTTTGATAGCATTAACACTCCCCCCTATAATTATGTTAGGATTTTACTAATGGTTTTTGTTCTCGAAGCGTATGAATTCAAAATTAAAATCTCGAATCTTAGATTGTAGCATATTCATGTCAGAGATTGTGAGAAACGTAGTTTTTGAATTGGAGTTGCATTATATCGGTGGATTCCTCGGACATTACCCGAAAAATGCGTGTCCCTAAGAAATCGAATATCATTTTGAAAACCGAATATTTCCGGCAGATCTAAATATTTTATGTTTAACGATTACATTTTGGTTGTATGTATTAGAAGGGTTTTGGAGAGATGACCATTTAGGGCAAGCAATATATATATATATAGTATTATGTATAAAGAGAAGACGAAATTGACGGAGGATTGCTAGGACTAAACTTCGGAAGGGACGAAACCACCACGAAGTGAGATCACTATTACAATACACGATCCGGATTGTAGAAGACCAAGAACGTAACTGGTGTGCATGTTTGGTCGGACAACCGTGTATGTTCGCATTAGCTTTGATAGAAATAATGACAAATATTATACAATAATTGAATTGATTGGCGAATGTAAAAAATTGAAATTTCCATTGTGGATCCGGGCCCTCGAGAACAACGAATATCGTACAATCGGTATGAAAATAAATGTGGCGCGTGTCGCCCAATAACAATATTGTACCGGTGACATTTGTCACGTCGGCGTCGCAATCGTATCGACGAGCGGCAACCGATACGTATTGATTTGAATCCAAATTAGACGACAGGCGACGTTCAGTGGTGCCGGAGATTGTGAGAAACGTATTTTTTGTATTGGAATAGTAGCGGCATATCGGTGGATTCCTCGGACGCCGTTACCTAAAAAAAAATGCCCGTCTCCCAAGAAATCGAATATCTTTGTAAAAATCCGATTTTTTCCGGGCGGCCAATGGAGATATCGTCAGTGTACATACCACCCGGTGTTTATATTATGGCTTACGGGCGATGTTGGGTTGTGTTTTTTTTTTGTTTTGTCTTTAGGTTTGGTTCGTAACAGGTTTACGGATTACAAGAGATCCGCACGGACGGCCATTGGGTAAACTCTTCGCATAGCGATTTCGTCGGATATTACTTCGGTCGTTTAACCCGGTTTTAGCGGTACGACCGTTTCCACGCCGTTGTGTTATCGGTATAATCGCCTAATCGTTACGGCAATATTGAAAAGCGTCCGCGACGAAATTGTCGGCGGCGACGCGTCCAATATAAATACGAGAGCCCGGCCCGGTCCGGACGATTATTACGCCCGTCGGGTAGCTACGAAATTAATCACTGGCCATCGCGGGTGGGTCCCTTGTAAATGCGCACGTACCATTTCAAGATTATACCGGCGGACGAGTAAGTATATATATATATATATATATACGGGGGCCGTACGCCTAGTTCCCTAGGCTCGAAAATCTCGACAATTATCGACATTATTGCGTGTACGGCGGAAAATAATAATATTCGTGCCGGTATCGGTCCCGCCAATTGCTTCCGTGCCGAACGTGACCGAGAACAAAGCGTCGGCACGGCTATAATACGGCCCCGGTACGCCGGTATCGTTTTCAGATATTATATCCGCGAAAACAACCTCCCGACACGTAAACCGTCGGGTGTCCGAACAAAAAGACAATGTAAAGTAAATAAGAATACAAAAAAAAAAAAAGAGTCTTTTATTTTTTTTTTTTTTTTTTATTAAATAACGGTTTTCTTTTATAAAACCGAACGAATGTAACAAAGTAGAAAATCAATTTTTGTTCGGCGATTATGAACATTACGGTTCCGGTGAAACCGTACTACACGTGATAGTATTTTTTTTTTTTTATAAAAAATGCTGGTCGTTGTTTTCTAGTAATGTTAATCATATACCCGAGACTAAGGCGTAACAAAGTAATATTGAAAAAATGTCGAAAAGTAATCCGATCGGTTACAACCACTAAACGAAACTGAACGTTTAAGACATTTTAGTGCATTTCTTTTTTTTATTTTTTTTTTTTTTTGTAGAAAATCGTTGCTTTGACACACTTATTGTCGTTTTGTTGTTTTTTTCTTTTTATTATTATCACAAAAGGCGCGTGCAAAATTTCTTCTCGGTTGTATGGCGAGAAACGGGTCGACTTTCAAACACCAATTTTAAACCGTACACGACAGACCCGAGCAAAAAATTACTTTTTTTTTTTTTTTTTTACGATGGTGCCTATTCAAATATAATGTGTAGCTCGTATATTTATAATATTGTATTCAAATTGAAAATATATATATAGTCGAGTCGCGATAACTCGAAGAACTCGACAACTCGATTTTTTTTCAATTCCCCTAGAAATTATAATAACACTCAATGTATTACAAGTCTTGTTAACTGGAATATAAAATTGTGATGAATAGCTTTGTCGAAGTATATTTTTATATCTGCTATATCTGGGTGTTCTGGGTATTTCGTGATAATTATTATGTATTATGTTTTATCTACTTTAGTACTGTATAATAAAGATTACTGATTATTAACGCGCACACAATAATAATAAGTATGGTTGGTTAGTATGTGTCTACACTCTACCTGTCGTGTTTGTCGTGCGTATTTTTTGAATGTTTTTAAAGTCAGTGGAATGTTAACCGATAACGAAATCATGGGTATAAATATTAGAAGATTTTTGTCAATAAACAGCGAAAAAAACCAAAAATTAATAACAAATTATTTTTCTACTGTATCTCATAAATAATACATATTTAGTTATTGTATAGCATTTATGTATAAACATAAATGTATTTATATTTGTCATAACGTTTTTATCGTAAAACTTTAAAATTATATTTCATTACATATGTTACTCGAAGTATTTATATTATTTTGATAAATTCGAGTTAGGTATCTCGAATAATACATATCTCGAGGTGAATTTTTATCTCCCTTCAACTTCGAGTTATCGCGACTCGACTGTATATATATATATATTAACGTGACGTGGTATAATTCAAAATTAACTTGACATTTCGATGATGGTATAGCTAGATCGAAAAAATAGCCAAGTTTAAAGTGAAAAAATTAAAAACCATATAAACTTGTAGCTTTTTAGCCCGTTAATGCCCGGTGCGGTGTAAAAGAAACCATAAATCCTGCATTTATTTTAATTAAAAGTGGACAAAACGGACCACAACAAACGATTCGTCATTATCCGTTATTACCGCGGATTTTCGTCTCGTATTTTCCCCTCACTCCCTTATATCCAAACCGGCAGCGTGCCATCTGGAATAAAAACACAAATTACACAATAGTTAAATTAATTATTATTATTATTTTAATGTACAAAGTAACGTGTTATAATAAAATTATTATAACTATTAGGTATAATCCTTATGCCGAATAAACTATAATAAAATATTCGTTATTATTAATAATATTTACATCACCGCGGGTTTCGTACAAATCCGGTCAGGCGGGTTGCTGCTATTAATCAATAAAAAAGAAAAACGTACAGTTTAAACCGATCATATTTTTAGTTAGGCATATAAAACACACGCGCGCAATATGTGTACACATGTAGTCGGACCGTACAAAATAACCAGAATGTCCGCCGTTTCGATATAGCAATTGAATCACTTTATTCAGATACCCTACCAAACGCCAAAAAAAAAATAAAATCGACTTATTTGCGCTTGATTGTTATTTCGGAACTTATATCATATTAAATATCCAATTCAAGACTGTAACAAACCTCCCCCCACAAAAAAAAAAAAAAAAAAAAAAACGAGTAAACTACATCATTTTTTTTTCGTTTTGCATAGTAATTTCAATTCATGAACGAAATACAAATTAGTTAAACTATTGATCACTAGAGAGCTCTCAAAAATATTTCAATTAGAAACTGCAATATGTAATCATAACCCATTAAATTAATCTAATACAAGTAACAATGGAAATATAAAATATCCATAATAAATTTATTTTCAAATCCCTCTCCTAAAAAAAGGCACTTTTATGAGTTGTTACGGTCTTGAACTGGCCTGTCGACATGCAATGGACAGAGTAGTTGCACATCATGGCTATAGGACGGGTCCTGAAGCTAACATAACTATAGGACCTGTGGCATCATTCTGTTTTATTCAATTGCGGTTTTTTTTTTTTTTTTTTTCATTATAAAACTATGGTTTTGTTGTCGGTCCGTGGTTTTCATTTAGTAAAATATTAACATCTACGCCGAAACAAACGATTACAGTGGTTACGCGAATGCGCATGTCCAATAGTTACGTAGGCTTCACTGACTTTCGGAATGGCTCTATCCATTGTACACGATCTAAGCTAAGCCGTGTGGACGCAGACATTACAATGCGGAATCTATTCCCGTTGTCAAATTTAACTCATGGCGTCGAAACGTTTCTGGACGTTCAACGAAACGTTTAAATGACCGCGAGACGGATCCTGTTGATTATGCCGAAAAATGCGAAACCGTGGACTTTGGGAGTCTCTGAAATCTGAAGCGATTTTAGATTGTACGCGTACACGGTCACCCGAACAAAATTGTCCCACGTTCCGATATAATGACTCTCGGCAAATACCACGATAATGTATTGCAATATCACTACACCGGCACAAGGCGAATAATACTGTCGACAACACGTCGGTTGACCCGGGGAAATTGCGAATTGCCGGGTGAGTTTTTCATCGTGTGTCAAAATCGAAAATTCCACCAAAAAAATAAAAAATTTAAAAAAAACAACACGTTTCCCAGCTTTTCCGTGCAATGAACGAAACCTTTTTTTTTTTTTTTTTTTTGTGTACAAACAAAAATAAAATAAAAATTACTACCGTTATCAGGTGCGAAATTTCCCGCGAAACTTACGTAACGTTGTAATTTTTTATCCGGTCGCCAATATTGTACCGTTTTCTCGGTGTCTTGCTCGCGATAACCGAGTCTCCCGGATACTTAACAATACGGGCAAATCTCGGTCCGATCTCCTCCTCCGAACAACAGTAACAATAATAATAATAATAATAATAATAATAATAATAATAGAATTTAATAGAATTATTATTATTATTATTATTATGTACAACAACGGGTCGCTTTGATAAAAAAAAAAAAAAAAAAAAACAGTACGTTCGACGGTCGACACAAACTATATAATCATAAAAACAATAACAGTATAATAATAATAATAATATAATACGATAAAACGCCTAAAAAATATTAACGGAAAACGACGAAATTTCTATTTGGATAATTATTTTACGAACGCGGGATTATATGAATCGCAATATTTTTAACATCGTTTAGAAAGTCTAGTTTTTTATTTATTTTTTTATTTTTTTTTTTGTCGATAAAATAACATTACACTCGCATTGCGGTGCGGCGATAAATTAATATTACGCAATAATGGCACACCGAAACAATAAATATCTACTTATACATAATTTTTTACAACTCAACGCGATATAATAACGTAGACGAACGGCGAACAAATTTTATAATTTCATTCTCGAAAACGCGTGGTTACCCTTTCGTTATAAGTCTTCGTTTTTTTTTTTTTTTTTGTTACATTATAATATCATTATTTAATACATGAGTGAAAATATATTATCGATATTTACATTCAAGTGAAACAAAATTCAAAGTATATATAATGTTGGTTTTAATTAATAGTCAAGTTTTTACATAAAATTTATTATTATATATTCACAAAAATCCACAAACTCCGGTCCGTCACTCCGCGATTGAATGACTGTTCGCAATTCCATAGATTGTTGAACATGTTGTCCACAGTGTTTCTGCGAAAAAAACAAAACAACATAGAAAACACTGATTTATATAAAAATTAATGATATCCAGTCGATTGCAAGTATTACACAGAAATAGAAATTGTTTGTGTTGGGAAATTGTTTTAAAAAAAAAAAAAAAAAATTTAATTTTCCATATACAAACGTGCTTAATTGCGTTTAACTCTAAACGTAGCCATTTCGACACTATTACAATATAGTTAAGTAAAGGTTACAATGCACACGATGTTAAAAAAAAAAAAAAATATAAGTCGATTACATTTGGTTCCAAGCCCTAAAAAAAAAAAAAACCACGTGCAAACCCTTCCACATTCATAAAATAGCATTTTGCAAATATTATTAAACAGCTTTTTAATATTTATATTTTTGAACCGAGTAGATAATCTTATACGACATCAATTTATAAACGCGCCAATCTGATAATTGATTTTCACATTGTCGATAGTTTCCCCTCATTTTGTCACAAATCACAACGTCCATACAAATATTATTTTCACCACAATACAATAAACGTATACGTGCAAGCAAGTCGGTCCTATACAATGTATAACTTCTATATGAAGATTAATCTAATAAATAGAAGGAAAAATATACTACTCAATGCTCATAGGTAGGTCACTGTTGGAGGTTGGAAGTTCGTATGGCACAATATAATAGAGGGGAATTTAATTTTAATCTGAGGTTGGTTTAATTATATTTTCATACATTTAAAATGATAATTGTATTGATTCGTAATTAAAAAAAAAAATAAATAAAAACCGTCAGTGTTTTTACGTCTCAAATTGTTAAGAAGTCAAAAAAGTTTCGTCCGCATACATCGGAAAATAGCGGGCGCCTATGCGAAATGCCGTGATTTATACGATTTCCATCAAAATTGTACGGTTAATAAAGCGTAATTACTATGCTTAGATATTTGTATACGGTCAAAAGAATACATATTTTATGATAAACTTTGTGTCGAGATTATGAGCATTTTTGAGAAGCCAAATATATTAAAACCGTACAATACTAAATAAAATCCAGCATTTAAAATAACACGAAGATTTGTCTACATATAGAAATGTGTAATATAAAAATTCGTTAAAAATATTATATTTATATAATTATTTTCACCTGAATAACACATAAAAATAAAAATTATCAAACATAACAGCAAACGTTATTGCGTAAATATTTCAATTTATTTGGATTATTTAGAAAATCACAAGGAAAATAAAAAAAAATACCGGCACCAGAAGCGTATCGACTAAATCCAAAATGTAACAATAAAGCTTGGGTTTTTTTTTTTTTTTTATTCGAGCAAGTTTTCCGGTAGAAAAGTTGTTCGCAAACGGAAAAAGTCTGAATACTCAAAATAATTTATTTCTGTGTCGATCGAATGGTCTCCAAATATAATTTAATAACGATACATTTTATACAAATATTTTATACAGCACTATTTTATTTTTATTTATTTATTTTTTTTTATCATTTCCAACCGAATGGTTAAGAACATACAATCGTACCGAATCAGTTTGATTGCTGTGAATGAACTGATTTCATTTCGAAGTGACATTTGTCAATGTGGACGTAACGAATACCATTGCTGGTTTATCATCCATCTAGTTCTTCCGATAAAATAAACTAAAATTCAACAAGTCGCACGACTGATGTCAACGGATTCATACTTTTAATATTAAGATGAAAAATAAAAAAATAAATAGAAAAAAAAATATTATCAAACTGTGAAATTCAACGATGGTTTTCCAACAGTAATAAATCGTTGACGAAAGATACCGTTAATAAATCGACTAAAAGTAACTAAACTATCTTTGTAATTACGGAACTTTCACGAATTGTTTTCGGCCTAACTATGGAATTATAACTATTCCGGTATTTTTTTGGTGCATCGAAACTGAAATACGTATTCGGAAAATAATACTTATATGATTAACAAACTAAATTCGGAAAAAAAATATTCAATATTCATAAATAATCGTTATGTGGTGAGTTCTATCTCGACGAGATAGACAACAATGCATTTTTTTTTTTTGCAATATTAGGCGTGGAAAGCATACAAAGCCTTTAATATAGTCTTTGTCGTCAAAAAAAACATTTACATTATGAATTCATAAACTCGCACCAAATGCGCGCATAATAAAGCGAATTTCTCAAAACCGCGTCCTTTTGATATTCTAAAATATGTACTCAGAAATCCGTTTTAGACATAAGCATCATCTGCCGTATTGCACCTATATGCTAATACGTTAGGTACTTAACATTTCGTACAAACGGAACGCAGTTCAAAAAACACATTTCTAGTCAAAGATTTAATTAAAAAAAAAAAAAACCAAACGTTTTCACACGTCAAGTATATATATATATATATATTAATGATAAGTTTTCAATAAGAAAAGAAAAAAAAACAACTAAGGTATTTTAGAAATATTATTGAAGCCGTTAAATCATTTCATTACGCATATATTTTTTTTTTTTCGCGTACTCATTCATTCCGTAAAATAAATAATATCGCTCAGGTGGCAATATGCAAGCGATTTACGGACATCGAGAGATAAACTTGATAAAAGGTTTAAAAGATAATTTTCACGAAAAGTATATAAAGTTTTAACTAGTTTATAAATTCTTGATAATATGTTTTTCTTTTTTCCTTTCCAGTATACATAATTGTTTTAAAAACTTCTCATAGCAAGCGCAATGGCAATGCTGTTAAATATAATCGTTATAAAAAAAAAAAAAATAGTCAACAGCAATAAAATCACTATCAATAGACAAATATTTCATCTTATTACGAATCCGTCGATAATAAAAAATTTTATTGAAAATATATATATATTGTCTTGTGTGTCTGAACACAATTTTATCGGTATTTAAAAAAAATGTTAATCTCTACTATATGCTTTCATAATATTAATGTCAATTCATTTTGCTTTTTTTTTTTTTTTTTTTAATATTAACTACGTATTTGCAAGGCGTTTTGCGGGGCTTATGCGGCGAGTACTCTCTGCGTATCGAACGGCCGCTCCTCGTTGAAACCTTTCCAGTGGTGCCCGGTGGTGCGTTCACTCGTCTACGGAGAAGAAAAGCATATGGGGAGTCTCGTCTCGGGATATCCGAAATATTAAACGCGTAAAACGATATGATATGCACCAACGGGCGCGGCGACCTCGGCAACAATAATAATTAAAAAGGTAAAACTGTTAAAACTGACGGGAAATATAAAAAAAAAAAAAAAAAAAAAAACGACGGGCGACGGTGGTAGCCGTAAGCGTAACTCCATGCATTCACCTATGTGCGTCGATTGTATTGTGTTCGTAATGCGGGGGACCGGCCTACACCGTCGGGATGGACTTTTTTTCTTTTTTCTTTTTTTTTTTTTTTATTCTTCCCCGTCGCCCGTGGTATAATCATCTCTCGTGGCTTTTGCTCGCCGACCTATTGCACCACGCTGGACGCGCGAGATGCGATAAATCTCTCGCGATCGCGATAAATTCGGACCGCGTTGGTTTCCCGGGAATTTCGATGGACGCGGATTTTTAACGGAGCTAAAAAGCCGGTGCGTACAAATTTAACCGGAAGTTTTTTCCGCCACTGCGCGTTCACGTTTTGAAACAAATTACGTTTCCACGAGTACTAACGGATTCCTGTTATTGTAATTCATTCGTACAATGAAAACTATTGCAAACCGTCACGGTCAAATTTGAATTTAATATCGGAAAAGTACGGTACGCATTTTATATACAATACTGTTCGCGAATATTGCGCATTGTTTGACCGCCCATCGTCGCAAACCACAAAACGTGTACACTATTCGTCCTAAAAAAAAAAAATTACAACAATACTGTAATACGAAAATCAACGCGGTATTATAATATGTCCATGATTTGCTATCGAAACGATAAATCAAACGGTTTTTAGATTTCTAAACATAGACTTCTTGTGTCCATGGCCAGAGACAAGCATTTTCTCCCCCTGGAAAATAAAAAAAAAAATTATGCTCGTGTCCGGTTTTCGCGGTTTGTATAACTGTACATAAGAACCATATTGTCAACATTATTTCACGTTTGTACGGTGTTGACACTTATCCGGATAGTTCATTTCTGTCTTTTATCTTGCCTATAAGAGCATTTTGGAATCTATCCAAGGTTTATCAAAGATAATAAAAAAAAAAAAAAAAAAAAACAATTATCTTTTCACTTATTATCTAGAAAATATAATAAATTTATCGTTGATTTAGTTCAAGGGAATAGATATCATTCATAATATTATTATTTCAGTTTTAATACAAATGATGTATAAGTAAATAGTTATGTACAAATAAGCGAATTCGGGGCTAGGTACTAAATAGTTTAAAAATGGTTTATGGAATTTATTGTTTCAGTAATATATGTTTTGAGACTGGGTAATGCTCGCAGAATGTGCTTTCACAACTTCTTTTTTTCGTAATTATTAGTAGTTATTAATTTCCTCAGGAATATTCCGAACGACTAATGCAACTCAAATTACCACCAGTGAAAGACAATATTTCGTATTTCGTTTTAATGTTGAAAAATGTACATTTTATGATAATTGTAGTCGTTTGTATTAATAAAAAAAGTACGGTGAAAGTACATTCTGTTGTCATTATATTTCTAACACAGATAAAAAAAATAAAAATAAAAAAAATACAGCAACATTACATACTATTTAACGAAATAAAAATATAAATCATAATGGATATGCTGCGAACGTATATAGTTATTGTATTTATTTTTTTCCTCTCGATACAAACTATAGTTTACATTTTTTTTATTTTTTTTTTTTTTTTAAAGAAATATGTGACCTTGGTTTACATACTATGTAAACACAATATTTTCCGATATAAATTTCAAATTTAACATCAAAGTGTACTATACTATAAAGTTTTTTTCATTTTTTTTTTTCTCCTAGGTATACATAAAAGTATGAATTATCAATAGAAACAAAATACGTGTTGACCCTTAAAAAATATAACAACAAATTACTACAAAGGAAAATATTATAAAAAAAAAATAACGTACCGGTCGGTTGAATTCAGTACATGAATTTCAAGTGTTCACCAAATACATTGGTTATTTATTTATAATACAAAATTATTTTGTGTAGTGAATAAATCGAGTTAGTTTTTATCATTACTCAAAACGACGAATTAAACACATTAGAGACATCAAAATAAATTAATACAATTTCGTTTATTTGTAATATGTTTTTTTTTTGTTACGTGTTGGTGAGATATTCTTTAAAAACTATAGATATCATTTTTTTTTTTTTTTACTTTCGATATGTATTAATTTACTATATTATTGTATCAGATATTTACTTTGATATCGAGTGGGATAAAAACTAAATAAAAGATAAATTCAATTCTTACGGTATTCTTATAAATATACTTGACATTAAATTAAAATATAATATTATTGAAAATTAAATGTAAACTATACAAACTATCTTCTTTTTTTTTTTACTGTTATTTTATACGAGGTACGTGGTTAAATAATTACATTTTTTTTTTTTCTTTGAATTTATATTAATGTAACGTGTAAGTGGATAAATAAGTAGAACAGAAATTGTCAACTATATATATTTGCAAAAGGCAGGTAGTATTGAATTAGTACAGGTTAAGGTACATTTTATCGTGTTATCGAATATATAATATTTCTTTATCAAAATCAATGCGATACTTTACTTTTTCCCACACTTTTTCAAACGCCTTGAAATTTAATCGATTCGATAAAAAAAATAATATTTTAATCAAATTTAATGCACCATATGAAACGAGAGATTTACCGATGTATCCAATTTGGAAAAAAAAAAAAATCAAATCGGCAATAGAGTTGATAAATATCATATTGGAAAAACTGCCATAGGCTAATCCGGTTTTTTAAAAATTTAAATTTTCGAACGACAATAAATCTGTATTCATTCACAACGGGCCAACGTAATTGCACCTTTCCGACAGAAAAATGTGTATTACGGTCGCATTAGTTATTGATTTTTTGATTATAACCGAGTCTACGATAGTTTCGATAGCCGAGTCTACGATAAAATATGATAGTTGTAAGCCGCATTACGAAGAGGGGGATATTATACTGATGAAATATTTATTTGTTTCGAAAATTATGTGACAGTGTGAAAAATACTTGTAATTATATCGCGAATTGTTTCTAAAC
Source organism: Tuberolachnus salignus (assembly GCA_956483605.1). NCBI lineage: Eukaryota > Metazoa > Arthropoda > Insecta > Hemiptera > Aphididae > Tuberolachnus > Tuberolachnus salignus. The sequence goes on along the minus strand of OY101430.1, from coordinate 20,883,282 downwards.
CACAACGGCACAAATGAAAATATTTTACGGGTTACAATACAATTCGTCGTCTTGGTGATTGACCGCCGACACCTACACTATCATACGGTCAGCATACAATTGTTTTTTTCTTTTATATACACGAGGTGTGATCAAAAAATACCCGGACTGTGTTAATAATTTTTATATCGATTGAAATAAACGAAACGCCGACAATGTCATTCGATAAAGTAACTTTTAACGAGCATTTGAGCGTCGGTTTTGAAATCGATAACAATATTTATTTTTATTTTATAGCATTTTTTTACGAAAACATGTTTCAGTCATGCGGCGATTTTCGTAATGGGAGCAATATAAGAACAACGTGGTGTGCGTAAAATTTTGTTTTAAACTAGGGAAAATAGGGTATTTCAACATCATGCCAGTAAATCCGAGTTTCATCACCTGTTATAATATTTTTTAAAAGTCTAGGACAGTTTCTGCTCTTTCAAAAAGTTCTCGGGAGATAGTCGTTCGGTTTTGTTTTTGTTAATCGGTCAAGAGACTAGGAAAAAATTTTGCTGCGATTCGGCCCATGCTCAATTCGTTGATTAATATTTTTTGACAAGAACCATCCGACGTCTTCTGCGACTTCTCTGCTAGTCAATCGACGATTATTTCGAATAATTTCACGAACACGGGCAACAGTGTTATTTGTTTTACCAGGTCGTTCGTTATCCTTAACGGATGTTCTACCTTCCTTGAACCGTTTAAACCACTCAAAACCCGTTGTCCAAGAGAGCGAACCATCTCCAAAGGCTCGCTGCAAATGTTCAAAAGTTCCACTAGAACTTTTCCCTAATTTAAAACAGAATTTTACGCACGCGCGTTGTTCTTCTATTGCTTCTCTAACAAAAATCGTGCCGCACGACTGACACATGTTTTCGTAAAAAAAAAAGCCATAAAAGAAAAGTAAATATTGTTATCGATTTCAAAACTAACGCTCAAATTCTCGTTAAAAGTTACTATATCGAACGACATAATCGGCGTTTCGTTATTTTAATCGATATAAAAATTATTAACACAGTCCGGGTATTTTTTGATCACACCTCGTATATATATATAACATATTATGTTACATATGTGACAATTTTTTTTTGCTCATTTCATCAACTGGACGCGCGTATAATTTTTATTTAAAACGATTTTAATATTTCTTTTTTTGTTTTCTTCTTCTCTAAACTGTAATAATACGTAAGTATCTTTATAATATATATATATGGCATATGGTGTATAGTATGATAGATTATAATACGTACTCGCGATATAGTATTGTACACGCGACCGCGTAGCTTGAGATAGAAAATGTAATTTTGTAAACTTCGTCCACAGAATAATTGTTAATTTATGAAATTTCCCGAATGAAATTGTCGGTCGTTTGTTCGTTTTTTTTTTTTTTTTTTTTTTTTTTTTTAATGTTAACAGCAATAATACAACAAACAGTATAGTAGTATACTTGATATTTTCTATTTATTGTATACGATTGTTATTATTATTATACGACTATTATACCGTTGCAGTTTATCTCCCGGTGTAATTTGCATAACACAACAGCTTACGGTGGACAAAAAAAAAAAAATATTAATAATAATATCAATAATAAGGATTTATAACTACTGGAAAACAACTCGACGCGGTGGTAATTGTGCACAATAATAATATTTATTAATAAAATATATATATATATATATATATATATTTTTTTTTTTTTTTTGATATCTAAAACTACCAAGCGAAACAATAAATTGGTCAGAAATTTAATATCGCGTCGTTCTCCACATGGTGCCATTCTTCGTAATATCCGATCAATTATAGTTTTCGTTGTATTTTAGAACGAGTCATATCATACATATAAATATGTTTTTAGAAAAAAAAAAAAAAAAATAAAAACAACAGTATACGGCAGACAATATTATATTATATTTAACGCTAGGAGAAATTATTTGGCATGTTTCCATGCGGTCTTCTATAACAAATCCGGTGAAAAGTAAAAGGATAACATTTTTTTTTTGTTATTTTATTTTTATTTTTTTTATCGCGATTTTCCTACTCACTTAACCGAAAAATTAAAAAAAAAAATAAAAAAAATAAAGTCACAAAAACACTATACACGCATATCGACGTTTATGGAAGGACATAAACAATTCCATTTCCCGCCATTGTTCCAAATAGAATTAACAAAATTACATAATTTTTAAACACACAGGTCGAAAAAAAATATTTTACTCGTACGACAATCGCTTCATTAGGACGATTTTTTCGTTTTTTTTTTTTTTTGTTCTTATCTTTCGGACTTTATAGAGAGGATCTCTTCTTACAACTAATTCTCCAGTTATCCTTCACCCATCGCCGAAATTCCGGTATATCGTGAAAATGTCTTTGAATTGCAACAAAATTGATAATTACATAAATCGTAATTGAGTAATTGTACAAAAATAATTCATTTCTCGGTGTTTCCAAACTTCTTATATATAAAAGTCTACTCAAACCAATGTGGACTTACGGTTCGCAGTTATGGGGTAATGCAAAAAAGACAAACCTTAACAAAATTCAAGCATTCCAAAACATTGCTCTAAGGAAATTAACAAATACACCTCCTTACGTCTCAAATTTTTCCCTTCATTCAGATCTTAAATTAAAAACAATAGCTGAAGAATCCAAATGTTTTTATAAAGGATTCTACAACCACCTAAGCACTCATTCGAATCCACTTATCGAAAAATTGGCCTCCGCTACCATACCAGGTAATCCCCCAAGACGCCTAAAGCGCATGTGGTGTCGTGATTTGCTACAATAAAATACAAAAAAAAAAAAATAATAATAATAATTTAAGTAAATAATTAATAACCATAGAAAGTGTCATCAATGGATGGCTCCTTTCATCAAATTATTTGCCTGTGAATGTACTTTTAGCATATATTCTTATTGTATCAATGATACAGATTGTATATTACTTGTAAAAATAAAAAAAAAATAAAAAATATCTCGGTGTTTGATTAGAGCTATAATTCTAGTGGGTAGTTGTTCGTAGACGGGAGTTTTCGATGTTTTTTTTTTTTTTTAGCATTGCGCGGCGTTTATTAATATCGGAACACATTTTTGAAACGCTCATGCACACGTAACATATAAAACTCTAAAAATTATCCGGGATAGGGGGGGTGTAATCATAGTAAAACCAATACATTGCTCGTCACGTTCAGAATCTCAAATATTGTATGAAAGGTTATCATTCAAAATACACGTATGAATATTTGTTTCGCCTTGTCGTTTCCATTCCTCTTGCGTTCAAATACATTTTGGACAGATGCCTGTATAATACCGTATAATGCCGTATATTGGATATATCATAATAGTATATAATCAATCATGTTTTAATGATAGATATTTGTGTTAGTTGTATTCAACCGCCGGATAATAATTAAAATGCATTGATTAATGATCGGCCTAGTGTTTGTCCGTATCGTTACGTTTTGTACCATTTTTTGAAATCTCGTCAAATCGTTATCGATAGTTTTCTCCTCGAAAATGATGGAATTTATATACGAACAATTATTGTTAGGAATTTTTATAATTTCATATGTTACGCGTGCACGGCCGTGTCAAGAATGTATTCCGATATACCAAACCGAACGGCACGCGATGCTAAACAAATATCGAAAACTGTTGTCTCCGTTGTCGAAGAATCGTAGACATTCAGGAAATGCATACAGAGTGCCTATAATGGTTGTTACTCCAAATCCGATTAATATTCGTATGTGATTTAAATACTTACGTTTGTGCGATTATTCGTATTGCATCTATGACTAATAGCGGATTTAGACGACGTTCATAACGATTTTCTGTAACGTTATTAACACGGGCAGGACACTTTTCGTTGTTAACACGTACGATTGACTCGACGAAGACTCGTGTCTATGGATAGCAGCGATATTGTCTCCTTCTGAAATCATAATACAAACGAAAACCGTATTATTGACGTTATCCATAATAATATCGGACTAAATCAGTGGTTTCCAAAATCATCTATTCTACGCCCCACTTGTAGATTTTCGTAAATCTCACGCCCCCCTTCCTATAAATTGAAAAAACCAATCACTTTTTTTGGCGTACTTAACAAATAAACTATACAATATTCGGAATGTCTACTTTTTTATTGATGATAATAATTATAAAATATAAATAATAGTAAATAATAAAATGTAACGATTAAGATGAAACATTATATGTTGTAATAAATTAGTATAAAACATTAATAAAAGTAATCAAAAAAATTAATAATTAATGTTAATGCCGACAACACTTTTCTTTGGACAGTTTTTTTATGTTCAGCTCAATATTTGATAGAGCACATAGAGGAGTTTGTTTTTTATAATTGCCATGCTGGAGAACCCAGATTCACATAAATAAGTAGATGAAAATTGTACAAGCAATTTTAAAGCTTCATTTGAAATTTCAGGATTAATACTGAGCCACCACCATAAAGGCGATGTGATATGAAACTTCAACAATTTTTGCATTATTTTGTTGAAATTCACCGGCACTGTCAAGTTTCATTTTACTTAAAGTATTTTTTTTTAGCAACAAAAAACTTTTTAGGTTTTTCTTTTAGCATCGGATGAGCTATGGTTAAATGTCGTTCTAGTCGACTTGGTCGGAGAGCGTCGTTACTTAACACAACGTGACAAATAACACACTGTGGCATTTGGATGCCATCCTTTTCAATGAACGTGAAACCAAACTTTAAATAATCGACGTTACACAACGTTATTTTTTGTGGAGCCGTTATTTTTACGTACGTACACTCGCGATGACTACGTACTACGACACTACGTGCACTATGCAACTGCAAAACGAAACTAAATCGAGTCTAAACTAATCTAATAGCTTTTTCCCCTGACATCTTTGTATCGTACCCATTAATTTACAGGTAACTTGGCATAAAATGATTAAGTTACACGTTGCGGCCAAACACTTATAGTCTTTATCGGTTATCCGTTACTGATACCCGACAAAAGATAAAGAGAACCGGTTAATTAATTTTTTTTCTCTACGTTTTAATATAAAAATAATGTTATCAATAAAAATTGTATTTCGTAATAACTGCTTGCGCCTCCCCAGCAAAGCGTTCACGTCCCCCAAGGTGGTCGTGCCCCCCAGTAGACTAAATTAACAATACATTTATATTGCATGTTATCTGTTTACGAACAGTCACACAATTAGTTAACTGTTGGTTGGCGTGGCAAAGATTATTTTCTATTGTCTGGGCCTCGATCAAAATTGGTGGGCAGCCGTGTAAGGCGGGTTACCAGAGACGCGCAAGACTATAGAGCACTGGGTTTGAAGTATAAAACCGACTAACAATTTATTACTGATTTTTTGCTGGTGGCGATGGCCGTTGCCGCCAAGGTCCAAAAATTTATGTTGCGAATGAACCAAACCCAATCTATTATTATGCCACCCCACGTTTTGTATTAGCTGTGGCTTGAGGGTAGTTCTGCGAGTCTGAATAATCGTAGAATCGTTTTTGTAATTTTTTTTTTTTTTAAACTGATTTGTGAGTCACCACGACGATTAGTTAGATTCCCAAAGTACACGTCCTACCACGTCTTCAACAAACGAAAACGTTGAAAAAATCGACAAAATTAATTAATCAATATTATTATAAAGAGGTATTAATTAAATTAAGAGAACGTGTCAGAAAGAAGCGACCAGATCTATGGAAAAATGGCTGGGTTCTTCACCAAGACAATGCTCCAGCTCACAGTGCATTTTCAATTCAACGTTTTTTAACTGAAAAAAAAATTTCTGTACTTCAACATCCCCCGTACTCGCCAGACCTTGCTCCTTGTGACTTCTTCATATTCCCAAAAATTAAAAGTTTATTAAAAGGAACCCATTTTCAAACAGTTGATGACGTAAAAATGAAAACGGCAGAACTTCTAAAAGGGCTGAATGAAAGCAATTGGCAACACTGTTTTCAAGAATGGCAGCGACGTATGCAACAGTGTATTGATGCTGAGGGAAGGTACTTTGAAGGTGATAATCATTAAATTATAACATTTTTAAAATAAACAACTTTTATTCAAAAAGTCTCGTTATTTTATTGTCACACCTCGTATTCTTACGGCGAAATGCCTTCTTCTCGACATGCCGACCAGAGCGACCTTCTAGGACGTCCGGTGATAATTGTATACGCGACGAAGTTTCTCTTTAGTTAAAAAATAGTTCAATAATATTATAAAAAAAATCGTAACATAATTAATATTCGGGTATATGTGTACGACAAGCGTATTTTAAAAGTATAATTTTTTTTTTTTTTTTTTAAATTTCTTTCTATTTAATAGTCAATTATTTTTTAAATAAAAGTATGGGAGCACTAGGACAAGTTTAACGCGACTAAATTCAACAAATCGTAAACAATATCAAGATAGGCGACAGTAGATATCATATCGGTTCAGTAGCGTACTGCGATCAAATTCGAAAAAGCGAAAGACTTCAAAATGGGAACACACAAACAATAAACAAGGTAATGAATGATATGCGTAAATATGGTATTGCGACAAACGGCGAACGAGCAAAACCAATAAAAACCCACCGGGAATGACTATGACGTTGTAAATTACGTCACGGTAGTGACGAGTTAAAAGACGAGCGATTATTCACGCTGCACATTTGGCAGTAGGGTAGACATAGGAGGATACGGTCGTGTGTAAAGGCGTAGTATTGTCGCGTACGACGGATCCAGTTTTGGCACATTCGAGTTTACGCAGTAATCGTCAAATAAAATACAATCTAATCTAAAACGAGAGTACTCGTGACAAATCCGATTCATCGTCCGGCATTCGATTTGTGGCCGCAAATTGATTTGATTGGCGCGCAACCGACGAAACTGTATTCGACCGTCAACTACCGAGATAAATAATAATAATAATAAAAAAAAATTCTCATTTTAAAATCTCTAAAAACACAACGGGCTGCGGCCGAATAGCTTTAAATCGAATAGACAGGTGGAATAATTCATTTTCAATTACAATGTACAATAAAATTACTGTTATGCACCTATAATCGTAATTAACCACCGCCGCACTTGGTAAATCACGTCGTTTACCGGTGAATGGATGTACAGTCGAGTTTAGAACGCCTTATTATACAACGTTTACCCACCTATCGAATTCAATGGTTTTTGGTAAATTACGTCATTTGATCGGGAAATGACGTTATTTGCACATTTACGTCATTCGCCGTTAACACAACCATGTCGTTAATATAGCGGTTTCTATTAAAAGTCGAGATCTGACATGTTCACGGACCGCTTGCTATAACGTGTTGAGATAAACGAGGAAAAAAAAAAACATAACACAATAATGCACCTGGCGTTCAATGCGGATACAATCAAACTACTCTGTGAACCGTAAAAACGGATTTCTTTGCTCAGTAAATTTTCTCGTATCCCTTAACTTGAGCCTTGCCTGCCGGTGATGTGGAATATATATATATATATATATTCGATTCTGAATTTTTTCAGTTCAAAAAATAACTTCAAAGTGAGAAAAAAAAAGAAAGAAAAAAAATAACGGTTTCGAATAAAAATCATAGATTTATTCAAAGTAATGTTTTTTTTTTTTTTTTTTTTTTTTTAATCACATTTTGCTCGGTTTCCAGATTGAATTTGAAAATATAACAGTCGAATGCAATGTTTATAGCAATACCAAAGTATCACGTCACGGTAATTCGATTTTACTCAATACCTGTCTACATACTCGTCATTAATATTTTGAGACCTGCAAGCTACTCGATGTTAGTTATTCGACGACCGTGTTGTCTTTGAAACGTTGTCATATACAAATTGTGTATTATGTGCTTTGACCCCAAAACTGAAATCCAATTGTATGTTACACAAATATATGGAAATATCTCAGATACCTAATAAATTTTGAGTTTTTCACGTTGAACGTATAAACAATAATATCACTCGAATGAGATCTATACTTTGGTTATCATTGTTCCTAGCAATTGTACAAACCATTTAGGCATACAACACTTGACAAAAATAACGAGTTCATTTGAATTAAATGAAAAATACTTCGAGTTAAGTTTTTTTTTTTTTTATAGAACAATAATAGAGACACGTTCTAAAAAGAATTAAGAGACTATTGTGAATACGTCCGTCACAATGTGTCTGTATGATCACCTAATTTCTGGAAATTTTGTTGTCCATCTCCGAAACCTTGGTTTTGTCAGTTTATTTTCAGGATATTACCACCAATGTCAAAATAGTTATCGAGCGATTCTCAAGATTATATCTATTTCTTGTAAAAATCGCATACGAATCGATATGTAACATCGTTATTTTAGACTCGGGTCACCCAACAAAAAAAAAAAAAAAAAACTGGTGTTGTACATCGATTTGTAATACCCTGGTACAATTTAGCTACTATGATATATAATTACTGATTAACTAGCACAGTTTTTACGTTTATTTATAGAAAAATAAAATTTATAAAACAAGTTTATTACGACCACCATGAGCCCTAGTTATATTTGGAATTGATAACACCCAGGTTTTAGAGATAGAAAAAAAATTCCAAAAATATCGTCATTCAAACAACCAACTGAGTACCGTGGCATTTACTAGTTTTCTCATTAATTTCGGATTCATCGTGTATAATAATTTGTTTAACATTATAAAGTAACTTTAAATTTATAGATTATCGGGTACCCGTTTTCTCGACGCTCTTTTCTTTATTATTTATATTACCAGCAACGATGCGGACTTTCTCATTTAAATTATGTTCAAAATTGTTGTATTTCTCTGTTTCTTTTATATTCTAATTTGTTTTCTGTATCGAGCAGATATGAAATATATTATGCGTTGTATAATGTTTAATAGTGTATTCAGTAAACTAAAACGAGTACTTATATAATTCTTCAAGTTAATGATCATATTGAATTGAATTTAACTAAAACTCTGAATGGTTGAGTATTATGTTATATTATACTTTTTTTTTAAAAAATAGAAAACTAAATATGGTCAAATATTTTAATTTATGCAAAGTAAATGTTTAGCCACTATATGGATCGTCCGTCTAATTTGTAAATTCCGAAAAGTCTACCGTCGAATAGATTGAACATCCTACTACAATACGATTCATTGTCTGATCTCTGCCGTGAGTTTTCGCTATCTGTGGATTTATAAGGTCCTTTTTTCCATTATGTATTCGCATCGGTTTTTTTTTCCAGCCTTGTTTTACGTTATTGGTAGGTTAGTTTCGCGAAAATGAGTTTAGATGATTTCAATACACTACAATGGTATTGAAAACTATACAATGCTTTTTTTGTAAACCAAAAATCATGCAGTCAATCACAATGAAAATCTGCCACGTAAAAATCCCAGTAGAATATAATATTCTATGCAATTGTTTCAAATTTCTTCTATCGAAATCTTAAATTTGTTTGAAAATGATAAAATGCAAAGTTATTATTTGCATTCACTAATTTACCTAAACATAAAAATATGATTCAAATATGAATGTTTGTAATCCATATCCACGCGAGTCATATACAGTGTGGGGCGTGGTTACTTCTTTATCAGGAACTCTCTCAACTGAGCGGCTGGTAAAAGTAGAGCGTTGGTTTATGGCTTTTTCGAAAGCACGTAATATCTAAGGTTTTTGTTATAACTATTTCAGTGTCAACAACGAAGTGGACAAAGCAAGAGGCGCGCGTTCGCCGTGGAGGCCTACTTTTCTTTCGTCCGTTCGATCATCGCAACTAATCGTGCTTTCAGAAACCATTCCAATATCGCACCTGCAGGTCGTGTGCCTGATCGGAAATCGATTTTTTTGTGGGTGGACAGGTTAAGGGATACCGGTACTGTACAGAAGAAACATAATGGACCTTCCAGAACCGTCAGACGCCAGAAAACACCGAAGGGGTCAGGGCGGCGATTTTGCCGAATCTCCTAGGCGATCTGCACACAAACATTCGGCTGCTTTAGGGATGTTTAGTCGCACAGTGAGACGAATTCTTCATGAGGTACTTAATTTCTACCTATACAGATTGGCAGTGGCGCAACAACTTAATCCACACGATTATGTTGCGCGAAAAAATGCACGCGAAGCCCTCCTCGAAAACCTGCCTCGGGACGCCCTTTTTTTCTTTAGTGACGAGGCACATTTCCATATTTCAGGATGTGTGAACAAACAAAACATGCTATATTGGAGCCCCACTCACCCGAGATAACTTCATGAGCAGCCTCTGCATACAGAACGTGTGACTGTTTGGTGTGCAATATCTAGAATCGGCATTATTGGCCCATGGTTCTTGAAGAGAACGAAAGAGCATTTGACGAAATTACGGTCAATTCTGAACGTTTTGTCAGCATGATTGTGGATTTTTTTCTGCCCAAACTTAAAGAAATTAATGTAGGGGAATTGTGGTTTCAACAGGATGATGCCACACGACTCACACGGCAAGATGGTCAATGAAAATCTTGCGTGAACACTTCCCCGAACGGCTCATCTTTTTTAGAGGCGATCTTCAGTGGCCAGCACGATCAGCAGATTTAGCCCCATGTGATTTTTTCCTGTGAGGCTACCTTAAATCGTTAGTATACACGGATCGTCCAAAGTCATCGATGTTTGTGCTGATATTGCCGACATAAGCCCAGAAGTGGACAGAAATTTCAAATTCCGACTATCTCAGTGCATTGACGAGAACGGTGGCCACCTTCGAGATATAGTATTTAAAATCAAATAAAATAAAATTTTAAATGTACCCCTATACACAGAAAAAATAATTTAATTGCCAATACTTTTTGTTTTATGATTTTTTAAAATTAGGAAGTAACCACGCCCGACCAGGGTGGTAAGAAAACACAAAAAAAAAAAAAAAAATCAAAATTTGATTATCGTCACGATATATCGAAATGGATGTATCGTCGTGGGGCACACTGTATGTACCTAATATAAATATTATAGGCACTTAGCCGCTGTGAAACACAAACTTGACGGTACAATGAACACAATAAAAATATAAAGTAATAAATTGTTTCGATTAATTGATTATTTGTACGCTTGAATAATATCAGTAAACTAATAATAATAATAATAATAATAATAATATTATAAACCTAAAGGAAAACGTCGGCGGTGGCATCAAACTTTGCAATACAATTATGACGTTATTTGGTGAATACTGAAGTTTATTCAAAAAAGTTTAGTAAATGTTTGGAAACATCCGATTCCGTTTCGCGAGTATTTATTCTACTTAATACACAAGTAAATGATAAATTAAAATATGGCGAATAAATATTGACACCGGTGATAAATAAATTTATCTAAAACTACAGATTTAAATTAATTATAATTGTACGGTATGTCGAGATCACGCGGACTCCATAACAATACGTTAATGTCTATTTAATTTCTTATGATTTTACAATCACTGCGTTGTACGAAATCTTTTGTACGGTTTAAACTCGTTGTGTTTTATGTAAATATCGGCGACATTAATTTTAAATCGCGTTAAAAAAAAAAAAAAGAGTCGGAACACAGTTAATTAATATGTAACTAGATAAAGATATAGATAAAATACCATATATCTTTCTAGATTAATAATAATAGGCGAACCTAACTAAAATTGCCCGAATAAAAAAAAATGATGACATTTTTTTTATAATCCTATTAAATTATGTTAAAAATATTAATATTGTAAAACTGTAGGGTTATAATATTTATTTATTTTTTTTTTCTAACGACAGTTATTGCTTTATGGTTATTAAGATTATAATAAATTATTATTAATGCAGTATTAATATGTAACTACTAAATACTATATATAAAAATAAAATTCGTTCGATTTATGCGAATAGAATACTAGAATAAAATTAGAACTACTTATCTAAATTACTTATTTAAGATAAATATTTAGCGATATTTATCTAGATAATACGGTAATAGATAATTAAAAACGACCTAAATCAATGAACATATATAAGTCTCCACACTAGTAATAGAGATGTGCGTACAATATATATATATATATATATATAAATCTGGAAACTCCGGGATTAAAAAAAAAAAAAAAAAAAAATGCGTCTAAACGGTTAATGCAAAGAAATGATTTTTTACAGTGATTTCCGCGGGAAATAGAAAACCGTTTTGACACGAAACGCAACACGCGGAATTACAGCAAAACGCGTCGGTGCGCGTATAAACCGTCGGCCTTAAACGCGCATTGACTTATGCGAGAAAAAAACGAAGTCAGTTTGACAATAAATCACATCTATTTATTTTCATGATAACGACGAAACAAATATATTATAAGCATGATAATTATTAACATTATGATTTGATTTGACTGCATTTTTTTTTTTTATAAATTAAAACTAATTTAGGTGCCTATATGTTACATACCTTATATAATTTACACAAATTAAATAAAAAATTATATTTTTCAAAAACCATCAAATACAATAATAATTCCGGGGTTGTTAGTTTCGTGCACTAAAAAACATTTAATAAAAGTAATCGACGGTTTGCAAAACGACATCCTTGAGCAGCATATTTGATGTCATTCGGGCCATTTGGATGTTTCAATTTTCAACCCCCGGCCCTACAATTTTACGCTCAAATTTCACCGATATATCAGACAAACGGTGAAGTTTGACGATATGATACAGAGTTGTGCGGGAAAGTAGAGATCAAATTTGTAAATTATTAAAATGTGACCGACACCGGTTTGTTAGGTGCTCGGTTATTCCCCGGCAAAACAATTATTTCGTTATTGATATTATTTCTATTGAATATCCCAGAATGCCGTAGAACTCGAACTTCACAAATGAATCGCTCTCCGTTGTCGTACGTCATTTCTCTTATAAGATAGAGATGAAAACGAATAAAAAAAAACCATTTATATCTCCTAATCGATTCCCCCCGATAGACGCGAAGACGCAAAGAAACTGCACACTACCCTACGCAATTTCCGATGACAATCAAAATCGTAATAACTCGATTTTTTTCATATAACAAACGCTATGCGTAGGATTTCTTGGTCGCCCGTCATGTTTCTTTAGTGATGAAAAATCCGGGAAAATGGGAAAATGTCTAAAAAAAAAAACTCCCCGATTTTCGGAAAACAAAAATATTATTGTTTCAGAAAAAAAAATAGATATAGATTTTACAAGTTATTTTTTAATTTATTGGAAATATTGAAAAAATGACTCTAAAAAAATAATTAAAAAAATATACGAGTATGTGCATAAGTTATTTCCGAGAGTCCACAAAACTCTCCCAACTATTCCGAAACAACCGTTTTTTTTTTTTACTCGGGACACCATATAATCCACGAAAATGTTGATCCCATTAATAATTTATTTAGTTTCTCATCTCGTCATTCGTATTAGTCCACTCGTAAATTGTGACTATTGACAACACGTACATTTCGTACGATGACACGAAATCATCATTCGTCTAATAACGCATTGTATGACTTATCGAAATATTCAGACACCGCCGGGTGTATGCCGGGTTTAAGACGATAACGCTTTTCTGAATGAAAAAGCTTTTAAAAAACACCCCTGTCGTATTTATTGGTCGATACACATCGATTGCCGTACGATAACGACACACGCTTATTATGATATTCAATCTCGCGTTTCTCTTTTCTGCGCTCGGATCATGTGTAGTTAAAAAAAAAAAAAAAAAAAAACCTCTTAAAAGTTCACAACGGTAACCATCAATCATATGTGCAGACACATCTTATATTCAACGCGAACCGCAACAATAATTCAGATTTGGTTTTGAATCCCGTAGTGTATTATCTCCAGACGTACACGAGTATATTTGCACTTTGCTACGACGACAGCTATCCGTCGAATCGCACGCGTTCTGTTGGATTCATCTGCGGAATTATTATGACCGCGTTTATGTTACCAAAACCATACCGGTCAACGAAAATTTGTTTCTTTTTTTTTTTTTTTTTTTTATCCTTCTCATGTCTCGAAAATTGTCTAATTAGTTTTCTATGGCCAGAACCATACGGAAATATTAAATAACTCCCAATTATTATAATAGGAAAAAAAGAAAAAACCGGACATAGTTTACATCATGGGTGGTTGGCTACTCTAGATAATTTAGTTTATAAACTAAAAGCAAACGATAAATCATCGCAATCAATAACATGGTTTTGATCGGACCTCGGTAAACTGCCAGGGTTTTAGTCGTGTATTTGTTTTTCTTTATAGCCAAGGTGACCCAGAAATCAACAAAAAAAATAGAACTTGCTCTGTTTTCGCCATTCTTATTCGGTGCAATTATTATTATTTTTTTTAATTATTTAAGAAAAACAGTCGGATTTCAAGAGAAAATATTCAATTAAAGTACCGCCGGGTGAAAAATCCGCATCTTTTAATGTACTTCACGAAAATATCAAAGCATATTGACAAACCAAAAAGGTTATTCAGAAGAAAAAAAACCACTTCTTTGTAAAACTAAAAGCTTGTTCGCTATATACAGAATAAAAAATTTAGTAATGATGTGTGCGAATAGTATTGAAATAAATATAGTTGTATACCGTGTGAACAAAGTGTATAAAATTACGAATTCGTTTGTTTGTGTTTCAATATTTTAAACTCTTCAATATGTGACCAAGCCCTTGGCCCAGGTCTCCATAAAACATTTACAATTTTTTAATTTTATTACGTTAGATGAGGTGCTCTTTAATCGTATTGTTTAATATAAGACCTTGAAATTTTTATTTATTATGTATATAGTCTGGAATTTATGTATATTCTCTTTAAACGCCATGAAATACGATGCAAATATTCTCTAAAAAAAAAAACTACAAATGTTCTACTTGCATTCTATTAAAAAAAATAATAATAATCAATGAACATCAATATATGCAATTTTATTTTATTATTATTATTTTTTTACCATATTCCTATAGTAATTATTTAAGTGAGGTATACACTTGCATAGTGAAATAATTGCACTAGAATAGGAACAGTAGGAATAAAAAACGACAAATAATAATAATTTACATATTAAACTATAAAAAAAAAAAAAAAAAAACAATATTCCTTTGGTGTATTTTAATTATAGTTAGGCATACTCGTGCAAATTTTTATTCTGAGCACTTAATAGCACTGCGTTTTTTTTTTTTTTTTTTTTTTTTAACAGCACAAAATGATTGCTGGTCAATGATTAAAAATATTGTTTCGTGTATATTAATATTAAAATCAATAATAATAATTTTAAAATGAAAATAAATTAGTATTTTTATTTTCTCGCAATTTACAAAATATTCCGAAATACGCTAAACAAGCTAAATATTTCCTAACCCATGAAACATTCTCAAATATGCAAAAAAATAAAAAAAAAAACACCTATTCCTTTAAACTCAGTGTTGAATGAATCGTCTACATGTTTTACACTCGTGAGACTGGATTTACTAAGTAACCAAATGTAAAAGCAAATAGGCCCGGACTATAATTTTTAACAGTTATAGTCAATTGATCGAATCGTCGAGTGCATTATCGCACTCAATGATTTAAACGATTCTGTATAGTAAACTTCATTTTTAAGGAAGTAATTGTTTTTTTCTCGATCTCTATCCATAAATAATAATGCCAAATACCGTATTAAAAACAGTATATTTTCTGTAGATTTTTTTTTTTTTATTTCCATATAATTATAATTCTTAAAAATTATTTTACATTACAAGGAAATTAATTATACGGCGTGCGCATTCGTTGAACTGCATAACAATAAAACATAAAAATGGATTATTTTTTTTTTTCTCGCGATTTTCAATATAAAATTATTAAATTTTATGTTAATGCAATTTAATTACATATCGTGTTACGCGTGTTGTATTATAATTATAATTATTTTTTTGTTATTAATTTTCCGCCATGGGTTCCTACAAAAAACATAATAACTATTTAAAAATCCCGATTATTTAATTTGCGATTTACTTAGCGAACCAACGGTGGGAAAAATTGATATTTTATTTTTAAATACGAAATTGTACGCCTGAAAGATGAAAAAAAAAAAAAAAAAAAAAAAATACTACAATATAATAACGAGAAAACGCGCGTCTTTCCAAAACGAAAAACTCACGTGTATACCAGAAATTAACTACTTATATTTATGCATGTTATACGTACTTTAGGGAACAGGAAGTTTAAGTTTATATCTAATTTAATCAGTTAGGTATATAAAACACAATAAACCATGCAAACGAAATGGGAATGGTATGCGTGCATACATATCCCGACATAGTTACACAATTTATAACTTCCATTTAAGCTTTTGAACGTAATAACAACTGTGTGTTAGATACGTCCCACGGTGGCGTATTACATTTTTCCGAGCGAATTGTTAATGGACTTTTCATTATATTTACATTATTTACCGTAAGTTCGTTAAGTCCATTCGTACAAAACATATATTATTATTAAAGAAATGTATTCCCTTAAATCGTATTCTCTATGGTTTACGGATTCGTTTGTTCTTTTTTTTTTTTTTTTTTTCATTTGACAACATAAAACGATGACGATTATTTGTGAATCGGGTTAACAATAATTACCAGTCGATCATGTTGTTGAAAAAAAAAAAAAAAAAAAAATAGTAATAATAATAAAAACACGGAACAATAAGAGAATTGCATTATTCAGTTATCGTTCGATTTATTAAAAATTCTATTGTAAAGTATATTTTACTTTTTTAATACACTTTCAAACAAATTGTTTTTATTTTACTCGTTTACCAAACTTACAACGGTACATAAAAAAAAAAACAATAAATAAATAAATAAATAAAATATGATATTAGAAATATATATTTGATTAAAATAAAAATATTTCCCCGGCTAAAAAAATGTTAATGTATTATTAACAGTTTGAGTAAATAATATTATTGCTTTATTCATTTATCACTAGTCCATCGGAAAACAATAAGGCACACAAATAAAACAATAGGAAATAAATATATGACAATAGTGAGCTGATGTAACAAAGTTTCAGTGCAGCCATTAAAGATTACAAAACTTTACTA
The DNA here is from genome assembly GCA_956483605.1 of Tuberolachnus salignus. Classification (NCBI taxonomy): domain Eukaryota; kingdom Metazoa; phylum Arthropoda; class Insecta; order Hemiptera; family Aphididae; genus Tuberolachnus; species Tuberolachnus salignus. Next base: position 20,866,204 of record OY101430.1, on the reverse strand, counting down.
AACCGATTTAAACAAAAAAAAAAAAAAAATAGTTACGACGAATACGATATTTATAGCAGAGGGCGACCAAATTAAAAACATATTTATAATAAGGAACTTTTAAAAGTGCATTTAGATTTATTGTAGTACAAAATAATATCACAATCAAGTGGATTTAGAAGTATGATTCTCGAATCCATATATTTCGACATAAATTTATTGTCAAATTTTTCTGACGTTTCCGGATGTACAAGTAAAATTTCAAGTTTTGCAATTTTTAAACACTACATATCAAATAATCTTTTTCCTATGGTTATTCCGGTACCATCCCCGTCACACGCCTTATCATCGTATTCTACAATTCTCCCTGTCAGTTGAATCATAATTTCGAACTCTGGCATTCGATTTAGAGATGCCCAGTGGCCTTGTTCATTCGAAACTAAAATAAAATATTCACTCGCACATACCATCCGTAGTATTCCGAATTCGATAAAATAATACGTTTCCCTGTGTATTTACTTAACTTTGTCGATGGCATTGGTTTTTTGAGGATATCGAAACAGTGTACACCTCTCTACTCCCCACCACAGTTTTAAATCGTCACTGAACAATCACGGTGGTGCCCATAATGGTACTTGGCGAAGACAAGTTCGGGAGTCTCTGGCCTATATGCAGTAGCTATAAATTTCTTATTTTATATTCACGTAGAAATGTACAATATTTAAATACGAAAAAACCGTATATACGTTTATCGAATTTAAATTACAAAAAATGTAATGATAAAAAAAAAATGATTTACTACCTTCGCGGAGATAGACAGTTCTCTCGGTGACACTCTGTATCTACACTGTCTCGTACAATGGCGGCCAAAATGATAGTGCCATATAGGAATAAGTTGATTTTTTAAAAACTATTATTATTTACATTTTTTTTTTTTTTTTTTCATATGTATATAAAAAAATAATATAATATGTAAATATTGGAGCAAACCGAGGTCGTGGGGATAAATATACCCCCAAGTTCTCCGCCGTCCTCTTAAGATCGCCCCCGATCTCGTAAATAAATAACTCAAATCTTTATTCTCTTTACTTTTCCACGTTTTGTAGTTTTATACTGAAAACATGTTTATATAAAAAGTAGTGGGCTCATCTAAAAAAAAAAAAGATTACACGGGTCTGATAATACTTTAAAATATATCAAAGGATTGCTAGCAAAATAAAAAAAACGACAAAAAAATACACCAAAAAATCGCATTATCAAATACTCCTAGTTTATTATATTTTATTACCATTAACTTCCCGTGTACGTCCAATAAAATATAGTTTTAAAATAAATGATTTTCATTCAAATCCCTTTTCATAAAAAGTATCATAAAAAAGATATGGCACGATTTTTAACAACAATATTATTGTATACGGTGCGTACATTAAATTCGAAATATTATGTGTGAAATAAATTTTTATTGAAATTTTTATTTTATTAGAAAACATTTGAGACAACCATAAATTCAAAATACGAATCAAATTCTTAAACGTCCTAAATAAACTATCGAATGCATCGTATAATAAAAACTGTATACCAATAAAAACTAATATTTATATTTTACCGAGACAATTTGAACAATACGAGTAAAAAAAAACGGTAGTAAAATAATAAACATGTAGTCGATTTTCGCATAAAGAATATATTCAACAAATATTATAATATTTTGATTATAAAAATACACACAAATCGAAAAAAAAACCACATAAATGTTATTGAAATAGAAGAATTTAATTTATGTTGTCTTGAACAGAATATTAACTCACGTAATATTATATCTATACACTGAAATTTATTGTGGGCATGTTATTATTTCTAAATTCCGTACGAATGAAAGATAATAACTATCGAGGTATACGAGTTTGGATTTAAGACATTTAGTAAAGTGAAAATGTGTTCTAAAAAAAAAAAAAAAATACACGTATTTTATGAAAAGGAATTCAAAAATCGTAAATAATTTTATTGACACACATTTCAATAGAAAATGTAGACAGTGCAAACCATTTTGATCATTTTTATTAATACAGCAAATAGATTTTTTTTTTTTTTTTTTTATTATTATTCTTTAAACATTTATTTTCCATTTCGTTTTGATTTTTAGTTACTCACAAGTACAGTATATTACGGTAGCAAACCCGTAATTTCAAAATGTCTTTCATATGCGTTTCAACGGCATTTTTTACGCGTTTCGGTAAAACATAAAAAGCCTATGGATCATTTCAGCGTTGATTTATTTTATAAGTAATATAAAATAAATATATAATCCAAGGATATGTCGATGATTTATATACGTCAAAATAATAATAATTGCAAAAAACGCATACCATTTTAAAGTGCAATAATACAATACATATAATAATACTCCGAGTCCTTTTCCGTATATTTTAAAATTACAAAACGCTGATAAAATTATCGTTCGAAGAATGCAAAAGTTTTTTTATTCATGAATTATTATTAACGTCTGCGTCGTAAAATATTGCTCTACCGATTCCAATGTAAGCAACAGCATATTACACTTTCTAACGGGACAAACTCGGTTATAATCGAAATGCATATTACAATCGAAGAGCTGCAGATATTTCCCATTAAACACGATTACCCGGACACACCTATAGTTATAAATATGATGAAAATGCGATTTCATCTATATGAAAATGATAGGGCGAGAGAAACCGTCGAGATATCACAGAGATAATATAAAAAATAATCGTTAACGAGGATATATATATATATATATATTTTTTTTTTTTCAATAAGAATAAAATGGCAATACATTTAAGTCGTAAGTCGGCTGAAAGTATAAATATACCTACGTCATGAACTCAGCGATCGATTATTACGAATAAATATTAAAAATTGATATAATTTGAAGAAAAAAAAAAAAAACGTTTTCGAAACTTATTTGTACCGTAATTTATTATAGACATTCGTTAAACCACTAGCAGCCAACTGCATTCAAACAGTGATATTGACTTTTTTACTATTTCGCAGTCTTTCGCTATTTGATAATCTGTAATCGGTACCAAGGACTATCGTTTTATTAATGCGATTTTTTATAGTTTTAAGTCAGAGGCCGACTAAAAATATGTCAATCCGCTATTATTGTTCGGGACAATAATAATATGTAATTATTTCAACTAAAAATAAAGTAGGCACTTAAGTAGACTATTATCACTTGTCACTTATCGGATGTACGCGTATGTAACAATATAATTTGTGTGAATTATTATTCTATTTGAAAATTGATTTGTACCCCATGGACAATGCCTAATATTATGTTGTTAACAAACTATACAATTGCGTTGTCTAGAAAATAATAAAAAACAAATAAAAATCGCATATAATAAAAAACAAGAGTGAAATTCTATAGGTTTTTCGCTTAACTAACAAGCAACCTTTTTACATACGATTTATCGGTTTAATGTATACTAAAGATTGTGTACCAACTAGTGATGGGAAAGATCCGGAATTGCCGAAGTTCGAGAATCCGGATTATTGGAATCCAAAATTTTAAATCCGGCATTTGATGTAATTCCGGATTTTAATCTGAATCCAAATTTCTGTTTATAAAATTATGATTTAATAATCATTAATTCAATTCTCATAAAACTTTTACGCTTATCTTGTTGTTAAAAGCAATAAAAGTGTAAAAAATAAATTACGTCATTACAAATAGAAAAAAAATCACAAATGGAAATTTATCATAAAAAGGCGTACATAATTTACGGACATTTGTTCACTGTTGTAGATGGGAAGTTGTGACATCCGTTTATAGATAAGTCATTAATTTTTATCTGTATATAACGACAAATGGCTAACAAAAAAAAGATTGAGAGTGATGTAATTATAAGTCGTGCTTTTATCATTGTGGCCTTAGTAACCCAAAATTGACTATAAATAAATGAGAAAAGGACTAACTCGAATTTGACGAAATCGTTTTATACGTCATTTGTAAGTAGTTATTGTGCCATAATAAAATCGAATAGGTATATCGAAAAATGACCCTCACAAGTACTATCTAAACACAATTTGATACTAGAAAAAGTACAGGAGTGTATAGATCGGTTAAGGTCTTATGGCAGAAAATTCTGGATTCAGAAACAGTGGTAAACGTGGATATCTCAGCAATATTTTTGATAGGAAAGTTGTTAACGGACATAAAAATAAGCATATTACATAGTACAACCAATACAAATATAATATTATAATATTAAAACATATAGCCAAAAAGAAAAATAATCGCGTTTCGACGGGAACTGTATAGATACAAATAATATCACTACAAAAAAATCCATCATACTGTTTATTCGTTTATTAATCTTTATAGTTGTATGGATATTCACATTGAAAAATAGTTTTTTTCCTTTCGACTATAAACTCTTCGTTTGTAATTATCTTTGATAAACATACACATTTATTGATACATATCTAAAATCATTGACGTCTGTCTACTATTACGGTTGTCGTATACATTCTTTGTTTCGTGTGAATATTATTTGTAGCCGATTTTATTCTACGATGTCAAGTGCAGCAGTACAAGTTATTGAAGGTTTACTGCAAGAGATAACGATAAACGACCAAAATATGGTTAACCAAAATCAACATTCGTTTAAGTATTTGGAAGTGAAATGGAAGTTGCACTGTACGATGACGGAATTAAAACGCGCAAATTCGGTGTATAGGAACTCTTTAGTCTTACTAGAACGAAGGAAATGTATGTATAAATCATCGGTATCATAAGTCAACTGTTGTTTTTTCTAATATCACCGGAATTAACTAGTTGTGTCTGAATAATATAGGTAAAACTTAAATGAAAAAAGAATATATAAAATATTCTATTTTTAACCGGGGAGACTTGGAAATAAAAACTACATTTAGGACTAGCACGGGGATTTATTAAAGTCTTAAACAGGATAATTTAATTCAGATTCAATTTCATTGCTAGATTTTTTTTTTTAAAACTAGTCTTGACTTATCGGTTTAAATACAGACACGCAGCGGTTAATTCTAATTCCAATGGTTTTGGTCTAAACCTATTTTGAGGTATTTTGGAAGAACTCCTATTACGGATTTCGGGAATTAGGTTGTACACCATTTAAATTATATATATTTTTTTTTTCGTTTAGATTCTGCTGCTAATCCCGAACGCTATTCTGACAGTGACGGCAAATACAAGAAACGTTCGTATAGACAGGAACCGTATTTTATAAATAAATACAAATGGAAGAAAGAAAGACTAGTGTGGAAAAAGGACGGAAAATAACCGACGCCGATTTCTAATCGTGAAAACAATAATTGTGTGTTTTCTACGCAATTGAATGCATTCTACATATTGATATGCATTAATGTTTGTACAAATATTATTTATTGTAATATACGTTTTGTTCCAATTCACAAGAGTTGTAATACATTCTACTCTTATATGCCCAAAAATATTATGTACGTGAATTGCCATGATATTTATTAATTCCATTAAAATTATAACTCTTATATGCGTAGTTTTAATAACAAGAATTACTAATGTCGACCCTCATATAATATGTTCATGTATCCTTGGCCAAAATGATTTATGGTCATAAATGTAATTTAAAACTAAAAATACCAGAAAATACAATTGCCTATTACAAATATATAATTTAACAATCGTCAAAAGATTTTAGAAATTTGTCTACGTTTTAAAAGGATAAATAATAATATTCTGTTTTATAATTGTAAGTTACAACAAAACAAAAATAATGAAACCAATGTTGCTATAAATTTTCACGGTCTTGTCGAATATTAGAAATACAAAAAGTGAATGACAAATAATCGTCCTCATCAGTGTAATGATTTTTCTTTCAGAAACAGTGGTAGACCTGGAAATCTCAGAAATATATTTAATAGGAAAGTTATTTAAGGACATAAAAATTAGCATATAACATAGTACAACCAATTCAAATATAATATTATAATATTTCGCTTTATGGCCAAAAAGATATTTATCGCGTTTCGACGGAAACTAAATAGGTACAAATAATATCACTACAACGAAGGTCAACTCTTCCAACTGTTTAATCGTTTAATAATCTTTATAGTTGTATGGAAATTCACATTGCCAAATCACATTTTCCTTTCGTCTATAAACTCATTGTTTGTAAATGTTTTTTTAGTTCCTTTTCATTTAAATGTATACATTTTCCATAATTGTTTTCTGTCTACTATTACGGTTGTCGTAAAAGTCTTTGCTTCGTCCGAATATTGTTTTAGCTGAATTAGGTCTGTGATGTCAAGTGCGGCAGTACAAATCATTGAACCTTTACTGCAAGAAAACACAATAATTGATAGAAAAATTTTGAACCGAAATCAATATTCGTTTAAGTATTTGGAACTGCAATGGAAGTTGCACGATTCCGTACGATGACGGAATTAAAAAGTGCAAAATCGGTGTATAGAAAATCTTTAGTCCTACTTGAACGTAGGAAATGTATGTATGAAACATCAGTATCATAAGTTTACCAATTTTTTTTTTTTTCAAATATGACCGGATTTAACTAGTTGTGTCTGAAAAATATTGTTGAAACTTTAGGAATATATGGCAGATTATGTATTTCACCAGGGAGACTTTGAAATAAATACGGCCATTAGAATTACCATAGGGATTTTTTAACGTCTGAAAAGGATAATTTAATTTAGATATAATTACACTGCGAAATTTCATTTTTAAAATTAAACTTGACTTATCAGTTTAAATACAGCCACACTAAGGATAAATCCAGTTCGAATGACTTTAATCAAAACCGATTTGAGGAATTCTGGAAAAACTATTTTTTAACGGATTTCGGGATTCTAAATTCCAATTTCCTATTCATATATACATTCTTTTCTTGTTTAGATCCTGCTGCAAATCCCGATCGCTGTTCGTCCGACGATGACGGCAAATACAAGAATCGTCCATATATACAGGAACAATATTATACAAATAAATACAAATGGAAAAATGAAAGACTGGTGTGGAAAAATTACGGAAAATAACCGACGCCTATTTCTAGTCGTGAAAACAATAATTTTGTATCTCCTACGCTATTGACAGCATACTATATATTGATATGCATTAGTGTTTGTACAAATATTATTTATTTTAATATACGTTTTGTTCCAATTCTCAAGAGTTGTATTACATTCTACTCTTATATGCTCAAAAATATTATGTACGTGAATTGCCATGATATTTATTATTTCCATTAAAATTTTAACTTTTATATGCGTATTTTTAATAACAAGAATTACTTATGTCGCCCTCGTATATAATGTTCAAGTATCCTCAGCCAAACCGATTTATGGTCATAAATCTAATTTAAAACTATAAATACCAGAAAATACAATTACCTACTACAAATATATCGTTCATAAATCTTCAAAAGATTTTAGATATTTGTCTACGTTTTAAAAGGATAAATAACAATATGCCGTTCTATATGTGTCAGTATCAACAGATCGAAAATAATGACACCGTAATTGCTACACATTTATTCGGATTTTCACAACTATTATTAAGCACTACGGTGAAACGCTTAACATCGACCTTATCAGTGCATAAATATTCCTTTCGGAATCAATGGTCAACCTAGACGTCACACTAATATTTTAAATGGGAATATTGTTTACGGACATAAAAATAAGCATGTTACATAGTACAAACAATACTAATATAATATTATAATATTTCGAATTCTGGCCTAAAAGACAATCTAGCGTTTCGAGGGAAACAGTATAGATACAAATAATATCACTACAACAAAAGTCCATCATACTGTTTATTCGTTTATTATTCTTTATAGTTGTATGGAAATTCACATTGACAAATTTTTTTTTTCCTCACGTCTATAAACTCATAGATTATAAAGGTTTTTGTTAGTACCTTTAACAAATTAAAGTACACATTTTTAACATTCATAATTGTTGTCTATCTACTTTTACGGTTGTCGTAAAAATTCTTTGTTTCGTGCGAATATTATTTGTAGCCGATTTTATTCTACGATGTCAAGTGCAGCAGTACAAGTTATTGAAGGTTTACTGCAAGAGATAACGATAAATGACCAAAATATGGTTAACAAAAATCAACATTCATTTAAGTATTTGGAACTGAAATGGAAGTTGCACTGTACGATGACAGAATTAAATCGCGCAAATATGGTGTATAGGAACTCTTTAGTCTTACTAGAACGTAGGAAATGTATGTATAAATCATCGGTATCATAAGTAAACTATTGTTTTTTCTAATATCACCGGAATTAACTAGTTGTGTCTGAATAATATTGGTAAAACTTATAGAATATATAGCATGTTCTATTTTGAACCGGGGAGACTTAGAAATAAATACTGCATTTAGGAATAGCACGGGGATTTATTGAAGTCCTAAACAGGATAATTTAATTCAGATTCAATTACATTTCTAGATTTTTTTTTTTAAAACTAGTCTTGACTTATCAGTTTAAATACAGATACACTGCGGTTAATTCCAGTTCGTATGACTTTGGTCAACACCTATTTTGAGGAATTTTGGAAGAACTCCTATTGACGGATTTCGGGTTTTACGTTGTACACCATTTAAATTTTATATATTTTTTTTTCGTTTAGATTCTGCTGCTAATCCTGAATGCTATTCTGATAGTGACGGCAAATACAAGAAACGTTCGTATGGACAGAAACCGTATTTTATGAATAAATACAAATGGAGAAAAGAAAGACTAGTGTGGAAAAAGGACGGAAAATAACCGACGCCGATTTCTAATCAAGAAAACAATAATTGTGTGTTTCCTACGCTATTTACAGTATACTATTTATTGATATGCATAAGTGTTTGTTCAAATATTATTTATTTTAATATACGTTTTGTTCCAATTCTCAAGAGTTGTAATACATTCTACTCTTATATGCCCAAAAATATTATGTACGTGAATTGCCATAATATTTATTAATTCCATTAAAATTATAACTCTTATATGCGTAGTTTTAATAACAAGAATTACTAATGTCGACCCTCATATAATATGTTCATGTATCCTTGGCCAAATTGATATATGATCATAAATCTAATTTTAAACTAAAAACACCAGAAAATACAATTGCCAATTACAAATTTATCGTTCAAAAATCGTCAAAAGATTTTAGATATTTGTCTACGTTTTAAAAGGATAAATAATAATATTCTGTTTTATATTTGTGAGTTTCAACAAAAAGAAAATAATGAAACCATAATTGCTACACATTTTCTAGGATTCTCAAAACTATTAGAAAAACTACAGTGTAAGGCATAACATCGACCTCATATGTGCATAAATTTTCCTTTCAGAACCAGTCGTAAACCTGGACATCACAGCAATATTTTTAATAGGAAATTTTTTACGGACATAAAAATAAGCATATTACATAGTACAATTAATAACAATATAATATTCAAATATTTAAATATTTGGCCAAAATGAAAAATAATCGCGTTTCGACGGAAACTGTATAGATACAAATAATATCACAACAGAATTTCACACATAATACTGTGTATTCGTTTATTAATCTTTATAGTTGTATGAAAATTCACATTGACAAATAGTTTTTTTCTATACGTCTATAAACTCATTGATTATTAATGTTTTTGTTAGTACCTTTAACATTTAAAAGTACACATCATTCATAATTGTTGTCTATCTACGTTTACGGTTGTCGTATAAATTCTTTGTTTCGTGCGAATATTATTTGTAGCCGATTTTAGTCTGCGATGTCACGTGCGGCAGTAGAAGTTATTGAACGTTTACTGCAAGAGGTTACGATAAATGACCGATATATGGTGAACCAAAATCAACATTCGTTTAAGTATTTGGAAGTGAAATGGAAGTTGCACTGTACGATGACGGAATTAAAACGCGCAAATTCGGTGTATAGGAACTCTTTGATCTTACTTGAACGTAGAAAATGTATGTATAAATGATCGGTATCATAAGTTAACTATTGTTTTTACTAATATCACCGGAATTAACTAGTTGTGTCTGAAAAATATTAATGAAAACTTTAGGAATATATAGCATATTCTATTTTTAACCGAGGAGACTTAGAAATAAATACTGCATTTAGGACTAGCACGGGGATTTATTAAAGTCCTAAACAGGATAATTTAATTCAGATTCAATTACATTGCTTGATTTTGTTTTTTAAAACTTGTCTTGTCTTATCAGTTTAATTACAGAACCGCAGCGGTTAATTCCAGTTCCAATGACTTTGTTCAACACCTATTTTAAAGAATTTTGGAAGAACTCCTATTTACGTCAATAGGGACGGATTTCGGGTTTTACGTTGTACACCATTTAAATTATATATATTTTTTTTTCGTTTAGATTCTGCTGCTAATCCCGAACGCCATTCCGACGGTCATGGAAAATGCAAGAAACGTTCGTATAGACAGGAACCGTATTTTATGAATAAATACAAATGGAAGAAAGAAAGACTGGTGTGGAAAAAGAATGAAAAATAACAGACGCCGATTTCTAGTCGTGGAAACGATAATTGTGTGATTTCTATGCTGTTGACAACTTCCTATGTGATGACATGCACTTGTGTTTGTACAGTAATTATTATTGTAATAGACGTTTTGTTCCAATTTTCAAGGGTTGTATTACATTCTACTTTTATATACCCAAATATATTAACTACGCAAATTGCCTTGGTATTTATGATTTCCATTAAAATCTTAACATTAATCGCTTATAAATAGAAAAATTTTAACAAATACAACTTATGTCGATCCTCGTATAATATGTTCAAGTATCTTTAGTCAAACCGATTTATAGTGATAAATCCAATTCAATATTAAAAATATTATAAAATTATAAATGCCTATTACAAATATATAGTTTAAAAATCGTCTAAATGCTTTGAGAATTTATCTTCCTTTTTTAATACTCTGTCTACAATTGTGAGATACTACAAAACAAAATTAATGAAACCAAAATTGCTATATATTTTTACGGTTTTATCAAATACTAGCTGAATATCCCGGCTTCGCCCGTGTACAATTTTTTTTGTAACCTACTATAACTTTTTTTTTATCAGTTTTTATATTTATTACAGGCTGCTTTTAGGTTATCCTAGGTTGCCCGTGTATTGTATCAATCAGAAGTCAGTAAAAAATTATTTTAATATTTTGAAGTCAAATTGTAAGATACAATTCTAATCGACAAAATGTTGAAATAAAATATACCCAAAAAATTATATCTTTCTGTAATAATATATTATGGTGTTATAAAAAGCCACCAATATTTTTATTGACATATTTTGTTCATCTCAATACCTCTTTATAAAAAGTCTTTTTGGTACTGCCTTTTGGGGCTAAAATAACCAAACTATTGACAGAGCTAACTCTAGAATATGCGACATAGAACTGTCCATGTGAAAAACATTCTTCTCTCAAGTCAATCCCTGCCATGCTCAATGATTGTCCTTGAGACTTATTAATAGTCATAGCAATGCAAACTTTGAGTGGGAATTGTATTCTTTTAAACTCAAAGGGAAATCTGTTGGAATTAACGTTATTCTCGGGATTAAATCTATATCTCCTCTAGCACACCTAGAAATAACTATAGCTTCTATTACATTATTATGAAAGCATTAACTTGCAATCTAGTTCCAATACACAATTTAGGTGGGTTAAGATTTCTTAGTAACATTATAGGTACTCCATTTTTAAGGATAAGTTTATGTGATGGAAGACAAGAAGGATTCAGAGTATTAAGAAATTCTAAAGGGTAATGGACTGCATCATCTGATTGGATCACCGAATCAAATGATTTATATTCAACAGCTTTTTCATTAAATGCCTTTAGTAGAATTTCATTGATTTTGGCTGCCTTATCGTTCTTTGGAGTTAAGATGGCTCGCTCGCACAACCATTCGATGGGTTTCATCTTGATATTTATTATATCTGTGTAAATTTTGAAAGTTAATTCTGATAAAGAGCTAACAACTCTACACAAATTTGAGGGAATAGTGATCTCACTTTCCAATGAAGGGAAATTTCCGTCTCCTATTTTAAGTAACATCTCAGCGAAAATCCCAGCAATTGTGTCACCTTTCACATGAAACCTCATATTTTTATGAAGTGCCACTTTCTGGATATGTGGCCACAAATACGAAGCTTTTAGACATGACTTTAATTCATCAACCCTTGTACCCCTTGTATAATTAACCCTTTAGAATGCGAATTTCGAAAAATCCTAACTTAGTACGCTTATACATAGTAATAAGTACATTTACTGAAAATTTCATATCCATAGCTTCGGCAGTTCCGGGTAGGCGATGATGAATCACCCGGGACAAGTCTTTTATATATACAGATTAGGAATACTAAGGTGAATGACAAATAATCGATCTCATCAGTATAAAGATATTTCTTTCAGAAACAGTGGTAGACCTGGAAATCTCAAAAATATATTTAATAGAAAATTTGTTTAAGGACACAAAAATAAGCATATAACATGGTACAACCAATTCAAATATAATATTGTAATATTTCGCTTTCTGGCCAAAAAGACATTTATCGCGTTTCGACGGAAACTAAATAGGTACAATTAATAACACTACAACAAAAGCCCACTCTTAGTACTGTTTAATCGTTTGATAATATTTATAGTTGTATGGAAATTCACATTGCTAAATCACATTTTCCTTTCGTCTATAAACTAATTTTTTGTAAATGTTTTTTTAGTTCCTATAACATTTAAATGAAAACAGCTTTCATAATTGATGTCTGTCTACTATTACGGTTGTCGTTAAAGTCATTGCTTCGTCTGAATATTGTTTGTAGCCGAATTAAGTCTGTGATGTCAAGTGTGGCAGTTAAAATCATTGAACCTTTACTGCAAGAAAACACGATAAATGATAGAAAAATTTTGAACCGAAATCAACATTCGTTTAAGTATTTGGAACTGCAATGGAAGTTGCACGATTCCGTACGATGACGGAATTAAAAAGCGCAAAATCGGTGTATAGAAAATCATTGGTCTTACTTGAACGTAGGAAATGTATGTATAAAACACAGTATCATAAATTTACTATTTTTTTTTCAAATATCATCGGATTTAACTAGTTGTGTCTGAAAAATATTGGTGAAAACTTTAGGAATATTTGGCAGATTCTGTATTTTACCGGGAAAACATAGAAATAAATACAGCATTTATGATTAGCACGGGTACTTGTTAACGTCTAAAATAACATAGATTCAATAACATTGCCAGTTTTTTATTTTTAAACTATTCTCGAATTATAAATTTAAATACAGCCACGCTGCGATTAGTTCCAGTTCGAATGACATTAGTCAACACCGATTTTGAGGAATTTTGAAAAACACCGTTTGACGGATTTCTGGTTTTGATTTGTACACCAATTAAAATATATATATATATATATTTTTTCATTTAGATCCTGCTGCAAATCCCAATTGCTGTTCGTCTGACGGTGACGGCAAATACAAGAAACGTCCGTATAGACAGTAACCGTATTATAAGAATAAATATAAATGGAAAAAAGAAAGACTGGTGTGGAGGAAGGACGAAAATTAACGAAAAGCCGATTTTCAAACATGAAAACGATAGTTGTGTGTTACCTACGCTTTTGACAGCATTTTACATATTGATATGCATTTGTTTTTGTACTAATATTATTTATTGTAATAAAAGTTTAGTTCAAATTCTCATCGATTTTATTACATTCTACTCCTCTGCCCAAACATAGTAGGTACGCGAATTAAATTTGTATTTACTATTTCTATTAAAATTTTAACTAGAAACGCTTATAAGAATTTTTTTTGACATGTATATGTCTTATGGCTGGGGGTCATTCTGTTAATTTGTCCGACACCGAGAATGTTACCATGACATTATATATATACACATCAATTTTCACCGCTGCTATACCGTATTTGTTTTCCGTTTGCTATACCGTATTCGTTGATCGTTCATCAGTTGTGCGCTGGAGTTTCATACGGATTAACGTGTGTGTCTATTATACTATGGCTCCTAAACGTAAAGCTAAGTTAATGCGTGAATCTCGTAAAAGTAAGCGCGATAATGAATTGCGTTATAGTTTTTTCTGTTTATTCGCTATACGCCATTCTGTTCAAATACTACTGATTCTGAAAAATTTGAAGCGTTTTTACGTTTACGAGATTCGAATGCACCAAAGCCGGCGAGTGTAAAAAATATCGCAAAGTCGACAAATTACGCAAGTGCGACGATCGTTTAAAGAACAAGCTCAAAATCGTCGTTCCGATAACCGAACGGCCGCGAAATGTCTGTGTTGACGATTTTCCCGTCGCTGATAACGAATTTAATTTTCGTTTTATCCAAAACTAATTCGGTGTTTGCTGCGCTGTTTGCGATCGCCTTTGGTTCGTGAACGATATGAAACACGTTCCCCAGAATGCCGTAAATTTTTTGCTCGAAAAATACCCAGACGTAGATTCGCACAATATGAGCGTGTGAAATACTTGTTTTAAAACTATGCTCAGTAACAAGGTTCCCCGTTTTGCTACGATTAACGATTTTTGTTATCCTCAATTTCCGTCTGATTTACCGCCTCTCGATCCCATCTCTGAACGATCAGTGTCACCGCGTCTTCCATTTATCCAAATTCGTCGACTACGTTTTTTACATGGTTCTAAAGGTATCGCCGGGCAAGTAATCAACATTCCAGTGGACGTTAACTCGAAGGTATCGGAACTGCCTCGCCAACTGGATGACGATCTTGCGTTCAATGTTCACATTAAACGACATTCATAAATCGACCTACTTGACGGGATACGTAAAAATGTCGGTAGTAAAAACGTGGCTCCGATTTCTCGTCACTAAACCATTGTACCTCGGAATTCGTATTAACGAGTCTTTGTACCGCGAGTATGATAATTCACCCGCTTTAGCACCCGTTCCCGAGGCAGAAACTGATGCGTCTGGAGAACCTACAGTTACCTACGGTTTAATCCTCGTCTCCTCGTATCTAATACCAAATTGACATCGACAAACTTATGTCAACTATATTCAGTAGAAACAAGACATATACATGTATCGATGTATCTGTATGTAGTGTAGATACTCTTATTTTTTTTTTTTTTATAACAAGTCCAACATACGTCGATTCTCGTATAATATGTTCAAATATCCTTGGCCAAACCGATTTATGGTCATGAATCCAATTCAAAACTAAAAATACTAGAAAATTACAATTGCCTATAACAAATATTAAGTTCAAAAATCGTCAAAAGATTTTGGAAATTTGTCTACGTACTAAAAAGATAAATAATAATATTCTGTTCTATATTTGTAAGTTTCAATAGAACGAAAATAATGAAACCATAATTGCTACACATTTCCTCGGAATTTCTCAATTATTAGAAAAACAACGGTGAAAAGCATAACATTGACCTCATCAGTGAATAAATTTTCCTTTTAGAACCAGTGATAGCCCTGGATATATCAGCAATATTTTTATTAGGAAAAATGATTGAAGGACATAAAAAAAAGCATATTACATAGTACAACCAATTTAAATGAAATATTTCGCTTTCTGGCCAATATGACAATCATCGCGTTTCGACGGAAACTAAATAGGTACAAATAAGTTCACTATAACAAAAGTCCAATCTTCGTACTGTTTATTGGTTTATCAATCTTTATAGTTGTATGGATATTCACATTGACAAATAGTTTTTTTCCTCTCGACTATAAACTCTTCGTTTGTAATTATCTTTGATAAACATACACATTTATTGATACACATCTTTAATCATTGACGTCTGTCTACTATTACGGTTGTCGTAAAAGTCTTTGCTTCGTCCGAATATTATTTGTAGCCGATTTTATTCTGCGATGTCAAGTGCGACAGTACAAGTTATTGAACGTTTATTGCAAGAGGTAACGATAAATGACCGATATATGGTGAACCAAAATCAACATTCGTTTAAGTATTTGGAAGTGAAATGGATGTTGCACTGTACGATGACGGAATTAAATCGCGCAAATTCGCTGTATAGGAACTCTTTAGTCTTACTAGAACGTAGGAAATGTATGTATAAATCATCGGTATCATAAGTTAACTATTGTTTTTTCTAATATCACCGGAATTAACTAGTTGTGTCTGAAAAATATTAGTGAAAACATTAGGAATATATAGCATATTCTATTTTTAACCGGGGAGACTTAGAAATAAATACTGCATTTAGGACTATCACGTGGATTATTTAAAGTCTTAAACAGGATAATTTAATTCAGATTCAATTACATTGCTAGTTTTTTCATTTTTAAAAACTGGTCTTGACTTATCAGTTTAAATACAGACACGCTGCGGTTAATTCCAGTTCGAATGACTTTGGTCAACACCTATTTTGAGGAATTTTTGAAGAACTCCTATTGATGGATTTGGGGTTTTACATTGTACACCATTTAAATTATATATATTTTTTTTTCGTTTAGATTCTGCTGCTAATCCCGAACGCTATTCTGACGGTCATGGAAAATGCAAGAAACGTTCGTATAGACAGGAACCGTATTTTATGAATAAATACAAATGGAAGAAAGAAAGACTGGTGTGGAAAAAGGATGAAAAATAACAGACGCCGATTTCTAATCGTGGAAACGATATTTGATTCCTATGTGATTCCTATGCTGTTGACAACTTCCTATGTGATGACATGCACTTGTGTTTGTACAGAAATTATTATTGTAATATACGTTTTGTTCCAATTTTTAATGGTTTTATTACATTCTACTTTTATATGCCCAAAAATATTAGGTACGAAAATTGCCTTAGTATTTACGATTTCTAATATAATCATTACATTAAATGCTTGTATAGTTTTTTTTTTTTGACATGTGTATGTCTCATGGCTGGGGGTCATTCTGTTAATTTGTCACCGAGAATGTTACCATGACGTCATTGGTGCGATGATTCGAAAGCTCGGAAAGCCCACGATTTTCCTCACTTTTAGCGCGAGTGAGTACAGTTGGTCTGATCTTTTGCGAATACTTCATAAATTGGAAGTGGGAAAGGAATGGGCCGGTGAAGGCGATGCAGTTACTTCAATGAGTACTGATTTGCGGACGACGCTCGTCAATGAGGACCCGGTTACTTTCTGCTTGTACTTTGACAAACTCGTCGACACAATAATATATATTCTTAAGTCGAAAGTGTATTCTCCGTTCGGTCGCTACCATGTCGTCGACTATTTTAAGTGCGTCGAATTTGTAACAGCGTGGTAGTCCGCACGCACATACTTTACTGTGGCTCACCGCTGATCCCAAAGACACCGTCGACGAAAATATGCAATCGACTATATCCTTGATTGACTCGTTAATTAGCGTTGATCATGTTCGTATCGAACAAGGGAAATTTCAGAGGCACAAGCATACGTTTACTTGTTACAAACGTGCCAAAGACGAACAGAACAAACGTTGTCGTTTCGGAGCCCCATTCTGGCAGACGGAACGTACGGTGGTGCCGATCACAAAGGTCGTCGCGAACGATTGCAACAGAAGTACGCCGATATGCACCGCTCGCTCGAATTCGATGAATTTGATTCGCTAGAGACCTTTCTCTTACACCATCGCATCGATAATAACGACTCCTCTCTGAATATCTTGCGCGCCGGCATCACTCGTCTCAAGATATTTGTAAAGCGATCGATTGCGCAACGATGGATTAACAATTTCAACCCATGGGTCGCGAAAATTCTGCGATCAAATTGTGATGTACAGATTTTTCTGGAAGAGTACTCGTGTGCTACGTATGTTGTTGAGTATGTGAACAAAACAAACCGAGAAATGAGTAGTTTGCAACGCGAACTAATCAAACTACAAGACGAAAATCCCGACAAAGACTATTGCGCTATATTGACCGAAGTCGGGTTGAAAATGTTGATCGCGGTAAAAATTTCCTCGCAAGAGGCCGCGTGGTACTTACTGAACCTGCATATGAGTGAGTGCAATCGTAATGTCGAGTATGTTCCAACGACGTGGCCGCAAGACCGTCAGCGCGTTTGCAAACCAAAGAAACAAATGGACCACGAGGAGCTGGGAACAGAATCAACAGATATTTGGAAAGAGAATGTCAACTATATTCAGTAGAAACAAGACATATACATGTACCGATGTATCTGTATGTAGTGTAGATACTCTAAGCCTATTACAAATATATAATTAATAAATCGTCTAATTGCTTTGGAAAATTGTCTTCCTTTTTTAATACTCTGTCTACATTTGTGAGTTACCACAAAACAAAAATAATGAAACCAAAATTGCTTTATATTTTTACGGTTTTATCAAATATAAGGAATACTACGGTGAAAGACAATAAATCGACCACATTAGTGTAAAGATTTTTCTTTCAGAAACTGTGCTAGACCTGGAAATGTCAGCAATATTCTTGAGAGGAAAGTTGTTTTTGGTCAGAAAAATAAGCATATTAAATAGCGCAACCAATACAAATATATTATTATAATATTTCGACTTCTGGCCAAAAAAACAATCATCGCGTTTCGACGGAAACTAAATAGGTACAAATAATTTCACTATAACAAATGTACAATCTTCGTACTGTTTATTCGTTTATCAACCTTTATATTTGTATAGAAATTCACATTGACAAATAGTTTTTTCCTTTCAACTATAAACTCATTGTTTGTAATTTTTTTTGATAAACATACACAATTATTAATACACATCATTCATAATTGTTGTCTATCTACGTATACGGTTGTCGTATAAATTCTTTGTTTCGTGCGAATATTATTTGTAGCCGATTTTAGTCTGCGATGTCACGTGCGCCAGTAGAAGTTATTGAACGTTTACTGCAAGAGGTTACGATAAATGACCGTTATATGGTGAACCGAAATCAACATTCGTTTAAATATTTGGAAGTGAAGTGGAAGTTGCACTGTACGATGACGGAATTAAAACGCGCAAATTCGGTGTATAGGAACTCATTAGTCTTACTAGAACGTAGGAAATGTATGTATAATCATCGGTATCATATGTTAACTATTGTTTTTTCCAAAATAACACCGGAATTAACTAGTTGAGTCTGAAAATATTAGTAAAAACTTCAGGAATATAAAGCTGATTCTTTTTTTAACCGGTGAACACTGGGATTTATTAACGTCTGGAACAGGATAATCTTATTTAGATTCAATTACACTGCGAGATATTATTTTTAAAACTTGTCTTGACTTATGAGTTTAAATACAGCCACGCTACGGTTAAATCCAGTTCGAATGACTTTAGTCAAAACCGATTTGAGGAATTTTGGAAGAACTCCTATTGACAGATTTTGGGTTTTAAGTTGTACACCATTTAAATTATATATATATTTTTTTTTCGTTTAGATTCTGCTGCTTATCCCGAACGCTATTCTGACCTTCATGGAAAATGCAAGAAACGTCCGTATAGACAAGAACAGTATTATATGAATAAATATAAATGGAAAAAAGAAAGACTTGTGTGGAAAAACGAAGAAAATTAACGAAAAGCCGATTTTCAAACATGAAAACGATATTTGTGTGTTACATACGCTTTTGACAGCATTTTACATATTGATATGCATTTGTGTTTGTACTAATATTATTTATTGTAATATAAGTTTTTTTTCAAATTCTCAACGATTTTATTACATTCTATTCCTATGACCAAACGTCGTAGCTACGCGAATTAAATTTGTATTTACTATTTCTATTAAAATTTTAACTTGAATTGCTTTTTTGAAAGCATTATTTTTTTTAATAACATGTCCAAAATACGTCGATTCTCGTATAATATGTTCAAGTATCCTTGGCCAAACCGATTTATGGTCCCGAATCCAATTCAAAACTAATAATACTAGAATATTACAATTAACTATAACAAATATTTAGTTCAAAAATTGTCAAATGATTTTAGAAATTTGTCTACGTTTTAAAAGGATAAATAATAATATTCTGTTTTATAATTGTGAGTTTCAACAGAACGATAATAATGAAACCGTAATTGCTACACATTTTTTCGGATTTTATCAATTATAAGAAAAACTACGGTGTAAGGCATAACATCGACCTCATATGTGCAAACATTTTCTTTCAGAACCAGTGGTAAACCTGGTCATCTCAGCAATATTTTTAATAGTAAAGTGGTTTACGGACATAAAAATAAGCATATTACATAGTACAACCAATACAAATACAATATTAAAATATTTAAACATTAGGCCGAAAAGAAAAATAATCGCGTTTCGAGGGAAACTGTATAGATACAAATAATATCACTACAACAAAAGTCCATCATACTGTTTATTCGTTTATTAATCTTTATAGTTGTATGGAAATTCACATTGACAAATAGTTTTTTTCTATACGTCTATAAACTCATTGATTATTAAGGTTTTTGTTAGTACCTTTAACATTTAAAAGTACACATCATTCATAATTGTTGTCGATCTACTTTTACAGTTGTCGTAAAAATTCTTTCTTTCTTGGGGATATTATTTGTAGCCGATTTTAGTCTGCGATGTCAAGTGCTGCTGTACAAGTTATTGATCGTTTACTGCAAGAGATCACGATAAATGACCGAACAATTTTGAACCGAAATCAACATTCGTTTAAATATTTGGAAGTGAAGTGGAAGTTGCACTGTACGATGACGGAATTAAAACGCGCAAATTCGGTGTATAGGAACTCTTTGGTCTTACTTGAACGTAGGAAATGTATGTATAAATCATCGGTATCATAAGTTAATTATTTTTTTTACTAATATCATCGGAATTAACTAGTTGTGTCTGAATAATATTGTTAAAACTTATAGAATATATAGCATATTCTATTTTTAACCGGAGAGACTTAGAAATAAATACTGCATTTAGGACTAGCACGGGGATTATTTAAATTCTTAAACAGGATAATTTAATTCAGATTCAATTACATTGCTAGTTTTTTTTTTTTTAAAACTGGTCTTGACTTATCAGTTTAAATACAGACACGCTGCGGTTAATTCCAGTTCGAATGACTTTGGTCAACACCTATTTTGAGGAATTTTTGAAGAACTCCTATTGATGGATTTGGGGTTTTACATTGTACA
This sequence comes from Tuberolachnus salignus, assembly GCA_956483605.1. Lineage (NCBI taxonomy): Eukaryota > Metazoa > Arthropoda > Insecta > Hemiptera > Aphididae > Tuberolachnus > Tuberolachnus salignus. The sequence goes on along the minus strand of OY101430.1, from coordinate 20,845,067 downwards.
CCATTTAAATTATATATTTTTTTTTTTCGTTTAGATCCTGCTGCTAATCCCGAACGCTATTCTGACGGTCATGGCAAATGCATGAAACATTCATATAGACAGGAACCATATTGTTTGAATAAATACAAATGGAAAAAAGAAAGACTGGTGTGGAAAAAGGACTGAAAATAACCGACGCCGATTTATAATCGTGAAAACAATAATTTTGTGTTTTCTACGCTGTTGACAACTTTCTACGTGATGACATGCACTTGTGTTTGTACAAAGAGTATTTATTTTAATATACGTTTTGTTCCAACTCTTATGGGTTGTATTACATTCTACTCTTATATGCCCAAAAATATTATGTACGCGAATTGCTACAAATTTTGGTGAAAGCTATGTCATCTGGCAATAGTCAATTTTTAAACATATTTTTACGGGGGAAACGTTGAAATAATTACCTCCATAAGAACGAGCACTGGGATTTATTAACGTTTGGAACAGGATAATCTTATTTAGTTTCAATTACACTGCGAAATTCATTTTTAAAACTAGTCTTGATTTATTAGTTTAAATACACCTACGCTGCGGTTAATTCCTATTCCAATGACTATTGTCAATAACGGCTTTATGGTTTTTTGGAAACTCGTTTTGATAGATTTCGGATTTTAAATGTATTGTAAATCAATTTTTATATATATATATATTTGTTTGGTATGTTGTCGCTGCAAATTCTGACCGCCGTTCGTCCGACGGCGATGGCAAACGCAAAAGGAGTCCGTACAGTCCGGAGCCTTATTGCAAGAATAGAAATATGTATAAATGGAAAAAGGAAAGGTTGGTGTCGAAGAAGGATAGATATTAGCTGTAGCCGGTCACTTAACGTTAATATGATAATAATCGTTTGTTACCGTTTTTCATTGTCAACATTCTACGTGTTTCTATGAAATTGAGTTTGTACATGAATAATTTATTTTAATACAGTGAAACGTCTAATTACCCGGCACTCTCGGGCGCTTAAATTTTAACGCATTTTCTAATTTGACTGTGTTAAAGAACAATAAAGTGTTCTCTATCTCGATAGAAGAAAAGTTGTTACTAATGCGTTTATCTACCGCCAATGGCTCTTGTAGATTTCCTATATGTAGGGTTTCATGAACTTCAGAACCATCATTTTCTTCATCACTTTTTTCGTCATTTAGTGTAGACATGCGCGTACTATGGAATGAATTTTCGATTAGACTCCACACAAATGTCTAGTGTTATGTAGTCATTTTCTGTAATGTTATTGCCATTCACTTAAATAAAATTGCCAAATTCTTCTATTGGTTAAAGTAGATCATGAACATCTGTAACGCTGTTACCATAAAGCTTTAAGCCAGACCGCAAAAAACATTTCTTCGCTGTCTCGGGTTGAAAATTATTTGTAGCTGGGATACACAATAAATTACATTCAACACGTTGATAGGTGTTGAACCGGCTTCCTGATTGGCAACAGCTTTACGTTATAATCGCGTACGATATAGTTTTTTAATCTGATGAATGACTCCTTGGTCGAGTGGTTGGCACTGTGATATCATGTTAGGTGGAAGAACAAGTTCAACATTTTTTTTTTTTTTAATTGGAAAAGGAGACGCGTTGACTACAAAGATTAAGAATTTTCTCTTATTCAGACTCATTCTTTTATCAAATTTTATTGTCCATTATTACAGTCGTCATCCTTGCTTTTTTGTTCCAATACCAATCGACGGGAATGTTTTTGATATCCAATTTTTTGAATACTCGCGGTCTTTGAGCTTTGCCTATGACGAGCGGCAATTTAAACTCACCTAATATGTAGGAACACATGGGCACAGTTAAATGTCGTTTGAAATGTTTCCTCCGCCACATATATCATTTCTGAACGCCTTAGTTTTATCAGGCAGAACTCTAAAAGACCTTCCCGTTTCATCTGCGTTGAAAATATCGCACTCACCGTAATAAACTATAATTTCGGCTACTTTTGCTTTCCAGTTATCGAGACGGTCCTAGAATATAGTAAAACCAATACTAAAATTATATTTTTATATTTCTATCGCTAGTGTCAATCGTAGTTTTATCAGGCAGAACTCTAAAAAAAAAAAGAAATCATTTAAAAAACACGGTATTTGCAAATATATATAAACGAGGTCTGTTCAAACGTACCAGGATTTCATTTTGAAAAATTATTATTATTTTTCCTTCGGAATACTCTCTTTCGGACGATATGCAATGGCCTTAGCGATTTTGCATTTTTGTTAAAGTCCGGTGGAACTGTTCCAAAGTTATAGCTTGAAGTTCTGCTACCATATTCGCTTTCATTTCCTTTACATCTTGAAATCGTTGTCCTTTGAGCGCAGATTTCAGTCTAGTGTCCATAAACCCATGTCTCGTCACCTGTGATATTGTTTTTTTTTTATGAAATTAACATCGGCAGAACGATTTTTAAAGTCTTGACAAATCGTTAAACGATTTTCCTTTCGCTCCAAAGTGAACAGTCGCGGCTACGAATTTGGCAGCTACCCTTTTCATCTGTAAATGATCGGTTAAAATTTCACGACGAGATCCAATCGTGATTTCTGCTTCATTTGCTAACTCGCGAACGGTTAACCTGCGGTTATTTCGCACTTTTTCGCTATTTTTTGCCACAGCATCATCGTGGCTAGATGCGACGGTCTTCCACAAAACTTGGATCATCTTCAGTTGACTGTCGACCGTTCTTGATACGTTTAAACCACTCGGATGTCACGGGACGACTTAAGGAATTATCCCGAAAAGCAGTTTTAATTATTGCGCACGTCGCCGTTGCGTTTTTGCCAAGTTTCAAGCAAAATCTGACGCACCACATACACGTTGTTCGTTAATTTCGGACAAAAACGGCGAACGAAACAACAAACCGACTGAATTCAACCACGTGTAATCTAAATTTTAGATAAGATGGCGACTTTTGTTTAAAATATTCACTAATACGCGGCATGGGGGGGGGGCAGGGAAATCTCTATATAATTTTTAAACGTTATCACGCGTAGATTATCCGTAATGGCATTTGTCCTGGTATTTTTCGAACAGACCTCGTATTTAAATTAGACGTATTCCGTTGTCGAAGAAATTGTCGGAAATCGGTTAGTAAAAAAAAAATAACTGGAAATAGTCACTGTGTACAAATCGATAATTAGTCCGACGGAATTGTCGCCGTATTCCGGGAGTATTTGAAATCTTACGCAAAAAAAAAAAAAAAATAAGTTTAAATAAACGAATAAAAATGTCAATAGGCATCGGCTCGGCATTTCTTTTCAACGTCCCGTTCGCGAATATAAGACCGCGCTGGGACTATAACAAGTTGGTTTTTTTTTTCTATTATTATTATTATTATAATTGTATCGTGCGAGCGACAAAACGCAATAATATACGACGATATAATATATATATATATGTATAAGACGTCGCTCGACGACCGGGCGAAAACCGAGTCCGGGGCGCGTCTCGTAATTTACCGGCACGGGCCGGGCGGACTAATGCTATTTGCGGATGGCGCTACGTGTGGGTGATTGTGGGGGGGGATTTTTGGCCCGGGGGGGTGGTGAAGGTGAGGCGGCTAATGCCGTGTGATAAATTTAATAACGAATTCAAAAGAGACGGCGACGGGGGCTTTCCTCCCGTTCGCCGCGGCCCCTCCTGTATTGTGCCGGCCGCCGGGTACGGACGCCCGGAATCCACTTTGATGTAGATTTTAGACGGTCGATTAAACCCCCGGCTCGGGATTTCGGGCATCGACGGCGGCCCCCGCGACCGTATTTCCTTTGTGTCCGATTATCAAACGGTACGTATAATAATTGTATACGGACGGCGGCCGTAGGTGGGCAATAAATAATAATACTAAACAATTAATAATGCATTTAGACTGGCACGCACGTTTCCGCACCGCGTTGCTCGGCCCCGATCGTAAACGCGGCCTCGGATTTCGACGGGTTTGCCCGTTTTTCGTTTGTTTGGAACGTTTTCCGAGCTAACCAATGTGTTCGCCCCCCCCACCACCACCACCCCGCAGTACTCCCGCGGTACTAAATTTTTTTTTTTACGCCTTTAAGCGGATCGCGTAAGTTGTTACGGCATTTATTACGGTTTTAATGCATTTTTTCCTCTTTTTTTTTTTTTTTTTTTTTTACAGGTCTTTTTCGACCTATTTCTCGTATTATGACTAAAAATTAAAATTGATTTCATTGTAATTAACACTGTACTACGTAATTCTAATCAATTTCAATCCGAACTATATAACACCGGGCAATCTGGTTCTAAATTTTTTTTTTTTTACGCCTTTAAGCGGATTGCATAGTTTTTAGGGCATTTATTACGGTTTTTATGCATTTTTTCCCCCTTTTTTTTTTTTTTTTTTTTACAGGTCTTTTTCGACCTATTTCTCGTATTATGACTAAAAATTAAAATTGATTTCATTGTAATTAACACTGTACTACGTAATTCTAATCAATTTCAATCCGAACTATATAACACCGGGCAATCTGGTTCTAAATTTGACAATGCTGATGTTTATCATTATGCCACATAAATTGCATACAACTTTTATCAGAGTATAATTATGAATTATGAACGTACCTACACGATTTTAAAATTTTAATTGAATAAACAAATAATGATTACCAGGCTATGTAACGCGCACAAGAGAAATTTATCTAGACAACAATGATAATTGATAATCGCTCCAATACCGTCCGGATACAGACAAAGATAACGACGAATCTTTAAATTATCTCCGAAAAGATGATAGACAAATGGAATTTATCTATGTAAAAATAAAAAAAATGAAATAGATTTTTTGTTTGATTTGTCTATTGTAGCAATTGTTGAAAACATTATTGTTAGATGATGAGAGATAAAAATGTAAACGGTTCAAATAATTATGTAGATCACTATGCAGTTAGTGACTTAGAATTTTTAACTAAAAGTTCCTGTATGGTCTAGTGGTCTAGTATCTAACTAAAAGTTAACCGTACGAATACACTTTACTCAGTACAGTTAAGTATTTGATATTTTCTACTATGGGTAATAATACATTTATTTTAAATGGTTTTTTTAGATCTAGAAAATTATTACAAATATAATTTCATTTTAACTTAGATAATCCAGATGGGATAAATGATAAAAAAAAAAAAAAAATATTATCTAGATAAGTCTCATCACTGTCCGGGTTTTTCTATAAGATTATCGACGACGAATCGAATATATAGCACTAGAATAAAGTGCAACAATTTATTTTTAACGAAATGGACTACTTAATATTATCTAAATGAATAATATATATATATTTCTTTTTTAATTTCCAAAATGTTTTTTTTTTTTTGGTAAATTTCATGATGTGCCCGGATGAGCTATACGTAATATATTGCTTGATATGCATATAAAAAATTATCTCGTAATCAAAATTACTTTGGAAAATTAAAACAAAAAAAAAAACCGTTCGATATCGAAAATAATAATATATTTATTACCATTCTCCGAGTAAATCATTTTCGCAGTTTTCAAACGAATATTATTTGATATTCCGTGATTGTCCAGTAGTTATTTTTTTTTTGAGTATAATCATTTCGACGAATTGCAAATAATGATGGACGTTTCGAGGACATTACTGATATTGATTCTGTTAAACTTTTTTTTCTACACAGTTTAATTATAAATCAAAAAAAAAAAAAAAATTAAAAAACAGCACGCAATATGTATTAAACGATTCTTATTCGGTTTTTATCGCAAATATATCGGTATCCAATTTGTCGTCGGTAAAAATTATTCTTCGAAATAGAACCGAAAACGATTAGACGATCTGAAGATGTGCATGCAGTGTATACGTAGTAGGATCAAAAAGTTCCCGGAATTTATTTATAGAAAAAAAACTATTTTTCTTATCAAATATCTGATTATTGGAATTAAAAGTAGACATTATTAGCTGTCTGTAGGGGGTTGTGGAATTGTAGAAATTTTTTTATCCGTTAAAAATGGCCGAACTGCAAAAGACGAGTGGCACGGTGCATTGTCATGATGCAAAAGCCAACCATTTTCTTATTTTCATTGCCTTTTTCGCCGAATTGAATCTCTTAAACGCTTTAAAACTTCAATATAAAAACTTGAGTTGACTGTTTGTCCATTAGGTACAAATTCCCAGTGAACTAACCCTTCATTGTCGAAGAACACAATCAACATGACCTTCAATTGTGATTTGACAACACGTGATTTTTTTGATTTTTTATGGCCACGATTACGACTCACATGAGACTAATGTAATTTTAACGACAAAACCTACAGATAGCTAATAATGTCTACTTTTAATTCCAATAAACAGATATTTGATAAGAAAAATAGTTTTTTTTCTATAAATAAATTCCGGGAACTTTTTGATCCTACTACGTACGTTGTGTATATAAATTACACATTAGGCGTCTTACATAAAATGCCTAGGGATAAGTGTCGAATAATTAAGGGGGCTCTAGATGATTTTGGGGGGGATAAAATCACCTAGCCCCCCCCCATCATTGTCCATATGCATACGGTAGTTTATCGTCCAGGACAGAAACCTACATGCTGTTCATCGGCAGAAACGACGTCGGCCGTGGGCATTATTTATATTTTAGATATGTGGATATACATTGATATCGGTTCATGGGTAGAGGACTAGAAACGATGGACGAATAAAATCGAATAGTTTCGAATGTATTTCAGTTTGATATTTCGTTAAAAATGTATTATTTAATTATTATTATTTTTATTATTATTTTAAACATCGGGTTTATATTTTTTTTTTCCGCTATCTGTAATAACATTTTATTTTATTTTTTATTTTTTTTTTTTTGCAGTAGGTACGAGATGCGAGTTGGCGGTCGTAGATTATTTTGACATATTTCCCCTTGGATAGAGAAATTATCCCGCGGTTACCGCTGCGACGTGATCAGTTTTTTTGTAAGCATCGTTACATTTCCGAAAAAAAATATTTCCATTCAATTCGGAAATTCTTTTTATCATTTTAATTTAAATCCTTATGTGCACAAAGAATGTCTTGAATTTTTAAACGAAAAAATATTATTTTAAAAGTTATTTATCGGTAATTTAAATCTACTCGGACAGGTTAACGAAATGTGATAATTTATTTTTTGTTTACTTTACAACCTACTCAATAGACAAGTTGTCAGATATTTTTTTTTTTTTTTTTTTTTTTATCAATTATTGAAATTTTAATATTATTACATCTCGTGTTAAAATAAACGATACATTTCATATTGACGATTACTTGTATTATTAATGAAAAAATGCTAAAATTGTATAAATAAAATGATACATTTTTTTTCTTGAAAAATATCCGTCCTATACATTTGTGACGATTTTCTTCAAAAGCAAACAAATATTACAGTACGCTTATACTAATAATTTTGTTTGTCTGCATTCGCACATTTTTATTTTTTATGTATGTTCCAAAAATATTATTATCATGAAAATACAAATCAACTATTAAAATTATAATCCATTTCGAAATTAATAAGTTGAAAAAAAAAAAGAATAAATAAATAAAAATAAAAAGTTATTGTCCGCCTATACCTTATCTCGTTTATTTTAAATTGCACGATAATGGCGCACATCGTGGATTTTATGTCTTTAAAAATCTAAACACCGTGGGAGGGCTCGTATAACACTCTCTTTAAACTTCTTTAATGGACACCTACGGTGAACGTAAATGGTTTTTTTTTCTCCCTCTCGTCGTAGATGCTCGCTATTAAACAGAAAACGTATAGCCTAACGTTAATAAAAATTTGGCACGGAGTTATGTAATAACTGTACGTTTAATTGTTTATTCGTTTAAATTTTATTTTAGATTATTGGATTTTAAATTCAAGACATACATACATAATGAATTTATGTGTAATTATACTATTAATATGTCTGTTCAATAAATAGCACGGATATGTTTGATATCATAACTGCCGAAGGAAAATTGAAGTTTCATGTAGATACTCGATTTCTTTGAAATTATATTACATAGCTAGTCTTGATGAGAATTATCTAAAAATTCTTCTAGGTAATATTTGTAAATCTTGTATTTTAATCTAGATGGCAATTTTTATATCTATCCGATGTTTATCTAAAATGAAAAAAATAATTATCTTTTTAGTTATCGTGTGGATCAAAACATACCTATAATTAATTGTTTTACCCATTTGTAGAAAAAAAAAATACTTAATACCTACCCAACTGTGTTGTTTTACTTTACTCTTAATTAAAAATTCAAAGTTATTATAACTAGTGATTTACATCGTTTGCATTTACAGAGATATTTTAATCTCCCTATTGTAATTTTCTCATTACTTAACAATTAGAAACGAATTATATATATATATATATATATATATATATATATATTTTAATAATAATCTAGATAAATTCTTATCTGAAATAATATAAGTATTTGTTATCTTTATCTGTATCATTCTATAATAGAACTGAAATACGTTTTACCTATAAATGAACTACTATTGATTTGTAGTATACTCGAATATAAAAAAAAACTATAAAATAATCATCTTTGGCACATTTTCAGCACTCGCCGTGACACAGGATTGGTTCGAGTCTTAATTACCGAATTTCATAAAAATTACTTTTTCATTGCGTTAAACAATAAGGGGAACGTATACAATTAAACACTATACCGTTATATATTTGAATTAGTTTTTAGCAAGTTGATAATTTAATAAAAAAATAACTCCTGTGTATTGTAATGCTAATTGATTTTTTTAAAACTTAAATAGTTTGAAAACAAATAAATAAATATCATTGGCTAGTCATCCCGAAATATTTGGTCCAATACCAATATAATATCTGTTTATGCTCTGACGAACAGACAATAATTAATACGAGTAAAAAAAAAAAAAAAACGCCCCATTTTCATTATAATCTGGAAAATGTCTGGAGTTGAAGAGACGCCCGCGATCCTAACACAAATATTATCGATAGTTTACAACATTTTAATTTAATAAAACCAATTGATAAACACAATAGGAATTCAATAGGCCAATCATTGAATTCTACACATATTTCTTTTTTATTCTGTTTATATTAATACGTGTTTGTTCTGAGAAAACTTTCAATATTAAACTTATTTTATTTGTTATTCTGATTGATTTGCCGTCTCGAGAATAAATTAATTATTTACGAACTGTTATAAATACATTAAAAAATATTCAAATAAAGTATTACTGAATATATTATTTCCAATAAAATCGTGACCGCGCTCAGCGTCTCACATAATATTCTTCAGCCCTTGATAAAATATCGACAAATACGACAAGTTAATTCCCAACAATACGAGGGTGGGCTGATAAGTAATACTTCTTTACGGATAATATTAAAACTAGTGAACATCAATTGATAAGACGAAAACACACGCGTAGTCAATTAAATTATCTTTATTTACGTATTTTTATTTTTCAACATAACTTCCCTCTAAGTCAATGCATTTCTGTCAACGCTTAACAATTTGTTGCCAAATCCCGTTCAAATAAAAAGCTTTTTAAAACCTAGAACTTGATGAATGTAAATGACGAAACTCCGTCGACTGACGTTTACGTTCAGGGTCATAGTGATGTGCCCAAGATTCATCTCCAGTGAAAATAATATTCCAAAACTTTTCTTTTTCTCTGTCGTAACAAAACAGCAGTATTGGCAAATGTCCACTGGATTCTGTTTCATTTCTTCTATCAGCATTCTTGGGACCCATCTCGCGCAAATTTGTCGGTACCCAAGTTTTAGAGACACGGTGCTAAACACGTTCGTTAGAGATTTCTAACGCTGATGAAATTTATTTTTGCGTAATTCTCCGATTTCCATGAACCAAATCAACGGCTTTTTGTTTGTGAACCTCTTCTGTCACCATTTAGCCATCCACATCGATCCTGATCGGAAATAATGGCTTTACTAACTTTAATCCGTCAGACCTCACGGCAAATAGATTTGATATTTAGAGTGTCGTTACCATAGACCGATAGTAAACGTCTATGAATATCGACAGGTTTAACATTTTCTGCGACAAGAGATTCGATTACAGTACGTCGTTTGAACCGCACATCTGGAGAGGACATTTAATAAAAATTACACACGAATAATCTAAAAACGTTACACTATCGTGACTTAGTATACACTAAACTAATAAGTAATAATAAAATGCTCCACAAACGACAATCTTATCGGGAATTTGATAAAAGTTATGAAATGAGAGGGTTTACTTAACAGGCCACTCTCTTATTATATTATTATAACATGATACTTAGATACCTTTTAATAAATACGATGTGGACCCTATTAAAAAGTTGAAACAACTTAAATACTTATACGAAACTTGAATAGATAAGCAACAACGTTAGTTTTATTTAGTTTTAACTTTATCGCTATTCGATATTATCTTTTTTTGAGGAAATGTTATAATAATAATAAATGCATAAAATATATATATGTATGTATATATCGCTGCAAATGCATAATAAACAAAAGATACCTGATCGTACAAAATCAAAAATCTGACAACCATTAAGACGTTTCATTCCAAATGATTGATGGCGTTGGGTAGGTATATGTATTTACCACTCGATGATGCGTATCAAGATCTATAAATATTATCTCCGAGGAAATTCGTAAAAGCTATCAAAAAGTATTTTATCATACTTAGATATGAGTTAACGATTTTGTTTTGTGCGAGACGCACGAGGTGACTCCGGGCGCCTCATTATCGAGTGGATATTTTCCAACGGCGTTGTTCAAATGCATACATATTGCAAAATCAACAATTCTTACGCAGGCTGTATACGCGTGAGTGATATTGAAATATTATTTGATTTTAAATTCTATTATCACGTTTATTTATATTTTGATGTTCAAAACGGATACGGAATATTATATAAGCCTCCATATAGTATAACGTCATCAATAAAACTACCTATCTAGAGAATAATATTCTCGGATAAAACGCGCGCCAATAAAATATTAAACGTGGCTAAATGAAATGTGTTTATGACGTAAAAAAAAAAAAAAAAAAAACCGTTTCTATTCAAATAATAGTTTTTGTTATAAATATGGGGAGTTGTAACAAAAGTCCAGGATGAAATTCTACACAATTTATCGATTTAAACTTTATGGCGCCGTTAAATTCGCATATAAACCATTGTTAACATATTATTATTATTATTATTATATTATAACTATTACATCGAGAGAGAAATATTACGGTGTACAATAAAGCGTGTTCAAGTAAATAGTTTTATTGGTGTGTCCGATAAAATATAATTTAAGTATTTATATTTACAATTATTTTTAGTTTACATTTAGGAATAATAATATAAAAGGTAAATTTCCGGTACTAAATCTTTGCGTAGTTGCATTCATTACACAATCACCCACCGTTACTGCTACCGATATAAAAAAAAAAACAAAAAAAAAAAATAACTGGATAGCCGACTGTATGATTGAGTTCCATCAGAGACGTGTATTTCGGCAGATATATACGAAAAGGGCGAATTGTATTGATGAACCAGTGAAATGTTTGTTCATTCCATGAATTATGTGATGATAAAAATGAAACCGGGGTAATCTCGATAGAAACAATATCAAATATTTATTAAATGATCACATAATTCATGGCACAAACAAAATATTTCATGGATCAAATCTGTAAATATTCCCGAAAATTCGGGACGAACCGCTTATACGAAAATATTTTATATGTCTGGAGGTCAATGGTATTCAATGTTTTTTCGCTTTTTTGAAAGAGAAAACGAACCGTACGAAACGTTAATTATGGACCTTTCAAACATACTTATCGACGTCGAATTGCATGACTGCAGTGTAGTATTAAATATGGAACGACTGTTGTATAACCTAAACCAAACACCGGTGTTTATTTTAATAATAACTGACGCGAAAATTATAACACATGAGTTAAATAGTCCCGGGCCTAACAAAGAAAACACGGTTCTTTAATTAAAAATTTACTTTATTCATCAACATAATCTCCATCCAAGAGCAGCACAATCATTCCAACGCCGCTCCCACATTTCAATACCACTCTTGTAGAATGATTTATCTTTTACTTCAAAATAGGCCTCAGTTTCACTAAAAATCTCTTCATTCCAGCGAAATTTCTTACCGACGAGCATTTTTTTGAGATCTGCGAATAGCCTGTAATCGACGGGAGCCGAATCTGGAGAATACGGTGGATGCGGAAGCAATCCGATCTTCAATTCATGTAGTTTTGCCATTGTTTTAGAATCATCGACACGTTGTTGTTTTTGCTCAACAGTGAGCACCCACATTGAAAAGAGCTTTCTTATGGAGAAATGAACATGCAATATAAAGCCAACACGTTCTTTCGATATCTCTACGATGTCGGCTAACTCATGCAATTTCACTTTGCGATCATTCAAAACGATTTTGTGGATTTTTCAACGTTTTCTGGTGTTACCGCCTCATTTGGACGTCCACTGCGTTCTGCATCATCAGTGTCTATACGACCACGTTTGAAGTCAGCATACCAACGTTTTTTTTTTTGTTTCTAATGGAACGTAGTCTCCATGACACTTTTTAAGCCATTTCTTCGCTTGAACGATATTTTTCCCATCGAGAAACAATGTAAAATTAAAACACGAAATTGTTTTTGATCCATTATTTTGAAAATAACAGAAGTGGCGTCACTGTTAGCACAATAACTCGCACACTAATGAATAGATTGGCATGAAATTTCAACAGCTGTCTTTTGCAGGTTAGTGCTAACTAAAAATGAGAGGAATTCCAAAACAATAGCTCAATGTGTTTTGTCCTGGAACTTTTCAGCCCACGTGTTAATTCAATACAATATTACCATCGAAATTATATAATAGAATTAATTATTACGAATTATTACTATAACTACAAGCACCGGCATATGAGTAATGGTTATAATGTCATTTTTTTTTTTTTTTATCAATATACTTATTATGAATTATTATTAATTGAAAAAAAAATGCGAGCTGGACTCACGCACTAAGGTTCCCGTGCAATGAAATACTCAAAAATCCGGTATAAAAATGCGTGTCGTGGTCAGAAATGATCTCGACTTAGTGTTACCAATATCACGAAACAACTTTTATTTGCGTAAGTTTTTTTTTTTTTTTTGTAAATTTGTTTGTTGTTGCGTTCGTAAATGACGAGTATTTTATTTCCTATTGTATATTTTAAAATATTTTTTTGAAAATGTGTTGTTTGCGTGGCCGGTATTCGCGCTATAATATGTGTGCATTTCAACTCGGTTTCACGTTTCGATAAGAAGTTAGAAGCCACTCGCAGACAACGTTGCCACATCAAGTGTGGCCACGGTACCGAGCCCCGAAAAAATGGTTTACATTATTATTTCGTTTTTTTTTTTTTTTTTTTAATTTTTTTTTTTATTGAAAAATCGATTTCATCGTTTCGATCGAGTTACGTTTGTCCGTTTCGGACAATGATTTCAACGATATTGTTTAGTTTGAATATTATTTACAATCGTGTATGTGCTATTGGTACAAACTGAATTATTGACGTATCCGAATTAGCATAACAATACGCAATTCAATATGTTGCAATGCAAATCTCGAACGACAGCCTTTACTCGCCTAAACTCTAATAGGACGGGGCGTGCGGCGCGTTTCGCAGTCCAAGTGCACGTGTTGGTGTAAGAACTAAGAAGATTGAACTTAATAGTATGGAATATGTTTAAAAAAAAAAAAAAAAAAAAAAAAAAAAGTCGTATCTACACTGAATAATTCATATTACAATAAAAGGTACATAAAGCGTATATATATATATATAAAAAACTTTCGAAACATTATATTTTTTTTTTTTTTTTTTGTTTACTGTGCATCGTCGTATCTTTTATACGCACATACTGCACCGAAAACCGATATTAGGTACGTTTAATAGCGAACACGACTACGACGAATTCGGCGTCTGCGGCCACGTGCCGATAAATAATACGAATATCGGCTATGCGGCGACGAGACGCGTTTAACATAAAAAAAAAAAAAAAAAAAATACGAATTACAGACCTATTGTCGCCGTACATTGAATTGTTCCCGAAACGCGTACGCCCGAAGGTTAGACAAACGTCCAATGAGATTGTTTTTATATTGAAAAATATCAAATCGGAATATATTCCCAGCGTGAAAATAAGGTAGGCGAGGTTAACGATCAATCGTTGAACCGTGTCGTTACGGGCTTAGTACCTATACGATTATTTCCGAATAGATTAGTTACATACAACTGTTAACTGCCCTCCGTAAAATATTTATATAAATTATGTAGCCATTATAATGTTATTATGGTGCTCTCAAAGACATAAAAAGGAAGAAAAAAAAAACAAAAGTTTCGTTTAACGACGGAAATTATAGTTTGTAAAAATGCCAAATAAAAAGGGGGAAGGGAATAAATAAAAACTACATTATATATATATATATTTTTTTTTTATTTAAATTTTAACGGGTACTTTATTCCGTGTTTCGGTACTGTTTTCTACTGCGAGCCGAATGCAATATTGTTTTCGGATGTATTTAATACTGGTGATTCCCGTTTTGCAGTATTTAAGTTTGTTGTGTTCGTTATTTTTGCCTCGGACGAAACGTACATTTTTTACAGTTGCATTTATTACGACAGTATATACCGGCCGTTAGGGACGTGCAAACGCATTTTATTGGCGTATTAACTCTCAACATTTTGGCCGTTTCTAATAATATTTTGTGGGTACCCGCTGGATTGTGTATAATATACGCCTGGTGAAATGCATTCGCCACAAATAACAATTGTTTTCTATTGTTTGTGTAAGAGAATTTGACAAAATCGGATTTATTCGTATTTTTAGACTCCGAACACAGCGAATACATTTATTGCAAAGTTTTACTATGGTGTACGCTAAATTTGTCTAAAAACAACTTTTTGACCAGAAATCAAAAGGCTAGGCACCCACCACCTATCGCCAGCCTCGACGAACAGTATCTTACTTTTCGTATTTTATATTATAACTATGTCGCTCGACTCTTTGCCGCAAATCATCAACTGAAAAAAATGTATTATTTTCCGTCTGTTGAAAGTTAATTAAAATAAAAATAATTTAATTCTTTTAATCCTGGTAGTTTGTGCTAGTGCGTAACTGTGATCATCATGGCGTGAATGAAGTCGGAACTATTTTTCTATTTATCAAAACCGTCGTCATAATAAAACCTATATATTTTTTAACGTACAATGTGCACTGTGCTTACTACTATTTCCAAACATTCATCGGTTGGTTTTTAAATATATAAATAGTTTTTTTTTTTTAATTTTTAATTTAGATAAATCGACAATCTGTTACATAGTTACAATAAGAATATGGGTGGGGTGTACACAGTAGGTGAAGATAGGTGTGATTTGAAGACGTTATCCATTGATCGCTATCTTCGGCTTGCTTTATTTAATACAATTTATATTAAAATATTGCTGGAGTTGAAGAAAGTCCCTTGGCCATTGTCGTTTAAGCCTTCGGGGAGGATTGCCGCGAAGTGAGAGGGATGAGAGGTTTCGGATGAGGGGGTAAGTGTGTAGAAGTAAGCGAGGGTGGAATTTGTTGTACTGTAGTTTGGTTATGTCTTTGATAAGAGTGACCTTCAGGTCATTACGTAGAGTGAGATTTGATACGTATGGAGGGGCGTTAGTGATGATGCGGAGAACTTTTGATTGGAAAATTTGTATTTTATAAGTATTGGACTTTTTAGCCGAGCCCCAGAGCTAGATGTCATAAGTCCAAATAGGCTTTAAGAGGAGATTGTAGGTGGACATTTTTGTTTTTAGATTGAGTTCAGAGGATTTCTTAAGGATATTTTTCAATAGGGAAAGTCTATGGTTGAGTGTAGTTTTTGCTTTTTGTAAGTGTTTCGACCAGTTTAGTTTTTTGTCAAGTGATAAGCCTAGGTATTTGCCTATTTCTGAGGAAGGTATTTGTATATTGTTTAAGACTATTGTAGGAAATAGACACTGTCTAAATGTAAAAATACTGTGCGTGTCGATTTTGATTCATTGATTTTTACCCGGCAACGGGAGTACCCTATTGAACATTTAAACTAATATTATATGCAATATTATCATTACGAAGAAGTTCACCGGCAACATATCTAAAACCCATGACGCGATGTATGTGGGCTTTATTTTTTAACATTATGTAGTTAACTAATATTCAGTTATAATATAAAATCTATACGAATCGCAAGAATTATTATAATTTTTTGATTTCTGACTTAAAGTGTGTACATTATTCAAAAACTGTTCTTTAAAAATGTTCATAGTTATACAATTATTGTATTTTAATCCACGTTGCAATTTAAAATGAGTTTATTACGATTCCAAAACAATCATAAAAAAAAAAAAAAAAAATAATAATAATAATAATAATATTTTTATTTTAAGATTTAAAATAATAACTCAAAGCCACGAGTGTTACGGATTTCGATTTTATTACGACCGTTTCGACAAAAAGCAATAGTCATAAAATAATAAAAATGACTTTTATCAGCCCCGAGGTCAGTTATTCTCATTCTCGTCGTCTACAATAACAGCAAATAAAATAAGCGAATAAAATAAATTTGTTAAAATTATTCATTCGATAACATCATTGAACCGTCGATTTCGATATCACTGTCGGATGACCAAACAAATAAATGTTTAAAGGCTGAAAATGTGTAGGAAATAAAAATTTAAAAAAAAAAAATACTCTAAGGAAAAGGCTATGCTTTCGAGCGGGTAATAGTATACCCTATTATATTATTGCGGAACGCTGAATTTTTAACTAACAGCGAGTAAGTAAGTAGTTACTGCCGTTATTAAATAATTTATAAACTCGAGAATAATGTTGAGAAACACTAGTGTAGTAAGTAAGTGTTGGAAAAATGAGATCTTCGTGGGGTTTTTTTTTTGTTGTTTGTTTGTTTTTTTTTTTTTTGTTTCTCTTCCAAACATAATATAAAAAATAAACGAAATCAGCGTGTACGCACAATGTATTTTTATCGTAAATATAATGCGAAGTGCACTTCATTACGTTAAACCGATAATGAAATGCAATCATTGTAAATAAACATAATGTTATATACGCACCGACCTGCGTACCTTTAAACATAAACGTTAACGGAGTATAGTTAAATGTTACGACGCTACTTGTAATATAATAGTAAAAGTTGACGTTCCAATAACGCTTTATTAAAACTTTAAAACTGTCCGGCAGTGCGTAATATTATTATATTATTATATGCCGACTGCGCTGTCGCAGCAGAGATGGCGTTTTATTTATTTTTTTAATTTTTCATAATTGAACACAACGAATATTTATATTACTAGTGCCCGGGCATATTGTACGGCGTTTTATTATAATTACGGTTTTACGCGGGCTTGCAATAATATAAACGTCCGCCGGTACCCCAAACATCGATACACTTTTGAGTAATAGTGACTTTGTGCGACTTGCGCTTGTACGTAGTAGGATCAAAAAGTTCCCGGAATTTATTTATAGAAAAAAAACTATTTTTCTTATCAAATATCTGTTTATTGGAATTAAAAGTAGACATTATTAGCTATCTGTAGGTTTTGTCGTTAAAATTACATTAGTCTCATGTGAGTCGTAATCGTGTCCATAAAAAATCAAAAAAATCACGTGTTGTCAAATCACAATTGAAGGTCATGTTGATTGTGTTCTTCGACAATGAAGGGTTAGTTCACTGGGAATTTGTACCTAATGGACAAACAGTCAACTCAAGTTTTTATATTGAAGTTTTAAAGCGTTTAAGAGATTCAATTCGGCGAAAAAGGCAATGAAAATGGGAAAATGGTTGGTTTTTGCATCATGACAATGCACCGTGCCACTCGTCTTTTGCAGTTCGGCAATTTTTAACGGATAAAAAAATTTCTACAATTCCACAACCCCCTACAGACAGCTAATAATGTCTACTTTTAATTCCAATAAACAGATATTTGATAAGAAAAATAGTTTTTTTTCTATAAATAAATTCCGGGAACTTTTTGATCCTACTACGTACTTGAAACGTAGGTAGATTTTAGTGTTATTTTACAACGTGGATTGTTATGTAAAGCGTATTTTTAAAAATGTTCGAACGAAACGTAGTGCGTATACGGGCTGTTAAAGTTTTTTCTGTTTTTTTTTTTTAAAATAAAATCACCGGTATTAGTGACGGCGTTATTCGCGGATTTCCGCCGTTTCCGTTTCGACGAATACAATATTATAGATTAATTACAATACCGACGACGCGAATCGACATTCCTAATATTATGTTTTTTTTTTTTTTTTGACATGCATATGTCTTATTATGGCTGGGGGTCATTCTGTTAATTTTTAAATATATTATATATTTTTTTTTCCCTGTTGATTTGTTGGTTATTAGTTTTTTTGGTTTCCACGATTAAGAATGTACGACAACGGTGAACTGTGGTAGGAGCGGTGACGGAATCGAGTATAAAAATTAAATTATTCATTAAATTTTAGGCATTTTCAGTGTTACTATTTATCAAACAATTATTAATATAGAATAAAACATCAAACATCTATTTTTTTGACATGCATATGTCTTATTATGGCTGGGGGTCATTCTGTTAATTTGTCCGACACCGAGAATGTGTTACCGGGACGCTCGTTTAAAGAACAAGCTCAAAATCGTCGTTCTGATAACCGAACTGTCTGTACTGACGAATTTCCCGTCGCTGATAACGAATTCAATTTTCGTTTTGTCCAAAACAAATTCGGTGTTTCCTGCGCTGTTTGCGATCGCCTTTGGTTCGAGAACGATATGAAGCACGTTCCCCAGAAAGCCGTAGATTTTTTGCTCGAAAAATACCCAGACTTAGATTCTCATAATATGAGCGTGTGCAATACTTGTTATAAAACTCTGCTCAGTGACAAAGTTCCCCGTTGTGCTACGATTAACGGTTTTTGTTATCCTCAATTTCCGTCTGATTTACCGCCTCTCGATCCCATCTCTGAACGATCAGTGTCACCGCGTCTTCCATTTAAAAATTTAGAAAAATGTATACTCAATAAAAATAATTGCTGTCTTTGAAAAATAAATAAATAATTCCTGTCTTTGAAACTTGTTTATTTTTTACACGTGTTAAAAACGTTACCTACAATTTAATCCTCGTCTCCTCGTATCTAATACCAAATTGACATCGGCATTCTTATGTCAACTATATTCAGTAGAAACAAGACATACACATGTACCGATGTATCTGTATGTAGTGTAGATACTCTTAGTTTTTTTTTTTTTTTTCTTCTAAAAAATATATATTCGTTTTCTTATTTCATTGTCGCGGTGCTGTCCACCGGCCCAACGTGTTTACGTTGCACCTATTCTTTTTCTACACATCTATTCGTTTATTTGTATTGTGAATATATATTTGAAAAAAAAAAAAATAATATCCGAACACGGTCGGTTACACCAGTAAATAAACGACTCGATTGCCGTTCGGTTACGGACGGAATTTTCAATTTTAACGCATCGAACTTCGGAACTCGAAGAGTGCGGATATACACCGTCAAGCCCTCCAACATTTCCAAATTCCCGCCAACAACGGTGTATGCGAAGTGCACGCCCGTATTTTTTTTTTTTTTTTGTTTAAACGCTCTCGTCGACTATACGGTTAGCGGGTTAGTTTTATCCTTGGCGGGCCGTGGACAAAGCGAAAATTAAGAGCCGACGACGTCTCTGTCCGCGATCGTAGCCGAGCGGTGTATTTGTGCGGCGCGTTGAACGGACATGGTCGAGTGACACACAGAGGAGGTCCACAGCTTGGATTTGCCCGGCAACGACCCTTTATAATATTCTGACGAGAACGATATTCCGTAATCAATATTGAATTTGTCGTAGCTTAACCGTTCGCGTACGAGGGCTCGGCACCGTTTGCCAATCGCTCACGGTCGCCGCAATCCAATTGTGCGAGAAACGGGCCGCATCGTACCGATTGTCCGTTTAAATTAAACCGGAGCCACACCACAGCTGCGTCCTCGACGTCGCACCGGGGGACTTCGGGAATGTCTTCGTGCGGTTCGTCCGACCGGGATCGTCACCCATCCACACTCGACGGGACTTTCCCGGAGGAGCTCGTAGAAGTTTAAAAACGGGACGACAGGGGGTCCTAAGTCAAGTGTTTTCGATGAGTTTAATATTCGAAATTGATGGTGTAAAAAAAAAAAAAAAAACAAACGCGATATAAACGATAAAAAAATTTAATATTGACTAAACGTCGGGGGGGGGGGAGGCACGACCATTCCGGCGCTCTCTGTGTGGGCATCCTCGGACCCGCTACGATATATTTTAACCGAAATCATTGTCGAGTACATAAATATTTTTTTTTCCGGTTTCTCCGTCGCATTATTTAGAAAATTACAAGGATAATCAAAAAATTATCTCCTTAACGCACCAACTAGACAAAAATTTCTACCAAAAGTAACCTCTGTAGTTGACGTTTGGAGCAATTTTTTTGCTAAAATTTCGCATTACATTTCCAGATGCTAAAAAACTCACACGTCAATAGATCATAGAACAACTAGTGCTTTCCTCAGAATTTAAAATGATTACCATAATAACTATTATATAGTATTATACAGGATGATCCTTTTCCGGGGAATATTTATTGTCGTAGAAAGTTTATGGATAAGGTTTAAGGGTAATAGTATTAACTTTTCTTTTCGGAAAATTTAACATACTCGCAGTTCTAAAATTGCCTTTATTTTGCTCGGAATTATATCTGCCAGTGAAACTGACTTTTGCCAATTTTAATATGACGATCTAAATATTAATTTTTTTTCTTTAAATTGGTGAACTTTTAGTTTTTATAATTTCCATTAACCCGTTGGCGAGGTATACCACTTTAAAGTTTGGCATTTTATATTGGGAGGGGAACAGTGAAATATCATTTCTATGGCAGCGTCTGGGTAGTACACATCATCATTCGCTCAGAATCGAAAATATAATTATCTTAAGTATTTTAAAACATTCTGGCATATTATGCGGTATATAGAGCTGTTTTAAATTGTCTAGGTTTTTTTTTTTTTTTTTAGGTTATATTTGAGTTTTATGTGAATACATTTATTTTGGCCCGGCGGAAATGCTCAAAAATTTGACATTAATAATCTCGATATTTGTGGTTATCTTATAGGATACCTATTTATAAATTGTACGAGGTATTAACATAACCGGAGAAGTCCCAAGGAGACATTTATTTATAACAGACTAACAGTAAACCGTAAAAAAAACCTATAAAATATTTTACCGACCGATGAATACGTGACAATTTCACGGTGGAATCAGGCGTCGCATAACTCGAGTATTCTATATTTTTATTACAGACTTCATAACAAGCACTTAATTGTGAATATCGTTTCACCACGACGGTAGTTATCATTGTATTATATTCATATAGATTGAGAATTTGATATATATATATTTATTATAATTTATAAAATATTAGTCCAGTGCTGTGCGTTATATAGATAGTTTTTTCTAGGCAAGTCATCAAGATAAAAAAAAAAAAAAAACTATCTTTTATCTACAGGCAATCAGATAATTAATTTCACCGTTTTCTATAAATGTTGAAATTTCTATTAATAATGTTTCAACTTATTATACAATTGTAGTGAATATAATACACAATCTATGCAATAAATATGTGTATGTATTATCATTAACGGTGTAATACGTAATGTCTATTATGAATTTTTTTATGCTCGATAAATAAATAATTGATGATAACATCACGGGACATTAATAAATAAATAATTATTCTAAATCAAATATGTATAAATACGTTAATACACAGAAAATATTGTATTTTACTATAATTCAAAGGTTTTTACATTTTGTTTGAAAGTCATTCAAATCTAAATAATTAACTGTTTTTTTTTTTTTTTTTTAACTAGATTAAAACAATGTGATTTTATCTTTTTTTGTAAATCGTTTTGTTTTAGTGTCATCTCTCTTATTTATATCTAGATCAATTTTCAACGTATTATCCGATAGCCAGTGTAGACAATTATTATGTTATCTGTGAACAACACTGATTATTACCACGCCGGGTAACGATAAAATTAAATAGATTCATATAAAAACAGTACACGCTTTAGAAATATTTAACGAAAATTCGGCACGTTAATAGGTATCTAAAAATGTAATTAATAGAATATTAATTCATTGGATGATAACGGTCACCGCGGAATTTAGAGTGTAAATTCATATTATTTCGTATCATTTTGTTCGTTTTTTTTTTTTTTTTTGTTTTTAATACTAAAATTTTCCAATTTTCCCGTTTGTTGGGTACATTTACTAAAAAAAAAAAAAAAAAAAAAAAAAAATATTGATAAACCCATATCTATAAATATCAGTAGAATTGTGTGGTCCACGCAAGTACACGGGTCGTCAGTACAGTTTTTTGGATCCATGCCGACCGGTGACATTTATAATAATTATTTTCTGACAATAATATTTAATTTACGCCACGTGTCCGTAATAATAGTATAAAAAATATACGTCGCCTTTACTGTATTATCACGATACACCCGGATGAGAAGCGAATAATAATAAAATATCCTGTCGGATGCCGTTTATGTGTTTATACGGCAATGTAAGTGCGTCTCTGCGTCCATTTACTAAACACCACAAAGAGAAATGTAACTATAGAAACTAAAACGCGGCGTACGGACGTTACGGGTCGAAAACACCATAAATTTGAGGGTTTTTTTTTTTTTTTTAAATTTTTCGTATAAATTTCATATTATTATATTTTATTTGTTTGAAAAAAAAAAAAATAAAAAAAAAAACCCGGTATCTATGAAAACAATTTGGTCCTGCTACCGAGCCCACCGAATTTAGACTTGGCGTTTTTTTTTTTTACAATTGCAACTGTACTCTGTTCGCCGAGAGACCGGGACTGCGCGGTAAAATAATAAATACGTATAAAACGAAGAAAGCAAATGAACCTGACATATTATACAAACGGCTAATAAAACAATTAATGAGTGAAACTGGATTAGGTAAAAATGGTATTGAAAAAACTATTTCCTAATATAATTCTCAAAAAACTATATCGTCTTCTAATATGGAGAAACTCAGGCCAAAAAAAAAAAAAATAGATTTCATTGACGATTTTGATAAAAATACCATTCGACAGAAAACCCAAATGTTTTTGCGAAACAATGGCCCACCAACGTTGGATAAGATCATGAATGCTGTTTCTGAAGATTAAGACAGTTTAGGCTGGGCGCACACCTAAAGAGCAAAACTGCTCCGAGCTGCGCGAAACATTTTCTTCCAAACAGCTCGGAAACAAATTCCATTCACACTGACAAAACAGAACAGAACAAGACACAATAGTTCTGGATTAATTTTTGTTATTAAACACCAGTCGTCGAGATGAGTTCTGACGAAGACGACGTAATTGTGCCGCTTATGTGGCAATTTTTATTAAATGGCCAAAGCAGTAAAAAAAAAAAAAACCGCAAAATTTGGATGCATGAAATGAACAAAAAACGGTTAGAAAATAATAGGATTTTAAATTTTTTTTTTTGGCCGAATTACGTGAAGACGAGTTTAAATTCAAAAATTTCATTCCGTAATCTACCTTGAATCGATCTATTGCTATGATCTTTATCGCAATAATCATAGATAGATTTTCTTAAAAACACTACATTCATTAATTTCTCTGGATCGCATGCCATTTTAAATTAATATGATATAATGTTTGTATTAAAATAACGTGTTCGGTAATGTACTAGACGTGAAATAAACACGTGACTTTGGTTTTCGTATTTTGCTCGGAGCATAAATAGAACCGGACCGACCAACACCGAACATGTCAATTACTTTGCACGTGTTCTAATGGTGTCCGAACGAACCGATCCGGGCTGCTCGGAGCAGTTTTACTGTTTCAGGTGTGCGCCCAGCCTTACGATTTTCACACTGAAAATGCGTTGTGTTTTATAATAGAATATTATTATAACGGCTGACGTGAAAGTTTATTTGAACTCACTGCGTTTAGAAAAAAAAAAAAAAAAAAAAATGTTTTAGTCGTAGAAAAGGGATGGTATTCGACGGACCGCCGCCCGTGTTTCCGTGGGTCCCGGCGGACGGAGCGTAAACAGCCGTAAACCGTTCGGCTGGCGCTGAAGTGTCGCAGCTCTGTCCTACAACGACGCTTTTCGTGCTGGCCGCTCAACGTGCCGATGCCCCCCCCCCCGGCTAGACGCCCTTATTCACGCGGTCAGGTGGGCACTAGGAGGCGGTGGACATCGCTCCTTTTCCCTTATCGCCGCGTCCTTCTGAACCCGATGTCACCTCGACCGTACGCGACGTCCGCTATTGCGCTCCCCGCCCGATTCGTTAACCACCGCCGTGGTTAAATTGTCGCGATCGCACGACGGGCGCTCAACCTGCCCGACGTTGATTCCGTCGTTCTTGCGCGGGTATTCAATTGATATATTAAACTCGCGGCGACGGAGTCCGCAAACGGGACTTTATTTCGATTGCGGTCCGATTTAATAGATTATCGAATTCACGAGGTTCTCGGTCCCCTCGGCCGTAACAATAATATCACACGCATTATTGTCACAATACAAGTACAGACGGCTGTTTTGCACTGCTTCCCACCCTCCCAATTTTTATTGTTACGGTTATTAAGAACACAATTTTACGACCGCGTCGTAGCCGGGTTTCTCGAATATTAATACGCGCCGTCGGGGTTTAGGCTGGATCCATGACGTACCGCCTCACTCAACTGTTCAACGGGCACGGACGCTCCAAATCGTTCCTTCACCGGATCGGGCGAGCTCCGTCCCCCGGGTGTTCTCATTGCGGATTTCCCAGCGAGGAGAACGAGGTGGATGACGACGCTATCCACACCCTGCGAGGCGTTTGACGGGGATAGGGAGCGACCGGTCCGGAGGATCGGTCCGTTCGAACCGGGCGACTTGGTGTCGCTCATGCTGGAGTCCCCAGACCATTGGGAAGCCGTGGTCGACTTCGCCGAAGCCGTCATTGCGGAAAAGGAGTCGACAGCGGTCCCGTAGTCGCTAGACCGCTGGCCGGTAGGCCGGCAAGAACAGTTGCCCCCTGCAACTTGTGAGAGCGGTAAGTGGGCTTCGGCCTGGCTACTGCCCATCCCCACCGTAGGGCAATATTTTTTTGTAATTACGACTTGTGAGCCCGCCCCGCCTTAGGGGAAAACGGGTTTTTATTTTTATTGTTTAAATAATTGTACATGTTCATTAATAAATGATGGCGATCCGCCTCCCGAAGTAATGCCTCACGGCGGTTCCGGTACGGGGTTGTATTGCCGGTGCAAAAAAAAAAGATTTAGGCTGGATTTAGTGCTGGACCGACGGTATTTTGGTAAACGCTAGCGAAATATTATATTATTTTATAAAATATCACCTATAAAAAGCCAAACAATGAACATTGATTGACACTGAGCGTAATCAAAGAATTTTGACTCGTGATCTCGTAATTTTGAATACAACGTACAGAATTCTCCTTCAATCGGCCGGTCCACAATTTACTGGGTGGACGTGATATCTTCTCCGTCTTTTTTTTTTTATTCCGTCGATTGCGTAAATAATACGCGCATACTGCAATGAATTTACAATGTATGGATTCGTATTTCCAAAAGGTAATGTTTAAGCATTTTTAAAACTCGACGAAATTAACAAATAACAAAATAACGTACCGTACAACAAACACGACCGACTGAATTTGCCGTCAGTTAAGCACAAAACGTTCGGCGACGACCGACCGTCGGTTGAGCACTAAATCCAGCCTTATAGTGTAGGACCGGCATTTTTATTCTACACGCAACCGATACGTTTATTCAAATTTCCAGCCGTCAAAGTTATCTTCACATGGGATATTTTTGATACGAGTGAATATTATCAAACGGTTAAGACACATTACAATATTTAATATTTGTTTGAAATATATTTACGGGCGGCGTGCCAGACACGGGATTACGTTGATATAGACGGCACAGGCACCGACGGGATAAATACGGCGGAGTAATATCGTACGCGCCGATTTCGCGTGTTACAACGGTCGAAAGGGATTATTTTACATTTGAACAAATTGTTAAAATATTATTTCGTTGTGTTACAGAACAATGCCGATTGGTGGTCTCCGCGTGTTGTAAAAAAAAAAATTACATATTTAACGTAAAGTACCGTTGTAAGCTTGAAAATGTACACTCGAGATTGGAATTGTTTTTAATTTTTTTTTTTTTTTTTTTTTTCACCGAAATTGTTTTTGTAAACGTTCAATACTTGGTCATTGAAACGTATGGGGTTGTTTCTTTTTTTTTTATTTTTTTTATAACTATATCTTAAATTTAATATGACAAATGACCCAACTGTTGCCTATCAGTCTTATCGCTTGTATATTAATTATATAATCGCCAATCGTCATCCCGTGTACCCACGCTAATTCCATCGAGCACCTAACGACCCAATGGCCATATGCAATTGCTTGGTAACTCATAAGTGATTATTGAATACGACTAGCGCGAATATACTTATACCTAGCATCGTAATGTAGTCTATGTAAATTTTGTTTCGATCGTTTAAAGGTAATAATACACACATAGTACTAATAATAATAATAATTATCAATTTATGTTACGAGTAACGTCCGAACACTTTAATAAACGTAGAAAATTAAATTATTTTCTGATACAACAGATTAAATTTTTATTTGTTTTGTTTATAATGTAGATGTCTTAAACGTTTTTAAAATTGATAAAATATCATTTTTCACACAGTATTAAAATTGAAAAATATAAAGTTAAAACACAATTTATATATATGAAAACATAATAGATTTACTAGAAAGCCGTTTTAGTATGAAAACAAAAAAAAAATAATACTTTTCCGTTAATATTTCCATGAAAACCGCTGTGATTAAAAATACCAAACAATTTTATACTTTAAATAAAAAATTAAAACAAACGATTCTATATAATGTTTAACCGGCAACAACATAGATAATTCATAGCTACCCATTTATTGATATTTTATATTATTCATATGACATTAATAATAATGTTAAAAAAGTAATATGTGAAAAGTATCTTAGAAGATATATATATATATATATATAAATAACTAAAGATATTAAATAAATAATTTTAAAAAAATCCAATGCTTAAATTTAAGTCGTCATCATTACAGTAGGTATACCGTTCACGTAGGTTTACGGTATTCTTAAATATACAAACGTCTCGTATTATAAAATAATATCATTTTTTATTTATTATAAACCCGCGGCTAGGCCGATATCTAACGTATCCGGATCTAACAGAAAATTCATCTCAAAAAAATCGAAAACAATAATAATATGTTTTATCCTATACTGTATGTCACCGTTATCCGCTTTGATCAGATAAGTATTATGTCAATCTAACACGAGGTAATAAAATAATTTCCGTACAAACTCTGAATGTATGTGTCTACCGCGATGCGTTCGGCAAATCGCGTAAAACAAAAAAAATTATACCCATTTAATACGATAGTATCGTGAAGTACCTACATTACAAGTACATATTATAATTTTAGGTAAACCAATTAAAATAACGTATTTTGTTAAAAAAAAAAAAAAAAAAAATGTATTATCTACTTTAAACAAGTTTTGTCATATACAACGAGAATAATACATATTTGAACTTTTAATATTTAGCTATTAAATTTATACGATTAATAGTTTTAATTTTAACTATTATGACAAATGATTGTTTCATTACGCTAAACTCTGTTCATTTTATCGTTGTGCACGACTTACGATGGACCACGTGTCGAATTTTCGACCATTATTTCTGAGCCAAAAAATATGTTATTCGGAAAATAGTACACGATGGAAGGTACAGAATATTTACGATTTTTGTCAAACTCCGGCCTTCAAATCCACCCCCCCCCCCTAGAAAAAAAAATATGCCTACTGATTTTCTATATTTTTATATGACTCAAAATACGAACAACTTATGCCCTGGGTGAACCATGTTTCAAATATTCGAGCATTTTTAAGAAGCCAAAAGGATTTGTGCGCGTAACAAAACCAAATACAGACAAGAAAAACACTAAAATTTCAAATGGCTAATATAAATAGCTCAAATAGACGTCTAGAAATTTCAAGTCCGTGCGATTATTTTTGAGCACACTGCCATCCCCGTGATATTTTCGTCAAAAAGACCGAAATGCCTGACACAAATTGAACAAGTACTTCCCGTGATCCGATTTTAATAGTGTAAAGGTAAGGTTGTTAGCTTACGAACAAGTATACTGTACACCGGTCGGTGTATTATTTCCCATGTAAATATTTTTTTATTTAATTAATTACCATTGAATGTCGGCAAATCCGTAAAAAATGTCTACGTTATATTCTCGTAAACGATTCGACAAAATTCATTCGGAAATAGCGTTCGGGCCGATCAAACCTGTTTACGAGTTCAAATAAATTTTGATTTTTAAAATCAAACTAAACGTGAGAGTAATTACGTTTTTACGATACGGCATGCATCCATCAGTGATGGATTTATCGGCGTTTAACTCCTCACAAGAATTATGTCGGCTGTCCCGCTTGCGGAGAGCTCGCTGAGATTGATATCGTTCGATTTCTAAACTGACCGCCGTCGATCACTGTAGGCCTGCGCTAGGCCTACTAAACAATTGACTCTCGCCGGGGTTCGATTGATTTATTTTTGGTTTCTCGAGACTGACTAATTACAGTAGTAAGCCGATTAAATAAGATCCGGTACCGGCGGTTCGGAATTCGATCCGGGGAACGATATAATTACGATTTACATCGTTGTGTACAAGGAAATTACTAATCGTTTTTACGACCGTTGGTTCGCTGGTTACTTGAACATTTGAATAGCGTATTATTTTTATTTTTTATTTTTTAATTGGAAAAAAACCAATTGATATTTACAATCCGTAAATACGTTTGTACAATAAGCAAATATGATAATTACGGAATATTTGCATAACGTGAACGATTGTGAGCAGGGAGACGGTCCAGTGACAGAACCCTCGGAAAGACGAGGGGCGAGGCGTTACACGAGAAGTGGATTGGACGGTTACAAAACGATGACAGAGGACGTGTGCGGTATCGTTTATCCGTGCGGTAAGAGTCGGCCATTGAACTTGAATTTGATTACTTTTTTTTATTATTATTACAACTTTAATATGATGCGGCCTATACGGGAATTGAATTACGGTAATGTTTAGGCATTTCCTAAAAAGATGAAGTTCTGTCGTAATCTATTACTTTCATAGTTACGCCACTGGCCGGTACATTAAAAAGGAACGCAATAAAATTCCCATAGCATCGGGGTATTTGTCGGTTTCAATAATAATGCAATACTATTATGTTAATCTGTATATAGCGAACACTTTTTCGTAAATTTCATGTTTTGAGAGATTAAATTAGTTAATTTCATTAGTTTTTTATTTTTATTTTTAATATTATGCTTTAGCGGTACGTGTCTGTTTGGATCACTAATCAAAGTTATATAATTCATTTATATCTTTGTGTTCTTATAAACTCGTACAACGCACTTTGATTAACTAAAATATTTCTTTACTACCGAAACGTATATCCGAATTGAGTTTTTTTTTAACTTTGGGTGCACAAATATTTTGATTTTTTTTTAGAAAAATATACAAAATATATTTCTATATATTTATCAACACTAAAAATATATAATTTTACATAATTTATAAGTATTATTTATTCGTAAGAACTATCGCCCCCTAATTGTGTTATCGTTCGTTTTGCAGCATTTATCTGTTCAACCGGATTTAAAAATTTAGTATTAAAAATAAAAATGCTGGAATTGTTGAGTAATATTCCCGTTATGAGAAATATCAACAAAAAAAAAAAATTACTTATAAATTTTAATTAAAACCAAATTTAGATTTTGAGTTTGACGAGTTAGGTTTCAGAAAAATAACTTAAGACCTTTTTTTTTTTTAACAATTTTTCCAAAAGTCTAAGGTAGTTCTAAGGTATACGATTGAAAACTGTAGTTGAACGTATTGTATTTTGAATGAAGAAACCGAAACCATAAAATAGGTACCGTTGAAATTGTTTTTTTTCTCTCCAAAAATATACATTTGTTCGTATGTACATAAGGAATAAACGGGATACTCTAATATATGAACATTTGTCTAACCTCTTTTCCACCGAGTTCGGTTAGTTTGTATTGTCTAATCATTTTTAATTTGAACGCAATGAAAAACAATTGCATTCATAAAATATTTGTGTACGGTGCCCGCTGAACCTAAGTGTTTTTAGCACGTGTTTTAAATTTTAAGTGCATACATAAAAACAGTGTTATCTATACACATATAAGAGATTCTCGGAGTATTTTTATCATTATTTTACCAAAATATGGGTCAACGACTAAGCAAAATAAACAAAAACCTCTCAATAAATGCAAGGTTTTAGTTCTTTAAATCCAATACTACTTAGTATTACCGTTTGTTTTTTTTTTTAGAAACATCAAATTCATCGGATTTAATATGTTTTGGTTACTAAAAACACTGCGCGCAGTGATTCTTTTGTCACAAACCGGCGAATATCGATTTCGGTTTGTTCCATTCGTTGTAATAAAAAATCGTTTGGGGTAACAAGGGGCTTGATGCAAATAACATTATAACGATGTTACGATTATAACCAGGAACTTAGGGGGAGAGGGAGGGGGCTCAAAGGAACTCAGTCCCCCTACATATGACTGCATTTAAAAAGAGTTCTATTTATGAGGACGTTATACCACCCGTATTGCAGGGGGTGCAGACGGTCAATTTTGACGAATTTGTAATTTATCAACTAAAAAATAATCAAATTCACTATTAAATAAACGTACGAATAGTCCCGTATCATTATCGCGAAGTATTTATCGTGATATAAAATTAAATACATTCGGTGTATTGATTGTTATTATATTTAAAATTACCTCCGTTATAAATTTCGCGGTGCAGATAACGACGATTTACATAAAAAAAAAAAAAATGTCATTATATATTATTGAATGTCACGGCGAGCGTGCAAACGACTGGACGGAAGTGTACAACGATAGGTTAATCGGAACAAATCGGTTAATCTCGTCGTAACAACAATTGACGGGATCAAGGGATAAATTAGAAAAATCAAAATAGAAAAAAATGTCGTTAAAAAATTGGGATTTTATGTAGTAAAAACTGTCCGATGGGATTGGCCGATTGGCGTTCCTCGAAAACAGAGACGGTAACTGAATTTCGTTTCGATTCGTTGTCGAAAATGTTTAAAAAGCAATACGAGCGGAGGACCTTTAAGTAAAATGTCGTCTGTAGTTAATGCTATAGGTTTAAGTTTGAAAATAAAAAAATCGTTAAAGTTTCGCGAAATATTTCTAATAAACAAAACAAAAAAAAACAAATCGATTTTCATGAAATGTTAAAATCCCAAACGAAATACACGGCATAGCCGACAATAATTCAATCGCACGAACGCGATTATCACGAGGTTGTCGGTCATAAATTGCACGTTGACGATTGATTATTCAAATTATTATATTTTCGTTCTGATTACGAAATCCTACCTTCGCTCACGTAAACGTTGACCGTGTCGGGTTTAGTGTTGGGCGCCGTGCAGGTGTAATTTCCCAAGGCTGACGGCGACGCGCCTCGGATGAGCAACTTGCTCTGTATGGTATTGTCGGGCTGTATGACTTCGGTGGTCACCGAAATCGGACCCGGGTCTTCCTTCTTGCTGTGCGGCATATTGTATATCGGTATACCGTTATGGACCCACACGACGTTCCTGGTTAACAACGATCCCTGTCGAACAATAAATATTAGATTTAATCGAATCGCATTATAATTTTATGTCGTAAAAAAAAAAAAAAATATATATATATATTTAACTTAAATGGTGTAAAAACGTTATACGAAATACAATACACGTAGCAATATAGTATAATCTATCGAACATTACGACGTGTATAATAATATTATCTAAGATTCTGAATCTTCGACGGTGTGTAATTTTTTTTTTTTTTTTTAAAAACTTTTCTACCAGAAATATTACTCAGTACAAGAACAAAAAAAAACAACAATTACAAGGACATTTTTTTGAAGAAATTTTGATTTGATCGGAGCTTGAGTATTTTTTTATTTTTAAAATTGTTTGCGGTTTGTTTATTAATAGGGAAAAACGGCCAAAAAAAAAAACCTTGAATAATTTACGCAAAAAAGGGTTTTTGTAATTTTCGATTTGGTTTTTTGTTGTTTGTAATCCCGTTTAAAATAATCATGGAAACCCGGAAAAGAAAACTATGTAAATAATAAACTAAATACAAATATATTTTTTCCTCTTCAGATGTGATTACATTTTAAAAATATTCTCGCGTTTTTTGTGTTTTTAGTAGTTACTTAAAAATGTTCTATTATGCGGATAAAAGCGTTGTAGCTTATTATTTCAGCATTTCGAGTTCAAATGTTCAAATTCTTTAATACCACAAACAACTGTTATACGTTTTTTAGTACCTCATATTAATGGTTTTTTTTTTAAAAAAAAAATTTTAATTTACCAAAGCATTGTTTAGCCGAATTTCGCACAAAATGGTATTTTGGATTTCAATGATTTATCGGCGAGCAGTACAGACATAAATTAAATTACCCTTCGTCCTATCTTTCCAACACTTCCCACTTACAACAGGTCACACCCATGGTCTGATGTATATCGACTAATAAAAAAAACATTGTAATTTATATTTAACTGCGACACTCGTAAAATGTCTTTTTATCTCAATGCTAAATATTATTTATAAATTACTATAGGCATTTATTAATTTGTAAATTAGTATAATATGCGAAAACTGCGCATCGTTCGTTAGAGCAGTGTATAATTATGTAATAATAAAATTATTGATTTTTAACCGACAGAGTAATTTTAAATAAATTGCTTACGAAACTAAAATAATATTTAAAATAAATACTCAAAGCCGTTATTGTATTTTGATTTTATTATTGTTCGTTTTGACGAAAATCGGTCATCGGAAAACAATAATAAAAATGTTTTCTTTGCTTTACGCATAGCGCGAACGGTGTACAGCTTTTTTTTATTATTATTATTATTTCATTAGCCTTTGAAATTGTTAAAAAAAAAAAAAAAAAAATGAATTACCGTTTATGAGAAAAAAAAAAAAATAATAATAAAATAAACCCGACTGTATTTGTACGGAAACAAACTTCTTTCGGGGGGGAACACGAAAAAAAAAAAAAGTAAAAATTAAATCGGTATAACATAATATAATACGCGGGTAGGTTGTCGGTTAAAAAAAATGTATAACACCCATGTCGGTCGTGACTTGCGCGAAAAAATATTTTAAAATAAAATAAATTCAAATTTATACTATTAGACCGTGTATTTATCGGTGACGGTGTACGCGTACGCGAGTTCTTTAAAACACGGTCAGGTGTAGTTTTACGGGTATTTTTTTTGTTTTTTTTACTAGCCTCGAGTATAAATACTTTTTTTTTTTTTTTTTTTTTCCATTTTATTTGTACACCGCGCAACGTTATAATATCGTTATTTATGGACGTAATTCGCGGGCCGAACGTAATAATATGCGGTGCGATAAGTCGAATTTTCTCGTTGAAAATATCGTCGAATCGCATACGCTCGGGAAAATTAATAGGTCGAAACGTCGGCCGTGTCGGCATTTCGGCTATTGGGAGGATTAGCCCCGGTGGCGCAGGTCGGCGAGCACCCGGGGACTTTGGCAAAATGTCGTCGCCAAACCGATTGTATTAATACAAAGGCGAAACGTTTCAAATCCAATTCGTTAGCCGTTATCGCCGTGTTCAAAATCGTCCGAACGGTTAATGATTATTATAACGATTGTAATTGTTATTCGATTTTTTTTTTTTTATTATTTATCTTTGTAATCGCACACGGCTATTGTTTAAAAAAAATATTTAATACTGGGGGGAGGGGGGGGGGCGCTGTTCGTGTACGGTCACTAGTCGTGCACACATTGTACACTCATACAGGATGTTCGAAACTGTGGCCGAAAACATCGGGGAACGCCGGGCGTAATTTTCAAGTGGCCCAAACGAATTCGGTGAGAGTGAACGAACGTTTCGTTTCCGGCGGGCGGACGCCACAAAAACAACGTATATTTATAATCCGGGGTCGGTAGTACATTGAAATTTGAATTTGTTTTAACATATTAACTTCAACCGCGGTCCTTTTTCGCCGTTTTGCTTACAAGATCTTCCGAATTGCACGGTACTAGTTTCGGGATTGTAATATGGCCAGCGGCGGTACACGAACTCCGGCCGTATACGTGTTACAGACAGTGGTGTTCCCATAGGGCAAACCGCGCAGTCTCGAGCGTTTATTAAAGAGAAAGAAAAATAAAAAAAATACCGTATTTGTGCGTGTCGGTTGTACGCTCACCGGAATTAACGTTGAACAGAGGAAACATATGAATATTTATGTTCTGTTTTGTTGAAATGCGTATTATTCATTTCGTTGAACGATCGAGGTCTATAATACCGCGAATGGAATTATCGTCGATTTAAAAAAACAATATATATATATATGTACCGGCATTTAAAATTAAACAATGTTGTCGAGGTTTTTTTTTTTTTTTTTTAGAATCTAATCATATTTTAAAATATTCCAACGGTATCGTTTAAACGTATGTGCATTCCGGGGTGGATTGGCGGTTTACATGTACCGAACCCTGACCACGGAAAACCATAGGGGCACAACTAATGTAAAACTATGCGGACGCTAAAGATTTACTAAAAGATATACCGACCCCCTGCCGTTTTATCGACCAAATCGTTCGCGTTCAAATTTTAACGAAATATATCCTCCGTACGTTTTGTATAATTATGAACGGATAGTGCGAAGTATAAAACGCGAAAATTCTGAAAATGCCGATTTCAAGCACTTTTCCTTCCTGCAGTCGCGTAACCGTACTACGAATATAATGTCCGTTAATACATGAAGACGTTTTGCTTTTTATCATCCTATCCCAATTATTATAGTCTTTTTGTCGGTTGATTTTACCCGTAACAAATCATAGAAATTACGACCAATTCGTGAATTCGCCTATTCGTGTATTTAACGCCAACCGAATCGGTTTAATACAACGAAACATTCGGATTGAAATTCTTAATTACCTAAATACGTATCTAATCCTTACGAAACCGACTACTTTTGATTTTATATAAAAATAAAGCAATCCACACGAAAACCATATGGCCCGTCGGTAGAATTCGGTATTTATTTGTACGTTTATTAATATCATTTTCGTTTTTGTTTTTTTTTTAATTTTGTGAAGATCCTTATAAGAAAATAAATTTTTCTTGAATCTGTTTAATGACATATAATGAAATAACCATATTCAGGCGCTGTTGGGCTCGGTATAAAAATCATAAAATCGATGCGCACGACACTGGGTTAAACGTACACCGTATCCCTAATCCCTTGACAAATAAAAATATACTTCCGTATTGCATTTGAACCGCTTTTCAGAGTCTGTATACCAAGTACGTTAGTTTATCACTGAATCGTAGTATTGCTGAGCCAATAAAGTTAGCGATTGTCGTTGTCGCAAATGTATAAATCATAGAACATAATAGTCATTGCTGGTGTACCCGTGTGTTTTGTTTACGTATCCACGGAAATTTACCCCTATGATATTTGACCTCTCCCTATAATTTCATTGTTAAGACCCCGTCCCGGTCAAACACCATGGGATGAATATTCATTGGCATACCGGTACACCATACTACTACTCTTAAAATTATAACAAATAATAATGTCGCATGACAAATCCTTTTATGGTTGATTATAGAATTCATGATACTCCAATCACTTCTTCTAATTCTGTTCGTGACATAAGCATTTTTCCTCTAGTCTGTCGCCTGGACTACGTATTCAGGAGATCTCCTGTAAGGCATTTGAAAACCTCGGATTTATCCAACTTATTTCCTCCGAGTTTAATTTGGACCGTTCCTTAAATATTCTCGTTTGCACCTTTGTTCGTACTATTCCGGAGTACGTATCAGAATAATTTTCATTTAATTCAGGCTTCGTGATCGTAGGCACGTTGCTTATTTATAATTAATAACTAAGCTCTTATTTCACTTAATTGACTGTCCTGCCATCCTTTAATAAATACATTTACAAAATCCATATCATCTCACTAGATACGCTCTTCTATTTTTTATTCCACTTTCCTCGTCTAATTTTCTTTTAAGCTCTCCTCTCTATTGTCTAATGCGTTGCACTAATGAATACCCCACCTTTAGCTATCATTAACCTGTTCATTAACTAGATCGTTTATTATTATTATTATAATTACTATTTTAAGTTGCTATTGCCCAATTCAAATATTTTTTCTATCTGGTTTTGGCCTCGGCCTGTAATAATCAAAAATTAAATAATTGCAAGACGCTGTAAGTGTAATATTATTATTTATTTCTATAGTTGTTTTGTATTATTTTGAATTATAAAAACCAAATTAAACAAAACGAAATATAAAGAACAATAATAATTTTCTATACAACATAATAATATCCATTCGGAACACAAAGAAAAAAAAATATATTTGATATTTTATTTTTCAGTCACTACACTGTTCAAATGCATCTATAGTATGTGTGCCGTTTGTAAACTTTTATAATTTGAAACTTTAAATGTACAACAATTGTAAAATACTTCTCTGCTATATGATAAGCAATATGTATTTTTTTTCTTACTGTTCAATTGTTACCAACATTTTCGCAATAGTTGTATTTTTAACCTTACTACACACACATATTAAAATATTTAAACCGTTGCAAATATCACAACAAATTACAATCTAATCAAAATAATCACAATACTCACAGATGTATCAATCAACCACATAGCATGTGTAAACCTGAAGCCCGATAATCGTAAACCAAGAGGATTAAATGCTATTGATTAACACATATTTGATACATATATGTGGCAATATGAACAAATATTTTTAATTTATCACAAATTGTTGCAAATACATTGCATATAAGACATATTGACATATTTTATCATATTCAAAACACAAACAAATGTCTCGTGGGTCAAACGCATTATGTCCTCTTAGTAAATGGCTGCTGACCTCTTATAAACTTAGGGGCTCTGCCATACAGTAAACTATTTTTCCCTTAAAATATTCCTGATATCCCCTGCCCTCTAAAAAACGAAAGATATTGGATGCAAAAATGGAATATATCAACCATTAACGACCAAATTAGTTACTACATTTGTTTCACGAACGTATATTATGTATGCTGTACAAACTTTAGAATAAAATTTAATATTATCACAAGGGTTCAGAAATTTTTTGATACTTTTTTTTTCATATTTAATGATTTATTTTATATAATAAAATTAGTCATTCAAATTAAACCTATAATAGTAACGACTTAGTTGAGTATTCCTGTAGAAAATGGTTTATTATGTAATTGTTACATGCGAATTATAATATTTAATAAAAGAAAATGCTAAAATTCCAACAACAGAAACAAATTATTCACGAATTAATTAATTAATTATTTCTAGCTAATTTTAACTATTAATTCCATAAAATATTCATTTTGTTTTTTGTTGTTATCTACGTCACCGTGTGATCACAACGTTCACAAAATAGATACAAATATAAATTATTGATATGATATGAAATCAGTGTGACTTTATGAACCGCATTACAAATATTTGGACGGACAATTATTTTTCAATATTTCAAGCTGTGTGAAATTTTACTTTTGAAATATTTCAAACGTGAAATTTTCAAATGGAAGGGGGGGGGATACTTCATAATTTCTAGAGTAATTATAACTATAAAAATCGACAGCAATCGATAACTATACATTAAAAAATGTAGTAGCATATGACTAAACCATGTCTACGGGGTATGGAGATTTATAAACGTAAATTATTATAATTATTGAATATTTGTAAGTCGCATTTCAATCGTATTAAAAAAAAAAAAAAAAACGGCCACCCGTCAATATATTGGAGACAAAAAGGGAAACGCATTCGAAGAGTAATCATTTAACGAACGACTCTTTTAGCCATATATTTTAACGAACGGCGGAAATTATTGTTGGACAGTACTGTTACTACGGTATATTGACACGTTGATTTCGATTATTCTCTCGGCAACGGCATTTTCCTCTCGGCCGTTCACCGTCCAGCCACGTCCCTCGTCCCGAAAACCGTATACGTCCGCCGGGCCCCCCCGGCACAAAACGATCCGGTAGCGGATTTACGACCGTCGACCGCCCAAAAGCGCCGGCGTCCGTACCACTG
This sequence comes from Tuberolachnus salignus, assembly GCA_956483605.1. NCBI lineage: Eukaryota > Metazoa > Arthropoda > Insecta > Hemiptera > Aphididae > Tuberolachnus > Tuberolachnus salignus. The sequence goes on along the minus strand of OY101430.1, from coordinate 20,806,620 downwards.
TGTTCCGTATACATCAATTAAACCGATATATTTTAACGGGCCGCGTATCCCGACGACGTTTATTTCGTCGCCCGCGTCTCGGCGATATTTATCTTGTCCAATTATCGCGGAATCGGTATCCGATATCGGTATCCGCGGCGGGGTCGGTCCAGCCCGCCGGCCCGCAGAATCGTATAAAATTGTCGGCTGTCGACATTCAAAACTACGCCGTAATGCCCGGTAGCGCTGTTTTATTGTCGCCGTAGCCGCCAACCGCCGCCGCGGTCGTGCCCGGACCTATTATGTACAGATAAAGAAAACGGGAAAAATCCCGCCCGGGGGTGGGAAAATGGCACGGGCGGGGCAATTTTACGAGGTCCGTTCCAAATGTACCGGGACAAATATTATTACGGCTAATAACCTGCGCACGATAGCGTAAATAAATGTATTTCAAAAAAAAAAAACCCGATGTCACCCTTCTCATATTAATAGTCATTTCAATTTGATAACTATTGAAAATATTCATAAACGTGTAATTGTTGAATAACATTAGGTTAGGTATAGCAAAAAAAAAAAAAAAAAGAATAAAAATACGTCTGATAAATTGGCGAAAATTCTAAACAATTTAATATTCGAGTCACCTCTCAAGACTAATAACAATTTAATGAAACGGATTAAAAAAAAAGTGTCGAAAACTTCACGAAATTGTCACCTACTTTTGATAATAAAACGTAAATGTAAACAATTTTATATTAGTAAAACCCTAACTGGGACATTTAAAGTACATTTACAAAAAGTGTAACAAAATTATAATTTTATTAGATACGAGGTCTGTTCAAAAAGTACCAGGACAAATGTTATTACGGCTAATAACCTGCACACGGTAACGTTTCAAATTGTAAACAGATGTATTCCCCGCGAACAAATGGATATTTTAAACAAAACCCAAAGTCGCAATCTTATCTCAGTTTAATATTACACGTGATGACATCCAGTCAATTTTTTTTTCGTTCGCCGTTTTCCACATGTCCAAAATTAACGTACAACGCGTGTGCAGCAATTTTCGCTTGAAACTTGGTAAAAATGCAACGGATACGTACGCGGCGATTGAAACTGCTTTTGGGGATAATTCCTTAAGTCGTTCTGTGACATTTAAGCGGTTTAAACGTTTCAAAAATGGTCGACAGTCAACTGAAAACGTTCTGGAAGACCGACGACATCTAGCAGCGATGATGTCGTGGCAATAATTAGCGAAATGACCGCAGATTCCCGTTCGTGAGTTAGCAAATGAAGCGGAAATCTCGATTGGATTTTGTCGTGAAATTATAACCCAAAAATTTACAGATCAAAAGGATAGGCTGCCGAATTCGTTCCGAGATTGTTCACCGCGACAATGCACCGGTACATTTAGCGCTGTCGATTCGTGAATTTTCGGCTGATAAAAAAATTGCCGTGGTCCCGCGGACTCTCCGTATTCTCCAGATCAGGCCCCATGTGATTTTTCTTTTCCCAAAATTAAAATCTGCGCTTGAAGGACAACGATTTCAAGATGTAGGGGAAATTAATGCGAACGCGACAACAGAACTCATAGATTTAACTTTGGAACGGTTCCAAAGGAATTTTGAAAAATGGCAAGATCACTGCATATCGTCCGGAGGAGAGTATTTTGAATGAGATATCTTTAAATAATATGTAACTTATTATTTTTGTAATTATTAAAATAATAAAATATAAAATCCTGGTACTTTTTGAACAGACCTCGTATTTATATGTGTACGCAAAGATTTGAAACGCCGCGGTTTATACCGAATTTGTTTCTAGTCATTTGAACTTTAATCGATTATGAAAATTAATTTGTTGCATTACGCTCAACTTTTTTTCATTTTGTCGTTTCAGCCTATCCGCTAAGTGCAATTTATTTAGATAAAAATATTAAAAAAAAAAAAAATAATTTCTCCAAACTCGTCTGGATACAGATATGGTAGGTAGCAAATACGCTGAATATATCTGAATATAAAAAAAGATCGTTTTTCTCGCAACGGTTAAATTTCATTGGTGTAACAACAATCACTAGGTAGTAACTTTGAACGTTTACGGTTTTATAGGTATACTTTTTCTGGATAGTAACTAAAGAGATAAATATTTATTATCATCGGAAATCTTCAGATAGGTTCCGAAATTGTCGTCTAGACAGGATAAAAGATTAAAAAATATCGCCTAGATGAATTGTCTAGATAAGTCTAGATAATACTGCTAACGGCCGACATAGCTAAAACGTGTTTATTGTACTGGAAGTAGTATTCGGGCTCTAATAGAATTAAAACACAAAACACATCGTTTTACTACAGTGTTTTCAAAGAGGGATTTGTTGATATTCATGTACCAGACCTGTAATCAAATTATACTTTAATCTCAAAACAAAAAAAAAAAAAAAAAATAAACGTAATTTCATTGTTAATAGAAATAAAATTGTCTAATGAAAATGTCGAATAATCCGTCTTTGAAAACATAGTAGTGAATGTTATTTTTTTTTTTTCGCTTTTGCAGAAATAATCCGTTTGTTTTAAGTCTATCGGAGTACTTATTAAAACGTTCGCCGTATTGCTGTATCCGTGTAATACCGTGCGTGTTCGAGTGTTTGTCGAACGTCAAAACTATTACAAACTATTTCCGAAGACGGCGCGTATTGGCATATTTTATCGGTGGCGAGGGGGGGGCGGGGAAACGTCGAGTCTGATCAGATAGCGCGGTCTTGTGGTACCGGCGTTCGCCGAGTCGCGCATCCGTGCGCGGTATATCCCCCGAATACCGGTATGAATTATTATCGCCGTACATAATGTTATACTGTTTTCGAACACGGGCGTAAATATTATAATATATCGCGCGACTATCGGATCCGATACGGTGCACATAAATTAACCGGCGGCCACCGGTTCTTAAATAATATAACAATTACACTCGCGGCCGTTGATTTCGGAGGTCTAAACAGAAGTTTCACTCGACCCGCCCGCCACCGCATCTGGAAACGTATTCGATAACGGCACTAAACGGTAAACGTACTGGTGTCCGTCGTCTTCGACTGTGACCCCGGTACCGTTCTGAACGGCGTATTCGGAATACTTTTCGAGTGTGTTTTTTTTTTTTATCGTTTTAGCGTACTCCGTTTGGAAATATTCGACGCCGCAAACCCGATGATATTAAATAGCGTTTTAACGCCTTAGTACAATAACGTTTTGTCACTCTCGTCCGGACCCCGAGTGAATTGCAAATAATCGATCGTACACGCAACATAATACACAAACTATCATCATATATTTATCTAGTTTCCTCGTGTCAACTTGAGCCAGACTTGACGTTCTATTTTTTTTTTAGATTTATTCCTAAAATATTTAGAATACTTTTTGCAAACTATTCGGAAAAAAAAAATATTGTTGAGTAATCGAATAAATTCTATTTAGAACACGTTTTAAATGTATTTTACACAAGTCTGCTGTACGCACAATTCATTTTCCATTTAATATCGGTGTACGTTAACACATTCGGTAGCTGATGGTTTAACTTTTTTAAACATTATATTAAAAATCGTTCAATATTTACACGATTCACCTATACCTGTGAATATACGAAGAAAACAAATTGCGGTGTTTCATTATTGTCAATTTCGTTGACTACGCGTATATTACCCATATTTATTTTTATTTTTTTTTTTTTTTTATATTTCGTCATTATGTATTTAAAATTTGCCCGAAAATATCGTATCCATTTTGAAAATATAATAACAATGGCGAACTTTAAAGAAAATACTATTCCCGATATAATCTATCGGTAGCACGGGGAATTGCAATTTATCTCATTGGCGTCTTACTCGATTAACGGCAAACAGTCTGAGATAGTTTAAGTATAGTAACCGAGTTAGTGGAGAAATAAAAGTTTGATAACAAATAATCGTATAATTGTTCTGATGTACATCAATATAATATTGAAAAGAAAACTTTAAAAACGAAAATTGATTTCGCCAAATACGTGAATTATCGTTATTATCTATATTTGCTAGATTCGTGTATTTTTCTTCTTTTTTTTTTGTGTGTGTGTGTGTAAACTATTTGAAATAGACTTAATTTATAATAAATAAAACGTATTCTGAATTTTTTTTTAATTGTTCTGTTGGTTAAGAATACAGCAATAATTAAATGTCTAAAAACGATCGATAAAAAATGTGTAGACAATATAATAAAATCTACAAACTAGACACCAATTAAAAAACACACAAACGTGAACTATGTTTAGAAAAATATTCAAGCACTAGTTAAACTAGATTTAGTGAAAAATTAAAAGTTTATTTTATTGAATTAATATAACGAAAATTCTATAACGTGTTCTTAATAATACTATTCAAAATGCAATTCGGTTTTTATTTGTTGTGTTCGCTTACGGATACCGTATTTTTTAGAATTGAAATGAAATCGCATAATAATATACTAAATAAATGCTCGTTATTTTCGACTGCCAAATATTATTTGTCTGAATATATACGAATAATATTGGAATCTAATAATGGTTTTTATCTAATCATAACGTTTTATGTTTAGTTAAAAATAAAAAATTACTAGCTAGTATAATTAACAGACTGCGTATACAGAATTATTTAAACCGTTTAAATAAAATGTGCTCGACAAAAGCAATATATACAATAAAAAATAAATCGAATCTTTGTTTCATCTAGATAAATAAAAAATTTAATTTTCTCTGTTTCGACACTGTGTATCATATCAAAATTTCCAAGAAAATAATTTCTCCTCGTACGATTTCCGATAAAAAAAAATAGGTGTTTTTTTTTTTAAATTGCTGTCAAGCTTATGCATATAGACAGTAGACAATTTCAAATTTATAATTATAACTTGTATATTTGTTTTTTTAATAAAAAAAAAAAAAAAAAAAATTCTAAAAAATGTAATAATAATATGTCGGTATCGGAGTAGGATGTAAACGCAAAGAAAAGATGACGTTTTAAAAACTACCAGTGCAAAAAAAAAAAAAAAAATTCGTTGACAGGTTTCCCATTCAATAAACTTGAAAAAAAATATATATCCAACTTAACTTTAATATTCAGAAATAACGGCACGGTTATAAGTCGCTGAATAATAATAATATCTTTATTATTATATACTATATAATTATTTTTATATATTTTTTTGCCAGAATCCAAGTTGACTTGATATAACGATTTTAATGACTCGAAATAATAAAAACACTTTTTTTTTTTTTATGTTCAAATAATTGGTACGATTTAAATGAAATAAATTTCGATAGGGAACGACTGAATAATAATTTTTTTGCTTAATAATGTATTACCAGTATACAAATAATATTATTATTGATAGTATAAACGATTTTAACTCTGGAAAATTCCGATTTCTTTACGTTTATTGAAAATAAAAAGATATATAATAAATAAAAATCAATTATTACCAAAAAAAAAAAAAAAAAAATGGGTCCAATTGTCTAGGTTACACACGTGGAAAGGACGGGAGGGACACCATTTAAAACCATATAATCGAATTCAATCGAGTATTGACATTCAAGATTTAATAATATGTTAAAAGTCACACCGATTGCCGTTTTTGTTATTTTTTTCTACATGAATTTTACTAGCAGTGTGCATTGTAGACGCAAATTGACGAAAAGAAAATAACGTTACACAATTCCCAAATCTCAGATAGTCAACGATATATATGGCGTGTATAATAATGCAATAAGGTGCAAATGCAGTTTAAACTTCAACTGATAACAAGTTTCACACAATGCCACTGCGAATTGAATATTTAAATTTCGACGATCTAAAAGAAAGATTTTATATGAAACATATTTACAGATTATATGTGGGAATATAAGAATAGTTTATTCGAATGGGAATGAATGTGAATGAATATAACGAATTTATTAGTTCAACCGTAGTGGTTCCCATCGATTCGCATAATATTGGAAATGCATAATAATTGTGCGCCTCGTCCAAAATATTTGGAATTTTTTTTTTTTTCATCTCATTTTTAACGATAATAAAAAAATATTAATTTTTTTGTTTTAAGTCGAAGCATATGAAGAGGAAAGGAGTATCCGGGCCTGGAAATTTGAATTTTCCAGATAGCCCGATTGACAGTTTTCTAATAACAATTATTATTACGATTATGACTTATGTTTATTATCTCTGTACATTTTTAATTTATTTAAATGTTGACTATAAACTGAACAACAAATTAATCCATTCATTGTGAATTTTTTATTGTAGCTTATGGGGAATATGATATTAAAAAACTAATTTTATTTCTTACGTTTATTATTGTGTAAGTTCAGAAAGATATTGTTCGCAATAGTTTGTTAATAATTAAAGTAAAATGTAGTCAAATTAATTAATTATTAACTAAAAAATATTTATTTTATGCAGATAGTATAACAGAATAAATTATTATTGAAAACGTGTAGTTGGTGGGCTCAAAAAAAAAAAAAAATAATAATAATAAACCGTTGGATCTGATCTCGGCGAGAACTATTTATGGCCGGGATAAATTTCAATCTCTCGTCCCGATAATTCGGTTCCCACACCTTTGAGGCATGGCCCACAAAAATAAAAGTAAAACAAATCTTGTCAATATTCTAGTGGTAATTCCTGTGCCAAAAAGAGATCAAAACACTGGAGCATAAGAAAAACCAATGAGTGAATACAGTGACAATATCGGCAAGCAAAATAACAAGCTGGGCAGAACACGCGAGAGCCGATTGGGATCGATGGAAAGGTGTGATTGTAGCCTGATGATAGGCCTATATTAATCCAACGGTCGACAAGAGGAGGAGGAAGAAGAAGAAGAAGATTTATGTTCAGTGATGTTAATTCGTGTCCGCAATAATTTTATTGTTTCGCAACAATACTAGTTTGTGTGCATCTTTGACCAAATCGATATTAGGGAGGAGGTGTTGGACAAGCCCGACCTTGCGATGAACTGCTTATAGTTTTTGCCCTGCATAACAACTGACTGTACGCGGTACGTTCAAATGCGATTATCTCAAAATCTCCGTAACCAGCCAGAAATTCATGTTCCATGTAGTCGTTACGTGTAACATGAAGACGGTATTTATTTTTTTATGAATACTGTACTTACATATATATATATATATATACAAAGGTTGTTCTTATAAAATTTTAACACTACAACTGCCAAACCAGCGATTTATATCCAAACGGATATTTCTCAATTACCATCATCGCGCAGTTATAATATTTGTGCGTTTCGTTGCGTGCGGAAATAAATCACGCGAAATTTGACTCGTTATACTCGTTTAGTTTCGTTTTACGAATAATTACAATCGATGGCGAAAAAATTAACAATGTACCGACACAGAATTATAATGGCTTTTTTTTTTTTTATTATTAAAAATACTATTATTAATTTTATTCTGTACATAATCACTAAAAGTAAGTATGGGCAGGTACGCAACATATTCAAATTGCGTGTGACACGACACGTGCCGTGGTGCCGATCAAGTGTGAATATAATACTTTACCCATTCGTATTACGAGAGAGAATTCGGGTATTTCACGCGACACCGCCTCTTTTTTTGGCAATTTTAAATATAGATTCTCATGAAAAAAATCAAAAAAAAATCGTTACATTGGATACATCGTGAATTGAATATTATGACGAGAGGGTATAAATCTTTTTTTTTTTTTTACTTTTTGGGTTTATTCGGTTTCGAGAACCATCCCGTCTTAAAAACCAATCCTCTGGCCAGTATTTTTTTTACCCCTAAAGGTCAGTGTTTTAATGTAATATTGTAACACGACTTGTGCGAGGTTGGTTAGTCACACTTCCACCCTACACGGAGTCATTAAATCGCACCAATAAATTATATTAAGTATTTAACTTTCAAATATTTATTTCGAACAAAATACCTTATTGTCTAATAATCAATAGTAATAAAACTAAAAAATTATTATGATACAGAGTACAACCAATAGCTTTTGTCATCGCCTTACTGACAATATCGAGTACTTGATATAGTACCAGGGTGCGGCTGAGCCAACTGGCGTGTTTAATGGGGTCATTAGTCTAAGATAAGATAAGCGCAGGCCTATAGTAGTGGTCTATTTTGAATTATACAGTTATGACGTTTTTAGTCGTAATCTTGGTCTGGACAGGTGTACATTGTGGTTTCGTCGTGCGCACGTATTTAAAAAAAAAAAAAAAAAAACATTCTGTGATTGAAACACAGAGGGCTTTACGTCTACATCTTGGCATTTCACGCAACGGATATGTCCCTCATGTGAACACTATTCAATTTTGAATTCGAAAATTGAAAAAGACTGGAAGTACCCTAAGTGGACGCGGAGCACTTAGAACGGTAAGAACCACCGAAAATTGTGCGATTAGACAGAGAGTCAATTGAGCGGTCACCAAGACGCTCTGCCTGGAAGCACGCGGTTGCTTTGGGGATGTTGTGATGTTGGAAACTTATCTGCAGCACAGGTTGGAGGAAGTGGTTGAAGAACATGACTTAGAAGACTTATGGTTTTAACAATACGAGGCTAAAGCGCACACAGTTCGAATTTCGTTTGCTGTTTTGCGACGTTCTTACGTTCCTTGGGCGGTTGGTCACTCTGAGGGGTGACGTTAGCTGGCTGGCACGCTCCACCGATTTAAGCATGTGCGATTTTTCCTCTGGGGGTTCCTTAAGGATAAGGTTTTTAAACATCGGCCCCATACCATAGATGGACCCGGAGGAAAGAATCACCGAAGAATTCGCGACCATACCAATCGAATCGTGCCGAAAATCATACCGAAACGGCAGAGATCGCCTACAGCAATGTATTGTTGCTGACGGCCGTCATCTTGAAGTTATCATTTTCAAAACATAAATTAAAAAAAAAAAAATGTAAATTACCTAATAATTCGAATAAAACAAACCGTTTTTCTCCAAGTATTAATGTTCGTTATGTATAGTTTCTCAAAACTCGTCAGTCAGCTCCGCCGCACCCTGTACTATAATATTTTCAATCTATATAATTTAATATTAATATCAGTTATGACAGATGGGATAGAATCATCTAAATAAATACTTTGTAGGAAAACGGAGCTGAACATTATGAAAACCGTATAAACTATATTTTTGACTTAAATACGGTCGAGAGCTATAGGTTTTTTAACACCTATAACTTTACCCCACCTGGTTTTAACTATACCTAATCCATCACAAGAATATTCCACAGCTGCCACATAATATTTTATTGCGTTTGCTCGCCTCGCCTCTAAGGCTTCCCGAAAGTCTTTTATCTACTCGGTCATATTCCGGTTCGGTCCGTTGTAGCGGGTTTCTACATACTTGTCTCTATCACCGCTAGTCTACATTTTTTTTGATGGACTCTAAAATATTATTATTTTTTTCTATACGTTATCTGTAGATTTCCTTCGTCTCCACTTTTCGGTTATGCTAACCGATATTATTACCAATTCGAGTATTTCATTTAATTAAAAAAATATATTAAACGATAACATATTCTGACTACATTGAAAGGGTTATCGAAAAACGCATGGTAATATAAAATAAAATTTACTTATACGTATGTACCTATATTTTACAATCGTCGATAAACGGCTGTATAACGTATACAGATCGATAATCATTTTGCTGAAATTATTTTTTGTCTATGTTTTGTCTATGTTTTGTCTATGTTTTGTAAAGTTGCTACCGATGGTTCTTTTTTTTTTTTTTTTACCTTATTTACCTACTCGTTATTTATCTATTTTATACTGCTGTAGATATTTAATATTCTGTAGAAAAAAATCTTATAAACATATATTGTTTTGTGTCCAAATTTTCAACAATAATCCTACTAAAATAGATATTTTATGAAACCGTTGGACTTTATGATTCGTGAAGAGGCGAGAGAACTATTATAGGAGCTATTTTAATGTCCTGGGGATTTCATAACGTTGTTTACTATATATAAACCAATTGCAAATGTTTCCGAATCGAAATTAATTGCTCGGAAACAATAAGGCGAGCACTATTTTGCGCATACTGGAAAACCATATATATATAGCCCGATGCGTTTTCTAAAATATAATTGTATTTTCCAAATGTTTCTTTAAACAATTTCTCTAATATTCTCTAAAATACTTAATACATAATAACTTACAAGTTCGGGTTTTAACAATTTGTAAATTATCATATAATTGTCTGCGCCGCCACTATGAGTGATGGATTTTTAATAACTACCCGCGGTACAGAGATACGATATTATGTTGGACGGAAAATTGTACAAAAAGTTAATATAAAAATTGTAAATACATTTATACTCAGTATAATAATACAAAATATTATAATTTAAGTATTAATAATAATATATAAAAAAAAAAAAAAATTAGCCTATACTTGATATGAAAAAAAAAAAAATAATGTTAGGTGGTTTTGAGTTGGATATATTACAAAAGATACTTATAAAAATCGTGTAAAACGCGTTCGTCGTATTTATTAAAACGAATTTTACCGAATTGTTTTATTGTACCTTTAATAAAATTACCATAGGAACAAAATGTATAGTTAACTTAATGAACGCAGTATATTTAAATATTTAATTTCATCAGGGAGAACGTTTGAAGTCTTTCAGCTAAAATAGCCCTTCTTTTTATTGTTCGAATAATGTCTATAATTGTCTTAGGAAAAGTCATTAGTTTGAACAAATATAACTAAATCGAATAAGAGTACGTTTGTTAATAATAATATTGTTAACACTGAATAGTTTTTATTTTAACAAAACCCGTTTTTTTTTCTTTTTCTTTTTTTTTTTTTTTTTGGTACTATCACCTACACTCAAAAACGAATCAAGTTATTTATTCTCACTAAAAATCCTACTATAATATTATTATTATTATTATATTTCATAATTTAAATCAAAATTAATACACGAAAAGTAATAAAATGTAACTATACAATGTATTCATTAGACTTATACAGTACTGTACGCATGTGGGACGTGGATATCGACAGAGTCGGAAATAAAAAAAAGATAAACAATAGTTACGAAAAAGATTCCGAGTAAAATAGAAGGAGAACATAACGTACGTTTACCAGATATAGTTGGATTTCTCAACAGCCGTATGTTGAACAGGGCCGTGTTTGTTTGGTGGGGTATACTAACACGCGAGATCGCAGAATAAAAGGAAAAGGACAGGAAAAGACCGACAAAACGGTGTAGTTATCGAGTCAGGAGACGCCTCGAGCTCCTGGGAATGAGGAATGGAGATCATCTGTAGTCATGTAGGTCGGGGGAAGCGCGGAATGGCGTGGTGGGAGCAGCCTACAAGAAATTAAGCCAAAAAAAATAAAAGTCACCCAGCAATACTCAGTGACTGAATCGTGGACATTATCGATATTTTTGGAAAACGTGCATAGTGTTTTCTCGCAAATGAGCGTAACGTTATTTTAATTACGACTTAATAATTTTTTACTTGAAGATTTAAAAAAAATTGTTAAAAGTTACTTTTTATTGAATGGCTGCACACGTAATTTAATACTATACGTGCATGTATAAAATCTACACTCGAAATATGGGTTTTCTTTTATATTTCACGTGTCATTGTAATTTATCGGTATTACGCAAGTTTCTTAAGTTTTGCATATACCTAACCTATACATATATATTTAAAAAAATCTATCGTTTTTTTACCGGAGCTTAAGAAACACTATAGGAATGATAAAATATGTGTACGCACGGCGTATATATAACGATAACTTTGTATTATCCGCGTGATGTCATACTGTTCAAAAATACAATTTACAACCAATACAGTCGGGAAATAATGAGCCAGTAAGAGCGCGATAATAGCTCGATTATAAATATATATATATATAAAAATGCATATGATATATTACACAGAATATTATTATTATTATTATATACGAATCACAAGAGAGTTTTCTTCGTGTCTGGCCAAAAGAGAACGTTATAAATAACAACGTCGATATATTTTACGAACGATAGAAAAAACATAAATAAACGTGCCTAAGTATACAGGGTGTTTTATAGTTTTTAGGATATTTAATTTATACGCGGCCCTGTAGATACCCAAGTGTAATTATATATCCTTAACCTTCAAAAATAAATAAATCATAGTAGGTTTATCCCATACTAAATATCGTTTATGTTTAAAATTGCCACGTTACCAATTAATTAGTCGGACGCACTCAAATTATGGAGCAAATAATTATTTTAATCTTCTCTGTGGCAATAATAAATTTAAAAAAAAAAAAAAAAATCATATTTTTATAGCGCGTTGTTAGAGTATTACAAAAACAATTCGTTTAAAACGAAATAAAAAAAAATATGAATTGTATTATTGAAACAGATAATATGTATACGCGATTTGAAGCGCGTCATTGATTGTATTTAATAATAAAATATTGGATTCGTGAGGACGATTTCAGAACCATAATGGTTCGAATTGATTATTATAACTCATTTTAGTCTCGTCGGTTAAACTGTACTGGAGTAGCTCAAGTTATGCATCTGATAAATTAACGGACGGAATAAATTACGAAAATCCCCATTTAGATAATTAAATATTAATTTACAGTAATTTGGTCGTTGTGCTTTTAATGTATTATTATTAAATCAATTGTAGATCCCATCGCCGTATGAATAATAAATGTCGAGTAACACATACAATTCCAGAGAGTAAAATGCACCTAAGCATTACATTATGTTCGAGTTTAATCCTGTGGTCAGTACGTAATATAAAACAGAAATACACGAACCAGTTCAATGAAACCAACATTGAATGAACGCACAGTTAATTCGTAAAAAAAAAAAAAAAATATTTAATTTTTCACTACATGACGGAATAAAATACAAATTACAAACAACAATAACCTCCGGGTACCAGTCTTACAACAATCATTGACATTTATCAAGACATTTTCGTTGTTCACGTCTACCGACTCTATATACCCAGTTTTAAGTTACAATCCAACGTGAAACGTTCTTCTGAATTACGTAAAATAACTAATAAAAACGGTTGGCCTATGAAAAAAAAAAAAATAAAATATATATCACGTTTAATTATACGTTACTATTGAATGGTTTTTTTTTTTTCAGTTGTTTGCAATTTTTAGGATACCGAACCGGGGAATTCTAAAAATACCTCTCTGAAGTACCATAAAAACGTATCATTGTAAAACTAATAAATCCCTAGCTCCGCGCCAGAATATAAAATAAAATAGGTACCTGCGGTGGCCCTTACGTCATAAAATAAATGATCATCATGTTCTAAAAAAAAAAAAAAAAAACCATTATTGTGTCCCGGTTCACAAAACGTTACCACTATCATATTTTAAATCGACATTTACATTTGCATCTCATTAAGATTTATTTCTGTAAGTAGGTTTTGTAACATCGGTTATTTCGTTAATAAATAACTGCACGGAATGTCTGCAGTAAAGTAGAAAAAGCTTAACTTTATTTAACCGATTTGAACCAGTTTTCATTTTTTTTTTTTTTTTGGTCGTTGAACGTTTCGTTCGTTTTTGGCACTTGGGCTTGAGAACGGCCTGCGTAGATATTTTTCTCCATTAAATCAATGTATTTATGTGATTTCTATAATATTATACGTATCCAATTAAAGTACAATTAAATATAATATTTAATATCGCGAAACAGGATATATCACGTTAGAGGGTACCATTCTGAAAATTGTGAATTTGTGAACGTTGACAGTTGTAGGCGTGTCTACACGAGCGGACAGGGTGGAATTTTACTACACTCCGGTGAACTCTGGCCGGGAGCGCGTCGAGTAAAAACAATGTCAAGAACTAGAATTAAATGAAACGAGAACGATTAGATGACGGTTTGCTGACAATGTTTACACAACAAGAATCGGTATACGATATTGATCAATTGAGACACATTCATACATATTCAACGGCATACGAAGGAACAACACAACTATATAAAGTAACTCTAGAATTTCAACAAAAAAAATACAATTTTTGAAATATAAATACTATTCAAGCGGTACCCGTGGCCATTTGTTTATCGGTACGTTTGTTTGGTATTCGTTAGTGAAGTTTTACCCCCCCAAAAAAGGTAATTTTCCGTAGGAGGCCCCGACAAAACGGACAGGCCGTCGGTCTCAACTCGCACGGGTCAACACGATTTACCGGAGGACATGTCCCGCAAAGAGCACACACGTGTGTCCGTCCATCGATCCCGAAATGTTAGGACACGTCCGTGGTCGCCAGTGTCGCGAGTGTACGACAACCACAAGGATGCATGTCGTAGCGCGGTGCTAGGTTTTAGCACTTAAATCGTGCAATTAAAAACACCAAGATTAACGCTATGAATAGCATTCGAAATTAGAAATTATGCTGAATAATAGAAAGAAAATTTTTTTTTTATTGTACAAATTTTAGATTATTGTCATATTAAACGTTTAAAATGTTTTATTTGAATATGAATGCACGGGGTGTGATCAAAAAATACCCGGACTGTGTCAATAATATTTATATCAATTTATGATAACGTAACCCCGATAATGTCATTCGATAAAGTAACTTTTAACGTGAATTCGACCGTTGGTTTGAAATCGATAACAATTTATTTATTTTGGCATTATTTACGAAAACATGTTTCAGTCATGCGGCGATTTCCGTAATGGAAGCAATTAGAACAACAACGTGTGTGCGTAAAATTTTGTTAAAATTAAGGGTATTTCAACATCATACCCGTAAATCAAAGTTTCGTCACATGTTTTTAAACGTCTAGGTCAGTTTCTGGTCTTTCGAAAACGATTCTTGAGAGATAGTCTTTCGATTTTGTTTTTGTTCATCGGTTAACAGACGAGGAACAAATATGGCTGCGATTTGGCTCGCGCCCAATTCGTTGGTTAATATTTCTTGGCAAGAACCATCCGATATTCCGACGTCTTCCGCAACTTCACTGCTAGTCAATCGACGATTGTTTGGAATAATTTCACGAACACGAGCAACAGTTTCATTTGTTTTACTGGTCGAGGAGGGTCTACCCGGTCGTTCATTATCCTTAACGGATGTTCTACCTTCTTTTAAACCGTTTAAACCACTCAAAACACGTTGTTCGAGACAGAGCATCATCTCCAAAGGCTTGCTGCAAAAGTTCAAAAGTTTCACTAGAACTTTTCCCTAATTTAAAACAAAATTGTACGCACACACGTTGTTCTTCTACGAATAAATACGACGATTCCTAATCGGACTATCCGATAATATCATAGTGCCATGCGATGGACACGATTTTAAAATGAAATCAAATTATAGGAAACGAACCGAATTGTCCGTTTAGGTCGACGACGACAACAACCGAATACGACCGTGTTTTTCGGATGCATTTGGTCGTACTATTTAAAAATCGAAATTAAATCCACACTATCAATTCAATTTGTCATTAATATGTGTTTATTTCCTTTATAATATACAAATATCAAACTCAAAATTAGTAAAATTGCTCCGAAAGTCCAAAATATGCAACGAAAAATGTCGTAAATGGTATCAGAGAGGTATGAAATAAATGTGTGTCATACTGAAAGAGCCTTACTAAGTCTTAGAATTTGCTACAAATTCCGTAGCTCTGGTGATAGCATACACCATAATTCGTGATTGTACATTTTTTCTCCACGTGGTTAACGTTGACAGTAGATCAAACCCAGTGTTACGGACGATAAGGTGTCTGTGTTATTTTCGATATGACGATACTATCGGTTTATCGTAATAGGTCGGCACCATTTTGTATTTGGGATTTTGTGGTCATCGGGTGTATTATCGCACGTGACATTTAGTATTTACGCTTGATACGCGATAATCCGGATTAAGTATCACATATCTCGGCAGAAGTAATCATCGGAAGTAGATTACTGCTTTTACAAACCACGAACGAAAAACGGCATTACCAATATGTGCACTTGTTATAAATCTGAACCGTGTAACGAAAAATAAACCACGTTGTCGTTATACCAATTTACTGTTCTTTTGCTCGAACGGTTTTTTCGAGACAGGCATCAACTTAATGTCCTAAAAGCGGCGGGCCAAGGGTTTTTAAGATGCAATTGGATGAAAAAAAAATATGCAGTACAAACGAACATTACAGTTTTGTAAACAACAGTAGTTTGCAACTTTATAAATTACAATACGGCGAAAATCTCGCGATTTCATTTATTTTTTAGAGAATATGTAGTTATTAATATTTATGGAAAAAAAAGATCACTAAAATCGCTGCAATATGTCAAAATGTACCGGTTATTACTCAAAATTCAACTCTACGCGGCCAACATATTACATGCCATTGATCTACCTCGGCCCCAAATCGCAATCATAGTTTTTAAATATTTTAGTTTTATATTACTTACATGGGTATACCTGGCGAGGTTTGTACCCGGGTATAATAAATGTTATTTTTATTTCTTTGTCTGATGTGCCCACCAAGACCCTTTTCAGTGTGGTCAATACCACAGTTCCGGCAAATGGCGAAAGTCGGTAGGGGACGGCGTACATTTTGGTGGTCAAGAGTTCAAATATCTCCTAAATTACCGTCAAAAATAACAACAACAAAAATTATCCCAAAAAATATACGACAAATAAATTAATACTATACTAAACATTTGAAAGTCACGAATATTTTTAACATTAAGACACTTGCAACACAATTTGTATTGTATTTGTTTTTTATTTTTTTTTTTTTTTTTTTTTTTGTGTGTGTTCCAAAGTAAATCTCTGAATGAAAATGTAGTTATTTAATATGTTTGTTCACTCATAAGTAAATATAAATTCGTAAATTTCAGCTGAGATAACAGTAGTGTTATCGACTGAATGTTTAAGAGATGTCATGTTAAAATTTAAAAATCGACAGCAATATTATTGAATTAAAAGAAGAAATAAAAAAACACCTGCAAATACAAAGGTCAAAATTTTTATTGCGTATCTGAATTTTCATTATTATTCTAATGTTTGTTAATTGTTCGATCAGATTGTATTTGCATTCGATATTGTTACGGATATCACAAGTTCTACGATATAATGGTAAACTTACTGTTATTTATTTATTTTAGTTTAACGTAAAAATAAACATTAACCAACATAAAAAATAACGACGAATAAAACTAACCAATATACGACCAAATAAATAATAATCGAATAGCGATCAAAATGTCGTATAGTAAATGGAAAAATTATGTAAAAAAATATTATCCTTAAACATTTTTAATTTTAATAACAGCCAGTTTAATATATATATTATTTTGACCTCGTATTAAAAATCCACTACTAAATCGTGTATAGTTTATTATTTTAATTAAAAAAAAAAAAAAAAATCGTTATTTATACTAAAAATAATCATAATTAAAACATGAAATGCTTAAAAGGAAAAAAATATAACCGCATGGTAAACAGAGTTAGTAGACATGAGTCTTGTATTTCACTTTACGAACATTGAATTAAAAAATTTAAATTGTTAAAATAAATTTTAAAAAAGTTTTTATAAATACTGGTACCTAAATTATGTTCAGCCATAAAATTGTACATTATAATTTTTCCTAAATCACACCACAACGATAAATTACATACAATATAATAATTATAAATAATTATGCGATAATCCTATAAAAAGTATCAATTTAAAATAGGATAATTAAAAAAAAAAAAAAAAAAACATTCATCTACTTATTTTAACCTCAAATATATGATATTACGATAGATTAAAAAATAAAAAATAAATGTGAACGGTTCACATAGTTTAAAAAAACAACGTTTTGTATTTCGTCGACATATTATTTTATTTATATATATTTATTGAAAAAATAAAACCTATACAAACAAATGATTAAAAAATAAAATCATAACTTATGATGAATGATATCAAGTAGCTTAGAGCTTTCTGTGGATAACACAGAATTATTACTCAATAATAATTCTTTACGAAAAACCGCGAACTTCACCATGATCACTACATGAAGACTACACTACAATATGGACACTAAAAAAACACAATTGAATTGATAATAACAGTCGTTCAACTATAAGGTGTAGTTAAGTAAATCAAAGCCATATAGGCAAGAGCTAATCATTCAAATAGACCAAACCCAAGGACAGGTAAATAATATTTGAATGTATATTAGTTTTGTTTTTTTACATAATCATTAAGTACTGTTGACATTTTGAGCTTTAATGTATTTTGTAATAAAAAAAAAAAAAAAAAGAAGCAGCAAATAATACATAATTAATCTGGCCACGTGGATTTTTAACAGAATAGACCATACAAAAAAAAACCCCCCGGATAAAATAAAATACGTTCGCGGTTCACACAATTGAACGATTTTACATTTTATCTTTTAATCGAACGGTATTCATCGGTTTCAATTGTTAGAAGGTAAAAAGCGGCCATATTTTCGAATGTCGACGATTCGCATATTTTCGTATACGGCATAGTTATGACGCATTAAATAATCCAACCTATGCATCGATATTTTTTATTTACAATCAACAAACGATAATTTAACCTTAGGGCGTAAACGTCAAGGAATAGGCGTGATTGGGTGTAAGTGACTGTAACACAATCTGTGTTTAAAATTACGGTTTTTTTTTTTTTTTTTTTCGGATTTTGCTGAACAGTTATTTACGAAATATTGACGTTCGCTTTCTAGCCATTGAAACCGTATACCTCATTCATCTAAAACACGAAATGTTAAAAACGTTCGGGAAAAATACTATTAGAGTTTTCTTTTTTAATGGAAAAAAAAATACAAAAATAAGAGTCGGTAGAACTTTTAAACGTGTACCTATGTAAAATGATGACGAATTAAACCGGAACATACTTGAACGAAGTATGAGAGAAAAAATCCGATATTCGGAATCGAAATGGATAGGCGTGGTCGGAAAGAACAAGGTTCGAAGAAACCGAGAGAATTTATACGATTTTCACCAAAATTCGAACTTTAAATATTTAAAAAAAAAATAAAAAATATAATATATGTTTAGATACAGTAATAGTTAATAAAATGTAATAGATTATCGTAATTTTACAATTATTGTGCTAGAAAACATTGGGCGTTCAACCGGGTATACGTAATAATAATCAAGTCACGTTTATACGACTTTGAATACCGCGGGTCGTTAATTTGCGAAAACGATATTTTGTGGTCATTAGAGATAATAAATTACCGTGCCGTTTGTTCGATAATATTTATGATACGCATATCAGTCACCTAAAAAGATAACCGCGAAAATAACTCGTTAACGAAATGTAGTAACTAGGTATACAAGGTATACGTAATGTTTCCATTAGACGTGAAAACACTCCCTATATAAATAAGTCGTCATTATCTACGGTAAACCTCGTAATAGTCATTTCAATTTGATAACTATTGAAAATATTCACAAACGTGTAATAGTTGAATAACATTAGGATAACATAGCAAAAAAAAAAAAAATAAAAAAATACATCTGACAAATTCGCGAAAATTCTAAACAATATTAATTTAATATTCGAGTTATCTCTCAAGACTAATAACAATTTAATGAAACGGATTAAAAAAAAAAAAAAAAGAGTGTCGAGAATTGTCACCTACTTTTGATAATAAAACGTAAATGTAAACAATTTTATATTAGTAAAACCCTAACTGGGACATTTAAAGTACATACAAAAAGTGTAACAAAATTATAATTTTAATAGATACGAGGTCTGTTCGAAAAGTACCAGGACATATGTTATTACGACTAATAACCTGCACACGGTAACGTTTCAAATTGTAAATAGATGTATTCGCCGCGAACAAGTGGATATTTTAAACAAAACCCAAAGTCGCAATCTTATCTCAGTTTAATATTACACGCGGTTGATTCCAGTCAGTTTGTTGTTTCGTTCGCCGTTTTCTGCATGTCCGAAATTAACGAACAACGCGTGTGCATCGCATCGAGTTTTGCTTGAAACTTGGTAAAAAACGATGCAACGGAGACGTACGCCACGATTGCAACTGCTTTTTGGGTACGATTTCTTTGGTCGTCCCGTGACTTTGGAGTGGTCTAAACGTTTCGAGAATGGTCGACAGTCAACTGAAGATGATCCGCGTTCTGGAAGACCGTCGACATCTGGCAACGACGATGTTGTGGCAATAATTAGCGAAAATGTGCGAAATGACCTAACCACCGCGGATTAACCGAAAATTTACAGATCAAAAGGGTAGCTGGCGAATTCGTTCACCGAGACAATGTGCACCGGCACATTTAGCGCTGTCGAATCGTGAATTTTTCAGCTGATAAATAAAAATTGCTGTGGTCCCGCGGACTCTCCGTATTCTCCTGACCATGTGATTTTTTTTTTCTATTCCCAAGACTAAAATCTGCGCTTAAAAGACAACGATTTCAAGATGTAGTGGAAATTAAATCGAACGCGACAACAGAACTCATGGCTTCAACTTTGGAACAGTTCCAAAGGACTTTTGAATCCTGGCAAGATCGCCGGGATCACTGCATATCGTCCAGAGGGGAGTATTTCGTAGGAGATATCATTAAATAATTTGTAACTTAATTTTTGTAATTATTGAATAGATAATCCTAGTGATTTTTGAACAGACCTCGTCTGTTTGAAAATAATCAAAGCATAGTTTTGGATAAAAACAACGACTTAACGACTTTTAATACCCAATGCAGGCGTTTACGCAAACTTTTTAATGAACACACGACTAGTGGACAGTCACGGGGAATCGAAAATAACAACTACCGGCAGTACAGGAAAGTGTTACTGTGTTCAACACGATTACATAATTTTATGTTAATCCGTATAGTTATTAAAAACAACGTTTTCGTTAGTCGTGCAGTGCGATTATACAAATATTGATAAGTAAAAAATAAATAAATTTGATTTAAGTAAAACGTGGTCGTATAGTACAATAAAACATTATGAAACATTTTCAAAATGTTTATCGAGTAATAAAAAAAACCGACAGGTCCCCAATACTCTCAAAGCTGCGCTACGATTAATGTTTAACGATCGCCTCTCAGTATGTTTGATGATGAATAGAGGGCCCAGATGCCTTAAAAACCACAAAAAAAAAAAAAATGATTTAAATAATAGCCAAAAATGCCCTAAAAAAATTACTAAAAAAAAAAAAAATTATAATAAATGTTTTAACCACGAAAATACGTCTTTACAAAGTTAACGAAATGAACACGATGTAACACAAACTTACTTAATTATTTGTTAATTTTTCGAGTCAAAGCGACGCTATCGAAACGTTATCTACGTCGTAGAACAATTGACAATTTGTTTGAACTAAACATCAAGAAAACACAATAAATTTTAATATATTGAATTAGCTAAATTAAAATGACTATACCGCAGAACGTACACACATACATTAAAACTAATAAAACAACCGAAAAATGCAACCAAAAAAAAATAATAATAATAATAAATCAAAAACATTGAAAAATGCAATATAAAATTGTCACCCATAAATTTATCTGATACATAAAACGAAATAAGTATTTGATACTAGCTAAGATCGTTGAAAAAAAAAAAAAAAAAAAAAATGCACATTGCATTGAAATACAGTGATGAAATACATATTCAATGTTGATTTTTAATTTTGTGAACCACCAATTTTTTTATTATGAAATTCAACATGTATACAAGATCCGGCTTGTACGGAATGTGAATTTTTAACCGTTTTTAAAGTCGTAATTTGCATGTGCTGATTCAATATACACGTCGGATACACGTCAGTATTATAGCAGTAATATGTTTCGACACAAGAAAAATATGCTGAGAGAATTTCCTTACCGTGACTCAACATATAGGATTTTGAGTAAAATCGAAATTTCCAGCGAATATTATAAACTCGTTATAATAATATTGTTAAAAATGTATTCAAAAATATTTTCAATATAATACGAGTACATTTGTTATTCGGTATTTCGGTACGCCCCAGACGCGTATCAACTATTGGTTTTCGAATAGCAAACTCCTTCTCCGTTGTTAAACTACATTCGAAACGAAAACGTTTTTTTTTTTTTTTATAAACATTTTAACATGCACAACACCTATAACAGATTTACCAACTACGAGTTATAATAGTTAAGTAGACTAGTATTAGTAGACTAGAGCAACAGGGAATGGCTATCATCTAAAAAAAGGTTTATGCAATTTATTAGGATTCCTCACTCCTCCGTGCTTAAAATCTGTTATGACTCACGCGCGGTATATAATCCAAAATTCGTAGGTATTTAAATATTTTTAAAAAGAAATAATATTTTTTTTTATCATTTAAATCAGTGTAAAAAATAGGAGATAGATGGCCATTTGAAAATCGAATTTAATACTCATTTTTTAAGTATTACGAGTAGAAGGGTATAATTTGGAAAATAATAGTCTTAAAACAAAGCCTGACCAAATCTATATTCCAAATCGTTAAGTTATAAGAATAATAAAAAACAACACGTATTATTTTTAATGCAATCGTCGTTCTGGTTATAATCTGTAGGAAATTAGAGTTTATTATATTCAATAAATGGTGTAACCGTGTAAGTTAAATAGTACTAACAGAACTATGATGATATTTTATTATGCTTATGTTTTGTAGTTTTGAGACGTTTTGTGATGTCTGTGCTTTGATAAGTTATATTTTCATAAGTATTTATTTTTTTACATTTTTTTTTTTTTTTTTTTTTTTGTTCACTACAGAGCATGGTCATATTTCGAAACGAAAGACAATTATAGTATTTTCTATCGAATTCGATGGAATTTCGTGTCCGGTGCTCTCTGTTTTTTAATAGGACTTATCATTGACTTTGTATCTAATAATTTATTATTAATAAAACGTGCACTCGACCGTCAGTAGTTTTTACGTTTTAGTATTATATGTCCAAAGTAATATTGTTATTTACTTAAACGAAATGGAAAAAAAAAAAAAAAAAATAGGCAACTCGGCGTATACGGTCGTACTTTAGTATTTGCCTAGTGACACCATATAAAAAAAATTCTCATAAAAAATAATGCAATTATTTTTATTTATTCGTACGAATTCGTTGTATTTATTATACCAGAGTTCTAATCAAATAATATTAATAATGTAAGAACATTATGTATTAAAATTATTATAATTTTTTCCTGCCACAAATAATCTCATACCGGGAATAATAAATAATTTAAGTATATTACGAGGTCCTCTACGTATATTTTTTTTTTTTAAATATTATTACTCTCGGCAACTTGGATCATTTGAATATTCAATAATTCAGTATTTTTGCACGTTTATACATAAGTAAAAAGTGGTGAACTATCCGAATCCTCAAGTTTACGTACGTATTATTTTAATGTTTTATGGACAGTCTGTTAGAAATTACGTTTTTTATATCTAGGTCGTAAAAACAATAACATCTGGTGCATTCGTTTTGTATTGTTTTAATTACATATTAAATTATATTTATTAAATCAGCAAATGTATGGGTATGTCGTACAAATGTTTTAAAACAATACAACCTTTTTTTTTTTTTTTTTTTAAGTAAACCGTGGAATGCAGCGAAACAATGGAAATGCCAGCCGAATAACTGTACAATGTTATCTTAAAACACTTTTTACGTAGCTCAGCAATCGTAAGTAACGATTTTTTTTTTTTTTTTGTTTATTACTCGATGGGACAGTAAAAATAATTCGAAAGATTCGAACGGCATACAACTATCTTAGGACTGACATAGAAATTTACTGTAAATTGATCGTTTTTTTTTTTTTTTTTTTCGAAATTCAAATTTGACGATTATTATTATAAGTACGCATTGGTTTTATTCATTCTTCAGAATTTTCCGGATCAATACTCGGATAATAATCGGTAATTTCCGATTATTTTTATAAGTGCATATTGGTTTTTTTCATTTACCAGAATATAAAACACAATGATTAGTTCGATAAAAATACGTTGCTGAGTGATTAGAGATGAAACGTCGGTGATGCCGTTAAGTCTTTTGTATTTTCCAGAACACCGAACCGTGAAGCTCCAAAATGAAATACCAATCGCTTCAAAGTACGATAAATTAATATTGTGTTCACTTACCTATCAATAAATTCGTTATAGGTTAAATTTCACTAAATAGCTTAATATGCTACAAAGATTGTTTTCAATGTACCCAAAAAAAATTTAAAAAAAAAATACATAATCGTAAACACATAACCTCTCTATAATTTTTATATATTTATCGTAATTTAAAACGCAATTGAGAAATACACCAATTCAGATAATATGATTTTTAATTTTTTTTTTTTTTTCGTTTTGTGATACTTCGATACATTTCACAAAAAATATAACGAATTCACCGTGCCGTGGTCAGAGGAGCTCCGCTTCGAATAAAATTACCGCTGTTTAAATGGAAACAAAATTAAAATAAAATAAAAAAAAAAAACTATTTAATCGAGAAATATTCCACCAATCAAACTCGGAGTGTAGGAAAAACAAAAAAATGTCGCAGATATTCCCGCTGTTTAGGCGTTTCTAATAATCAGCAAAACGATTAAAGCACATAAATTGCGCCGAAAATCACAGGTTATGAGTGAAAAATATGATTAGATAGAAAAAAAAAACATGGTACACACCGACGGAATCAACTTACTATATTCCAATGTAATAAAATGTTTTATGTCACTTGTGCGCCGACTGATTTTTATTTTTAAATATATAAAAAATGTAATATACGCGTAATTGCTTATACCCGGAAGTTGAATACCAAAAGGACCACGGCATAATAAAGAAAAAAAAAAACGCCAACGATAAATGTTATGGACTGTACAAACAGCAAGATGCAGGGCCTAAAATAAATACAACTTCGTGCTACACAATTGTAGAGTTTTTTTTTTTTTTTTATGAGAAAATTGAAAACCCCCGGCACCTCCACCGCCTATTAAAAATAAAAAAATCAGTCTACCGGTATACCAGTGTATCTCCCAGTCCTCTGGGCCAATGCTCTGTCTAGAGATGTATAAGTCTACGGAATTATCGTACAACAAAATTAATTGAAATGGGAATCCGTACCCGACGTCGTTGTACTCTTGGGTACGGTCTTTGGAGAACGATAACTTTTATCATTGTGCGTATTGTTCGATTGTTTCACGATAAAAATACAAATTCAGATAAATATTATCCGTTTTGTGTGTACGCCCGCTGTGTAGTTCGGTATAAATCGATTTTGTAATATATTAACGAATTATAATATTAAAATAAAAAATGAAAAAAAAAAATGATAATTGAATTAACTTTTTTTAAAAATTTATTTTAATTTAAATAAAATGTGCTTACAATTTATACAGTTGGTAGGTACATTTGATCGGTTAAACAATTGACAATACACAAACAGTAACTATATAATCGACAAAAAACAGTTTTTGTATTCAATTGTATTATTTTATTTATTTATTTATTTTTTTTAACGGCGCAATCGGTGTACAGTAAAACATTTTTATAACGGATAATGTCAATAGACCTGGTTCAAATAGTAGTAAAATTAACCTCTCCGAGGCGGAACCTCGACAAAAACATTTTCGTAATCCGATTAGTAAAAATACCTTAATGAACTCTCTATGACGGAAAATAAAATGATTTAAAGACGAATATTATACGTGACGTATTAGAAATATCGTAGTTCCAACTTTATGATTTTAAAACCGCCAACTCATATTTAAAAGAATTAATAACGAATCCACGAGAATCTAATGTGCTGGCGTTAGTCAGTGAAAATTTCTTACTGTTAAACACAAAACACATTTAAGCGTACATTCATACATTATAATCTTAAAGTATAAATTTACGTTGTACGAAATATTTACATACCTAAAATGTAATTTGGTTTTTTTTTTTTTTTTTCCATACACTGTTCCGGGTTCTGTCTTTAACCGGACCATGGTCAGGTGCAGATGGGGTTAAGTCAGTGTTTGGAATCTAGGACTATTGAAATTAGACAAGTATTAAATAAACGATATGGTTGTAACCGGGTGCTGTTGTGCCATTTTATATAGACGATAAAAAAAAAAATTACAATATTAAATTATTACACAAACTAGACGCATAGTAATAAGAATTACATAAGCCAGTTTCAGTAGGCAGGTGCAGACAACAGGCGGCTGTCGCGTCTGATTAAATTCACGGCCACGTAACGGGATGCGGTCCGACCTGGCCACGAAGGCCACCACCGCCAACGGACCAGTCGAACCCGGCTATAAAAGAGCCCCGGCCGAATGCCGGAGGAGAGTCAGAGACAGGAGACCGGGGAAGGTACCGAAAGAGACCACCGTCAGGAGCGAGTGTCGAGAAGGACTTCATCGTCGAGCCAACCCGCCGTGTCGTTCCGAACCGCTTACGAATCCATAAGAATTGGCCCGGGTCCGGTAGCTCATTAGATTTCGATCATAGATTTTGTGGCATAATTCAAATTTGTATGAGTACAATAAATAATAATTTATAAAACGAGTATCGATCAGATTATTTTCCTACCCGTCTCGTACCGTGTTCAACTGGCACGCAACAATACATATAGATTCTTGAAGCTTCAATTTTTCATTTTTTTTTTTTTTTTTTCATCTTCTCTATAACGGAGACAGGAGACCGGGGAAGGTACCAAAAGAAATCACCGTCAGGACCGAGTGTCGAGAAGAACGTCATCGTCGAGCCAACCCGTCGTGTCGTTCCGAACCGCTTACGAATCTATAAGAATTGGCCCGGGTCCGGTAGCTCATAAGATTTCGATCATAGATTTTGTGGCATAATTCAAATTTGTATGAGTACAATAAATAATAATTTATAAGACGAGTATCGATCAGATTATTTTCCTACCCGTCTCGTACCGTGTTCAACTGGCACGCAACAATACATATAGATTCTTGAAGCTTTAATTTTTCAATTTTTCATTTTTTTTTTTTTTCATCTTCTCTATAACGGAGAAGTTTGTTGGTCCCGAGCCATTCCGTTACATAGAGGTTTAACTGCATACGTTTTTAGTGTACCCATTTTTTTTTTTTTTTTTTTTGGCACCGGATACGCAATAGATACAGTCAATGCCTATCTCCTGATATAAAGAAATTAATATAATTGTATTATATAACTAAGGATGCGTAGGGACTGAAATATTCATATTTTAAGTAGACTGTTATGGTTCGGTAAAATATTTTAAAACCATTATTTTCGAAAAATGTCACGATAGCAATTTTGTAGAGCAATTGTATTCTCCTGTACATTTCGACGTTTAAATTTTTTTTATTTTCATTTAAGTCGAGATTTGGAATACTTATTTTCTCTTAGTTTACAGAATAATAATGTCTAGGTAAATCAATACCATGGAAGTTTTTGAAATTATCTCATCTAGTTTTCTAATAAGTTTAATTTTAATTTAAAACACTATTATGTTTAATACACTATTTTTCCGCAAACTAAAAATAAAATATTAAAAATCACGAGGTCAGTGAAAATAAAAAAAGCGTTTTGCTATTTTCCAATTTATGTAAATAAAACTATTTTGGCTCCACTGAAATACACAACATTTCGAGCCGGTAAAACACGGACAACTGTAATATAATTTGTAATTACAAATTAATATAACTTTTTTTTTGAATTTATCATACAATTTTAACCGAACTTCACTCAGAATCAGTTTTTTTTTTTTTTTTTTTTTAATAATAATAATTTTTCATTGCATACAGATATAAATTAAATTCCCATGTATACCTCACCTGCCCAACTTTCCGCCTAAAACAGTGGCCTGCCGGTGGTACGAAGTATGTCCGTGTATGTTTTAAACTACAACAAATTAACTACTCAACCTAAAACTGCAATGACTGGCTTGGGTGCAGTTGTTTTTATGTAACTAAACAATAGATATTCAATTTACAGTGAATGTAGTTATTCACTCGCATCGATTGCATTTTTTTAAACGGATATTTTTCGAAACACTTTACAAATTAACCTATTTAGACTATAACTCGCGTACGAATAGGATCGGTAAACGCAATATTTTTATATTAAGGATCTTCTTATAATATTATTTGTTATTTGTTTTCGGATTTATAACACGGAAAACGGCAAACGCCACGGGTCCTAATCTATATAACGCTGTCCTAAAATATACTGAAATAAAATTGTATTTATTTACGAAACGAAACACAGCAAATTAACTTGGCCATCGATCCGAGTTGTCGATACTCAAACACCATCCGGTATACTCTCAGTTTGGTAACGAGTATTTACATCGTTTAATCGAAATTTCCTAACGAAATAACCTTCCTAAATCAATACATACCTACCTTTTTACTGGACAGGAATGTTCAAATAGAATTTCTATATAAACGGGACAATTCCCAATCTTGGTAATTGATGTAATTCATAACGAACATCCACACGATCAAAGATGAACATTTCAGTAGAAAATTCGGTTTTTTTTTTTATAAAAAAAATTAAATGATTTTGGGAGTTCAACGCGGCATTTCCCGGCCAATTAATGGGTAAATCGTATACGTTTTTCTATACGAATACAATATATTGATGTTTAACTGTGTTCTCACCTATTGATTCATTCTTGTACCTTCTTAGTTTAGTTAAATGTTTTTATTTTTTATATTTAAATTATAATATGGCTGTTTCCGTGGTGATCTTCAACACTTTTGAAAACAATATCATTAAAATAATAATAATAATAATAAAAATAAAATAAAAAAATGCCAAACGTGTTATAAATTATTGATAAAATGTTAAGGTGCACTTCTCGCAGGACTAGCTCTATTGTAGACGGTTTGATTATTTGAGACGCTCAACACATTTTAAACACATTTTGGCTAAGTAAACGGTTGAGGATTCGTCTATATTCCCTTTACAGCTACATATCGTTTTCACGTCGGTGAAGTTGTGTGATTTTGATCCGGTATCTTAATGGTCGTATTCGTTATGTTAAAACTTCTAGTCGATAATTCGATTTCGGGATAGGTATGATTCGTCAGTCGCCGTGCATAATTTAAATGTGCCACAGACGATCATTTAAGTTTAAAGCCATTTCCTGCGGATCGGTAGTATTACTCTGTGAATTGCACACCGAATAAGTTGACTGTAATATAGTTCGATAATGCTGAAGAACTGCGGTTACCACTCTAGTTCCTGACGGATGAAAGGAGTTTTATAAACGATTTCATTATGGAATTTGCCCGTGGTAAAATCAATGGCCCGAGAATATCTGAGCGAATAATAACTGCATTATTAAAATATTGCAATATATTTGTATACGAATTCTAAAAATTCGCGTCAATAATATAGTTTTAGGAAACTGGAAGATAAATGTCAATTACCCCCGCAGAACCGGTAGGATGTTGATTATTTTTTATATATTTAAGTATTCAATTTTTAAGCTTAAAAAAAATGCAATATTTCCTATCATCGTCGCTATTTTTGTTCCATGATATAAAACCGATAGCCAAATACATTGGCATTTGTTTCATATTCAATAACACTGAAATTCGTTTTTTATTGTATATTATAATAGCTACTTAATAATATTAAAATTTGAAAAATAAAAATCAAATACATCATGTTCTATGAGGATTTCATTGTGGATCGTAGATTATAGTTTTGCGTAGGCCTCATGCAGTGTACGATAATTTAAGTGGAGTATAAAAAAAAAAAATTTTGAGCTCGATTGAGGAAGTGTACTAGCTGTATACAATTATGTATAACTTATTCGTGAGACGTTTAAATCATTCCAAGTGTTTAGAAAACAAAATTAGAAAATATATTACGTGCGCCTAGGAGTTTTGGAATTTATCGAATACGACAATAATAGTCAATAATCGGATATGCGAACATCCTAATTACGAGGGCGAGCCCTAAATTACATTTTATGTTTTTAAATCCAACGCCGGTATAAATGAAATTAAAATTAATCTTCAAAACGATTGCATCGTTAAAAAAAAAAAACTGAATTTATTAAAAGTTATGAAAATATAAATAGTATATACAAATTGAAAAGTAAAATATAAGCTCCACTGCGCTTATTGGGAAAGCTTCCGGTTTCGGTGGAAATGTAGAGGCTGTCTATCTATCGAAGAAAAAAATCTGTAGTGTTTTATAAATATTTTAAAATTAAAAAAAAAAAAAAAAAAAACGACGATGAGTTATCGCTTTTAAAAACACAATCTGATAAATGTTTAGAATTTAAATATAAGATTATAATATTTTACTAGTTTTCATTCATTATTGGAGGCATTGAACTGGAAATTCGAAAAATTACATTACACATTACAGGTTTGCTTACCTATCTATAAAACTTCCGGATGAAAATTAATGGCTATTTCTACGGCAGCCTCAATTGTGAATTCGGAATTTAAAAATGAAAAAAAAATAATCTTTAATCGATATGTCTGGAACGCCTATGTTTACCGAATTATAGTACGCGATTATAAAAACTAAACAAGCCATATATTAAAATATGATTAAAAATTAATAATGTCTAAAAAATAGTATATATTATTTATTTTTTTTTTTTTTTATTATTATTTTTAATATAATTCATAATAGTATAGATATTTAATTGTTTTCACACGAATTGTATAACGTATACAAAAGTACTACGGCGAACAATAAGCATATTCTTTGAAGAATTTAATTTAATTCAAGAAAAAAATAAAATTAAAAAAATCCGGTAGTGTAGAATTTTTTACAGGGGTACAATAGTATTCTCTATTTAACGCATTAATAATATATTTCGGTTATTCAAATATATCCCTTTGAGTTACATATTACTCCACTAAATTCGTATTATTTTTCGTTTTTTTTTTTTACAAATAGTATTATTACGGTCGTAAGTCTTTTTTGGATTTTATGGCGTATACAACGCTCATCGGTCTAAAATTATTTATATATTTGTAAAAAAAAAAAAAAGCATGTTGTTTTCAATGTACTATATTTTACTAGAATGAAACACTGTCGGAAATAGAAATACATTACGGCGATGACAAACACTAGGCCTGCGCGGGGTAATTAAATTCTAAAATAAAATAACTGTCCCTTAATTTGCAAATAGATAATTAAATGTATACGCTGTAAAAAAATCAAAAAAATCGCACATGTAATTCAAAAAAAATGATTTAACACCGATTCGATGATATTAAACGAGTGAAGTGTTGGAAACTTGAGTTTAAAATTCGTTCGTTTCCGTATAAGACTAATATAATAGAATATTTGCAAATGTAATTGATATTTTTTTGCATTAATAAACGATTTTGTGTTCTAATTCTTTAAGTTTAGTATGTTTTTTTTTCTAAAATTAATTTTTTTTTTTAAACCATAGATTATTTATTTGTTAAACGAAAATACAATCGGATATCCGATTATAGATATAAGTACATACTTATGTTATTTAGTAATTTAATTTACTGTATAAATATCGATTTAATAGTGGGTTCCCCTGTTTTCTTGTAATTTATTTGGAAATTGTTTTTCCCTCATAAAAAATCTACACCGTTCAAATTGGCTTATAGTAAAAATAAATTCAATTTTATAGTCGCGCAGTATGCTATTATATTATACAAAACCTAAAACAGTGTTCGATATGAATTGGGTTTAATCATTATAAAAATGTATTCTTAAAATAATATATTGCTTGCTAATTTAACTATTATATTAAAACATTTATAAAGTGAAATTGTACACATGGAATTGGGTTTAATGATAGTGATTCCGATCAATTTTCGTATTTTTTTTTTTTTTTTAAATTGTATGGATCACGGTGTTTTACAACAAGTTAATTACGAATGAAAAGTGAAATTCGTCAATAAAATATACAAAGACATTCCGTAGAAATATTCACTGCTCAACTTAAATCACTATAAAGTATTTCATATGCGACCATTTGAATACGTTTTTGTATAGACCCCGAGTGAAAGAAAGTACGGGGAAATGACAAAAGACCAATTTTGGATTAACCGATATCCCAAGACGGAACATACAGAACCCGGCGAATTCGCCCATTGTTCGCATATTCTATATTATATTGATTTTCAAAAAAGCGCGTGACAATTGTACAGCCAGTAATATGCTTACTGGACTTGGGACGGGCTCGTGGGACTATATAAATAATACGGTTTTTCGAGACAGAATCACGGTGGTAAATGCGTCAAAAAAGTTGCGCGGAATCAATAATATTCAACGAGAAATTTGTGAAACATAAAGCAAATAAAGATTTTAGAAAAAAAATTATGGTAAACATTTTAAACATAATTTTAGGAACGTTACGGTAATCCAGAAAATAAACATATAATACGAAATATCGTGTCTTCTTCTTCTTCGTATTCGCCGCTGTCACTTTCCAAAACTATTTGATTTCGACTATCTCGGTCTTAATTCTCCACTTGACACAATCTCTCGCATACATACTCCATATAACTCTCAATCGTCTTTAACCGTCTATCTCTCTCTCTCTCTCTCTCTCTTTCTATCTATCTCTATCTATCAGCTAAACCCTAACTGCCACCACAATTATTTGTAAAGCCATTCTAATTCCTTATATTAATACACGAATGCCAATAACATGATATCGTTCGTATTGATTGGAAAACGTTTTCCAGACACAAAATTCCTATATAATTGCGATATATTTATATTTTAACAAACCGACATTTTTTTTTTTTTTTTATATAATATTCGTCGACGGCGGCTACTAGCTCGTAGAAAATAACTTTGGAGTCAGATAATGATGATCAGACATTGATCACGAAACCTAAATTATTATATAGTTACACATACGAATTAAGTAAATCTCAATTTATATCATTATTAATAATTATATTAAAATAATAAAGACCTAATTCCGGGTCGACCTGGATTAGCTATTCGGAATTCGGATTGTTCAATATCTTTTCTCGGAGATATTAAAATCTAACTACTAATCTCAATAGTTATTTTGAAGATATTCAAACAAAACGTGTTTAGGTAATAGACCTAGACAAAAATATATTTAATAGACGTAGGACGATATAGTATTCTGACAATAAAAATGTTGGACTATTATTATAATCGATTTAATCCTACAATAATTCTCGTCGAAATATACGAAATTATTTCGACGACAGTTGACGAAACGGACGAT
Source organism: Tuberolachnus salignus (assembly GCA_956483605.1). Classification (NCBI taxonomy): domain Eukaryota; kingdom Metazoa; phylum Arthropoda; class Insecta; order Hemiptera; family Aphididae; genus Tuberolachnus; species Tuberolachnus salignus. The sequence goes on along the minus strand of OY101430.1, from coordinate 20,773,470 downwards.
CGACAGACAGTAAACGACAATTGCTGTACTAAGGCATACGTTCAACATACGAGGTCTGTTCAAAAAGTACCAGTAAAAATGCCGTCACGGCTAATCTACACATGATAACGTTTTAATTTACAAATAGATTTATTCATCTCACGTTTTAGTGAATATTTTAAACAAAACCCGAATTCGCTATCTTATCTCAATTTAATATTACACGTGGTTGAATCCAGTCGGTTTGTTCCGTGCGCCGTTTTTCGACATGTCCGAAATTAACTAACAACGTGTGTGCATCAAGGTTTGCTTGAAACTTGGCAAAAATGCAACGGAGACGTGCGCTATGATTAAAACTGCTTATGGGGATAATTCCTTAAGTCGTCCCGTGACTTTCGAGTGTTTTAAACGTTTCAGGAATGGTCGTCAGTCAACTGAAGCTGATGTTGTGGCAAATATTAGCGAAAAAGTGCGAAATGTCCGCCGTTCGTGAGTTAACAAATGACGCGGAAATCTCGATTGGATCTTGTCATGAAATTTTAACCGAAAATGTACCGATGAAAAGGGTCGCGCTGCAAAATTCGCACCCGCGATTGATAAATTTGGTGCTAAAGGAAAATCGTTTAACGATTTGCCAAGACCTTAAAAATCGTTTTACTGATGTTAATTTCATAAAAAAAAAAAAAAAAAAAACATTATCACAGGTGACGAAACGTGGGTTTATGGATGTTAAAGTTCCAATCATCTTGGTGAAAAACAAAATTTTTCCCTCGCCAAAAAAAAGCTCGTCAAGTGAGATCGAATGTCAATACAATGCTGTTAGTTTTTTTTTTTTTGATAATGAACGTTCATTATGAATTTGTACCCCGTGGACAAACAGTCAATTAGGTATCCTGTGAATACGTTTGCCAAGAGAGAATTCGCAAAAATGGCGAAATGGAATTTGGTTTCTTCATTACGGTAATGCGCCAGCACATTCGGCGCTGTCGATTCGTGAATTTCCGGCTGATAAAAAAAAATACCTGTGGTCCCACACCCGCACTGTTCTTCTGATCGGGCCCCTGTGTGATTTTTTTTCTATTCCCAAGACTACGGTCTGCGCTCAAATGACAACGATATCAAGATGTAGAGGAAATTAAAGCGAACGCGGCTACAGAACTCATACCATTAACTTCGGAACATTCCCAAAGGACATTTGAAAAACGGCAAGATCGCCGGGACCATGACCGCGGTCATGTCGTCCGGAGGAGAGTATTTCGGACGAGATATCATTTAAATAATAATAATAATATGTAACTTCGTTTTTGTAATTATTAAAAATAAAATCCTGGTACTTTTTTTTTTTTTAACACACCTCGTATGCACATTGTTTATAATTATCCGTTTTCAACAATCGATAAAACGCATACTGCGTGCACGTACACACGAAACGCCCTATGCAACATTATAGTGCATCATTTTTTTTTACAATAATTCTGGTCACATTTTTTTTTACACGATTAGGATAAAAGAATTGTGCCTAAATATATAAACCCGATGGTCATTTATATTCAAACGTTGTAACAGAATTATATCGCGAGTACTATAATTAATGAAATATAAGAAACACACTTAATTTTATCTTAAAATCGGTAATTTTTTACGGCCAACATTAAAAACACCGTGTATACTGATAATAAAATACGGGTTGTTTTATGGATTTTAATAATTTAAAACGTACGGTTGTATATAAATAACTGCATCGGGTAATTATACAAAAATATTAATAATCATTACGGCCCGGGAAGCAAAACAGAGTGAAAATATAAAAATTGTTTAAACTTGTATGCCTAGTTGAAATTCGCAAATAAATTATATTATTTCAAATTGCAATGCGAACTCTACGCGTAAATGCATATTAAGTTTGTAAATTAATAAAAAATTCAAAACGTTTCGATAACTAAACAAAAACACAATTTTTTTTGTAAATAATAAATTATTTTTTTTTTTTTTGCCGAAATATTTAACAGACGGGTAGGTACCTAAGTGCTTAATACCTGCGTAATTATACTAATAAAAAAAATCCCGTAATGTAATAATTTAATCAAACTAAAAATGTTAATTAATGTACGATATTTTATAAGTTTAAATAAAACTTGTTGTTTTTTTACCAGTAAACATTTTAGTATTTAAGTCGCTCGTCGTAATATGAAAACATGTATAATGCGCCAGTGCCTACGGGAATATGAAAATTGAATATAAAATATCCTACTGTAAGCGTGTCTACAAAAGTTTTTTGTTTAAATACGCATAACTTTTTTTTATAAAAAAAAATAACCTATACAATTATTCATTATTTTACGCACACAGATAAAAACTATAATACCAACTGATATCACTGATTTTCCGTGTCTCGCAAATGTATAAAACAACTGGACCAACTAGCCGACTTTATATGTAAATTTGAAGTTCTCAGAGAGAGAGAGAGAGAGAGAGAATGTTACTCATAAATCCGTAAAAAAAAAAAAAAATGTCTACGCCTCGAATTATGTGAGAAATGTATGCGAATAAGTGAAAAAATATTTGAAATTAATCAAATTTTTTTTTTTTTTTTTGGCATAATAAATTCACGGGTAAATCAATACAAATTGCCCTCCTAATAATATGCTCACTTCATAGATCTTATAGGACTCTACGTTGTGTTAATTGTATGCCGAACTAATAAATATTTCTATTACCTACTCAATGTTCGTTTTCGTATTTTGGAAATACGTTGAAAATATCGTAGTTTTTCTTCTTGTTTAAAATACAAACGGTTTCTTTTTTTTTATTTCTGTATATTTATGGTTAATAAAATTGTCATCTAAAAATATATTTAATATTATAACACGAGCCAACGTGTTGTCTTTCGCTTTAACTGGAAATAGGTTCTTGCATACCGAACTCAAATTTATAACCAAAAAAAAAAAAAAAAAAAAAAAATATGTAATAATTTATAACTTACATTTTCTATTACGCATATAAGATTAATTGTGCTTCCTTTGCCCACATGGTACTCTTCTGTTCCCAAAATTCGCGCTGTTGGTATAATCACATCCAAGTTAAAGTAATGCGATGAAATCCCTGTGCCCAAAGCCACCTGAAATAAAAAAAAAAAAAAAAAAAAAAACGTTTTATAGTAATTTATGTAATTTTTTACATAATATCTTCTAGGTATATACATTTTACAAAAATAACATATTTGTTTTATAACATAAAATAATACAAGAACTATGCGTTATTATGTTTCTGGTTTGAAATCCCGAAAAAAAAATGGAATGTACAATTATTTCGGACTAAATTTATCAAAAACCAGCAAAACATTTATTGAAACTATGTCAGATTATAATAAAAATAATATCATTTCGAAGAACGTTACACTTACACGATTGTTAAATTATATTTATTGACATTTTCAACGCTCATTTGCATAATATTTATTATTTCTAGGGGAATTATAACTATACAATAAAAATATACATTTTTTTTTTTTTTTTTTTTGTTTTTTAACTTTAGAATACAATTGCGAATGATCAAATATGCTATTTTATATTATAATTAATTTTTTTGCAAACTTCAATCCTTTAAACTTTCCATTATTACACTATCACTCTTTAATAATATTTTAAACGTTATATCATTGACACCCACCAACACGAATCGTTGTCTTAGGTCGTTATAATAAAAATTATCGTTGTTCATCATCATGAATATATATATATATATATAAACTATTAATTTATATTATTAAAAATCCAACGAATTAAAAAAAAATAAATAAAAGGCTGCATAATATGAAAAATAATTTTATTAAAAGTACGAATTTATTCGAATGCACAAGCAGTTTTTGTAATTGTGACGTTAAAAAATTATGAACGAATTTTAGTATTGTTTTTTATATGCATATATAAAACACTATGAAACTATATCAATTATAAATTATTATATTTTGTTTTAAATTTTAAATTAATATTACGGAAAACCTAAATACGGCGGTAAATAAAAATTCTTGTATTTTTTTTTTTTTTTTTTGGGGGGGAGGGGGCGACGAGTAGCCCTAATCTAATTTAAGTCTAAAATCCACACGGCGCGAGTAATAACGAAACATGGTTTCTTTTTTATCCGGACCAACCATTGCAGCAGAGAGACAATGACAATTAAGTGTCAATAAACACCGCCTTCTATGTACAGTATAATTGCATTACTTATATTACCATTATCGGTATTTGTGGTAAATGTATAAATTTTAAGCGTAGATCAAATACTATAACCTAAAAATAATATCCAATACATTCACAAAAAAAAAAAAAAAAAAAACAAACACATACTATAACCGTACGTTTACTCTAAACTCAGACATTTTTACTTTTTAGTGGTTGATACAAATGTTTAATACAATGTACTTATAAATCAAATGGAAACAAAAATCGTACTAATGCCCGGTTTTACAAGATCAACTGTTTGCGATTATATTTTACCGAGTAGCTTTAGAATACCATACTAAAAAGCCAAGAGTGCGAGCAGAACAAACTTTGGCTACAATTACTATTATTTAATGTAAAAAAAAAAAAATAAAAAATGTTTATCTTGCGATCAAAGAATTACGTCCGTGAAGTTGCCCCTCCCAAATGCAAACCGGTGCCAAAAATTTGCAACAAAAGTTTCAAAATTTGCAACTGAATAATTTTCCCGTAGGGGGCTGCCTACCCTCTCGCATTGCCGTATCGACTCCAGCCTAAAAAAAAAACCGGTGCCAACATTTGTGCAACGAAATTATCGAAATTGATTTTTAGTCGAGGCATTTAAAGACAAAAAACTTTTGGGTACGTCCCTGCACATGCCTACACGTGCATAAACCTAATACTGGTTGGTTATGTTTTTTTTTTTTTTTTTAATTAACACAAGTGTCTTTAGTTTGATTAAAATGTATACTTGAAATTTTACACTTCAATTAAAAACGCAATCATTCGTAAATAAATTGTCAATTTAGTTTTACCGTAATCATAATGCACCACTGATGTGCATGGTATTACAGTTATCAACATTTGGAATGAACTGATAGGGCAGGTTTTTTTTATCAAACATTTTTACCTCTTTTAAATGCTGCAATATCGAAGGAATCAGGGCGCATGATTCACAATACTTAATTGGTTCGGTCTTATTTTCGAAAACTTCTGTATACCATTTTAAAAATAACGGAATAACAATTCAAAATTATTATGCGAAAATGTCTCCACTGAGATTGTTTAATAATTCATATTAAATTCATAATATAGCTGGTTTTTTTTATGTAATTTTAAAATCGGCGAAATGTTCGACGATACGTTTAAAAATTTACCCATATTATACTTTTATACTTTGCACAAAAATGAATCTCACCTGTTTTTCCGTCGTATAATATGATCGTTGGCGTCAAGACCCATGTGTTTTTCGTAAATAAAATCACTATTTTTACAACGTTTTTTTTTTTTATAACAAAATCTACATTTATCCACATCATTTGTGTCTGTATGTATTTTATTACTATACATTTACATAAATATTAAGTACTAAAAAATGTATGTGATTTTGAGACATTAAACATCGTTAAGTTCGTAAATTTGTCCTTAAATTTCAATTCAACTTATTTCATACCGGGTCGCTCTTATTTTGTTCGACACTATAAAAAAGTAATTTAGGTTAAATTTGATGATGATTATGCGTCCCCTTCCCCGTACCCCGAGAAGGTTGAAATACGGCCAATTAGGGTAGTTTTTTGGTTTCTTGAGTTTTACTCATAAACTACTTTACGTAGGATAATAACATATAAGTGCTTTCACGGAGAACATAATATTCTCTAAAACTAATAGGCTCCCGCGCCGAAAAACCGTTCTCCCGGCAAAAGTATTGAGTCGCAAATTTTGAAAACTTCGTTGCAAATTGTTGCAAATCAGTAGCGACAGTTTGGCACCCGTTTGGAGTCGATACGGCAATTTGGGCGGAGGCAGCCCCATACGGGAAAACCGTTTTGTACCGAGTATTTTTTATTTTTTTTTTATTTTAACAAAACCAATAATCGTTTTAGAGATCAATACAATAATACTCAATCAAAATCAAACAGAGATATTCTACACGAAATAGAAATAAACAAAAATATATGTAGACAAAACTTAAGCTATAGATTGTGTATTTACAACCAGGTTCGCATTAATCATCGTTTTACGTAATAGAACACCAAAGGCGAAATGATAATTCGATATTATAATTTTTTCATCTATTTTATTAAAATAATCCAGAACGCGTTCTGTTTCTACGGGGTTTTTTTTTATTATTTATTTATTTGTATTGCGAATAGTAGTACGAAATGCAAATAGAGCAATGCGCGTACACGACAATATAATATAATATAATTATTCCGTACGTATTATATATTCGTTTTTACATTTATTTTATTGGTATAATAAATATTATCATAAATATGATCGACGACACCGCGTTTTGTTTTCTAAAATAATAAAAAAAAAATATATATTGGCCCACCTACAATTAACGATATCGAGTGAATCGATTCGTTATTAAGAGCACGTGATGGTACCACCTGTTATTCGATTGTAAAAACCGTTTTACGGTGGACCACTCGACTGTTCCCGTAATCGTTGTAAAGTAGTAATCAGCTCTTTGCAACACTTCGTCAAAAATTAAACTTCACCGGTGTCCGTAGAGTGCGTGATTTTTTTTAATAACATTATCCAATAGTTTTTAATAAAAAAAAAAAAAAATCGCGAAAACCGGGAGTTCACAAGAATATAACAGATTACCTCAATTGTATTTGTGTTAATAAAAAAAAAAAAAAATAAGCACGCCAAGACACGGATAACGTTTTGAAATGTCGGTTATTCCATACTATAAATACGGAAAGTCTTCCCGGGCCAAACGACTTATCTGTAAACATTTTAGTTTATTTATATCGTAATTTCACTTTTGTCAGAATACAATTTATTCGATAGTGAATTCGATTAATTTTGAATTAATAAATTAGGAATTTTTCAACAATTTCCCGGGTGTTTCTTATACGTTACCACCTACATACGGACGAAATCACGAGATGAAAATGGAAATCCCTTTTCTCAAAGCTCGTTCTTATAATATTTTATTTCCAATTTTTGCTTGTCCGTAATACTCAGTTATTTATTCCCATTTGCCATGCGTATCCTAATCGAATAATCAGTATTTTTGTTCGCGATCAGCTAATGTACATTATTTAGCTTTTAGCCGATTTACAAAACGTATCTAAATTAGACGGGCGTATGCGATAAAACGTATAGAAGATTGAAATAAAAAAAAAAATTAAAAACAACGGAAAACGCAATAAAAACATAACGAGTTGCAATAGTGAAACCGAAAAGAAAAAAAAGCCCATCGAATCGTAATAAAAAATTGTATATTTTATTACTTAAAAAAAAGAAAAAAAAGAAAAGGAAAATGTGTTATTTAACAAATAACATATATAGTCTGCAGCGGAATACGAAACGCGTTAAGCGGATAATTTAAACGGCGTGAGACGTATACTTACTGGATAACGTTTAATTTTCTATGTAATAATAACATGTCCCGGAATACCGTACAATTGCAATAAGTAAAACGTATAAAGTTCGCCACCGACCCGATTATATTGTTAAATTTTTTTATTATTACTTGGCATTCGTATGAACCGGCGTCTCTTTTTTGTACGTATTTTATCTGCAGGTCCCAATTGTCTGCGTTGTCAGCGTGCAGTACGTGAAATCTGTCGTCGTTCGTGTACATGAAAACGCCCGAGCTCAGTATGTGCCAATCTCGACGACGCACCCAAGACACCTGGAAAAAAAAAAAAAAAAATAATAATAAAACGTTTAATAACAATTGACGTGTTTTATTGTATTGTTAGCACGAGCAAAACGTATTTGCCGTACTGGTAAAATTGATTTTTCTTTTTTCTCATTCAATTCGTGGTCAGATATGTCATACGTTTCGATGTCTGATGCATTAAAACGTCAAGCAAATGCGATACAAAATCTAAAAACATGATCGAATTGCTCATAGAGTTTACTTAAAAAAAGACATTCCGATTTTGAAATCGGACGCTTAAACACTACGAAATTAGATTATTAAATGTCTAGAAAAAATAAAACAAGAAAAACCATAATCAAATTTCGAATGTGCCCCTTGAACGGTTTCGTACCCCGTACAGAAAACAGAGACGACACACACGGGACCCGCAGATCATATTTCGATGAATCGTTGTGATTTTTATGGTAAACCTATTTAAGATTATAATCTCCTCAGGCGTGTATGTCTATGACGATAATACAATAATTTTCCGTAAAAATGTGTTTGTTCGTTTTTTTTTTTTTTTTACTCGTGTCGTAATTAATAATAAAAACGATTTTTGCACCAACAGCTTGACGCAATCATGCGGTGGTCTATGTATCTAGGGTTTTTTTTTAAATTTTTTTTTTTTTTATGGGCTGTACTGGTCGCTTGAAATTTAATATCGGGGAGAAATATATATATATATTGCGTTACAAAATACACAGGACTTCGGAATTATTATAATCTAACACGGCCAATAAATAATGTCAGACGTACGACTACGGTTTCGTGTATTTTGTAAGTATAATACGTTAATGTACCTAACAATAATATACGATTTCGTATTGAATAATTTCCATCTTAATACCTGGGGCTGCCTTTCTTCGCCGTCTATAGAATTCAAATCGTGTGGCCTTTTTAAAATCAATGGGATACCGACAAATAAATCTCATCCGGACGGGATCTACGCTATATACAGGGTGTGGCAGAGCCGACTGGCGAGTTTTGATGGGCTATAAATAACGAACAGTAAAACTTAGAGAAAGGTTTTTTTTTTTTCATTTAAATCAGTATTCAATCCCATTTTTAAAAATTACATCTCCACGATGGCGGCCGTCAGCATTGATACACTGTTGTAGACGATCTCTGAAGCTATCATATGATTTTCGGCACATTTCGACTGGTATGGCCTCGACTTCCACGGTGATTATCTGTTTAATTTCTTCTATGGTATGTGGGCGATGTCTGAAAATCTTATCCTTAAGGTAGCTCCAGAGGAAACAATCACACATGCTTAAATCTGGGGACCGTGCTGGCCAGCCTATGTCTCCTCTCAGAGAGACTAACCGCCCGGGGAACATTTGTCGCAAGACAGCAAGTGAAATTCTCGCTGTGTGCGCTGTAGATCCGTCTTGCCGAAACCATACATCTCCCAAAAATCATGTTCTTCAGCCATTTCCTCTAACCTACGCTGCAGATAAGTTTCCAACATCAGAACATAACGAGCCGACGTGACAGTGACGGTCTTGTTCTCGTCCTCAAAAAAGTCCTCTGACCAACTGCACATTTTCGAGGGTTCTGGGTGCTCCGTGTCCATGTCTACTTAGGGTACTCGCAGTTTCTTCCAAATGCCGTATCCACAGTTCGATAGTGTTAGCAGAAGGAACAGATTGAGCACGTGGAATGCCGAAGTGTATACGAAAAGCCCTTTGTGTAGCGATCGCAGAATGATTTATTTTCGTAATACGCACGTACGACGAAACCACGATGTACACCTGTCCAGACCATGATTACAAATTAAAACGGCATTACCGTACCGTTCAAAATATACCAGCTCTTATCTTATCACAGACTAATGACCTCATGAAACTCGTCAGTCGGCTTCTGCCGCACCCTGTACTTTTATTTCCGCAATCGCTGCGCATGTCCGACTGCGCTGTACCGTTTCCAATGATAGTATACGGCTATAGCTATACTGTAAAAATTAGTTTTATTAAAATATTAAAATGCTCAGTGCCATTGCGGTGGAAACGTACCTGTGTGCGTACGATGAATCGGAACAGAGGCGGACGATTTTGGGTCTCGTATATAATTGTAAAATTGATGCGCGCCCTTAGAGTTCTTGGGGAGCGGAAAACGAGTACGATTTTGATGGGGAAATCATATCGTGTTTGTAAGTTTGACTCATACGAATTATGGAAAATGTCTGTTACTTTTACTGCAACGTTGCGAGTGTCTACACACTCACGTCGATACATCGTACCTATACCTACACCCTGTAGATGGAAAGGCGTAATGGAATTCTACGCGAACGAAGTCGCGCGGGCAAAGGTCAGTAAAATTGGTGTCGATAAAACCTTAAGACATAAGACAAACCAATGCGAAATAATAACGTAATGCGATTTTAAGGAAATTTAAAAAAAAAAAAAAAAGTAATTATGTCACCGTAACGGACAATATAGGTAGGCGGAAATAATACAAACAATTGTAAGGCCTGCCTGCTAAAATAAAATGTGTTTTTTTTTTTTTTTTACGTCTCGCGTGGTCAAAAACCGGCCACGGTTGTACCCAATAATACCTAACATCACGTCTCTGTAAGTGTAAGTTTATTATTATTTTTTTATATATATTTACATTTTTAATCGAGTTATTATGTATGTGAAATATTTGGTTTTTATTTATAACTCTTAATATAATTGTAATTTTCGAACGTATCGAAAAATGTATTGATTGTACAACGCGTCTCGATAAACATTGTCAAATATAAGCGATTCCCGCATTTTCACAATGTTTTTTTTTTTTTTGATTTTCTCGGTTGCCCGTTTTACTTGGACTGCGACTAAATACCAACCGAAAACGCCCAACGCGTACAATATGAATCATTGCATTAAAAATAACGTTTCTATTTTAATTATGGAAACACGTTTTTGGGTTCACTACCGAAAATACACCGGGCTTTGGCCGTATCAAATAATAAATGTAAATAATAAATAAACATACAACTGAACAACGCGTTTCACGGTAGAAAATTAAAAATTTAATATCGAGATATCGTACGCAAAACGTAACAAATCGAGCAAACGTGATAAATTCCACGGTGAATCCACGACCGATTGTTAAAATTTTAATACTACAATTATATTTTACGCAATATTGAAAGGAAATAAAGAATAAGTTATGAGGAATTTTATTAATCGGACGAGCGAACGAATGAAAACTATTATTGCGTAAGGGTAGAAAAGGCAATGTGCTCGTAGGGTACCTACCTCTCGGTGACAATAAAATTACAGCCATTTTCAGTCTTGTAAATTATTTTACGAAAATTACTGTTCGGTGTTGAAATTTCAGTATTTGAATAGTTACTTGTTTCTAGATCACAGCGCTGTTTTAAATACTTCACGAAAAAACCATTTGAATACGAGGCCTGTTCAAAAAGTTCCCGAACTTTTCAATTATTTTTTATTTATAGTGCTTACCTACAAGCAATTCAGACTAATCACCCTCGGAGTATTCTCCCACTTGGTTTATACACTTTTGCCAACGACGTTTCCATTGTTGAAAGCAATCCGGGAAGGCAGTTTCTGGAATTGCTCGTAGCTCCGATAGCGAATTTTCTTTTATTTCGTCTATCGTAGAAAATCTTTATCCATTTAACGGAGATTTTAGTTTTGAAAATAAAAAAAATTCTGCTGGTGCCAAGTCGGGAGAATATAGTTGACGAGCAAGCACGGTCATGTGATTTTTCACGCAAAATCCTGGAATTAACAGGAAAGTGTGTGCCGGAGCATTGTCGCAATGGAGAAACCATGAGTTTTCCTTCCACACTTTAGGCCTTTTCCTCCGCACTTTTTCTCGAAGACGTTTTAAAACTTCTAGATATTACCATCGGTTAACAGTTTGTCCTGCAGGTAGAAATTCGTGATGAATAACTCCCAGGGTGTCAAAAAAAACCGTTAGCAGGACTTTGACGTTTGATCTGACCTGACGAACTTTGTTTGGTCTTGGACAAAATTTACCAACCCACTGTGATGGTTGGACTTTTGTCTCAATATCATAGCCATAGACCCACGTCTCATCACCCGTTACAATTTGCTCCATGAACATACTCGTATCTAACAATTCTTGACAGATGGTTACGCGGTTGCCATTCTGATCTTGCGACATCAACCGAGGGACAAATTTTGCTGCAACGCGGTGCATTCTAATTTTTTCTACCAGGATTTCATGACCAGGTATTCTGAATATTTTGAATATTTTAGATTCTTAGCGAATCAAGAAATTTAGTGGTTTTACTATGACGTGTGTCTTATTTTTCCGCCTGTGAACAACTATTCAATCGGAAATCTTACTCCGATAATCACGTGTAGCAACTTTTCTGAAATCATTTTGGATCTGATTGGTTCACTTAAGATTCTGAGCGGGTTTCGTGGTTTTACAATTACGTTTATATTTGTATTTTTCCGTAAACACATCTTCTACCAGAATACTTCATCTGATCTGTGCACTCCTATATTGTTCCTGGGAGGAAAATGTTGTCAAGTTGATACTAAAGAGAGGACCACGTCAGCCTCATCGGTCGAGCCGTTCTTTAGTGATGATCTTACAAACATTGAGTTTTATATATATTTGGAGAAAAAAATTGACGGCACTTTATTATTATAATCTTTATTATTCGATTTTTGTTTTTTTTTTTTTTTTTTTTGTTTGTTTTCATTGTTACTCGGTGAGAAATAATTTTCACAGAATTATTATATATATTATCATATACTAGTCGTTGACAATTTTTCGGTCTCGGTATAGGCATTCGAAACTGAAAGTTTGTATTCGTAAATATTACTATAGCAAGTCTATAAAAATAATAATAGGTGTTTGCGATGATATGCTGACAAAGTATCCGGAGCCGACAAAAAGTTACCCTACACTAGTAATTTCTCGATGGGGATCCGATAAACAACTGCGGAGTCCCCAGGGTGATCGGCCATCACTATAAAGTTAAACCGGGGTCCGGAATAATTTTCGTTCGGCATACTATAAAATTATACCTAAATCCCTATATACCGTACCGTACCAACCGTGAAAGTTTTATCCGTGAATAAATTCGGAGGTTTTCGGCTAATAACATATTATTGTTGCCTTTGCGATCTGCCCGCGAAAAACACTGCAGTTCGGTACGGAAATCATTTCAAATACCTGCCCACGTGTAATCCCGAGTAAACAAATTTTATTTAAAAAAAAAGAACTGATTTATACATTATTCAAGATCGGTTTAACATCATTCGCGTATATTAATTATGCCTTTAGGTATATTATACAAATATCGTTGAACAGACTTCGAAATAAATTATCTCTTAAAAGCCCAGAGTGTAGTAGGGAATTAATTTGTCGAGTTTATCATATAAATTATGAATGTGTACTGTAGTGTGTATTTGGCCCGTTAACACTTGTACTGGTGCGAAGGGTTTTAAAATTATTACGTAAAGATCGTCTACGTAAGGACGGTCCATTACGATATGGACGTAATGAGTGTACCAACTCTAAAGGAAAATCATCTTTAAAAGATACAAATTCTCGACCTTAGATGTACTCTAATGGATTATTTCGAATAATTGTACGCGTGACCGATATATAAAGTAAGCTGTGAAACAGTTAAATCTGTTTAATAGTTGTTATTATTTTTTTATAATAACTTGAGTTACGATATTTTAGATCCCGGACGAGCGGAATTCTACCACGATGTATGGTTTTTTTTTTTTTTTTCCTTTAAACACGTCATAGTAACCCTTTGTGTTCGTTTGATTATGATTGACCTATTGGAAATATCTTAAACACACAATTGTATAATCGAACAGTTATAACCGTTACGATATACTTGTGTAAGGCTTATATTAGGTCGAGTGAGATTAGATGTACCCACCGTTGTTGGAAAATCAATATTATAGATGAACGATATGTTTTACGACAATATTACTATCCGTGAAAATATATATTCTATATATTATATTAGGGGACACTCGGTAGTGGGTTTATCGAAAGAATAAATACAAAATACTAAATGACACGTTAATTTCGTCGAGTGTTTAGGTTTCGTCGTTTTTTCGAGAATCACGAGCTACGATATTTTGTGCTTAAATTGCAGAACGTATACTGTACAACCGGGTTTGGCTTCGGACTTGTTCTGTCATGTTGAGAAATCGGAATTGTTGAAAAACTGTTTAGGAAAGCAAAAAAAAAAAAAAAAAACCCATTTTCGTTGGATTCCATGCGGATTTTGAATCAATAAACAATAACCAATTTACACTAATATAAATACATTTTTAACGAATCGGTAAATGATTTTTAACAACAATCAATATTTGATATACATAACAATATATTAATTCGTCTATCTGATGACGATACTCTTTAAATAAAACGTGTAACAAACGAACCCAGACATTTAAAAAAAAATTATTTGTCTAAATTACGTCATAATAAATTCAATTCGATATCAATATATACCTGGTACAGTTAATTCTGATAAAGAAAGTTTTCGTTATTGAAATTATAAATATCAATAACTTAATCATTTTAGTTGTTATGTAAACGAATTAAACACAGAAACAATTTTATAGCACTTTAAATTTGAAAGAGATCATGTGAAATTCGATTGAACGGTCACGTCATCGTTATATCGTTTGTAACAAATGAAACATTATTATAACTGTCACGTTAAACATTTAAAAATAACATTATTTAAAAAAAAAAATCAAGTTGTATTTCAACTTTTGTTTTTTTTCTCCCTTGTAATAATTTAAATAAAAACGATTTATTATTTCTATATTAGCCAGCATTAATAAACATTAGTGAAATATTATAAAAAATTATAATTTAATACGACATATTATACGGCTAATGGTTATGAAAGAACATTTAGTAAACTGAGGACCAGTTGTCCTCTCGATAAAAAAAAAAAAAAAAAAAATGAATTTTTATTATGAAAAATACAATACGTTATTACATTAGTTATTGTTTGAATTTGTATAATATTCGAGTTAATCTCACCATATGCGCAATTTGAACTGTTATACACCGTATTGTAGTGACCAATCAAAATTATTACTTGAAAATGCACACAAACGTCTAACAGACTAGAAAATTATCAAATTTTACTAATGTTATTACTGTTAAAGGGCATATTGCATATACGACTTAAATTAGAATCAGTACAATTTTTTTACTAATTATTTAAAAAAAAAAAAAAATGATTTGATCTAATGTGCAATATAATATAATATGATTTGCCCGAATTTAAAAAAAAAAACATCATTATACCTATATTAAGCAATATTATGGCGCTTAAACAATAAAGTATAAACTTGTTTTTTTATGATTGAATCGCGTTATGCGCATACTCTCCTGCAGCGGCTACTGGTGTGGAGCAGGGAGGTTTTAGTTCGATTTCCCAACACCTTGGCTTTATCGCGATCGTTCCATCGTGCATTGTTTTTAATGTCGTTTCAGAATGTGTCAGCCGGCAGTTTCTTTAAGTGCAAAGAGTGGTATAATGACCGCCCGCCCCCCCTGTATTTCTGTAATAATTCTCGTCATTCCGTGTGCATATACGCACAGGCGATTCGGGATTGAGAGGTGTAATAATAGTACAAAAAAAAAAAAAAAAATAGTATACCTACGGTGCACTCGTTGACGTTGTTCCGTTAAACTAAAACGAAACCACCACCTACTCGAAAACGGGTTTCTTTTATCGTCTTGTTCTCCGTTATTGTCGACGTCTACGCTAACAGCAGTTTTGGATTGCTAGGCGTGTATTGGTTGTTTTAGGTCATTTTTATGTCCGGTCCGGGTAATTTTTTTGATTTTCCTCGTAGTTTCCCAAATAACCGGACGGGTTTGGGACGTAGGTTTACGCAATAACGGTTTTCCGTCGTTTGACACAGGGTACTTAACGGTAAAAAAATTATTTTTTTTTTTTTATAATCGTTTTATTAAAATTCAAGTTTTCGTGAATATCGTATGGGTTAGTCGACAATTCAAAACCCGACCGACCGAATTTCGCCCGTTATGGTTTTTCGTTAGCGATCGTCGCGTACACGAATAAATCGAATTCCCTTCTGTATATCCTAAATGTCCCTTTAACATGCCGTCTACAACGGTAGCCCGCCTACGAGCAACATTCGTTTCTTGTTTTCATTATTAACATTTATATTTATAGCGGTCAGCTATGGGGAGCTGCTAAAAAAAGCAAACATAAACAAAATTCAAGTAGCCCAATCAAAAACTCTTCGTCTCATAACTAACGCCCCTCCGTACGTCTCTAACGAAACTCTACACTCAGACCTGAACATACCGTATGTCAACGAAGTCGCAAAAAAAATCACTATTTTTAATTCCATAAAAGACTACAAAATCACTCCGATCCCCTCATTAAAGATCTTTCATCACACTCCCTTCCGGGTAATACGGTAAGGAGACTGGTTAGCATAATACACAGGTCTATACGTTAATCAACAAAACAAATTCTCGCCGAAGTGCTGTTGCTAGACAGTTTCTTCAATTCAAGATTTCATTTTAAAATTATAATAGGGTTACATATAAATATTCGTTTGTATTAATTCTATTATTGTTATAATTCTCAAATATCTGTTAAGCTTATTGTACCACGAGTACAACGATTGTTTAATATTTCTTAATTTAAAATAAAAAAAAAAAATATATATATATATTTATAGCGGTATAACTATAACTGATTTTGTGTCACGAGCGCGTCTTTTTTTAAAATACAGGGTGTTTCAAAATGATTCATCCGATTACGAACTGATATAGTTCGGCAACGGTTAATCGCAGGTTAATGACCAATGTATTAATGGAAAGATTAGATAACTAAGTTTATTTTAAGTTATCTAGTTGTTAAATTTGGCACCGTAATCGTTAGTGACGTAACTTAATTAGTTGTTATCGAAATGTCGACCGAGCAACAAAAGGCGTTTTGTGTGCTCCGCTTTGAGAAGTGCGAGTCTGTTATTACCGTGCAGCGTGATTTTCGTCGAAAGTTTAACATTGAACCTCCAACAGCCCAGAGTATTCGAAGATGGCATAAAACCTTCCAAGAAACTGGTTGCTTATGTAAAGGGAAGTCCTGATGGTAGACCAAGAACTTCGGATGAAAATGTTGAACAAATTCGAGAAAGTTTTGTAAGAAGTCCACAGAAATCAGTTCGTCAAGCATCCAGAGAACGATGGAGATGATTTCATTTTACAATAAGATGGAGCACCACCACATTGGTCCTTAGAAGTACGCAAATTTCTTAACGATCAGCTACCACAGAAATGGATCGGTCGCTGTAGTGCTAATGACGCTAAATTTGTCCATGGCCGCCCCGTTCGCCGGATCTTACAATATGTGATTTTTTTCTCTGGGGTTACATAAAAAGCATTGTTTATGTACCTCCCCTTCCAAAAGATCTTGACGAATTGAAAAGTCGCATTACAGACGCCATCAACTTGGTTACAGTCGACATGCTTCAACAGGTTTATGAGGAATTTGAATATCGCTTAGATGTGTGTCGTGCAAGTAAGGGGGGTCACATTGAACATTTATAAGCATTGTACCTAAAACTTAAAATAATCCATTAAAATGTAAAATTAATTCTAACATGATCAATCAAATTTTACAATAAATATGATTATTTGAAATCGGATGAATCATTTTGAAACACCCTGTATTATTTTCAAAATGGGAACGCGTCACGGGAATTATTCTCTATACAATAGTGTAGCCGGGGAGGTTGGGAGGAACATATTCGGTATTGAAATATCTAGCAGTGTCGGTATATACGTATACGCGTATCGTAATAGAAAATCGTCCGATCCCCCGACTATGTAAATTACGTATTTATTCTTTTCCGCCGGAACACATCCCGTCGTTCCATTTGAAAATGATAAATTCAATGGTAATATTATATTTAATGGATTTCGTACACAGAGCTAATTTACGCGATCGTCATCCGCCGGTGTCGTATACGGTTCAGTTTTTTCAAAAATGAATAGCGGTTCCAAATACACGCACGAAATATTTTCCCTATTGCGGTGGTTGAAAAACAATTTTTAGTCCGCGGTTCTTCTGATTTTGTAAAAAAAAAAAAAAAAAATAAATAAATAAATCCCGTACGAATAATGGTTATAGTAAAATAAACAAAATTACCAACAAATGGCGAAATAATCGTGTAATAAAAATTAATAATAGGTTCCATTTTTTTAAAAAAAAAAAATTGTATTTCGCTTTTAAAATTTTATTTTAATACAATTACATAATTAAATGTGACGGACGGGCTTTTTTTTTTTTTTTTTGGTGCATAAGATGATCAAACAGTGGCACGGATTATGAAAGCGCATTTATTATTTCCTTTTCAGCATTCAGTCTTGATCCATATTTAGTAATTATAACTGTCAAGGTAAAAAAAAAAAAAAAAACAGTTTCGTGCATGTAAGATGAACCAAAATGGAACCGTAGTCTTTGTTATGGCTTTGTTGGTTACGATCGGATACTGGTTCTCCGTAGCTATCCAAAATTCAGACTTTAGGAATTTCGATTTTGTAATCGGATTATCCGGCGGACAATCACAGTAACTAATAATAATAACTTAATGCGTACGTGAAAAATAATTATAGCGATATATTCAAATTGTATTATTATTTTCTACTGCGGACGCGACTCCCTTGATAATAGCCGACGCGACCTAACGAATGCTAAACTGTCCAGCGACTGCCCCGTAATATGATCATTTTTTTTTATTTTCGATATTTATTTACGATTTTGTATGTATATATTTCATATTCGACATACTCCTTTAAAATATTATGTTATAATTTTTTATTTTTTAACTTTCCACGAGGCAACGATATAATTTTGTATTTTATTTCAGTAATATTTTTATATTGATATTTTATGATAATACCATTCGATAAATCTATTCGTCATATCTAGAGACGATTCGTTTAATGACGTATATTTATAATACATTATACCGGTATGCATTTTATTTTTCACAGTTAAATTATATACGTTTAAGTTTATTTAACTTTGACGTTACAGGCTATTGAACGAGTAGACGTCAATTCTTTTTTTTTTATTTTCTATAGATATTCCACCGCCGCCAGACAATTTCCTCTGGAAATCGTACTAGAAACCGACGTGTTTATTTTATTTGCTCGCGATTTCATTCTCGTGATCGTTTTTCGTTTTTCGATCTGATACAATGTTTATACTCATTTTTGCGTAGCAGCCCAGCTATTATATTATTGTGCAACAGTTTCGAAATGTTTGTCCGGTTCTATTGCTTTTAGCCGTTCGAGTGGTTTAGTCACCAACGTTTTACTCAAAACGTCTGAAACGCAAAAACTTCAGTCCGCGATTACGTCATAATAAATCTGTTTAAGAATATTTACAATTCAATAATATTTTTAATTAAACCAAAAAATACCCAATGATCCGTTCAAAAATTATTATTCAATTTCCTTGGAAATATTATGCACGCCTATAGTCACAAGCATAATTATTCATCAATGGCATAATGAGTTATGCCGATTTTCCTAAACGACGAACTGTGAATTGGAATTTGAATATCCATTATGTGGAAGTACTATGGTGAAATTCCACAATAATTTCCAATAAAAAAAAATAATCTCTTATTATTCTATTTTAGAATAATCTATTTCTCCTGTTATTTATTAAACTCGTAGCTCGTTATCAAATGTTATAAAATAAATCGTAATATAATTTGTTCTATCATTGATAACGTGTTAGACATTTGCCCCTAACCGAAATTAAAAACAATTTTGCCGAACTATTTTACTGTTGATTTTTTTTATACAAATACCAGCAAACATTTCAACTCAATTTACTAGGTACCTAATTGATCAGTGGCTTGCTAAGAAATCAAAGACTAAATAGGAACAAAAAGACGGCACCAAAGGGGGCCATGAATGGCGATAGGTAACCAGAGAACAATCTCTCTCTTTTTTTAATTTTTTTTTGAGGGGAGAAGAATTTACTAATATCTAACGCGATTTTTGGGTAATAGTCTTGAAAAGGTATAGAACCGCTGATCTACACAAATTGAATCATGTAACATTTATAAAATGTAAAATAAATTTTGGGGGGGGATTCAATTTTATTTGACGACAAATTTGAACTAAATTGTTTCCGTGTTAAATTTGCGACCATTTCTACTTTTATAAACAAATTTTAAAGGTCCGGATACATGTCTTGGGTGGGTGGGCCCCAGATCAATAAACATATTTTAACCTCAGAGTAATTGTTCGGCGCAACTGTTTCGTTAATATGACAAAGAATAATCGTAAAAAAACGTAAAAAACGAGCATCAACATGTTTAAATATTATTCAAACGTGTACGCCTCTAATTAACTAAGACTGTATGGTGTTCAAATGTTACCTAAACATTTCTCTTTTTTTTAAAACTTATTATATTAAAGGCTCTCGAATCTTAGGGTAATGATTCTAAACGACGTTTATATGAACAACAGTTTTCGTATAACATATATAATAATTTTGTTCTCCAAAATAAATGCGCTTACTGACGTTTAACAGTAAACTCGGAAAAGTTATATATCTATTTAAAACCGGGCACTTAAAAAACAATCCTGACCTACTTTTGAATAAAAAAGAAAAGGAAATTTTTTTGCACTCAGTCGCATTTTGTTTTTTTGTTCTTGTGATAATCAACATAAGTAAGTAGTTGCTTTTTATAATTAATATTTTTTTATTGGCCAGAAAAACGGTAATTTGTTCTCATATTTTGACTAATATAAAATAACTTTGGATAGATTATTGTGTATTGGAATACCATTTCTGATTAGACTTAGTAAAATACTATGCGATTGCCGACCCCTCAGGATTATAATATCAGTTATATTTGCAGTATTATCAATTTTAAACAGATTGTTAACTTTTTTCAATGTAATATATATTCGTTTTTTCTGTTTAAGGTTTTTATATCGTCGAGGGCGATTTATTTTTGGAGAATATATTAAGCCAACACCCGACATTCACGTTGACGTCTCGGAGTGGAAAAAATACGAGTTTGTATAATTATATTATATGTGTGTGCACATAGGTGCACAGCAGACAAATGTTTCTGTTATGTTTTATCAAAATCGGACAAAAATAAATTTGTTTGTACCGTATTTGTGAGTAATTACCGGTCTTTGTTTCAAATTTCGAACTGTGCAGTATAGGAACGTGCTCTCGCCTAATCTGGCTGTTACGTTCGATGTTGCCGGACCGTCGAACACCGGAGGCGATACCGGCTGCAGGGGTTTCGTGGAGTTTCTCCGCCTCGTGTGCAGGGGTGCCTTAGTTTTTGGCACTGCAGATGTCGTTGGCTGCACTAGCTCAGGATCCAGCACGGTTTCTGTAACGAAACGATATTTAATATATTTTGATGAATATTCGACTAAAATTCGATTACGAACAGAAGGCACCGTCAATGTAAATTGTACGCAAACAACAACAAAATTAGGCATATTATATTATTTTACACGAATTTGTACGAGGTCTGTTCAAAAAGTACCAGGACGAATGTAATTACGGCTCATCTACACACGATAGAGTTTCAAATTGTAAACAGATGTATTCCCCGCGAACAAGTGGATATTTTAAACGAAATCCGAAGTCGCTATCGTATCTCAGTTTAATATTACACGCGGTTAAATCCAGTCAGTTTGTTGTTTCGTTCGCCGTTTTCGACGTGTCCGTAATAAACGCACAACGCGTGTGCATAAAGTTTCGCTTGAAACTTGGTAAAAACGATGCAACGGAAACGTACGGAAATTATTAAAAGCGCTTTTCAGGGATGATTTATTAAGTGGTTCCGTGACTTGCGAGTGTTTTAAACGTTTCAATCGACCGTCAACCGAAGACTATCCGCATTCAGGAAGACCGTCGACGTCATCCAGAAACGATGGTGTGGCGACAATTTGCGAACAAATGCGAAATGCCCGCCGATTAACCGTCTGTGAGTTAACAAAGCGAATCTCAATTGAGTCTTGTCGAGGAATTTTACGGGAAAATGTACAGATAATGCACCGGCACGTTTCGTCGATTTGTGAATTTTCGGCTGATAAAAAAATTTCTGTGGTCCCGCGGACTCTCCCTATTCACCTGATCAGGCTCCATCTGATTTTATTCTATTCCCAATAATAAAATCTGCGCTTAAATGACAACGATATCACGATGTAGAGGAAATTAAAGCGAACGCGCCAACAGAACTCGTACCATTAACTTTGGAACGGTTCCAGAGGACTTTTGAAAAATGGCAAGATCGCCGGGATCAGTGCATATCGTCCGGGGAAGAATGTTTCGAAGGAGATATGTTTAAACAATATGTAACTTCACTGTTTGTAATTGTTAAAAATAAAATCCTGGTAATTCTTGAACAGTCCTCGTACAATATTATGATACGTGTAATCATAAAACGAAAAATACGATATGTGGGCACTAGGCACATAGAAATAATAATTTGTCTATAAAATACTTCACGTGCATGACTAATACTTAATATATTTTATCGTAGACACCTAAGTGTTAGTAAAACAATTTTGAATAAAATTTAATTTCGATTAACTTTACGATTCATCAATCATCTTTATTTTACTTTACTTATTGAAGAACTCGATAATAATATATGATACAATAATTTTTTGTGTTTTAACCCCAAATAAACCATATCCAAACCAATATTTTTATCTTGTAATAATAAAATATAACGTACAATTATATTTTGTAAATATTAAAGGTATGAAATTAAATCCATAAAATAATTTGATAATATTTTTAAAAGTAAAGTTTACGGTGGTAAACGCCTGGGAATGAAAGGAAAAACTTTTTGGGAAAATGTCTAAGGACAACCACAGTCACACAGTGTCTACGTTCGATGGTAATACAGTAAAAAAAAAAAAAAAAGAAAAATGTAAATTTGGTTTTTGAATATTAAAATAACGTTTATTTTTTTTTTTTTTTTTTATCTTTTGAATTCAATCGCATACAAAATTTCACAAAAATTACCCATTGGGTTAGGTTGTAATAATTACTATATATATAAAAAAAAATTTGAATAATTTCTCTCCTTATAATGTTTTAATAATATTCAATCCGGTTTAGCTAAAATCACAGTTATTAATTTTCAGTCATTGTCTGCAATGGACATTCTACAGTAGGGGTGTCCACCCCGGGGCTCGCCCGTAGATTTTATGTGCCCCTACGGAAATTTCAAAACCGTCTTTCTTCAATATTCACTTACCTATTTATTGCAAGAAAAAACATTATTAAAAATAATACCTATGTATTTAAGGCGTTACCTTACGGTTTTTATTGATTTAATAGTATATGAATGTTATGACGCTTGAACTCTGGCCGATTACGAGAGAATATCATAATATTATTGCAGAGACGGTTACGAGCCTGTGTCGTTCGTTTAATAGCAAATAACAGATTATTTATTCGTTCAAATAAACTTTATTAAAAAGCAAATAGCGTCGTACCCGATAAGTAAGAAAAAAAAAACACTCACAGATGAAGGAGTAGTGTTCAACGAAATATTGACTGATGAATAAATTTGTATAAAAATCAAATAATGATTGGACATTGTGTCTAATTTGTATGAAAAACACTTCAGGTTTTTAAGATTATAATTTCAAAAGACATTGTTTGCAAAACATGCGGCTCCTCTTATCAAGGATTTCGTCGGTAACAAACAATTTCAGAATTGAAATAATGTCATTCATCTCAACACGTTAATACTTTAAAAAAAAACTACTTCCGAGTTCCACTCCGTTAAAAAACCTAGTAATTGAGTGTCGTTGTATAATTATAAATCAAATTTATTATTATAAAAATGTACGTGGCCCTCGACAACTTGTAATCGCCTAATGTGGACCGGTCATCTCAAAAGTTTGGACACCCTTGCTTTACAGCTACTCTCATCGACAATTTCATGCCGTCATTATTACTATTGTGTTTAATGTAATTTATCTAAATTGTGACGGAAATAAGTAAATCATTATTTTTTTTTTTTTTTTCGTAAAAACGAAACATACCGAGTAAAATGATTCACAACACAAAAATAGTACAGTAATAATTGTAGTATTTTTTATACAATATACGAAGACAAGGCGGCCGGTGTAATTTATATTCCTTCTCGCTACGCTTGTCTCGTAACAGGATAATATATATATATATATATACATAATTTGTATTTTTTATTATTTGAACATACCCATGCAATATTTATATTGATATTATAAATTTACGCTCATTCGTCTTGTTTAAAAACTTATTTTAAGATAGCACCTAGCAGCTGGATTCCTGAACGTGTTAACTTTTTAACACTTATCAAAAACTAAAATCATATAATCAAGGTATCTACAAATAAAAAAAGATTTATTTATTCATAATAAGATTGGTTTCAAAAAAAAAAAAAAAAAAAAAAAAAAAAATACTTAATAATTGAAGCATTTATAATGTGATGTCCGAAATTATATCTGAAAGTCTCGAATAGATTTTCATTTTATGAAAATTGTGGTCCTCAAAAGCTACACTTATAATTGATATTTGCACACCGTTTTATCATTTCCGTTCCCATCTCCTGTAAGTGTACCTTAACACTATGTTAATTATTCTTATTATGGATGTATTGCATTTTGAAATACAAAATTCGAATAATCATTTACATTACTGAATATAGTTATTTAATAGTTTCAAATAGGCCAAATAAAAAGGGGTTTTTAAAAATCAATGTTCACCGTTCGCCCTTTCTCCACTGAAAGTTGCACACGAGTTTGAACGTGAAATCCGTTAGGCTTATATTGGTTTTGTATTAATAAAAATAGTACTGCGGTTATGGATGGAAAGAAATTTAAGTGGATATTTACAATAATATCGAATTTTGTTTAGTACACGTATAACGGCTGTACCTATGTACAACTTGTGAAGTGTGTGTGTGTGTTTTTTTTTTTTTTTTTGTGCATTTTCTATTCGTTTTTAAATTGAATGGCTGCAATTGAAATTCAAACTCACTTCATATTACGAAATAATGATTTACATTTTCATTATTTGTTTGATCTAGTTTTAAAATGTAAAAATGTATTTCCAAATGCGTAGTGCATAACCATACACATAATATATTATATACAATTAAATTATTTATCTTAGCTTTACAAATTCACTTATACAATATGTATTTCTATTCGAATTGAAGACATATTAAAATATTTTGTTTTAAACGTTTCAAGGACGGTGGACGTCATCCAGAAAACGATGGTGTGGCGACAACTTGCGAAAAAACGCCGATTAACCGTTTGTGAGTTACCAAAGCTAATCTCAATTGAGTCTTGCGATGGATTTTTACAGAAAAATGGGAAAATGTACAAATGAAAAGGGTCGCGCCGCCAAATTCGTTCCGCAATTGTTCACCACGACAATGCACCGGCGCGTTTAGCGCTGTCGATTCGTGAATTTTCGGCTGATAAAAAAATTGCTATGGTCACTATTCTCCAGATCAGGCCCCCCCCTGTGGTTTTTACTTTTTCCAAGACTAAAATCTGCGCTTAAATGACAACGATATCATGATGTAGAGGAAATTAAAGCGAACGCGCCAACAGAACTCGTACCATTAACTTTGGAACGGTACCAGAGGACTTTTGAAAAATGGCAAGATCGCCGGGATCAGTGCATATCGTCCGGGGAAGAATGTTTCGAAGGAGATATGTTTAAACAATATGTAACTTCACTGTTTGTAATTGTTAAAAATAAAATCCTGGTAATTCTTGAACAGTCCTCGTACAATATTATGATACGTGTAATCATAAAACGAAAAATACGATATGTGGGCACTAGGCATATAGAAATAATAATTTGTCTATAAAATACTTCACGTGCATGACTAATACTTAATATATTTTATCGTAGACACCTAAGTATTGTTAAAACATTTAGTACACAGACGGTGCACCGGCACGTTTAGCGCTGTCGATTCGTGAATTTTTATGGCCTACGGCCTACTCAGTTGTAATTGCGATTCGGGGTACTTCAGTATTTAATCCAAAATGTAACGCGGCGTATTGTATTCCGTGCTTAATCGAATTATTAAGACATTAGTTATAAAAATACTAATACAATACTGTTTTATGAATCGACGGGTTTCATACTTATAATATAAAACAATATCATATAAAATATCAACGATAATTTGTTATAAATGTACGGAGGATATGGAGGAAACCGTTATAGTTTTCATTTCAAGTCGATCAAAATATGAAAAAAAAAATTTAAAAAATACCCGCGATATAGTATAAAAATTTTTATTATCAATTATCACGTTTAACCTTGTTTCGTTATAAATTAAAATAAATTAATAATAATTTGTGTATGTTATTACAGCAGCTTTGGGTAGACGGGGTTTTTTTGAATGTATTGTTGACAAGTTGTCCTATGGCGGCAATTACGCCGTATGCATTAATTAGTATCACGTAAAAACTCGTATTTTTTAGTTATACGTTTTTTTTTTTAAAAAAAATAGGAAAAAAATTAAGGAAAACTTGTGCTCGTTGTTAGATTTTACATTTTTATATATATATATTTAAAAAAAAAAAAAACAAAAAAATGTCTGCTATAATTCCACATAAAACAATGTAGTAAATGTGCGTTAGGAAAATGTACGTTTTTATTACAATTATTTCGAGTGAAGTAACAAATTTTTACCGTGATATGTTGTAAATATTCGATAAAATTGTACAAATCGTTCTAGAAAATGTGATCGGTAGGTTCATCTAAATATTTTTAATTAACTTTAATATAAAAAAAAAAAACATACACAATTACTAATTAGGAATTTTTGTTTTTTTTTTTTTTTTGGATTGTCCGTCTGAAAATGCGTTTCAGACCGGTGCACTGTCTTTCGATTGCGATTGCCGTTCATCGAGATTTGTCGTCATCGCGGACGTCGTTGCCACGTAGACGATTAATTATCGTATTCGGACTATTCCCGAAATTATATAGTCTCGGCAGGCGTGCCTGAGGTATCGCGAAAAAAATAGTATACCGCTGCCCATAAATCGTCCGTTTAAATGGCATTCGGCTACACGTTCGCGTTTACCGGCCACGGGTCGGGTTTGCAGTGGGCACCTAAATATTGTAATATTATTTGTCGGGAAATTGTCGTACGAGAATAACCGCGTGCGGCACATTGTTACGGCACGTGACAACAACAAAAATGTTACGCCGCGTGTACGGCACTTGCGCTATCCGTCCGGATAACTCGTAAATACGATATTTTTTTTTATTGCCCTATTTTTTTTATTTTTTTTTTTTTTTTTTTTTTTTTGTCGTCGTGCACTACACTTGCACGCCTTTGAATACACCGTGCCGTGCCGTTCGCCGCAGTGACCCGACGTCGTCGATTCGTCCGTGAAGAGGTTTTTTTTTTTTTTGTATTTCAGGTTCTCTCGTTTAACCGCTGCGGTACGTTAAGTACCCGATCGTCTACGGTACAACGCTTATTCCGATATAAATATATTTTTTTTTTTTTTTCTATACATGTCTATAATAATGGACAGACATAATGATTCGGAAATTCATGGCCGGACAACGGGAAATTCGTCCGTCGTGCTCAAGTGCGCACGGTACTCAGCTATATAGCTGCAAATTTTTTGATTTTATTTTTTTCCCCTACCTCAACGACAACATACGTCTTGGACAAACATTAATATGTTTTTATTCTAAAAAAAAAAAAAAAAAAAATAATCTATATAGTTGGTACTTCATATTATTATTCATAGTTTAGTAGAGGTCGGGCACGTTAATTGAATAAATAGTAAACAAGTTAACGCGTTAATAATTCAATTGTTTTATTAATTGAATAATTCGAGAATAATACAATAGTTTTCAAGTGGAAAAAAAAAAAAAAAGTATAGAATTTATACGATTGATACCTACTCGAATAGAGTCCAATTCGAATACTGTGATAAAATTAAAATTCATTTCAATTAACTCTACGCAACAAAACGGTACAAATGAAAATCTATTCGTTATTTATTATATTAATGTAGGTAAAAAATAAAATAAAATACATTTATTTAAAATTTAAACTAAATAAAAAAAAATATTTTAAATGTAGACTAACGATTTAGTCAACTCGTTAATGTCCGGCCTCGCATAGTTATAACATTATGAATCATAAATAAATTGCAATTTCTGCGTTTGTTTAACAAGTAGCGGCTGTGAACCAAATGACCTCATAAAATATAGTTAAATGGCATTCCATTATAATATAAGTACACACTCACAAAATATCAGTTATGGGCTTAGGTATTATATTATTTCCGGGTTTGAATTGGCGGTTTGAAGATCACCCAGATATAAACCAGATACATAATTATTTTCCTCGGAAGCTGTGAGAGTACGTCTTATTACCAGTCAAAATGGACGGTTTTAACACCGTGAAAAGATGAATATTCATAACATAATTTAACATTTAAAATATTCTTTGTTGAGATCTACGAACGCTCGAGTACACCGTATTATATTATTTTGGACGTTCCTTTCAATGTTTTCCCGTCGGTAAAAAATCTTTTCGTCGGATCTCGTGGCAACCTAACCTTAACCGAAGAACGTCCGGTTAAGTACTAATTTATTAAAAGTATGATATGATTGTTAAACAAAACCTCGCCAAACCCCATAACCGTCGTAATCGTAAACGATTCGTTTAACTGAGTTTTCGAAATCGAAACCGGTCGTACTTGCGATTAATATAATACTCGTCGAGGCTTCGGTTTACTACGTTTTTTTTTTTAAAAAATTATTTTCAATATAAATTTGATATATCATTAATTCCTATAATGATTTCGCGTGTAATGTAATTATTCCGTTTTGTTCTTACGTTACGAGTCCCCCGGTGTATTTTTCTTCTCGGATCCTTCGCGCATACCGTTGAAATTGTACCGTATGAATGATTAACCTCTAAATCTCTGATGTACGATTTGTACGATTTAATTTGTAGACCGCACGCCATGCCGTGTGAACGTTACCTCGTTCGTAACGTTTCGGAATTTTCTCCGGCAACACGCCATAGCGTTCGCGCAGCGCGTTCTTCTTTACCCAGATACCCTACAGACAATTTATCGTCGTTTGCCAGTGCATTATATTCCGGTAAGCTCACACGGCTATAGACTACGGTTAAATCGGAAGCGAGCAAGGAACGAAGGAATAATAATAATAATAATAATAATAATAGTTGAAAGTATAAAATATGATAGTAATAATATTGTTATGAGCGCGCGATGAATTGAATACAAACGGGGCGCGTAGAACGGCGCGAGTCTCGATATTTTATAGGCGGCCCGGCGATTATATTATACGCGTCTGGTGCAGTCTTATAATAATAAAAGGCCACGTTACCCAAATAACGACTACCTACATTAAAATATAAAATATTTACGGTTTTTTTGTTTTGTTTCCGCGCGGAGTGTTAGTTTGAAAAAAAAAAAAAAAAGAAAAATAATAATAACAAAAAATGTCATGCCGCGCGGTTAAATAAATTATTTACCATAAAATAATATATCATACCGTTTACAGGCATTCCGTTACACTTTATATCAGACGTCGGACCGTCGCGCAGTGGACCGGCTTTATTACTATTATTTACTCTGCGGCAAAACCGTTGTTTGAAAATTGCAAAAACGCACAGTAAACCGTCCGGGAACACCGGGATTGTACGGGATTTATCGCGTTATTTGTCGAATACTGACACATGGGCCGAAAAGTCCCGGGCCTAACGCATACATGCCGCTAGTGTTTTGGAATTGTCCTCAGTTTATCGGTTGGTACTAACCTGCGAAATTGAACAGCAGTTCAAATTTCATGGCGATCTGTCCGTTAGTGTGCTAACAGTGACGCTACTGTTATTGTTTTCAAAATAACGGATCAAAAACAATTTCGTGTTTTAATTTTACATTGGCTTCTCGATGGGAAACAATACCGTTCAAGCGACGAAACGGCTTGAATAGTATTATGGGGACTCCGCTCCATCAGAAACAAAAATAAAACGTAGGTATGCTGATTTCAAACGTGGTCGTAGAGACACTGATGATGCAGTGGACGTCCAAATGAGGCGGTAACACCAGAAAACATTGAAAAAATCCACAAAATCGTTTTGAATGATCGCAAAGTGAAGTTGCACGAGTTAGCTGACATCGTAGAAATATCGAAAGAACGTGTTGGCATTATATTGCATGATAATTTGTCCATAAGAAAGCTCTTTTCAATGTGGATGCTCACTGTTGAGCAAAAACAACAACGTGTCGATGATTCTAAAACAATGGCAAAACTACATGAATTAAAGATCAAATTGCTACCGTATCCACTGTATTCTCCAGATTCGGTTCCCGACGACTACTGGCTATTCGCAGCTCTCAAAAAAAATGCTCGCCGGTAAGAAATTTCGCTCGAATGAAGAGGTTATCGGTGAAACCGAGGTCTGTTTTGAAGCAAAAGTAAAATCATTCTACAAGAATGGTATTGAAATGTGGGAGCGGCGTTGCTCACGATGGAGATTATGTCGATGAATAAAGTCAATTTTTAATGAAAGAACCGTGTTTTTTTTTTTTCAGCCCGTGTGTTATGTGTTGAAATTTATCGTTTAATATATATATACTATTGCGGTGCCGTTTACCGTGTCCCGAATATTATTGCGTTGATCGAATCATCCGTCGGGTTATTGGATTTTTACAAAAAAAAAAAAATTTGATTGATTATTGAACACGCCTACGTAATGAATACGTTCGTTCTCGGGCGTCTTTTGTCCAAAAGCACACGACTGGAATCGCATTGCTCGTCGTTCGCCAAAGGCGTTGGCCAGTGGCGATTTTTAAGGGGCGTAAGGGTTGAGCGATAAAGGCGATCGCTCTCTAGGGCGGCGTTTTTTTTTTTTACATTTTTTTTGTTTAACACATTACATACGCGTGCATAGTTTTTTTTCGTTTAGTTATACAACGAAAAAATGACCAATACCGACTATAATATCACCTATAAGCTGTATATGAGGTATGACAATAAAATAACGAGACTTTCTAAATATAACCTAAACTATTAACGTTATCTATAAAACGATTATTGAAATATGATTAGAAAACACTTATCTAAACGTACTATGAACACTGATGGCATCGATTCATTTTCTTATACGTTAGTAGCCTTGTTATTAGTTGTGAGTTCGACTATACTGCCGAAAAATGTTAGATATAAAAATCGAACAACATGTGTTAACATTAAATTTCTTGTTAAATTAAAAAAAACTACCATGGAATCGTTTCGTATGTTATGTGAAGTTTATGGTGTAGAATGTTTATCAAGAGCTCGTGTTTTTGAATGGCACAAACGGTTTTGTAGTGGAAGGGAGGACGTCGAAGACGATGATCGTTCTGGACGTCCTACCACGTCTTCAACAAACGAAAACGTTGAAAAAATCGACAAAATTAATTAATCAATATTATTATAAAGAGGTATTAATTAAATTAAGAGAACGTGTCAGAAAGAAGCGACCAGATCTATGGAAAAATGGCTGGGTTCTTCACCAAGACTCCAACGCTCCAGCTCACAGTGCATTTTCAATTCAACGTTTTTTAACTGAAAAAAAAATTTCTGTACTTCAACATCCCCCGTACTCGCCAGACCTTGCTCCTTGTGACTTCTTCTTATTTCCTTCTTATTTCTTTTCCCATTTTCAAACAGTTGATGACGTAAAAATGAAAACGGCAGAACTTCTAAAAGGGCTGAATGAAAGCAATTGGCAACACTGTTTTCAAGAATGGCAGCGACGTATGCAACAGTGTATTGATGCTGAGGGAAGGTACTTTGAAGGTGATAATGATTAAATTATAACATTTTTAAAATAAACAACTTTTATTCAAAAAGTCTCGTTATTTGATTGTCACACCTCGTATTGATCAATACTTATTAAGAGAACTTGCGTTTTACGTCTCAGTTTGTCTGGTTAGGTACGCGTCACCGTACTTCCAATAGTACTCACGCCTCGTTAGTCATAATCAACTAGGATTTTCGGGCCAATATGATCACGAAAAGTCGTGCTAAATAGAATAGATGGTTTGAAATTATCCGGTTGAATACGATTAAAAAAAAACAATAATTAATAAACGGTCCAAAGACATTTAGTGAAACTCGTGTTTATTTTCGCACAAATATCAAATTTTTACGGTCGACACAAGGCCCAAGTACTACCGGAAATCCAAAAATACATTTTTGATATAATTGCCCGTTGGACAGACAAAGACGACAAATGCATGTTCGACATCTTACTGCTATATTTTAATTCAACTGCTTTACGTATAGACATTTTTTATGTTTTCTAGAACGTTTTCATAGCAGAGTAGGTTTTAACATATAAAGTAGGTGGCACTAGTGATACAATTACTGCCATAGATGAAGTTAATAGATGTGTCTAGTATAGTACAAACTACAAGTTTAAAATAATCTAATATGTCGCCCAGCGTACAACACTGATTATTAAACGCGAAATTTTTAGAAGCCAAAGAGCGAAGAAGGAAAATTCCAGACCCCGAACTGTACCAAAATCATGAATACGTAAAATATTGTTCTCGTACGATACGAATTCATATTTTTTTTTTCATAGAGTTAATATATAATATAAAAATACATATTTGATATTTATAAGTTTGAATAATTGTTTTTAAACTGAAAATTCAGCACGTTATCATTTTAAATTTGTATAGTACATTAAAAACAATCATAGCGGAACTCAAGCGAAGCACGAAGAAAAGCATGTGAACACGTTTTTGAGTAAATCGTAAACTGAAAAATATACTCGAGGTAAACAATTGGTCTTTAGTTATAGTGTTACCCAGTAAAAATTCCTTAATATATGCCCGGGTTGACGGAGACACGCCGCAATGAAAACGGATTGTTTTCCATGTAAACCGAATACTACAGGGTGGGGCGTGGTTACTTCCTTATTTTAAAAAATCATAACACAAAAAGTATTGGCAATATTGATTAAATTATTTTTTTCCGTGTATAGGGGTACATTTAAAGTTTTATTTTATTTGGTTTTAAATACTACATCTCGAAGGCGGCCACCGTTGTCGTCAATGCACCGAGATAGTCGGAATTTGAAATTTCTGTCGACTTTTTCCAGCATATGTGTGCTTATGTCGGCAATAGCAGCACAAATATTGTTTGGGGCTCCGATATCGCATGTTTTCTTTGTTCACACATCCTGAAATATGGAAATGTGCTTCGTCACTAAAGAAAACAAGGGCGTCCCCTGAGGCAGGTTTTCGAGTAAGGCTTCACATGCATTTTTCGCGCAACATAACCGCGTGGATTAAGTTGTCGCAACCACTGCCAATTTGCACGGGTGGAAATTAAGTTCCTCGTGAAGAATTCGTCTCACCGTGCGACTAGACATCCCTAAAACAGCCGAATGTTTGTGCGCAGATCGCCTAGGGGATTCGGCAAAATTTTAACCCTTTCGATGTTTTCTGGCGTCCTGTCGGTTCTGGAAGGTCCATTGTGTTTCTTCTGCGCGCTACCGGTATCCCTGAACGTGTCCGCCCACAAAAAAATCGATTTCCGATCGGGCACACGACCTGCAGGTGCGATGATCGAACGGCTGAGAGAAAAAGTAGGCCTCCTCCGCGGCTCTTGTCTTTGTCCACTGCATTGTTCACACTGAACTAGTTATAAAAAAAAAGAAAAACCTTACGTGCTTTCGAACAAGCCATAAACCAAAGCTTTACTATTGATAGCAGCTCAGTTGCGAGAGTTTCAGATAAAGAAGTAACCACGTCCCGCCCAGTATAATAAATTATGAATAATACTTGAAGATCTACCGGTTGATAAAAATTGGCGTAAAACAATTCTATAGGTGCACGATCGTCAATTGCAAACAATCGCCTAATTGTAACGTCAAATCCATCTGCGGTGTTGGCCGGGCGGTGGGAGGTGATTTTTTTTTTTTTTTTTTTTTTTAACAATAAAAAATTGCTCGGTCACATTACACGGTATACGCTTCTCACCTAGAAAGGGCGTGTTCTGTAATTATTTTTCGTTTGATTTTCTCTACACGCTCAAGTCCCGTAATAATTGTCGCGAAAACATTCGATATATTAATGAAACACCGGCACAAACTGCAATATTCTACACACCTATGTATACACGAATCGCGTATTGCCGAAATCTAAATTTCCCGTAACGAACGCACATTCATGCGGACTGCATTGCGGATTTTCTGAATGGATCGCCGGCTATAGGTACCCGTAATATAATAATAATATATTATTATAATATTATAATAACGCGGTGAGCAGTGATTCGTGTCGTTGGCGCGAATCACCGGCCGGCGTTTTCTGTTCGCGTTTTATCGGATTTTCGTCCGTCTGCCGTTGTAACAACAACAACAACAATAATAATAATAATAATAATAATAATAATTCTTTAGAGGAAGACACGTACGGCGGTCGTAACGAATTTTACCGTATAATGCACGTCGATTACAACGGAAACTAACGTTATGCAAATTCGAATGGCCGGGCCAAAGGACCCGTCGAGCGCACCGCCCGACGCCTACGCGCACGGGACGCGCTCGTGTACGATAGTTAGCCCGCCCCGCCGCCGCGCGAATACGTTGCAATGATCGCACACATCTCGTACGTTCGCGTTTCAATTATTATTATTATTATTATTATTATACTTATCGTCGATTTTTATTTATTTTTTTTTTTTACAAATATAAATAATACAATACGTCTAAACGCGCGCGGTTCGCCTATATAATACGTGCTGTGCCCGCCTAGTGCCCTGAGGTAGGTTTCCGAAGACGTACGTTTTACGCGAAATCCCAAACCTCCGGAGAGGCAACAAGTGTAATGCGGAGATTTAGAAGAAAAATTTAAAAAAAAACACTTAGTGGATTTCACATATATATATATAAATAAAAATATTTTTTATTTTTTATCCGACGATATCGTCGGACGGACGTGTTCGGTATCGGGATTCCATTAGCGGACGGCAATCCGACCTCCGTCTTGTTATTGCGCGCGGTATTGTCACGGCCAACCTGCCGGATTAATCGTATTCTCGTACGGCCGGGCCCCCATCGGTTCGGTTGCCGGCAAATCCCAAAGCAATAATCCGCGGGCGCGGGCGAAATCCGATTAGATTTCGGTATAACGTCGTCGTCGGCCGGTGGGCCGGGCAAAAGACGTCGCCGGGCGTGTGTCGGAAAACCGCCCGGATCGGGCCCGTACAAATTATTACGTATGACCGTATGGCCCTCCTCACACGGGGATACTCAAAAGAAACTGCAATCGCCTAGATACTAGGAGACTAGGCGACTAGGCAACTGCGCATGTGTGTTTGAATGGCGTCGTTCAGGCAGCGCTACTAAAGTCGCCGCGACTGATAAACTGACGCGACTAGTCAACTGGCGACTAGACATGCCGGTCACCTCGCTACTTTGGTTGATCGAGTTGCTTGGTAATTTTTATTTCGTCTATAATAAAATAATATAACATGGATCAAAATTTTAATATAAAATTTGTGCAACAAATTGAAAAGTATCCCGAGCTATATAATTATACCTTAAAAAGCTACTCCAAAAGAAATGTAACGGAAAAAGCTTGGAGTGAAGTAGGCACAGAAGTTAAGCTCATAGGTAAGGCCGAGAATATTCAAGTATTATCACAATAATAATAATAATATGTATAATAATTGGTTCTGAGTACATGGCTATAAAGAATTTATTATTTATAATTATTAATTAATTATTATTAGAGCAGGACAAATAATTTCTTTTAATTGAAGGTAAGTTTTTTTTCTCATTCTGTAGAATGCAAGAAATCGGGAGTCACTTTCCTGTAATTCCTTAGCAGCAACAAATAATCTGCAGTTAACATTTTTTTCAATATAAGGATTGATCCAATATTTTCTTCTGCGTTTGTTTAAGTGGTGTTTATAGTAATGATAAAGAATAATATTTCTTCATCGCTACTCGAATCACTACTAGACATTATAAAAAATGTATTTATTTTGATTTGTTTCCTGTATAAATATCAATGTACTCATATAATACGAAAAACTGAACTGTATTGTCAAAATAGTAGGGCGACACTAGTTTAAAAAACTAGAAACAAAAATTTAGTATACCGTGTGTGAAGATAACCGGCAACTGTAGTTGCTTAGTCACCCAGTCTCCTAAGTACCTAAGCAATTGCAGTTTCTTTTGAGTATCCCCGTGTGAGGAGAGGGCCTATTGCGTATCGGAAACCGGGCGGCGGCGACTGTGCGCGACGAATTAATAACAATCGCAATTGGGGGGAAAAAAAAACCGTACCCGGGCGTTTGCCGGATAATAAACTCGCGCGCAATCGCAACACTGGCACTCGGCCCGTCCGGTATTGTCGCGGCCGAGTTTACCGGCCGACGGCCATGCGCCGCGAAACCCGCAAATTATTATTATTATTATTGTTTCGCGATAAACTTTCCAAACGGAATAACAGACCGAAAACCGGTGCCCGGCTGTTAAAACGGTCTTATAAAACAATTACCGTCGACGCGAAACCGTTCGAATTGTTTTCGGATTCTACTGCACCGGGGTGTACACGTTTAAAGTACGCCGACTAAATATTATTAAAATCCATCCCCCCCGGCATTTTTCGCTATATTTATTCCTCCGTCGCCGCGGCCGATAAGTGTACTCGCGAATAATACTTTATTATGGGAAACATACGCCTGTTGCAATTCGTTCCCGAAACGGTTTTCAATTAAAACAACAATTTGCCCGTTTACTCTATACAGTGTGGTATACTATTATTTTTCGAGACGATTCTGGAAATCTGCAAACCAAATTGTACTGCATTAACTTTAAAAAGCTTTACTACGGAATTCGACAAACAGTCAAAAAGCTTATTTTGAATTCATTGAATTAATTTGTATAAGAAATTGTATTATTCTGAATTATTATTATTATTATTATAATTTTTACGTAAAAAAAAAAAATAATCATAATTTGTATTAATTATTGATGTAATCTTAAATGTTAAAACGGTGTATAAAAAATGTGCATCGAAGGGGCGGAGGGCTACGGCTTAGCCCGCCACATGATTTTTTTTTTTTTTTTAAACATGTATTCGACCTGGTATATTCGGCTTAAAATGTGTACAATAATATTTTAGGTTAGGAAGTATACCAAAGTTAAAAAATTATAATATTATTTTCATAGTCAATCATTTTTTTTTTTTTAAGTGTATTACTATTATATTTTTTTCGGGGACCAGGCAATTTATTCACTTTTTATGTGATTATTTATTGTTGTTTGTTTTATAAACAAGCGAGTTAAAGCTGTACAAGAGTACTTTTCGAGTTGTTGTTATTCAATATAAGTATAATTATTTAAAAAATAATTTATTAATTTCTACTTTTTTACATTACCCTCTAGTTTTTGTTTTTATGGACTACTCAGTACAACTTATGACGAACTTTGTGTAAATTTTGTTCAGGCATTTTTTACTTGGCCAATACAACAACCAAACAAAAAATAAAAATACTCGAAACTACAGAATGCATACTCACAAGCTACAATTGCTCGAAAATCACAAGAATGTTTTGAAAATTTTTTCGGCCCTAATATTAATATTCTGTAAAAGAAAAATTACTTAAAATAAAAATAAAAAAAAAATCGAAAATACTTAGACTATTATTGCCGATCAATTTTCCAATTATTAAGATTGCAACATCGAAAAATTACGAAAAAAAAATACTTAACTAATATCTAAAATACTTTCAGAAAAAATGCTATTGTTGAAAATTGGAGCAAGACTTCTTAGAAAAATTGTTCACAGACGGGAAAAATAAAATAAACACGCATTACACACGGACCATTTAACTGTGGTTTAATCAATACATTCATCGCATCGCTCATAATCTAAAAATGTAGGGAAAGTAACGATCTTTTCGCTAAGTAATTAATAGTGTATGTGTGTTCTAAAAATGTTATAAACGTTTTTCTAAACTGGGGTTATTGATATGCGCGCCTATGTTATACGCTCGGGTCAATAATTTGTGTTGGCGATTTTCAAACAATTTTTATTGTAAATTGACGATGATAGTCCCGTTTTTATTGTTATCAATGTAAACATTTTATCGAATATAATGTTATAGTTGGCCGGCAGCTGTAATAGCGTAGAACATAACGTAATGTGATAAAGTAAATAATGGCCTTTGGCCAAAACTTTTCATAAAATATTGTGTCCGCCCAGTATTTGCGAGCAGATTAAACGAAATCTTGATAGCAAAATAAAATGATTAAGTAAATAAAACGTAATGGCATTTCCATAACGGTAAAAAAGAAGTCAAATAAAATAAAACAAATACAGCGGTACTTATATGTAGAGCACACAAATACCCTCTATACGTATATACACACGGATATATCCATCCTTGGTTATGGATAGAACAAATATTTGCTAATAAATACCTTACAAATAAATCGGTATTGCATAGAAAACGTTAAACATATTATGAAATCTCGGAAATACGTGTAAATAAAAAATAAAAATTCAGTAATGAAAATATAAAAAAATATTAAAAAATTGTATTTAATATCGGTGGAATATCCAGGGAGGGGAGGCACAGGAGTCACGACCCTTCTCCGTTGATAATAAAGGCAACAAACGTTAATTTGTAATTTTGGGTTTGTTTATTGTTTTTTTTTTTTTTTTTCTATCCCTCTCCATTGATAAATCCTGGCTACGACACTCTAAAAATATATTATAATAACTCGTATTGTGAAATGTGGAAAAATCTTACAAAAACGTCAATACGAAAAATTATTTATATATTACAGATTTTCATTTCACGATTGCTAACTACCTGTAGTTTATACTTCGTTTTATTAATTTATTTTTTGCAAAACGAATTCTGTACCAACATCGGTAATTTTACAAATAAATTAATGTGCAT
Source organism: Tuberolachnus salignus (assembly GCA_956483605.1). Taxonomy (NCBI): domain Eukaryota; kingdom Metazoa; phylum Arthropoda; class Insecta; order Hemiptera; family Aphididae; genus Tuberolachnus; species Tuberolachnus salignus. The sequence goes on along the minus strand of OY101430.1, from coordinate 20,734,580 downwards.
TACGAGTTATCTAAAAAAAAACACGTGAATTGTTAATTTATTCTTATAACATATTTTAATGTATAACATATTGTATCCAATAAACCGATTAAAATTTTCTGTTCGAAGTTCTAAAAATACATAGATATTGTATATTGAGCATTCATTGATATACAAACTGAAATGGTTTCAGTTGCGAGTTTTATATTTCGTTGTCCCATTAAAAATAAGCCTATATGAAATTGTTGTAGAAACAAGAATTTTATTCGATTTCTAAACATGAGTAATATATATATATATATATATATACTCGGGTCTATACATTTGCGGGAGGGATATTATTTATTTTGTTTTATTATCATTTATTCATATTCAGTGTTTTCTTTCATACGATTTGTTTTTTTACTATATTATAATGATCCATAATAATTGTTGAATCTAAATAGTAACAAAGCGCGTTTAATAAATATCGTGTGTATACTATTACGAATTAACTGAAATACAATATCTACTAAAATAACGTGAACAATATGTATAATATATATATATATATATATATTACAATTAAAAAATGTACCCGAACGCCATTTCAAAATAATATATGACAGCGAAGAAAATGCCGAGTATTTTGATTTGTCTATATGCACGCACGCACAAATGCATTTCGAAAGGTGTTTCATTAACGACCATTTTTTAGGGTTACCATGAATTGACATTTACTGGTAAGTTGTAACACCGGTATATTATTATATTGCCTATAGGTATGTCGCGGGATTCGGTGATGCGGATAGGTTTTTATCTAGAAAATATTGTAAAATTCTCACGATTACACTCTGAATAAATTTATATCAGTAAGAATAGAAGCACAATAAATCTTTTTAAAGGAGACATATATTTCCACTTCGGTGATGATTTCGTTATAAACAATTTTACTTCGTCAAAGAAAGAAGAAGAAGAAGAAAAAAAAAAAGATATTGGTATAAAGGATAAAGTATAGTGATCGAAAAACGTGTTTACTATATTTGCAATACTTCAGACGAAAATCATTGCGTTAACTCCCGAGATCATCAATCACATTGAAGAGGAAATTGTCGAGCTTGGACGAACCTGCTGTGCAAAACCATTTGTTCAAAGCTGAGATCGCGAGCAAGTGGAAATATATTAAAACAATTATTATAAGTGGAGGTTAACCATTATAATGTTTGAACGCCCGTTTGTATTACTCCTTTATAGTCTTAATGTTTTGTTGGCGATTTTTTTTTTTTTGTCAAACTAGAAAAATTATATTAGATTAGTTTTATTTAACTACGCGTCAATTTATAATTAATTTGCAAAGTTAGAGCGCGGAATTTGTTCATTATGTTTACCACTCTAGTGAAATACAAAATGAATACATCAATGTGAATTTGGTCGAATAGCTTGGAGCTACTAAAATTAAACTTATTTTACAAGCGAATAAGTTACTGTATTTTAAATGTAATCATTTAAAATTAACTCATTAAACTTGTGTAAGGTACTGTTGTACTGTATGCATTTTATAAGTATTACAAGAGTGTTCGTAAAATGATTATGAGAATTCTAACTATACACCATCAATTAAATATATCTATAAAGTTTCGCAATGAAACTTTCGGATTGTACGTTTACGGTTCGTTGTACGTAAATGTGTTTGAGCCAAAAAAAAAAAAAAAAAAAATGTAAATCCTTTAAACATTTCCTATTTCTACGATCATCCGTTTAATTAAAAATTTCATAATACTATAACAATACATTCAATTCGGTTTATATTATTACTTATCTGGGTATAAAAACGAAATTATTTAGACAACAATTGACTTACCGATGAAATGTTGATGGTCGAATTGTTCGTATTTCGTCAAGTCAACGGAATCGTTGAACGACCAAAACGGACTTATCTTTTCGATCTCTTCATCTGTGTCCGTAATCGCGTTACCGTTGTAACCCGTGGTGTTTTCTGAAAGTATAAATATTTTTATTTTAGATTAAAAGACGAGTAATCATATTATAAGGTACGTGTACGATTTAATGTTATTATTTTATATATATATATATATAAAAAAAAAAAAAAAATACCATTAGGTGCAGACCTCAAGTTTGAAACTCAAGTAAAACGGTGTTTGAAGAATTAACTTGAAATATCAACATGTTTTTTTTTTTTTTTTCAAATTATTTACTCTAACTATCACTATAATTCGTCGCGTGTTGCCTAATCCGTTGATAGTTAATTATTATTTATTTTGTGTTATGCCCGTAAAATGTCATCGCTAAACGGCGTATATTATATTTGATCGTGTAAAATATTATGTTTATTTATCATTATAAATATGATTATTCATTATGCAAGTAAACAGACAGGAAAACCACGAAGAACATCGCGGGGGAATATTATATACCGGGCAAATCTCGATACTAATAATTTTTCACATTGCCGTTCAAATATATTGCCATCTGATTTTCCGGGATTCGTAATAGAGTGCAATATAATATTTTTAGCTGTGCGACTTTTCAAAGTAACAATAAAGTACAAAAAAAAAAAAAAAAACCATAAAAAACCACAAACAAACATAGGCATTACGAAACAAATTATAAAGAATAAAACGATTTATTCTTTAACAACGCAACAAACTAGAAACTCCTATGCAATTGGAACTCTAAAACTCTAAAACAAATCACGTATCCCTATCAGTAAATGCCGGATTCCACTCTCAATACAGAATCTGTGCGGATAGTTACAAATATATAATTATTTTCTTTTTACAATGTTTTCCATTGTCAATTTAATAATAGATAGCTTCGTCGAGTGTACGCGCCTATTATACACAACGGAAAATTAAAAATACTGATGCTTTCCGTTGTTGAAGTTTTATGTTTATGCTCAGAATTTTATAATAATACAACTTCTTTTTATTTTTTTTTTCCTGTTATACCGCTGAAAATTTTAAAATGAAATGCGGTAAATATTTTAGCCGTAAAATTGTTTAAAGCTACAAGAATTCTATAGTAATCTCTACGGATATTACTACGAACAATTTTTTGTTATTATTTTTTTTTTTTTTTTTTTTTGTTTTACTAACCCTTAAGTTTCGAAACATTATAAAAAAATAAAAAAAAAAATACATTTCAATGTAATTCATACCGATACGTAATTTATGATTTAAAATTCTATTAAATACCAAACATTTTAGGCGTCTACGATAATTCATAGGTACTACACCAATACCTCAAAAACAAACTGTATATCAGGCCCTTTTTTAATAAAACGTATTGATTGACGTCAATAAAGATAGTGACGCCTAGTAGATAATTGCCGATTATCGTTTTACACAATAAAGTTTTCTCGTATTCCGTCGTACCCATTGTTTCCCATATTGTGTGCATATTCCTAACACGAATATATTATCAACACCAGATATGAAATTACGATAAAACAATATTCTTGCGTCTGCCCAAAAAAAAATTATGATGTGCATACGGCGTGATCAAATTATTCACGCCTATGCAAATTCCGTAAAACTAAAAACAAATAAACTCTCAATCGGAAACGGGGACTGGAACCTTAAGGATTATATTGGTTCGTAGTTTCGAATAGCATTACCTATTGCTAATTAGGAATTTATTTTTTAATAATAAAATTACCGGCAAAATAGCAAAACGAATATTCGGTGACAATGATAAACTCAATTTGCACTATTATTGTTCACTATATATTATGCGGGCAAGTCATTTTCATGTAAAAACTTATTGATGAATTGAAACATGTTTTCAGAAGTTTTATCCGATTACTAGGACAGTCGTTACAATTGTCATAATAAAAGTATTTTTTTTTTTTTTTTTTTATAGAAAACATAATCGGTATCGAATATTGGAAAAACTTATATAAACAACTAAATATTATTATTCGTAGGTATTCTCGTTGTTCGACCCGATTGTTTTTACTATTTGGAGATAAAAATTCTCCGAGGTCGTATATACAAAGCAGTAAAGTGCATAATTGAAAATAATGAAATAACAAATAATAATTTTCTACTACTAAGCGATTCTCTCGGCAGCCTCTTAGGCATTCATAACGCTATAAATCCTACCGAAATATCCAAACTCATCCGAGATAAAACATACGAAGCAGGCCGAAAAGGGACAAATATATCCTTTATATGGATACCCGGGCACAGTGGAATTTAGGGCAACGAAACAGCTGATCAGGGAGCTTCCATAGCAAACTCCTCAATAGACACCCAAGTCCTAAAATTAATTACATACGCGGACACAAAGATCCACATCAAAAAGGCCCTTTACTATAAATGGTATAAGCACTGGCTTAAACGGAGTACACAATTAAAGACGATTTAAAATAACCACGTGCATATACGGCAAAACCCTGGTATAAAAAGGGAAATAGGAAACGATCATAAATCGCCTCTGTATGGGACATACATTCCTAACACACAATTATCAAAATGACCAGATACGATTCCCCAATGTGTGTCATACATGCGCTGTGAAATATACATTAAAACATATATAATAATCGAATGCAGAATGTTTGAAGGCGCACGGAACAAATACAACGAATTTCACTATTTTTATTTTTTACTAACGTACCGGGCCTACTAGGTAAAGTCTTACAGCCGGATCTACAGGCAAATAGAAACATGACTAAATTCCTAAAAGACATCGAACTGTACCACATCGTGTAAATATGAAAACAAAGAAATGTAAAAACAATGTAACCAATGTAATTTGTGTACCAATAGACTTTGTAGCTGAGGTAATTAAATAACAAAAATAATATTAATAATAATAATATACGATTATTTGGAGTTAAAAATACCATAGATTTATAAGTTAGAAATACATAAAAGAAAAATATGTCTATGGAAAATAGACATTTGTATGAAGTTGATTTAAACAAAATCCAATTGAAATAAAATGTTCAGTTATTTTGTAGAACCGATAAGAACGTAATAGAACCGAAAATATGTGTATTTTATTCAAAAAAAAAGGTTCCTATTCGTGTTTCCTTTTTTTAAATTGGAAAGTATGGGTTCCAATTAAGGTTCCAGAACAGGTTCTTTCAGTTCCGGTTCTAGTTCCTGATCGAAGGTCCAAATGTTGAAACCAGTGTAGTGTAGGAACAAACGACGTAATTTTGACCTACGAAGTCGCAGAAGTATCATTTTGCACCCACAGACCATATAACAAAAAACTATTGCAATAATTAAACTGGTAAAGGTACACTTTTGCAGTATACGAATAATATAAGCTACATCGTTATACATTTTAACATTCCAAATAAGAGAGAAAACAGGAGTGCAAAACCGATGAGTATTAACGGTAATATCGATAATCTGATATATGTTTATTGTAATCATATACTGTTCCGATTTAATGGTTACGTCTAGAGGGCATAACATGGAATTTTAATTTGATAAAAACATTAATCTTACTTTGGTAGTAGTTATAAAATATTGTTGTCCCACGCACCATTCGCCCGTCGCTTAAATAGTTAAAACAAATCAAAATATAAAAACTGAAAATATACACAATTAATAAATTTGTGTACCTATACCGAATACTTATTATGCTATACTATAAATGTACGAGCATGTATAAAAATACATTCCTCGCATCGCACAGAATGTTAAAAAAAAAAAAAAAAGATAAAAAACGAAATCAATCTAAATAAATTTAGTCATAATAAAAAAATTAAAAAAAAAAAAAAAACCCAATTTCAATAATTAAATAATTCCTGTTAAAACCTTAATTCAAATTCAATCGTAATATAAAAGTAATTCATTTTTTTTTTTTTTTTCAATCACAGTAATCGAATAATCAAATAAAACAACATATTGAGAATAATAAATAAGTCAAATTATAAAAATATGAATACGAATAACCTATAATTGAATAACCAAAGTAGAAAAAAAAAAATGGACCATAAAGATATTTATATTAAATCACTTATTTCAATACTAACGTCCAAATACGATACGCCGAAAGAATATGCAAACGTTGCAAACTTTGGGTCAAATTCGGAATAATTACCAGCAGCGGGAGGAGCTGAGCGGAATTTATAAGTAAACCGACTAGAGGAGTCGCATATTATACCGATTATGAATGTTTTATGGGTTTTAATAATATATACAAATACCGTGTAGTCATATAACTCGAAAAAAAAAAAACCTAGAACGGTCTCATAGTACAATGTTTATTGCATAATATATGGATAAAGGTCTTGTAATAACTAAACGATAGTTATTAATATTGCTCAGTGCCCATTAGGTGCACATTTAAATTCTAACTATCTGTCCCTAACGAATAAAATATTTATCGTGATTCTTTAAATATTTTTTTTTTATAGTTATTAAGTTTGCTAGTAATTAATAACCATCCCGTTTCGGTACAAACACACCAGTTGTTTATTAATTTTTTTTTAATAATTTCTTACGGGCCCATATAAATAGATTTCGGGTTTCAATGACGTTTATTACTTTGTTTTTCCCGTTAGGAATTTTTTTATCAGCATGTCTATAAACATACACGTTGTCGTAATCATGGAAGAGTGATGTGAAAGTTAAATTCTCCCCCCACCCTCTCTTGGCCTTTTTTTTTTTTTTTTTTTAAATACTTTTACTATTTCAAACCAAAAACTAAGTAATTGTTTTATCTTTTGTCGATTTCTGTTATTTTGTATACAACAACCTTTTATACTTTTTTTTTGTTTTCCGAAGACAACAACACTGCCAAAACTCTTTATCAGATCCCGTGTTTATTCTTTGGCTATAACCTGGTTTTCCCATTTTACTTTCAATTTTCGCCGTTATTTTATGCGATTTAGTGATTTACTTATAAAAAAACACAAATTAATACATTTTACATAGCAAACATTACTTATCCGACGACTAAAAATGTTGTCTTTTATAATGGATTAAATGGATTGGCAATGTTGTCAGTTCACAAAAATATACCCCCATAGATCCACAAGAGATTTTGAACGAATAGGCTCTAAAACCAAGAAAAATGAGTTTATCGTTAAAATATTTTAAAGTAAAGTGGATTAATTACTTGACAAAAATATTTTGTACATGTATTGTGTTCAAAACAGATCATGCCATATTTTTTGGTTGTTGATTATTTGTATTTTGAAAGATCCTTCCCCCCTCACCCATGAATTAGTCATGATTACACCACCGATCGATGTCTCATCTAGATAACTTTTAAAAGGTTCATCTATTATTTTATATTAAATACAACGTTAATATTAAAAAATTATTTACGTAATATTATTTACTGTGTTGTATATATTTTTGTTTTTATTCATTTATTCACACTGTACCGTGATAACACTGATAACCGTGAACCGTGGTGTCCGGTCAATAAGACTATACCACAATGTTACCGTGGTGCAATATTCCGTATACCAGATAATAGAATCTGTTAGAACCGTACGATAAGATTTAAATATCACTAATCGTTTCTAGTAATACCGCGTGATACTGATATACCGTTACACAAAACGCTTAACAAATGATCTGTTGTCAATTATACGTTTACACCGTCCGCCGCGGTCGATTTTAATGGATACGGAATAATTTGTACATAAGCCGGGACGCGTAAATGTTAACTGCGAAATAATGCGACTGACGATTGTACTGGTGATGTAAGAGAACCGACGGTACGAATCGAGGGACCCACAAATAATAATGATCATAGTAATTTAATATTCACTTATTTCTTCGAAAAATTGTTGGAAACGTCGTTTCCATTAATTTTGTTGAATGCCCGATTGTCAGCGTTTTTAATAACAGTCGTATCATAATTCTTTTTAATGTATTTAATACATTTATAATAATGTACAAATGACGTAACAAAACGCAAAGTATAAAATATAAATGCATATTCAACTAATCGTTAACTTGTTTATAATTCACTATTAGTTATTTTATTTTATTGATGACAGATAACTTTGCGTCCAACAGTTAAACAGTACATTTCGGTATGTTTAAAGGCATAACAATAAACTACCGAGATTCGAACAAAATCAAATGAGATATCGTCATTGGCAAGTTTCATTAAACGACTTAAAGGCTTAGTTACTTAGGGAAACTGACCGAATATAGAGAGGAATAAAAAACGGGATTAGGTTACAAGTGCACCGGGTTGGTACTTAAAAGTTAATGAGCGAGAGGAAAGGAGAATCAATGAGTTTGTGGAGGAATGAAATGTTGAGGAGCACGTCTACGATCTACAAACGGTACTAGGATACAAGGATTTTGCATATTATCCGACTATTATGTAGATATTATTTTCCTCGGATTTGTCTATGTATTATCGACAATCTAGTTTGTTTTACTAAAATTGATCTATTATCAACAAAAAAAAAAAAAAGTAATAATAATGACAATATTGAGACGAACTTATTTTATTGGTGTCCATCAAAATATGTTTTTACTATTTTGTACAAAACGCGTACTGTCGTATTACTAGGCGGGTATTATCATACAATGGAATATTTTTAGTTATTTTTTATTTTATTAGATTGAAAAATAATAATCGACCGGAAATGTTTACCGTGAGTCTGGTACGGACACGAGGGCCTCGATAACGGCCACGAGAATATACTTTAATAAATAAAATTAAAATAAAATTACTTCAGACTTTGTGACTATCGGTCCGGAGTGAACGACGACAACGACCGGGCAGGTATACTTATTTTCCACAGTCACAATTTCTCCTTTGTACGGCGCCGTACGTACGGCAAAGTTTCGAAAAGATAAAACAACACGTCTCTCTGTGTTATTGCGATTTCGCGATGCCGTCTTTTGTTTTTTTTTGTTTTTTTTTGTTTTTTTTTATACTGCCATACGTATACCACTCGTCGGATCCCCGGCGTGTCGTTCTTTTGACAAAACATCGGTCGGAGCGCTCCACACACTTTGTACCTCGGCCGTCCCCTTTCGGATTAATACCCGCCGCCGCTATTCCCCGACCAAACCATTGTTACATTTTTACGCGCGTTTATTTACGATTTTATTACACATCGCATAATTCATAATAATAATAATAATATCTTCTGCCGGGCTACTGTAAATCATCCGCAGTATATAGGCGCGCATAAACCGTAATATGTGTAAAGTCCCGACGATATTATATGGTAATATACGTACACGGCAGGATGTTTAGCCGAAATAATTATCGATCGGCGATTATGTCATCACGCCCCTCCGGCAAATACGATTAAACATACGTATATATTATAGAATCAACTATCCCATTAATTCTTGTGCACACCTTATGCCCGCCGCCGGTAGATGATGGTTCGCCGGGAACACAGTAAGAACGTACTATAGAGCCAATGCGCGTAGACAATGGAATAAAACAATCGCACCGGAATCGTCTAGATCAGTGATGGGCAAAGTACGGCCCCCGGGACAACTCCGGCCCGCGAAAGTATTTAATCCGGCCCGCCGAGGGTCCATCGACATGGACAGTATGTGGCCCGCAAATTACGGCTATGTTTGCCGTCGTCTTATGTGTGCGAACAGACGTTTTCGGCCATGAAATTGCGGAAAAACTCAATCAGAAATCGATTGACTGATGAACACCTTTTCTCGCTGTTGAAAGTTCCTTCGTCACAGCTGGAACCTGCTTTCGAAAATATTATGGAAAATCGAAAACAATTCCATATATCTCACATGCCTATTACATGATTTAATAATTTGATTAAACACAAAATGCATTTTTTCTATAATTCTGGCCCTCCTCAAGAATTTCATAAACTTTGTGGCCTCCCATTGAAAAAGTTTGCCCATCACTGGTCTAGATAAACAGATTGAGATAACGAAAGTTTAAAATTATCTCAGACAAAACGATAGATAAATGGACTTTGTGTCTAGATGAAAAATTATTCAATTTTTTTTTTTAATTGTCTATCGTCGCAATTGTTGAGAACACTATACGTATGTATGAGGGAGATAAAAAAATATAAACGGTTCAAATAATTCACCGTAAATGCTCGTGACTCGGAATTTTTAACTAAACGGTTACAGTTAGGTTATATTTAATCATTTCTACTGTGGATACTAATGAAACGTTTATTTTTCAAATTGTCATTTTGGCGTTTGTTTTGTCTACGTAATTACTAAAAAGATAATTATTTATTTATCTTAGATTAACTTTAGACGGATATCGAAATGTTCATCTAGAAAAAAAAAAAAATTCTATTATCTAGACAAGTCGCAACACATTTTATAATATTATTAACTAAACAGACGCATATTTTATACCGTATTCCAATCGATTAATCGTATTCCAGTAATAATCCCAATGATTTACGAAAATCCGAACATAATTATATATATATATATATCTATACCCGGGTAGTGGTTTGTTAATATTAAATTCGATTCCATAACGAACCGAGACGGTATCGGACGGCGAAAACTTCACCCGGTTCCCGTATTAAATAATAAACGCGTTAAAACTACGCGCATTATTTTTCGTATATTGAATTTTTAAAAATTCCCCTACATTCACGTCCGCGATTCGTCCAGCAATAGTAATATAAATATTATCGGGCCCGTGTTCGGTGCAACATATAACAAGGACACCGCAGCCAGATACTGTAGGATTCCATTACGGCCGTACGTACGAAACTATTAAAAATCGTATAGTACGCGATTTATTATTGTCTGTACGGTGGCCGTAACGGAAAATAAAATTTTTCGCCGACGCCGCGTATTCGGAAACCAATACGGGGGGGAGGGCGCGTTTATGCGATTATAGAGCGGACGTAACCGAAAACACGGCGACGCAGGGTTAGGCGAGGTCCCATTTGTCGCGAACCGTAGTTTTGAGTGACGTTTAGGGGGGGGGGGGTGGGGGGGGCGTTTTGAAATTGCCGGCGGATATTGTTTTTCGATAGAAATTATATATTGTCGGGATTATTAAAATGCGTACGGATTTGCACTACTACACGTAACGGTGCAAGACTCGATTTCCGTGCTCGCGGTTTCGCCGGCCCGAACGCGACACGGCGGACGCAACGAGACACGCGGGATGCTAACGATCAAACGACCCCCCGGCCACCGCCGCGGCCAGGGGCCCCGCCGACCGCTGCCGCCGTCCGCCCGTGTCGCCGTACCGCGGGTCGTGTTTTCATTGTCCGGGTGTCGTTAAAACTTTTCAGGTGCTCCGGAGTCGGTACGAAAGTTTCCACGACTGCGCACGGCGGCGACGACGGCAACGACGACGACAACGACGACGGCAACGACGACGACGGCGACGACGACGACTCCCACCAGCCCCGAATTATTTTTACGCCGTACGATCGGGCGCCCGGGACTATAGAAAACGGGACCGTGATTGACACGACTTCTAGTAGAAATTATAACATATAACGCATACTTGTCGACAAGACCGATACTAGTAATTGAATCGTAATCTCGATATTGCGTCCGGGAAACGGTTAATTTATGCATTCGAGCAGGGAAAAAAGAAGAAGGAAAAACAAGGTATTTTGACGTCATAAGATCGGGCGTCCGGGACTATAGAAAACGGGAACGTAATAGGCATTACTACTAGTAGAAATTATAACATATAACGCCTACTTATCGACAAGACCGATATATCGATACTGGTAATTGAATCGTAATCGATATTGCGTCCGGGAAACGGTTAATTTATGCGTTCGAACAGGAAAAATAAAAAAGAACGTGGCACGCGCACCAGAAACATATTGTTATATCGAATTCGGTGGATACACGGGGGATGTTCGGTTAAACATCAAAATATGTATTATGTATCGTCCCGGAGTGAATACTATATAAAACAAAGTCATTTTTTTTTTTTTTTTTACGAAACTCTTTTATATTAAAACACATATAATAATGTATACGTACATTTGCGTAACGTTTTACTGTTTTTTAATACCGGCTGGCGGTTATAATACGACATGATATTACTATACAAGTAACGAGCTATACGACTACATATACTTATTTTTTTATTTTTATTTTTTTTTAACATCATTATACACTGTTTTATTATGTTTACTCGTGTTTCTGGTCGGATACAGTGACACCTATTCAGTTTTACAATTATTGCGATTATGTTTTAACCCCTGACAAATACTTTATGCACAACATGCATGCCCAATAACATCAATGCAGTAACATTATTTGACATCCCGGTTTTTTTTTTTATTTTTCCTTTTATCGTGTTACGAATGGGAAGGTTATATTCCGAATTCGAAATGTTCAAGGCTCGAAAAAATGACAAAAACCTAAACGTCCTAAACAAAAAACACATGTACGTAGCTAGCTATATTTAATAACCCAAATCGCAATAATTATCGTGTTTAAATTAAATACATAATAGAGTATCTATCCATATTAAATTATATTTTAAATCGCGATGTCTGCGAAATGTACAGACTTTTATAGTGACAGATTTATAATGGTCGCTAATGTTGATAATTTTTAATTGATATGAAACACTGTACGTAAAGTCGACTGTAAAAATTATTTAACACTTTGTTGAAATTGTGATTTTACCTAAAAATTATTTTACCCGAGTCTTTCATCCAAATCAAATATGCTTCCAGAATCAGAATCGATTATTTATGTTGTACGTTATTAAATATTAATTGCTAAATTACTGTTGTGGGTGTACACAAAGCAAAAACATAATTTCAAAACTTGTTTGGCCGAAACTAAAAGTATTTTTCGCTAACAAGTAGGTAAATAATGAATTATTCATTTGAAGAACATTACACCCGACGATTATGTTCATAATTTTTATTTTTTTACAAAAAATACTCTGAACCCTGAACTGTTAGAACCTAAGCATCTGTAATTAATTTTTCGACAAGAAATCTTGCTTCAATTATCAACATCATTTGGGACAGTCTATGGCAAACTTGTTGTCCATTTGGCGTATAAGAGGTAAACGATTGATTGTTTTTTACAATTTTCTTTAAAATCGGGAATACAGGAGGATAATAAAACAAAATATCGGTTTTTGTTAATTTCGATTCGGTTATTTTGTGTTATTTTAGTGATGAATTATCGTCGAATGTTCACCGAACATATAAGTATATGATATTGGCACCTTTTAGGCGTGGTGAAATTTTCAAAATATTCTGGATGTTTTTAGGCTATCTATAAAGATATTTGTAATTTTCTAGTTTATCATGATTTCATGCGAATAAAAATAATGTTGGCCCCGTATGAATGCACAACAGTTTGACCCAAGATTCATCATAAGTTGTACTGAATGGTCGTTAGGTTGGTATTTTTTTCTAATAAACGTTTATGGTTCAAACTTCCTCGGGGTTTTCACAGGACGACACCGCGGCCGAATTTTATCTGAAAAAGGGCACCACTGTCTCAAATGATCAAATGTTAATACGTTGGTGGTCAATATTGTTAGATTTGTTTTTTTCCACCGACATTATGGTTGCAATTATAATTTATAATTCCGTCCACCATTGTTCGATAAATATTTCGTAAGTACAAAAATTAAATTTTAAAGCTAAATATCAAATATATAAGAACATTTTTAAAATAATTTTATGCAATAAACACCAAATATTCCACAGCCATAGTCGGGCTCACCCTACAATTTTCTTGAGAGCATTAAAAATTAAACGTATACCACGTATACAATTGTATATACCTCTCTGGAAGATTTAAAGGTTAATTTAGTTTATACGCTTAAAGCAACAATCGATCATTGCAATCATAAAATCATTCTGAGTGAATCTCGGTACACTGGTGTTTTTCTTGTAGCCAAGATTACCGTCCAGAATTGTTCGAATAATGTCACGTCATTCGTATCTTTTAAGATACACGTTGCGTTCGATTTGGAGTATTTTTACTAACCGAAAAAGTGTTTTTTTTTAAGAAGAATTCCAAAATCAGGGGGTGAACTTTTAGGTATTTCAAAAACAAATATTTCTATTAAGGTCGGAATAAATATTGAAAAATGCAACATGTGACTTGAACTCGAGTTCTAAAGTTCAAATTCAAGTCAGCGCGGGTTTACCTTTTCCGATTGACCCGAAATGCCTTGTGTTTCGTTTTTTATTATGTTCACACGCTGAATAAATGGATGGGACAAAAATATTTCGAAATTGACCATTAAGGAACACCCTAGTACTGTTGACATAGTATATGTATTAAATTAATTAAGTTTATAATACACTGTATTCAACCTCAAAATATAAAACGATTCTGAGCGCATTATGATTAAGCGTTTGTTAATAAATAAAAATAAAAAATTGTAACTACCTATAAAATAAATTACATTTGTTCGTGTTTTTCATTTTTTTTTTTTTTTTTTTTTAAACAATTTCGACATCAATTTTAACATAATATACTGATAAAAATAAATTTTAACATTTTTATCCACATATAACCAAAAAAAAAAAAAATCTTGACATTTTAAAATTGTTAACGCAATAACTCAAAAACACTGGAATAGTTTAAATTTGATATCGCGTCTAGAAAGTTTTACTCGTTTTTTGAATTTAACTTTCCCGGCTTGGCAAAAATTAATCGAATTCCCCGCCCTGAAATATCGTCGCCGATCAAAAATTACCGTTGTCGGTTATTATTGAACAACAACGTCGGGAATTTAATTTATATACATTAGTCAGATTGCGAGTAAAAAAAAAAAAAAAAAAAAAAAAAAAAAAAAAAATAATAAGTTTTTCGGATTTAGATTTTTAAAAAGATTTCATCCGCAACGACACTCGAATATATATATATATATATATATACATATTTATGCGACGGAAACGTACCCTAACCCACATTTGTATATTAGATCAGCATTTAGTCCTGCATAAGTAGCTCGTCTGATCGATACTACGACTTACTTATGCGGCATTCGTGTCGCCTCGCGGTGTTTTTTTTTTTTTTTTTTTTATCGGAGATTAATATGAATACATTTACAATAATTTCTCTTTTATATGTATCGGTATCGTTTTAATACTGCAATCCGGGACGCCGCGTGACGGCGGACGTTCGCCAATCGAACTCCCGGCGGTCTTGCCGGGCTTTAAAAAAAAAAAAAAAACCACCACCAACGTTCCGGCGATACCGTTAGAGGCACACGCGCATGATACTCTTAATCTTAATCTCATTACGTAACGCGTACATTACTGTTTACAGTGACCGGCCACGTGAAATGCGCCGGAGCGTTTGAACAGCGAATGTGTAGAATAATATTTGCGCAACGACTTTACTGGGTGGGCACCCACCTACACACGCTGGATTCGCGCGGCCGGTCCGCGGGGCAGTCGTGTCGGGCACACGAGACGTCGCGGAAACTGACATTACCGTCTTTTAATTTAATATCCTTGCAGACGCCCGTCATTAATTACATTAGCTACAGAATAGGTCACCTGCGAGTACAAACGCTACTGATGCCGGAACAGATCAATACGATTCCAGCCGAGTATCCTAACATGAAAGGGCTGCGATTCCGTTGAAACGGCATTGTTATTAATTGAAATTAAAGATTTTTGTTTATATATATATATATATATATATAGTTTTTTTTTTTTTTTTCGTAATTAAAATGCTTAACTTGAGAATGAAAGAAGCTTAAATCGGCGTTTTTTTTAATAAAATTAAAAAAAAAAAACTTCTCGTCCGCGAGCAAAGGAATTTCGTGATTATAATCGGACGATATTCTATTAAGGAAATGCCTCTCCGCACTTATTCCTCAGTTCGACGACGAGAAATCCGCCCGAGTCGTTTGACAAACTATATTTATCGTCATCTCAAAGCGAGACTTTTTACATTTACTTCAATAGGCATCATATGCAATTTTATTTATAACAAAAAAAAAAAACCGGAAATTACTGGTCAGTATTTATATTTTATTCTTTTGGAATGACTTTGAAATAACAATGAAATCTGTTACTACTAGTTGTTCGATTGTACTATTATGCAGCTGTTCTTTAATTTTACAATATTATTAACAAAAAACGATAACTTTAATTAAGAAACCGGATTCTGGTAACGTTAATACAATATACAAGCAATTACCATTAATGTTTATTGCACGTTAATGTTAAAAATCGTAATGTAACAATATTGTATTATGATTTTGTTCAAAAAAAAAAAAAAAAAAAAATTGTTCGAGTTATTACATTTGTATTTAATTTTTATTTATGAATTTAATAAATTTGTTAACTCAATTAGAAAATACTCAGTCCCAGACTATTTTGGTAACTGACTGTCGGTCCTGTTAAATTAAAAACCGTTCTGTAAACGCAATAGGAATATTATAAAAATGGAGATTTATATTATTAATAATACGTAACAAAACGGGTACATGCTGACCTGAAAGCCAAAATAAAAAAATTATTATAAATCTATTATTTGATGACAAACGCTGCAAAGCGAATTGTGTTATAAGCGTATAATATCGTAAACGCGCAGAGACGTATTCAAGTTTTTGGCGCCCGGTTGTAATTTTTTTTTTTTTTTTTTTGCTCCCTCTCTACAATAAATAACGGTTTTTGTCGAAGAAAATTGTTTCCATTAGTTTTGGTTTAAACGCTAAACTTTTTAACAACAAATTGACGTCTGGCGACCGTTTAAAATATTAGAAACGCATTAAAAAAAGCAAGACATTAAAACCCCAGTTAATAGTAATTAATTATTAAAATTGTAAATGTTTACAATTTCAACAATCGTTAAAATATGCATGCACGTATACCGTCGTTTGTGATACCGACGAATATCGATAATAATCGAAAGTATCGTCAAAATGTCGGAACGTGGAGTTATTACGGGTAATATTACTCTATAAACTGAACGAACGTAGTCGAACTTCGGAACGTTTAGGCCCTCCTCACACGGGGATACTCAAAAGAAACTGCAATTGCTTAGGTACTAGGAGACTGGGTGACTAAGCAACTACAGTTGCCGGTTATCTTCACACACAGTATACTAAATTTTTGTTTCTAGTTTTTGAAACGTCGACTTTTATAATCAAAATTATTATTCTAGGTGAATTGTAGAAGAATATGCATTTGTATATAAATCCGGGCCCTAATCATAATAATATATTAAAATATCCATTAAAATATATAGACAAATTATAATTAATTAATAATTATAAATAATAAATTCTTTATAGCCATGTACTCAGAACCAATTATTATACATATTATTATTATTATTGTGATAATACTTGAATATTCTCGGCCTTACCTGTGAGCTTAACTTCTGTGGCTACTTTACTCCAAGCTTTTTCCGTTACATTTCTTTTGGAGTAGCTTTTTAAGGTATAATTATATAGCTCGGAATACTTTTCAATTTGTTGCACAAATTTTATATTAAAATTTTGATCCATGTTATATTATTTTATTATAGACGAAATAAAAATTACCAAGCAACTCGATCAACCAAAGTAGCGAGGAGACCGGCATGTCTAGTCGCCAGTTGACTAGTCGCGTCAGTTTATCAGTCGCGGCGACTTTAGTAGCGCTGCCTGAACGACGCCATTCAAACACACATGCGCAGTTGCCTAGTCGCCTAGTCTCCTAGTATCTAGGCGATTGCAGTTTCTTTTGAGTATCCCCGTGTGAGGAGGGCCTTAGAGTACAGAGTAACCGTTTTACGATTGACCGGGTTGTCAATTTTTCAGTTAGAGCGCGGACAGAGTATGGCGCAAAGATAACAACAACGAATAAAAAAAAAGAAGCGATTTACTGTACGGGGCGTTATGATTAAAAAATGCCGTTCGGGGCGATCGACAAAGACCTGGTCGTACGGACCGGGGATTCCAACGTTTCTGTGCGTCACGACGACCTCTGACCGATTGTCTTTGTTCATCCGCGGGTGTGTCGCCGGCGAAGAGTTGCCCTTCACGGGACCTGAAGGCGTCGGTGTTACAACCGTGTCTGTATCGGACGATTCGCGAAAAACCTTCTCGTCTAACGCGAATAACCGATATTTCGCATCTCACCGCGGCGTATTGTAGCCGAGTGCTTTTCACTACTAACTCTACCGGACACGTACGCTTTGCCACGCTGTAAACCGCACGGCATGATGGTACGAGACATTATATCCGTTTATATTTCCTTTTCGGGCCGTCCCTGATCCGACACCACTCTTTGAAACATCTCTTATTAGAAATGAGAATATTTTTTTTTTATTATTTATTATACGCCCGAACCTCGGCGTCATCGACCGTGGAAATTGAAATGTTTCCCTCCTACTCTGGAGGAGTTATACTCGCGCGAAATATTATAATTTACAAAAAACGTATCGTATATTTAATAATAAAAAAAAAATAAATAAACGAAAACGATTTTAGACATTAATATCCCCACTCAATAATAAATAAAATAATACTATACGTGGGCGGGACACTGTTGTTGGTGAGAAATAGGATTTAAAATAGAATAAATATTTATACGATTTATACGCTTTTCATCAACATTAGCACGTCAAACGATTATTAAAAAATAAAAAAATAAAAAATAGTTACATTATACGCTGCTCGACTATGTTTCATTTTCCACCAAGTACAACTATAGCCAACAAATGTTCGTGCATTCTGCCGGCCAAAACTTGTGTATTTACAAAAATCGGATAATCGTACGCGAAATTCGTTGATTTTTACAATTTCCGTCAAAGTCTTAAATTCACATGCTTACACAAACAAAACGTGCCCACGGATTTTCGATATTTTCATACGGCCAAAATAAAAACTTATGATATTAACCGGATGTCAAATTGTCTAGAATTTCATTGTAATATTCAATATACGAAGATATTATAATCGCGTTGGCAATAATAATATCTATAATTTAATTTGAAAAATTAGATTTCAAAAATACCCTATAGGTAAAAAAAAATCCAAATCGTTTGGATGGTTTTTTTGTTGTTGATTTTTATATGTTTCAGCCGTATTAATATTTTTGTCATTTGCCGAGTTCCTTAATATTCCGTTAACGTGTTTTAATTCGCCGTGTAATATACCTATACATTTATATAATACAAAATTATAAAAAGTACATGTATAGGTAGGTACTTGTAATTATTATCTTCTTTTTGTCATTAGTTATTATTATTATTATTTTAGTATAACAGTAATGTACAGTCTGATAATAGTCTATATAACTCCGTACAGTTGTTTATGGCGTTTATGCGTGTTTTTAAAAATTAAAAACGAAATAAAAATCGTGTCCAACCGTCCACGTACCGCCACCAAATTATGATGTATTTCATATTATAGAGTGGGTACAACGGTACGTTTTGTTATATTTAGATAGGTACAATCGGACACGTTTACTAGGGGGGGGGGTTTAAGGATTAGTCCCCCCCCCCAAAAAAAAACAATTTTTTTAGGATAATATTTAAACGTGTTTTAATAAATTAACTTAACAAAGATAAGTATGAAGGTTGTAACCTTAACCCCCGATCCTCACCACCACCCCACTCGATATAATTCGTATAAAAATATATATGGTACGTGCCTGGGTACAACACGCGTCCACTAGGTTACTGAATAATATTGTGTACACACAGTAAAGACAATACCTAGTTTAAGATAAATTATCCTGAAAAAAAACTAATTACTAAGTTACGTCACAAATTTTCATGAATATAATAACTCGTGTTAAGTAAAAAGTTAAAAAAAAAAAAAATAACCCTTAAAAGTAAACTGCACATAGGCGTACTCTAATATTTACACTTTAATATCGAATTATTACTATTCAACACTCGTGTGCAGATGTTGTACAGAGATGACTTAAAAATTATCTAGATAAGACAAGAGAGAACACTGAATAAAATGTATCTAGATAAATCATAATACAACCTCATTTGTATCTAGATAAAAAAAAAAATAATAAAAAAACAATTATTACATTATAGTAGGGAGATAAAAATGTTATCGGTTAAAATAATTCTGTATATGCAATAGGTAGATATATATAGATTGTAACGTTGAGTTTTTAAATAAAAATAATACATACGAATGTATGTATGTATTTAATATTTTCTACTACGCGTAGTAAAACATTACTTTTTAATTTGTCTTTAGGTGTATTTTATCTAGACGGTTAATAAAAAGATAATTATTATTTTAGATAAACTTCAGATAGATAGATACAAATTGTCATCTAGATATGACAAAAAAAAAAAAAAAAAAAAAAATATTAACTAATCAGGTCTCTGCACTGTATACATAATGAACATTTTATATATATATATAAATTTATGTAAATATATGTAAATTTCTAATCGAAACAAAACCATATGATTAAATATTGAAATGCGGGTACCTACGCGAATGACTTTATACTCGACAGGTTTTTTTATTATTATATTTATAATTATTTACTTTTACGTCCGTACGACGTATTCTATGTGATTAAAAAAATTATCGTGTAACACACGCGATGCAATATCTGTTTATTATTATTATTTTTTTTTTTTTTTTTGCATATAATTATGTTGTAATTGACAATATAATACAAATAAAATGCGTACATACATTGAACTTGCATATATGTATATGCTAATCTATAGAAATACTGAAATTTAAAATAAATATACGCGTAATATTTGCATTTTTTTTTTTTTTTTTGTTAAAGAACCAAGGACCGAAAGGGCCCAGGAGGAAAATTTTTCAAAAATAACACTTGACAATTTTATTGCATATTATCATAATTTATTGGAGTTTTTGCCAGCTTTTAGTATACCGTAAAACATACATATACGAATAGTTTAGATTTTCACAAAATGAATAATATCCATACACGCCGTATATAACGTATAATGTAGAAAAACAAAAAACAAAAATTGCTTGAAATATTACAATACTCAATAAAAAAAAAAAAAAAAAAAATATATATATATATATTATATTATTAGTGTTAGTAATATTTGTTCACCTTTGCTGTTCTATTATCCGATAATGATTTTTTTAATAACATTTCCATTGCTTATATGAACAAATATATATTTATTAAGTTATTGTTATTATTATTATTATTATTTCTTTTATATCCGGTATAACGTAGTTGTCTTTATAAATATTGTATCGTCGGTTATTATTATTTTTTTTTGTTTTGAAGAGTCACATTTTCAACGAGTGTATTCAACGAATAATGTTATATTTGAATAGCAACACCGTCGTTTGATTGTAATGTTTTACTTGTACATTTTTCCACAAACGAGGGTACCGTGTAAAAAAAAAAAAAATGTTGGGCCCGGAGGAAAAAAAAAAAAAATTAAAATTATGACTTTTTCGGGTTGAACGTGACGGTGTGGACGTGGATTAAAACAACAATATTGGGTATAATGTGTTATTGTTTACGTCAAATTACGCGTAATTTTATCGTATTAAAAATATTTAAAAAAAAAAATAATATCGTTATTAATGTAACAAATGTATTATTATTGTGTAGGTACGCGTGTTGTCGTTACGTGTGTGTAACGGTGACGTAATGTTTGCCATTCAAGTTCAACGCATATACGTGTATATTGTTATAATGCAACGTTATAGAATAGTACTTTGGTTTACAACAATCGAAAAATCTGTTCACGCGGAATATTAATGCAATTTGAATATTTATTAACACAAGATTCGCATGGACCTGCGTGTAATAATATCGTTCTATTGTCGGGTGGGCCACGTTCGATTATTATCGATTTGCTGTAGGTGTGTACCCATCGCGGTAAAAACGTATTGTATGAGTTACTCTTTTTCTATTCTCTAATCTTAATAATGCTCGACTATTTGAAATTAAAAAAAAAAAACCATTATTTTATATACAGTTTAAAATACGAATACGGTATGCATACGTACGAGGTGCGACAATAAAATAACGAGACTTTTTGAATAAAAGTTGTTTATTTTAAAAATGTTATAATTTAATGATTATCACCTTCAAAGTACCTTCCCTCAGCATCGATACACTGTTGCATACGTCGCTGCCATTCTTGAAAACAGTGTTGCCAATTGCTTTCATTCATCCCTATTAGAAGTTCTGCCGTTTTCATTTTTACGTCATCAACTGTTTGAAAATGGGAAAAGAAATAAGAAGGAAATAAGAAGAAGTCACAAGGAGCAAGGTCTGGCGAGTACGGGGGATGTTGAAGTACAGAAATTTTTTTTTTTCAGTTAAAAAACGTTGAATTGAAAATGCACTGTGAGCTGGAGCGTTGGAGTCTTGGTGAAGAACCCAGCCATTTTTCCATAGATCTGGTCGCTTCTTTCTGACACGTTCTCTTAATTTAATTAATACCTCTTTATAATAATATTGATTAATTAATTTTGTCGATTTTTTTCAACGTTTTCGTTTGTTGAAGTCGTGGTAGGACGTCCAGAACGATCATCGTCTTCGACGTCCTCCCTTCCACTACAAAACCGTTTGTGCCATTCAAAAACACGAGCTCTTGATAAACATTCTTCACCATAAACTCCACATAACATACGAAACGATTCCGCGGCAGTTTTTTTTAATTTAACAAGAAATTTAATGTTAACACATGTTGTTCGGTTTTTTATATCTAACATTTTTCGGCAGTATAGTCGAACTCGCACTAATAACAAGGCTACTAACGTATAAGAAAATGAATCGATGCCATCAGTGTTCATAGTACTTTTAGATAAGTGTTTTCTAATCATATTTCAATAATCGTTTTATAGATAATGTTAATAGTTTAGGTTATATTTAGAAAGTCTCGTTATTTTATTGTCGCACCTCGTACATTACAAAAAAAAAAAAAAAAGAGGGGGAAAAATATGCGGAATAAAATCGTATAATAGAGCTAATAAATACAATTTGAAATTTCGTCAATGAATTAATCGACAACCAAAAATGTACGTTTCATTTTTGAACAGTAAAAACGCGTATAGTCATATACAAACAGTTCAAAAGCGAGTATTTAAATGTACCTACAGGAGATTTTTTGTACTACACTTTTTTAATGTGACGCAAATATTCGAATTAGTAAAACATTTTCTTTTTCTTTTTTATAAAATATTATTAGGTACTATTTCCCATGTTATTTAAATTTTTATTTTTATTTTTAGTCGTTAGTTCATCCTATATATGTGCGCGGATATCGGTCACTTAACGGTATTTTGTTGTTACAGTGGATATTTTTTCAAAAATAATTAAATTGTCGCGAAAACCAGTGTTTTTAGTTGGTTGTATGCGAAATCAAATCTATGGGGGGGGGGAAAGTGGGGATTTGGTCTCAAAGAGAGACTGTTAAAGTGTACAATTTTTTTAATATGAGAACAGTAAATCGAAAGTTCTACACGATAGTGCGTCATTGATACTTGACGGATATTTAATATACTGGAAGAAAGCTATCGGTCAAACTGCGTTATAAAATGTAAAACATTATACGAAAAATCAGGAGCTTTGGAAAAACATAAAATTCGAAATAATGAATTTGCTAGAAATACAGGAAAAAATGATTCGAAAAAAATTTCAACGGTTTATTTTAATATCGCACCTGATGACGCCGCACTAACATTAATGAATTTCGACGAAGATAAAAAAAAAATTAGATAATAAATAATAATATTTTTAGGAGGTGTTCCGCCACGAGGAATACGTATTCAGGCATCTGGCGCATATCATCTTGCGCGTTTGATGACCGTATATATAGATAACTAGTATAACTTAATATAAGATAAATTTCTAAAGAAAGTATTGGGTAATTCGTATTATTGTTATTTAACAAATAAACTGTTAAAATTATCTACCCTTAGGGAAAAATCACAAATTGGTATGCATGCTCGTCTTATCCACCTATACCTATAAAGACATATTTAAGAGATATTGTTGAGCGCGCACTACACATTATTCGACTTTATTCACCGATATGAGGTGCAAGTAAGTGTGGTAGGTATTTTATTATTACATCGTCGCGAGGAGCCACGATAAATACTTAAATTTAAAAAAAAAAAAAAAATATTTTTAACGGAATCGACCTCA
Source organism: Tuberolachnus salignus (assembly GCA_956483605.1). Classification (NCBI taxonomy): domain Eukaryota; kingdom Metazoa; phylum Arthropoda; class Insecta; order Hemiptera; family Aphididae; genus Tuberolachnus; species Tuberolachnus salignus. The sequence goes on along the minus strand of OY101430.1, from coordinate 20,710,594 downwards.
CTAACTATACTATAGATATATAAATATATTATTAGATAGTAGGCGGATAGTGTTATGGCGATATTTAAAATATTCGAGTTGTTCGGTAGAAGCGATGGGAGAGTAGAAAATACAAGTAATGACTTTTTTTCTTTTTTTTTTTTTCAATTTATATAATTCATTCAATATTGTATATTTACGGGGACAATATTATTCTTATATCCCTACTTTTCCCGTGTATATTATACAGTTTTACATTACTTCAATACACAATTTCAGGGATAAATCTATTTAAACAAATATCGAGTGTTTAAACAGTTGTCGGATCGAAAGAGAAGACTGACTGCCCCCCCCCCACCGCACTCGGCGAAATTATATTCAGCTGGGGTCCGTATTGCCGAGTTGAAAGTACAAAAAAAAAAAAAAAAAAAAAACCGCTCATTTTCCCGAGAAAAATAAAAGTTAGTTCAAGTCGGCGAGAAATAATAATAATCGAGTCGGCATTTTCGTTTCTGTGCTATACTTATTCTCTCAATTATTTTCTTAACGTCGGCCCGGCCAAAAATGTATGATTTATTAGCATTTAAGTTTAGAAAAGTAGAGTAAATATAGTATAGTAAAATTTGGCGGGGCAGTAAATTATTTTACGACTGCTTCTACACACCACTTATCTAAACTTCAGATGATTATAAATCATAAACTATCTGTTCCATATGCGATAACTAAGAATATAAAATTTTTCAAAAACATAACAAACATTATTTATAATAAAAGTAAAAGAAGATCCCGATTTCAAAAAAAAAAAAAAAAAACGAATCCCTAAAAAACTATATCATATCCTTAAAAACAAAATAATCAACGATTTAAAATATTAAAACCTTTATAACAAAAAAAATTAGATAAATTGGACGTCTAAGATTTACCTTCTTAGTTCAAATAAAATTATTATTTTATTATTTTATATGCGCTATAACATTACCTTAAACACGGGTAAATACACAATAAAAAAATGAAAAAAAAAATATATATATGGAAATTCAATTGACAACAATCAAAAAACACGTCTATTAAAATGTTATTATTTTATTAATAAAAAATATTAAGATACTACTGATATTAATAATTTGTTATAAATTATAATAAATACTAAATACTATTATTATATTATATAAAATATGACAAATTATGATTGAAAACCGATAAAAACGCAAAAAATATCTCAAAAATTCGAGAAATAGCATTTAAAATCTAAAACAAAATCCTAAAATATACAGAAATATGCAAGATTGAATTTTTAATGCTAGTTCTCTAACTCACGAAACAAATATTAAACTTACTTTGCTCTTTACTAGGAGTCTATTACGAAACATGCGAATGCTATGAAATCTTAACCCTTATCGATGATACGATAATAGTTATATAAAGGAATACATTTCTTGGACAATAGTATTACATAGATATTATAAGAATAATTCTGTACACAGTATTGCAGCACCCCCAATAAGGCTATGCTTTCGCTGGAAGCACATTTTATAATATAATTTATTTACCTAGACCTAATGTATTTGATTCAAAAAATTGTCGTGATTAATAACACTTACCATAATAAAATTGCCATCGTTACAATTATTTACCGATTGTTTGTTACTATTAGAATATTAGCGTAGCCACGATATCGCAATAGAAAAGGGAGATATATTAATTTGTTGGCAAATACAATTATATCACTATCTAGAGTATTTATAAAGTTTGTCGGTATAATAGTAAAATAAAAAAACTTAGATACTTAATTTGGACATGGTATATTTCGTTTCAAATACTTTTAAAACTGAAAATATTACGTTTATCTAACGAAATAATCACCTCGCATTATTTTAGTTTTGGTAATCGTGAAAACAATCATAATTCGGCACGAATGTTAAGACGACGTATTGTTACGCAGGTGCATTTAAAATATTATCGTACGTTTCAGAAATAAAACTTAAGAACATATTCTTTATATACCGGAAACGAAAATTTGATTTTTAATTTGAGGATATCGTGGTAATAATAATTTATGTTCTCGGGTGTAAATATATTTTATTTTATATGCATACACTTCGGTTCACATCTTATAATTATTATTATTTACTGCATAGGTGCTTTTAAGTTCAATTAAAATCGTTTAGATTTGTTTGTGGAAAAGTAAGTTGTTAAGCAGATCCGAAAAAAAAAAGCGTACATCATAGCAAAACCAAATACATTGCTCGCCACGATCAGAATCTAAAAATAAAAAAAAACTTAGGTACTTAATTTGAACATGGTATATTTCGTTTCAAATACATTTAAATTGAAAATATTACGTTTATCAAACGAAATAATCGCATCGTATTATTTTAGTTTTGGTAATCGTGGAAACAATCATAACTCGGCGTGAATGTTAGGACGACGTATTGTTACGCAGGTGCATTTAAAACGTTATCGTACGTTTCAGAAATAAAAATTAAGAACATATTCTTTATATACCGGAAATGAAAATTTGATTTTTAATTTGAGGATATCGTGGTAATAATAATGTACGTTCTCGGGTATAAATTTATTTTATTTAATATGCATATACATCGCGCATAGGTGCTTTTAAGCTCAATTAAAATTGTTTAGATTTTTTTTTTTTTTTTTTTCGTAGGAAAGTAAGTTGTTAAGCAAATTCGAAAAAAAAAAAGCGTACATCATAGTAAAACCAAATACATTCAACGGCAGAATCTAAAAACAAAATAACACACAAAAAAAAAAAAAAAATCAGTGGTACCCGTCACAGGTTCAGGGAACACAAGACGATATTATTATTATTATTATTATTATACGGCGTGCGAATTTCCGTTTAAACCGGCCGACCGGGACATTATTTGAATAAAAATACTTTAAAAATTAAACTAAAAACCGCCGCCGCCGCCGTTAAATCGATCCATTCAAAACGTTTGCATTATTAAACTCGTATAGATATATACACGCAAAAACGTACATATTATTTATATAAATATATATATATATATATACTATATTGGTATTTGCATTGAGGAAAAAAATTATAATATAGTAAATATTTTACTGTTTTTCATACTTTTTTTTTTTTTTTTTTTTTTTTTCATTAAAGAAACGAATAATGCGCCAAGTTTTTTAATATAACTACGGGCTATTTGTACAGCGGCGTACGCGATCGCGAGACCGCGGAATCGTATTCGAAAACTATATTTACGCATATCCCTCACAGGCCGCAGTCACTATACGGTTCAATAAATCCCGTATATATCGACAAATAATAATATAACGACACAGTTTCCTCTCGTGCGGCACATACACACTTTGACCCTGTTTATTATTTTTTATTTTTTTTTTTTTTTTTGCAAAATATATGAACACATCGATAACCCGCGAGCAACTGATTTGTTCGAGCCTTCAATATTGGGGTTAATATTGACAAATGTAAATCATGTTAAAAGCCAACGGTTTACATGTTAATCATAAGAAGAAAATATGGCGACTTCACTCAGTTAAAAAAAAAAAAAAAATAATAATAATAATTACTTTTTATTACTTCGTGTAACATCAGAAAATTAAAAATTCTTCTATTGTTAACAAATGACATAATATAGTGCTGTAGGTCTGGCGATTTTTAAAAATGTACGCAGTAAAATTAATTGCCGTATGTACTGGCATACTCTCAAATTAATGATAGAATACAACAAAATTATCAAATTATTTGTATTGGTTTTTTTTTTTTTTTTTTACCTTAATGTCTATAACATTGTAGACAAGTCAATGCCTATATTGAAATTCAGAAATAAAACGAAACATATCGACAGTCTACAACTAAAAATTTAGAAATTTAGAATACATAACAAAACATACCAAAAGTTATAAATAATATTTGATATTTCTTGATAATAATAATTATTATTAGTTTTTTTTTTTTTTTTAATAAAAATAATTTCTACAAAATTAATTATAAATTTAAGGGTATTAAACCAGGAGGTTATATTTAAGAAAACAAATTAACTTTAAGTGACTATAAAATAAATGAACTCGTTAAGTTAGAAATTACTTACCTTTTTTTTTTTAAGTTAGAAATTACTTAAAAAAAAAAAAAAAAAAAATGTCACTCGTTATATGACTAAGTCAAAAGCAACTTAACTCTAACTTTTTAACTGGCCATGGATAAATCATTAATAATTGTGCGACAAAGTACACCTACAGTGACTAAGAGGAAAATGGTTAATTTTGCGGACAATTTATGAGCCCCCCTTTTTTTTTTTTTATTTAAAAAACCCCAATTGCTCAAACGTATAGGTAGTAAATAATAAATAATTTAACACTTAAAGGTAATAATTATCTACATTAATATTAGTGGCGTACATTTAGTTTTTCTTTAATAGGAAATCACTGGATCCTGATAAGAAGAAAAAAACCAGATCATAAGGGCCTAGAGGAAACCGGAAAAACTGTACTTATTAATGTTTTTTTTTTTTTTCTAATAGGTCAACTCAGATGGTATAATAGAATAATGAACGCGTATTACACGGATTGCATTGTTGAAATTAAAATGATTCAATTTTTTTATTATTTATTTAATATTGACTTGAAAATTTACCTTGCATACGTTTAAATTGCATAAAATTGTCAAAAGTGAAACATAGTAGTTTACTTTAGCATAAACACTAAATCGTTTATACCGATAACAATTTTTTTTTTTTTTTTTAGTGAAACGTATTCGTATAATACACGTCATCACTTTTATATTTATTATGATAACGTTAATATGCATCAGCGATATCATGGTATTCATTCCCACACACATTGCCTGGGTATGCAATTACTATTTATAATATGTTTCGTTTGTATTGAGGTGTAAATATTATATTTAAACGGTTTTTTTTTTTTTTTTTTTTTAATATCGTATATGTTTTCATGACACACGGCGCAAAACGCGTACGCAATTTATTATTACCGAATTATCGAAACGCTAACACCGAGTGACGTCGTTTTCCTTATTGATAATGTTGCGTGCGGATTTCATACATTGAATCGACTAATTATTTACGAACAAAATAAACTGTACACGATTTTCGAAAATTGTTTTTCTATAACCTATTTGAATAATGCGTGACCAGGAACAAGAAAAGAAACCTTTATAATAACCATGCGGATTTGTCGAGATTACAAAGGGACGCGACTACAAAAGGACGGTAAGTTCAAACGATCCGGTTAATGGTGGGTCAAATAAGAGGGGAAATAAAATCCAAGAAAATACCCAGTGTAAGTATACAATGCGGAAAATAGCCGTATTGTGTACAATAATGGTCTTGTTAAGAAATATCGGTCAGGTTTAAATAGTGGTCCGCTTATTCGGATTGAGCGTATTTTTTCTACAACTTTATATTCCCTCGCAGCGCGATTTGAAGAAGAAGAAGAAGAAGAAGAAAAAAAAAATAATAATAATAATAATATATAAGCAATATCCAGTGCCGTACACTGGAGAAATGCATAAAATCCATTCCGAACGATAAATCATCTTTAAATCGTTTGCGGCTTAATATGGTTTTTTTTTTTTTTTTATATATATCTTAACTCGTTTGTAATATATATATATATGCAATAAATAATTATGATTAGTCGAGACCAGTGCCGGCGTTACAAATCGCGAGGCCCTTTTTTGTAATTTTTTTTTTTTTTGTTCTCCTCGTTGTTGTGTTCATCAATAGCGTCGATTCTAATATCTTTTTCAGTGACCTATTATTACTAAAATAACATATATACCAGAGATGAAATATATTCAATACCGATTAGGTAAAATACTAAAAATACACCACGAAAAAAACGTCACGTCCAAACCCTGCTAGCTGAGAATCCGGATTTTTCGATTTTGAAGCCCAAAAATGTGTGTTTCGAATTCAAAAATCCGAAATTTTGTATTTCCAATTTTAAAATCAAAAAAGCAGGTATTACCGAGCAAATTTCTGTTTTTTTTTTTTTTTTTTTTTAAATCTTAATATCAAATCCTAAGTTAATTTTTTTTCATTGGAAAATGTGTTAAATAATTTTTTTCATTTCAAGGCGTGCTACCACAAACAATTATTTGAGTAAAACAACGTTTGCCGGGTTAGCTAGTAATATTTTATATAAATTAAAGTGTTATCTTTTATTAAAGATAATTAAAAAATTAGTATTATCGCAATACTTATAAGTTATAAATAAAACGCAATATTATTTGTACATTTGTCTGTTATAGTTCCTCGCTGTGCATGGTAATTGAAGCCGATACGTTTTTTTTCTTCTTCTTCTTCGATTTTTAACGTATTTACACTCGAATTGACGATTGAAAAATTTAATAAATGCACTTTTATCGGTTGCATTGCGTATTAATAACAGTAACAATAACTAATGAAATCACAATATTAACATTAAAATTGTTATTTACCCGAGTTGGTTGTATACAACCAGATACCTTATGAGTTTCCGAGTGTCGTACGTGATTCCTATGTACGATTTCTATCCGTATGACTGATAAATCATAAATGAAAAAAGAATAATAACCAGTATGCGTAGACAAAATAAAAAAAAAATAATATGACCGAGGTCATATCTACTTTAATCGTCGTTAAATATATATTTGAAAATTCGGCCATCGCTTTACAAGCGTTTTTATTATCGTCGGTGACTTTAATCGGACACGATGGAAATCGTAACCAATATTGTTTAAATTCCGATGGTACCATAATAGCCATACTGTTAACAATATTATAGTTAATTTGTCGACAAGCCGTATCAATTATAAATATAGTGTGTAGGGTTTATTAGATTTTTTTTTATTGTTTTTCGAGTTAGAACCGACAGCAGTTTATTAGCATTCGGAATTTGGTCATCGAATTACGGTTTACGAACACGGATATCACAGAACAATATTGTCAACGTCGCACGTAGTCTGCAAATTGTATAAATTTGTTCACCAATTTGCATTTCGAGAGCGAGCTCGGCTTCCGCGGGGCCATGTGCTGCCGGCTCTGGTTCGACACTTTAATCATATTGACAATAGTACAAAAACGAACGGATTCTAATAACGTACAAGATAACAAATTTTTGCAGATACAAACTTTCGTCAATAAAACAAACGATCGACAACTTGAGACCAAACAACACGGGCAGTTTATTTTTTGTAGTTTCAATACAATATTATATGTTCAATATAAATGTATAAAAAAAAAGGATTATTCCCTATTATATCCTATTTTTCCAACTTCACACCAGCATAGGTGGCCCAACCACGGTGTAACGCGTGTCAACGTTTATTTAAATATTTATTTTTTGCCCATTATTTCATCTTTCGAGATCCAGTGAATATTCACATTGTCTATAACGTAACCGAGGCCTAGTTAAAAAAAAAAAAAAAAAACGATTACTTATCTATTGCGTTTACGATTGTGAAATATTCCACTTGAAATGTTCGCGTTTCAAATAATATTTCAATGAAACATTGAAAAATCGTTATTTTTCTAAATATTTGTTTATTGGTTTATTGTCATGTTTATGTTTCATAAAGGCCGAGCTATTGTATTATTCTAGTGTCATAAATGTAATGATTGTACTATTATGTAATGTAATTCATAAAATCCATGTTTGCATTAATTTTATTTGTAACTATAACAATGATTTCAATTTGTTGTCAGGAATTTTTAAAAAGACACCAACAGGATCCTTAAGAAAGTGTCCCTCTGTAGTTACTGTCATTTATACTTATACATTTAAAAATAAAAAAAAAAAAATGTAAAAATAAATTTATATATGCAATTCGAGTAGATAAATATAAATACACGTAGAAAAAATACAAAACATAGCTCGGAGTATATGTACCTAGCGAAAATACGATTACGGGTTCGAAAAATCACCATCATAGCAGTAGAACAACAAAGGAGAAAAAAATAATACGCTAATCATTTATTTTTTTTTTATATTTGATATTTTATTGCGTATTTATCTCTAAATCAATTTTAGTTTTTTTATATACGTATATTCATTTTTATTATTATTATTATTATTATTAAAATTAAATATTTCATGAAATGTAAGTTTTATGCATATTTAGAACCCTGTTGGCTGCTATATTTTATTGTAGTAGCTAGGTAGATGTGCCTACCTAATTTAATATTCACATTTAATAATAATAAGTATATGTAACTCAAGTTAAAAACAAATAAAATAGATTATTATTATAGCACTAAAAGTGATTATTTTTTCTCTCTAAATACCCAAAAAATTTCAACAGTGGCGCGTAATATAAAAAAAAAAAAACCAATAACAGTAGGTATGTTGAAAAAAAAAAAAAAAAAAAAAAAAAAATTTGATTGTCAGAAGTGGGATTCGAACCCACGCCCACAGAAGTGGACTGCGACCTGAACGCAGCGCCTTAGACCACTCGGCCATCCTGACGATTTACTAATCACTTGCCACTTTCATTATTTAACAAATTTCAATGGTAGGATTATAACACTATTAAATCGTTTAAATGGCCAACTAAATTGTCTAGTCGACACAGTCAGGATGGCCGAGTGGTCTAAGGCGCTGCGTTCAGGTCGCAGTCCACTTCTGTGGGCGTGGGTTCGAATCCCACTTCTGACAGATTAGTTTTTTTGCATTTTTTTTTTTTTTTTTTTTTTTGTATTCGCTCAATTATTATTTATTTAGTATACGCGTTTAGTTTACGCCCGTATCAGTGTTTATATATATATTTTTTTTTCTGCCCGAAAACCTATTAATGTTTATCGATTGTTCGCATTATTATTATTCATCATTAAATCATTTTTCGTCGTTACAACAATATCAAAATATGAAATACCTCATAATATTCGGTTGCCGAACAGACGCCTGACAGAATGTTTTAAGTACGGCGATAATTTATATAATTACATTGCCGGGACTGCGGCAAGTGACAACGTCATGAGTTACTCGTTCAAGAGAAAAAAAAAAAAAAAAAAAAAAAAATGTCAGGAAATAAAAAATGTGTTCATTATTATGCAATACCCGTGCAATAATATATATATATATAATGTTTAGTATTACGTCATAATATGATGAACACGCCGTTAATAGGTTCGCGGCGTCATAATCGTTTCCAATGTAAATCGCAAAAATAATAATATAATATACTATACTCGTATCTTTAACGTTATCTGCCGTTAAATTGAAAAAAAAAAAAAAGTAATAATAATAATAATAACCCTCGTAGGAGAACATTTAAAACGTTAAGTTATATGTCATATCGCTATAGCAGCTGCCATATTATACGAACTACACTGATTCAGTGTCCACTATCTACGTATCTATTTACTAAAAAAAATAATTAAGATATTTTAGTTTTATTTAGATAGCATGTAGTTATGTAGATTATGTTTTAGATGATTTTATCTCGACACTGCCGAGATATATTATACTAAAGAAGAAGAAAAAAAATTACTTTCATTAGTTTAATAAAAACTTGTGTAAGAGTATACACCGGAACCGGAACCCAACTGGTTTCCAAAGAAAATTTGAGAATCCGGAACCGGAATCGGAACCTCTTGAATAAAATACGAATAATTTCGGTTCTTTTAGGTTCTTGTCGGTTCTAAAAAATAACTGAACATTGTGTTTAAATTGGATTTTGTTTAAATCGAATAAATACAAGTGTCTATTTTCCATAGACATATTTTTCATATATCTTTACAATTTATATATCTACGGTATTTTTAACTCGAAATAATCATATTAGACCTTCGGCTATATTTATCTGCAAATAGTACATTATTCGTTCGATACCGGTTGTGTTTTCTATCAAAATGGACATTTATTGTGCCGATTGTACCGACTGTCCCAGTAATCGGATAAAACTTCAGAAAACATGCTTGAATGCATCGTGAAGTTTACTCGAAAACGACTTGTTGACTTTTTTGAAATTGAACATAATATAGAGTAAATAATAATAATAAGAATAGAGTTTATAATTGTCATTAAATATTCATTTTGTTTTTTTGACGGTAGTTTTATTATTAAAAAAAAAAAAATCTCCTAATAAGTAATAGGTAATGCTAATTGAAACTATGGATTTTTTAAGAAATCCGGTATTCACCGGAACTCTTATTTTATAATTTAAGAACCGAAATTGGAACCGTAACCTATGATTTTTTTGGATTTTTAAGAATCAAACCAGAAACAGAACCGATAAAATTATAAAAGTTCCAGTCCTTGGTTTATACACGATCTAGTGTAGGCGTGCACACCATGTGTCATTGTAGGAGATTATCTAATTTTGTAGGAGTTTACCATTATTCATTTTTTTTTTTTTTTTTTTTTTTTTTTTTTTTTTTTTTTTTTTTTTTTTTTTACTACCGCCAACACAATATATTTTCGTATTAAATTCGCGACGGTAACGGATAAAACAATCGTTCAAATATATATATATACATATCATAATAATAATGTATTATACGAATGGAAACGTGCACGGGCCGTTAAGAATAAACTATACGGCGGCGATGGCGACACGTTGATTTGGGAAAACCGTAGGTACGATTTTTTTTTTTTTTAATAGCTGCGGAATAAGAGGACGGGAGTGAGATGAAACGCGGTACTTAATGCACACCTAGCCGGGAGTTAATATCGGAGCAAGAGACCCCACTACGGTTATTATCGTCGATTTCCGTAGTATTACAGAAATGCAAAAATCAAAAAAAAAAAAAAAAAATGGTTAAAAAAAAAAACCCAAATAAAAATTGAACATTCGACAAACAATATAAGACGCGAGGCCGATACCGGTGCGGTGTACAAATGTTTCCTCCCCCTACCACCGCGGTCTTCTTAGATTAGGTTAGGTTTTTTTTTTTTTTTTTTTTTTTATTTCCGCCATTCTTCTGATGAAGTGAACTCAAAGCTCGTTACAGAACCCCGCGATGTTTAATAGTCTTGGCAACAGATCAACCGACTTCGCCAAAATAACGTTAACGTATTTTTGTTTTTATTTTCTTTTTCAAAACTTCCTTCCTGCCGTATAATACACGCCCGCATAAGGGGCTGAGGTTTTCGTACGCACACGGTCACGGGGACGCATTATTAAAACGGTCTCGGGCACAACGACGGGACCGGCCCGATCGGGAAATCAACCAAACGACAGACTATTAAAAAAAGGTATGCGCGGGTGGATGGTAATTTAAGAAAAAAAAAAAAAAAAAACACACCGTATTTATCCGGTGATAATAATTACGCGGTTTCTGTCCATTCGCGCGTCATCAGCACGTGTCTTAATCGATCGGCGGACGATTGTTCCACAAACAAACAAATAATTATATTATGTATAGTACATCTAGAAAACCATAAAATAAGTAATTTTTATAATCACCATTACGCAACTAAATTAGTACAGTGGAACCTCGATAAGTGGAAATTCAAGGGAAATTACATTTGTTCGACTTCTCGAGATTTTCGATTTATTAAGGCAGGCACCGGCAACCCGCGGCCCTCGGAACTTTTTGCTGCGGCTTAAGCTACATAAATTTTATAACAATATTTAATGCTTAAATTTCGAAAAAATAAATATTGTTCACGATTAAGCGATGAACACTCGGATGCTGTTTTAATGATATCAACATCCAATATAAAAGCGGATATAATCGAATTAGCAGGAAAAATTCAACCTCAAAAATCACACTAGTAACATAATATTTGTATACTAAAATGCATTCAAGAATTAATTAATAATTATTTTTAAACTTTTAAATTTTCTGTACTAATGTAATTAATTAAAAATTAGTTAATAAGGACAACCGCAATATTAAACTCATAATATGTTTGTTGCTATCTGTAAATATATTAGTATTATATGTTAAAATTATATTTTTTAATATTTTAATTTTGTATGCGGCCCTCCATAAAAAACTGAAACAAATTATGACCCGTGTAGGTAAAAAATGTTGCCGACCCCTGTATTAAGGTATTAGGGGGAGGGGGGAAACCGTTTGACTTAAAGAGAGTTTTCAAAAATATGATTAAATAAATATGTACAGTTCATTTAAAATGTATTATATGTGCATAGATATTATTGGTATAACGTCATTATTGTTGAACTATGTATAATTATTGTTGAAAAGAAAAAAAAAAAATGTATTTATCATTGTATATCGGTATCGTGACGTGAGCATTATTAATAGGATGTAAGCAGTGATATTTTTTTTTCTAAAAGTCATTAGAATACTACTTATACATTTTTTTTAAAACACAAATTTCGTCCTATTAATGTGTTTAATAGTTTAATTTTTTTTTTTTTTTTTGTAAAAGATAATTAAAAAAACCCCACTACCATGACCGACTTTTACATTGAAATCGTGTGTGGCCAACGACAGTGTAGTTCAGTCGACAATAATCAACGCAAAACGACAACGGAAATCGGACTAAATTATATCAATAGGCTACTCGCGTTAGCGGAATCGAACGTGCTGGCAAACGGTACCTTAATACGCGAGCCCCTCAATGACACTACTAGGCCATTCAGAAACAAGTGTCGCCACCGGTTGCACGTATGCAAGCTCAGAACGCGTTCGCAGCCGAGGCCTGAGGGATTGTGTGTGTATAACAATCACGGTATAGTCGAACTTGGTCCATACGAAGTTGAAGGGGACCGACAGAAATGTTCGAGATATCCACGAATTCGAGTAATCCAAAAAATCAAAAATTAGGTTAAAAAAAAAATGTATGTATGTACAATTTTAAAAATGTACAAATAAATATTAGAAAGAGACAATTGTTTTTTAAAAAAAAAAAGTATTTATTTTTGTTTTCAGTGAATCGTTTAATAACATTTAAAGGTTCGAAATGTTCGTCGCTGACCTCTACGTTCGTTTTCGACCAATCGTCTCAATTCATTTTAACGTATCTGCGCTTGTGCAATAATGGGGATTGGGATTCAGCGTATTCTTGTTCTTCTTCTTCGTCCGACGATTCAGTACTTAGCGCAGTCCTTACAGATGACAAAATGTCTGAATCGGAATAAATATCCTTACACTTCCAAGTCGTTGTCCATATTGATTTAGCCACCGAAAAGAATATTTACACCTTGCTTCAAATCGTCCCAATTATTTATGGTCCAGTAATGCTCGCGGGTGTTATATGAGTCAGTTGTAGCCCTTTTAAAAAATTTTCCGTTATAAGAGTAACCGAGAGCGTGTTTTTAACGGACAGTTCGTCCTCGAATTGAACACATTTGCACTACACGTCGAGCGAACGCGGATTTTAATTTCATTCGCTACTTTATAAATAAACGTATAAAAATAAATATCTAAATATGTTACGATATTATGTTAAAAATATTAAAGATCAAAGCGTTTGAATTGTAAAACGATTTTCATAAATTCATTTATGTATTTCGTAATCCATACACTCTCTACGTCTAGTGTTCTAGAGTCCAGATTGTAGATTAAAAAAAATATATTAAAAAAATATTAATATTAAAAAAGACAGAAATATATATGGCATTATGTGCCACGATAGTTTCGCAGTATACGAAGTGCACCGTATTGTTGAAAAGGTTAAACAAAAAATAAACGACAAAGTAAAAATCAATAACCCTGACGACCATTATTCTAACAACAATATGACTTGGTACGTTAACATTAAAAAACATAATAGTGTTAGATAAGTTAAGAAGAACGTCATTCGCCGATGTGCTAATTTTGCGTTCCGCAGTCAATGGTTCGGTGTTAAAACTTTCGGAAATTAAAATGAACCGATGAACTTTAATTGATATTATTCTCTTTTTTTTTCTTTTTTTTGAGTTTTGCGTAGTTTATGTTACCGCGGTACAACAATATACTTAATCGTGAGCCTGCGGTTTTTGATTATGAATTTTTTATTCAATTTGGTATAATCATGTGCTAACACTTTAGTAAACTTTGACGCTTTACAAATATTAAATACAGGATGAGGCGTGGTTACTTCCTTATTTTAAAAAAAAATTATAACACAAAAAGTATTGGCAATATTGATTTAATTATTTTTTCAGTGTATAGAGGTACATTTAAAGTTTTATTTTATTTGGTTTTAAATACAATATCTCGAAGGTGACCACCGTTCTCGTCAATGCACTGAGATAGTAGGAATTTGAAATTTCTGTCCACTTTTTCCAGCATATCCAGCTCATGTCAGCAATAGCAGCATAAATATTGTTTTTGAGATGACGAAGGATCTTTGGACGATCCGTGTATACCAACGATTTAAAGTAGCCCCCCAGGAAAATATCACATGGCGCTAAACCTGGTGATCGTGCTGGCCACTGAAAATCGCCTCTAAGAGCCGTTCGAGGAAGTGTTCTCGCCAGATATTCATTGACCTTCTTGCCGTGTGAGCCGCGGCGCCATCCTGTTGAAACCACACTTCCTCTACATTCATTTCTTTAAGTTTGGGCAGAAAAAATCCACAATCATGCTGACATAACGTTTAGAATTGACCGTAGCTGCTCTTTCGTTCTCTTCAAAGAACCATGGGCCAATAATGTCGATTCTGGTAATTGCACACCAAACAGTCACACGTTCTGTATGCAGAGACTGCTCATGAAGTTCTCTCGGGTTAGTAGGGCTCCAATATCGCATGTTTTGTTTGTTCACACATCCTGAAATATGGAAATGTGCCTCGTCACTAAAGAAAACAAGGGCGTCCCCTGAGGCAGGTTTTCGAGGAAGGTTTCACATGCATTTTTTCGCGCGACATAATCGCGTGGATCAAGTTGTTGCACCACTGTCAATTTGTATGAGTGAAAATTAAGTGCCTCGTGAAGAATTCGTCTCACTATGCGACTAGACATCCCTAATGCAGCCGAATGTTTGTGTGCAGATCGCTTAGAAGATTTCAAAATCGCCGCCCTGACCCTTTCGATGTTTTCTGGCGTCCTGTCGGTTCTGGAAGAGTCCATTGTGTTTCTTCTGCGCGCTACCGGTATCCCTGAACGTGTCCGCCCACAAACAATTTGATTTCCGATCAGGCACACGACTTGCAGGTGCGATATTGAAACGGTTTCTGAATGCACGCCGAGTTGCGATGATCTAACGGCTGAAAGTAGGCCTCCACGGCGTACGCGCGCCTCTTGCTTTGTCCGCTGCATTGTCGACACTGAACTAGTTATAACAAAAACCTCAGATATTACGTGCTTCCGAACAAGCGATAAACCAACGCTCTACAATTTATAGCCGCTCAGTTGCGTGAGTTTCAGATAAGGAAGTAACCACGCCCCACCCCGTATGATATTTGAAGACAATAAATTGGCTTATATCGCATACACGTCCTCGTCCGCCGTATCATTATGGTATATGATGTTAATGTAAAATACAGTCGCCGAGATGGGCCACCGTATAATATATACTCAATTAACTGAAATTACCCCTCAAGATTCTATGCGAACTGGAGATAAAGATTATCCTCTAAATACTGAACACAGCCAACGATTACGGATGCAGTAACGTGCAGTGGATGCAGTTTCACCCACCAGGAATCTTCTGAGATGGCGATAGTGTATCGTATTGCGCACGCAGACTACAGACGCAAATAATAAAATAAATTAACTACCATACACTTGTATAAAAAGCAGCTCGTGTCATAACCGTCAGACGGAATACGTATTTTTTTTTTTTTTTTTTTTACAAATTTAACAAAAAAAAAAATTCTTTTGCATATTAATATAATAATATTTATTCGCAAATGTAATAATTATTAATACTTTTGATTACTTTAAATTACTGTTTTTTTTTTTGTTTAAATTTATAATATTTAAATATAATGTAATATTTAATATTTTAACGTATTTGTTGCGCGTTCAATTGTTTTGAAAGTTTCATGAAGTTCGGATTATGTTGATGGATCACGATAACTAAGAATCTTTTTTGCTCTTGGCTCTTACATATTATTAATTTTATTGTGCGGCTCGCGAGACTCTTCTAGTTGGCCACCCCTAATTTATAGTATAAATAATAACCATAAGCGTGTTTAGAATTTATTCGCAGATGTGGCCAACGAAAGTTTCATGGGAGACAACCAACAAGGTCAGCTGCCATAGACGTTGATCAAGAGAGACTTACGAGAGTTTTGCTCCCGTCAAAATTATATATATATATATTTTTTAATTGTTGCCTTTACATCATACATGTATAATGTCTCTCTCTCAAAAATTCCCCTAAATTCATATTGATTCCTGAGCTCTTAAGAATAAAATAATTAATACATTTTAAATTGTTAATATTTTATTAACAATAAATATACACATCAAAAAAAAAAAAAAAAACTAAAATTCGATAACACAAACACACGTGTCACGTATGGATTATTATTAATTAGCAGATTTAACAACCGAAGCTGGCGTCATCTCGGCTTTTAATATTGCAAATGCAAAGAAGCCTTACACGGAGGGGGAGTTTATTAAGAAAAACATGGCACAATTTTTAGAATCAAATATAAAAAACTGCAGAAACTGTTAGACGAAATGCCCGTTGCTAGACACACAATAGAGAGGCGAGTTTCTGTTATTTGTGCGGATATTTTGACTCTTAGAACATCACTTATACCTTCATTTACATTCCTGGAAAATCCTTTTGCTGTTGATATTGTGAGTGATGGATGTCCTGTTTCATCACCAATAACAAAGGATACAGCGGCTGTAGAGTTGGAGCTACTATAACTACAAGAGAACGAAGGATTAAAACGAAGTGGTGTTTCTACCATAGAATTTTGGAAAAATTTTCCACAAGAAAAATACCCACTAACAAAAGAGTGTGCTATGACTTATTTCAATCTTTGACACTATTCGTGTGTATGAATCATTGTACTCAACGCTTAAATTCAATAAATCTAAATATCGGTCTGAACTAACCGTGTAAAAAATAAATGTCCTTTCAAATGAAAAATGTGTCTTCATTTTATAAACATCGCTTTACAATGTGGCTCGCCTTGAATTAGCTTTATTAATTTGCGGCTCCCAAATTTAAGGTTAGTGGCCACCCCTGTACTTAGGCTACGACAAGATGTCTAGCGCCCTGAAATCTGTGAAACTTTGAATATTCGGCGCTGCGTGCGGATAAATATTTTACTACTTTTACTAGGGTGATATTTATGTTAGTGACATTATCTCAAAAGTCGTCGAGAAACCGATTTCGCAGGTGTGGTCATTGCCATATTGGTAACACCTGTAAACACGGGCTATGATAATAATATGTACATCATTATGTTAACGTTCAAAATAAGAGGATTCCACTCGACGACCTGCCATCAATTTTCCGTAATCCACTAGTTTCGGTTGCCCCGGGTTAACTGCACTTATTAATGTGCAAGTCTTCCCGCCGCCCGAAGTATTACTACTCAACGGTATTTCCAAATGGCGGGTGTATGTATTGGCAGTTCGTAAAAAAAAAAAAAAAAAAAAAAATAATAATAAAAATATATATATATATATGCAAGTCAGACTTGTACAGATCAATATGAATTTATCCAGATGCCGCTCCACTCTTGGGAGACCCCATTATCCCCATCCACCATCACCTCTTCCTCGAGGTTTTTTAAATTATAATAACATACTGACATTATAAATACAAAAATGGCACTTTGCAAATTGTTATTATCGTTGTATTAAATTATCATAAACACAGCAATTTCGGGGAGAGGGAAATGGCGGATATTTCAAACTCTGAGATCTTTATTAATATATCCGCAACAGAATGCGCAATGCGGATTCACATATTGAACAATAATACAAAAAAAAAAAAAAAAAAAAAAATAATAAAATAATAATTGTTCAAGTCTCAATCAGTTTAACGGTGAGTGTAGGTATAACTCCTAATTTAATAAAAACAATAAAATACGCACAAATCTGAACGTTTTAAATACAATTCGTTACGGCGTTTAAAGATAAATTTAATATATTTTTTTTTTCGAATTTAATTTAATTCAATCGAGTTTTAAGTTTTGCTATCGTCCCGTGTCGTCATAAGCTTATTAATATAGGCATTTATGTATTTTTATTGTTTTCCATAATATCATAAAAGTTATGCGTATTTGATGTTTCATTGATCGCTATTTGAATAGTTTTGCAAACTATTTCTCTGGCGTAATTGCACTATATACAGTGTGATTGCAACTATCGTTGTTATGATAAATTTATTCCCCTTCCTTATTGCTCTGAACTTGTTTTAAAACTGCTATAAATATAACTGCTATATCAGTGATTAACTGTTATGCGCATCGAAATTTTCGAATATTATTTGTTCGAATTGGCGTCGAAAATATGACGAGCGGGAGGAGTGTTGTGATTGGAAAATAAAATACTCAATACTCGTTTAACGTATAAACTGTAGGGATACAAATCAGAAGGCATAGTTAACGTTAAAATGCAGTTTGAACAGTGATAAATCCGTACGGCGATTGAAAAAACCAAAGAAAAATAAAAATAAAACCGGGATCACACATTTACTGAAAACCTTCTGGCTAAAATAGCTGGGCCGGGAATAAAATAATCACCCTGTATAACGTCCACAATAAACGGTATAAATCAGGCGATATCGGGATTAGACATCCCGCAACCCCTCGGTAATTTATCGTACTATCGGAGTTACGCTGTTCATTTATCTTAATCGCGACAGTTCCATCATTATATTTAATGGTATCGACGAGTGTTTACGATTCGAATACATTTTACACAATTATATATTATAACGCTATTAAAAAGCAGCATTCGTTTTTCAATGTTTTATACAAATAATACGCCCACAGTTTGTTGTATTGTAGTGAACAATAGTATACGATTTATTCACGTGGCGGCGAAGATTATAAGTTAATAATATAGTATATTATGTTTACGTATTCATTTTTCAAATATATACAAATTGTTTAAGTCAAACACTAACACTATCATAATACTTCGGGCCGCACGCCATACTTCGGGAGTCTTGCAGTAGCGAAATTGCTTTTAATTCGATAAAACCAATCACTGTCATTTTACCTCGATGCAAAATAATAAAAAAATCAACGTGGTGGAGTATTGTCAATGCAAGCTAAAAACGATTCTGAGCATTGCTCGGTAAGCCTAGATAATTATCGATAGTGGTTTTTTTTCCCTCCCCTTGTACCCAAAGGTAATCCGCTGTAACCTAGTAATCAACAACTATTCTCTCGCCCTGGAACATTTGTTGTCGCTCGTTTTATTGATTTTTTTTTTTTTTTTTAGAAAATAATCCTTAAAATATTTCAAATGAAATACCACCAATTAACAATATTAACGCGTATTTAGAAGATTTGTTTTTTTTATATACCGACCAATAAAGCGTCTTCTGAACAAAAAAAAAAAAAAAAAAATATTATTATGACCAATGAACAAACAATTATCGTCCGTGGTATTATATCCCATTCGATATCGTTTACTGTGCAAATGAGTAGTACACCTTAACACCCGTAGCTACCGCAAGAATGTACACACCGGATCCCGCATTTTTATTTTTTTTTTTTTTTACTTTTTACCGTCGACACACCGTGGGAAAACGCCCACCCCAAGGACCATCGATCAGCTAACCGAGGCGATTCAATATTACGCGTGTGCATGTAATATTCGATATGTACGTATACCGCGTAATATTGAATACACTTTATTGCGGTCGGTCCCGGCGAAATAATGTAAAAATATTTTAGACGGCTTTTATCCACGAGGCAGGCAAACGATCCGGCAACCGGGCGTAGGTGGCGACGCTGCCACGGCGCACCTTGGCCCCGGGGTCTCGCCTCGTCACAAGGTCGGCGGCCCCCCAATAGGAGTGTAGCACTGGCCAGGCGAAGAAATACTAACGCGGTTCGTCCGACGGACCGGCAGCGCTTGCGAAAAATAAGAAAAAAAAATAGACGGCTCACGTAATCGCGTAACATTTTATTGCCGTATACGAAATAATAATAATATATAAATAAATAACACGATTGAAAGTAACAATGCGACGGCACGAGTATTTCATTATTAGATTTAGATTTTTATTGTGCTCGGGAATAAAAAAGAAAAAAAATCAATATTATAAAACGTATACGTTGGTATTGTCTACCGCATATACCGCCCACGGTATAAAATAGATTTCTCGGTTTCATTTATTGGCTGATATATTTTTTTTGGCGTTATTTTGCGTATCGAACCGTGCGTGTCAGTTTAAAATGCATTACCACGAACTGTGTTGTTCGTCGTGAAAACGTTTTCGTATTTTAAACATTAAGTTCGGCAAATAACCTACGAGTTACAACGACTCCCCCGGTACTTTGCGTCCCCTTAAAAATAGGTAATAATTAGACGGGCCCGATTGGGAACCGAATTCGGGCCGGGAGATTGGAAGTTTTCCGGGCCGTCCAACATTGTTACCCTAAAAAAAAATACCGAAAGAAAATCGTTCTCGCTGAACTCAATTGCGCCCGCGGTTTATTATTTTTTTAACAGTTTGCAAAACTACAAATAAAAAAATTGTTTTTTGTTTTCTAGGTATTGCCCTATTTGATTATGAATTATAACTTATCAATTTATATGTCTCGTGAAGTTATCATAGTTTATTCAACAAGAATCGGAAATTAATAATAAACATTTCATTGCACGATAAATAGATTAAATTAGAATATATGTCCTATTCAACAGTTATAGAAAAATGAAACAAATCAAGTGAAAATAATTATCTGGTTATCTACAAATGATTAGATATCGATTGCATTTCGCTGGAGAAGATAAATGAATAAACATTTTGATATGGATAATTTATCTAGGATCGAATTATCTATATAACACTGGAAATCGACTAAGCATATAAATGTTAATACCGTAACGTAGACTAAATAGTCGACATAAATTACTATTTATATGGTACGTAACATCGTAATATCGTATGAATATAATATATTGTAGTCGAAATTTGACTATTTCATATCGTATTTTGTAAAATAATACCGTAGGTGTAGGAGTCTATAGTTTTTTTTTTTTTATTTTTTCTTTCTAATATTCTACGCGATATTGCCGTTAAATTAAATAGCAAATATATATAATGTATACACGAAACATGACTATAATATATAAAAAAAAAAAAAAAAAAAAAAAAAAAAAAAAACATAAAAACAAACTACAGTGGCTGAATATTATTATAAAAAGTAAATAAATAAAAATTCCATTTCCCCTACAGTTTGTATTCGCCAAATAACCAGTACCCAGCGCTGGTAATAATGCATAATAATAATAATAATAATAGTAATAATAAAGAAAAAAAAAAAAAAGGGTCTAAACAGACTTACATAGTTACATCACGTTTTCCGTGGGTTATGTAAAAATTGTATCCAAACTTGACAGAGAAAACGTTTTAAAATTAAAAAAAATAAAAAAATATATATATATATATCATCTACGGTGTGGCTGTTATTGTGATATATTATTATAGTAACGGTCCCACGTGGTCGGAAAGCGGAATCTGCACGAGGTCTTATATTGTATTTTCATCGGGTGTTGGGAGCCGGCATAGCGTCCGGGCCGAGTCTCTTATCGCCAATTTTTCCGTGGACATGTCCCTAACCGGAACGGTACAGTTGAGTACAAAAAACAATAAAATAAAATTTACGCGGATTTTTCAACGGACATTAAAAACACGGGTAAAACCAATTTAACGTCACGGATCGTAGCGAAAACTCGTTTGGTTTATTTTTTCCCCTCTTTACGTTCAGCGCCCTACGCGTTGACGTGCCGGACGTGGTGGACGTCTCGACTTACGCGTTCGTTCGTTACTAACGAAAATGGTTTTGCCTAAGGCAACGTGATTTTTTTTTTGATATTATTTTTCGGATGCCGGGTGGATGGGTGTAACCAACGACGTAGATAGGGCGATCCATTGCGATGGGCCAGTATATAATCTTTTGAAATACTTGAACAGTTACAAGTCGGGTATAATCGTAGGCGAATCTGGGAACATATAAGAGAGTGTGGTGGCTTAGTTAAAATTTTTAATCTAAGCTAAACTCGATTTAACGAAACAAACGAATTCGAGTAACACGGTCGGGGTGAAAATGTTCTGGGAAATAATAACTTATGTTAAGAGCGAGTTACTTTTAGATTTCGAGGGTAGCGACGCCCATGGCTGTAGAACGGTCGGTCTACCGTGTGCCAGGTGCGGATTTAGGCGCATTCGGAGTTTTATCAACGAGAACGAAAATGAATTACCATAACTTATAAAATCGCAAATATTATGCGAATTTCTTTGGGCACTAACGTAAACGCACCGCGAATACCACGTTTTAAGTACACCCCCCCCCCCGGCCTATTGTTCCCGTTGTTCAAATTATGCGTCAACCTTCAGGCGGACAAGGTGACACGAAAAGTGCGCGTATAGGTAGGCAGGAACCTGTACAACTTAAAACATTCGTTGAGTAAGAATTGTCGAGCGGATTGCAAAACCGGCTAGATACGGCCCGAGTATCATATTTAATCATACAGATTGTTCTTATAAATTTTCTTTGTTTCGCACTTGATAATTTATTATCGCGATTGGAATTTAAAAAAAAAAAAAAAAAACCAATTAATACATAACTATTCCGCGCAACCAATGTGGGCGAATATAAAAAAATATATCTACTTACAAACAAACGTCAACTACTCTAATAATTAAAATAATAAAAATAAAAAAAAATCGGAAAAACGCGATAACATGCGCATAGTACCCTAGTTTATATCCGTACTCGACATTGCGTAAGAAAAACGGTTCTGAGCAAAGTTCATTTTGACATGTTTTAATAAATAAAAATTTAAAATTGTAGCAAACGAATTTCGATTGTTCGTGTTTTTTCGTATCAAATTGTTGGGCATTTATTTAGTGCCGAAATAATTTTATTCGCATAAATCGGAAAATACTCGTAATACACGGAATGCCGTGATTTTTACAATTTCTGTCAAAATCTGAACTACATAATCTCGACTACGGATTTTCGATATTTGTATAATACCATAACCACATAACCACATATAGTGGAACTTCTATCAAATTTTCGATTTATTTTAAGATACTGCACAGAACGAAAATATATAGATATAAAAAAAATTGTATAAAATTGTAAATTTATCCGCACAAAACGATAATATGTAAAAAAAAAAAAAAGGTTAAAAATAGTTGTATATAACTAAAAAAAAAAACGCCAGAATGTTTTGGAAATCGTATCACGTATAAAAATGGCGCTAATATATGTACTCGGTGAAAATGTCAGATCAATTGGATTACGTTTGATTGAATTAAAACAGAAAAATAAAAATCGAAAATAACAGATACCGTTATTGCGTAAATAATAAATATTTAAGGAAACTCAATCCACTATTAAGGGACCCAACAAATAATCACCTCAACGCAGCAATTATGTTATTGGTATTTGTTAAATTAATTGTAAAAAAAAAAAAAAAAAATACTTAACTTGACTAAACAGAGTTAAAATAATATCGTTAACTCACCCGGTTTTGGTAATTGTAATTTATTCATAGTTATCTCTTATTCCAACTCTATTATTTTTACTCGGTACATTAAATTCTATTTAATGGTATATAATAAAAATAAAATTAGAAATTTCAAGCATATAAATTAATATTAATATTCTACATTCTTAATACATATGTATAAATATATGGTCTAAGTGCCAAAAAGTTGTTTTTGAGTTATTCAATTTTTTTTTTTTTGTTTTATCAAAAAATTGTTGATAAAAAAACCTAAACTAAATTTTTTATTCACAATCTAGATTATGTTTGATATAATTATTGCGAAATTATATTGAATTTCAATCCCCTTGTGTTTTAAAAATAATATTTTATGCGGAAACATGTATCAGGTGGACTAGACTGTCGGAATGATACTGTAATGTTGGTAAAATCGAGTCCTTAGTTTTTTGAGTTGTAATCCCTTTTTTGAGAACCTTGCAGGTATTCCGTGTTTCAAGTTCATTGAACGTTGTTCTCGTCTTATTGACTCCGTTTTTTTTTTTTTCAATTTTAATCCAACTGCATTTGGAAATGTTTAGTTTTTTCGTGTTGATGTATATAAATCGGCTGCTTGTTCAAAATCAATAAAGTAGTAATATATATATAATTTAAAAAAAAAAAAAAAATTAAAAAAAATAACCACTTAAGGCGTAAATATTAATCATTTAATTGTATATCAAATAAATATATATATGTTATAAGTAAGGCCCGGATTTGTATGCAAAAATGATTGTAAAATATGCACATATTTATGCATACAAAAATTCAAAAATATACAAAATAAAATAATTTATTGTCAGCCAAAAATGTAGAAAAAGAAAGCAAAATACAACATAAATATTTTATAATAATTTAATGTTAACTATATAAACGCAAAACTAATATCAATTTTGGAATGCACACCAATACGAAGTTACACAATGCGCTTTTAGATTTTCAAATTGACAACTTCGGCGATTGTCACGCAGCATAGGCTTAAATTTAAAAAAAAAAAAAAAAAACCTTCTTTCTATGTCTCAAGGCACAATAGGCGTATATTTATAACAAGCAATGAATTCGGGTCAAAACTCTTCAATGTTTTCATAGACGTAACTTATTTCACCGCTTAATATTCTACAAATTGTTTTAATTTGAGAATACTCTGGACTTACAATGAGTATTGTAAAATATGCAACATTTGTGCAACTATCCTAAAATATGCAAAATGATGAAAACAAAAAAATGTAACCAAAGAATCTACATATTACGTAACGTCGACATTTTTAATCAATTTTAAGCTAGACGAATTGCAGTAGAATATGGATTTGCATAGGAATCCCCAGGCTTTAGTTATACGTTTTCTTTGTTACACGTATATTGTCATACCTATATTATATTCAATCCAATACGTACATTCCGTTGTGCCCGATGACTTGGCTCATTGTAGCAAAACCTATATGGTCTTACACTGTCGGATGTCAATGTATTGGTATACGGATGTGCAAGAGTTAACAATGTTGCGTATACCGAAAACTTCAAATGCATGTAAACACGCTACTAATAACTGCAGGGTTTTTTTAGTCTACAAGTGGACTCGCGATGATAAATTATGTGCTAGACGAGATGATTTATTGTTCTGCACTTGTATAAATCTCACTTAAGATTACCATGGAGATTGCGAAGATTATGGATAAAACTCGATTTTTTTTTTTTATCTTTATATATATATATATATATAGAATATAGACGATTTACGATAGGCAATCGTTTACGATTTATACGGTCGGTTTTCGTGAGAATCGCGATAAGTGAGATTTTGACATTTTTCGGTTTATATATCGATTCTGAATGAAACCGTGCGCCGCGTCAATAATAACACTACCAGACAAGAGATTTGCCGTCGAAAAATGTGACAAATCAGAAATCAACACTTATTTGTTATATTCGTGATATGTCGTATAATAATAGTTCGTAATTGACTGAGACGTTACTCTGTTAATGGTATTACAATTGTCCGACAGTACGATAAAAGAAAACTTAAAAATATCAAATGGTGTAACGACTTACACCACCGCTATCCTCTACATTCTGCGTTTCGTTCGGAATCTAAAATATTGTATATGTATTTTAACGTTTTTTTTTTTTTTCGAATACTATTCAAATAGTAACTGTATTCCTACTAAAACATTATTTTTATTGATGCACACAAATACGCATCCTAATGAATACCTTTGAAATACCATTGTTTGTCCTCGAAAATACTTTTGAAAGATTATCTTTTACAAGTCAGATCGCGTAACATTGTTATAAACTAAAATCGGATACGTATCGTAAAATATAATGTTATCGTCAAACGTGTAAATCCGTCCGTTAACGGATAATCAATTATTCAGGTTTAAAGTTTCTCTCTGAAAGTAGTGTTAACCGTGGAGGGGAACCGCGTCTTATTGAAAAATTAAACGAATCGCTTTCTTGTCGCTCTTTTCATAATACAATAATATAAAACGTTGAATTCCGTATACGTTTCAGCATATGGATTTATTTACAACGCAGCGGTTGTATAATACACAATTCACTTATGAGACCGAATAAATCAGAAGAAATTACAAAAAAAAAAAATAAAAAATAAAAAATAATAATAAAAAACTACAACGCGAATAACAAATAGCGTACAATATAGAATAATAAACAGAACGCATTTGTATTTCTTATACTGTACGATAATTTTAAAACAACTAAAGTTTTATTAAACATAATATATAACATGACTGCTGCATTATGGTAGTGGTGCACGAGCTCTACTTGAATAACAATGATACCGAGTGATCATTTTATAGAATTAATAAAAAGGGTTTAGGAGAAATTTCAACTACAAATATTCATCAAATTTACAAACATCACGTTGGTGTGAATCTCAAATAGATACCTACTTACTATTAAAAAATATATATATATATACACAACGTAATATTATTTAGGTGAGTTCTATTGCGACCCAACGTTAAATTTGCGAATTCCGGACCGCATAAAGCAATCGTAAACCGTCTATGGTATTACGCCTTGAAAAAAACAAAATTAATTTTTTTCGGCCCACTCTAGTGGCTATACTAGTTGTGGACATAAAAGTAACGAGATTTTCTCAATTATAGTGGTTTATTTTTAAAATTGTACAATTTAATTTTTATCGTGTTCAAAGAAGTTTTCCTCAGCATCTACACACAAGACAAACACCTAAGATATACGGTTGTTGTCGTTCTTGAAAACAGTGCTGCCAATCATTTTCAGTCGGCCCTTTTAGAAATTGTGCCGTGTTCATTTTTACGTCATCAACCGTTTGATAACGGGTTCCTTTTAATGAAATTTTACTTCTTGGGAACAAGTAGAAGTCACAAGGAACGAGGTGTGGTCATGAGGGGTGAAGGTCATCAAGACATTTTTTTTTGTTTTCAGTTGAAAATCGTTGAATTGAAATTGCACTGTGAGCTGGAACATTTTATTGGTGAAGAACCCAGATCTGGTCGCTTTTTTCTAACACATTCTCTCAATTCAATTAGTACTTCTATATAATAATATAGACTGACTGTCTGTCCACACAAGAAACCCATTCAACCAAAATTATTCGCCTGATGCCAATAGAAACAATGAACATTGATTTAAAATTTTGTATTTCAAACGTTGTTCGTTAATTACGGCCATGTCGAAAACGGCGACCGGAAAAAACTGACTGGATTTAACCACGTGTAATATTAAACTGAAATAAGATAGGGACTATGGGTTTTGTTTAAAATATCCACTTATTCGCGGGGAATACATCGCAATTCGCAATTTGAAACGTTACCGTGTGTGGATTAGCCGTAGTAACATTTGTCCTGGTACTTTCTGACCTTACAGACCTCGTATGTAACCCAGGGCGTCAAATGTCCACGTGTCTAGAATATCCATACCGCTAATTGTTCAATAGCATGTTCGTAAAGGTGTCGTATAAAGATAAATTCAAAAATATCTATGTACAAAGGTGAAATATCGTAGGAGACTTTCGGCGATTGGTTGCCGCCCGGCCGGTGGGATCACATGCGCCGTGGCGGCTATAGGGATACCACTGTGGCACGTATGTGCATAATATATTGCGTTGAATGAAATAATATAAATTTAGTGTGTCGGCGACGATCGGACGATGGTCCGTTGTCGGGGCCATGACGTAGTGGAGAGGAAATAAAAAAAAAAAAAAAAAAAAAAACGAAAAAAGAAAAGAGCAAAAAAATACAGGCGGTGGTAGGCGCGTCACGGTCGGGCGGCACGCAAGAACAGACCCCGGATAGGTTAGGTATACGGACCGCGAGCCACCGTGGACTGCTAACTCCCGGAAATATAATTCAAGAAGTAAAATATGTAGCCGGGTATACTCGTAAATGTCTATACATGTACAATAACATTATCATAATGTACGGGGTCTGTTCGAAAAGTTCAAGAAACTATAGTTCCTAAAAATAGAATATCTATAGTATCGTAAATGTTATTTGATTGAAATAAAATATAGATAAGCAGCTAGCTCTTCAATTGAATCTCAAATGTCTATTGCTATCTAACCATTAACTGTGCTCGTTCAAAATAGACGAGTCGTGTGTAGTCGTGCGATTTTTAAGATGAATAACATTCGCGAACAACGTATAAATTTTGTGTTAAACTTTGTAAATCTTTTACCGAGACTCATAAAATGTTGCCAAATGCTTATGGTGATCAGTGTTTAGCGCGTACTCAGTTTTACGACTAGTTTAGACGTTTTGAAGACGGTCGGGATCGATCAGTTGATGACGACCCTGGACGTCCGTCGACATCGACAGACGATGTTCATGTGACAAAAATCAATGAAATTGTGCGGTTTATTTTTTTTTTTTTGGAGTTATTCATCACGAATTTCTACCCGCAGGACAAACTGTTAACCGGTGGTACTATCTAGAAGTATTAAAACGTCTCCGAGAAAAAGTGCGGACGAAAAGGCCTGAAGTGTGGAAGAAAAACTCATGGTTTCTCCATCACGACAATGCTCCGGCACACACTCCCCTGTTAATTCGAGATTTTTGCGTGAAAAATCACATGGCCGTGCTTCCACGTCCACCATATTCTCCCGACTTGGCACCAGCAGACTTTTTTCCAATACTAAAATCTCCGTTAAAAGGACAGCGATTTTCTACGATAAGTAGACGAAATAAAAGAGAATTCGCCAACGGAGCTACGGGCAATTCCAGAAACTGCTCTCCAGGATTGCGTTCAACAACGGAAACGTCGTTGGCAAGAGCGTGTAAACCAAGTGGGAGAATACTTCGAGGGTCTCGACAAGTCTCAATAGCTGGTGGGTAAGCACAGTGAATAAAAAATTGAAAAATTCGTGAACTTTTTGAACGGGCCCCGTGTACGCGGCAATATAATAGGTTTACGGGTAATCCGGCGGAAGAACTCGGGCACCGCCGACACGTAATGCCGCGCGAACACGCAAAAACGGCGTCTGGGCAATAGGCGGGAATCGCCGGGTACGGGGAAGGCGACACTAGAAATTTGATATACGAGTACTGTTTATGGTATTATACACTTGCCGATAAGTTTGTCGAGATAATCTCCAAAATCGTTGTTATCGCGCCGGGACGGGCGACAATGACAACGGCGGGCCTCTGCCGCCCGGCCTCTTACTCCTCTGTGACGGCGCGTCCGTCTCGCCCACCTGTACCCGGGGACGCCGGCCACGGCGTCGATATAATACGATATTATTATAATAATACAAACACAAGAGGGTTAATAATAATTATGCTAAACTACTATAATAGAATATTATTATTATTATTATTATTATTATTATAATATCCTCCGGTTCGTCTTGTCGTAATAATAATTATAGTTGCCCCATATGGGCAAGTACACTATATAATATTGTGTTATATAGATAGCACTTTATGCACTATATATATATATATATATGTATGTAAGTGCGCCGAGTAACAAACTTATTACAAAAAACAAGATTATCGCGCGCCGGGAGTACGAAGACTGTGACTATGTATATAGCCGGGTAATAATATTATTTACAGGGTGCGGCAGAGCCCACTGACGAGATTTGATGGGCTATAAATACCGCACAGTAACACTTGGAGAAAAGGTTTTTTTTGTTTATTTAAATCAGTATTCAATACGATTTTTAAAAATGTATTTCTAAAAATTACGTCTCCTAGATGGCGGCCGTCAGCATTGATACGCTGTTGTAGACGATCTCTGAAGCTCTCGTATGATTTTCGGTACATTACGACCGGTATGGCCTCGACTTCCACTGTGATTTTCTGTTTTATTTCTTCTATGGTATGTGGGCGATGTCTGAAAACCTAATCCTTAAGGAAGCCCCAG
Source organism: Tuberolachnus salignus (assembly GCA_956483605.1). Classification (NCBI taxonomy): domain Eukaryota; kingdom Metazoa; phylum Arthropoda; class Insecta; order Hemiptera; family Aphididae; genus Tuberolachnus; species Tuberolachnus salignus. Next base: position 20,680,704 of record OY101430.1, on the reverse strand, counting down.
ATGAAAAAATCACACATGCTTTAATGACCGTGCTGGCCAGCAAAAAGAAGAATTCTCCTCAAAGAACGGTCTGAGATTCCCAAAGCTACAGCCTGTTTTCGGGCTGAGCGTCTTGGTGACTCTCTAACCGACTGCACATTTTCGGGGGTTCTTCCCGTTCTGGGTGCTCCGTGTCCATGTCTACTTAGGGTACTCGCAGTTTCTTCCAAACGCCGTATCCACAATTTGATAGTGTTATCAGAAAGAACAGATTCAGCACGTGGAATGCCGATGTGTATACGAAAAGCCCTTTGTGTAGCGATCACAGAATGATTTATTTTCGTAATACGCACGCACGACGAGACCACGATGCACACCTGTCCAGACCATGATTACGAATAAAAACGGCATTACCGTACAATTCAAAACATTAAGGCCTGCTCTTATCTTATCACAGGCTAATGACCCCATTAAACTCGTCAGTCGGCTCTGCCGCACCCTGTATAATATACCTGACCTACGTGCCCGAACAATATTTATCAGCGGTCCGAACAAAATCATAACGGAAAAATTAGGGGAACGGGAGGGTGGGAAAAAGCATATTATCGTCGCGCGAGACCATCGTTTTATCGTTACTTTCGTTACATTAAATAATATTAATAAAAAAAAAAAAAAAAAATGAATTAAAATGTAATATCGAACGGTTTTTAAAATCGAGAGAATATAATATAATTATGATAAAATATCTTTAATATCTGCCCGAGTGAATAATGTTATTGCCGGTTTTAGATAACAACAATATTGTTGTAAGCGTAAAAGAGAAAAATCCAATTTTTTTTTTTTTTTTTTACTTTCAGCCGTTGTTTCGTTGTTTCACTACGTTTTTATATATATATAAATTAATTTATACATTCCTGTTTCCATTGATTTTGTTTATTGTTCTATTTAATTATAATTGAAAAATATTCGTCATCGTTACGTACTTGTGTGTATATTAAATTTAGAATAAATTAATTCGTTTCAGAAATGAGTCGAGTTGTTTGTGCGAAATAGCGAATTCGAGAACAGCCCGGAGTAGTATGTGACGGTATAGACGGTACAATAACAATGCGAATTAATTAGAAATCTGCCGGATAGAGTGAGACATTTTGAATACAACAATTTTAGCGCTCTAGTAATGAAAATCGTTATTAAAAAATCAAAAAAACTAAACTAAACCGATTTTATATGTAACGTATTACCAATTAGACGGTAAATTCTCGGGAGGAGCAGGTGGACGAAAATATACTTGACAAAAAAAATGAAAAGAAAAAATCCGTTCCATTTGGTTTGGATAGTAATGTCCGTCGTTGGTCGCGTAGATTACAAGTCATCTGGCCGATAACATTTTTACAAATTTTATGTTCGTATTATATTCTCACGGGGAGCATTTTCCCGATGGTCACCCGTACTTTTAGACGTGTGACGTATTGAGTTCTCCTTTAAAAAAAAAAAATAATTGTTGAACACGACTACGGTATTACTTATGCTATAGACCGGTAAGACGCATAATACATTTTTTATTTTAAATTTCAGTATACACTTATCGTATTAAATGTAAAATCTACGCAATACATACCGCGAGTAATATTATTGTAATTGAATGTTTGGCAAATGTTATCAGCATTTAAATACTGAAAATCGACGCGTTAGAAATAAAACACAAGTGAAGTTAAAAATTAAATCGTTAAAATGGCCGGTCTCGGAAAAATTAGTTTGTCGGTGGCGGCAGTGCGGGGCGCGGCGGGGGAAGGGGGGGGGTGTACTCGCAGTCCCTCGAGAGGCGATCGCCGGTTCCGCGGGCAGCGGACCCGAAGAAACACCGCCGGATATCACCGAGACAGTATTAATAATTTAGATCGAGATATCGAAACAAAAACCGCGTGTCCGTAGATAATAATATTAATATTATGGATAATGTCCGGGTGCCCCCCCCCGAGCCATAATGTAAACCGTATAATATTATTATAAATGTGCGGTTTATGCCGCGTTAAGGGGTCCGACCGGCGGGTCCGGGGGCCCGAGGACGGCAATAACGAGTCGGAATTTTTGGCCGTGTCGGATATAAATCAATTCGGGATTCACGGGGCGGGGGAGCGACGGCCGGTGGTAGGTGCGCACCCCGGTCGGCGGTATCATAAATTGTCCGGAAGGGTCGTTTTCGGTGTCAACTTCATGTTCAATTGCACACACCCCCTTATAATAATACGTCAAGCATAGTCATACTATACTGCAGTACCGGGTGTTCCGTTTACCGCGTACATTAAAAATAATAATAATAAAAATAAAATCGAAAAAATAAATAAATTAAATCGCCGCGAGTGCCGATCGAACACGGGGATACATTAAAAATTAGTACTCGCCCGTACCGTGGAAATTAATATCATACGGGCCGCGGCAGAGCCGACTGACGAGTTTAATGAGGTCATTAGTCAAATTGTGGATACGGCGTTTGGAAGAAACTGCGAGTACCCTAAGTAGACTTGGACACGGAGCACCCAGAACGGTAAAAATCCCCGAAAATGTGCAGTCGGTTAGAGAGTCAATTGAGCGATCGCCGAGACGCTCAGCCCGGAAACACGCTGTAGCTTTGGGAATCTCAGACCGTTCTTTGAGGAGAATTCTTCACGGTGATTTATCATTACATCCCTATAAATTAATGCTTGTCCAAGAGTTTAATGCTACTGACTACTGTAACCCAACATGATTTGGGAGATGTATGGTTTCAGCAAGACGGAGCTACAGCGCACACAGCTAGAATTTCACTTGCTGTCTTGCGACAAATGTTCCCCGGGCGGTTAGTCTCTCTGAGAGGAGACCTAGACTGGCCAGCACGGTCCCCAGATTTAAGCATGTGTGATATTTTCCACTGGGGCTACCTTAAGGATTAGGTTTTCGGACATCGCCCACCTATACCATCGAAGAAATTAAACAGAAAATCACCTTAGAAGTCGAAGCCATACCAGTCGAAATGTGCCGAAAATCATATGAGAGCTTCAGAGATCTTTTACAACAGTGTATCAATGCTGACGGTCGCCATATTGGAGATATAATTTTTAAAAATGGGATTGTTTACAGATTTAAATAAAGAAAATCCATTTCTCTAAGTTTTACTGTTCGTTATTTATAGCCCATCAAAACTCGTCAGTCGTCTCTGCCGCACCTTGTATATCGTATTACCGATATATAATTAATTATACGACAGTGGCGTATAAGTGTAGGTGCACAACAATTTAATAAAACAACTTACCAAAAAAAAAAAAAAAAAACCGAAATAGTTAATACTTTCCGAGCCAACGAGCCTCTTACATTTAGTTGATGATCCTGTATAATTACGAGTGGGAGGGCGTTGTGAAATTATTTAAATATATTTATAAATGACTATTGCGAGAGACCGTAGCCATTTTCCTGCAAAAATTAAACAATAGTAGGCATTACCTTTTTCGTCCACATTCCATTATCCTCGGAAAAAAAAATAATAACAAAATAATAATAATAATAAGTCATTTTCCCATATTGCCAAAATAAAAAGTTATCGCCTCGTAATAATCTGAATACAGTCTTTATCAAATACTTTGTATTTTAGTCAAGAATATTATTTTTGATAGTTTTTTTATTTAATCCAAGACAGGATATTAATTATTTCCAATTGATTAACTGCAACTGCATTGTCGTCAAACAATTATTTCCAATATTATAAGTTTGTAACATAATGATTATATTGATCGTTTTGAAGTTTTTCAACTGTACGGTCGATTGGTTAAATTGCACAGTAAACGACGGGCAAGCCAGTCTTAAAATTGGGTTCTTTTTTTAATTGATTTTAATATTTGTAGGAAAATATACGTGACTTTAGTCTTGAGATATGTTTGGAAGAAAATGTAAAGTATCTAAATACGTTTTTTTTTTTTTTTTTTTTTTCTGAGGAAAATTTACATTAATGGAAAATATTGTTCGAGAAATAATGTCCCTCCCACACAATAATATTATTTGACGTTTTGTTGTCCCATAAAACTAAAAGTTCTATTAACACGTTAACTGCCACGAGCCCGCCGGCGACCTAACATGGATGTGTTAAAGTGGAGCTACTTAGGTTGCCGGCGACCTAAACTGAATTATTCTTCGTGGGCCGCTTAGGTTGCCGGCGGTTCAAACCTCTCATAGTATTCAATAAATTCTATATTTTGATGGCGTACAGATAAAGACTTAATAGTAACACTATGGCGTACACGAGAGAGAAACAAATAAGTTAAAAAAAAAAAAAACAAAGTTATTCTTTAATTTTAAGTGTATTTCGAGTATATTCTATATTTTACAAAAACTATAAATATTTATGGTGAGAAAAACATGATAAACAAATGAATGGGTTTGATGGACATGTGCTGCAAAACGTAGTGACCTTTTTTGTTTTATTTAATGCTTCTTCTCTAAAACATACAAATACATTTTTTTATTAGTTTTTAAGTTATTTCATGAAGAAAATTAAATTGAAATTGCAACAAATAATTTTATTACCTAAATCCTTTTTCTTGTGATATTTTTTTATAACACTCTGTGCAACGTTTTCGTAGTTTCTTGCACACTTCTCTTGTGTTTCATCAATTTTATGTTTAGGTGCTGCTGATCTTCTCTGATTTCCAGTAGTTTTAGGTGTGGACATTTCTTGTGCTAATTTCCGGCTGGTAGGTCTTAGGTTAAGCATTTTATCGATTAACGACTCGCGAAATTGTTTTACATTCATTTTTGAATTGAAATATTTTTCATGTTATACATGATTTGAGCATTAATAACACCAGTATGACTAATATCACTAAGTGCATCTGCGATCTGTTGTTGATCCATTTGTAATAAAAAATAATACGCGTAATATAGTGATATTAAGAACGCACAATATGAAACGAGCACAAGAACGCGTCGCGATCGATAAACGATTAATGACAATAATAATTTCTTATACGTTTATTATGGGCGCCGGCGCCCAAACTATTTTTTATTTTAAATTTGCATCATACAGGTCTTTCCGATTATAACACTATAATAAAAATTACAATTGGATTCTCCTATCTATAAATACACACACGGACATTATAGTAATGCTCTATTATTTATACCACGGCTCCACTATTACATATTCGTGTTAGGACGCCGACGGTCTCGTGGCAGTCAACGCGTTAAATCGTAATTAAAAAATAAATTAAATTTGTCCGTGTATTATCGTTTGTTCGTATTAGTGTGATTTATTATTGAGACAATCGATTTTTATTCGCATGTATTGGAAAACAACAAAACGCCCTGTAGTTTCCATTTAAATTTGAATTTTAAACAATTATAGTAAAAAAATCACAACGGTATATGTTCAATTTTTTTCTTTTCTGTTCGAAGTATAACGTATGATACTAATAGAATAACGTATAACTTATAGACCTCGTGTAAAATGTTCAAACATACATTAACTACATAAATTCTAAAACAATTCGAACATTTAAAATGCCAATAAATAGCTCAAAAGTCTCCAGAATGTTTTAGAAATTCGTCTATGCCCAGAAAGAGCTAATAATAATATTTGATGGACCTTTCTGGTCTCTACGATTTTCAATTAAATAATTTGGAATTTCAAGTGTTCTAAAAAAGAAAATATGTTGATGAAACTATTATTCGGTTTTCCACAATTTTTAACGTATAATTAGATCGTCAGTGGGAGTCGATCGACCCGACTTTGAAAACTTTTTGAAAAAATAACTCGTCCAATGCAATAACGCAAGCAAATAAAATTTATATTTTTATTTACTTGTATATTTGGTCGTTAAAGTCGACATATTGAATAAAACCACTAGAAAGAACTATATTTATCGACACTTTGGAGTGAAGGTAAAAGAGATAAAAAGAATCGCTGCAAGATTTGAAAAATTGGTCGTCAATCGAGACGATTTTAGATGAATTATTTATAGTTTCGTTATTCAGAGAGAAGCTAGTTTGAAGTTGAAAAAGAATAAAAAAAAAAGGAAAAACCACACGATAATGATAATTTCACTTAAACACGATTTTAATGTTCCACTCAATTTGTCCAAAACATGAGAAATCGAGTAGTATTGCATATTCAGCTACGATGCAATCGTGTTTTTTTTTTTTTCCAATTTGTAGATTGATTTAATGATAAAATATTGCACTACTTTTCTCTATCCATTGCAACTTCTATCAATTCTTTATAGAATCCTTTTCCTAAATCTAACATAACCTGCTGTATATAATTGACTGTATTCAATCGTTATAATACAAACACATAATATTATAATTTTGTTTTTTCTTTTGCAATCCCCTGCGTTGTAAACAGACAATTTTTACCGATCCGAGGAGATCGGTATTTTCAAAGCAAAAAAAAAGAAAAGAAAAAGGCAAATAAATACGGTCCACGTCGTGTAAAACGTAAATTGTCACTGTGGGGTTTTATGTTGGGGAACGGCAGCCGGTACCGTACGGTTTCGGGGATACCCGGAACGGCGGGCGTTGATAAAATATTAAAACCGATCAAACGCCGCAGACTCGTGCGCGCGCGTGTTTGCGTCTCTGAGAAAATCGCATTCTCGTCTCGCCAAATCCAAAAAAGGTTCGTCCGGCCTATCGGAAATTTCCCCCCCCCCCGGCACGGTTCGGGATTAATATTCAATACGGCGCGTTCGGTCGGTCGGTTATTTCGTTTACGTTGTCGTTCAGACAGCGCTACTAAAGTCGCCGCGACTGATAAACTGACGCGACTAGTCAACTGGCGACTAGACACGCCGGTCTCCTCGCTACTTCGGTTGATCGAGTTGCTCGGTAATTTTTATTTCGTCTATAATAAAATAATATAACATGGATCAAAATTTTAATATAAAATTTGTGCAACAAATTGAAAAGTATCCCGAGCTATATAATTATACCTTAAAAAGCTACTCCGAAAGAAATGTAACGGAAAAAGCTTGGAGTGAAGTAGCCACAGAAGTTAAGCTCACAGGTAAGGCCGAGAATATTCAAGTATTATCACAATAATAATAATAATAATAATATGTATAATAATTGGTTCTGAGTACATGGCTATAAAGAATTTATTATTTATAATTATTAATTAATTATAATTTGTCTATATATTTTAATATATAATTATGATTAGGGCCCGGATTTATATACAAATGCATATTCTTCTACAATTCACCTAGAATAATAATTTTGATTATAAAAGTCGACGTTTCATAATGTATAGATTATATGGTTACTTTTTTTTGCGTATTTTTGCATATTACAATGAAAATGCATATGAATTGCATATTTATTTATAGTTGCATAAATGTTGCATATTCTAAAATAATAATCACTACTAGACATTATAAAAAATGTATTTATTTTGATTTATTTCCTGTATAAAATATCAATGTACTCGTACAATACGAAAAACTGAACTGTATTGTCAAAATAGTAGGGCGACCACTAGTTTAAAAAACTAGAAACAAAAATTTAGTATACTGTGCGTGAAGATAACCGGCAACTGTAGTTGCTTGGTCACCCAGTCTCCTAGTACCTAAGCAATTGCAGTTTCTTTTGAGTATGCCCCGCGTGAGGAGGGCCTTACGTTGTCGAAAACGTTCGTTTACAAACCCGTAAACGCGTTTCCCGTTTAAACGGCGCCGTACAATTACCAAATACGCTTTGTACGTTTCGGCGAATAAATATTTAACCTGTCCTGTCCATAGCGTTCGTATCGATTGTCGGTGCGATATAGCAACGATATGGGAACGAGACCTAAACGACTCACGGCGGCAACGGAAATCGCGAACCGGCGGGGAGGTGCTGCGCGTCCGCCAATGTTTTTCGACCGGTCCCCCCCGGGGCCGGGTCGACTGACGTTCGGACAGACGACAATCGGTTTCGGGCGCGTACGAATCGCCGAAAGACGGTTTTCACGCAACCCCGCAGAACCGTTAACATTACCGCCCGAGCCCGCCCGCCCGGCTTGACGTTGCGCCGGGCTCGCGTCGAACAACCGGCGCGACGACTGCATTCCGCGGAAACCCCGGTCGCCATTGTTACGCCGTATCGTCGTAATATTGACTTGTTTCCGAATCTTGGCAAACGGGCACGTGAAATGAAATTTCAATATTTACCTATACCGCCTACACCCGCGGCACCCGATTTTTTTTTTTAAATAAAACGAAATACGCCGAATCGAAGTATAGAACCCGCTTAAGCGACCAACGTTCACGACCGACGCTGTTAGTCGGAACAACCGTGTTTGATCCAAACCGATCCACACAATATACAAATTCAGGCTTTTCATCAAATAACAGTATAACGTATCGCATTAAACAATTCTTCCTTTGTAAAATTACAGTTAAATACAATTTTTTTTGTTTTGTTTATTTTCTACTCCGTTATTTCTCTGATCTTTACTTATCACTATGTCTAAAAATTCGGCCGGCTATACCGAAACGGATTTCAGATATGGCTCGCCGTAAATGAGATTGAAGACCCTGCCATAAACCAATCGTAGGTTTTGCGGTTTGGTTTTCGAAAACCTGCCTTTTATATAAGCGGTTGTGCTTTTGGTTTTCCTTTGTTTATTTTTGTTTTTTTTCAACCGGTAATAGGTTGGTTTACAGCGTTCAAATTTGTCCTTCACTTTTCCCGATATCCAGTTAGCCATTTTAATCCGGCACACGTATTTATCTCCCAGTGGTTTTCAATTGAGATATGTACGAGTTTCTCGGTGTTCCTAGTGGTTTCCTACTCTCAATTTCACATTTACTTCACTAGTGTGATGCAATTCTTCGTCGTGGCGTAGACCGTGCCCCATCATGTCCCATCTGCGTCGCTTTATGAAATTTTTTACGGATCTTATTTGTCCAACTCAGATCAGTACATCCTCATTTGTCACTCGTTCTGTCCAGCTAATCCGTTCCGTCCCAATCCAGCACCACATTTCGAAAGCTTCAAGTGATCTTTTTTCCGTTTCATTTATATCCCATTACTCGCAGCCGTATAAAACGGCACTTCATACAAATGTTTTTACGAAATTATTTTTATGTTTTTGTTAATTATTTTCGAAACCAGACATTTTTTTTTTTTTTTTTTTAACCAAAATAAAAATCTACGGTTATTAGTTTCGGTTGTTTAAACTTATTATGAACAACAAATGGTTCAGTTAACAAATTGTTGTAATAATGTACAATAATTTTAATATGTTATAACATTTATTGAGTAACAACGATGTTAAGTATTTTTAAATGCTTTCGGGTAGTATGCACGCGACTTCTGACAGTGAGATAATCTGCAGTTATTTATTTTGTATTTAATACACGTCGGTAAAACAAGTAGATAGTCTACAATTATCTTTGTACTCGTGTATTTCACCACGTTAGAAATTTGGCAAGAATTCAAACGTGCTAGGAAATTAAGCGGTTAAATGAGTCGTTGGTACACCTATTAAGATAGTCACGAAATATAGTGAATACCAAATCAAATTACATTTTTTTCGTAATATTGTTTTCTAACAAAATATTAACGTTTTTATGTACCTGCTATTGTTTTTCATTGCTGTGCAACGAACTGGCACTGTCAATAATTTCAGATACAAATAATAAATAATATTTTCACGAGTTATTTTAAATGTATACAGAATTTCAAATTAACTTACAAAAGTTGAACACGATGACACGAACAAACGAAATATTTTATTGAACAAAAAGATGGGGAAAAACACAATGTACATGAATGATCACTGTATCTCGAAAACAAAATAGTATTATTATACGATCCTGTAATATTAACATTAGGATTATAAATTACTGACCTAGTTAGGTCATAATAATAACTTAATACGGTTCGAAACAAGCACAACCTTAAGTATTAAATGATAAATTAATAGTAAAAATAATTAGCTGTCTTGAGTGGCTCTCTTGTATAAATCAGATTTCGGTACGATTCTCTATCATCACTTTACCAGTTAAATGTCTGTTTTAATAGAAACTAAAACATCTTACAAAAGTAAAAAAAAAAATACCGTTTACGTTTTACTCATTTGATTGTTACGTGAGTATTGATCGAGACAAATTCAATTAAGACTGTTTAATTGGTAACTGTAAGGTTTCATTAGGATTTTTTTTTTTATTGTATTTGAAAATTAAACGGTTAGTGTTAATGTTTCATCCGTATCGTCACAAAGTGTTTTAAATAATTAATTACTATTGTCTTATCGCGTCATTTTAAATTGTTATAATACAACCCGCCCCGGGTATTAGTAAGTGAAAAAAATACAAAAAAATAAAACGCGACTGAAAAAATAAAAAACAAGGAATACATAGAAAAATCAAAAGGGTTTTTTAATCGTTTTATTAATTCATGGGAAATTGCCTTTTTATTAAAACGAATCAATCCACGAGGAAATTGTACAATTAAAACCTATCAAGAGGGGTTTTTTTTAAATCTTTTTTGCTGGCCACGTCACTGTTTCTACCAATAATCCCTGTGATCGTTTCTCGAAACGGTATAGAATAAAAAATAATTATAACAACTTATTGGCGCTATCAGTGATCGTGTGTATCTATTTTCTAATCAAAACCTAAAAAATAGTTTGATAAAAATAAATAGGTATATGAAACGGTATGATATATAATGGGCGGGCCAAAATGAACATATTATTATAATACTTGAATCTGAATTTTTATTCGTTCAGGCGTTCCGCAAGATATGCATTTACTCAAAAAAAAAAAAAAAACTATAGATAAAAAAAATATTACCAAGCGATCCGTTGTATACTAGCATTGTGTACCAAAACTGCATAAAGGCAGTAAGTCTTTTACAGATATAGTAGGGGCGAAACGAGAAATAAAAGAGAGTAAAAAAAGAAAAAAAAAAAAAGAAAGAATTTTCAAAGAATGTTCTTGTGGTCCTTATATAGACAGATTCGATAACGATGAATATTTATTCCCGCCCTTTTGATTTGTATTGCGCTTGTTATCATATTTTAATTAAAACTGTTGTTGGAATTTTATTGAAAATAAACAATGTACACACATAAATCTGTATGGCATAGTTTTATCAGTTTTAAGTTTCTGGGCCGAGTGATGAGTATCAAAGATGTATTGATCTTACAACGATAAATCATGTTGTTGTTGTTTTTTATTTTTTTTTATTTTTGTAGTTTGTGTAAAAATTATTGGAGTAAAATATTAACCAAAATATAAAATGTTTATACGCGTATTGTGTATGGTGTCTATCGATTGCAAATTGAATGCAGTTTTTTTTTTTTTTTTTTAAGGAATCATTTTGTGGGTTGATTGCGGAAAAACAATGCAAGTTTCATTGGTGATTGATAAAAATTATAAACCCATTTTCGATGATATCGAGACGAATTGTTGTGCTTTGCAAACTTTTTATCGATTGTTTATTAATAACGTTAATGGTTTAGGACTTGTGATTTGAAATGTTTATGAGCTATTGTAATTCCTAAAAATATAGTACACCCAATAAATCGGTGAAAATGATATTTTTCGTTACAATTAACCATTTTAATAATTGACCAGTTTGTATTTATTTGATTAGCCCAGTCCTATTAAATAGACTAAAGTCACTCAAATCTCGATGAAATGTCGTGGTACAATCGTATAACTACGCATATTGGCTATATCTTGTGCGGAAAGCAGTTGAAATCCAATAGGTTTGCGTGGTTTAAGTGCATTCATTTAATCGGCCGGTTTTTATTCTCGTTTCAATAAAGTTTAATGTTTAACATATTTTATTATTGTAGGAGTTCGCCGAGAACGGACAAACGTACACGGCGGTTTTGTCTACACTTCTCACGCCGTTGTGCTATTCGTACTATTATTTCATACCTACGCCAATGCGAACGTTACGACTATATTTGTTTACATCACTAATGGCATGACACATTTTAATTTGTTTAAATATCTGGCGCAGAAATTTGACACGAATTAATTAAATACCCGCCCGATGAAACATAAGATACATAAGAACATTGTACAGACAAACGTAATGCGTGTTTTAGAATATTGAATTACCCTTCACGGTCTCAACGTCAAATACGAATTAATTTTATTATCACTCGAAATCGCGTTATTATTTGACTAACGTGAACAGTAGAGGGGATTATCTCTCAAACCACTCACCAAAAGGAATTGTGTTAATACCACTGCTCAACCGTTCGAAAATATTATTGTAATATAAGCCATTTGCTGATCTTCTCGATAATAATTAAAACATACCGTAAAATAATGATCGAACTTCTTCGGCATGAAGACCTGTGAACGATCTCGATATTTGTCTAAAATGTATATAAGTTGTGTTTATCAAATATACCGATTTATTTATGAATTATTACAACAACAACAACAAAAAAAAAAAAAAAAACCAAAATAGAATTTATTGCATTTTCTGCAATATCCGCAAGGTTCCTGATTATAAATATTATTACGAATCGTATTAAAATTATTAACGACTGTATAGCAGATTGAAATGGGTAAACCAGACTATACCATTATATTATATATAAAAAAAATATATATAAAATAGTAACAACTATAATGAGACTATAGATATGAGTAGGGCCCGGAAAGTGATGCATTTGCATTTTTTTTTTTCTTTTACTCTAATGCGCTGTGCATATATGTAGAAAACTGTTTCTTAGAAGGTAAAAGCTGATAGTACCATTTTTATTTTGCATTTGTTTTGCATTTTAGGGGAATTTTTTGGGTTACACGGCCATTTTTTGATCACTCAATTTATTTTTATACTTCCGGAGGGATATATTGCATTTGCAATAGATATTTTTAAATATTCAGTAAGTAAAACCCAACATATTTATTGTATTCGATATTATTTATTCCTAAATGTACGTCACTGTACTTAAGTCATTAATAATTATTGTCAAATAGAGTATATTATGAACGTTATGGCGTATACCATTTATTTCGGTTTATTCCGATTATTTAATTTCCTATCGAGGGTAATGAAAAAAAAAAACAGGAAATTTAACTTAATTATACTAAAAAAACAATAACTTTATCTAAAACCTATGTAATATATATTTTTTTAAAATTTAATTGTTCACTGATTTATCTGAATATCATTATTTATATAAGAAATTAAAATGTGCTTTTTTTTTATGTCATTTTATGCATTTTTTCAAGTTTTTTAGGTCATTACGTTCCGGTCCGGGATATATAAGAAGGGGAAATACTCTTTTGATGGTCGACACTTTATCAGTCATATTTATTATTATAATTTTTACATACGATAAATAATAAGGATTAATCTGTTGTATTCGAATTCATGTTTTGCCCGTAAAACGACGCCTATCTAATGAGCCGGGCGCTCTCTGATTTATCTAGTCTATCTAGATACAACGATATTTTATATTAAAGTAGCAGGTATTATATTATATAGTTGTCTCAGACAACTTGTCTGCACTCTGTTTGTTAATTATAATTACTCCCCGGGGTTATAAGTGTGAGTTGGTGGTTAGGTTAGGTTAAACCATCTCACTTAAAATTTTCACGTTTGAAATAGTCCGGTCTGGCCAACTCCGTCCAAAAATGTAGGTCTGGTCCAGTCAGTGGCTTAATCATTGGGGAGGAATATCAGGGTGTTCAAACCCTGCCCATTGGCCTTTTTTTTTTTTTTTTACTTATTCTATTTAAAACCAAAAACTAAGTAAATGTTTTATCTTTTAACGATTTCTGTTATCCTGTGTAGATTTTTTATTTTTTCGAAGACAACAACACTCGTTGTTAGTTCCCATGTTTAATCTGTGGCTATGACTGGATTTTACCATTTTACTTTGAATATTCGATGTTATTTTATGTGATTAAGTGATTTACTTACTACTACATAAATAAATACATTTTATATGGCAAACATTACATATCTAATAACTAAAAATGTTATACTTTAGAATCGAACAAATGGATTGGTGATGTTATTTGTTTATTTTTTTTATTATAATAATAAATATACCAATCTATACTACTTAGCGTAATAAGTATATGCGAAAAGAGACTGTTATTAGTTAACGAACATGTACCGATAGACGTAGAAAATGGTTTGAATGAATTTGCTCTAAAACCAAGAAAATTACGCTTATTATTATAATAATTTAAAATGTAGTAAATTAATTATTCGAAAACAATATTTCGTACATTTATTGTGTTCGAAACAAATCATGACATTTATTTTTTTGTTGATTATTTGTATTTTGCAATATCCCCTCCTTGACCTTGTTCTAATTACGCTAGTCATAAACTATTATCTGGATACAATTTTTTTCAATCGCTTGCTCTTGTCGTTTATCTTCACCGAAACAAATCCAGATGCACCCCGTTAATCTTAATGTTATCTTCTTCTTGATTACCCCGATGCCGCCGTGGCGCTGTCTGTCACTGAAATGGTGTCCTGCGGATTCGTGTTCAAATCATTTTACCTACCATAAACGACGAATCGTAGGGGTAGCTCATGCAGGATTTTTGGTAGAAAATTGTATATATTTTTTTTCCTGTTGATTTGTTGGTTATTAGTTTTTTTTTTTGGTTTCCACGAGCAAGAATGTACGACAACGGTGAACTGTGGTAGGAGCGGTGACGGAATCGAGGATAAAAGTTAAATTATTGATTAAATTCGAGGCATTTTCAGTGTTAATATTTATCAAACAATTATTAATATAGAATAAAACATCAAGCATCTATTTTTTTATTTTTTTTTTTTTAATTTTCTCTTTAAAATGTCCAATTTAGACATTGTTTAAATGGAAATTTTCTACTTACATCGTTGTGTATACCATAGTGTTTTGTTAGAATTGTAAGATATTATAAACGCGCGCGTAAAAACTCTGAAATTCGAGATAAACAAAGTTTTGTATTAAAATAATCACCCTTATTAGTCTACCTAGCTATTTATATAGTATTATATATATATATATATGAGTTTTATTTTTGTTTATTCGAGCAATAGCAATTCGAAGTATAAGTTTGTGTTTTTTATACTTTAATTATTCAGTATAAATTGTGTTTGAAGTAATATTATTTCAGTTGTCTATATATCGTCGGTGGGTAAACTATTATGTATTACAGTCTACCTAGTCGGTTGTGTTGTTTACCGTATTTAAAGCATATAATTATACTAATTATTTTAGAAATACGGAAAACGTTATTATTCCAGATCCATTTTATCTGGATAACTTGTTGTTCCACACCCAATAAGTCAAATGGGTAGACAAGTATTTTGGAAGTATTCACTATTATAAAATAGCATTTTTAATTATAATCAATTATTCTACGGCCCACGTTTTCAATTAAACCTAACCGCTCAGAATCACGACGACGGAATAATTCATTAAATATATAACTAAAATAACCTTTTTGAATATTTTACCACGCCTCGAAATTCCTTATATAAATATTCGGTGCACAATTTCAGGTCTTTTACGTGTATTTTTTTTTTTTTTTTAACAAAATCGAAAATAGTAGAAACCGTCAGCTACGTATCAAAACTTCGTAACTAGATTTTAACGAATTGTTCAGGAGAGATAACAAACGTTTGTTTGGTTCTATATTATTAAATTTCAAAATGTTACATATTATGTTCTTGTTCGTCCGACGATTTTTCCCAGATCTTATGAAAACTCCAAGGAAAATCAATACGTGGCTTTTTCAATGTACCAACTAGATAATACATTCTACAATAAGCTCTCTATAAAGTTTTCGATCGGAGCATAATGTATATAATAAACGCACACATCATAGTAAAACATCAAATATATTATACGCAGGACGATTTTTCATTTATTGTTAACCAACAATTGTTTTTTTTTTTTTTTTTTTTTTTCTATCACTTATTCGGAACAATAATCATTTCGTAGATTTAAAATGTTTTCAATAGCAATCGATAGGTATTGTATAGGGTGAAATACATAATATTACGGTGTCCAAATGAATTGTGGAAAACTTGCGATATTTAAATATCAAACGCTGAATTTAAAGCATTGTTAACATTTTATGTAAAGATAAGAGGCCAGGAGTATCTGGGGGTTATTGTATTTGTACTAATCAACGATTGGTAACCACGCGTTACACCCTACATCAATAAAAACATTAAATGCTATAGGAAATAAATAATATTATAATAATACGGTTTAATATTCGCTATTAATAAATTATAACACAGTAAAATTTCCATATAACGAAGTCTTTTTTTTTTTTTTTTTTGGGAAACAAAAAAAATTCGTAAAATAACATTACATGTTTTTTTTTCTTCATATGTATCAATTTTTTTAATTTCATATTCTATATTTTATACGACAAATAAACATAAAATATCATATTATACCTCCTACATATATATATATATATATATATATATATATATATATATATATATATATATATATTATGTATTATTTAATCTTAATTTAAAAGATATAATCAGTGTTTATTATTTTTATAAATTGTACCGTTTTCGTAAAATGTTTCGATTTCGTTGAGTTTAAAAAACAATTGCATCCATCAAACATTTGCTTGTTGTCTAAAACCATTTCTCTCAACGGAAAATCCGTTTAGTATCATTTTTTTTTTTTTCTGAGAGTTTGGGTAATTCTTCTGCACGGTCTCCTTCGATTTCATCGCATTTTGTACGATTACGTTTACGTCGGTATTGGAACTGCGGTCAAATTTACGTATGATTAACAACGGAGGTCGTGGTCCTCAAACGTAATTCGTTAAACAGAAAATTTCCGTTAAACGGATGTTCGTTATACAGAAGTCTTAGTGTATAGGTTATTATTGTTAGACTGCGTAAAACGAATATATATTTTTATTATTATTATTATTATTATTATAATAGACGTTAAATTTCCGCGAAAGGGTCGCAGGAAATTATCCGCCATCCGACACCTGCTGGTGGTACGCGTCGCGACCCTCTCCTCACTCCGCATTTGCCGCTCGTCAAATGTCCACGTGTGCGCGTAACACAATATTAATTATAATTGAGTACTGTTTGCTTTTTTTTTTTTTTTTTTTTTATCCGCGTCACTGTCGGTTTGTTTTACTTCTTCTTCTTCTTCTTCATTTTTCCTTTCCATTTGCGTCAATTGCACATTATACAATTAATAAAGTATCGTCGTGAATCCACGACATTCGCTGGCGCCGGGAGTCGCGGAACCGGTGTGTGCACCGACGCGTCGCCGGGGCCACCGTGCTTGGCGAGTGCTCGCCGAATGGGGACGACCGCATGCGACCGTCTTAACGTTTTAATTATATTTTATTATCCGTTTTGTTTTATGGTGGGTTTTTTTTTTTTTTTTAGTTGTTGTCGTTGACAATGCGCCCCTAATTACCGCCGCCATTTTCCGGATTTTTTACGTTTGCCTAGAATCGTAACCACTGACGCGGTAACGGCCGGATCGGCAGACGGTCGTTGACCCGGTGTGCACACGAGTCGGTGTGAAAACCTACACGGGTCGGGTCTCCGGTTAATTCGGCATTTATATAGTAAATATAGGCCGACTGTTGAGTGTCGTAATCGACAATGGCAATTGGATAATAATAACCCGGTTGGTTTGAGACGTTTGGGAAAACAAAACGGGCGTACCTATCCCGGTGCACGTAAAAATAACAACACGGCGAAATAACCAATTGGTTTTTAGGGAAAACATACACCGACGGCTACTGCGCATCCGTCGTACCCGTCGTTTTCGAAATATATTTAACGGTAGTGCCGGGCGTGCGTACGCACCGGGGGCGAAGAGACTCGTCTGGAACCCGCACGATATTTGCGCGAATATTCTTTAGCCGTCTCGCGTCACAGTACAGTTTTACCGTGTACTTGTACTTGTACGGCCGAAACGGACAAAAAAATTATTCCGAGCGAAAATACTACAAACGGACCGTCGTCAATGACGTCCGTCTGACCGACGGTTGTATCGACTTGTAAAATCCAACTTGTAGCGCATAAACTGCAGAAACCCCTTGGGCACCCCGACTAGTAGCGCCGTACAGGAATTCCGTCCCGAATGGGCAAATCGTTAGTCGCCGAATTCCACCGTCCCGTTCGGTATTGTAACTATTGTTCCCCGGACTGGCGCGGCTTCGGCGGTGCCTACGGTGATATTATTATCCGTTCGTTTAGGTTTATGCGAATTAACATATATTTATACAAACGCGCTATTTCCAGTCCGTCTTGTTTACACATTTTTTTTTTTTTTTTTTTTCATATATATTTTAACTCGTTTGTAAAATGTCTCGGATAATATCGAAAATAGAATATCGCCTTTGAACGTCCAACATTATCGTCATCGCGCTGCTTTCGTGTCAATACTTACACGGTGGTTAGACTTGACGCATATTTTGTATACGATAGCAGAATTTTCACCGGAGGGGCTGAGGGAAATCAATAAAAACGTCAAATTAAAATAAAAATGCAATACTTTCGAGCGAACGAACTGTACAAATTCAATGTTTCGAAATTATATTGTTCGTCATCGATTGGTTTGTATTTAGAGGGAAAAGGAAATATTGAAACAGAAATAATCGTAGAAATGCGAAAAATACAAAATCCTCTACGAACGGAACAGCGATTTTCTAATAACGCTCGTTCCTTTTTCGGTCATTTAACGTGGTTCGTATTATTTTTCCCCCCTTTTTTTTTTTTTTTTTTTTTTTCTTCTCATCGGTCCTTTTTCTTATTTATACCGTACTGTGTATACAGCTCTCCACACCGGACGAACGCACACCGTGGACTAGCCGCTAAATTAGTACAATAACAGCTGCTGCTGCTGCTGAAAATCGAGGAGTTTACTGTCTACACATCTGTGGCCACATCGTATTCGAAAAGTACCTAACCTATAAGTATAAGTGCATTACGTCACACCGCGTCTCGTGTATTCACGTATAATAACGGTGCTAAGTGATTTAGGAGCAAACGGTATACATATATATATATATATATATTGTGTAAAATGTGTCTATTCAAAACCTTCGGATAATAACCGGCGAGCATTTATATTATTATTATGTAATGTACGGTATGTCTACATTCTGATATTTGATATAAATATATTTGATATACACAGGATTGGGGAGTGGTTACTTCCTTATCTGAAACTCTCGCAACTGAGCGGCTATTAATAGTAGAGCGTTGGTTTATGGCTTGTTCGAAAGCACGTAATATCTAAGGTTTTCGTTATAACTAGTTCAGTGTCAACAAAGCAGTGGACGAAGCAAGGGCCGTGGAGGACTACTTTTCATTCAGCCGTTCTTTCAATCGCAACTCGGCGTGCTTTCAGAAACCATTTCAGTATCGCACCTGCAGGTCGTGTGCCTGTTCGGAAATCGATTTGTTTGTTGGTGGTGACACGTTCAGGGATACCGGTAGTGCGCAGATGAAACACAATGGACTCTTCCAGAACCGTCTGGACGCCAGAAAACATCGAAAGGGTAAGTGCGGCGATTTTGCCGAATCCCCTAGGCGATCTGCGCACAAACATTCGGCTGCTTAAGGGATGTCTAGTCGCACGGTGGAGACGAATTCTGCACGAGGAACTTAATTTCCACCCGTACAAATTGGCAGTGGTTGCGACAACTTAATCCACGCGGTTATGTTGCGCGAAAAAATGCATGTGAAGCCTTCCTCGAATACCTGCCTCAGGGGACGCCCTTGTTTTCCTTAGTGACGAGGCACATTTCCATATTTCAGGATGTGTGAGCAAACAAAACATGCGATATCGGAGCCCCAAACAATATTTGTGCTGCTATTGCCGACATAAGCGCACATATGCTGGAAAAAGTCGACAGAAATATCGAATTCCGACTATCTCAGTGCATTGACGAGAACGGCGGCCACCTTCGTGATGTATTATTTTAAAATCGAATAAAATAAAACTTTAAATGTACCCCTATACATAGAAAAAAATAATTAAATCAATATTGCCAATACTGTTTGTGTTATGATTTTTTAAAATAAGAAAGTAACCACGGCCCACCCTGTATACATATATATATATATATAAATGTGGGGTTGTGTATAATGACTTAAGTATACAACGTGTACGTATTATACGAACGTGTGCGTATGCCTGTTTATTTCGTTATTATGCTCACGGGGTTTTTCAAAAAGAAGAAAATAAAAATGCGTTTTGGCTGACTCGACTGGAGGAAATTACCGACGATTAGAACGAATTGCGCGTGATGAACGCCGTGACCGGTACTCCGGAAACCCTTAACGTTTCCTCCCGCACACAAACTCTCATTGGATTACAAAAAAAAAAAAAAAAAAAAAAATTAAAAAAAGAAAAAAGAAAAAGAGGTAACGTCATCGTTCTACGCTAAACGGACTCTATTTTATGCGCGACCGTTTTCAAACAATACCAGAGTTAAAAAAAAAAAAAACGATAAAAAACAAACAATTATAATATATATTTTTTAACGGAATCAATTATACAATGTGTTTACCGCAAATCGGATTGATACTATTACCGAACAAATGTTCGTTTTTACAATATTATTTTCGCCGGAAATCCTATAAGAGTTCCGCATACTAGAGAAAAACGTCTCGTTTTCAACTTTATTCCGGTTAGATTTTTTTTTAACCGCACAGTGCAGTGGTTCTTAACGGGGATCGACAACGGCCAACCTGGGGTGGTGAATTCGTTTTGGGTGTAGGAGATACGGCCAGAGAGTTCGGCATAGTAATTATGAAAATAAATAAAAAATTATAACTGATAAGTAATCAGTGATCACCCACCAATGACCAATACGGTGCTGCGCAACATACGTGTAGGAATTTTTGTGTTGGTTTCGTTAAGAGGAATATCCACTTGACGTCGTGAAAAAAAGAAGATTTGCGATACACAATTAATAAACATCGAATTTGAGATCAAAAAACTGGCTAAAAAACAAGGGACCTTAGAAATTTCATCGGCTCCAATTGCTGTTCTTAAAATTATAAAATTTTAAGGGTTCCGGTTAATACTTGAAAATGCATAGTTTCAAATAGCATCGCCTATTGCTTATTAGGAGATTTTTTTTTTTTTATAATAACAAAAATACCATAAAAAAAAAAAAAAAAACAAAATGATTATTTGGTGACAATAATAAAAATTTATTATTGTTATTATTCGTAGACATTCTCGTTTGCATTACCCATGATCATTGTTTGACACAAAAGTTCGTACTACTTGGAGACAAACATCGCTGACGGTCGTTTAATATGATTATTTCGAGTTAAAAAATACTATAGATATATAAACTATAAATATAAAAGAAAAACGTCTATGCAAAATAGACTTTTGCATTTATCTGACTAAAATAAAAACCAATTGACATAAATTGTTCAGTTATTTTTTAGAACCGATAAGAACGTAAAAGAATCGCAAAAATTTGTATTTCGTTTAAAATATTCCGGTACCGGTTTCTTGAACTGAGAAATATGGGTTCCAATAAAGGTTCCTGTTCTTAAATTTTCTGAGGGAACCATTTATTTCGGTTCAAGGTTTAAGTCACTGCTAGAAATCACAAATTACAATCGTATCACATTGAAGGTGGGTTTTTTTATTATTAAATTCATTAAATTTGTAAATTTTAATGTATTTTAATTCTATTCTTGTATTTGCATTGGTCATTTGAGGCTATACCCACAGACTTTGGGTCAAAATTCTAAAAGTACACGCCGACGACGGTCATGTTAAATTGTTACCAATGCATCGAACACTAAGTCGGGCACGTATACACAAAATAAAAAAAATATATACACATTTTGACTTTGTGATCTATACATCCCAAAGGCATAATATTCTATAATGTGTTTCACTCAAATGGTTATCACGATATTTTCAAAATGTTAACATCAGCCATACGGACATGTGCAATAAAACTTAAATTTTCTTAAATGGAAACAATTTTATTTAACACCAGAATCGAATTTTCCTATTTTACTTTTTAACCAACTAAAATTATTTTTTTCTATCTCAAAAATTTCCCCCTATAAAGTTCGTCTCTATTAAAAATAAAAAACATATCTTTATAAGAAAATATGTTTTGTTTCACGACTTTTCAACAAATTTTAAACGTATGTTATTATACGTGTGTGTTATTTTATGATTATCTGTATTTATATTGAATTTTTTTTACAATTAATCGAGAATCATATCACTTTACTGTACAATCGTACATGCATTTTAAAATGTTTGTCAAATTGTAAAATAAACATTTTATTTTTCATTATTGAATATCTCCAAACTTGTAACGGGACGAATGTTGCATAACATGTTTGATATACATTAAAAAAAAAAAAAAAATGTTTTTTAACTTATTGACCTGCAGACTTGGGTTGTTGTGTTCAAGCAGCTGAATCATAAATAATATGTGTACCGATATATAAGACATATTTCGCTGGTTTGAATACAAAAAAAATGTCTAACATGTGTGAATAATAACTGCAGCGCGTGCATACCCGAAAACCAATAAATAATTTAAGATATTATAACTTCGTTTTAAATTTTCAAAGTATTAAACAAAAGACAAACAAAAGATACAGCTGATAATATTGGGCGTTGCGCTTTGTTCACTTTAGCGCCAACCGCCGCTCTTCTATTATTTATCGCGCGTCTGAAAGCATTGATAAATCATATTTGTAAAATGATCCAAAGCAGAGCACCGGCAAATTTATATATTGAACGGTTTAAAAGAAAAAAAAAAATACTACAAAAACTCGTGCAACGAATGCACACGTCGTGTTGTCGTGAAATGTGTTTTTTTTTTTTTTTTTTTTTTTTTTTTTTTAATATTGGCCAATTTTCATAACAAGGATATCATATACATTTTTCCTACCCCGCGAAACATTTGTTTGAATTGGTTAGTTCGGTGTGTTTTATCATAGCAAACAAATTATACGAACGTTTCAATTTAGATAATACATATCGTGATAAAAAAAAAAAAAAAAAAATCACTCACTATCATTATATTTAGGTAAAGCCGATAATATACCCAGGTACAGGCAGTAGTTAGTTACATGTTTTAAACAACTCTGTAACTTTTGTAACTTCGTGACTGCGATTAATCAGACAAAACAACGTCAATTCAATTTAAAATGCAACTCGTCATAATTTATTTCGTTATTTGTAATACGAGATGCGCGTAACCCCAAATTTACTAAAGTCGTCTCAATTCGGCATTTTCGCAAATTCCCAAATGATATTACAACTAACTCCAATTACAATAATAACATAATTCGAATAATTCATTCATTTACCACCTTGGGACAAATCCATTCTATCGCAAGATAGTTGAAAATTGTAAATATTACATTGAGTTAGTTTCAATAATTATTTGTTTTGATCGTTTTACATTTGGTATAGTTTAAATTGTATTTTTCATGACGAGCAAATATTTTTGGTTTCTTTCCTTTTTTTTTTTTTTTTTTTGTCAATGATAAAAAATTGTTTTGCAATTCGTATGCAACGTTTGACCAGTCACTCGCAATATATTATGCAAGCTGTAACATGTGACTAGCCATAATTACATTAACGGGCAACTCGGATCGCTAAAAATACATTATACAGGGTGCGGCAGAGCCGAATGACGAGTTTAATGAGGTCATTAGCCTGTGATAAGATAAGAGCAGGCCTTAATAAGTGGTATATTTTGAATAGGTGTACATCGCGGTTTCGTCGTGCGTACGTATTACGAAAATAATCATTCTGTGACCGCTACACAAAGGGCTTTTCGTATACACTTCGTATCCACGTGCTCAATCTGTTCCTTCTGCTAACACTATCAAATCGTGGATACGGCATTTGGAAGAAACTGCAAGAACCCTAAGTAGACTTGGACACGGAACACCCAGTACGGTAAGAACCCCGGAAAATGTGCATTTGGTTAGAGAGTCAATTGAGAAGTCACCGAGACGCTCAGCCCGGAAACACGCTGTAGCTTTGGGAATCTCAGACCGTTTGTTAAGGAGAATTCTTCACGAATATTTATCATTTCATCCCAATAAATAAATGCTTGTCCAAGAGTTAAATGCTACTGACAACGACAACCATAAAAATCTCTGTCAGCAAATTCCTCCGATATCAACTTTTTTCTGTAGCGATGAGGCCCATCTTCATCTTTCTGGAACTGTAAATAAACAAAATTTTCGATACTGGGCTACAAATAACCCACGGCAGCTCCACGAAAGACCACTCCACGTGGTAGTCGAAGCCATACCAGTCGAAATGTGCCGAAAATCATATGAGAGCTTCAGAGATCGTCTACAACAGTTTATCAATGCTGACGGCCGCCATCTTGGAGATATAATTTTCAAAAAATAATTTTTAAAAATGGGATTGAATACTGAATTAAATAAAAACAAAAAAACCTTTTCTCTAAGATTTACTGTTCGTTATGTATAGCCCATCAAAACTCGTCAGTCGGCTCTACCGCACCCTGTATTGATAAATATCAGTGGTTCGCGTAGGCCACGTACGTGCGACAGACATTGTGAAAACAGCGTGACAAATAATAATGGAAGTTATTTATTAAAATTAAGGTGTTGTGAGTTATTATTATTGAATTAAATTAGCGGCAAATGGAAAAGACGGCTCGACGGAGAGTTACGCGAAAACCTCGACGGTATTATTACGATTGTCAAAAACAGAACGCCGTGGGTGTAACATGCGTGCAGAGAAGATGCGCATATGTGAAGACAAATATTCTGAAAGGAATACCTAAAGCGTAAAAGAAGTTTGTTCAATGGAACTCCGCGGTACAAGATAATATAATATAATATACGCTGGAATCTAAAAAAAAAAAAAAAAAAAAAAAAAAAAAAAAAAAAAAAAAAAAAAAAAAAATACAATTTTTGCTTAAAACAAACGATTCGTTTAAAGAATAATTAGCAACGTACGACATATTATGTTTTATCGACATTTCATGTGACGTACACACACTGCAAAAGGTTTACATTATTTTTGCTTTGAATAAATCTAACCTAAATGAACACCAAACACTCGTAATAATATTTATTCCGTATACATTTTTTATCGGGCTGCAGACATATTTCGAAACACAGGGCGACACCGCTGCAAGTGGAAAGCCCGGGCGTAGGGTAATTGAATTCGTATCAACATTTGACGATAAATTATTGCATATGAAAAACGATTCTGATCAAATACAATTGAAATTTGCGTTTATTACTTTTGTAACTACAGAATAATTTATAACCGTTGGTGTTTTTAACGAATTATAATATAAATTTTAATACTTTAAAATGCTCGTGGAAAAAAATTACGTAAATGTATTCACATAAAACAGAACACTAAAAATCAACAATTTCAAACAGCTATAAAGAACTATACAAATGCCGATTATTTTGATAGTGGGCATCACGCCTAGAAAATGCTAATATAAAATATTCGGTGAATGTTTTGGGTCTCCGCGGTTTTTTTTTTGTCGTTTAGTATAACCACAACAAATATTCAAAATTTAAAATAACACAAATTAACAATAAACGTATTCATTTTTCCCTATGGCAAAGAAAACTGCAAGGGAAATAAAAACAAATCATCTTCATTGAGCAGTTACATTATATTTGTTGCATTAAGTTGTTGACGGAATACACTACTAGAAAATGAATATATAAAATATTTGATCGGAGCAATATTTTTTGTAGAAAAGTTTGAAAACAGACAGAAAAAAATACACACTTCATAGTATAATTAAAACATTATCTTCTACTTACAGAATTCAAAATCGAATATCTAACCAATAAATAAACTTATTTATAACATATTGTGCATATTATTATAAATGATATCCATATTTTTTTTAAATATATTTTCAGAATATTATTTAAGTCTGTGTAGGTGTTTTCTTGCAATACAGTTAAGAAACGTTTTGATCAACTGAACAAAATATAATAATTTAATATTTTATTTTTAATTTAATCGGTCCAAGAGAAAACTTCTGATACAGTAGTTAAAATCCTATGAAAAATTAATTTCTCCGTTTCTGTAAAAAAAAAAAAGAAAAAAGGTAGTTTTTCCTTCCATTATGATATCCAACACACTGCAAGTTTTTTCGTCTTCGTGTCAGTGACATTATAAAGAACAAAGAAAATTAGATTAAACTCTCCATTGTAATCAACGGTTTGGTGAGCATATTTTAATTTTTCGCTCAGACAGCAGCAGACCACCTCTTTTGTTTATTTTTCGGCCAAAAACCGAAGCAATCACATAAATACATACACCCGCACACATAATATAATAAACGCGCTCACACCCGTACACACTGAACCATTTTACAAAATTATTTTTATTTCACATCATGAAATATAACTCGAATATTTTTATATTTGTAAATTTTCCCGGATATGGCGATTAAATGAATTTCGCAAAGCATTCAACCGTTCAGACAAAAAAAAAAAAAAAAAAACCGACATACGGTTGTAGTTGGGAAGTCGGGAAGATAGGATATATATGGTATAAAACTAATAAACATTACTCGATATGTTCTGAATCTAAGACGTATACCAGAGCTTACTTATAAACTATAATATTCTTCAAATACATATTTAATCATCCTATCGGATAACCTGTCTACGAGAAGGTATCGTAAGTCATAAGACTTAAACGGTTTTGACCAATTGTCTTTGGTGCCCTTAATCACTAAATCCGAATTAAACTTATATGACATTTTACAATCACAAAACTCTTGTTCTCCATAAAATATGCAGAAACGATAAGCCTCTCTGGTGTCTGACGGCTTTCGTCGTGGGGTTATCAGAAGAATCACCTGCGTGGAATATGTTTTTGTAGCAATTTCATTTGCATACAGTTTATAATATTATATGCAAGTAAATTTATATCTCCTGTTTTACAAATCTGACGGTATGTCGTCTGCCGTTAGTAGTTCGGTATAAAAGTTATTAATCCAAAAAATATAGTTTTCTGTCGTCTTTTATTGATAGTTTTTCTTCCCTCCTCTCTTCTATAATCTAATTCCTCATATTTTATTTATTTATTTTTTGTTTCGTCTCGTATTTCCCGTAAGTATTATCTATATATATATATATATATTTGACATCGCGTCGTATAATAAGGTATTAAGATAATACATAAACATCCGCCGCACAGTGGAGATTTATAGAATTGTTTAATACATATAATATTTGGAACTCGGTAGTATTTCTTGTTTCACAGTACTTCAAGTTAAAACAGTAGTTCTACAATAGAATCATAATTGTATGTATTTTAAACGCCTTTAAAAGATATTATTATTATTATTTTTTTACATTTCGCTCGTACTAAATTAAATTAGAAAATAATGAATTATATCAGCGTGTGGGAGGAGAAAAACAAAATGTGCATAACTCGTGAAACTTGTTGAAATAGTTGTAGGTACAACATGAACAGAAACTGTATTTCGCAAACTTGAAATTACTTAAGTCGTATGACTATTAATTGGACGTGATACCAGCACATTTACTGCCCCGAAGGGCAACTAGCAAATAAATCGTGGCGTTCGGGTTGAAATTTAATATGAGTTTATACACAGGTAACATAATTCAAAGATAATAATATTTCCTAGGGGGTACTCGTCGCTTTACCTTTTTTTTTTTTTTTTTCGAGTTTTCAAAAATAGTTTTACGTTTCACAATACTGTATAGATAAACAGCGACCGGGTTGGGAAATATATTAGACCGTGGCGGTAAATGAGGATATCACGTCCTTTTAAATTGCGTATAGTCAATAAAATAATTACGTTTCTACGCGATAAAACGAACCGTAACAACGCCAACGTCCGTCGTACTATAATATATGGTACAGACGAATGGAAATTAACCAGAGACTATCCGACGGTGGCCGGGGGACGAGATGATTCGAGAGAATAAAAATGTCCTGCCGGGGAGCATACTCGAGGAGCGTATTATTTATAGTTTCCGGTCGATTATGTCGAGAATTTAACGATGGAAATTATAATAGCGCGCGGTATAATAACCGTGCGTCGGAAAACGCGTTCTTCGTTCATAATCATGATGATTTCGAGGACAAATACAGATATGATTAGAAAAAAAAAGAAAAAAAAAGAAAAAAAAAAGGTATTCAGAATAGGTATTTGAGTACGAGTACGGGATACTTATGAAAAGTATTTATAAATACTTTTATTATTTACATAGGTAGAATCGTTTTTTTTTTTTTTTTTTTTTTTTTTTTATAATGTCATTTGTATAATACCCAGTTAACAATGTTGTATATCAGTATAAATACTGACGATATTTTTTTATCTATTTCAATTTTATATATTACGCGATGCAGCTACAGTTTTAAAAACAAAAATTATACAATTATTGAAAATACGTATATTCGATTTCACAATA
Organism: Tuberolachnus salignus; assembly: GCA_956483605.1. Lineage (NCBI taxonomy): Eukaryota > Metazoa > Arthropoda > Insecta > Hemiptera > Aphididae > Tuberolachnus > Tuberolachnus salignus. Next base: position 20,652,297 of record OY101430.1, on the reverse strand, counting down.
CCTATGAAAAGCATTTAAAACACAACGCCGAGTAATTTTTTTTTAGAAATATAAACACACTCAATTTTACTCAGATACATTTCGCAGTCCGGTGAGACTGGATTATGTTTTATTCAAAGTCACGCCATGTCAGTGTTTACCTACTACCGCCAAACGCTCTATATATCGTTTCAAATCGTTGGCCGATTGGTTTGAACTGATTGCTAATAATATCGTTTGCAAATAACGTGCGCACGGTGTGTAATTACGCGGCCCGAATAATAATAATTGATAGTTGCAGTGCTGAAACGTTTTCGCTCGGCGAGTAGATATTCCCACGGAGATTTGTTAATCACTCGTCGTTAACCGTACTGTATTGTATACACGGAATAAAACACGGCCAAGGACGATAAAATATTTATTTAACGTCGTCATTTAGAACAGAAAAAAAAAAATTAAATTTGGGGCTTTAACAATTTCATAAAACTTATTTGTTTGCAATATTTCATTTTAATGAAAAAAAAAAAAAAAAAATAAAATCAAAAAGGAATATCATATTTGTTTAAACTAATAACCGTGGCAGCCATTACAAAAGACATTTGCTTAAGGGCCCCGTAAGTAACTTTTCGAAAATTGTTAACAACAAATTGAAAACATTCGCAATTAATAAGTCTTAAGTTCAATCAATTTTCGTACTAGGTATAAGCATTTTTCCTGTAAAGCATGCTTTTGAGTAAAATCAGGTCACGCGCAGTCTTCTCAATTGGAAATTGTTAATGCATATCTATTAGTGGCTATTAAAATATTTTAAACTTAACGTTTAAACATTACATTTATTAAATTACCTATTAATATTAATAATAATGATTATTAATACTATTATATTGCATATATATTCATTCTGACAAAAAAAAAAAAATTCTATAAAGAAATATATTGATTGGTTAATCAGATACTTAGCTATATATACTCGAGTGACGAATGATGATTTTATCATAAAATATCTTAATGGTTATTTAAGTTTTAGGTTTAAAATATTGCATCGACTATTAATAGTTGTTACACAATTTCCATAAACTACCTCCGGAGATCATGACCATGAAATAAAAGCAATACATTCATTGCTACGCACAAAATCCAAGTGCAAATGATACGAAATATGGACAAATCGAATGGTGATGGTTTCATAATATTATAATAGCGATTTAAAACCTAATATTTTATATTATTGTCAGATACGTATATAAAGGAAGAGGGGCAATGGTGGCTGGAGCCCCGGATGGTAAAATTTTAGGGGCAGTTAATTTTGAAGATCATATTTTTATATGTATATATATACTGGTATTTGGATAATAAAAAACAAAAAAAAATTAATAATAATAATGAAATTATTATTGCGGTTATCATCGAAATACGTGTTGATAATACCAGGACATTTATCGCGTTTACGTACTCGCAATCACAATTATTAATATATGGTTAATTGTCAATATTATTGTACATCGGCTTTATAATTTAATGTTTAAATATTTTATAGATAATGTATAATAATGTATAATAATAATGTATATAATGTATCTACAATTTTGTACTAATAATTTTGTATGATAGAACGTACTTATGGCACTTATACAATGGGCAATATGTTTTTAGATTCTGAGTGTAGCGTATCATGTTTTAACATGATGTGTTTTAAATTTTTTACTCTATACGTCTTTGATTATAGTTCATCAGAAAAACGGCTCGGTGGTTGCCTGGTAAGTTCGGAAAACGCGCGCAACAACCCTTCAAGTTGTCAATTTGAACATGCTGCGAGAACTCCGAGTTACCGAAATTTACAAGTCACCATCACAGGACTTTGATCGTATTATAATAGAGTTTTGGTGTGGTGTAGCGTTGAGAGTCGTTATACCGAAATGTGTATAACGACGACAATATTATATATCGAAAAATCAAACCGAAAAGTTTACTCGCGTTGATAACGTACGTATTTAGTTTTAATAAATCTATCGAAAATTACGGTGAAAACATACGTTGAAAACGAATTATCTCCACAAAATTTCATACATGAATATATATATTTGTATAAAACAAAGATTCTTATTATTTTGATTTTCAGGGGTTTTAAAATTTGTATGTATTTTATTGATTAAGTTAATATTTTTTCTTTAAATTTGGGATTTTTTTAATATAGTTTAAAATTTATTTGTAAATATTATATTAATTAAAATTTTAAAGCATATTTTTCTAATTTTAGCTCCAAAATTAGCCTAAATTTTTAGAACTTATTGTGGTAAAATTTAATGAAATTTATTTTTAAAATAAAACAAAACACTTCTTATTTACATATCATCAATATTTAAAATATAGGTCACAAGAACGAAAAACGGTTTTGTTTTATAGTATTGCAATTCATAGAAGTGATTATTTTATCATCGAATTCGAAATACTATCCTGACCCAAAACTCGGATCAATCGTTTATATTGTAAGAATAAACGATATTTCTAAATTATTGTCGTTCAATATTTCTAAAAACTGATCTCTAATTCGCCGCACATCTTATCGGGGAACGGAATCAGTTAGAAATAATATTATCATCGTGTCTGGCGAAATCGTTTTTTTCGTTTCCAATAAAGTTTTCAGAATTAATGGGGAAACTCAATGATGTTCTCTTGTGTCAAAAATGAAAAGTAAAAAAAAAAAAAAAAAGAGCAGCAATATAAACAAATCGCAGAGTAATGCGACGATACAGGCTCGTTCGCCTATATTCATATAAATTATACAACGGGCTATAAGCCTCGGGTCTTCGAACGTTTCGGAAAGAAAAACTTTTTTTCGCCGGGCCATGTTCGCGTAGGTTATTTTAACGCGATAGTCGAACGGTATCGGGGCAGGTATATAAGGCGTAGAGGCGTTCCGTTTAGCCGAAATTCAAAACGTCGTAACCGGGACCGGTGAAAAAGTTTTAACGACAACGGCCAATGCAGTCTCGGCGAGGAATACAGACTGTGTGTTTTGCCGGCGAGACGATAAATAACACGAGATAATAATATGCCTCTATGTACATAGAGCCGGCGGATAATGATCGTGTAAACCGTGCGCGCGCGTAAACGCAATTGGCGCGAGTTTTAAATCCCGCGAGGCGCAATTAATTAGTTCGCTGAACTTTCTTCGTGCGTGTCATCCGTCCCCCGTCCCCCCCGACGTCCGTACGAATAACGAGCGTTGGGAAATGCATGCCTATTCGTAAAGTGCATCCGATAATACGAGTTGCGACAATAAAATAACGAGACTTTCTAAATATAATCTAAACTATTAACGTTATCTATAAAACGATTATTGAAATATGATTAGAGAACACTTATCTAAAAGTACTATGAACACTGATGGCATTGATTCATTTTCTTATACGTTAGTAGCCTTGTTATTAGTGCGAGTTCGACTATACTGCCGAAAAATGTTAGATATAAAAATCGAACAACACGTGTTAACATTAAATTTCTTGTTAAATTAAAAAAAACTGCCGCGGAATCGTTTCGTATGTTATGTGAAGTTTATGGTGAAGAATGTTTATCAAGAGCTCGTGTTTTTGAATGGCACAAACGGTTTTGTAGTGGAAGGGAGGACGTCGAAGACGATGATCGTTCTGGACGTCCTACCACGTCTTCAACAAACGAAAACGTTGAAAAAATCGATAAAATTAATTAATCAATATTATTATAAAGAGGTATTAATTAAATTAAGAGAACGTGTCAGAAAGAAGCGACCAGATCTATGGAAAAATGGCTGGGTTCTTCACCAAGACTCCAACGCTCCAGCTCACAGTGCATTTTCAATTCAAAGTTTTTTAACTGAAAAAAAAATTTCTGTACTTCAACATCCCCCGTACTCGCCAGACCTTGCTCCTTGTGACTTCTTCTTATTTCCTTCTTATTTCTTTTCCAATTTTCAAACAGTTGATGACGTAAAAATGAAAACGGCAGAACTTCTAAAAGGGCTGAATGAAAGCAATTGGCAACACTGTTTTCAAGAATGGCAGCGACGTATGCAACAGTGTATTGATGCTGAGGGAAGGTACTTTGAAGGTGATAATCATTAAATTATAACATTTTTAAAATAAACAACTTTTATTCAAAAAGTCTCGTTATTTTATTGTCGCACCTCGTAGTAATTATCAAGACGGTTGTTAAAAAATGCTCTCTCTCCTAATTTTTAAGCAAAATTATACGCCCGATTCTTACCTACGCTTGCCCGATATGGGGTAATCGTGCATCCTCGCACATCAAAAAAATGCAAATTGTCCAAAACAAAGTCCTCAGAATAATTGCAAATGGCCCGTGGTTTGTCAGAAATGCAAATCTCCGCAAAGACTTTCAAATCCAAGAAATCGAAGATCATATCAAAACATTAGCAAAAAATTTCCACTGTTCTCTTTCAAACTCATCAGGTGCAATTCACTATAACCTCCTCACTCACCCAACCCATCGTCGATTAAAACGAGGTCGTCCACCTACACTAAGCCACCTCTATCAACATCCAAATCTTCACTATACACAAGAGATTCTTCCAGATCAATCTACAACCCATCTGTTACTTATAGCTATTAAATATTAGAATTATTGTAATCACACTGATACTTCTGTAATTTGTAAAAAACCAATTGTTATTATCCTTATAGTACTTATTAAAATATTTTTTAATTATCACGTTAATCCGAAAAAATATAATATTGTAATATATCCCTAGATATAGATAGTCTCTGGCTAGTGAATGTCATATGTTTAAATAATAGAAAAAAAAAAAAAAAAAAAATTAAGACGGTTGTTGAATTTTCCACTGCGCGGCCCGGCCGTAGTATAGTATTAATTCGCCGTCGGTAGAAACCGAATAGTGACTTTTTTTAACTCGCGTCTCGAAAACGCCCCGAGATCGTTGTCGGATCGAACTTGTCGAAATAAATACCAAACGATCATAGGAAACCGTTAATTCATTTTACGAAACAAATGAAAAAAAAAAAAAAAAAACTAATCACATTATGTTATATGCAAACAACAGTTTATAACGGCACCCTACACAAATTGGGGTTTTATGCGCGCGTTAATGCGAAACCGTACGTTTTCGTCAAGGGAACACAAATAATCGATTCAAGTGCAATACATTTATTCGTTTTATTTTAATTACTTAACGTGAAATCCGAAACCGTACGCGGTTTCAACTCTCTACGTTCAAATAACGTGTTTTAAACCCGGATCGCTTAGTCTATACAATTTCAAAAACGACTTTTGCTATTCAAATTGTTTTCGAATATTTCTCTATTGGATTATTGTTTTGGTTTCAACTCTCTACGTTCAAATAACGTGTTTTAAACCCGGATCGCTTAGTCTATACAATTTCAAAAACGACTTTTGCTATTCAAATTGTTTTCAAATATTTCTCTACTGGATTATTTTCTATGGATTGCGCCACGAAAATATTAAACATATTTCTACGATATTCAACTTAATCAAATTGTTTCGGGACAACAATCACGAAACATTCGGTTGTATCTTTAAAGTGGTAGTTCTTCGGGATAAAAAACCTGAAATTTGGTGGGAGCATTTTTTTTTTTATTTTTTTTTAATCTCGACGATTATCGTTTTTAAACTGAAACCAATTGCGATTTCCACTCAGAAGAAAATTGAACGGAATGACACGAATTCAGTTTTCGTTTTGGGTTCAAATCTAATTTGGTACAATACCATTTAGACGTTGCTGTCGATTCGCTCGTATAAAGCGGATAAAATAACGAACACGTAAATAATAAATATGACGAACTAGAGTAAATACTGAAAACGCCGGAATCCTTGTGGAATCCGATATTATAAAATATTGCTCACACTGTTGTAAACTGATAATCCGATTAATATTAAATGATAATTTATTATTTCCAACAGGATATTTTCCGTAGATAATAACGTTCCTAGTTGTGTGTTATGAAACTATGGTTTATTGATATAAAATACAGAGTGATAGAAATTAATAACGTGCCTATACAGCAAACACCTTATCTCTCGAATTTTATTTAAGTATATAATTTATAAAAACAAAAGTATATATTTAAAAAAAAAAAGATAGTGCTCATGGATGGGCCACTGCTGTAGATGGGAAGTTGGGAAGCTAGGGTGTAGAGGAACATTTAATTTATATCTGTACGCAACGATAAATCATTGCTGTCGGTAAACGATACGGAGCAAATTCGTGTTTCGAAATGCCGAGATTTTGACGATTTCCATTACCATTTTTATTTTAAACGCCTATAAAAATGACACTACTTTATTACATTCGACTTTTTACATTTTTTTTTTTTTTTTTTTTTTTTTTTTTTACAACAGAGTACGAATTATTATAACGAACCCCGTGTAAAATTTTCAACTATTTCTGCTCGGCCAAAACAATTTTATCCACACAATACCAAATAAAAACTAATCTACCTCAAAAATGTCGAAATGGACATCCCCCTAATTTCGCTGCAATATTCATAATAATAATATTTATTATAAATTTATGAAAAAAATATATTTAAATAATAGCAGTTGTTAAAAAAAAATTAGCCACCCCCCCCCCCGTGACAAATTCATTCAACTGCCACTGGTTTATACGAAGCATTTCGCTAATATATTGATATTTAAAATAATTATAATAACACTCGTAAAATTACAATTAAATTCGTCTAGAGTAGTCCAAAAACAACTTCCAACTTTGAAAACAAATATATCAAACAATTCGGTAAAGGTATTCAATTCACGGACCGTATTAAATTTAAGTCACGTTGCACTTTAGAACGTGATACGTTTAAATATCGCACTCTTTTTAATTTTAACTCTAACATATTTTATATCGTATCGTATCTAAAAACCATAGGGTTTTTATATTTTTGAGTGGTTGGGAACATTTTTAAAATTCTACTTGCACCAAACGGATAACAACAAGAGTGATATCAATGCTCGTTTCACAACTCGTATTTTATTTTGTACACTGAAAGTTCTTGACCAAAAATGTACGTTTGTAAAATTCGAGTTTCATATTATTATGAAATCTTACGAAACTCGTAACCATTTCGGTTAAATTGAATGTTCTCAATACCGGTATAAAAAACTAATCGAAATTCCATCAATTTTCTTATACGAGTGATTTAATTTAAAAATTAATGGCGCCTAGTGTTTTAATGAAAACTATAGGCCAACCGCCTGGAATCAAATGTATTTCTACACGTTATTTGAAACGCGGTCAACTATTGAAATTCATAAAAAAAAAAAAAAAAAATCGTTTACGACCTCTTAAATGGGTTTTTTTCTTCGTTTTGAGTTCGTTGCATATTATAAAATTACAGTTAACAAATTACGATTATAACGGATAATAGTATACTGGCCGCGTTGTAAAATATGAATTCTTGTATAAAATACGGTTAGGGTTATTTAAATAGAATAATCGTTTGGCGGCACGACCACCAGATATAATTAACGGCGTGATTTCATTATTCATATATAATTCGTGATTATTACAATAATAGTTCTTTAAAATTAATTTTAATATTGTTAGAAACACAATGCGCGCGAGTTTATCATTTTTTTTTTTTTTTTTTAAAAAATGTAAAATTGGTCAAATGATTAAGCGTGGAAATCACAAGTGGAAGAATAATAAGGTCAATAATTAAACTCGAGACAAAATGTCATTAGTTTTAAGCGCATTTATCAGAAAGTACGTTTTGTCTGTTCCCTTTGTCTGTGTCTTTATATTATATTTGGCATCCTCGTTCTACTGGTATTCTGAGATGCAAGAGATTTAAATATTGGGTTTAACTGATTCGATTTTTATTATTTATATGTCTGTTGGTTTTCCTATTTATTCAAATAAGTAAACTAATATTTTTGTCCAGCCTATGGATTATAGTGTGCTGCGTTAGCCAATTCCTTTCAAGTTTGAACGCGTGCTCATTATTTTCTGACGGGTATAAAAAAAAAAAAAAGAACAACGAAAAAGAATTTTTTCATTTTTTTTTTCTCCAAACCGAATTTCGTGCACGTCGTTTGGGCGGGTATCTGTTCGTTATAATTCAACAGTTTTGTATACCATTACACGAGCGGGCAATTAATTATTGTTAATCAGTCTGACGACGAGTCGGGAATGTTTTGCAAGAATTTAATTGGCGTTTGTGAAATACAAATTTTACGTTCGTAAACACAAAAAATTTAGTAGTCCCGGTGACGGAAGTATTTTTTTTTTTTTTTTTTTTAACGTTGACGAGTAAATAATGCGAAAATTTTAATGTGGCGGGACGAGTATTTGCAAACTGCCAATGAACGATATTGTTGTTCTAACGGACTCGACGGCGAAAAAGTGTTTTCGTCAACGTCAAGTGTCTGTTTTTCGAGATATCATCTGAATCCTATATTTTTGCAATAGAATGGCCGGCAACACAATAAAAATAAAAAATAAAAACCCTATTGCGTTGACATTCCCGACGTAAATCCGACATGTTCCGTTTTTCTGTTTTTATTTTTCCTACGCGACTTGTGCCTCCGCCAAAACGTCACCAAACAATTTTTTTTTTATTATTATTATTCGAAACTAATGCGATTTTGAACATTTTTTTATTTTTTATTTTTATAATTTGATTAATACGATATTATTAGACGTGAATTCGGCCATACAACCGACGTGCTATACCCGTAGCACCCTGTATCCTAATGAAGCGTCCCGGCGAACCCTCGAATTAATTACAACCCCAAAATTGTCTACTGGCGGTCTCACTGGCCCAACAGTTTTCCGATTTTCGTCGTCGGTATTATCGCATTTTAGGTATCTAATTTTCAATAATTACATCCCACGCCATTTGCTCGCATTAACCGTCTTAATATTGGATTTAAAACCGATAGATTATACATTTTATTACACAGCTTCTGTATATATTTATATTTTATTGTACGTTTTTTTGTTGTTTTTTTTTTTTTTTTTTTTTTTGTTAAAAAACCACACATTTTATGGGAATGGAAATTACGCAATAACTCTATTTAATAGTTTTACCCATTACGGCATTTTAACCATACGTGTTTTCAAACGAATTGCAAAAATTAAACTACCATAGCTAATAAATTTAAATTATTATAAATAAACGAAAATAAAAAAAAAAAAAAAATGTTAAGTAAAAAATATGCAATTTTATTTTCAAAAAAAAAAAAAATATGTATAGAGGTACCAATTTAAGGTGATGTGTATCGTCTTATTTTTCATATTACCTACCTACCATAAAAATGCAATTTAAACGTAACCACGTTTATATAGTCGCCCCACAAATATTTTTAAAGCGTTTTGAAAAATGTTACCTCTTAATATTTACGCCTTGTACATCCCTGGAGCTATATCATCTAATAATATACGTTGCCCTGAGTAATGTACGTACCAGTGGAGTGCGTTTAGACCGGCACACTTCAATTTGCACACGAATTAGAGATTATCATGGAGAACGGCTAAACGGAAGGCAAGACTCCAAGTATTAAAAGCATCCGGGATTATATTCAGTACATTTCCACTCGGAGGTACGTACACACGACTACTTGTAAATTATTTCTTATTCCGGCCGTCACTGCAGCTACAATCGCAATATATACCGAGTAAAACATGCACTTCTCTTTGAAGGATAATACATTATTTTTTTTTTTTTTTTTCTGTTTTGAAAAAAAATCATTAAGTACAAAACTGCGTATTATTTTGTAGCCGACAGAAACGGGAAAACACGAATGCGAGATTTTAATAAAGATTTTTTCTTTTATTTTGTTTTACTGTACAATCATAACTGTATATTATTTACGATTAATTTAGTAGTAACAAAAAAAAAAAAAAAAAAATACCAATAAAGCAAATAGATACGATCTTAAATCGTGATGGATGTACGACTATAAAATACTTGCAATTCGCAACAAAGACAATATTAATATCAATTATTTTTAAATCGTTTTGTTATTCAAAATAATAAAACAATGTAAAATCATTATAAACTTTACTATTAAGTATTATTAGGACATAATCAAATTTCATATTTGTAATAAAACAATAACGATGTTTTTTTGTAATTACGTAAAAAATGTTCAATTATTATTAATAAATATTGTAACAAAACTCAAACAAACAATCAATTTAAAAAAAAAAAAAAAAGATGTTCACTACTGTTCAAAAATAACACAGTATCTTTTCTATCTAGTCTTTATTAATTTTTGAAAATATAACATACGGATATAAGATTATTTAAGAACGGATATGGTTAGGCGAGTTAAGGCGTGTTGGATTTTTTAAAATTTTGTTTAGATACATCTTTAGGCGTTCATCAATATAATAAATGTAGGTTTAACTTTACTTTTTTTTTACATTTATTATTAAAAATAGTACCTTAAAAAAATATTCAAATTAAATAAATACTGATATTTCGTTTAAAGTTAGAGTAATCGATACGGAGTCTATGTTATCAAAATTGTTATTATTTTAATAAATATTTTTTCGAATGATTTTGAATAGATGAAAAAACAAACGAGATTCGTCATTCGTCATTTTGATAAAATGTAAATATAAATAATTGTACTCGGAGTAAAAAAAAAAAAAAGTCACATGGAAAAAAAAAAGGATGAGTGAGGTATGACGAGGATTTAAAATGGCCGCGAAACACTGTTGTTTTAATACAGTGACGTCACAAAATATTATTAAAAATAAACGATTTGAAAGTTGATACATGCCGCAGATATACTCGTTGTTATAAACCTGCTTATTAAAAAAGTTGTTATCGTTATCATTCGCATCGAAACCAAGGTTCGCAGTATTAAATCCAACGGTTGAATTTACAACACTGCAGCACGTTTATTCGTCGTTATCGTTACGACGCTATATTATCGTGTTTAATAGTTCATGACGTATCTGTTTTGATAACCACACGACGGTTCCGTGAAGTTTTACGCAGTAAAATGTGTCGAGTTTCTCCGATTTATTTCATGATTGCAACAAAATCTGTTAGACGGTCTGTCAATCGATAATAAATATTTCCATGGCAATCTAATGCCATTGGCCAACAATCCAAAACGTGAAATTTATACATAGACTCTGTGCGGAATAGGAATGAGCGCGCACAAATTGTGCGTTGTACTTCCTGTTCTGTACGGTATTCACGCGACAAAAATAATAAAACAATAAAAATTACGTCGTCGATCATAAAATAAGTACTGCATATAAATAATTGGTAGTAAAACTTTCTACTACGAAACCGCAAACAAACTTTTCGTTTATTACGTTTTTACTGTTTCCCAACTACAAATCTCGAAAATTTATAGGAATAGTGAATTATCGCGACTAAACTAATTAGTTGAACTGATCCCCCAATGTTGTGTGGTTTGCGCTGTATTGGCCGGTAAACATTGAATCGCGTGTTACTAATCTGAACATGCCGCGTTCGATGTAATATCTAAAAAATAAAAAACGGTACGTTAGAGAGACGGTTGTGATATTATTTGTCGATCCGGGGTTTGAAATCCGTGCACAGCAACCACATATACCCTGTGGTGCGGCAAAGCCGACTGACGAGTTTTAATGGGCTATAAATAAAGAACAGTAAAACTCAGAGAAAAGGTTATTTTTTATTATTTAAATCAGTATTCAATCCCATTTTTAAAAATTATTTTTTGAAAATTATATCTCCAAGATGGCGGCCGTCAGCGTTGATACACTGTTGTAAACGAACTCTGAAGCTCTCATATGATTTTCGGCACATTTCGACTGGTATGGCTTCGATTTCCACAGTGGTCTTTCACAGAGCTGCCGTGGGTTATTTGTAGCCCAGTATCGAATATTTTGTTTATTTACAGTTCCAGAAAGATGGGCCTCATCGCTACAGAAAGAAGTTGATATCGGAGGAATTTGCAGAATAATTTGCTGACAGAGTATTTTACGGTTGCCGTAGTCAGTAGCATTTAACCCTTGGACAAGCATTAATTTATAGCGATTGAATGATAAATCTTCGTGAAGAATGACCTCATTAAACTCGTCAATCGGCTCTGCCGCACCCTGTATAATACCGAGCATAACTTTAAAGTTTCAAGTACGATATATTGATAATAATATTATAATTGAAATATTAGAAGGCAAAAACTTTATAGTCGAATAATACGTGATCGGAAATGGTATTTCCTTTCCTTTAAATGGTTTTATCCGCTTGAGTAGGATAATATGAAACTCGGATTTTATGCCGAACAGTAAGTATTTTTTTCCGGAACGAGTTCCAGTTGGATAATAAATGCCGTTTAGAAAAACCGTTTTTATTTTTATTTTTTTTTTTTTTCCAAAAGTGTACACCGTAAAGTTTTATAATTTTTATTTTGTCTTTGTCGACTTTAAACTGTATGCGCTAACGCGAGAAGTATGTCGTCAGTATAATTATACGATGTTTTTTTTTTTTTTTTTAATAATATTGTACTAAATTATAAAATAGTGTAATTCTCCTACACAAGAAATTCGAGTATACCAATAAAAATAATTAAAAATGGTTTTTTTTTTTTTCATATAATTTTACGTTACTTATATCATATTAATATGCTTTTTCAAATAGCATATATTTACATAGAATTTCCGTTAAACCGAGAGACAAGGAACAATGACCGTTATTTAGAGGTGGCCGTCTTACAAATGTGATTGCTAAAGAGATTCCCATATATTTCTTTGTCCGAACACGTACGTAGCACAGCATTTTAGACAATATTTTCGCCCTTCAGCGCATGCGATCAGTTCTATTATCTATTATTTCGGATTTCGGTTTTAAATAGCCAAAAACTTAATTTGAAAATGTATAAGAATGTATTATATAAAAAAAAAAAAAAAAAAAAAATGGCGAGACTGATCTTATGTACACATCACGCTGAATCGAAATCTGTTTTCAGAATTTTCATCGCTTTTCTTTATGTGTTGTACACGGAAAGTTAAGGGAATCCCCAATATGTTTCGAATCCCCTTAATAAAAATGGATATTGGAGAATAGCACGTGCGGCCTATGCTGGATTCTCACACATGTCTTGTAACAGTGAGTCTATACAAATCTGAGTATAAAAGTACAAGACGCTTTTATTAGTGTAGTTTAGGGTAATTTACTTATTATTTTTTTTTTTTTTTTTGTTTCTTCTAAAAGTAACATTTAAATTTAAGCCAAACTTATTAAGTTGTTATTTTCCCGAAAATTTGTAACATCAATTAATAGTAATATTATAAAATTAATTTTTAACATAGCCCAGTCAGTTTTTCTAATACATATTTTCTCGGATTGCTTTTCCTAAACTTGAAATCGGTTAATCTGTTTAGGCATTGCTTATAGTCGTGTCGGCCATTGTATCGAGTGCCGTTAGCAACCCGGCAGAAACTATTCCGCCCTCGCCACTTCCGCGCAAATCTTCGTCGGACGGGCACATCCGATAATCCTATTGAGCGTACGTTACGTACTATTCCGCATTTTCAGTATTTTCACAACACTTTATTTTTATTTTTTTTTTTTTTATTTTACTCCGCTTTTGCACAATCGCCTCATTTATGTGTAGGGAAACGTTGAGTATGTTTTTGTTTTTATTGGCTTTACGCGCACCGACCAGCTGTCCAGACACGTAAGTGGGTATACAAATAAATATGAACGCTCCGGTGATTTTATACGGATGTACGTTGCGCAAAATTCCAAATATATATATATGTGCATGTCAATATTATTTTGTACGTATACAATTCGTATATTACCTCCTTATTTCGAATGTCTATTATTGTTCCTTTTTATACGCGGGAAAGATAAAACTTTTCATCTGTATTGTCACGGAATTCCGATATTATTTGCATATCCGTAATAATTTAACGCGTGAAATCGATATGTTTTGGTTTTTATGACTATTTTTTTTTTTTTTTTTTTTTTTCTACGATAGTAAAACTCAAAATGACATCTTCTGGAATAAAACGTTGCGTGGTACAGATCAGTTTACTGCCGTTGCCCGATGACATTACTGTTTTTGATTTTTAGATTCTGAATATTTGGGACGGTTCCTGAAAAATTATTGGTAATGGTTCTTATCCTATTCCAAAAGTACTTTTTTCGATTCTTATTTTTTTTCGTGTGAAAATAATTTTAGAAAACAATTTCCTCATTGTATAAGCTCGATTTAATATGCAATTTGCATAATTATATTATTAGTTTACCCACTTGAAGAAATATGAATGGAAATACTCAATAGTGTTGAGAATGGTGGTTTTTTAATTTTTTTTTTTTTAAAACTCAAGTGGATAATAACTTTCCACTCTTATCAATTATCAGTGTAACACTGATATCATTGTAAAGATGCGTCCTTTGATGAAAATATTTACCAATAGACGATTAATCTAGTGTAACCGCACACAAATAAAAGAACTCAGAATCATTCTTTGATTGCTATGATTAATCGTAGCTTCCATTATACAAACATTAAAAATTATATCTATATCCTATACCATCCAAACTTTTGACCTATAAAAAGCTGCTTGCCTGTGGTACGAAATACCTATTTGCTGTTTTAATTTTAAATTAATATTCTTGCTTATTGTTACGTTTGTTTGTTGGTTTGTTGTAGCTATGGTTTTTTTTTTTTTTTTGCATTTCTGGAAATGGTTTAAACATTAATCTGACTTTAAATACTGATAGTTAGCATTTTGTTGTAGCCTCAACAACTACGTTTACAAAACAATTAGAAAAAAATAAATATAAATACATAAAAAAACCAATCTTTGTTTATTATTTTATACTTTTTTCTTTTTTTTTTTTTATTAAACCAGTATACTTATTTGTTTCTGTGCGAATGTACATTATAATTTGCTATTTTATTCGAGATAATTTAAATTAATTTTTCGCAAAAAAACCAAATTGTTCCTATATTAATGATTACAGTAATCTATATTTAATAATTCACTGTTATATTGTATAAATGTTTAATTGGTAAAACCATTTCTATTTTTTTTTAATCACAATTTATATATATACTCGTAACATAACCTATTTCATTGAAAATACCATTTATTTGTATTGAAGTATTTTTTCATGTTATTTGTATATATATATATATATGAGTTTTACTTTTGAAAGTAACACTTTTGTCCATAATGTGCGAAAATACCTTAATAAAATTATTTTATTATGAGACTGTGGACGGTTAAGACCAATGGCAATATACTTATTTTGTTTGGACTGAAACCGCCGAAACTTGGGTTTTTATACTTAATAAACCTGAATCACTCGAACAAAAAAGAAATTCCTTAAAATTACTTAAGGTAGGTGCATGCCGTTATACGAACTAAATTAATTCAAACATTTTTTATGTTGAAAACAATGGTCGCGTTGCCTCAAGTTCTGAGCGAAGTTCAACTGTAACGTAGGTTACATTTTTCATTCCATAATTAGCTAAAATTCGTGTATTTATTCAAAATTAATCGAGAATCGTGTCTCGTGAATAATATTTACCAAAATTATACATATTGTCTTAATCATACCGAGAAAGCTATCTTGGACATTTTAGTAATTTTCTTTATTCTATTTTTTTTGATTTTTTTTTACAGTAGGTTTATGTCCGTTATAAATGCGAATTGGCAAATATTACATTTTTCTCACGTACATTTTCTAATTTTAGATTCTGAGCGAAGCGAAGAATTTATTGGTTTTACTTTATGATACTTTAATTTTTTTTTATGTCTGTGAACAACTTTTCGACCAAAAATATTGCTCAGACTATCAAGTGTAGCACTTTTTCTGAAAGCGTTTTAGATTTTTCGTTGTGATTTTTCTAATAACTGTAAAAAAAAAAAACATAGAAAAAAATGAGACAAATTAAGGAAACCAAGGACCTATTTAATGTTATTCCGAGTTTCGTATTATTATTCATTGTCAGAGACCCGCCATTTTGGTGCCCTAGGCGTGTTACGTTGGATTTTATGGCCGAAAACGTATTTATATAAAAACAACTAATTGAAATTTTAAAATTGTTTTTTTTTTTTTTTTTAATACTAGAAATTATAAGGCTAAAGCCACTTGTGTTCAACATTTAAGAACTCTACTCCTGTGGAAAGTAATTTTCTATAGACAGGATAGACGAAATATTTGATTTTTAAGTATAATAATAAATAATATATAATATAGTATAGTCGACAGTATTAATCTGTTGACAATTTTACGTGGCAAGATATAGAAACAAAAGCCAACATACTTAATTTGAACCGAACGAGGGCCACTGTTGTAGGTTGGTCCTTGGGTAAGGTAGTATACTTTTAGGGTAATTTAATTAACATCATAGAAAATTTGAAACGTTTACGAACTAAGTTTGAACCAAGTTCGAATGAACATGATTTGATAGATTTAAATTGAATTCGGTATTAATTTGTAACTGCTAAATAAATTACGATTGTTCGTGTTCCTAATGAATAACCATAGAAATTTGAACATAAATCGATGATAGAAATAAACTACAAAAACGTTATACACGTATAATCAAAAAGTCTTATTAAATTGCTCAATAAGTAACTCAAACGGCGCGAGAATATGTAAAGAATTGTACCGTGTCTAGATATTGTTAATATAAGAATTTGGTGAACGTTTTAGATCTGTACAATAATTTTCAACTAAACTACATCTCATTACCAAACGGAAATAAACCATCAACGAAAATATTTCCGTTTTCCGCCGCTTTTTCTCGGTTTTCTTTGTTACTGACAAAACTACAAAGTAAATTAAAAAAGTAACCTCTTCAGTTCACCAATTAGACAACTACCCTAAAATAGTTGATAACAAACAGAAAACAAATCATATATCTTAGTAAAACCAATGCATTGCTATCCGCTTTTTTAAGTTAATGAAAACGTGTAACCGTACACCCAGGCATAAACTTTTACTGTCGAATTTGGCTTTTTAATGTACTATCTATGATATATACGCTAATAAAATAATTTGATCTGAAATTCCCAAAAGAAGAGCGTTTCAAATTATTTAATTACCCGAATCTATTGTTCTAACACTGAAACCGGAGACATATTGTTATAGAAAATTCCACTGTGCGTGCTATATAGTTAATAATCCTTCAAGTTTCCGATGTCAATGGAATATAGTGAATATATTTCAAATATAATATGTGGGGCGGGAAAAAAAAAAAAAAACGCGAAACATTTCGTTGATATATCCGAGTATACCGAGTAAGAGTACCAACTATGTGTGTTTCCGAAAACAATAATTGAAAATAAAAAGCGATTATAATATACAAAAGAGAGTAAAACGAAATCGTCTGCGCAAATATTTACTCGAACAGAAACGAGAGGCACGAAAATTCGAGGTTAGTTTGGAAGATTTTCAGTGAAAATCAACGAAACGGTGTTTGCCAGCGAACAGCAAATATATTTTACCGGAAAACAATAACTATTAAAGCAACCGATACAGATACAGGTGTTCGTACAACGGTATTGTAATGGTGACATAAAAAATAATGATTCGATTCTATGATGGAAATTATTTATTTACGTATACAGTATGGACAGTATGATCGTGTGCCCGTTAATATTTGTAAAATTATTCGTTCGGTAAAAAAAAAAAAAAAATATTTGATCGAATTTTTAATGTTTATAATATAGTATAATATTATCGTTATGATGACCGCATAAGGTTCCGATAATAACAGTTATGGTTTATTATTCAAATCGAGTGAATTTCCACCGTTCCGGTCGATATAAATGAATAATGTACACATTTTAGCCGCTGTTCTCGCGAACAGACACAAACACCATACTCGTTATTCTTTATATTTATTCGCAATTATTATAATTAAAACAATTCTAATAATCTTTAATGCGCATATACACGTACACGCTCATAACGACTCCGTAAACTTTATGCATTTAAACGGAACCGTTGGATTTTAAGACCCAAGTAGAACTTAAATATTGCGTAATAAAATGGGCATAGGTATACTGACGATTTAAATGAATTATTAAATACTAAACAGCATTAATACAAAGCGAAAATTAAATTATTATTATATCAAACACAACTAAGTGGCACGTAACTAATAATAATTGTACGAAAAGACATTTTTAAACGTAAGTCCCATTTGGTACATCTGAACGCCCTATTATTTTTATATTAAATTTGGACAGAAATGTGCAGTTATAATTCAGACTCCGAGTGTTGCTAAAAAGCCACGGTTGGTTTGGCTAAGACGCGTTCTTTTCTTTGAAAAAGTTTTTTTTTTTTTTTTTTTTTAAAGTACAAATGCTTCACATTGTTTTTACTGTACCATTATACACGAGGAATTTCCACCTTGCGGTAATTGATTTGAAACATATTTCACGAAATTCCTAAATATATTAAACAATCTAACAATAAACGCATTCTTTTTTCTTTTTCTTTTTTTTTTTTTTGTTGATTTCTGGGTTAACTTATTGGAAACAAAATCGAACCGCGACTAAAATACATTTGATCACACCGGTTCACCAAGCTTTACTCAGAATCCGTTTATTTATTATATTTGTAGAGGAAAACGGTCCCGCCCGGTATTGGATCCTGTAACTTCGTCGGGAATCGCACGGCAACCGTCAGCCGAAGATTACAAACGTAGACATTTCCGGAACAAAATTCAAAACCATGTAGGTCGATTTTGACGTTAAGGCAAACATTTAGGGATTCCTCTACACGTTTCGTTCAAATAAATCGATTTTACTATTGGAAGGAAAATAAAAAGTGCATTGATTTGTAGAGGAAAACGGTCCCGCCCGGTATTGGATCCTGTAAATTCGCCGGGATTCGCACGGCAGCCGTCAGCATTTTATTTTTTGTTAAAAATAAAAAACAAAATACAATATATAACTGTAATATATTTTTAACGGACCGTTTCGTACGAGCCGAATTCGTAATTGCAATACAAGTTTTATTCTAATTATTATTATTATTATTATTGTACACAGTACGAGTGCTTGGTTACAATGGCGACAAAAATATTCCACGGAGATTATTATAAAAAATTAATATTCGCTGATATTTTTTTTTTATTAGTCGCTGTACAATATCATACGTTTGTACAATATAATTTTCACTCTGCCCGGTGCTTGTCATTCGCCATACTTTGCTCATACACACGGTTTTTGTGTTATTGTGAATTTGTGTTTTTCCGTTATATACTTTACGCAGATGTTATTATAATACCGCGGAATAATGGGGTTTTTTTTTTTTTTTTTTTTTTACAATTTTTTGTATAATATCATTTTTTTTTTTGTAGGTGTTTTTGCCCTTTTAGATTCTGAGCGTAGCAATTTCAACTTTCCGACTCAAACGATTGTTCTAATGAAAAAACTCTATAGAAACTATTCCGGTGTCATTTAATCTATTTAATGTATTTAAGAAATCATTTTTTTTAAATTTTTTTTTTTTTATTGAAAATAAATCGAACCGCGACTAAAATATATTTGACCACACCTTGGTTTACCAAGCTTTACTCAGAATCGGTTTTTTTTTTTAAATTTTTATTTTAATAAAATAAACGTTGATTACGGTACATAAATAAAAATACTCTATATCCGCACGTTTTTAACTTCCCACTTACAACAATGACTTACGGATAGAACAATGTACCGAGATATGTATTCTTTTATTATTATTTTTTTTTTCTTTTAAATTGAACATTTCGCTTAATACGTTTTCAAGGCGTTTATATATCGCTAATCCCGTGCACTATAATCAAGCTTGCAAACTGTTACATTCAGGATAATCCGGGTGCCATAGTCAACGGCTTTTTGGAAATTTGTTGGGGGTGTTCTAGTTTTTATATTTATATTTCACACTGTTTAAACATAATAAGTATTTCGATTCAAATTAACATATTATAAAATTGTTTTATTTTATTATTGTACACTACGAGTAATATACATTAAGATTAAAAAGATAAAGAGAACATTATCGAAACTGTCTCGTGAAAAATCTGTCCTAGCCATGGGATAAAAACGTCTACGTCGTAAATATCCCTTTAAATTCCGGACAGTTGATAACCCTGACATTAAACCTCCGCTCCAAATGATGTAGATTTTTGGTTGTTCGTGGGTTATAATTTCAAATTGGATTAAATTATTTAGTCTGGTCACACACAAGCAATTTAAACGGTCAAAATATCTATACTCACGACGGATCGAACGGTCACATAACTCTATTTTCAAAAAATTGCTCTCGTCAATGCGGCTTTATTGCGTATCGTTTATTTCGTTTATTCTGTAAATCCTATCGGAAATTTTAGACGATGATAATATTTGATGTACGCGTTTCGATTATATTTATTCCGGGAGGTTTTATTATTCAAATTTATATCGCAGTTGAATTTAATACGAAAGTATGAATAAAAAACTATTTTTTCTCGTAATCGGCAATGATCTAAATTTGATACAAATATTATGTAATTGAAACGTATTCGTTCGTTTAAATTTAGTTTTATATTAAAAAAAAATGTCTGTACGCTCTCAAACAAATCGTGAACTGTTTAAAAATCGTTTTGAAATAAAATACAACACCCTAGATACGATTTATCTGTCGATTTTGGTTGATTAAAATACAACTATTAAACTAGTAATAACATAATAATACAGGGGGGGGAGAGGAGGTGGCGATTTTAAAAATTGATTTACATGAATGTCATTTTTAGCACATATTCTGTGCGCTATGCCTGGAGATGTGAGTTCGGTCAATTTTACCGGTAATAGGTTGATTTTTTTTTTACCGTTCTTAAAATCGAGTGCTCTCCGTTTAAAACGGCTTGACTAACTTGATGAATTATATTCAAGTTGTTTTTTAGTCTATACACAACGTAGTAAGTAAATCTCATGAAAATTGCCGTCGCGCAAACCCCACGGTGGACGGTTCTCGATGTTGCTGTTATTCATCATCTCCGTTTATTTCTGCACCGCCTTTTTTTTTTTATTCTTTTAGACGCATCAAATGCGTTTTAATTTTAACCGATACTGTCGCACGTCACACGTGTTACAATCGCACTAAACAGCCAACGTTGGGAATATCGTACGAGCCAAACAAACAAAATCCTGTCGTTAATATACTTGTAATCTGTTCTATGTGAAATATTTTCAGCGTTATACGATTAAGAGGATAGCGACGCTTGTTAACAATAATATCGATATTATTCATAAAATATACGAATGCAGAATACAGAGCAATACTGCAGACCAGTGTCTAGGTAATCGTCATTTTTTTTTTTTTTTTTTTTTTTTTTTAATTTCTCGACATTTACCGACAATTTAATACCGGTAAATTCCACATCTCCAGCTATGCCATCGATTTGTCGCCGTACGATTACATACCGGGGATTTCGGATATTCGTATAACAACACGAGTATGAAGCGTTCGTGAAGATCCACAAACTGACCCAAGACAGTACGATTAATTCGTTTGCGGTGTGCGTTTACACACAAACGCGGCGAGCGTCGGGTTCCCATTGCCGCAGAAATTGTTCGCACCAACGTTTAAATCTCAATGGAAATTAATCGGGGCCAGCCTGGTATAACGTGGAATTTAATTTCGCAACGTCTCTCTCCAGTCTAGTCCGTCTGTTGGTTGGAGAGTTTTTTTTGTTTCTTTTTTTTTTTTTATATGTATTTTTTAGATAATTGTATGACGGTTTGTAGCCATTTTCCTACAAAACCGAAATACCGTTTTTCTCCACTGTCTGATTTCCATGAAATATATAAAACTAGACCATTTTCCTCCAGTTACCAAAATCAATAACTTCCATCCGTTTGCTAGCAATCTGTGTACATTTCATTATACCATATGATTATTTGTCCAAGAATATATTACATTCTAACCAACACAGGATTTTAATCAGTTAAAAGGTTGAGTTGATTTTCAATTTTAAAACTAACTTTTAAATAACGAAATATTTATCATGTATTATTATATTTATATTTGTCCATTTGTTAAGATTAATATTGACGTTAAAGTAAACATTCAGGGATTCCTCTACATGTTTCGTTTCAATAAATCGATATTACTATTGGAAGGAAAATAAAAAGTGCATTGATTTGTAGAGGAAAACGGTTCCGCCCGATATTGGATCCTGTAAATTCGTCGGGAATCGCACGGAATACACGTCAGCCGAAGAATACAAACGTAGACATTTCCGGAACAAAATTCAAAATCGACCTACAAGGCATTATTGTTAAAAAAAATAAATAAATAAATAAAAAATACAATATATAACTGTAATATATTTTTAACGGACCGTTTCGTACGAGCCGAGTTCGTAATTGCAATACAAGTTTTATTCTAATTATTATTATTATTATTATTGTACACAGTACGAGTGCTTGGTTACAATGGCGACAAAAATATTCCACGGAGATTATTATAAAAAATTAATATTCGCTGATATTTTTTTTTGTTAGTCGCTGTACAATATCATATGTTTGTACAATATAATTTTCGCTCTGACGGTGCTTGTCATTCGCCATACTTTGCTCATACACACGGTTTTCGTGTTATTGTGAATTTGTGTTTTTCCGTTATGTACTTTACGTAGATGTTATTATAATACCGCGGAATAATGGGGGTTTTTTTTTTTTTTTACAATTTTTTGTACAATATCATCTTTTTTTTTGTGTAGGTGTTTTTGCCCATTTAGATTCTGAACGAAGCAAACTCAATTTTCCGACTCAAACGCTTGTTCTAATGAAAAAACTCTATAGGAACTTTTCCGTTGTCATTTAATCTATTTAATGTATTTAAGAAATCACATTTTTATTTTTTTATTTACCATGTAGTTTTCTTCATAATTGCCGAAAACCAGGAAAACAAGTCGGTAGAATTCATATAACTATTTTTTTTTGTTATTTTTGTTATTTAACAAATTCCTACAACATTCACGTAATAATATATTGGCATTTTCTAAATACGGTACAATTTTCGAAACTTTTTGTTATTATTTCTGTTGTTTATAGAAATTCGTAATTATTGAATTTTTTTTACGAGCCATTTTATGTTTATTTTTATTTTTAAAACTCTATCGATTTATTTATAGTTAAAAAATTAATACCATTTTCAATTTAAATTTAACAAAAAACATGTTCGACCGAACTTTGCTCAGAATCGTGTTTTATCGGCAATGATTTTTTGTCGCGTGTAGATATAAATTAAATTAGGTTCCGTACCTTTTCAACGTTTCCCTTACAACATTGGCCCATCCGAATTGTGTCGGATTTTTATATTTGTTTTTTTTTTTTTTTTTTTTTATAATAATTATATAAAAACATCCCGAGCGTTTAATTAACGTATCTAGTGAAATAAATATTAACAGGGTAATTTTCGAAAACAATTCTCAACCAATATATTTCTCGCCTGTTACCGCGCGGTACGGACCAGATGATTTATCATTATGTTCCAATTCTTTTTTTTTTTTTTTAAAAAAAACAATATGATTTATGTAAAAAAATAGGAAATGATTACGTTGGCAATGTTAGGTATATATTTATACGCCATTTACCGTCTCGGCGGGAAGGCAATTACTGTGGCGTAAATACTTTGCATTTAATCTTCAACGGTCCTTAAGGGGAAAATGAACTTACAGAACACGATTGGACAAACGAATTCCGTACTTTCTTTTTAAACTTTCTTTTTTTTTTTTTTTTTTTTTTTTTTAAATTTAAAATTAATTACAACGGCTTTAAGGAGCTTTTTCTTTTACGCGTTCCTAAGTGTAGAATATTTCTCGTAAAAGCTTGGCCATTAGTTAATATTCATTAAAACATAAACATCTATATTCGTACAATATAACACATTTGTAAAAAAAAAAAAAAAATTAACATCACTCCCGAGTTAATGGGGGTTTTTTTTTTTTTTTTTTTTTTAAAGCGTTAAATCAAACGTGATTAATCGTTAAAAATTTAATAAAACAGGACATTTGTAAATATCGAATAAATTCTTATTTTCAAAAGTACCCATTGATTATTTTGGTGAGGAATCTGTGACTTTTACACCGACAGTGACAACCTTACAATATTCCGAAATAATATCACCACCTTTAGTAGATAATCTCACCACAGTTTAAAAGTATCGAATAATAATTATTCGTTAATTATTAACGAGAGTTTATTTTGCACCCGTTGAATCTGATAAATATTAACCTGGATTACATTATTATAATTAATCGTTTACAAATGTTCCACAACGGTTTTATTGCTGAAAACAAAACGGCGCAATGTTACAGAACTTTTGCTGTAGGCTTTTTTAAAAAGCTGTCCATAAAATATACGCATTAGCGTTATGTATTAACAATAACAACATTATTTTATAGAATTCATTATTTTAATTTTTACGTTATTCTTTAAAAATGAAAAAATATCCGTATAAAAACGGTTTGTTTTTTTTTTTTAAAAAAAAATTTTAATTTTACATTGATAGTACTGATTAATTAAAAAATGTTTCGTATGACGGTGGCGTAACGAATAAAAATATTAAAAAAATACCTACGAACAATGAATGTCTCTATCTATATTGTATACATTAATATATATATATATATATAAAAAAAAAAAAAAAACCGAAATCACTTTATAAACATTCGATTAGTGAATCGACTTTTCAGTCTTCTGACAGTTTGAATAATGAATTCGGTTTTCGTGACAAAAACAGCTAATTATTCATACTGTAAAATCTTTATTTATCTCTGTTGTATTATAACCGTAATATTGGTTACATTATAAAATATTTTTAATTCAAATCGTTGAAAAAAAATAAAATAAAATTTATATATAAAACATACACAAGCACAACATTATTCTAAAGGGTAATTATGATAAACCCTAAAATAATAATTTCAATTACATTACCGTGGATTTACAAAAAAAAAAAAACGAAAATTTTATTATTCAAACCCAAATTTAAAAAGTCGGTACGGAGTAAAAAGGAAAATCTATTAATTGCGTGTACGAATAACGTACAACTTGTAAATCCGCAACGAACAAATGGGTATTCGTAAAGTGTGAATTCAAATATTAACAAATCATTGTATAATGTGTTTTATGATATTAAAACGATGTGCTGACCGGTCGCCATCACCCGGCAGTTTTCGTCATTTAAAAAAAAACCGTTTCATGTCGCTCTTCGCCGAACCTATCAATATATTGCCCATCGACGTCACTTTGTCTTATTCACTGCCTATGTAGTTTCACTGATTTTACATTTTATTGGGATTTAGTTGTCGACAAATTACAAATATACGCCGCTCATAATTCGTTGAAAATATTTTTTGTTTGTCTTTTTATACGCATTTATTTATTTATTTTTATTTTTTTTGTCGTTAACCATATACTTATACTAAATCAATACTAGAGCCGCCGAGCCCAACGAAGTCGTTCTGTGACATATTCGCCGGCTTTATTTTACGCCGTGTGTATTATTTGTAGCATACGCATAATATGTCGAGAGGAACTGGTGCGTTTTGCTGCTCTAGCTCCAACTGCGGTTCGGGACGAAACGGTGTATGTATATAAAAAAAAAAATTAAAAAAAAAACCACGAATTTCGAGAGCGACACGTCTACAATAATGGTCCGATGACCGAAACGTTGGTAATGTGCGCAACACCCTGTAACACATACGGGGTGTGCCAAGACGATTCACTGTTGTTCTGTACGCCGGACGTTCGATTTAATTTATCCGGTCGCGTAGGCGCTACAACAAAATATTCACCGTGCACGTACAGATATTATTATTATTATTATTAAAATAAATATATAAACTAAACTCGTGCACACTCGCACGTGAAATATATTATTATTATTATTATTAATAAATTGACGTAACGAAAACAGCAAACAAAACCGTACATTGTGCCCGTCCATTGTGCACTATTATGCATCGAGTATAAACCATAGGGGCCATATAGCCGTCTGGTGGTTCGCCCGACGTGATTTTCGGTATGGAAGCCGTTACACCGTTTGTATTGTATGTTACGGTGGAAAAGATAGACAAAAAAAAAAAAAAGAGAAAAAAAATGTTATATCTCTACATTTTTATAAAACACAATGCCTGCCGCCATGCGAAATTATTTATAATATTATGCATATTTGATTGTTATAAAAAAAAAAAAATTTTAAAAAAGCTACTGCTCCTGGATGGACCACTGTTGTAGATTGGTAGTTGTATTTATCTGTGTGCAACGATAGTCATTGTAAACGAAAAACGGTTATCGTCGAAATTGAAATTTTAAACGTTTAGAAAAAAATTGTTTAGTATTTTTCCTTTTTTTTTTTATAGCTAATAAAGCAGCTCACAATGAATCTTTTGTACGATTTTTAAATGTTTTTACGAAGCCAAACAAATTTAAATCACATAAAACTCTCAGTCAATTTAAAATTGCTATAAATCGGGAGCACTTAATTCATACACATTAAACGATGAAAATAATTTTTCTTTTATCCCTTTGGATGCTCGTGCGCGCAATAATTTTCCATTTTTTTTTTTTTTTTTTTTTTTTAAACTGAAACAGATATAATTTTTAACATTAGATTCGAATTGTTTTATCTTTTGCATGAAAATTTCCCAATTATTATGTTTTCGACATTTTCTTAATGTTTATAATCGCTCGAGTTGCATTTACCTAAAGTTTAATAAACGAATTTTAGTTTGTTTCTCGATTTTTCAGAAAATTATAAAATGCATAACTACAATAGCGAAGTAATATGACTACGGGTTTTATAGGAAAAAATTATAAGTAAAGATAGTCATATATTGTTTATATTTCGCGTTTAGTTTGAGTTTTAGTTCTTCCATAAATGTTTGCGGTAATACTTATTTATTCTAACCACAAAAAGTGCACTATTATACTTACAAAAATATAATGCAAGTTTTTATCGAATAATAATTGAAATAGTACTCCGAAGGACCTTGAATACAAATATTATGTGTAATACATTCACATTATTAAAAAAAAAATAAAAAAAAAAAAAAAAAAGTTTAAAAATAATACCAACGGCACGAATTCAATATTATTTTGTGCGTAACCCAATTAAACAAATTTACAATTTAAATTCCTACTTGTCAACTCAATGTCGATTATCATATTAGATACAACAATATAAACTGTGTACTCCGATTGTAGTAAATGCCCGCCTAATTATTTCAGACTTACATGGTCGGCGGACGTAATATTATTACATGTATTAAAAAGAAAACGAAAATTCTTCATCGAAAACTAATGGAAATGTTGTAATATATAGCCGTTGTTTTCTTTTTTGGAATTTTTCTACTATTGTTGTTTTGTTTCTATCCGCCGTAAAGCCGACAGTGAAACGATGGGTGGGTTTTGATATCAAAATTACATTTTCGACATTCATTTCCAGACTACCATCGCAGCTAATACGTATCCTAAAACCCCGTCGCATTATCAAGGCACTCGTAAAACAGGAAAGGTATCTCATAACTGAAATTGTGTTCGTTTACAAATATGAAAATAGACCAATTCCCTGTATTCATTACCCGTGAAAATAATTTCGGGCTGTACTATTTTTAAGTATGATTTATTTAATAACCATTCTAAATTTACACCGAACAATACTTAGCGTTAATAAAACTAAATCCAATCATTTGGTTTCGGTCGTACATTTGGAATTATTGCAACAAAAAAAAAAAAACTACCGGTTAATATATTTATTAAAACGTATTTACAATTATATAAGTTATTTTTTTTTTTTTTTTCCAAAGGCTGTTTCATAGATTAACAGTCGAGTTTTATTTTTATATTGGCCTAACTTTGTTAATAAACAACAACGATTCCATTACTTTTCGATTAAACTATTTATTCCGAAGTTCGGTAACAATCGAAATTTATATCTCCGTGCGTGTATTGGTGAGTACAAATGGAAAGTTTTAATCCACGAACTCAATTATTGACTACCGGAGTTAATCACATCACGTGTATCCACATAAAAATCACTACTTATAGGAATAATATGGTTTTTTTTTTTTTATTTTTTATTTTTATATCCCAGGTGTCACGTTGAAGTTTAAACAAATTAGCCGGTATACACACCTTGTGTGTGATATTAATATATTGTTCGGGCCGTTTCCAAACACAATGCGCAGTTATGGTTTGAAAGGTTAACCTGCGTATTGGTTACATTTTTAAAAAAAAAAAAAAATCACCTTGTCACCGTCGTGATCATTTTTACGTTTGTCCAATTCAGCTAAACTCGCTCGGCTTATACCAATCGCACCTAAACTATCCTCTCTATTCCCCAAGGTCACGGCGAGTAAATGATAAAAAAAAAAAAAAATAAAAAAACAACGAGTATATTTTTTATCCGAATATATTTTATGACAATATCCCACACGAACACGGCACGATAAATAATAACAATTTTGTCAATCGATCCTTTTGGACCATTTTATTAGCCACACAAAATACATAGAATATTATTGTTGTATATAATCATTTTTTCTTATTGTATGCCATATATCGTTATTGAACGATACGAAAATACAAAAAAAAAAAAAAAACAAAAGCGATTTCCTTGTCTGGTTCAAAAGTTGTATTTGACAATCGAAATAGATGTAAAAAATCAAAAAGGTGAACAAGTCGGTTTCACAGTTGAAATAATAATAATAAAAAATAAATCTCAGTTGCAAAGTAATTATTTCAAGATATAATTGAGTGAATTTAAATACGATTAGTTATAATTATATTTTTACGCGATCTAGAATAGCATTGTAGCAGGGGGGGGAAAAAAGTTTGAGTGTAAAAAATATAAAATTACTGGGTCGGTTTTTCACCAATGTTAAACCATACGCTAAAAATGTTAAGTAGTGTACTATCATAAACTTTTCTCTAGTCTACACTCAATCTTTCCTCCATTCCGGGTTTTTTTTTTTTTTTTTTAGACGTTTGTTTCAGAGACTTCGAATTTTTTACAGTCCGTTAAATCTGAAAGTCTCGGGGTGTTTTTTTTTTTTTTTAATATTGCGCGTATATCACAGTTATTCCTCCCTCGAATTCGCCGGTTTTCGTTTTATATTTTGCCAATACACCCCGGCTCCCGACTGACTAGTGTCTGAAATCGTTTGGTTCATTTACCGTGGCCGACCTTCGTCGTTCAGTATCGTACCTCACTGGCCCCTGCAATATTACCGGAAGTGGGTCCAACGACGGCACTGATTTATTTTAGCAACCGAGATACCGTTTTTATTATGATTATATATATTTTTTTATTTTGTGACATACTGCGACTATTGATGATCAATACGAATTAGTGCGAATTCGGTATGACATGAAAACCGAAAAAATTAAATAATTCAGTGAAACTTCCATATAACGAAGTCTCATGGGGAACAAAAAAAAAAAAATCGTAATACAGAGAAATTCGTTAAATAGAATTACATGTTTTTATTTTCATATGTATCGGTTTTTTAATTTCATATTCTATATAATATATTACAAATAAACATTAAATATCATATTATACCACCTACATATAAATATATTATGTATTTTTTAATTTTAATTTATAGGAAATAATCAGTGAGTTTCGTTTGTTTATTATTTTTTATAAATTCTACTGTTTTCGTAAAATGTTTCGATATCGTTGAGTTTAAAAAAACTCCATCCGAATCATTTGCTTGTTGTCACAACAGAAAAGGCGTTTAGTATCCCATTTTCTGTGAGTTTAGGTAATTCCCCTGCGTGATCTCCTTCGATTTCATCACATTTTGTACGATTGCGTTTACGTCAGTATTGGAACTGCAGCACGCAATACTGCGGTCAAATTAACTGGCTTGCCTATCGATGTCTTATCTTTATCGGAAACAATAGAATAGCAGGTAATTTAGAACAATATTTAATATTCGACAGTGACGATTTTTCCGAACCGGGTTTATTATCGAATAGTGTATTCGTTATATAGAAACATCAGATTCGTTATACAGAGATAAATTTACGCACGACTAACAATGCCATGGTTCTCAAAAAAAAATTCGTAAAACAGAAATTTTCGTTAAATAGAATTTCGTTATATAGAAGTTTTACCGTATATCAAAAAAGTAGCTAGCTTACACCGACATTTATTTCATATTCCAACGATTCTTTAAAATTATATGCAGCGTATTTTTGAATATTCGCATTCAAAGAACATATTTAGGATTTCGTACAATTTTAAGACATTTTCAACTCGAATCGACGGGAAACACAAAACGATTGTTCGCGTTTTATACATATCAGCAATCGGCGGACGAGCATGAAATACGAGTATACAAGATTAATATAAAAATATTTTTTATTAATTTGTTTCTGTCGAATAAGTTGTTATGGGTATTGATTAATAAATCGATAAGCTAAGATACTAATCGGTATCATAGAATATCATCACATGATATTCATGTCTATTTATTTTCTCGTACCCTATGTATGACTTTGATTTTATTTGCAGTCATCAGTCGTGATTTATACTCGTGTAGTGCGTTAAATCAATCGATTTTTGTTTTTCAAGCACTAGTCGTGTCAAGAATTACACATCTGAATACTATGAAAATATATTTTCTTCGGGCGGGAATATAATGTTTTTTTTTTCGAATATGCGATGTAAAGGTAATGTGTGAATAATGATTTACAGTTTTACATCTGAAAGCTCAGAGAATTTATTGATGGTTTTGTTTATTTTTTTAGCGCACCACTTCAGACATATTTTATGGGTTTATTGGGCACATCAGTGTCGGCCCAAATGATGACGAATTATAATGGTAGTAATAAATATTAACAATTTACATTTTATATCCATATTGGCCAAAGCCGATTGTTCGAATCGTACACAAAATTATGACACGTGTAGTTTTATACAGAGTTAACCGTTGAAATGGCCCAAAAGGTATCAATAATAATAATGTTAGCCATTTCTCGAGTGCCGTATTTTTTTTTTTTTGTTTTCATTGTCGATTTTTCCATATTTATATATACAGGGTGTGGCAAAGTCGACTGACGAGTTTAATGAGGTCATTAGCGTGTGATAAGATAATAGCAGGCCTTAATCAGTGGTATATTTTGAATTGTACGGTAATGCCGTTTTTATTCGTAATCATGGTCTGGACAGGTGTAACACGATTTGGGAGATGTATGGTTTCAGCAAGACGGAGCTACAGCGCACACAGCTAGAATTTCACTTGCTGTCTTGCGACAAATGTTCCCTGGGCGGTTAGTCTCTCTGAGAGGAGACGTAGGCTGACCAGCACGATCCCCAGATTTAAGCATGTGTCATTTTTTCCTCTGGGGCCACCTTAAGGATAAGATTTCCGGACATTGCCCACATACCATAGAAGAAATTAAACAGAAAATCACCGTGGAAGTCGAGGCCATACCAGTCGAAATGTGCCGAAAATCATATGAGAGCTTCAGAGATCGTTTACAACAGTGTATCAATGCTGACGGCCGCCATCTTGGAGAGATAATTTTCAAAAAATAATTTTTTAAAAATGGGATTGAATACTGAGTAAAATAAAAAAAAAAACCTTTTCTCGAAGTTTTACTGTTCGTTATTTATAGCCCATCGAAACTCGTCAGTCGTCTCTTCCGCACCCTGTATATATATAATTCAATTTTTTTATCATCGATAACGTGGATGAGAACATTTTTGCGGGTCAGCGTTTAAAAGAGCGTACATAAAACTGACGGTTGTATAATAAACATCGGATATATTAATTTGAATATTTTACTCCGTGCATTTGTTTGTATTTTTTTCGTTTTTGGCATATTTTATTTCAACAAAATTTGAATACTACCATTGACTGGCATTAATTAATTAATACAATAATTTAGTACATAATTTTAATAAAAATAAATAAATAAATACATGTTTTTGTTATTTTGCAACTGCGGCGTGTTAGTACAACATCCGTTGCGTTACGGATATATTATTTGGTTTTAGGTTCGGTTTTTCAATCACATGTATTCGTCTAATAACACGAGCCTTTATAGAATATGAACGATTATCGGTTATTCAACGTCGGAATAAGGCTATTCGATGAACAATGTGTCGAATAACTTTTTCGGTACTAAATGTGCCGAATAATAAACAAAAATTGATAACTTTCAATGATAACAGATCCTTGTCCATATATTCATTAAATTTTTGAACCTCGTAAATATTTAATATTTTTATTTTTGTGTTCTCTGAACAATTCGTCTTTAATAAACTCTTGGATAATAATAGATTTATTATTTGAAATATTACACGATGATGACAAGGAAAATGCCGAGACAGCTGTTCCACAATACACTATTACTACTATAATAATTTCCACTATCTATCGAATTACTTTTAATCGCCAGATACACTATCTAGAAGATAATTGCAAATCACCTATCAATTCATTCGGAAGTTTATCCGCCAAATAAGTATGTTCGACGAATATTCATCAAGCGAATGAATGCATTATTGAAAAACCGTGACTTAGTCATAATTATTATTTGAAAAAAGCTCAGTATGGTTATTCCGACTGTTTTTGTTGTCGTTAATATAGTATTTTGATTAATTATAATATTTTACGAGTATTACGGTTACATGCGCACTGTGAACATAATACAATTTATAAGCTTGGTTTTTTCCTATTTTCCCTTCGTTCCACTTTATGATTCTAAAATAATTCAAAGATTTTATTCTGAAGAAGAAAAATGTCACATTTCGAGTCCCAATTTGTTAACAATAAAATTCATTTAACGGAAACGAAATTAAAGTCCTCGATTATTATTGGTGGCGTGGTTATGCGGCGATAGGGAAAAGGGAACACTTGCCCATCCAGTCTTATTAAAAAAAAATAATAATAATAAAACCGATTAGGTGTTTTATGATAACATAAAAAATTAAATAAAAATTGTTATTGCAATAATATATTATACAGGACTGTGGAACTCGAGGCATTTAATATTCGATAATGTGTACCATTTGATGATCTGACATATATCCCGATTATCCGAAAATCCAATAAATCCTGGATTCGATTTTCGGATTTTTACGAGTAAAACGTTTGCCGAACAAGCTAGTAATATATTATATAAATGAGTAATATGTTTATACGAAATTTGTATGATTTTTGTTGTTTTTTTAAATACATTTCCATTTGTAATATTTGTTCAATTGAAAAACGTATATAATATTTTACACATTAAATACTATTATCAATAAGATAGTAGCAATAGTTGTATGAGAAATTAATTAAAATATATAAAATCACAATTTTAAAAACTGAAATTTTCATTCAGTTATCTGAATCGGGTATCTTAGGTATCTAGGTATCTTACCTAACCGAGATTTTCAAATCTGAAATCCGAATTGGAGTGTACAAATCCGGATATACAATAAATGTCGGATTTCAAATTCCGGTATTCAATAAGTCCGGATTCTCGAACGTTTGGAAATCCTGATTTTTCGAATCACCCGTGCCGTTATTGTCGGGACTTGCATTCATTTGTTATATCTAGATTTGCATCGTGACGAAATAGTTTTTTTATACGCACACTTGGCTTTAATATTTCTCCACTACGCCTATTATCGTAGTTCTCCGGTTTTTTATTGGCCAACATTAGCGTTGCCGATCATAGTGGATGATTAAGACATATGATATGGAGGTGATGCGCTACTGAACGAAAACGCGTTATACTGTCAATCTATACCTATTTATGTTGTGATAATTTAATGTGTGAACAATTTTAAAAAATTTCCCTTTATCTCAATTCTACAATTGAACGCTCCTCTAGAATACTTGATTGGACATTTTACCTCTATCTATGACACGTCCGAATATAAAAAGTAGTATACGTGTGTTTATTATTCATGTATAGTGTTGACAAAGTACGTTTATTACTATTATTAATCCTCGGATTTATTGCCAAATGAATAACGAGTATTCGACAGTAAAAAAACGATAACGTCGCAAAAATACAGCGTTAGATTAATGGGCCTGAAGGGGATTCAACTACAAAGCAAAGACGGGCAATGAGAAACCACGATTCTATACGAAAAGACGTATCGTGATTTTGCTATATTTTGATAATATTTTATTCATATTTATTATCGATTCCCAGCAAAAACGTATAATGCAACGTGATGTCCGAAAAAAAGGTTTTGAATTTTAAATAACAAATAATAGTAAAAAATGAAAAAACCACGGTCAATTGCGGGTGTTTTTTTACATCAACGCTAAGCTCCTCGAATACAAGATGATAGTGCAATTGTGAATTGGCCGTTTAAAAGGTAACACGTGTAGAAGAATTTCTTTTATATTCCTACGTAGCGATGCGTTTTCGCCAATAAAAAAACGTTTCTGTTCGAAGTTCGGTCAATATTTCGAAATGCCTCGATATTTACGTTTTTCATCAAAATTTACATTTTAAACGCTTTAGAAAAAAAAAAAAAGAAAAAAAAAGTATTATATTATAACGCTCGACGTTTTTCTTTTGACTACTAAATACAACTCATGTGAAACATCGTGTAAAACTT
This sequence comes from Tuberolachnus salignus, assembly GCA_956483605.1. NCBI lineage: Eukaryota > Metazoa > Arthropoda > Insecta > Hemiptera > Aphididae > Tuberolachnus > Tuberolachnus salignus. Next base: position 20,617,747 of record OY101430.1, on the reverse strand, counting down.
TCAAATATTTCTGTTTGACCAAAACAATTTTATTCACAGAAAACCAAATATAAACTAAAAAACCAGAAGACTTTGAATAGTTCGAAAATCGCCAGTCTGTCCTGAACATTGAGTCACATCTAGAAAGGGCTAATCATATTATTATGTGAAAATTGTAAGCCACCACGATCATTCTTAAATCAAAAATACAGACATTGCCGTAAATTTTCCTATTATTCCTACATTTATTTCTAGTTTTTCCCCTTTTAGTAAAGAAACTACAACAAAAATTAAAAAATGCCAATCTATATGTCCCCATCTAGACTCAATATTTTTTCATAGCTTTCTGATATAAAAGTTCTTTACACACCGGAAAAAAAAAACATTCTTCGCTTTGCACAGATTTTAAAATAACAATTGAAATAATATTATCATTAGTACCGTAAAAAATTGTAAGCGGAAATATTTCTTTTTGTGTATTTTTTAGCAAAAATAATTATTTAAAACTCATTTTCGAAAAAATCGATTTTAACATAAAAATTACCTGGAAATTGATTGGCATGATTGTTTTTTTTTTTTTTAACGTATTAGGAATTATAATCGTATAACAATAACGATTTGTTTTTTTAAACGTTGTAGTTTTATCGTGGTTTCATATCAAAACGTTTCATATTATCGTTTCAGGTCAAAAAGCATTATTCCCGACAATAAAAAAAAGAGCACTGCATCTGTTTTCTGCCAAAACGTTATATTTACAAAAATTTTCTCGAAGCGTTTTATTTTCGTTGATTCCAGTATAATATGAATACTAATTCAGTATAGAATTAATATATTAAATTTGTTTATGAATAACTAATATAAGGTTATTTTTTTTTTTTACTCTAATATAATTAATAAATAATGAATCGTAAGATAAAATTAAACTAAAGCAGTCGATAAAATAGTTTGTTTTTTAAAAAAAAAAAAAAAAAATAAAATAAATAATTGATGACTAAGAGAGCTTTTCCGTGTACAGATATTTTAGAGAAAAATAAATACTTTCGGATTTACGGGACGCACAACTAAGCGAAGCGTTCCGGGGCCACAGTTTTTATTTGGCAAAACTTTTAAAGCCCGGTGCAGCGTTTTTCGGCCATTTTTAATTCACGTATTCCACGATATCTCAAAAAAAAAAAAAAAAAAAAAACAAATTGACTCGCCCGATAATCGAAACTGTGAATTTTCACACGCGTAGAGTAGGTCGCGAAATATAAATAACGGGAAACTATAGGAAATCATAATCTCTCGTCGAAAAAAAAAATAAATAAAACGATAAAACGATAACGGTTTTCCTCGTTTGAAACGAGCAAGGTATAATGTATATTTTTACGCCGGTTTTTCGGTTTTGCATACGCCAGGACCGCCGGGCCCGACTCAATAATTAGGCGCTCGCGGAATTGTGATGCGCAGTATCTGAAACGAACGCATTCGTCTATTGGCCGCGATAAAATAAATCGTTTCGCATTAATCACGCCGAAACCAACCTAACCGTGATAAACGGCCGGGCGGATAACGGGGCGGGAAAGGTCGGATTCGGTTTATAATTATTATTCGATTATACGGAACCGGCGGAGAATCAAAAATCGTTAACGATCCATACTTGCAAAAGTGTTATTAATTCGGTGGCAATCGTTAGTAATTCGCCGTCGGCAATAACAATATTAGTTCGTCACTCTCTCTCTCTCTCTCTCTCTCTCACTTTCTCCTCAAACACTCCTGATAATATTATTGAAAATTAATTTCGCTAACCGTGCATTAGGAAAACGACCGGGAAATCGATAAAAACCGTTTTTTTTGTCGCGTAATTGTTGACACATTTACTAACCGGTCGTGACAAGAAATATCGTTAAATACGCGAATTTATTATTGTAAATGTGCTTAATACGGCCGCCACTTGAGTTTTGAAACTCACGAAAACCGTGCTCAATTACGAAAAAGTTGAAAATGTATTCGATTCGAGAAGAAACTTCTTACTTTTGTTAAAACCTGCATTTTAGTACCTGGACAATCTCATCTTTTATTTCATCATTTTTTTTAATAATGTAGTAGAATTCAAATGTTTAACCGCCCGTGATTTTTTCTCCAAATAATATTCCGCGTCCATAAATTGTACTAAAGTTTTGGTTTAAGTATTTTTTATTTTTTTTTAAATAAAAACAATATAAATACTATCTGCAATAATACATTTTGTAATAAAACAGCAAGGCGAAAGTTTGGTGCTTTTGTTTCGTGAACTACATTTTATCAATCGTGGATGTTGAGAAATTTTGGCGTACATCTCGAGAGAATTTCATTCGGTTAATGAAATTACCCAACATTTCGAAAAAAAAAAAAAAAAAAACGTATTCGCTTCTTTCCTTTTCGATTCGTATGCCCGGAGAGAAACGAGGATATTAAAGATTTTTTTTTTTTTTAATTGGGGTACATTATAATGGTAGCAACATTGTAATATGCAATTTTGGGAACGTTAAACAAATTACAAAAACGTTTTACATTGGCGGTCGGTATTCTTATTTCCCTAAAAAAAAAAAAAAAAAAAAATGATGTTATTATTACGAAAATAATAATACTGGAGATTTCGAATAACTAATTTTTAAGTTTTACGACGAGAGAAATGTTTTATACAATACAACACAGTGTTCTGTATAACATTTAAATGTAATTTTTGTAAATATATTTATTTATTTTTTTTTTTTTTTTTATGATATATTAACGGGCACGGTCTTTATTTTAAATATTTTTTTTTTTTTTTTATCATTTCTAGAAAATAAACACAATTGCCCGTATGCGTTTAAAATTAAAAATACTACCAAAACACTATTATTTTATTATGTACCGCACCGTACACACGACACATTATCGTTTTGTTCTGACCAATAGCATAATTTATTACCATTTTTTTTTTTTTTTTGTTTACTCGAATAAACCGTTTATTATTTATTTTTTTTTTTTTCATTATATTTTCATACGGGTCCATAAATTGATATATAAGTAACAATAAAATAAACGTAGAAATAAAAAAATTTAAAAAAAAAAAACATACACATTTATAACACAAACGAAATACAAATTATGAAGAAATACCTTAGCCTGGAGTATTATATAGGTTGTGTGCATTTACGTACGGTATCGGTTTAAAAAACATCCACATCGGATAATAAAAAAACCATATTATATAATTCATCGTAAAACTTTTATAAATATTTTTTTATGTTTATTTTTTTTTTTTTTTAGATATAAATGTAAATTTTTTTTTTTTTTTTTTTTGTCATTATTATCAAAATATAATATTATTACACGTATAATCATATAATGTTGCTGTTATGCAAATACCAACCAACCACGACAAAAAAGTATAAATTCAATTTTATCAACAGAATATCGTAATGTTTAACATAATCGTTTGCAAATACAAGGCCGGTTTAAGAAATGAATTCAACTTGTTAAAATAAAAAAATATATCGAGTAAAAAGTTATCCCTGTCGTACGACAATCTAATTTCAATAATTAATCGTTAACTCTCTAGAATTTGTAAACACGAAAATAAATTTCAAAAACAACCAAACCGATTATTTGCGGCATAATCATCGCGGGCAGTAAAAAAAATTAAAAACTTTTTTTTTATATTTTCCGAAACGTATGCTAGTGAAAATGGATATTGTTCTTGTAAATCCATCGCGGTACTAATAAAAGCTAGTTTATTCTAATTGTTTTGATGGTTTTTTTTTTTTTTTTTTTTTTTTTTAAATATTGTTACACTACAATAGTGCGCGTGTAATTATTACGATTCTGGTTGGTTTTTATTATAAATAAAATGCGGTTGTATGCTGTTCTTTTATACATATTTTGTTTGAAGCGCCTCTAAATGTCCACAGCTTGAATGGCATACAATTATAATATTTTAGTTTGAAGTATGAAGAATTTCTATAAATGTTTTAGGATTATTTTTGGTAAAAAAAACTTTCTAAACACGCGCACGATCACGGAATTCGCCGTGATTGAAAAATCAGAAACGGAAATGTAAATATTCTATTGGTATTGTGCGTTTCAAATGTTATTATTATAATATTTTATTTGTTTACCGAATGTGAAAAACCAATATTATTTTTAAAAATTTATCTGTACATATTAATAACACCGACATTAGGGCAAGAAGGTGTATTTTATTTTCAACTAACAAATACAAATCATACAAAAATAAACGTATATTGTATTTAGTTAGGTTAAATATGAAAAAAAAAAAAAAAAATTATAGTATTTTTATTCGCTTGTTATTATTATTTTATTTTAATTTTTTTTTTTTTTTTTTTTTTAATGAAACAAACAAAAAACATTGATAATTCACTCTAGTCTGCAGATCGCTTATTGGACTACAGCCAAATTTAAACCGTTAAACATTATTTTAGAGAGAGAGAGAGAGAAAAAAACCCCCGTTTAATATCAAAAAAATATTAGTGTAAAACATTAAACGGATACCGTGGCCTTATGATTAATAATATAATTGTCAAACGGGCGTTTTGAATAATTACTACGGCGATTAGTATTAAAAAAAAAAACTATAGTTTGCAGAATGCTGATAAACGTTTTAATTTTAGGCGTTTCAACGACCGTCTAAAATGCGCCGATAATGGATTTAGATGACGGTCTTAATGAAACGCCAGTCGGAATAATATTTTATAAGCGAAATAACACAAAACCAAATTGTACAAATACAATACAATAATATTAATATCGGCGCCGTTTTGATTTTTATTTATTCATTTAGTTTTTTTAATCACGGCGCATCGAATAGGCATTATGACTACGCGGATACAGATAATGAACAATGCACAAAAACTAAACATTTTGCCACTTCACGTTTGTTATTGTATTGAAATATATTTAAAAAAATTAATATATCATTGTTGTGTAACGCGTAACCAACACATAAGATTCGATAATAAAAGTAAAAAAAAAAAAAAATGTTAAACTGAGTATGTACACGTTGTAACGTCGGTAACCAACAATGAATTTTGCGAAATGTATTTTATTTTTTTTTATTTTTTACGGTCCGGCCAAGAGCGCGTATCAGAAAAGGACGCCAAATCTATAATTTATAGGTACATAATATAAATAGAAAGAAATTAACTTAAAAAACAATATAGCAAAAGAGGTAGCCGCGGGAATTCAGGTGGAAGTTATGTGCAGCCTACTATCGAGAGAAATGCCAGTTTTATTGTATGGATCCGAAATTTGGCAGTCGAGAAAAAACATACGATAAAAAAACCGTACGGTTTATGGTTTAGAGAACATCATAATAAGATAGTCTGCGATAAGCTGAATAGGTACGGAGAAGCCAACACCAGAGAAAATCGACAGGCAGCACTGGAACAGAATCCAATGGGGAAAAGAACTATGCGGTGAGCTTTAGGACCGAATTGGAAGATATGGACGGTGCATAGAGATAGCTGAAGTATTGGCTGTGTGACAAGATGGTCTTAGAGGCTAAATAAACTCAAATTTGTAAAATTATACATATTTTGAGCATAAATATTACACTGGCTTTATCATAATCGTGTTTACATGCAAATACACTAAACATTCGTAAGATTATTACGCCTGAGGTCGTATAGTTAGGAATACAGTAACACATATTTATACGTGATATAAATATTCACATATTTATGTATCACTATCAGAAATAAAATCGCCTGCAATTATTAAGGATATTGGCCGTTAAAATAACGTTGAAACAAAAAATTCCATTCGATATTCAAACTGTAAAATCTAAAGCTTTCTTCATGTGGCCAAAATATAAAAAAATAAAAATTATCTAACTCGTCATCGGTGTTATAATTTACAAATATTTTCGAAAATTGCTCTATGTTATGTATTTTTCGTACTATAAATATAGTAAACCGGAAATCGCATTACCTAACTAGAAATCGTTCGAATTTTGACATAAAATATAAGTCTTATTATTTTATTTAGTTCTATATTTTACAATATTCATTTTTAACTGTTTCGGAGTTAATGAAATAAGATACAACACTAATGGAACAATATGCGTAGTATAATTCAATAACAAAAAAAAAAAAAACGATGTTTTTCTCTTAAAGAACGATTATAAAATAAATTGTAATTATATCGCTATGGGTGTAAAAACTGGGGAGAGAAATGTTAATCATATTTGCATTCGACATTTTCAATTAAACAAAAATTTTGGGAATTAATACTTAAGAATAAAAAAAAAAAAACTGTACAAAACTCCGTGAGTTACATTTAGTGCGATAATAGTACAGTGTTAGTAACAGAATGAATATTTGACTAACGCTAAAACGAAACTGACTGTATTTATTTTCCAAAATTACGTAGCTGGTTGCCGTCCAAGCAAACACTGCAGGTAACATGCCACGCGCTATTATACAAATTAACGAAATCCCAGTGATTGTCTACGAGAAAAACGAAAATAACCACGTAAGTCTGCGCAAAACTCTGTACTTGTTTTCTGACTCGTATTGTGGTGCGTTGTTACATAACCAAATTGAATCCGTACGCGAGACGTTTTCGGCGTTGACGTTAAATAAATTATGTTTCTCTTCCAAGGGATGAAATATTAGATATTATTTTCGTAAACCGACGTCAGCGCCGTATTCATTCCGACGAACGTTATATTATAATAAACGTATGTTTGACTATGTAATAAGTCGCGTATTTTGCTCGTGAAATTCGACAAAAAACAAAAAATATGACGTAATACGATTTACGAGTGTCCCTTTAAGAGTCCGCGCGATCTTCAACACTATGTACGATGGAGAGGTTAAGCAAACAACATATAACACAGTTATACAGGCAGTGTTGAAAGTTAAAAGTTTCAAAGTACATAACCCAGAACAATTATCGATTTTAGATACGGTTCTCTGACTGAAGAAGAAAGGATAATATTTTTGTATAATAAAAATACGCAAATATGTTTACCCAGCTCTTGTCTCTGCAGTAAATCGATCTCCGAAAAAAAAAAAATGAAACGGTTTTTGAAAGACGTATTTTTAAATCATTTTTTTTTTTTCGATACTATTAATATAATACGATAAAAACGTCGAAAAAGGACAAATTGTGAAAGCACACACAATCATATTATTATACAATCAATTTTAGACATTTTTCTATTAGGTAACTAATCTATCTATTGAGTTTTGATACGTGTGCCGATTGTTGACTTGAGTTAACACAATATTGTGTAAACGAAATGTTCCATATTAAATATAAAAACAACAAGCAAACAAAATAATACAGTTTGATGCTGTATATTTTTATTTTTATTACAGTGCTTCTTAAATAATTCAAGCGTAAAGCTGTATAATGTAAATTACAAAAAAAAAAAAAAAAAAATAAACAACAATTCATTAAAATAACCACACAAGCGAAATGCCTACCCGAATAATTCATAGCTATTTATTTCAAATTCTATAAAATATTCCAATAAAAGGAGAATACTGCTCGTGGGTGTACCACTATTGTATGTGGAAAGTTGGTAAGGTAGAAGATAAAAGGGAATTTAATTTATAGACTATTGAAAATTGTTATCTTTTAAACCTATTTATCTCGTACGAAAAACTCATATTATTCGCTTAAAATCAAATTTAAACTAAAAAAACTCAATAGTTTCTGAATGGCGAATAAAAGCCCGAAAATCGAAAATATTTCAACTAAATTACAACAAAAAAACATCAAAAATAATAGAAACCGTTATCGCGTACATTTTTACAGTTTTTCCGATGTTCTTTTCCAAATTATTAGGAAAATTACAAGGATCAAAAAAAAATGACTGCTCTTTAATATACCGATTAGACAACGCTTTCTACCAGAATCCGTTGTTGATGTTGATGATCTGAGCCAGAGTTTTGCTAAAACAAAAAAGTTGTATACAGACAGAATATAACAACAACAAAAAAAACACACAACAAAGTAAAACGCTGCGAATCTAAAAAAAAAAAAAACGAAATACGTCAACGATCGGTCTTATTTTGTTTAATTTAGATTACCTGTTTCTATATGAAATAGTTAAACTATTCGTACCGAAATATTGATTCGTTTTTGTTTTCGACACGAGTATAAGAAAACCCAGAACAAAATTTTAACTCGTATCGCTTTCGAGTTATAATATTATTGTTATTTCATTTTAGCATTTCTCCCGTTTCTAGTGTTATCCTGGACACTGACCTGAGTTCTTCGGGAGAATACCATCTGTGTTAGATGAATTATTTAAAAAGTTGTTGCTCGAAACTTTTTGAAAATGTTTACTGCCCCTAAAAGTGTTTTATGTGGACAAATATACAAAATTACAAAACTATGCATTCCGGCACAGCGTCGTCGTTCCGCTAAAAAATGTAAAAAATTTTTCTGGTTTATAAGTGCGCTATTATATACTGCTATAACGTTATTTATGATAAAAAAAAAAGTAATTTTAATTCGCGGATGAAATCAATACGTTTTTCACGATAGACGTTTGTCGTTAATTTTGAATACAGCGAACAAATTGCGATAATATAATCACGACTCCTACGGAATGGGCCGTATCCAATCGCCTTAATTTTAAACGGTTTCAACTTTTTTTTTTGATTTTCGTTCGTCAAATCCGAAAACTATTTTAATTGTTTTTTTTTTTTTCGTGTAACACGGTTTTGTCGAATACGTTATCACTCTCTGTGCCAAATATCCTTGCGTCGTGTGACGGAACTTGTAAGTTTTAACATTTAAGATAGGCTGGCCGACCGCGTACTAATTCCAAACCGGCCAACGTCCCCCAGCGCAATGTTCTTATTGGTTACGATTAATGACATGCTGATTCCTGAATATCCCCGGTAACATTTAAATAGTTGTAAAACCACTCGGTTTTGTTAGGTACAATTCGTTCTATGAAATTAGAATATTTGTACACGAACAATTGAATTCGTCTAAACGCCGCCTGAACCCACTTGAAAGACATTTAGCGCACGGTAGCCCCGGCCTTATGGTCCCCATTTAGAAACCGTGCGCATCTTTAGACCAACCACTAAGCGCACCGTATTCGGCGGGTTGGTACGAAAAAGTTGGCGGAAAGTACGCGGATTCGTTGTATGCGCGTAATATGGCACGCGAAATACCAATAAATAATCGCAAACATCGCTACTCCGTACCGCTATGGGTGGGCAATTTTCGTTGGTAAAAAGTCGAGCACAAACTAAATTACACCGTATACGTATCATATCTTCCCGACTTCACTGTGGTGGCCCGCCCCTGTTGTTCAATATAAAAACTATAATCTTTTTGTGAATTCATCTTTAAACGTCGTTGTACTAAATGTACACTGGTATTCGTATTTTCCCTAGGCACTTTTTTTATTTTTTTTTTTTTTTTAGAGCATTTAAATGCGCGCCTCGGTAGCGATTTATTATTATTCATAGTGTAAATTGATATTCATTTTTTTTTTTTTTTTTTTAAACGCCCTTTGAAGTAATTAATGCAATTGTCCCACAAAAGCAACCGTCGCGGGTCTGATAGGTACTGCAATATTATGCAAATTACTGGATTCAACAACAAAATATACTGTATTCCGTAACATTCATAAATATGTAAAATAAAATTTGATCCAATATATTACGAAATACGTATAATATGTCTAATAAAGTGGACGTGCAAATACATACAATTTTTGTCTCTTTATTTATGAATTACAATCGATTACGTAATATTAAAACAAATGTAATAATTCGAAATCGCCATTGATTTTTAATAATATTAAAATATCGAAAATTACGGTATTTTAATTTTTAACGCGAAATTATACTTTTATAATTTTATTTTGCCCAAAATTTCCGATACGACCTAATTATTGATTCATATTCTATTAATTCATTTATTATTATCGAATCATGAAACTTGGTATGCATTTTGTGTTTTTTTTTTTTTAAATATACCATTTTTATTTGTATATTTCGTCAATAGAACGGTTTCATGGCGAAACTTCGCAGAAGGAAAGCGAAATACGTATAAAATAGTTTTTACAAAAATGCATAATGTTGTAAAATATTTTTAGAATTATTATACATGTCGGCCGATAGTATAACAACTGCAGGAACATGTTCTTCCGGACTTATTTTCGAGAATTGGTGGTCCTGTTGTATTTTTCGCTCATATCATCACTTGGCCCCAATCATTGATATTTGCGAATAATATAAAAATGTTATAGTCACAATAATATAAAAACCACAACGACGCCAATTATTATCATAAATATGTTTTTTTTTTTTTTTTTAATTCTGAGCGTAGATAGATACGTATTGGTTTTACAATGATGTTGTTATTTTCTGCGTATCAACAACATTTCCACCAGAAATTTCCTACAATCAGAATATGATAACAGCAGTTTTTTTTTAGCGATTTAGATCATTAAGGAGATCGTATTTTGATTTGCTTAACGGTTTGGCTACTAGTGATAACAAATCGTGCAAAAGTGTAACGAAATGTATTTATATTAGGTAAATAAAAATTATTTTTTTGGTGGTGGTGGGGATCTGGGGTTAGTTGATACCTGAGACCATCCACCACGTCAACATGATAGTGCCTTAGTTTTATAAAAAAAAAAAAAAGTAGTATGTTGTAACGGTTAGGCAACAAGTTGTTATTACAACTACTAGTTTTAACCAATCTGAACAATATTCAATTTTAATACACGAAATATGATACAGCTGCCCGCCCACCCGCTCAGCTAACAATGCAATTGCACTATTTGGTAAGGTACGTGGGCGCAACTGGGCTCAACGTTTTTTGGAAATGCCAAGTAACATTCAAGTGGGGTATAGAACAACTGAAGGACAATGTATAGCCAGAAAACCTCGCAGAATCGATATTTTTTTTTATAGCACAATAAAAACGATTGTCGAATGAGGAATTCGATAAAGAATACCGGTAGGTATCGAAATTAATTTGTTGAGTGTACAATACACTGTGCGCAAGTGGAACAAATGGTCGGAGTTCAACCGACGCGCTAAATTTTTTTCCCCCTAATATCAATCCCAGTAGGAAACCATACGATACACCGCTGTCTCCGTATGCAACCAATCCTGTCCACACACCTCCAACACCACATTTCAATGGCTTTTACCTACGCACGACTAAAAACCTTATACCCCCTAGTAAGTAAATTACAACTCGACACTTCGGATTAAATGCTCACTTCTAATTTACACAACAATCATAATCACCATTATTAACATATGCATGCCCAACATGGGCAGCCGCATCCCAAACGAAAATTACAAAAATGCAAACGTTACAAAACAAATTTCTCAGAATAGCTCTTCAAGCGCCACGGTACATGCGAAACACACAATTCCACAACGACACTGGTATACCATACTTAAACACATGGATAATTGAACAATTAAAAAAATTTCATTCGAAACTAAACACAACAGAAGTTGAACCTTCACTTCAAAATTGGGAAAAGAACCAAAAACCGCAGACTAAAGCCACGTCTTCCACAAGATGTCCTGTTAGGTCCTGAAACATCATCATCATCCTCAGCATCGGTATCATCAGAACATTGACCTAATTAAACAACTCAATTAAAGTACAATATTCTAAATTATATTACTGCTCTGTTATGACTACCTAATTATGTATTTATCTTTAAATAATATGTAAAAAAAAAAAAAAAAAAAAAAAATGGCTTTTAGTTTTTTCTAATCGGTATCATTTTACGATCCGTGTTTCGCGTCCGTATGTGGCAGACGAGTGTGTCCGTGCATTTGTTTTTAACAAGTCTCCCCTTGGGGTCACTCGATGTGCGCCGATTAGAATTAGTCTACACGCGAAACGGACTGCGATAATCGTATACAGGCATATACAATAGCATTTTTACACATAAATATATTATTTAAAACGATTATTTTACACGCCGCGCCGGTTTTGACGGTCCAGACGGTGCAAACGGGCCGAGATATGATTGATAACCGCGCTGTGCCGGTAAACCCACACGGACACCGTCGTCGGCAGAATTTTCATGAATAAAACACGCAGGGATTGCGGGCAGAGAGATAGCTGACGATGACTAGGTTAGATTAAACTTCGTTTCGGATCTTCCGTCGGGTGTAGTGCCTACTCGTCCGTCAGTGCACTTAATACAGTCGGATGCGAGGTCGCAAATGACCATAGCGATATATGGAACAAGGTTTGAACGTGTTCGGAATCGTTTTCTCGGGATAATAATAATTGCGGTCGGTTTATAAAAAAAAAAAAATATATATATATATATATATATTATCCGACGACATCGATTGGGACGGTTTTTTTTTTTTTTTTTTAATAGAAACGGCACAAGTCGCAATCAGCTACATTACAGGAGTGATAAAAAGCTATTTCGTTTTTATTTTTTTTTTTCTTCGATAATTATGTTTCGTACATTTTTTTTTTTTTTTTTTTGCAATGTGCAGTGAATTATTTCTATTGAATATTATTTTTTTTTACCCGACTTAGGAGGACCTTTACAAATTTACCATTTATGACATACATCTACGCTGTAGTCGCAAATAGCCTGAATATTATGGTGTGGAGGATTCCACACAATATTGATTATTTTTTAAAATATAGTATTACATGACAAAAATGCTCTTTTTCGATTTGACTAAATGAAAAACCTCTGGCATGCATCGTATTGTGAATTGAGCTTTTATTTTTTTTTCTTCGCTAAATATAAATCAATAGAGTATGACATAAGCTTTTTTTTCCTGAAAAAAAAAACTCAAATAATATGATTTATCATTAAACGCTTTTCATGAAATACGACCTGACGAATGTTACTAAACAAATTTCCTCATATATCTTGGTAACAAATCGAAATCTGTAAATTACAGCGATACGGTCCAACGCGGCTTAAAACAGTACACGGTAAATGTTTCGTAAAATTGTATTTTTCATATTTTAGAACGTTGTACATTTTAAAAGAATTTTTTTTTTTTCAGAAGTATTCTAAACTAAAACTTCTCTATGTTCTAAAATACAACATAATTTTTGGTGCGTTACCCTTGACATTACTATGTCATATTTTGACTTGAAAATGCGCTGACGTGTAACTATTTGTAATCGCAATACAAATATTTTACCCGAAACAAGAGCTCCACGAAAGCTGTTTTCTATCAGTGGTATATGAATTTTTTTTTTCTTGAAATTTGAAATATACACCGGTTTGAAAGTAATTCCTGTCAATATTCCGCATTCTAGATTGTCGATATTTGTATATTATCATATTACGTCAAACTCTTCCGGTTACACACGTATAACAAACATTTTTATTCAAATAAAACCAAACAAATCTTGAAAATTTCAAATTACTAAAAAACGGCCCTAAATATAATGAAAAATTGAAAGTGCCTAATATTAGTATTTGGTGAAAATTTCTGGTCACTACGATAATTTTTTACTAAATTTCGCCCACATTCGTACGATCAGCACACATTTTTAACGGCCCACCGACATATTTTCGGTAGGTCGCCTAATCAATCCGGCTCTGTCTTTGGTGGATTCTCAAATATTTATTGAATACTTGTAAAGTTTTGTCCGTGAATGATGTGAAAAACAAATAAAACAATAATGACAATTAAAAATCAGTAAAATACAATTTAAGTATTTTGCGAGAACTTTCACAGACCAATCAATTACTCGATCGTAATAGATAGTTATAGACAATTATTATTTAATTTTCTTTAAATGACAGATGAAAGGGTTGCAGCTCCCTTGATTTCGGCCCTGGCTAAGCCACTGCCCAAGATGCTTGCATAAAATGATAGTTTTTTCGTAGCACCGGAGCAGGAAAACCCATTCCCTGACGTTCTAGTTGCGATTACAATTTGTTACGTAATAAATAACACAATACCAGTTGGTTTTTATGTGACGTATACCTAATAAATATTGTTTGGAAATTAGTCCGAAATGTTAATTTTGCAATGAAATACATTGGACGAGAGTAAGAATTAATAATTTCTGTAGTACAAATTTAGTGTTTTTTTTTTTTTTTTTCATCATTAAAAACATTGCACATTGTTGTTTGGTTTACGGTCACGCCGATATTCGATAATAAATATTGTTTGTAGCATGTACGCGTGGTTCAACGTATAATGAAAAAAATCGTGTGGGAATAAAAACTCGTTAATAACGCGCAGTTATTTTACACTAGCCTTGTTCGGTCCGTATATTTTTTAATAATATTTATAATATACGTACACGTGTATCAGGCCAAGCTAAATATAAACGCGCTGTGTTTGCTAGCCCATAAACATCGCGCTGACCAGGGACACGCGAATAACGATTTTGGTATCAGTCCGCACATTAAGTACACAATATTATCACTCCGACTGGTAATTTCTCACGGCGGCATATCGGTTTTTACGCTGCTGTGGCGTGGTACTGTCGTCAGACATATATCGAACAACTCCGCACAGCCGATTCTATCGGTAAATCTGAACCTTGTGGCTTCCAAGCGAACGAATCCGTTTGGTTTACCAAATGAAATATTCGCGTATGCCGCCGTCGGTTATTTGACAATATGGAAACTGTGTGGAATTATTCACTGTATGTTTTCATCGTGGCGCATACGAAATATTTCACGGGTTAATCGATTTGTACCCGGCTTACTTCATAGTTTGTATGAGACTCTGTCATGCAGTCGGTTGTCGCCTAGTCGTTTTATAAATCCTTGGTTGTTGTAAAATTAGTGTCAAAGCGGCAACATATTTTGTAATATAATATAATACAGTTCCGTCGTTAGCGTATCGTGATATAGTAAATTTTCAACGACCTACACAGTCAAATTTAAAAAATATAAAACCGCCGCCACGCAATTTCAAATTATTTCCTAATATAATGGTAAAATTGTGTATTTATCGTATAAATTCTAAACGCTATTTTATTGAAACGGATTCGTAAATAATTTACTCGCTACGTGTAAATTAATTATGTATTAAGGTCACAAACAATGGAGATAGGGCGTTTTATTGAATTACAAATTATGTTCTTTCTTTAATCATTTTAAAATTTGTTTAATGCTTATCAAAATTAATCCAACGAAAAAACCCGACTCTTCTTTAAATAAAACTTTTTTTTTTTTTTTTTTTTTATAATAAAATAATATTGTATTCCCTACTGAATTCATATTAATTCTTAAACAACGGTGATCAAAAATATTTAAGCAAATAATAATAATATTAATTATATCTTTATTTAAAATATTATAAAGGAAATGATAAAAATATCCTTTTCCATCATATACATGTGCGTGTCCTTTATTAATACTTCTTTTTATTTTAAAAATCTTTTCCGATATTTTACGTAGTTAGTAAATAAATGCTAAAAATGAAAAAGAATAAATAAATATTAGCTTGATCAATCATTTGCGTCTCAAGTCGCAAATAATTTAATCTCGTGTACCTTATTTAATGTATATTCTTCAAAAACAAATTACCTTCATAATAATATACGACAATATCGTATTTTTAAAGAAGTTTACTTTGATTAATAATAAATATATAGGGAAAATTAATAATACTGTAATAGTAAATCTCGTTTGACAATCCACTAACCAAATACCCCGTTAAAATGAAGCTGGCGCGTTATTACTCTCTTCAGCCCCACTGATAATAATAATTTATTTTAAGTATTGCGACGAAACTTTATAACGGCTTTTCCCGTTTCTTCGTGCAAGCTTATCGGTTTTAATTTTTAGTTAGCAACGTGCCAAAATAAAAGTTTTCGGATTACTTTTTTTCTTTTTTTTTTTTTTTTTTCTAGTACCTAACAATAATTTCGTTATCATAAAAATAAGTATTACGCAATATATTGATTATAAAATATAGTTTTCACTATTTTCACGTTCGAAAGCGGTTGGAGAATTGTTGTTATTTTTTTATAACGAGCTTAATTTTATAATATATTATTTCAAAACCGTTTGGAATGCCGAGGATAAGGCGTGGAAAATCATAAAACGCCTATAAATAGTTGCCGACATGTTCAAGAAATTCGTTCACGTTTAATATTAATTTTCTGTAAAAACCTCAGGTACCTACAATTATATTTAATCGAGTTAATTTAATAAAAAAAAAAAATTGAAAATAACAAAACCGTTGTTGTAATTCATCCCGTTTTTCCGAATTATTAAGAAAACTACAACGAAAATGAAAAAAATTAGACTTCTTTAACCCACCGACTAGATTCAAAATTCGTTCGAAAAAGTTGCAACATTCGTAAATCGGAGCGGGTTGATTTGTAAGAAAATTATATACCGAGAGGAAAAATACATTTTTCGTTTTATTTAGAATCTAAAATATAGAGATAAAACAGAGAATATACGCAAATGTTTGGACTTTAATCCGTAACGTTTTCCATGACTAATAAAATCCTTAGAATACGAAAAGAACGGGATATCTAGTCACACACGAGTTAACAAACACAAATCGCATTGATGTAAAGCAGAGAAAATCGAAATGTTCGAAATTATTTTGTATGTCTTCGAAAAAAATTTCGAAGACAATGTATGGCATACCTTTTATTACAATCAATACAACAATATTGGTAATTATTTAAAAAAAAAAATAAACAAATTTCGTTAAACTCTCAATTCGATTTAATTCAATTATAAATGTTTTCGGATCTGAAGTCTTACAATAATTCAATTTAGTGTAATCTGAAATATAGAAGAAAAAAAAATCGATTTTTCTTCTTCCTGTCATCACAACTATTCATGTTTTATTGTCACCACCGACACTGCTCATTCAACTCCTATCGATTGTGCACTCTTTTTTGCCGATTTACTATACCTAATTTTTCTTTAGCCCCATCGTTTCACTGACCGTCGTCTAGGTCTCTTCTCGGTTTGTCTTTACCCAACTGCCCTTGTTACGTTCGCTGATCTCGGTCACTCATCACACGCTCAGACCATTATATTCTATTTGTGCATTCTCCAAAACTATATTTGATACTCGTGTTGTCTCTCAGACCATCGAATATTGATTATAATATACTGGATCATAGGTAATTTTTGGTATTTTGTTCGCATATTACATCATAAATCGTTTAAATTCGATATTACAAAATCCGTAATACAATTGCATTATATACAAGTATATAAATTAATTTTCAAATTATTAATACGCCGTATAAACGTATTGGACGGAAACGTTGTTTGCGGTTTACCCAGAGTGTTACACACGTCAATCAACAAACATTGACTAATATTTAGATGGTGATCGAACAACTCCGGTCGCGGGGACAGACTATTTTAAAACGTTCAGTTTGCCGTGCCGCGCTATACGATTCCCCGTCCGTTGACGATTCATTTTATTATTGAATTATTAAATTAAAAAAAAAAATTCGTCTTCCGCCTTTACACCGCAATCGCACTACTGAGTCCTTGGGACGGGGCTCCGCCCACTGTCATACGCGTTATCGCGCCGAGCGCTCCGTCCGTACGTACAAGTCTAATGAGTTTGACCAACTACTGTTTATATTCGAAAACTAACAACTGCGAATTTCCGCACATGTAATCTGAACACATCGGTATAATCTAAAACGAGCTATATTCTACACGATTCGCTGTAATATATTATAAAATCGCGCTACCGTAAATATCGTGCCTCCCTTTATTTTCGTCGGAAGACAAACCCGAGGCAGCTAATATTGTTGTTGGCCGAGAACTAACACTGCATTGAACAAAGAAAACGCAGTAGAATAACGAGAGGCTCGCAAAGCAAAACAAACACTTTGTTATACACGCATTAAATAACTTTATTTTTTTTATTATTATTACTATTATTTATCCGTTGGCTCTCGACCGTACTGGTCTGTACTCTGCGTGTATACCACAATGATAAATATCAAAGCCGGGCCCGAAAAAATCAAGCCGCCAACCCAAACGGTAATTATTATTCCCACCCCGAGAATTTCATTCACATTTGATTGACTCTTTTGTGGTCATCGAAGTTGTCTTGGAGTGTACGTTTATCTATTTTGTACTATTTTAGTAAATCGACGTATACCCACGGAAAACTACGCACATGTACGCCCCTACCAACCATAAAATTATTTTAAAATGTTGAGAACACAGTGGATAGTTTTTTTTTTTTTTTTTTTTAAACCTCATTAATTGGTTCAAACAATCATTTTGTTGACTACATATATCATATGATCGTAATTTGTTATTTTTTTTATAGAGGGATAATAAGTTTAATTAATATAGGACAAAAGTGTACCGTCTTGATTTTTTTTTTTTCGTCGTTTTATTCTGCTATTTCATAAACGTGATATAAAATTTCAAACGAAGCGATCAAACTTTGTTTTACTCCTTGGTGTTTAATTGATTTTTGTTTATAACTATGAAGTACATATATTGGCGTCTTGCATACCGTGAAAAAACCGCGAAAACATTACTGGTTACCATGATTTATTTAACATTTTTCATTGATACCTAGGTGTGAAACGGTTAACGTTTTACTATTTTTGGAATAAGTTTATTGTTTTTTGGTTTAATATATTCCCATCGCCAATGTATGCAATATTGTGTTGTAGTTTAAATATTTTTTTAACGGATATGATATACAAGGTAAATTACTGTGTAACTATTGTCTATTAATTTTTTCATTCGTAATTTGAAAAATTGTTTGGAAACTAATTTTGTTGGCGATACAATATTTATTACGGCTATTTTTCATCAAAGTAGATATATTTTTTTTAATACTCAGAGTAGCTACCCGTAATATTTATAACGATTCGCCAGTTTGTTAGGACGGCTATATATTAGCGTTAATGATTTAAAACGACACTTTAAGAAAAAAAAAAAAAAAAAAACTTTTAATTTTTTATTAATTTTACTAGTAAAATTGTATTATAAGAGTATTATAAATTGTTTAGTTTAATTACAGTTAAATATAATCCGTTCATTTTTTTTTTTTTAATATAAAGTTGATTAATTTTCTCAAAAACCAGCTGGTATTTTTACCATGATTCCCGGATATTTAATTATTATAGTATTATTATATAGGATAGTCAACTTGAATTTAAAAAAAAAAAATAAAACAAAAGCTGATTACGATATTATATATATACGATGATAATATTATGTCACAGCATATTTGTCACTATCGATAACTTTGTGAATGTATTATAACTTTCCCGCCGTCTGATGTTATTAATATTTTATTAAATAAATATTGAGTTTGCGGGAGAAACTAACAACTCGTGTCAAATATTTCAACTATTTTTTTTTTTATAATATTGTTTTAATCGAGTTTTCAAACATGCCGGGATACGTATTACGTTTCTTATATTATTATTTGCTAAATTGACTCGAAGCCTATAATTTGTATAAACTTTTAAAATCCATTCACAAGATTACCAATTAGAATGTGGCATCATTTGAGTAGGTCAGGCGAGGGTATTTTCCCCGTCCAAGATATATGTATGGGCTGGTCAAATTTTTAGTACGACTAGGCCGCCAAAACGGCGGTCCCGCTCATGTAAATGCTGCTGAAGGCGATGAAGCTTCAATAGTCGATCCACAGAAAGCTACAGACATATTTTCGGACATGAAATCTCGTAAATATCCACTAATCGCCGCGGTATATTTACAGGAGAGCCGTACCGTCGACCAGATAACTCTGGTCGAAATATAATTGTATATGAATAAAGGAATAGGAATTTCAAAACTCACTAGGAGATATGATTTTCCAATTATGAATTTAAAGGGTATATAAATCCTAAAATTTCGGTTTTGCCGAGTATAATAGTCCTAGGATAATTATACCCCGGCATATAAAAGTAGGGGGTATATATTATAAACAAGCATAATCGTACTGGGGGGTCGACTCGGTTAATCTGGGGGTATGATTTGCCTGTTTCATTGATCGCCGTCTGCATAGCAACAGGTGTCCTCCTAGGCGCAAATCATCGACGTCAGCTTCTGGTAGTACATTTTCGAATATTTTTTAAAATTAAAACATTTTAAGAAAATTTAATAAATAACCGTTACTCGGACGTTTTTTTAATGTACGCTAATGGTATCTTTACCAGTATTTATAGAGTTGTTTAGGGCACTACATATTAAAAGCAACCCCCAGCCGACTATTAGATCAAGTAAAACTCGGCGGGATATAATGATAGACTTGTGAGTGGTTTTAACGCCAAATAATTTGGCCCAGACTCCCGCAAATGTCCCACCCAAAGTTGGGTATCAGAAAATTCCTTTCCGTACTTTTATGATAATGATCAGATAAATTACTACGGATAAAATCCGTTGTAGAAGATTTTATGATGTCCAACTATGAGAGAGACTTGCGTAGGGATCCGAGTCACTCTCCCTATAGAGAGGAGGTGGTTAATATGATGTGTACATAATAGAACTTTATTTGTTTAACTTGTTAATAAATAATTTACTTTATTAATGTCGTTTTATTAAATTACGATTTTCTTAATTTTGAGGAATGAACGGAAATTGTGTACCAGGAGCAGACGTCGACAAATCTCACTCGGGAGGACACTTGTTGCCAGGCAGACTGAAGTCGATCGGTATTGACACGCGCCGTCTGGTCTACTGGTATATTTTTCGCGATTTTTGGACGGCACTTCAGGTTTATTATTTAATTGTATAGAATTTATATTTGTTTTTTTTTGCAATAGGTAACTATAATAATAAATAGTTATAGCTTAAGTGAGCGGTTCCCAAAGTGTACGCAGCGGGTGACTTGGCAGGGACAAGGGTCTAAAAAATATAAATGATTATTATAAAATGAATATTTTTATCCATTAAAATTGTTTTTTTATATTTTTATTTAAAAAACAAAAAGCCATCAGTTTTATTAATGACCTCAGTTCCAAAAGGGTGCCGTTAGACGAAAAAGTTGCTTTGGAAACCGCTGATCTTAGGGCTTAACGGCTTAGTATTATTTGTGCTGTTATATTTAATTATATTATAACAACTATTATTGATACTATATCGATATTTTTATTTTCATAAAATCATACTAAAGCGTCGCTCAGTTTTTTTATACAACTACTAATACTAGACAGACTACCGAGTGTGATAGGTAAATGTTTATACGATTTGTGTTGTTACCCTTTTGAAAAATTATTTGTTTTATTATAATTTCTGCGAGCCGCTTTGTAATGCATCTATTATTTTAACCAAATGATCATTGGGCCAGTGGACGTTTTGGTCCACTCTTAAAAAATCTGAAACGACGTCCCTGCTTTTAGATTTCCTTCGTGCGTTGTGCGTGCAGTGTGTCTATTAATCTATTATCATGAACAATTTAACTACAATTTATGATAGATAGTTTATTTTATCACCGTTTAAGATGTAATATTATGTTTAACAACATATTCGAATCTAATATTGTGTGGGTACTAACCATTTCGAAGAGAAGTCGTCCGTGCCATTATTAAGTAACTGGATAACAACATTCCGGTTGCGATGTGAATCCGATTGTGTGCACCAAATAGTGTTCCCATATTCTATAAAAACAATAAAAAAACAATAAACTCGGTGTTAGGAATAATAACCAATATTTATATCTAGATAAATGATTAAGATAAGGACTAAATCTTTAACTAAGATTAAGATAAATGATTATTTTTACTCGTCTAGATAATATAAAAAGATAAACAGATATTAAAGGTAATTTGTAAAAATATAATTTGAATTACTAAACATTCAATATAGTGTAAGTATAATATAAAGACAATAATGTATTATGTGAACAACCATCGTCATACGCTGATTAATAAAAATGTAATCAATAAACTTTAGAGGAACCATGATAATACACGTATTATAGGTACGCACTACACCTTTACAATAAATATTTATATATTGAATCTATTGTCTAACTATTTATTAAAAAACAATAATAAGATAAAGATAAGATATTTTTGTTTTATATCTATATAACAGGTGCAAGGTATGTTTATCATTATCTAGATTATAGTTTTTATGAGTTCATATAGATAATTCAAACAAGATAGTTATGAAAAACAAAAACCATCGTTCGTAAAAATGACTACTCCTATCATTTTATGCTGAAATTTCACGGTTAAAACCTTTTGAATTATATGCGGTGTAATTCTTAACAAATTTCGTTAAGCCAGCAACCTCGTTTAATTATCCCGCGGTCCGTTTCAGTGCGTGTTCTGACACCGTATAAATTAAATTATCATCTCGCAAAAGTTTACACGATTTGAGAGTAGACAAATATAGTAATATTAAATAATAATAATATACAAATATAAGCATGCGCAGACTAAATTCATAGGTTAAAAAATCAAAAAAATGGTGAGCACCCTCCCCCCCCAAAAAAAAAAATCAGGCTCCTTTATCAAAATACAGAGATTATCATGTGATTCGGGAGGGGGGTTGTTGAACATCCTGACACCAAGAATTTTTACGAGTTTAAAATGATAAAAATATTAAGTTATTACCTAAATATAAAAATGTTGAACGTCAAAAATGTAAAAAAAAAACTAATTTAGATTTGTTGTATACTCTATACGATTTTATTAAAAATGTTTGACAAATGTCTGTAATCTATGAACAATGAATATTAAATATTTATTTAATTTTGTAGATGAATAATGTTTTTATTTTAATTGTTCAACATTTAAAATTTGAGTTGATGTTTGCAAAACCCTGAAAACCGTTAGTATCATAGATAACAAATAAATGGATGGGATAGGTTAGGATACGTCTACGTATATCAGTATTTATGGGCGCGATATATATTTTTTTTTTTTTTTCATAGTATCTCTCTTTTACAATCTGTAGTAGTTTATGAGGTAATGGTATTCTATTCCCGACGGCACTTCATCGCCTATGATGTTTATTGTCAATGTGCAACAATTTTACATCAAATAGAATGGTTAGACCTATGGCGAAATGGTCAATTCATTGTTCTATCTAATAAATATACAATATACACACTTTTTTTTAATATTCACGTTAATATTTATTACAATATTAATAGGAGGCAGTAAATTATAATAATAATATTATTATTTTTATTTTGAATTATTAAGTACAAACTATTTATACTGACCGTGTGATAAGCTACAATAGCTCCATACATTCTTTATTATCTATGATTATAATTGGATTTAGATTTTAGATTTTATTCGCTAGCAGTGATAACAAATTAACTGTAAAACAGTATATGATTAAAAAAAAAAAACCACGTATTATGGGACTTTAATTTGCGCAATCTTTCTGCTTTGATACACTTGCATTGGTTTTTCGTTCTACGAGGCTGCGTATAAGTGTACATTGTACACTATATAATATATAATATTGTATCGTTTTCATCGGTGTCCATGGACTTGGGGTCCAGACCCCCTTCTCTCATTTGAGTAGTGTAACAGCAATCAATTTAATAAGATAAAATTCGAAAAGTTTATAAAAATATTACATTTATTTATTGCGGTTTTAATTGAAATTCGAACCTACATCGTGTGTAATATAATCACTACTAACTGTAAGTCCATTCCAGTATAAATCTCATTCAAATTGTAATAAGATTTGTATACAAAAATTTAATGAAAATGGTCCAGACCAAATATTTTTGATGCCTTGGTAGTTTGGGGGTGGTGCAACAGAATAGTTAAGCAGCCTACGACGCCACTTATCAATAGTAAATGATAATAAATACATAGATCGATGATATAGTATCATTTATGTCCATGGTGGTCCACGGCTGAAACTATAATAGTAACTTCGAATTAAATATATTCGTTATTATTTATAAATAATTGGTCTCGTGGCTTTCGCTATATTAGTACTATTAAATCTTTCTTTTTATAATATATACAGACGCGTCTAAAGAATTTTTCAGCGTAAACCATTATAAATTATTAGAATTCAATCGTATTGAATAATAAAAAAAATTATATTACTCTGAGTCGACAGAACGCGGTTCGTTAAAAAATTGTGAGAATTATTTAAAAAAAAAAAAAAATATATATATACCCAAACCTATACAATATGTTGTTGATGAGACCAACTACCATATACAGCTTTTAGTGTTTGATGTAAAAGGAACATACTAGTCGGTTATTGCATTCTTTTCCCCGACGTGCATTGGGATGGGAGGATATATATTGTTTTTTTTTTTTTGTCGTCTACAGTATGTACAATTTTCTTGATTTTTTCCCATCTTTCAAATTTCAGGCCTTTGGTGAAAAAATACACGTGTGTCTATACACTTCAAAACCACGCAATGTCACCTAAATGGACTTTTATTAGCACAAACACTAGAGTAACAGCCCCGGACAGTTGTGTTTTCTTTATCCCTTGTCCGCCATCCTAACGGTACCGCAAAAAAAGGACTAAAAAAAAAAATTAAAATAAAACAACAAACGGTCCTTTGTCAATAGGGGAGTTTTCAAATATGTGTTGCTCTTATGGATACCGTCCACCGTTACATATAAAATGAAAATACTAATAAGTACATGTAATATTTCTTAAGAAATTATTTTACTTTATATTTAGTTTATTTATTTATCAAACGAACGTTTATTATTTTTAAACACTAGTGTCGTAATAATTACAGTAACAATTATATTCGTTTGAAAACTGTAATTAGCATAAATATAACTGTTAGCGAATTTAATTGTTTGTTAACAAAATAATCTCTTGTTAGATAACTAAATAAAATACGTTATTAAATTAACGAGTAGATCGAGAACGATTCGAAATATGTTCGAGTAAAATATGATAAAAACTGCAACATACAATGTTTTTTTTTTTTTGAATTTCTCGTTCTACATTTATACATTGAATCATTTTTAAAATCCAAAGGAACCGCTTCGATATTTAAAATAATATTTACAACGCTCTCCTGCAGATACAACTAAAGACGTTGGCGCGATTAACTTGCTGTGAACAACCGGTTGATTGTACAAAGAAAATCGATACATACGAGTTTTTGGCGATTATAATTGACTTGCAAATCAAACAGCTACGATGTCCCGAAGTGGTAAAAAGTTACATATTCTAAACAAATAAACGTTGTTAAAGATGCCATTGAATTCTCGAATACTATAGAAACACATGAACTATTGCACACGCACAACGCAGTATTTTGTATTATTTATAATATTTTAAATTTATAAACGGTCGAAGAATCGATTTACTCAATTGTTGATAGATATATCATTAATTCATGCCAATGTACGTTTTTACTACGTCTCCATATAGTTTATACTCGGTATCACGTATTGCGTCGACTTGCTGCGCAATTATGCGGTAACTTCGAAATACATTTTAATAAAAATGAACATTCATACATTGTTCGTAAGCAATTTCACGTATAAAATCGTATTGTTTTACTAATTGACATAACCGACGTGATTGAACGATATTTTGGTTCTTTGAAACGCATAAAATCGAATAGTATTGTTTCTCCTGACAACTTCCCGAAGAATCGGATATACGAACAAGTGATGCATTTACCAATTAAATACGAGAAAATATATTACATTTTTTTTTTTCGTGACCGCCATTGAACGACAGAAGATGTTCGCAATTGTATTGAAAACCGAGGATTTAAAAATAAAAAAAAAATTTAAAAAAAAAAAACATTTGTAAAATAAGAAAATAATCATCTTCGTACGTAAGGTAGGCATCGCCAAACTCAATCGATTACACTATACAGCATATTTGAAATTTTTACCGACTCAATATTGTTTTTTTTAAGGAAAAATTGGTCATTGTTTAAATGCAATGAATATATGATCTCCCTATAGGTCGTATGCCTAGAATATTGAATATGAGAAACCAAATTAATAATCTAGTTAGAGATGTGGACTCTATTATCGGCTAGACACGAACAAAGGTAAACGAAAAAAAAAAAACATGTTTCGCACCACAGATGAGCCACGGTTGTTGGTGGGGAGTCGGGAACTCAAGATCCATAGAGGAAATAAATGTATATCTGTACGCAACGATAAATCATTTCTAACAAAAAACGGTTCTGAGTGAATTTCGGGTGAATTTGAAAACTATGTACCTAGACAACATTTTTTACCAGAAACCACCGCCGAAGTTAATAGTTGGAGCAATATTTCTAGTAGAAAAGTTGTTCACAGACAGAAAAAAAAAACCACACTTCATAATAAAATCAATATGTTACTCGCACAGAATATAAAAATACGAAAAACAACCAAATATAAATTGTACAAAGGAGACTGAGAGACTGACTTAGAATAGGACCGTTCGTAACTTATATTTAATACGAATCAAAAATGGTGAACTACATTAAATGTTTTTTTTAAAGAAAATGGATGAGCACATTTTTAATGAAGCAGACGAATTGTCGTTTCTATCGATAATTTATATATTTTAATTTGAATTTTACATTGACGGCTATATATATATACGAGTATAAGAGTAATCGGGAAATAAATATTAGCTAAACATTATAATTACAGTTATTGTTTATTTAACAATATTTAATCGACAAATGTGTATTTGACTTGTAAGTTTTAAGTAATATTCCTCATTGACATTAAATGTCAATCGTTATTATTAATATTCGAAAATAAATGATTTTTATTTAAATACAGGACTGTATTTGTTTTCTTGTAATTATTATTGTCATTGTATTTTTATATTCACCGACCAAAAATCATATAAAATACTTACAGATTTAATCGAGGCGAATTATTAGGGGAAGTACGAAATAAAAATAAAAAAAATAAACGAGTAGTTACCTATAAGTACTTCAGTATGATAATACCAATGTACATTTTTCCGAATTCTATGATATACACCGCTCTTTGCGAATTCGGTGTGTACCTAAAGATAATTTTCAATTTAAATAAAATTACTCGCGGAAACTTAATATTTCATTTTTTTTAAACTCTGAGAAAATTAATTAAAAACTTGGGCTAGTAATGCACAGGAATTAAACCGAACAAAAATATAATAATTTACAAAAAAATGTTATCTTTTGAGTTTTTGAGGTATTATTTAAAAATGTTAGGGCGCATATAAACTGTACCATTGTTTATTTTAATTTTAAAACTTCCGACCCTTTACGGACTCCGTGTAAATAGAACGTTAGAACGTGTCCGATAAAACTAAAAGACTCTTGTATACGAAATTGCATAAATATTAATGAATACTTTTTAATATTTATTTTACAGAAATTAAATTAACTACTATATCAATAAAATAAAAAATATAAAAAATTATCCGACTTTCGGACGAGTAAGATTCCGGACGACACGTAGTCACTATTCCATATGCGGAGTACGTTAAGTCTAACTTTTAAGTAAAACATTGTTCGAAAAACGTATTTTAAATTGAATTGGAAATAAATAATGTTCATTTCGATCGACAATATTGAAACGTTTATAGTTTCTACTATCTATGGTATAGCCCTATTATAGTTAACCCCCCACCCCTAATCAGCCTATAATATCAGTCAAGTTAAAAAAAAGTATTATACAATTATATCATACATGATAAACATGCATTTCTTTCTACAATTTAGAAATCAAATCTTAAACTAATTATTGAGAAAAATAAATAATTTATAATTTCTTTTTTTGTAATAACCCCCTCTAATAAGTCGAATAATTTGTGTTTTTCTCTGTTGAGATTATTAAATGACCTTGTTCAAATTTTCTTTATGTAATAAACGTTTTTGTCACGCCTTCCAGTTTCCACAACGGTTTACCATAAATATCTTAAATCGTGGATTCAGAAATGCATTCAGAAATATGGCGCCCGGATGCTAATGTTTTTCCGTCCGCTCACTATAAAAAAAAAAAAAAATGTATTACACTAGATAATGTGTTTTTTTTTTATTTGTTAAATTGTAAAAGGTCATTATTGACAAAAGATTGGTCATGTAAAATAATGCCGCCTCTGAAAAACTGCTCCTTGGGCGATCGCCCCCTCTGGACCCCCTTAGTATTCGGTTTTGTGTAATAGCTATTAATTTAGTTGGATTATTCTAATAATTATGTTTAGATTTGTCTATTTCTGTTCCAATGATGACAAGTATGTTAAAAAATAGCGATTTAACACCCGTCTATATACTCGCAGTCGTGGTTAACGTCATAATAATTAATATGTAGAACCGTAAGATGATAACCGTGACATTTCACCGATGTATTTTGAATATTGTAGGCACTTCAGTAGGTTATGTAATTTAAATTGTAAGCATACTTGGAAGATGCGTTTATATCCACGTATATATAGCGCATTTCACGCGACCAACGGAAGTTACCGGTCGTTGCTCATTAAACAATTTCAAATAGCGCGCCTTAAAATTGAATTATATCGTATTATCGTTTATTATATCGTGTTATCAATTTTTCCTGTCGCCTGATAAGGAAAACCAATCATAAAACATAACCTTAATTATTCTAATATTACTTTGGTCAACTCTATTCGCAAGCTCATGACGGCAAAACTTAATCCAAAATGGGCAGCACTCGGATTCGTTATCCAAAACGACGTCAGGTAGATCACAGAGGGAAAATAACCTTAAAATAACCGCAGAAAATGTGTTCGAACCTGACATCATTGAATACGAAATGAACTCTGCGATAATTCACTGAAATTCGCCGATTTATTCCCATAATAGTGTTAAGTACAAGGAAAATCCAAAAACAACTCCCTCTTCCCTTCCCCCCAAAAAGTGTCAGCTGGACGAACATTTTCCGCCAGAAACCAGCCTTGAAATTGACGAGTGAAGCAAGTTTGCTGATCTGGTCAAACGATTGTTTAGAGACAGGAAAAAATATGCAAGAACACCGCGCACATCATCACAGATAAACCAATGGATTCCAATATTGGCTAATTGCGGTGTACACCGAACCAATCGAACGACTGTTCGTCGCGGAACAATTCTCCACTAGACAGTATAAAATATCTAATTTTTACGGGGAGGGGGGAAAAAAAAAATAAAAAGAAAAAAATTGTCCCCGTTAGGACGTAACATTACTAACATTCCCGTGTAGATAATCATTATGTATTGTACGAAAATCTAACGACAGTTAGATACGAGTCTAGACACACGGCGCGCGTAGGGCGCGTGTAAAAAGGCGAGACACGGAAAGGCCGGTCGCCGTTGGCTTTTAATGCACGTAAAGCCACCGTTTCCCGCTCGCCCGTGGGCCGTGTTTACACTAAAAACATACAAAAGATAACACGCGGGAATAAAACGCGTTACTGTGATTTATTCTCTTTGTTGGCCACAACAATGGATTGGGTCGGTGGTGAGATTTTTATAGAACACAATGCCAAGGGCCGTAGACATTTTGCTGTAGGACCCGCGGGCGTCCCGCAGGACGGTCGGCACCAGCGCCGATCTTTGTCTTACGAAAATAAACCCGATCCGAACCGGCCAATATTGAATAAACTCGACAATAATATCATATAATCCCGACTAAACGTGCCGGTCTAAAATTAATCGAAACGCGCGGTTTTTTTTTTTTTCTCCAAATATTATCGCAGAGTAAAAGCATACAGTGAATCCAATGACCGCACAAAACACGACCGCGTTAAAATAACACATAATCTTATATATTTATTTATCGAGGTTTTGTTTTTTTTTTCTTTTCCCGTGCACAGACTGCTCCTCCAATGGCCACAATCTCACTAATGTTTGTAAAAAAAAAAAAAAAAACCATATACTTATATAATAAATGTAAAAATATGTGTGTGTGTGTGTGTATTGGTTTTACTATACTATGTGTGCTACATTTCTTCCGAAAAAAAAAAAAAAAGGAAAAAGACCCGTATTGATTCTTAACAACATTTCTACCGGATATCTTGCTGCGAGAATCTACATCACGGGCGGATTGTGGCTGAACATTTTATCTAGTTGGTGCATAGAGGAGATTTTTTCATTTACATTATTGTTTTATTGATGATTCGCTAAACCAATTGTTCCTTCCCCCCCCCCCGAACAAACCGTCGAACAGGCTGAACAATTTACTCGATAACGATTTGCTGTTATTTTCAATTTGGCGTATGTTATAATTCGGTTGAAAATAACTGTAGGGTCCTGAAAGCTGTACAGAACACTATCCTATCATCGCTATCTAGACGTGGTATATTTTTCAAAAATAATCCAGGGTTTTCTGAGCTATTTAAAGCAATTTTTAATTTTAAAGTTTTCGTAGTGTTTTTTTTGGTTTTATGTAAATAAATTTATTTCGGCAACTCAAAAATGCTTGACAATTTTACACGAGGTTTTTCATACAGTTCTTAACGTCACTAGAGTACACGACCCCCTGCAAATGGGGGCATCCTCATTTAAAAAATTAACCCAACATCTTAGTTTGATTATTTTCTCAGTGACACAATTTTCAAATCGACGTGTAATTTAACCGCGTTGATTAACCGATTAATTTTCACGCGGAAACTCCGTAACTTGTTTCCAATTAACTTAACTAAATTGATATAATATTATTCAGACAAATATAAAACTTATCATATCCGACGGTATGAAGGCCGCACAATATTCGACAAAAATATTTTTTTTATGATGTTTTATAGTTTTCGATTTATTTTTCACGTTTTCGTGCGGTTTGACCTTTAAGCGTCTACAAATGATCCTATTGACTTCTTATTTGACCACTGTGTAAAATAGTTCCTAGACTTAAAGCCTTTATGTAACACTTGACCTTATACTATTGTCATCTCAACGACGACATAAGAAAATCGAAAATCAATAGGTACCCTAGATACCTATTCTTCAAACAATGAACTTTTTGCAACACTCGGTTCAAAAGCAAATAGTACAAAAAAAAAAAAAAAAAAATGGACCTATTTAAATTCAAATCAAATTGAAAAAATATTTATCTTTTTTATTTACAAACAGCCCAATATTAAACAAATACTATTATTATTATTAATAATATGTACATTCGAAACCAATAGAATATAATGTATTTTTTAAAAAAATAAATACATTTATACTATCAATCCGGGCGTGTAGTTATAAATATAATTAACTCTGTTAATTCATCATTTTTATTCACACAATAAATCTGGAGTTAAATTATTTTTTTTTTTTTTTACCAACTACATTGGTAATGAACTATTTCAATGGTCGATTTGTTGTGTCGAAAAATCGTTTTATCGCAATAGCTGTATAATTTAACGTAAAACTGTCTTTGTCGAAAAATTAAGAGCGCAACGTTATACACGGTATGGCACATACATTCATTTAAATATTAATTTATAAAAAAAAAATTAACAGTTTTTTTTTATTTTTAATTTAAATACAACTTTTTATCTTGATTATATGTAGTCTTAATCGAGTAAATTGAAAATTATGTCATACCCAAGGCCATGTTATTATCTCTAATTATTATACTGAGTAAACATTCTTAAATCTACTTTGAAGGGTACTTTTTTCTGTTTTTACGTGAACGTGTTTTTTGGAAAAAATGTCACGATTATAGAAGAAATACTTATGATAAGGACCCAGCGCGATGTTTTAAATTAATACGAAGGTAAATTTGGACATTTTGAAGTAGATTGATTTTTTTTATTTTAATTTTTCAACAATTTCGTTATAATTGCCTGTATGCAGTTATTCCCTAAATAACGGCCGTGTTGACTTCTCCTATGCCCATTGCACGTTTATATTCTGCGTGACGCGTCATAAAATATATATAATAACATAAAACACATAAAAAAAAACTTTTTTTTTTTTTTTTTTTTACTAGCGAATTGAAATTGTGATAATAGATTTTAACGACTTGTACGGAAAATAGGGGCGGGCGTCGTTTGAACTGTTAACCCATTAAATTGTAGCCCACCATCCAACAAAAAAATGTATTTATTTTTCCAACGTGTACGCGTTACGTAGACCGTAACTGTGTACCCGTGCAGTGTGGAAATAAAAATGCAGCGAATCTTAACGGCAGACACGGGAAAATCAATAATTATCCAGTAAAATAACTATCAAACGATTGAACGACTATATTATTATGTAACGATCGGTGTATAAAGTTTACGAATATAATTTTCGTTCGACATGTTGCCGTGATATAATGCAGAGTAAACAATAAAGCACCTATGAAAAATACAGGGGAATTCGCGAATAAACGATACGTGTAGACGTGTCTTGGGTTACGACTACGCGGACAAGGGGGAAAAAAAATTAACAATTATAAACCATCATTAATGTCACAACCAACAGCGTGCTCACGGCGATGATGAGGTCGTCATATCCCCTCGTTGAACTTTCATGTTATATTAACTCAATTACGCTTTATGCATTTTCTGCGTTTATTGGCATTGGCTTTTTATTAATGGCCTCCCATAGAGACGTGACAATTACACAAGGAGAGGCGATCAATAAAATGGCAAAAAAACCTACCAGAACCGATTCGGTTCTTTAAATTTCTATACTACAAATGTGTATTTGAATGTAAATAAATAAACAATTATATTTAACACGATAATTGCATAATACGTTATTGCGGAAAACACAACAAACAATAAAACGTTATTGTTTTATTATTTTTCATTGTTTCAACGAGCACACCAAGTATTGTATCGATTTTTATCCGAAACGTTTTCAATGTTTTTACACCTATAACCAGTTATAATTTAGATTTCCACTCATATGCCCACCGATCGAGACGTCTTTTAAACTACGAAACGACTGTGTTGCTTGCGGTTTAAATTGCGTTCGTCCTGTCCTCTTGATCTAGAGTTAATTTCCCGAAAACTACGAGACGGTCGCCGAGGGTTTTCCGGCGTAACGTGATTTAATACGCAGGCGTGGCCAGACGTGGTGATTTTCTCTAAATTGCACAGCTGTTTTATGTGTATGTGTGTGTGTGTGTATATATATATATATATATATATACGTACGTATAAAATGTGTCGGCATTGTATAATGATACTTTAAAACTACAGTGCATTACAACATAGACTGTATATATTATGATTCCTATTCGGAAATTTAATCAAAACGTTTACAATCCAATTATTATTATGCGAAAATGTCGAAATAATTGCACGGCAGTATCGTTTTGTGTTTGCGTGCACAGGCGAGTGTCGTTTTTCTCGTGTTAAAAAACGACTTCTGCGATATTTCAGTTTCCCACTTTTCTCTCTCTCTCTCTCTCTCTCTCTCTCCTCACCCCCTTCACATCCAAGTTGTGAACGTCTATACTGTTATAGTAAATGTTCATCATTACCATCAAAGCAGTGCGAGCTAATGAATATATAATAACGTCATTAACATCGAACACTATTCGAATCTAGTGTTCACTAGAAGTGTTTCAATTAAGGAAATATAAGTTTGCAAAAGCGTTAAACTTGTGTACTAAAATTCGTATCTCAGTGTTCAATACTATCACCTTCCGAATACCTAAATTCAAACACAACGTCTACCGGCGACCGGAAAAATTTATATTTCGTGAAATAATATGGAAATATTCTGTACTTAACCCTACAGTCGCTATTTCCAATGACGCTCTGCACTCGTCTAACTGCGTTGAAAGATATTATTTCATAATAATATTGTATTCCTGTAATTGTAATTTCGATTATTTTTCAACATAATAGTCAACAATAATCCAAAATTGATGATAATATATTTTTCAAACGCGAGTGTTTTAAAAAAAATATATCGATTTGTTTTTACTCAAATATCACGACGACGATCGTTTGGTAGAAAAAAAAAAAAAAAAATTAAATTACGGCAATAATACCGAATAAATTAAATTAAACGGGAATAAATATTTGTAAACCGGATAAAAAAGTAAATATGTTTTCGTTATTAAAAGGAAAATTACGCAATATACACGGGTATTAAAATACAGAGCGATTATTTCAGCGTCGATTTTTCGAGAACCATTATTTTCCATTCTCAGAGTTTCGAGGAATGTATTATGGTTTTACCGTAATGTGTGTGCTTTTTTTCTGCTATAAATATAACTTTTTTACATGAAATATTTCTACGGTCATTAATTACAAGGGTGAATTCTATTGACAAATGTTTGACTTAGTTAAGGCGTATTTGGAGGTAATATTTTTATTTTCCTTGTGGTTTCCTTAACAATGTGGAAAGATCAGGAATAAACGGGAATATATTACGCAATAACAGCTAAAGTAATTGTCGATTATGTTTTTTTTTTTTTTTGTTGTTGTAGACATTCAGCTGTAAATAAGCATTCTAAAAGATTCACTAAACACTCATGTAAGAACATTCTCGACGCAGTTTTTAAAATATTCAGACTTTTTATGAGTTATTTATAACTATTATAAATGTTAAACGTTTTTTTTTTTTAGTTTTAAGTGGATAAAATTATTTTGGCCACACATAAATACTCGGAAATTTGATACAAAGTTAATTATACATTTTTCTTACATTCATATAGCAACATTAAAAATCAGTAGTTCCGGGTTCTTTTAAAAGTACGTTTGATGTTCAAATATTGACGGAACTCGTAAAAAAAATCAAGAAATGTCGTGTACTATTTTCCGATTATTGTGGATAATATTCGACAGAATCTAAAATTGTAGACGAAAAACACTGACAGTTGTAATTTTTCTTATTATAATTACAAATTTGTATAATTATCAAACATGTTTAAATCAAACTTTGCTCAAAATCGTTTTTCATATGCAATGATTTATTCCCACCTACAACTACCCAGGGATTTAGATTTGATGCACCGGAGTTGTTTAATAAAAACGTGGTTTCTTGTTTGAAAATAAAAATTCGACAAGAGTTTACGGTATAGTTTAAAAAATGAGGGAAAAATAATTTTTAGCAATATCATTAAACGATAATGGCTGAATAAAAAACGAATTCGAATTTACTCGATATTTTCAAAATTAAAAATAATCACCCTGTATAATCGTTTGAATTTTCCGAGTTATATAGAAAATAATAATTTTTAAAATTCCAATTTTTAAGTATTAAACTTTACTAAATAAACCATAAAACCAAACAACACTAACGAGTTCCACAAATGTACAAAAAACCGTTAGTCGTTTTTCGATAAGAGAAAGATTTCTGTTGGAAAAGTTGTACACGAACTGAGAAATAAAAACAATTTGAAAAAAAAAAAAAAACAAAATCACAAATCATATTATACGTATAGTAATGCCAATACATTCCTCGATACACTCAGAATCTCAAAATGTTTTATATATTACATACAAGAATTACATGTTCGGACATTTGTTCATTTCTGGACGATTCAATAAATGTCTACAATTTATGTTATTTTTTATAAATTAGAAACAACTAAGATTGTTTTTTTTTTTTTTTTTTTCAAACAAAGCGTATTAAAATACAAATTAAATATTTCTCGGGAAATGCGCATTCCGTGAGTACCTATAGCGTAAATTAATAAAATGTACAAATATTTCAAATTATTCAAATATAATGTTCACGTCAAATAGCTTATAATGCTTATACGAAAAGAGCTATTTAATCGCGTACCTATATTACTATTCAATTAATTCGGTATAAAATATATTAATAATTTATGTTTTGTAGAGGAAACGGCCGTAAGTCAACTTACATAATATAGAAGGTTCATTATCTCGGGAAGGTACGCGTCATTGTCTTCCCACACGATACCTAAGTATATTATATAATAAACTTGGAATTTTAATAGATTCGAAATGCTCTTAATGAGAATACGTGTGCGTTTATTTTCTCGTTTTTGCGAGACCGGAGCGCAAGGAATTACGTCCCGTATTATAATACGAATAGCGCACTCGTGTTAAAATAATTGTATTGAGTCCCAGTCTGGGTCTCTCGGATGAATTTTAAGTGTTGAACCGAATCCTGTGTATGTTCTGTAATACGTTTAAATTGACTCCGAAAATATCCATGTGTTTCGATATTATCTCCGGGGTAACTGATGGTTATCGTTGGTTTTGGACTCGTACGATTCGATCGCAAAATGGAATCGCATTTGCACTTGCTTCTTCGCATGAATCGCAGCTACTCTGTTGGTATACGGTCGAAGAAAAGCTCATTACACACTTGTTGCCGTTTAACATGCAAATAAATTGCAACATTTCGAAGGACTCTGCGACGGCCGAAACGTTACGGCAACGCAAATCGATCGTTTGAGATAAATGCACAGACAGAGCCGTTGGACCGCACGACGCAAGACTAACGAAACAATCCAAACCAGTCAGGTGACGCGATGATTCTGTTGGCAGGTGATTACCGTCAAACATCATCGGTGATTCCACGATCAACGTCAGTCGATGAACTTCGTGCATGTTTGAAGTCGACCGTTTTATAGAAATACGTCGGAACACTCGAATTAAGTGTGAATATTCGTGTTGAGTTGCAGAACAACCAATGTGGAGAAGTTAGTTCTCATAACGTTTTCTGGACATTGGCAATGGCAAAATCCCTGTTGACACATCGTCCGAATGCATTATATTCCCTGTCGGATTTCGTCAGTTCACCGTATCTAATTCCACACTCATTAAGTAGGAGGCGTTCCCGAACATTGCTCAAAATCACAAAAATCATGTTCGGTTGAGCGAACGTGCTATATAGGCGGCAAACAACGTTCGTGTCAACGAAATCAATTTCTAAATTCAAAATGGAACTGCAAGCGAATTGATGGCATTTAAATCGGTCGGTTGCTTTACTCGCCAATATGATATCGTTCGCTATCCAACGGAATTTTTGAACTCACCGGAAATTCCCAGATAACCGCCTCGTAATTTACAATTAAAAGTCTGATCGGTATTCATTATGGTTGCAAAATATCGTCCGACCACATCGTTGTAATAGTACTCGGCGGCTTGCGGTGAACAAACTAATAAACAACGTCTTTGATGCTACAATTCCAAAGGGAAAATACAAAGGATTAGACGATTTGACCCCATGCATTCTGATGGTTCCGTCCGACATGCCATTTGACTTTTTATGTTTGAAATTTCCAGCGCAGCTTGCATTTGCAATTTCGATATACAAATCGCGAGGGCAGTCGTTGAGTGTTCGCGGCATTAATCTGACATGCTTTTCGCATGGTTAATTTACGTCGCATGTTTCCGTGTCGGAAAACCATCTTATTTCACCGACTTATTTCTTATCGCGCCAGACAACGTAATAAAAAATATTCTCTACCAAACGGCACTACAATGCTAACAAAGTGTTGGTACTACATCAAGATGTAAATTAAATATTTTCAGAGTTATTGTCATTTCAAATATAAATTAATGAAATATATTATTTGGATGATAACATGACAAAATCTAGCAATAGCAAAACATTTCCGGGTCGGCTAGTTTACCTATAGTTTCTGATTTATTATTGTAATTACTGCCATGTAACTATAGATTAGGTTATACAAAACAAAGGTGCATAACCATGTAATACAACAGCAGAAAAAAAAAACAATTCTTACTGTAGCAGATGATATCATGTATTAAAATAAAGACATTTGCATATTTTAATTTTTAAAATCGGTGTATTTTGAATTTCGGCCCGCCACATTAAAATAGCTAACATAATTTCGAAACATTATTAAAAATATAATATTTGCTGTTTAAACACTATAAACAAAAACACGAATTTGTTTGGGGAGAGGGGACTCCATCTTGTGGTGTCTCCTGTATAATGCTAATAGGCTCAAAAATGTGTTTGGTTATTTTAGACTAGATTCAATATTCCCGAAAATAACATCACTGTGTAGAAAAACAAGACACGAGTAAAACTTGCTAATCTCATAACAAAAACTTATTTTAGCAAAAAAGTTAAAATATCATAATTTCTACATGGTCGGATTGGAATATTCTAATTTATAACGTCACTGGAACACTATATTACGAAAATACACGGTTCATTGTGTGGACAACACGAATTATTAGTTTTCAGTATTTTTTTTTTTTTTTTTTTACATATTATTGTTATACATAATAGAATCATTAATAATGAACTCGTTTTGTTTTTTTTTTTCAAATTTGTTAATACACGGTAGACATGTTCGCTAATACGGCCATTCAAATGCTTGCATTTCCATGCGTACCTATTGTGTGAAATTATTATTTTTTGCAACACCGAGTTTATACCGAAGAATATTAAAAACTCGTCGAATATTTTAATTAAAATCGGTCTGTGGAATCTACAATAGTTCAATAAAATTATTATTATTATTCTTAATTTAGTCATTTATTACGAGTAATAATATAACGTTATATGAATTACACGACCTTGTCTGAAATCCAAAAATGCACATTTTTTATATTTAGTTAAATAAGTAAAGAATTTTTTTTTTTTTTTTATCTAGATAATTATTTTAGCTATTTTGTATTATCTTTATCTAGATATTTTCAAATGTATCTTTGTACAAAACTGATTATATACTTTTAAATTGCGTTTTTATAGTATATTTTGTACAAGCATTTTAGCCACACAGACGAATTCAAATTACAAACGGATTGATAGAAACAAATAAGAAAAGTATATACTAGAATTAAAAGTGAACACGAGATTAACGTTAGCGGAACAAGGGACACGGAACATGAGGGCATTACTAAGAAAGTTAGAAGAAAAATTAAGGATTTGAAAAGGAAACAAATAAACAGTTGCCTATAGTGCGAAGAAACTCTAAAATGTATATTTAAAAGTATCGTGGGAGAATCAATTTGATTAGATAGGAAACGAAGGTTTGCTGAACGATTCGATCTGAAAAGCAATAAGGCCCAAAAGTCGTAAGACAGGTGAATAATCGTGGGGTAGGTAGAGAATGTTGTGTCCGAAAGCAAACAACTATCGAAACTTCCTATGTGCACGTTTAATCACATCACCAGAGTAAAGGTCCCGGAGAACTGAACCGAACTCAATAACGAAGTGAATAAAATAGAGAAATTTGTGTGGCAAGAGGGCGAACGCCCAGAAAGAACCATAAATAATAAAGGAAAAGCAAATTCGGCCCTATTATCACATTATCAACAGCAACAAAAAAAAAAAAAAAACCGCCAAAATTATTTATTATTATTATGATATCATTTTTTTTTTTTTCATAATTTTTATTAATTAATATATTTAAAATTTTAGCGTAAAGGGTTGGTCATGGTAAACGAAAACGAGGCGTTAAATTCGCATAATTTCCGATAGCGACGAGCAAAAGACGGAATCCCCGTGCGAGAGATAAAATCTCGAAAACGCTGATATCCGACAGGAATATGCATTGGTCGCGAAGAAGAGAAA
Source organism: Tuberolachnus salignus (assembly GCA_956483605.1). Classification (NCBI taxonomy): domain Eukaryota; kingdom Metazoa; phylum Arthropoda; class Insecta; order Hemiptera; family Aphididae; genus Tuberolachnus; species Tuberolachnus salignus. Next base: position 20,578,499 of record OY101430.1, on the reverse strand, counting down.
AATATCTAGAACCGGAGGAATTATCGATTTCGCGAGTTTTGTTTCAAAAAAAAACGAACAGCTCTTCCGGTCCGCGGATGAACTAGGCAGCGGAAAGAAATAATAACGGCCTCACGGCGATGATATCAACACGTCGGATGATTATTTATTGTTACGGCTTAGATTATTACACAAATTGTAACGGCTGTTCAAATTCGATACCCTAACCATACAGTCCGATATTTTAAGTGTTTGGCAAACATGAAGGATGCGCAGGTGTGTCCTATGTTTCATTTATACCACTAATGGTTGATTGTATTCTGTACGCTATTCTGACGCGTTTCTGCGGCCTAACGCGTATATTGGGTACACGTTCTGCGCAGAAGTGTGTTATTATCACGAATATGATTGCAAATTAATTATCGCGGAGAGATATTATCGTTATTATTGTTACTGTCGGCTCGTAATAATAACAATACATGCCGTACAATTACAGTTAGTAGCCGCGCGCGTTTTCGAAATCTACTAGACTGTTCAATAAATCGACACCTGTTGATTAATTGATAAATCGATAAATTGTTTTAGACGTTTAGTCCTCATTAATCTAAAGCGAAAAACGGCACGGAGAACCGAATCGCATAAACGTGTAGAGGCGAGTAATGGTAAAACGGCCGTTACAATTATATTAACTTGCCGCATCGTTAATATTTGTAATTAAAAAAAAAAAACAAAAAACAAAACGATTCCGAAATAAGTTCCCGCCCCAAAGAAGTCGTTTTTTTTTTTGTTCTTTATCGAAATCGTCTCTGTTTTAATAATATTACGACGTACGCGCGATAAACGGACAGAATGATAAATATAACATTACAGATAACCCGTATGTGATATTTTGTATGCAATAACAGTACCTAATATATAGTAATTTGTATACCATATAATCTATGGTTTTATACGTTCAAACCGTGAACCATAAATTTATATTAACGGTAAAAAGACTGATTTCACGATTGGCCTACGCCATAAAATACACGCGGTATCGCGTGTGTCTTACCGTTAAACCTAAAAACAATGTCACATTGTCCGGTTGAACATTTCGCATACAACCGGACCGCTGATTACAACCCACCCGACAATAAACTTCTGGCCGATTTCCCCCATTTGGCACCTGGGATGGGTGTACCTCCGCTGCTTGTACCTCTTATAAAACAGTTATTATTACGATAATCATTTGTCGTTTGCCGTATAGGACAACATTTTATTAAAAAGTGCACTGTACCGGATGGCGATTAGTGATTACTGATTACGCGTGTAGTTCAGTGAATCGTTCTGATTACATATTATGGTTATTAATTTTCGCGGTTAAACTGTTTTAATAGTTTTCGTTAAACTTCACGCCTGTCTTCTCCGTGATCGACCGGCGTAATAGATTCACGACAGCCTACACGTCATAATATTATTATTATTATAATCATTATTCGTCAGGGATACGAGAAAGTTTTAATTCGCGGGCCTCTCGTAATGATGGCAAACTTCGGAATGAGGAACACCGATCAATGCCAATATGATCTTTGACGGGAATTATTTCCAAGTCAGCTTTGCCTACCGCATGTCCATTATTTGTATAGCACGCTTGCTCGAAACAGTCGGCGCTATTGTTTCGTCACGTGAAACAAAAACCACGTGTTATTCACCAACCGGCTCATCCGATTCCATTCAAATTACGATTTAGATTTTGAATTTAGATCAAACCATTTGATCTAAACATAAATCCGAAATCCTAAAAAAATAACTTATTTATTAAAAAAAAAAAAAAGTACATTTTTCGGGATAAATGCGAAGAAACCAATGGAAAGCATGTAATTTTTTCCTTTTGTACAAATTTCCGCCTGAGGCGACGTCAATTGAATCTCGGTATTGTGGCTGCGGGGACAATATGTGCCTTCCTATCGGAAATATTGACGTGTGACGAACAATTTTCTATCGCGGATAATACGCGCCATAATGACGACATACTGAAATTAGAGATCATCTTCTGGGCGAAGGAATCGGAGTGAATCTGGACTGTCATTAACACAACGAAATTTTATAGTGTACCCAGATAATATCTGTTTATTTTTCTTCCTCCTCGTACGACTCTATTTCTGACTATATATTATAATCGGGATCAGCCACCTTTTGGCTCTAAACACCATCCACCTGACATGACTTCTCATGCATCGGCTATACAGTGTTCGTCATCGTACTATAGTCATATCTATAATTGTATTTAACAATCTCGGTTTCGGTCTCCTTTTTCGGCTCCTTCCTTCCACGTTCACTTGGAAAATCACTTGTACGCAGTCAAACCGCCTCTACAGTTTATTCTCTCTTATCTCATCCGCACCTATCGAAATATATGCTATCCGTTTTTTTTTTCACCATTTAAATACAGGAAATATCACCTATAACGACCTCCCTCATTCGACAAATAGAATACATTTACATTACTGTCAACATCGGTGTTTATGATTAGAGCGAGTATTTTGGTTGAAGTCGTGTAAACAGGCCGGATAAAAAAATAATTTTATAACGCACACATCATAGTAAAACGCTACGCTCAGAATCTTAAATTTTTCGTAAAAATTTGATGACGTTCCGAACCTACGTACAAAAAATGGTTTTATAGTTTATTAATCGTCATATTATAATTGTACAATAATTATATGTAACCTAACGGTGATAATTGTATGTATTGCGAGGGTGAATCAAACCGATTTCACAACATAGCATTGTAAAATATCACGTCCGCGCCCAACCGACTATAACTGCGAAAATATCGGCGTAACAAATCGTTGTCGACTATCGCCCGGATCGGGCGTTTCTCAGAGCATTTACGATTTTCCCGACGAAAACCGTCGACAGAATCGTATACCGCGGTTTTAAAGTCGGTATACGGCGTCGCGACCGCTATTATCGCGTCGTCGTTTCGCCACGATAAACTGCTTAGATAATAATAAAATAACAAACGAAAAAAAAAAATAAAAATAATACTTCGGAATGATGTGATCTCGTCGCTGAATGACGTTCCAAATTATACCGTATTGTCTGCGCGCGGAATACATTTTCGTCGAGAGATGGGGTTTTTTTTTTTTTTTTTTTTTATGACGTGACGCAGTTGTACAATAAAATCGATTTTTCTAGTACGATACCCCGCAACTATCGAAACAAAATATAATACTCATACTGATTATTATTGTTACATATTATAGTTATAGTTATGTTTTATAACCCGAGCGATATCACCCGTAATAATTGTATTGTACTCGCTGATTAAGTTTTCGACGAGTTTGTATGCCGAAATTCGCGGACAAGTTAAACGTCGTAATTCCAGAGGACGATCGTAGGCTGGGTATTTCACGAATAATACACGGCAAGCATAATTTTATATTTAACGAAAAATTAAAACACCCGAAACCGTACGAAAATAGAAGGCAAGACACCCTTTATTTTATTTTAGTATCTTGTCTTAATAGGTAGGTAATTAATAAAACTAATTTATATAACTTGCGGATGATAATACGGGGTAGCAAAAAAAATTTGTTAAGTGATTAATCGGGCAATTACTGCAATATATAGCGTGAGGTGTAAAATAAATTATCTTATCTTATTATAAAACTAGGTGACCAACTTGTCTTTTAAGTTTTAATGTATTCTTTTGACATCAAAATTGTAACAACAAAAAATATAATACACTGTTTATACAACACGCGGACATAGGTAAGTTTTTTTTTGTTTCGCCTGGACCAAACGTGACCCAGTAAATTACCGTAGAAATATGTTTCCTAATGATATCTAACTAAAATATATTCATTGTAAAATACATACAACATATTATATAAAATTAATCTGTGTCTTCCGATCAACGAAATCATTTTTTTTATTTTTTTTTTTTATTAGTTTTATGAGGCATTTATCACCTCTTTGACGCCCAAACTATTTTCTTCCGTCGGCTTTTTTCGTAATATGCTGTTTCCTATACTAATCAAATTTTTTCATACAACCTTTCAATACACTTTTCTGTTATCTACTTCACGGACTTCCCCTTCCCCTTGGTCTTGTGTCTATATTAATATGCCTATCGTTGTTATTTTCACGTGGCTTTCGTCGGCCTGCCATACAGGATAGGCCCGTTCTAGATTTGTTCCTCCGACTATCTGGACCCATTTATACATTTCGTGTAGTCGGGCGATAGTTCTGCAGACTCCCCATTCGGCAATATGTATTTTTTTTTTTTTTTTACAAACTATTAATGTAATTATTGTAAAGTAATAGACAGTATTAAAATATAGGTATTATCGACAAAAAGCGATATACTTATAGGTAGGCACCTAACCTACATTATTCGTATCACTTGAGTTTCATCATTAAATATTAATTGAACTTTGAACAATTGGTCGTTTTCGGCTTTCGAGCCAAATTACAGTATGTGAGTACATAGTAATTTCCCGGTTCGTTATATTTTTTTTTTATTTATGCATCTACGTTACCGATATAGTTTTTTTTTTTTTTGTTTTATAGTATCACGTTTTTAAGTACTGTGTGTAAAAACAAAAAAAAAAACAACAACATTCGATAATGCAATGATGCGAAATAAATCTCTATACATGCGATACGGATATCTATTAACGGAAATTTTCGCATACTTGGAATACAATATATAATATATTTGTATATTCGATAAACCGATAAACAATTATAATATCGTGCGATTCGCACTCATCATTAAACATACACGAATATATATTCAAATATTCAATTTAATAATACTATAAGACAAATTGCACCCTCCCCACCCCCGTATGAGTTTCTGCCTACGAATATTTGTTTGATCGAAGTATTCAATTAAATTCATTTCCAACTGATGTGCATTATTCCGTATCAACATGTTCTTTTTTTGAATCTGTGTTGAAAAAACCGTAAGGGTAGCCCGTTAAATTTTAAAAGTTATTACAAATTAAAGGTATAAAGGGGTAGGAATAGCAACATGGAAATAATGTTCAAATAAATATTTAACTATATAATGATTGAAAAAACCCGCGATAATTAATTAACATAAAATCCACGGATAAAATTGCTGGATCGTGGTAAAAAATCATCCTGTATATTGTTCTGGCTGTAGTCCGGATTTATGTTTTTTTACATATCGATACTGTGTATATGCTGTTCTATGAAAGTAACAAATGATAATGATTTATTTAAAACAGAATTCACAGGAAAAGGTTTTTTTTTTTTTTTTTTGCATAGTTGAGAATATTTTATGGGTTAGGGAATATTTTGTAAATTTCGAGAAAAAATAACTATTTTATTTAATTTTAATAATAAAGTATCTAAAAAAAAAACTCGGTGATAGTACTATTAAGTTGACGCTGTTATTCCTCACTTTAATTTAAATGTACGATAGGAATATTGTTTTTATATGTTTTAATAAATATATAATACGTATCGTTGTTTCATATGCGTACAATTACTATAGAGCAATTATTCTATTATGAAAGTGTATGCCTAACTTGAATATTTATTTAAGGAATATTGTAAACAAAAAAAAATAAATTGTATAAAAAATAGCATATTTAATCAAATATTGATGTTCATTGATTATTTTTGCACATTTTTCTAATTTTTAAGAGAGTATAATGTGTATATTTATGTAGGGGTTTTTTTTTTTTTTTTTAAGAATATTAGAACTATATTTTAAGTGTTTTAAGAGAAAATAAATCCAGACCGAAGTTATGATTTGAATAAGTTCAAACGTTAATCAAAATGAAATATTATTTTAATGTTTCACTGGCGAATATTATAAAAAAAAAAAAAAAAAATTCTCACTGGAGAGTACCGCGAGTATAAACTGGTAAATATATATATTTTTATACACAATGTGCAGTATAACGTCCGGTTTTCTAATTTCGATTTTCTGTTCGACATTATTTGAACACACACCAAAAGCTAACCCATTCAATCACAGAAAAACTCTACTTGAACCATTTTATATGGTCACCCGTAATAATAATCGATTTTAGTATAATTATGGTCGGTAAAGCATATGATAATATTGTTAAAATATTTAAGCGAATAAATTGATATTCATCAGAACAACAATAATCGTTTTAGTCGTTTTAGACACCTGCTTTTGTGTACGCGTATATATTTTGTAGGAAATATATTTTAAAACCATTAAAATTTATGCGCAACATTCGCATGCCGCCGGTTTTATTCGAACAATTTCCGCGTTACCCCGGTGCTTCGATTCAATTAACGGCCATTAGTAGAAAATGTTTCAAATACAAATAGGCACTTAGCTAAAATTCACCGGCCACCGATTTATTATCGATTCAATCGGAAATCATTCATTTATTCGCACGGTAATATTTAATTAGGGAATTGTTTCGGCAACAATTATTATTATTATTATTATTCGAATAATATTTCTATCAACTTAATGTTGGAACAAACACGGTAATTCCATTGTCCTTCGCAGCTTTTGTTTTAAATAACTAATATCAGAATTAGAAATAGGTCTCCATTTCGAAATAACCAAACTACCGTAGCAGCTAATCGACATTGATGAACATTCCAGGGCATTAGAAGGGGTTGTTGTATAAAACAAATCAAAATTTTTAAATATCTAGGTGCAAGATATATCATGGAAATGATCGCATGGCCGGTGTAAAAGACATTCGTATAAATTAAGTCAATAAAACATAGTTTGCGCTGAGAAAGTATTTGCAGTCTAAACCTATTCTCTAGAAAACCAGTGTACGGCTTTGCGTATCGCCCATATAGAATCGACCTTTATACATACGAAAGAAAACTGAATTGGCGAAGATAAAGTTACAACAGGAAGCTGTATGGCACGAAAGATTGTGTCATAGTTGCCAGTGACTAGTTTTATTATAGGGCAAATACTAAAATGCGGCCTAGCCTAGGTCATATAATGACGAGACGAGATGATAATAATATTAAAGCAGTACTTGATTGGAAGTTTGAGTGAGGAGACCTCGCGGTAGACCAAGGAAGACAAATATGGTCGACGTTCTCGAAGATTAGGATCTAAAGAATCTGGGAATGAATGACTCAATTGACGTTGTCCAAGACAGGGAAAAATATATCATTGTTTTTGTTCGTATAGGGGTTTTTTAAGGCCAGAAAAAGAAAAATAATATATTTAAACCATCGAAATGTAAATTGTTACATCGTTTTTATTGCGAGAAAAAAAATATTCGATTTGCAAAATAATATTATTATGTACTAGTCCCGAGTGTACAGACTAATTTAACAATTTATCCAAAAAAAATCATAACGGTAGATATTTAATCGTAATAATATCGTAATAATTGGCTTTTATTATTAAATATAAAAGCTAAATATTTTACTTTAATATTGTTAAAAAACAATGATGTATTTGTTATTTGTCATATTATTATTAATTTGTCATTTATCGTCTATAAAAGTATAGCACAATACACCGTATGCATTTAAATTTATAGAAACGTATCAGTTCTAAAAAAAATAACCTAAATAATCGAAAAACCAAAAATTAGTTTAACTGGTAAAATTCTCGAAAATAATAAAACAAAAGACCTATATGAAATAAATATAATAGAGTTACTGCTTTTGGGTGGGTTACTGTTTTAGATGGGAAATTATGAAATTAGGATATGGAAAGGAATTCGATTTATATCAGTATACAACGATAAACCACTGTTAATAAAAAAAAACTATTCCAAGCGAACTTCACTTGTTGGCACCATGGGAAAAATCACGACTAATGCTAGAATCCGCTCGGAATCTCTTTTCGCTTGTAATGAGTTTTTATCGTTGCACATACATTATGCAGTGTATAAATTAAATATCCCTATAAAAAAATATTTGATCCTACATTCCTTACAACTCGCCTACAACAGTGGCCTGCCCACAGCGCCGAACATGCCCTATCACTTTTTTTTTTTTAAATTGATCATATACGACATTTCAAATACAGCAAACTAATTGGCCAGCTTACGGTGGTGCTCCCGATAAAAAAAAAATATCTCCTTTCCGATCGATACAATAAAATTACAGTACTTTATTTAATAATCTCGCGTCGAATTTAAATGCAAGTCTATCGAGATTACCGTGCGGCCGGCGTACGTCCAAACGGATTTTAGGCACGAGTTCCAATTAACGTGTTATAAATGTCTTTATACATCTCTGCTAAGCCTACATTTTCTCGGGAATGTAGCCAGATGAAAATAAGCATGCATAAAAGTTTGGCTAGGGAGCTCCGATGAATTTTCTCGCTTCGGACGGTCGTTGTTCACATTTTAATAAAAATATTAAAACAGACAATATTAAAATGTTCGAAAACATTCTATTTATTGTTATTTCATATGGCGGTCGTCCGAGAGAAAAATAGTGGTTTAATAACTCAATAATATACGTAATAATATTATTAAAATATACCGTTTTCGACATCAACGATCGTAGATAATGGTAAAGATATTAGGTCGGTATGAAAAAACGAACGAAAACACATTCCCGCAGTACTAAAGGATAATAATCTGTGATACGATTTTGCCCGAAATGCATTTTCGAGAATCAAAATGGATACGCCTAGAGGCGGGTACGGGTATACGGTTTCCCCACCGTGTGTGTAATATTTTGATTTTTCAAAAAAAGAGACCCACCACAATCTCGGTTGTAATTCACTCTGCGATTATCGTTTAAAAAAAGTTGCCGTCGTGGCGATTTAAGAAGTGGGAACAATTGAACTGCTCAGGCCTTCCCGAACATCGGATAATTTTATGAAAATTAAATGAAAAAAAAAAAAAAATCATACCTATATTCGGTGGGTAAGTAAAGGTTAGGTCTATATGTGCCTCGCTCCACTAAATATGGTAGATTTTGGCTCTCTGAAAACCGCGTTTTTCTTCCACAGGCCAACAGTTCAAACATTAAGTATAGGTAGCGGATATCGATCGCTGTGCGATGGGGTGATTCGGCGGGATTAATTTTTAATTATTTTCGAGTGAATTAACAGCAGGTTTAGATGAGATATTAGACGTAATCTTTTCCTGGACGACCATTGAAAATTGAATTCTGTTAGGTACACTTAAAAGTGTACAACACGAAATAAAATGACTCTGGTAAATAAGGAAAATTATATCGAAATGTACGTATATATATATATATATATAAAAAAAAAAAAATAATAATAATAATAATAATAATGAAAAAATTCAAATAAAAATTAGTCGTGGAGGGGGCGTATAAAATGTACGATATAAGTTGTACGAATTGACCAAACGAGTATTATATTATAATAATATGTATAATGTTCGACGAACAATGACGGTACGGTAATAAAATGTCGGGAAAAATAATCCGAGTACCAATTGCACGGCATGAAAATATTAGGGCAATATCGATTTCCGGGCGATTACCCCCGTAAGCATGTTGAATAAACGATACGAGTGCCATCGGTATTGAGACAAATTTATACAATGGCCGACCTTTTGTATTTTCGAAACGTCCTTTTGTGTCCGGCGTTAAGGTCAGGCACGATAACGTAATACATACAGTGCATAGAGATTTGATTATCTTTTTTTTTTTTTTTTGGAGGTATCGCAACCTACGGGGGGAACTCTACCTGACAGGGCAATCGTTCCCCCGTAGGCGCATCGTTTATTAAGGACAAATTCTTAGCGCATTGTATGTTCTTGCTTGCTGAAGCTTACAAACTAGTGGTCTTAATTTTACGGTTTATTTACCGTCTACAGCTTACAATAGTATATGCACGAAAAAGATTCGGTTATCTGGTGCACGCGAATAATACGACAGTCCGTCTTGCGGAATGGGCCGATGACCGGATGACTCAAAAACAGCCGCTCTCCCCCCCCCCTCGGTAATAATGTCGTATAATATTCTCTTTTAAGCAACGTTACATTCAACCGAATCGCACGTTATAAACACTATATATAGATGCTTGAAAACGGTTTTATTTTATTTTTTTTCTCGGTTTTTAAATTCGATACCGGGACCGCAACAACGGCGGCCGACGGTGATTTAGGCTTTTAGATAATATGTAATATTATATACTACTCAAATGCATATACCGTGCGTATACTTAGCCCGGTGACGGTCAAAAATATTATTTCTCGAGCACATATACGAGCTATATTGTACACTTTATCGTCTGTTGTATAGTTTTGAATACTTCCACGACCACGAACGCGAGCGTCTGTGTGACAGGAGAACCGAAACGATTTTGTATTATCATTAATACAGTATGACGTATCCTTAAGTCTACTCTTGTTACACCATCGACACCGTGTTTTACGACGATAAATAAAAAAAAAAAATATGAATAAACGTATATCGCGTTTTTATTCGTAACGTATTAAGATACTGAGCAAAGCGAGGAATATATTATCGTTTTACTACGATGTGTATGTTTGTCGTTTTGTCTGTAAACTAATTTTCAATCGGAAATCTTGATTTAATCATTAAATTCATAGGGAAATTCTGGTGGAATATTTTAACTTGTTGGGGTGCAAATAGGAGGTTGATTTTTTTTAGTTTTATTGGAGATTTTTAAACGTGGTAGGTTTATATTTTACGAAATATTCTAACTTTTTTGAGTTATTTGAAATATTGGATATTTATAAGTTTTTTTTTTGTTTTTGATATAATGTGAATAAACTTGTTTTCACTTCATATAAAAATATTTAACATTTTTCTACAAGGTTCCTCATAAATCGTTATTGTAACAGTATACAAATATCATAACCGTAGTCCCGATTTTTTTTTTTTTTTTAGTAAAAAAATTAATACAATTTCCAATATCAAATTTAATTTAACAAAGAATGTGTATTATCCAGATTCGTTTTTTGTTTGCAATTATATAACGTTACATACAATATTATAAAGTAAATTATCTTATATATCCTAGTATCTTTTTATTCCTATAGCTTTCTCGTCTTCCCGCCTTTGAACAGTGGCTGCGACTTTTTTTATGAAGTAATAATTTCCCTGGTATATCTATTACTATAAATTATAATTTTACTATGCATTTAAAATACATTTTGATTTAACAAATTCGAATATTTAGTTAAAATGAGGTAATATAAATCGTATCTTATATTTGGATACGATTTTCGCAATATACCAGGTTTGGCTCCGCTAAGTAGATGGCTAATAAATCAAGTACATTAACGAGAAAATTAATAATTAACAAATTAGCAATTCAACAGTAGCTGACCTAAATTGTGTGCGTTAAAGTCGAAGGAGAAAGAGGATCGATAATAGTGCCGTAAGTTGCATCCCGTGTGCATAGCCAAAACGTGAGGCCCTTTTGGGATTGTGTTAGCCCCCCTTGTGCCTTAATTTATAATTAAGGCCCGAGGCCCGTGTGCCATGCACACTCTGGGCTCGCGGTTTTTACGTCACTGGTCAATAGTTTATACATTTCAGTTGATTTCGTGTTTTGTAAATGACAGGTCAATGTGGCCTAGCGATACCCGGGATAGCCATTGATTTTCCTAACAATAATGTAGAATCGAGACTACGAGCCTTGGAGATAAAAAGAAATAGGTACCTATTTACGTTAAGGATATTAATTCATATTGTCAGAGATTCCGTTTTGTACTTTGCATTGTGCGTTAGCGCCTATTGTTGAAAATGACATTTTCTGTGACTGAAGATCTGATGTTGCAGGTGACTGACGTAGGTATTTACGATGGGGTTAATTAATGACTTAAAATCGTATATTGATAAATGAATACGAGCGATCCGTCGGATTATCGAGTTTGCCTGTACCCTGCGGCAACCGTCGTCGTCGTCGCCGTATGTCTGTCTCTTCGACGTGATAATTATTATATTGTTCGACTCGGTCGGTTTTGGTACGATGTAGGAAATCTTTATAAAAAAAAAAATCCCCTTTAGGTATTATTATAACTGATAGGATTTTTTTTTTTTTTATAGAAGTATTCTCTCAAGTCAATGTCCCTCGACTGGAACGACTCCGTCGTTTATTGAGATTTGTGTGAACGTAAAAGCCTATAAAATATGATTAACCGGACGCGGCTGCATCGGATCGCGTTATTTCACTAAAAGTCCTTAAAAAAAAAAAAAAAAAAAAAAAACGCATTCGTGTGTCAGCAGTCGTATAGAATATTAATCACGTGGGCGTGTATTTTTACAAGTACGTGATTGCTTCCCTCGTTCGTTTTTTAATCGCGCAAACGTGTGTTTGCGGTATCGAATATAATAATTATGTTGTATATTGATCGTGTTCGAGGAGACCGATAAAGTAAATAATAATTCGTATAACGATGTTTTCGTGTCATACGTTAGAAATTATTCCATATTTCTAAACCCAATATTTTGTATTTGACGTGCCTGCTCCATTATTGAACGTATACGTTTAATAATATGACCGCGATAGGGCGATATCTACGGGGTATGGCTATTTAATAACGAGACATTCAATAAAAAAAAAAAAACTATTTATTAACATTTTTCCCCTTCTATATACTCCGCATCGTGTTTGACGCATCGCTTTATTCGTATTTTCCATGGGTCGAAACACTTTTAAAAATCCTTTTATTGTAATACCTTTAATACCTCCTCTGTCGGTTAATGTTTTTAAAGCTTCAACTAATTCAATATGTGTCCCTTTTAACGCGCTTTTTAATTTTGGGAAAAGCCAAAAGTCGCACGGAGCGACACCTGGTGAATATTGGTGATGGTGGGGGGGGAGGTGTTGTAACACCAGGTTTGGGTTTTTGCCCAGAAACTGTTTTATAGATAAAGCAGTATGTGCCGTCTTTTTGTCCCTCGGATAGGATTTTAGGCACAGACTTTTGTTATGTTCAATTGACCGTGTAAAATTCGTCTAACAGTCTGCCAGCCAATGTAAACCGTATCAGCTATCATTTTGATGTTCAGTCGCCAATCATTTCGTACGATATCATTCATTTACGAAAAATGATCGTCCACATTTGAGAAGCACGGACAAACCACACATTGTTCGTGTTCAATTTCATTACGGCCGTTAATAAATCGTTTGTGCCACTTGATAACACGTGATCGCGATATAACAGTGCACGAATCTACGAACGGAAATTGTCCGCAGCCGATTTTCCGAGATTCACTAGAAATTTTCAATTAATACGCTGCGCAGTTTTTTTTTTTTTTTGTCGTCCGGCACAATTTCGAAGTCAATTCGAACAACGCTCACACGTTAACTACGGAATGTACACCGACTAAACTGGTATTGTTCGATGCAGTGATACTCGTATACCAACGTTATGCCCGTTGTCTGTACGCTCTTCATCGCTAGTTTTATAGACTCGTTATTTAATAGCCACGCCTCGTATATAACATATACAGGGTGCGGCAGAGCCGACTGACGAGTTTAATGAGGCCATTAGCCTGTGATAAGATAAGAGCAGGCCTTAATAAGTGGTATAATTTGAATTGTACGGTAATCCCGTTTTTATTCGTTATCATGGTCTGGACAGGTGTAACATGATTTGGGAGATGTATGGTTTCAGCAAGACGGAGCTACAGCGCACACAGCTAGAATTTCACTTGCTGTCTTGCGACAAATGTTCCCTGGGCGGTTAGTCTCTCTGAGAGGAGACGTAGGCTAGCCAGCACGGTCCTCAGATTTAAGCATGTGTGATTATTTCCTCTGGGGCTACCTTAAGGATAAGGTTTTCAGACATCGCCCACATACCATAGAAGAAATCAAACAGAAAATCACCGTGGAAGTCGAGGTCATACCAGTCGAAATGTGCCGAAAATCATATGAGAGCTTCAGAGATCGTCTACAACAGTGTACCAATACTGACGGTCACTATTTTGGAGATTTAATATTCGAAAAATAATTTTTAAAAATGGGATTGAATACTGATTTAAATAATAAAAAAAAAACCACTTCTCTAAGTTTTACTGTTCGTTATTTATAGCCTATCAAAACTCGTCAGTCGGCTCACCCTGTACTATCTATTCAGAATAAGAACATACCGGGCGGCGGACGAAAACGCGTCGCGGTTAGCGCATCCATCCCCACCACTACTGCTGTAGATGATTGCCGATTAATTAACAAACCCGCCACTAGGTGGTCTGGCTGCGCCAACAGCTGCGGTTGCGATGCGCGTAGGCTTATTCTGAATGGAGTCTATATGTATATAAAAAGTTTCGAGTTTACATTTACGTGCGTTTAAAACACGGGAAATCGTAATGTATAGTTTTATATTCCGATCCGCACGTGCGGCGTTTAACCGAATTCCGCTCAGAGTCGTTTTCCGTTTGCACCGATTTATTTGCCGTTTCGTGCAGGCGCACGTTTACCGGATTACCCTGTAAAACGTACACCGTTGACGGCGGTTTTGCCCTGCTCGGTGCCCGCCGCCGTGAAATCAACCGGCCGGGTTGAGACATATTTTCATTAATTACACACTGGCGCGGTGTAATTATCAGCGCCATCAACGAACCGTGTATGAATGACATTTATAACGTTCCGCAGCCAATCGGAGTTATTGGGTTGGACGTAACGCCATTCGACGGGCACAGTCATAAAGTGTATTATTATTATGTGGAAAGAAGTAATGCCAAATTATATTAATTCCGTAGCTCGCAAGCGTTACACAGTACAAAAAACAAAAAATACCAACAAAAAAACCCAATTGAAATTTGTATATACGTAATTAAACAATCAGTAAACCGTGTACGAAAAAACTAAATAATATATCACAAAACGAAAAACATTAAACGAAAAATGAACAACACCATTAACTAAAAACGTACCGAAAAACAAAATATAAAAAAAATATACCAAAACAGAACGCAAAACGGAATAATTTAAAAACCTTTTATTATTATATCCTAAAAACAAAATAAATTAGTTTTTATTTGTTTCCACATTAATCATTTAGGTTGTGTGGGTGACCTTTAAAATAAAAACCAACAATACATTATTAGAAAAATATTAGATATGAAAAATATTTAATCCGAAAAATATTTTAATGGAAACGTATTTTATCCGAAAAGATAATGTATGAAATGCGGTTCTACCAAAATATTTTTTTTTTTTTTTTTTTCTCGACAAAAATACTTTTTGGATAAATTACTGTTCTATCGAAATATTTTTGTCTTTACGATTTATTTCTATCTGAGGATTATAATATTCTAAGTGCATTACTTCGTATGAGCCCGGCTTATTATCGCATCATTTGTAATATTACCGATAATTTTATTTTTATAGTAATTTATAATCATAGTATATATATATTCCAAAGTTTTGAAAAAACTCTACATTAATACTTTACTAATACCATGGCTCACTTCTAACAACGCATAAATGCGCTGTAGTATATTCGTGTATGTATGGTACAATATTTTTTTTTTCTGTTTAACACAATGTCAACAAGTTCTTTTGTCATTCTTTATAGCCCAGTTATCGTATTATTAACAATGCCGGTTGACATAAATAAATTATAATAAAATCAAGATATACTTTACTATACTTTTACGTTAATATATACGTTTGACTTGCGCAGTCTTTATTTTTAATTTGAGGACCACTAGAGTAAAAAATTGATCGACACTAATAAAGTCAATGTATAATATTATGTATATACTGAGTCACATGAGATGCCGGTGTAATCAAAAAACAAAAACACGCAAACGGAAATTTTTTTTCAAATGCAAGCTCTAAATTTAATTCTCATTAGTGTTATTATAAATACTACTATTACTATTACTATTTTGAAAAATATTTTTGAAAGACGGGACAATATAATAACAAAACTACTGGCTAGTGACTGTACGATCGAGTCATATATGAGATATGAAGTCAACAGCCAGTAAAATACACAAAGGCTAATTGTTTTAATTAACCCGTGTAATATTTGTAAAGTCAATGCATCTAGAAATAAGACATGTGATTATAATTTCAAAAGTTTTATTCGCATTATTCATGGCATGGGTAAATCAATCAAATGTGTCTTATATGATGACATCCGGAGCATAAGATTTATCCATAGAATCAGCTATTTTATTCTATTATAATAGATAATACAATAAAATTGTTATCATATCGACCCAGGTTGTATAATAACTAACTTTTATTGAGATACATTAATTAAACTTATACAAATTTAAAAACGTACAATACACGTACAGTACAATAGCATATCATTTTACTGTCAATCTTGGTCAAGTGAAATTTGACGTTAAAAAAATTTGATAACATTGAGCCTCCCCCCCATGATTATGCCACTGAAGATAAATATTCATTTGGAAAATATAACAAACTATTTTTAAAACAGATAAAACTTAAATGAAATAAATGTGAAAGTAAGTAAGGATAAATGCTCATTAAATACCAAACATAAGAATACCTACAAATTATAACATTTTAGAAAATATGCGTCTGAATGCAGGGTTTTCCATGTAGTATGAAATCCTAAATAGGAAAATATTTTCCTTGATTTTTTTTGGTTCCTTCGTATTACTTTCTCGTAAATTATAATGACAGATTGAAACCAATAAAAAAAAAAAAAAAATATATCTAAACCGATTTTCTAGACAAGTGAATAATTTACCCAAGTTAAATATTAAGATAACTTAAAACTTTTTATGCATAAGATAAAAGATAAGTAAATAGTTATCTTGATAATATATCTAGAACATATGAATCCGAACACTAACTGTGACTAATGGCCGACACTATTGATACAAGAATGCTGTACAGGGTACCGGTTTGGCAGACGACCTTGGATTCATAAGTCATGACGTATTGCTGGCGCTAGGGGTTTCTATTACAAGTGCACCGTTATTTTGGAACGTATCCAACATTTTGTTTGTAAAACGTTTAAGTACTCGTGTTTCGGCGGGTTTTTTCCCCCCTCGTTTCTAGACATTTTTAACCCCGCTGTGGAGAAAGACTCGTTGGATTTTCTTTTCGTATTATATTGCATTTCAATGGACAATATATTAAATTTGATATAAAAAAACGGAAACAATTATTCGTACCACAGTGCGTGAGCCTCAGTTTTCGGTGAACCGCGGTTCCGCATAGTTCAGTGATTGTATTATTGATTTAACTGTAGTTACAATAAATTGAAACCGTTGAAAATATTCCGAGGCAAAAAGCTCAGCTTAAGATTAAAAGTCAAACGTTTACCTATTATAATATTGTTGTACTGTAATGGCGTCTAACCGAACAGTATAAAAATGTATTCTCCTCTAACAGTAGTTCTAATATAGCGTACAGTGGCATAACGAAGTGGGTTTTTTTTTTTTTTTTTTGATCCAAGGCTTAGAGGACAGATTAATAAGTGATAAAGATTAAAATTTGTCAGTAACATGTTGTTAATTTACAGGTGACTAATAAGTTTAATGAATTCCAAACCAACATTTCGATTGCGATTTACGTTGCGAAAATCATAGTAATACACCATAGTTAATATAATAATAATAATAATTATAAAATAGGTATTGCAGATATAAAATACTAGATAATAAGGAATGTTTTATGCACAGTAAAATAATTAGGCGGTCGGTTATATTGTAATTTTACGTATTTTAATAATTTGTTCACTGATCTGTTATAAATTTGATATTGTCCTGTGCGGGGAACACGTGCCGTGCCGTGGTGCACAAAAAGCCCGCTTTGTTATTAAAATTAGTTGTTTATTTCAGAGCCCAGTTATCGTGTTTCAAAGATAATGATATCCATTGGTTCAAAATTACGCACATATTGGTTTTTTATGTAACGTTTAATGTATTTTCGATAATCCTTCCCCTACCAAACCATATAAACGCATCGTCCATAAAATCCGATCGGTGGTTAAAAAAATGCACGTAATATTAATAGAGCGTGTTATTAGAGTTTTTTTACAGTGAGTTTTATTCGACAAAGGGAACGTGTTGATCAATTTTAATTCGTTTTAAATTCTTTTTTGTGACATTTTGATAAATTTAACCAATATTATACGTAAGGTGCGTGGACAGTTACGATTTATAAGTAACCAGATTACCGTGCTAATGACGTGGCTTGTTACTAACGCTTTCGGGCGGACGCGTCTAATGGGGAGATAGCGACAAATGACAACGGGTCTTAATATAAATTATCTCAAAAACCTTCGCACCTCATCCAGATGGCTCATGGTTTTCGATTATTTTTATTTTGAATATATAATGCCACAATGCCATAATATCTAAGGCTGGAAATAAGATGAAATTCCATATTTTTTTCCCCGGTGTTCTAAAACGTACGTGTCCGTAAATAAAACATTTTTACTGGGCGAATACGATTTTTGGAACATATTTGTGCATTTTTTTTTTTTTTTTATACAAATTTAACCTTAAATGCATTTGTCGATGGTTTTACGGTATTTCCTTGATGTTTAGAACATTTGTTTACAATGTGTTGATATTGTTCAAATATATATAAAACTATATCACAGTGCAACAACAATTATTTAGTTCAGGAAATAATCACCAAAAAAAAAAAAAAATTTAAATATTAAAATTTATTTTTAAAACTGTTATTTCAGAATAAATGATTAAAAAGTAGATAATAAATAATTAATTCAGAAGATATATCCACCAAATGACGTAAAATACTATTTGAAAAAACAAACAAAAACACTTGTAATATATTTTTATTACCGTTTAAACTATTATAAATAAATAATAAGGCATTTGTATAGTGCATTTTTTGCAATTTGTTAAGGCAAATTCTAATCCTAATAATAACATATAATATCGCATTCGGAACAAGACTGATTATCATAAGTCATAATGGTAGTCTAGAATTCATGAATTAACGGTGTTAATATAAACATAAAAATCTGTCGTCTCAATATATTTTTGGACTACGGTTTCCCGACTCTGGGAGGATTATTATTTTTTTCAAGGTATGCCAAAATAAATTAAATCGATAATATCCAATTGTAAAACGGTTAACACGCTGTACTTTTTTTACCTTTTATTCGTATAGATACGCTCGAAGAAACCTATTGGACAAATTCAATGACTACCTATTTGAAGTACAATCGACGGAAAATTGCCTACATCTTTTCATGTGCGGTGTGCGAAACTTTTACGGACCGTTTTTTACCGGCTCGGAAAAGAGTTTTGCGAGATAAAAAAAAAACCATGTAAAAAAAAATCGTGAATACTGCTCAAGGGTGTGCCACTGTTATATATGGGAAGATTATAAGGTAGGACGCATGTACAAATTTAATTCATATCTATTCTGTACCCAACGATAGAATCTTTGCTAATTAAATACAATTCTGAGCAGGAGTTTGGTCAAATATGTTTTGAATACCGTGATGTTTACGATTTTTGTCACAACATGAACTTAAAACACTTATAAAAAAAAAAAAAAACTATTACATTTCGATCAAGTATTTTTTTTTTTTTTTCGACCATTACGTACAACCTTATATGATGAACGTCGTGTACAATTTCCAGGCATTCCTACTCGACCAGTACAATTTTATTTACGTAAACCCAATAAAAAATAAAAAAACTGCGAAAATTGTAAATGTCTATAAATAGATAAAAAAATAACCAGAATATTTCGAACATTTATCAATACTTTGAAAGGATAATATTTATATTCTGTGGAAATTTAAGGTATCTACGATTGTTGTTAACCGAGTTACAATAAAAAGAAAAATTCAAAAATAACGAAAGAAAATAATTTCAAATACAGAAAATATTACTTCGAATTTGAATAGAACATTAATCACAAAAGTAATAAAACATATACATATTTTGAAAACTGGCCTTCGACCAAAATTTAACTTAACTTAAAATAAACGAAATTCTGTTAAAGTTATCAAGTTAAGTACACAAAATAATTAACTTATCTAGTTAATGGGTGCGTAACGCTAAAATAACTTGTTAGGTAAATTAATAAGTATGATCAAATTAATTTTAACTTTAAATGTTCAGCCTTCATTAATGCGTTCAATAGTATTTCATAGTAGTTTGGTATTAATATTTATTATATTTATTTTTTAATTTTTAATTTTTTTTAAGTACTTCTATAGGGATAATATTATTAAAAGTAATACGCGACAGCTTTCGATTCTTAAAAAATTTGATTTCTCGAAACGTTGATAAATAATCCGATTTCGGTAAATAGTACAATTTCGAGTCGGTATGGCCGCAGACTGAGTAAAAAAAAAGAAAAAAAAATTAAAAAAAAAAAAAAGAAAGATATATTCACTTAGCCGCGTTGTGTGACCGACTTGGTATCTTTATGGATAAATATTTTTTTAATTGGTTTAGCTAATGATTTTTAATGGTACTCTAACGGGTATAAATATATCCTGCAATACATTTTTTTTTTTTTTTTTTATAAATAAACCGGTGAGATGTTACGTTTATGATAAGTTATAGATTTTCATTATAATCGTGGTCGTAAAAAACTTTATGCCGCGGTTTATGAAAAGTTTAGCGTGCGAGACCTGTGACCGACGGTATGGCTAGTTAGCGTAAATTAATTTAGATTCGGTAAGCAATTTCGAGCACATAAAACACCCGACGCGTCCATTTGGAAATACGCGATACGTTTTGCCTATAGTTTGACATTCATAATATTATTTATTGCAATCGACGATGACGGCGAATACCCAACGATCGAAATATATCGGTCCGCGATAGCAATAATTTGTATACCGTAATAGATGAAAAAAAATCCGTTGTGTTAAGAAATAAAAAGATAATAATTGTCTGCGCGTCAATGATAAAATGCGATAATACGGAATGTATCTCGATTTATATAACGAAATAAAAAAACAGTTGATATTGTTGATATGTGAGGTCACTCTGTTGTAGACGGAAAGTTGGGAAGTTGAGAAGTAAAATATATATATATATATATATATATATATATAGGGTAATAAAGAGTAAAGTTAAACGTTTATTAATCGAATGATAAATTAAACATTTTATTAATTTGTAACTAAAAAAAAATTTACCATTTATATTGTTATATTATTGTTTTATATATAGATTTTTTTTTTTTATATTAACATTTATTAGAAAAGTATTCAATCTGTAATATGGATTACAATGCGCATACGAGCGTGTACAAGATAAATAATATACAAGACCTGAGTAGGTACCTAGCAGTAACACTCGGACGCGATAAATTGATAGACTATATTATGAGATAACATTAGTTTTATTTTTTTTTTTTTTGTGGATCAGTTTATTTAGCCAAATCACGACACCAGCACCTATCATAAATTTGAAATTATAACGCTTATAAAATCAAATATGGTACAACATTTACGTTCCTTTTTTTACACACCGCCGTAAGTACAACTCACGGAGAACCGGAGGAACTTTTTATTATTCAGGCATTTTTACGAAACCAAACTAGTTTTATCCACTCCAGAATCTTCAGATATTTCCGAAATTGATGTTTTTGTGTGCATTTTTCTTTTGTGGGCGATTATATTATGAACATGTGGTTGAATAATATACCAAACCGCCTATACGAAAGTAATTTGTCACGGTGTACAATACAGTAGTAACGAATTATTATTATCGACAAGAGTTTTGCAACTGTCTATATACGTAATATGAATTGTCCCTACGCAAACGAAAGCCCAAACACGTGAAGGGCGGTTTTAATCAACTCGCAATAATTCGATTGTAAATGTATTTTTATTTTCTTAATACAAATAAGAATAGCACAGCTACTCTCTTTATTACAGTGATGACAATATATTCTGTAAATGTGAAGTGCATATTTTTTACAAAATTGAATGTTAAAATACGTCTACGACGTTACCTTTCACAATCGTTGTATTTTTTAAACCGCTTTTTATATTTTACACTATTGGCGGATACCTTATCAATTGGTATTAATGTATAGTGAGTAATTCGTTAAAATGTATATGGCTGCGGCCTTTATTTAAGAAACTTATTTAAACGCAGAATACATAGATATTACTGTAGGTACTTTAGCTGTCCGTATATAATATAATAGTTTTCTCTTTGTTTAGATGACAAATAGTATTCGCCTGTTTCATAATACTATTATATGTGTAAGAATATATAATACCAATGTGCCAAATTTCAGGACTTTTAATACTTTGGTCGGTTGCGTACGCCTCGCAGCGTGTATAATAAAATATAATATTATATTAATATCGCACACAATACCAAATATACAACAACAACAAAAAATGATACTAAATAAAATCGCAGACGTTTTATTACATAAATCGGTTATACTTAAAACAATAACCTTATAATATAAGAAAAAATATAATCTTTTGTACGAAAATACTATCGTATTTAACGTTGGCTAATCCGTTACTTCGGGATATTTTATTTTATTTCGTAGGACATTGGTATATACTGTTTATTTTACTTGAAGCTTAGAAAAGAAGAAGCCGTTTATCGACAATAGTATAACAATGAAACAACATAATCTCGTATTTCAAATTTTCGTACAGAACGTTATCCGGAAAAATTAAACGTAGGTGTATTGAACTAAATATTTACTAGTTAGCATTCGCTATTGGCTTAAGTAGATAACCTAATACTTATAACAGGGACAGAAAATGAATTGAAATCCCTATACATTCGGCTAGAACAGTCATCAGAATAAAAAGATTAACTGAGGGCAAGGCTAAATAAGGTAAGGAGAAATAATATCGCGAGAACAAGCCTAACCTAAAATATTGGTCGATACAATTTTGGTAGAGTGGAACAGCTCAAGTTCACAGTTAATAATCGAAAATCCCGGATGGAAACATAATTCTTCGGACTAGCGAAACTATTTTGAACATGAGCAGGATCGGCATTAAGTAATAATTGTGGGGAGTTGTGACTTAGATTTGACAATTTATATAGAATACAATTTAAAACTTAAACAATTAAAATAGATTTAATAATAAAAATAAGTAATAAGTAAGTTTTTTATGTATCATTTTTATCGTCCAGTGCTGCCTACCAAACACGTGTTTTATTTTATGGGAGATGTGACGATTCACATCGTGAATCCCCTAATAGAGAAGATGATCCCTTCTCTTCGAACTTAAAAACGAGTCAAGGTTAAACAACTATTTAATACTTTATTGTTGCATATGATGCAGAGACTTGGCCAATAGTAAAAACTGACAAAGACCCTTTGAAATACCAAAAATTAGATGCGAAGACGTAGTTTAGAAAAATGTTGAAGAATTAGGAGGAGGATTAGAATGGAAAGCATGAGCATCAGATAGAGATGGCTAAGTATTTAAATATAGGGCGGGTTGGTCCAGGGGCCGATTTTTTACTACAACGAAGAAATTATTTTTTCGGAGTTATCAGAACGAGAAACAGATGCACTAATCTAATAAATACTTATACTTTCGATATTAACACATTTCAAAGAAAATAGTTTTTAATTGAATAATTTGATTTACAAAACGATTTTTAAATCAAAGTGTTCGTTGGCCTTATTTAATAAATTACAAAGATTAAAAAAAAAAAATGACAACAATTTTCAAATACAGTAAATGTAATATAATAATTTTATAATATAGTAAGAGCTTAGATAAAATACCATATGGTTTAAAGTGCTGTTAGTTAAATATTTATCTATATTTATAAAAATCAATTGCTGCATATATGTAAGATCTTCAATTAAGACCGCCTAGACTGATTTGGCTGATTTTTTTTTTTATTGTGTTCGTAATTGTCAGAATAAGGTTTTCATGAAAATGTTATTCAAATTACTCCCTTTTAGAAAATTCATTAATGCATTGCTAGGGAAACTATTGTTGCTTAGTTACCAAAAAACGTTGTATTTTTTTTTTTTTTTCGTTATTCTGTCTATCTATATATATATATATATATATATATATATAAGCCAAATACCACTCACTTGCACACTGATCAATGCCCAGACCAATCCGCTGGACCAAGAGACTTGACATTCTCGTGGTATACATCTCTTGTGGTGTAGGGGGAGGATAAAATAAAATGTTTGTAAATCAATCCCCTAAAGGGGTGCTTGCGCATGAATTTTGTCGATTTTTTTTTGCCGGGTTACCATGGCGACATGGCTGAACAAAACAGTTATTATTATTATTGGATTGGGTTTGTCACGGATAAAAAACTACTATTTTAAAAGAGATTAGCCGACCCGGCATTGCTTTGCTATTGCTAGATCATTATGTATTATTGTCCTGCCCATGTCACTATTTAAAAATATATAGGTGGAAAGTGGGTAGTCCGCCTTTGGTAGACTAAATGTGTTCTACTTTATCATTTCAACCGCAAATCAACAAAAATAATTTAAGTCAAAATTGAATTAAGTCAGAATTTCACGATAAATAAATATTTATTTTTTTTTTTTTTTGCTATGACATAATCATTTAATTTATTACAATGCTTAATGATATACGACACGTTTGGTTTTTTGTTTGGCGCTTAAACAAACCAAGCTGATAGTTTTACGGTTTTTAACTTATTACCATAGATACCCGCACAGCATTACAATAATTTATAACAGTTTTTTTTTTTTCATCTGTGTTACCAAGGTAACCCATAAACGAACAAAAATAATTAGATTTGTGTAATAAAATTATCTAAATGCCGAATAGGGGGTAGATGTCAATAGCTATAAACCTTCTCCGGACAACGTTGAACATTTTGCAAAAAAAACCGCGTAAAAATCGCCCAAGTAGTTTTTGAGTCTATTAATCTTATACTAACAGACATCCTTCATTTTTTATATATACAGATAAAAGCCAAATACCACTCACTCACTCACTGATCAATGCCGATAAAGAAATTAGCGAGAAGAGAGTATAAAAAACCGCGACAGGAGCGATAAAGTTGGGCGAGGGGTAGGGATTGGTCCATGGGCAATTCCATTTTTTTTTTTTTTTTTACAAATAACGCCTTGTGGCACAGCTAGTACATATATAATATAAATATTCAAGATAAATGTAGTAATAATTTCTTCAAAGATCTTTAAAATTATAGATTTAAAAAAAAAAAAAAAAAAAGAACTCTGTTAAAAATGATAAAACTGCAAAACGTATTCACGGAGAAAACACTATCTAAATATTTTGTAATGAAAACATTATTACTATGCCGTTTTGTGGTGCGAGAGATAAAAGATGACTATCAAAGTATGACGTCATTAATCACACGATAATTAATTAGAGTGCCTAATCTTACTTTTCAATTTTCATAGGATCGTACAAAATGACGCGTTTTATTTTGCAACAATTTAATATGTACTAAGTTCTATTAGATTCTGAGCGTAGCGAAGAACGTATTGGTTTACTATAATGTATATGTTTTTTGTTTTCAGTAATGTTAACACTTTTTGTAACAGAAATGTTGCTCTGATCAATTAAAAAATGACGAGAGACAATTTGATTCTAATTAGTGCATTGGGAAGTCACTTCCCCCCCCTCATGTAGTTTCCTAATAATGACAAAAAACAGGAATATAAATAACATATATATATATATATATATATATATATATATATATATTTGTATAAAATATATTCATAATATTAATAATTTTTATTATTCTTCATTTACAACAGAAATACCTACGAATTAACGTTTTTTTTTTTTGTTATTTGTTATTTTATTTTGTACTTGGAATTTTTACCGAGTACTTATATTAATTTTTTCTAGACGTGGTAAAATTTTCATAATATTCTGGATTAACACTAAATTAAAAATTTGAGCAACCTATAGCTAAATATTTGGAATTTTTAAGATTTTTTAGTTGGTTTTTTTTTTTTTTTTTTGCTGATTTATAAAGCTTTAATTTTTTTGGGGTACTGAAAAACGCTCAAAAATTTGTTCCAAGGTTCGTCATAAGATTTTCTTTTAACTATATAAATATATTGAAAATCACTTTTTTTTTTTTTTAAATAACTTTGAAGTCTAGATTTGAACGGAAATCACCTTAGCATATTGCGTACTATTATCCATTAAATGTTAATCATTCTTTGGCCCAACAGAAATGCACAACAATTTGATATAAAATTTTTTCATAAAATGTTGTTCGTAATGGTGATAAAGAAAAAAGTTAAATTTAAATTTTTTGAACCAGTACATACGAACGAATTGTTACATTATGCGTTTATTATTTAATTTGATAATTCCTCTGTTCGGTATATATATAAAATTGTAAACACAATAATATTGTTGTTTCACCTATACGTTTATATTAACTATCGTCCTATCGTATAAAATTAAAAAAATATCCGTGCACAGTATGAGTGATGTCGTATGTTGTAGTATATATTATACTTCAAATAAACAATGATATTGTCGTTAGTAATACTCTGATCTAAACCGCGTGTAGGGAATTACACGATATCACTGCAAGAATATACGTTTTGTAAAACCGTAGATTATATTATATATGTTAGAGTTAAAAGCCGAAATCCGTTAAAACTAACCGCAGCTGTAAATGAGTCAGTTTTTAACTAGTTTTAAAAATCAAATCTAGTGTTATTTATCTATCCCGCCGTATCAAATAACAACGTAAGACAATTATTTTCCAAATATTAACAAATGTTCACAATTGATCCACAAATCCGTAACGCTGAAACTGAAAAAACTAAGGTAGGACAACATATATAATTATGAAACAACACCCACCATGACCGGATTGACGATAATGACCTATGATTTTGGTCATTGGGTCGTACAAATCGTTGACTTTGAGGAAAGCTGGACACACATAGTTCGAAAACGGAACTGTTCCGCCCAAATGAGATATATGGTCACCATAGACAATGTCGTACCGCACATAAACCCGTATGAAAACATTGAATGTCGTTTCTAATCCCATTTATGTAATTTTCATAATTGTTCACCAGAAACACAGTCGAAGCTTTGTCCCAAACAGTGTACACTGTTCGGAAACGTTGAAATGTATTCCAGTGTTACATATAATGATGACACTGAGTCTATGAAACCGCTGAAACTCGATAATCTTTCACTGAAATACCATTATGTTAATGTTAACCACTGCTACGCCAATCACTGAACCGCCCACGTTCAACCAAAATATTAAGGGGTATCGCAGCTTCCCTGCCTGAATATAGAGTTCGGCGCCACTGCTTAAAACTAGTTCAAACTAACCATATGTCTGGAAATCAATTTTCACTAGATAATTATAGTTTTCACCAACATATTACAGACACCTAACTAGTTCTGAGTAAAAAAAAAAATGTGAATTAAAACTAGATACAACGTTGAACGCATTGGGTTGGTTCAATGTTAAACAAATTAAAAACAGTTGTGACCAACGGGGGTTTGTGAACACTAGTTTTGACGGATTTCGAGTTTTAACTGCAACATATATATATATATATATATATATATATATATATATATTATATTTTAGTCTCGTCGGCGTTTATATTTTATTATAAGCCGTTTGGCGTGTATAATAATTACAATATAGGTAATGCATATTTCGATACGATCGTCTTTTGAAACGAAACATTATGAATGGTTATATATTGAATAGCTGTCAAGCGCCGCCGTAGGCCGATAGACAAGAATGTTCTAAGGGACAAAAGTGAACCGTTTTCCGTCAATTTCACGTACGCGTTATTATATCCGGTATAGTTACAGGGAAACGGACGAATTAAATTATTATGCCGCGAGAGAAATTCGTCGCGACCGAAAACCTGCACAGCGATTTTATAAAACATTTCGAAAATAACACGGAAATCTACAAATTCCTGAAGTAAGTACGCCACTATCCCAAATCGATTTTAGACATAATAATTTTATTGATAGTGTATGGCCAGGCACGCAGCCGGGCGATGGGTTCCACGAGGACGTCCGGACGCCAATTTTTTTTTCTTCAAATCAAACAGATATACATATTAAATAATTTTTGTTTTTTGTAATTACTAAAATGCACCTCCCCAAAACGAAATCCTGGCTACGTGTATGCGTGCGGCTTAGTTAAAATCACTTTGACTAAAGATCGGAATAACTAAATTGAAAGTTCCGTCATGTTCACGTGCATACATATATATGTATTATTGATACACACAATTGTTGGCATTGAATTTATCTAACGGCATTTTGTCGTTTATATAAAGATGCCTTATTAAAAGCATATTCCCGACACGAGTATTTACAATTTCAAAAGTCTGGTTTTTAACTGTGCATGTTTTTCGTACTCCTCGATTAGGTTTATTTATTTATTTGCAGAGGGCTAAACATTAAAATATAATATGTTATACATATCACGATATGTTTGAAAAACTCGAGTATTACAATAATTATTCATTTCAATATGCCTTCGAAGCGATCGGTCAATTTTTATAATGTGACATTTTCGGGTTATTAGTCCCGAACATTGAATTATACGAAACTAAAATAATTAACACGATATACCGAAATATCGACAAACAGCCGCGATTCCATTTATCCGTGTGTACTGTGTAGTTGATATACATTATGGCATAGTAAATGGAATATTAAAATTTTTGCACGCCCCGCGAGTAGATAATAATATTTCGGCCGCATAATATTATGTCACGAACGTCGGAGCTCGTTAAACACCTTAAAAAGAATGTTATCTTAAATAAGCAGAAGAAAGAGAGAAAAAAAACAGCGTCATTGTAAAACCGAATAACCGCTCGCTCAGAATCTAAAATCGATACGCCATCAGAAACAGATTCCCAAATTGTATGCTAAACATCGATGATCCAAGTGTACGCAGAGTCGATATTAAAAAAAAAAAAATGAAAAATAAAACGATAACGACAGTATTTTGATAAATCGTTTTAAGGGAAAAAATATATCGTCGACAGAATGATATTTACACAACTGTACAAAAAAAAAAAAAAAATTTCTACCGTTTGTATATAATAGAATTTTACGACTCTATTGCGTATGCGATTTTATTTTATTCGAAAAATAGCTTCAACAAATATTCACTCGAGGAATATTATTAGTTTATAGAGTTTGTTTTACCGTATCACCTACGTATCTCCTTATCAAATGTAACAAAATGTTTGTACGACTTCCTATATAAAATAAACCTAAAAGTTTTCAATGATAACACTACTACCTATATATTTCCGTCGGTTTCCGTGTGTTAATCGTGTGTCCTATACAGACTCTCTACGTAGTCACATTTGAATATAATAATAATATAATATTTTGCATATTAAATATCTGTAGACGATACTGAATTACCTATTTCAAACGATTTCGGGGGGAGATAACAATATAATACATTACAAATGAACGGTTAACAGGAATACACGCAATAGTTAAACATATTTGATTAAAATAAAGGAAGTAATATAATATAATTCGAAGTAGAAGTTATAAACAAATTAAAAGTGAAAATTATGTTTTATAACATAGTCAATTAACTGGTCAATCGTATTTTTAACGAATTTTACCGTATAACGCTTGTAAATATGAATTACGATTTTACGCTCAACTTTTTTGTTATCACTAAGTAAAAATTATGATGATCCTTTTACTTGTATCGGATATAATTGATTTTGTATTGGACAAAACAAATTATATTCACGTAGATCGAACAATACAATGCAAAATGTTGGTGAATATTACAATTTTTATACAAATCTAAACTTTCCTCTTTTTTATTTCTAAAGAAAAAATACAATTTTTTTCAACATTTTCTTACATAGGTACAGAATACATAGAGAAAATCCTAATTTGTCTTAATTGTCGGTCTGTCAGAAAAATCGTTAAAAAATAATTTAAATTAATATTTCAATTTTTTTTTTTTTTTGACGAAAAATACTCGTGCAAATTTTTGCTAACCCTTAACCAAATTCATGTAGTTATAAATAAATTACCTTTACTATTTACCTGCCTTGTCCTAAAATACTATTCATAGTCATTTAAATGATAAAAAGCTCATCGCGAATTCGTTATTTATGTCATTAAAATAATATATACAGGTTCGATTATAATATTACTAATGTTTCAATTTTAAAATTGTTTTTCTAATTATATTAATTTAATACGTTTTTTATTTTTAATACACTTTATGTATCTATTTTTTTTATATAAATGGATTTTCGTTTCGTTTTTTATTTGTACGTATGATATTTAAGACAATTTTCACGTGTAACTCACACAAGCTCCGCATAAAGAAGACTCAATCTCATTTTAATAATCTGTATCTGTTTCTTTTTGGTTGAAAAAAAAATATGATTTATGATATTTTAATGTACCTATACTGTGCATTTCCAAGTTAAACGATACAAGTGTGTTTTTAAAAATAAAAAAAATAATAACGTTTAGCAGCAGCGCAGTTTTCGCTCGTTCGTTTCGTATTATCTATAAAAATTCGTATAATTAATTTTATTACATTGATTTAATATATATATATATTAGTATTATACGTGAAGTTCGTTTGTTCCTTTTGGCTTAGAGTAAGTCGTTGAAATATTTTTGCTACATGCGAGACGTGAATACTAAACGAAAATCGTTACCACAGCTATAGTGCCCGGCTGCAGTATGACGCGCGTCGAGATCTGCGAACAATGATTTTGAAAAATTATAAACAATGTGTTTTGCAACGAAAAACTTCCTATCTGGAATGGGGTGAAAAAAAAAAAGAAATAGAAAAATGAAAATGAAAAAAAAACAACCTTTCAACGAGATAAGCCCCGCGCGTTGTTTCATATAATATATAATATTACACATAGGGTTTATGGTGTTTAGAAAATTGATCTTTATTGTCCGCCAAGTATAGAGACAGCCAGTAGAAATACTACATG
Source organism: Tuberolachnus salignus (assembly GCA_956483605.1). Lineage (NCBI taxonomy): Eukaryota > Metazoa > Arthropoda > Insecta > Hemiptera > Aphididae > Tuberolachnus > Tuberolachnus salignus. The sequence continues at coordinate 20,547,697 of OY101430.1, read as the reverse complement.
GAACTACCTATGTTGTTTTCCCTTCCCTCGACTGTAATGCTAATGAATATTTTGGATACCGTTTTTATTTCTTCTTTTTGTGCCAATATCTGTACGTTTTCCGAATATCGTACGAGTGAAAAACAACGAAACACAATGAACAGAACGGTAGAGAGGAAATTGGATAGCATTCGAAAATATTCGAATTGGCATTTGGATACATTTTATTTACTCGAGAATCTGCGATCGGAAACCAGAAGCATATTACGTATATGACAGTACAACGCAGCAACAAATGTCTCACTTGAACACATATTTAAAATTTCGACCGTTTGTCACATAATATTTATTATTATCAACTGTGGTCCAATTAAATAATTGTTGGCTAAATTATTCTACAAAGCTGATCTAAATAAAATTTTATCATATTAAACAGGCGGTTTTAAAAATGATAAATACAATGTTTTTCATGAATATCAGTAATTTTTTTTACAGCATACGTTAATTCCCAGTTGAAATTATTGCGAAATATTAACTGCAATAACAATGGTGGTGCTCACCGGGTTCAGACCGATTCGAAGGCGAGGAGTCGAGCTTTTTATTATCATGTCTAACAATGGACTATAGTTTTTAACATGCGTCTTAATCGAACGGCTTAAAAGTTCGACCATTAAAAAAAGGGCTTACTTACATAATCGTAAACACGGTTTTTGTCTTATGTAAAACGTCGTTCCAGTCGTAACTGCAAACTATGCAAATAAAAATTCGTTGGTAAATCACCAGTACATGGTAATATTGCATTGGAATGGATTCCGACGATTAACAATCGTTACGAATAATTGTATTTAATTCGTAAATAGTAGTATGACTATTAGTATTCGTATCGTACGCAATTGATATTAGACTAAAAAAAAAGCTGCGTTTATAATAATATTTATACACGGAAACCAGAAAACCAAACTGTTTTGATGTTTTTCGCGCGATCCAATATTTTTATTTGTGATAACTGACATTTAAGCAAAACATAAATGTCAGTTGTATATTTCAATAGATTTAAAAGTATTCCGGACAATTTTATATTCCATCAAGATACGGCTCCACCCTCACCTGCATCTATTTATAATAGATATACACCTATCCGCCCGTCGTTGCCTAAATGCCATGAAAACCTGGATCAGCAGTGGATTGGCCGGTTATCAGTAACTCTTGTTGCACTTCTGGCCCCCGAATTCGCCCGACCTAATCACCTAGTGATTTTTTTCTCCGGGGCTTTGTGAAGGGCAATGCACGTACAAATCACAATTACCGACGCATACCGATGAATTGATGCAACGAATAACTATAGTCGTGAAAAAGTAATATGCCAATGTGGTCAGGTCACACCACATTGTATGACCATGAGAATTTGAAACGAGTTTGTAACTCGATATGGTTCGCGTCGAAAAGTGGACAAGTTGAATACGTATGAATTTTCTAAGAAATTCCCCCCCAAAAAAAGAAGAAATTTAGATCGTTTACAGGTTATTTTCGTATCTTTTTTTCACTTTGAAATTATAGTTTTTTAAAAGCATTATGATATTTTGTGGGCACCCTGTATTTTAAAATGTATTTTATATATCACCATTTATACGAATTTCCATACACGAAGAAAATGTAAGGAAACCGTTTACTGCTGTCGTCGACGAAACTTTTTCTGGCCGGTTCGGTTTTTACGAATATAAAATCGATTAATATATTTATGCGACCAGTAATAGGTTGTTTAACGAGTACGTAAATAGTGTAACCCTCGCATAACAGTCATCACTACAGTGAATGATGCTTCCAAATAGGTAACAATAGTGAACAAGGTTCACGTCGTATAAATTATCGAAATAATTTGTTATAATATGTTATGACGTATAAAATAACCATTACAAATAACATTGTTAAGAAGCCAACCCATTGACAATTTCCGTCAAATTAAATTTGTCCGGCCCTCATAAAAATACTCAAAAATTTCACAAAAAGATTTCAGAATCGTTTTTCGTTTGTAATAATTTATCGTTGCGTGCAGATGTAATTTGATTTACTCTATGCATCCTACATTCCCGACTTTCCGTTTACAACAGCGGTCCACCCATGGTGCGAATTAGGTAGGTTTTTGTTTTTTTTATTCTTCACGAGATCTCAAAAATCCCAATTAGTAATTGAAATATACGTACGTTTAAGTTATAATGTATAATATTTTTTATTTGTACCGTATAATTATACATAACCCCCCAAAAAAAAACTTCTCTCGACAAATATCCAACGCCTTTATCGATTGCCTCTCTGTAAATAATAATGAAATATTTATAAAAAAAAAAAAAAAAAAAAAAACATGTACTGCCCCATGGTTTTTCGAGAAAAATAACCTATTGTTTAGTTACCCTTATAACTATGTCACGCAACGCATAAATTACGTTAATTTTGATATTGATAATAATTCTAACTTACTCGCATTTTCGTAATTTAACATAACCTGTACAATGTACATACATTATTATTTTGAAAATTACATTTTAGAATCGTGTTGTATTCAATGAAATAATATAAATTAACCATGCACAGTTGAATTAACTTACTTTTTTTTTTGGCTAATAAATTAAGACCCCTTGCGAAAACGGTAAAAAAAAATATATATTTACTTTTGGAATGTTTTATACAATACTAAAAGTCTACAGAACTTTTGACTTATAATCAGATGGTTTAATTTAATTTAATTTCTTCATTTTCTGTGTCAACTAGAGAACAAGTATTATTTATACAATCGACAAAATTTGGTTTTAAAAAATAATAGACACCTGAGTCCTGAAGCAACATAAGTATAAACAAGTTGCATAAAAATGGTCAATTAATGTATTTGACTAATGTGTAAGTATTCAAATTGTTTACACTGGTACTTTCAAAAGATTTATGAATTCGAAGTGAAATCAATATGCGTTAAAAATAGTAAAAATAGAATATAGAAAAAACATAATAATAGCTGATATTTCCGAACAAGTGGGTATAAAAAGCATTTATAATATAATATAGTCAATACCAAATAAACTCATAAATCTCCAAGAGAGAAAGAGTGAGAGAGAAAAAATGCACTTAAACAAAGACATTTAATAAATCTTGTTTGGGTACATTTTTTTATTATACTTATACCTAGTTTATTTATGCTTACATCCGAACTCTATATTTACTAGCTGTAAAATTACACATTTAGAGAGTAATATTAAAACAATTATGTTCTAATGCGTTTATTTGATTGATACTATTCTCGCGTTATAATCATTATATATATATATATATATGAAGTATAAAATATTATTACTTATGAATAAATGTTATTTATACCACACGAGAATGATATTGTAATATGTTAAAATCTAGAAATAATGTTATTGGTTTTATAAATATTCGTGACAATCAATATAACCGGTGAGGACTATAATCGCTGGTCAAATTCGTCGTTCGTAAATTTTAAATAATTTTTCAAATACAACCTAAAGTCATAATTTCATAAACATACGAACATTTAAATACAGTCTTAATTTTGAATATATTGTCGAAATCAGTGTCGGTGTTTTGTAGTTACAACTCGGAAAACAATAATTCAAAATTAAAAAATCAGAAATCATTTCAGAGATTAATGTTTTACCAAATAACAATGGGAAACAACCAACACGACGTTTATATCAGTTCTGTATTGGAAGAAATACACGCTTAAAATGACGTTAAGGAAATCGGAATTAAAATCATCTCGAATGTACAGGCGGTTTTTAAAAATAATATTCTATACCAATATATTATTGATAATAAATAAAACATCTAAAATGTATGTAATTTTATCTTTTTTTACAATATTTTCTTAGAAAATAAATTTATTTTCTTAAAATGGTAATAATTTCTATGTTTTTCTGATTTTGATTTTATATTCAGTCGCATACAATTATTTTGCTTTTGTTGTACTATTATTACCTGTTGATAATTTCTAGAAAAAAAAGTCGTTAATAGGTATAACATATATTATAAATAGACTATAGGCTAAATTTGTCAAGGTATTTTTTATTTATTTGTATTAAATACATATACGATTTATTAACATATAAATACTCATTCCGACATAAGTTTCCATTACGTATGCTACAATTATTGTGGCCGCTAAACAAACGTTTTTACATTCATTCAACACTTAACATTCTTGGATTTTATAACACCACTATTGCATGAAAAGTTTAAAAATATTAACTATTATTTTAATAGATTTCATTTACGATGGATCGTTAAGATTCAATAATATTAATATTTCATATGGCAATAAATATTAATAACACAATCTGTAAACGGCAGCGATTTACCCGCGGAGTGGAGAACTCGTATAAAATTGAAATGCGTCGGAATAACGCGATTTTAATACGAGGTTAATATAACGATTATAATTTATTTATTATCTAACTAACCAACTAAGCCTAGAATCGCTAACAATATTATGAATTTGTAAAATTATAATAAATGTACACTCAATTTATCAAGTAATCGGTAAACAAAGTTCCGCTCGGGATCATTTTTCGGTCGCGATGATTTATGTTCGTCCTGGGATTTATTATCGTGCCTATTACGTTGGTAGGAACGTAAAACAGAGTATTGCCCAAACAGCGGCGGCGTGCCCTTTTTTTAATTATCGAATCTAAAACCGTGAATCATTTTTGATTACTTCTAGGTATATGCGATATTATTTTTACGACCAAAAATAATATACGATATTCTTTTCTAAATCACACATGGCGTATAATTATTTCTTTTTAGAGACCGAGCGATAACGATAGGGCTACATTGAATCGAGTCTTGGGCTTATTTTATGTTAGGTGTAAAATTGCGGTTTTATTGATCGGCCATTACTAAAATATTCGTAAGTGTATCACTCAAAATAAAATACATTGTGTCATTCAACATAATTAAATAATATTTGCATTCCTGTCGATACTCTTTACTAAAGGTATACAGTCGGTTTCATGCATAGACAAATACAAGGTACAAAACCAAAAATAAGGGAGATTGACCATAGGTCGTCCACTGTAGTAGGTGATAAATTAAAAAGGTAGGATATAGTGAGAAATTTACCGAATTTATATCGTGTTAGCTGTACTCAAAGGTGAACCGGTAAGATTGTATTCGTTTGACTTTTTTTTTTCGTTTATATTAGAAACTTTATTAATTTTATAAACCATATAAAAACTAAACAAATTCAAAAATGTAAAATAGCAATATATAAATCATAATACTCCATAATGTATTGAACAATTTACCACGTCTAGCGTGGACTAATATAACTGAGGTATTCAATGCAAATTTCTAGTCAGGTTACTACAATTATTTTTTACTGAATTACAAAAATACAAAAAAATACAAAATTACAGAAATCTCATGATTTGTGTAAATATTCTGGTCTTTTTCCCTATTATTAAGAAATCTACAATGAAAATCATAAAATGTCTTCCTCGATATACCAACTAGATCTAAATTGCTACATGTAAGCTTTTTTTTGATTGGAATAAGATTTCTGGTAGAAAAATTATTCACAGACGGAAGAAGACACATATCATAGTAAAACCAATACATTCCTCGTTAAGCTCAGAATCTAAAAAAAAGTGGGAAAATAACCATGATGGCCAAGTATTAAAATTAACAAATTTTTTAAATTTGAATTTTCAAAATCTGTATCATTTAAATGTCTATCCATAACTTCATACGAATTAACATTAAATAATTTCCATATTTTTTTTAAAAATAATACACATTAATATTATTACTCTGTATTTTAATTTTATTTTTTTTTTATACAATTTGTAAACACTTCTAAAATATCTTCAGTTTTTATTGTGTTAACAATGTCTCTCTTAATATTGAGAACAGGCCGTACAGCATATAACCTAACTTTTTTTTTTTGATACGCCTCATAGAAGAAAATGAACATTCATAAGTAGCTGAGCCTATAACTATGTATGATCCGGATATCACAGAACTGGTTTCCTTGGTTTGGTACAATGAACTGTCACAAAAGTACAGAACCTACGATTTAAATCCCGATAATGTCGGACTTAAATATTACTGATAGGAACATACATTACAATAAAAACGGTCAAAAATACAAAGTCAAATAGATACATAACCTTAATTGACCAACTAATCAATAATAAATAAATAAATCGTCTAAAAAATTGGGGGGAAAAATGCTCATTATTTTTATAAAGAATATATTAGCAAGGGTTTATAAAATATTTTGAAGAGCCTACGCCACCCTAAGCTTCTTCCCAGTAGACCAGTCATTTAATGATTTTTTCCGGTATTAAATTTGAAACTTCAGAAAAAATTTGATTGTGGTCGCCTGATTGATAAAAAAAAAACGCCATCTCTTCGAGGTCCGGATGTGTCTGCCATCCCTGGATTTTATGTGCAATAAAGTTTGTGCAACAGTTAAAACCATATTCTTGTCAAAAAAATGTCTGCTGAAATATTTTTCACACGTCGATTACGTTCCATATTTTTTGTATTTGTTGAACTTGCATTATAGCCATCGAAAACTATAACTGCATTGGTTCCAAAATGTTTTGTTAAATAGCACAAGTACAGTAGAAAATGTGGTTAAAAGCTAAATTTAATTGTCACATAATTCTATGTAGAAGAAATCTATTATGTACAGCGTATTATCAAGTTTATTATTTTCAGGTTTCGAAGACTGTATAAAATCTTTTCATTAAATAATGAACCTGGATATGGGGGACAACTCAAATTAAAAAATAATTGTTCAGCTCTTTATCTGGTGTTATCATTATAGAAATGCGTTGAAAATTAATAGTGGATCTATAGGTTCTATTTCTTCATTTATTCGAATTGAAGAATCTATTGGTGACACTCTGTTGCTTCTCTTAAGTTCAATGGCCCGTATTTTCGTCCTATCATTTTTTTTTCATCTCAATCTAAATCGGGTGGATTGGCATTATGACAGTAAATAATTTTGTCTCCTACTACACCAGTTGATATTGAAATAATTTTCTTAACTTTTGAAAATGGGCGACGAGACGAAAACCATTTCAGTAGTACATTCAAATCGTTATCATCTCTAGACATTCGTGATGGCCTGGCGTCAACGTGTTGAGTTTTATATTAACGACATCAGCCGCCGTTTCCTTCGAATGAAAGAAGAAAATCAACACTTGCCGCAAATGACGATTATTTGGCACAAAATCAGACATATTCACACAACCAAAAGTATATGACGCCAAAACAAAATCACTAATGTGTTAAAACAGTTTGTTTACCGTATGTCTAAGTTTGGTTCATGACGTTTTGGATATGTCAATATCGACCAGCACTTACAGCTGGAGCCATCTATTGACAGACAGCGGGAACTTAGTTGCGCACCTAATATTATTCATGTTATTATAATATTCACGTTATATATAATATAAAACCTACTTGCAAATTGGTATTCCAAATGGAGAATACAAATAAACAATACGATATGAATTGACGCAGAAACATCTCATGCTGAATACCAGACGAAGAGCACTCTTCCCACTTATAGGAATGCAAGCAAAAACAGACCCAAATACAAAACTGCTACTATACAAAACCCTCCTCAAGCCAATTTGGTTATACGGAATCCAAATTGTGGGAAGCAACCAAAAAATGTAATAATTACAAAATCTAAACATTCCAATCGACCTCACTGCGTACGTTTCAAACCACACCTTGCATCCAGACTTAAAAATTTAACTGTTCAAGAAGAAGCCAAAAATGCCTATAAATTATTCCGCGCCCGTCTTACAAACCACTCTGACCCACTATTCCGTGCTCTAAACCCTGAGTCCATTCCAGTAAATCCATCTAGAATGTTAAAGCGAAATTAGAACCGTCAATCCCGCCCTTCTTTTTATGTAAATCCCCAAACATGTTTATTGTAAAACTGTATTTATAGAATGTGTGTTAAAAAAAAAAATTTATATATATATATATATATTTTTAATATAGCGTATGTAAACAAACAAAAGGATTAATATAGAATATATTTACCTATAATATTATAAAATGTTAGTACAAACAAAATCACGTAAATATTACGTCAACGTCGCCGTTTACGCGCCGTCTATATAGACATTATAGTGTCAAATATTACACCGCGCGGATGGGTTTCGCCGTTTACCTGTTCAAGCTACGGAAAAAAATAATAGAATCATATTTATTGCCAATATTGTGAACTATACTTTTGTATAGAAATATTTTTATGATAAAACGAGAAATGAGTAATTTCAATGATAATTACAAAAACGCTGAAAAATCGCACATAAAATCCAAGATGGCGGACCTCGGAGGGATGGCGACCACAGGAGCCCACATCCAAACTCTCTGTAATGTTTCAAGACTTTCCGATATAATTCCGGAAAACTACTTTTTTTGAGCTTAAATGACTGCAACTATATAGTTGCACCCATCCGCGTTTTTGTTTTAACCGTAAATTGACCGTGTCGATGTTTGGTCGGTAAAAATTATTATAATATTTACGATTAAGCTACCGGATTAAATATATAGGCAGGTAATAATTTGATTCGGCGATTTATTTTCTCCGCGCGTGTCACTATAATAACTATCGGTTTTTGGCACGTCGTGCAATCGTTTGTTACGAGCAGTAAATATTGAGTTAATATATTATTTATTATTATTACAGAATGCCGAATGCGGTCGTGGTATTTTGTACGCGAATTTTCAGACCATAAATAAAACACTAAATCATTATACTGTTACCAATAATATCCGTATTTGTATTAGATTAAAAACCGTAATATTCCAGTCGGAACGGTTAAAAATATAATAATGTTTTTAAATTCTCCGTATAACGACTAACGAATAAAACATAAAATACATTTTGAAAACAAAACAAATTTCCCTTACTCAATATATTTATTTTCCTCTATAAGTTTCAACTCTTACGATTCTTGTCATCTACTTCGGCGTCGTTTGGTTTTTATTTTTTCGCATCTCAAAATTTTACATACTTCTGTTTGTCTTGTTTTGTATCTGGTCGCTGTTCTCCCGTTTTGCATGTTATTTAGCCATTCTTTCCTAAACGACCAGTTGTCCATTTTTCAACAATTCTTCGCAAGTTTTTAAAAACACGTTTTTTTTTTTTTTTTTTTTTTAACGGTCTTGTCTCCCAAATGTTTTTTTCATCCAATTTCTGAATTGTGTTTCTTATACCATAGTTTTTATTGGCGCTACCATCTGCTTTATATGGTATAGGTCTTCTTATATTTTTCTTATCAAATACGTTTGACTGATCTCACAGTTACTTGGATCACACAACCTTTGTGTGCCTTAAGCACCCTACCTGTCGACCAATTGTCAATATCAAAATATTTTTACTAAAATTTGCACAGAATGGTTTTTTGTCAGCGATGATTTATCGTTGCGTACTGGTTAGGTTAGGTTAATTCCTATAAAAATAAAATTCCCCTCAATGTAATTTTACATTTCTGACTTCCCACCTACAATAGTTGCACCATGTCTTTTTTTTAATATAGGATTAAATTATTATTAAAATATTAACATTATACATGCTCGACGAATATTCAGAACAATATGTGCACACCTATACCAAATATATACATATATATATATATATATATATATATATATATATATATATATATATATATCATCCCTTTGACTAACAACGAGGAAAAAACATTTAAACAATTTTATAATTCACGCTTTTTATTGTGGTATTCGAGCTGTAGTTATTTAATTAATTATACGTGATTTCAATGTCTATATAGTTATAACGAGGGGATCCATCGTTTAAATATCTAAACGTTATTTTCCAAGTTCCAATATTATCACCGTCTCTAGTGAATTCGTAATGTTTTGCAAGAAGATACAAATAATAAAAATAAATCGTATATTTGTACAGAGTAATAAATCTTCAAACGATATGTTTCAGATTAAAAATCCAAAACAATACTTTTTTGTCGTTTAATCGATACAAATACTAATGATTTTATGCAAACAAAAAAAAAACCCCCCATTATCTTTGCATAATATGTTTAACAAAATAACAAACAATAGTACACTTATCTTTTTGTCACTCTTAATTATACAAGATTAATGAAAACTGCAATTAATATAATTTAAGACGAAAACAAATTTTTTATCATAAAAATATAAAAACTATAATTTATCGTTGAAATAAAACGATAGTTTTTATACGGCCGAAATTTGAAGTCGGGTAAAAGATTTAAAAAATAATAATCCTATTTCTGTATTTAATTCGGTAAAAAATTGGAACACAAAATAAAAAAACATAATAATTATAAAATCCACTTTATTCTAATTGCAGTACAAATCGAGTAAAAAAAAATTTAAAAAGTCTTTGAAGTCTAAAATAAAACTGGAAAAAACAAAACGGCCACATAAAATATGTCATCAGGTACCTACACGAGACGAAATCAACAAAATCCGGCTTTAATAATAATACATTTGTATGCTCTGTAATGTTGAAGTGCAATATTATTATTAAGTTAATTTGAAAAAAAAAAAAACTATTTATTTGTAATAAAATAAAATTAATACGAATTAGAAATGTGATCAATTGACCAAAAAATGGAAATATAAAAACAGAAACATATTATTGTTTTACCATCAGTTACAATTATTTCAAAATTGTACAGAATATTCGACACGTCGAGTTTTATACGTTTAATTTTCATAATTATATTATACATGTGCAATAATATTATGAGAGATATATTTTAATTTTTTTAAATCGTCAAAGTTTTCGTCAGAGTCATCGTCACTGCGATTCGAGTTATGAAAGTTTTTACAGTAGGTATTAAATGACAGCGTCGTCACAAACGATATAGTAAATACTGGGGTAAAATTCATTTAAAATACTGGTTGATGTTGTTAAAAATTTTAAAACAAATAAAAATAAATTTTAAAATATTGTGCACAATTTTAACAAAAAAATTGCGCGATTTTTCAATGTTTCCAATTGAGGCGTACAAACAACGGGATTTCCGACGATTTTGCTACCAACGATTGGCCCTGCAGATATTAGAGATTTTCGAATTCCACAGTTGAATGGGTATAACACACACACAAAAAAAAAAGGTGGCAATCATTTAAATGTCGAGCTCCACACGGAATCTCGACATTTGAATTTAAAATACACACTGCCTGCTACCGGGTTAAAAAGGCGTAGTTTCGTTTTCAGCAGCTGCAGCTCGCTGTATTTCGATATTTTTTTTATTATTATTATTTTCAATTTTGTACGCGTGTTATGTGTTGCCTCTCCAATATCGACATACCCTAATGCCGAAATATTTGAAAATTGCTTTTTACTGTTTTTTTAGAATAATATGCAAACCATAGTTTTTCCCGCTGTCGACAATTTTTAATCTATTACAACTAATATTGTCAATAAATCTATTGGACCGTATTACGGGCAATGTCCCGGGACACGGGCAATTTGCAAACCGCCCTGGGCCAGTCGCGAGTCGTCCAAACCAATGGGGTTAAGTCCGAAATAGTGTGTAGTATACAGTCTTTAGTTGGACAAACCGGGATTGTCCGCCGTTACGACCAAAGCGAATTAAAAAAAAAAACGATATAATTATTACCGCAATAGTGTACAATATTTTAATAACTATTATCGTTATTGTTTATTACTAGGAAGTGAGTTGGAGAATAGTGAAAATAGTGGATAATTAATATAGTATGAGCGTAATACAGATAGTAGATATGTGTAATTACTGTACAAATAATGTCATTTTATTGTGTATCATTTGCATTGTTATAATACAGTGGAAACGCTGTAAATTTATTATTTTTTACGTTAAAATTACTGACATTTTCGTTACACGCCTAGTCTTAAATAGCGTTCGAGAGAATCGGCCGAGAGAAAACAAGAAATCTTTATGTTCAAACCATATGATAATCAGTGTTGAGCGTTATCTAGATAAATTATAGTTGAATTATATCTATTATTCAGATAATTTTTGTTCGAATCGTATTTTCTCATTGCCTAGATTGATTTTAATTATCCGTATCTCAACGCAGATCGAGAGTAACTCGACTATAATAATAATACAATGATTAAATAGCGTTATCGGCTGAGAGAAAACAAATATCTGTGTGCCAATTGAATAGTTATCCGATAGCAATTTGTATTTTTGCACTGTACAATTTCACGAACTTTTTTGACATACTCAATGGCGATAAAACAAAGAAATACAGACACGATGCGCTTCGAATTCAATCGAAATGCGTAAAATAAAAATCGCATGTTTAAAATCCTATAGTTGTATACTTTCCACCAACAACAGTGCATTATAATATTGTAAATATTTTTTTTTTTATATATATATAATTTCCCGGCAGAGGTAAACTGGCGGTACTTGCGTTACGAATTTCGGTAGGTACCTAATTATTTTTTAATGACTGCAGGTTCAAATAGCAGCAGCGCCTTACCGGTATAATAATATCCGTATCGCTTACGAATTCGGCTGTATAGCATACGAGATGACAACAACAATATTATTTGAAAAGTACCCTAAACTAACTAACTTCATGAATCATCTATATATTTAATATGTTTACGTTTTTAATCAAGGTGTAAGAGGAGTTTTTTTTTTTTTTTTTTTGTTAATTTATAAGTGGAATTATATATTTAAGATCAATTAACGAGTGGACTGAGTCTTAAGTTTAACTTCTTAAGCTATGCCTTAATAATTTAACTCTGTTCGAATCAGATTTCAAATGGAGGGGGGGGTCGCTAGTTTATTTTAAATCAAAAATGTATAAAACGTGTTTATGACTAAAGGGAAAATTATGAATATAATAATAAATAAGATCACTAAATGAATCTATAGCAACCGAACAAAACCAAAATCAGTTTTACACAAAATCTTCGTAGATAATCGTGTTTAAAAAAAAATTGCTCTGCAATATTCTAGAAAAACCGATCGGTGGTTTTATTTTTCATGTCCACTGCATACTCTTCATGTAATCGATGTTTAAGACAAATGCAAACGATTGACGTTACATTTATGCAAAGGTCTGTATTAAATCAAAACCAAATTTGAGAAATGTATTAACAATAATATATTGACGTACAATATTACCCTTAAATGTGTATTTCAGTACCTGCTCCCAATCACTTTTCGCTAACTGAAAATATATCAAATGTTATGGACCGAAATAATTTCTGAAGAAAAATGATCACACTGTATAATATAATATAATTGCACGTTGGTCAAATTAATAATATACATCATTGCAATTTTATATTTCCGAAAAAAATTACGAGGATTATCAGTGCCCGGATATATATTTCGAGGGGCTCCTAAAAGAGCTATTTGTTTGAAAACGTACAAACAGTAATCCCGTTCCGACATGTTAAAAAAAAAAAACAAAAATACACATTCTTCTATGTAAAAAATCACTATGTTTTATTTATTTATTTTTTTTTTTTTTTAACAGAAATATTACCAGAAATATGTTATATAAAGTATGATGTGGAATATAAAAATTCACCTTTCAAAAACCGGGTGAAAGAAAAATATAAATGTAGAATATCTACAACGCACAAGTAACATACCGTAATAGGCAATTTACTAGTTTACTTGGGTATTTTGAAATGCTTTCTTTACGAATAGTTCGTCAATGAGAAACGTGTACCTACAACGTCCAATGATAATACAAGTTATCCTACATACGAATATAAAAATTAATCGTATAAGAAGATTGCAGTTTTGTAAATCGTCGTGATGCCAGAGATTCTTCCGGAATAATTAGCTATTATTTATTGTGCTTGCGGCACAGTCTCGAACACACGTAAAAGTCTAAAACTCGAAAATCAAGCAGCCCGGTGCTGGAGTTTTTAATAAAGCAATAAAACACGAAGAATATTATTTGTGTGGTAGCGTGCTATTTCTTTTTAAACTTAAATTCAGTTAATGTTATCTGTTTGGAAATATTTTTGATTTGTTTTTTATTTACTTATTAAAAACCAATACTACTGTCGATATAATATACACGCTACTACGACGGAGTTCAATGTCGACAGTTTCTTCTTAATGTTCAACGACATTTTGGTTGCTTTACTAAAACATATGGAAAAATTAAGTTGTTCTGCACTACGCGATTTTCGCAGATACGGTTAATGGGGGGTACCGCATTTTCTAAACGAAAAACGAAAAAATGTTTGTTTAAATTTAGCAGCAGCGACAATTCGAAAAAGGAGTTTTAATAATACAATTTTCGTAATATTTGCCACGATATATGTATGTATACATAATTTTATATAATTTGTTTTACTTAAAAAAAAAAAAAAATAATAAAAATAAATAATAATAAAATCCCGCGGCGGCGTCCATTCGACATAAACCGTAAAAAATGTTTATAATTACGCGCGCCGTGACGCCGTGTCGTTAACGAACGACCACCGAGTGGTGTACCCACACGTTTTTTTTTTTTTTCCTTTATTACTTGCCTTTTTTTTTACGTATTTTTTTTTAGTCGTTTTCGCCGAAATATGTCCGTGAGCCTTTAACACGGAACCATGGCCGTCGTCGGTCGCTAGCTACTCCGGCGGCTTCGGTGCGGGCCGCTGCTTGTGATCTCCGATCTCGTCCGACCGCCAAAAACACTTTACCCCGAGATGTTAGGTTCTCTCGTCGACACGGCCCCCGGAATGACTGGGGGTGGGGTGGGGTGTTTGAGCGGGTAGCCGGCGCGAACGGGTAGGTATAGTAAGCGTAATACGAAAAAAAAAAAAAAAAAAAAAATACGGAAAAAAAAAAAAATGGTTAAAAATCTCACGGAAGACGACAACCGCGAACGGCGGGACCGGGCGATCGCGGAATTATTATTTTTCGGGCGCCGAAAACGTTTTTGCAAAGGTCGCCCCACTCGCGGTTCGGAACGGACGCGAGGGATACGGCGGCCGCGGACCAACGGCGACGGAGTCGGGCGAGCGTATGACGACGGGACCGCGACGACGGCGACTGCGGCGACGGCGACTGCGACGACGGCGGCGACTACCACGGCGGCGGCGGCGGCGGCGGCGGCACAATAATAATAATAATAATAATGATAAATTCAGGGCTTGCACACGTTAAAATAACGGTATGGTTGTAACGTGATAATCAGTGGTGCCCGAGCAATTTGTTGAATCGTGGCGACCGATATTGTATTTCCATATGCTTATCGAAAACCGCGTAGTTGAAAAATTAGTTTAGTTGAAAAATATTTCAGATTCTGAGCAATGCGAAGAATGCGTTCGTTGATTTGACCTTTGCTAAAAAAAACATTTTGAATCTAGTCGGTGCGTTACAGTGGTCGTTTTTTTTTTTGTTGTTGTTATGCATTTTATTTCCGTTGTCATTTTCTTAATAATTGGGAGAGAAAAAAAAAAAAACAGGAAAACCGGACAAATTTACGCCAATGGTTTCATTTTTTTTTTTTTTTTTTTTTTTCGTTCTTTTTGTTGTAACTCTGTTAAAAATAATCATAAATACAATACATTTCCACGGAATATTAATTATAGGATTTACTAGACGAGGACAAATTTCGAAAACATTCTCGCTATTTTACAATAATATATAATGATATTTAAATTTGTTTTGGCCGAAAAGAAATGATGAAAAGAAAATTTGACATAAGATTCATTATAAATTGTATACTTAACGACGAGAAGAAAAAAGTTGAGCGTTATTTTAATTATTTTGTTTTATAATCGTAAAGTGTAAATTATGATGAAAATCTTAAAATTTACATCATTTCAAAAATTGATTAACTGAACTTCGCTCAGAATTGTTATTCGTTAGCAATGATTTATCGTTATTGAGTTCCCCATTATATCATACGTACCCAACTTCTCACTTACAACAGTGGCCCACCCAAGGTTTGAAATATGTGTCTGTCATTTTTATTTTTTTGTTAGCGAATAACTGAATTAAATCATCGAAAAGGCTTTTATAAAATAAATACACCTTTTTCATATTCAATTTATCTGTCAGACGTAGACGAAATGTTTATCCTAATCGTTTTTTAATTTTGTTTTAAATAATTTGTCCATATTGTATACAATGTACCAATTATAGGGAACGACTGAAATCTGTGAATTTCAGCAGTGATGATGGATCAGGGCTGATGAAGAATAATAATAAACATAATTTTGGGATAATTACATTAAAAAAAAAAACTCCCTGTTCAAAAAATCCTAGTAATTCTACAATAGACACACAACTTACAATAACATGAGAAAAGTATGTGGCGGAAAGAATAAAGGAGTTACCGAGTAGGAATTTTATAAATATATGTGTTAAATCACGTAGTGTTAACCGTGTCGATTCAAACGTGTCGTTAACGTAGTTCATTTTAAAGTTGAATTGCGCATTTTATATAATAAAATACACTAGCAGTTTCTGGATGTCTATTTAAATCGAAAGTCGTTCTTATTATTATTTTTATTCCAAAACACTTAAAAACTATGTCCATCAAAATACAACGATTTCGTTCAAAAACTGTACTTAAGTAAATAGTTTTCGATTCAATACGGGGTCTAATGACGGATATAACGGATTCTTAATAGATATTCGTATATTTTTAACGAAAAGTCGCATTTTCTGTTATGCGAACATTAAATACAAGTATCACTAACGTGAATAAAGTCATAAGGACAGAGAAATGAGTGCATTTCTAACTGTTTTTTTTTTCAGACAAAAACATTTGCTTTGCCCATCTTGACCATAGTACGGGATTGAAACGAAATCAGAATTGTCCTGCACATTATCCATAAGAAAATAACATTACTGTAATAAACCTCTTTGTTCTCATTTTTTTTTTTTTTTTTTTTTTTTTTTTTTTTTTTTTTTTTTTTTTTTTTAAGGTAGATGACATTTTATTTAAAAGAAAATATTGGGAAAATAAAGTATCACTTTGCACATGCTATAACCACACCTAGGTACCTGGATAGTTCGAAAGTGAAACTGTACTCGTAAGTGAGCAATAATTCGTGAGAAAGTTCAAATCAGTGATATAGGTACCCACGCAACAAATAAATGAAAAAGAATCGGCAATGTGTAAAATGTATTGCTTTATTATATAAAAATATCAAATGTTCAAGTGAAGTATACATGTCTTGTAATAAAACAATATACATATATAAGTAGACAAAAAAATGTCACAATTGCGTATTTTTGGCGTTTATTATTATATTTTTTTCTGATATATCTATAAATATAATATATATATAAAGAAACATTTGTGTATATGTCCAATACCATTATGAAAGTCATGTGTAATAATAGGTGACTATAGTTGTTCCGTGTGAAAAACGTTTTTGTTGCATTTTATTGCTATACATAGGAATGTGTTTTATATCCCGGGCCTCTATACTTAGTACCGTTGAATTAGAATGAAAAATTTCCATTCGTGGCCAAAAATACCCGTTAGTTGTAATAAAAACTATATAATAATATATATAACACGCAGTATACCCGCAATGTAAATATAAATAAAAGGATTTAATACATAACAAAGTAGAAATATTCGCTGCCGTTTTTATCACAATAAAAGATAACGATTCTCGTAGGAAAAAAGTCTGGCCAACAATTTTCAATGCTAAATAAACTGTATTAATATATATATATCTGTAAAAATCGTTATAATATATATATAATAATCGTAATAATTCAAGTAATTCTTGACTTGAACCAAAATATTCTATGGTGTATAATATAGTGATCAGAAAAATCGGGATACGCCAAAGTACAAGGATCCATGTATCCATTTATGTGCATTTATTGTAAATCTGGATTTCGAAACTTTGAATTAGGATTCTTTTACGCGTTAATTATAACTAACAATTGTTTTTTCTTCAGAATTTAGAAAAATTTAATTGAAAATGATCTTTGGGTCTTATTATATTTCTTATAGTTATATCCACACTGTAAAACCCAAAATTTGGATTTTTAAATCAAAAAATGCTAACTTGAAAATGAGTAGTTTTATTAATGTTTCAAGAGTTTTCAATGTTTCCAATAAGTTATTCCCCGCGATTTAAAAATCACAAAACATAATATAAAATGGTTACTCAATCCGATGAAAATTATAGCAGAACGAAAACAATTAAACAAAAAAAAAAAAAATTTCGGTTTGGAGCCCGGGTAAATACATATACGTAGTTCAAATCCAAAATAAGTCATAATGCTATTATACCTAATTAACCACGACTCTTACAAGTTTAGATTAAGTATTAAACCATAATTTATGACTGTGTTATAACCGGTTGCAATGTAGTATAATTCACTAACTTTACTAATAATTTTATCTATCGATTGTTTCTGAAAAAACATATTGCCTCACAAAATGAACTAAACTTTGACAGTAAATAACTGAAAAACTTCCCAATATGAAATTTATCCAATTCAACGTCACAGTGCTTCAACTAGATTCAACATTTTTTCGGAAAAGTCACTACACCTGAAATTCAGAGCAGGATTTCTAATAGAAAAGTGATTTACAGACAGGAAAAAAAAACACATCATAGTAAAACCCATAAAAAACCTATATCCTATTGAATTAAACTTATTGTCGATTTAATATTATAGTTAACAGAAAATCACACGCACCATAATATTGTTTTTGTGCAAACAACTCGATATTATTTATTACATTTTAAAATGTTATCGATTAACTATACAATTAAATAATTTTAAAAAGACGGACGCATATTTCGCAGCATTGGTGGGCAGCTATTGTCGGTGGGAAGTTTAGAAGGATATATAGGGTGATTTAATTAATATCTGTATACAAATCATTGTAAATGAAAAAATAATTCTGAGCAAAATTTATTTAAACGTGTTTTGATAAATTGAAATTAAAGCTAATTACAAAATATATTACAATAGTTCGTGTTTTAATGAATTTTAATATTAACTTAAGTCGTTAATAAAAATAAATTATAGAATATGTACATAAACAAAATATAAAAAAATTACATTTTCAAATAGCAATTCATAATTTAATAATCGCCAGAATATTTTGAAAATTGTATCACGTCTAGAAAATGCTAATTTAAGTATTCCATGGTTTTATTTTTCTTCATGTTTATATGAAAGTGTAATAATACATTATCATAAAATGAATTATAACAAAAATATTGAATTAAAATATAACAGACACCAGTGTCGGGTAAATGTCAAAATATGATTTCTGGTAGAAAAGTTGTTTTTAAAAAAAAAAAAAAAAAAAGCACATGTCATAAAGTTAACTTAATAATACATTTGCTAGGCTCATTATTTTTAATAGACGATAATCCAAAAGGTAAAATATCAGATTCGTACGCACATTTCTCCGTTTTTAATAGTCGATACACTCGACACTATAATAACATTAAACTTTTATTATAATTTTAAATTGTATTTTCGGTTCTAAACGTCAGTTATTTATATATATGAACAATGACCATACAATATTAATTACTGTGAACCACCGAGTAAAAAATTTTTTATAAAAAAAATTAAAATTCCGAACTGTAGATGGTAACGGTAATCAAACGATATGCGTGTCTATGTAGTAGGGCAAAATGAAATTTATATGTATAAAATATTTTTCGTGAACGTACGACAACACAAAAAGTGATGAAACCGAAAGTGCAAAGGGGAAAAAAAGGGATCAAAGGATATCCACGTTTAAGGTACGGTGTCGGCCATTTATGTACGTGAAAGGGTGGATATCCAATATGTTCTTTGTATTACAATCGTATTATTTTCCTAATAGCCGCACGGTCCTACTACGCTACAAACTGTTGAAATAACTTAAATTTTGTACTTACGGTAACGCCGAAATGGGCGTTCGCTGATTCTTGTGGCTTATTTATATGTGTAGGAGTGTTCTCGAGTAGATTGGTATGTATAACAGACTTATATAGTATTTGGGACGAGGGTTCGATGTGTTTTTAATTTATCCACAGACTGAACGTGAGCAAATAGTTCAATAACACGTAAGCCCCAACGTCGTATTCCTCGTAATATACAATAAAACCATAGATCTTGTACCGTAAGTACAATGATTAAAAAAAAAAAAGTACTACTGTCTATTATGCATATCAATAGTGTATTATTCTCGTGTTACCGTATAGTTGTGCAGCAACGTTTATAAGGTTTCGTAGGGCTGGACATGTCCTATAATATTCAACTCTATGTATTAAAGTACTACAAGAGGAACTAAATCCGGAATAACATGCAGTTTAACTCTTATAAAAGTTTAAAACTATTAAATGTTCAAATAATCGTGAATTCCGTATAATATAATATGACGTAATTAATATATTTTATTTAAACACAAAAATTGTCATTGTGATAAGATATGCAGAAGATCATTGAGAGTACCAATTAACGTGTTAAATGTAATTGTAATTGTATTCAATTCCAAATTAAGACATTACATTGTGTTATGTCAAGTATTGTAAAATATAAAAAGAAGAAGTACAAATAATATATTTGAAGAAACAATAAAAGTGATGTTAATTATTGTCTTGGCAATAAAGTCATGTAAATATTAATTTTTAGATAGATTACATATTAAATTCTTAAAAACAGTTATGAATTGTGTTTGAATGCAACAAAAACCAGTTAAACGCCACTTGTCAAAAAAAAAAAAAAAAAACCACGGAAGAAGAAGATGCGAAAATGAGAAGGAGAGGGTATAGTACCCGTCTACGGGTCATATAATGTAAGAGACAAACGACAGTTAAATTATGTAGCAGGGTATGTAGCAACATTAGAATAACAACACAATGGTGCACCCATCATGTTCTATCGGCATAGTCGGTGCGATAAAGAGACCATAAATCAAGGCAAGATGCAGAAAGCTATCATTGACCGTCTTCTACAATTGTGCAGTATAAATAATCGTCCCTATCAGTTTTTGACCGAAGTGTTTCAATTGCAAGAGAAATGATAAATATATAAACATACTTTATTTGTTCAGCATTAAAGACGGTTAAATAGTGGCAAAGAAACACAAACCAAGGTATTAGCAGGTCAGGCAGAATCATTGCAATAATTACCCTAAATTTAGGCCAAATAAGATAAAAATAAAACTCGTATATATGCAAGCACAATAGTCCCAAGTTTGACCCACGTAATGTTTACGAAGACTGAAAACTCGAAATGTCTCGACAATATTAAGCATGAAATCAGATAGACACAATGCATTAATATACTGCATTTGATCATTCCATAATTCTTACCCAGTGATAAGCAATACGACCGTTTGGTGATATAAAATTAGTTGTAAACAACTCACTATCGTGGTCGTGAAAAAATTGTCCACAATGATTAGTAAATATATTATTATACTTAGAAATTTAATACATTTAATGCAAACAATTGTGTTATGTTTATACATAAGTCTATTTCTAACATCAAAGGCATTTCTTCACAGACTTCTGTGTTTAGTATCTTAGATATTAGCATATTACCCTCGATATTATTCATTATCATAGGAATTATGATTAAATAACTTTGATTTTCAATTGTTTTTTCGTGGGGGGGAAGGTATAACTGTGATAAGTTGTACATTTTTACTGTTACTTCAAAATTTCCCTTTAATTTTAGATAATTAACAATTAGACATATGACATGTAGGTTTTCATATCCGGTGGACACTAAATTTTATCAGAATATACATGAAACTTAAAAAATATTAATACACACGAAACGAAAAATAACAATATTCACATGCTAAGGTATGCGAATAAATTAATATAATATTGTTATTATAAGTGACATTACAATTTGTATTCGGAGTGATTGTTGTATTATTCGCTATAATCGATGCCGCCTAGGATGTTGGTGTTTATACGGCTATTTTCATTTTTGTGGCACCAATCAGCAGCCAAATTTTAACAAATACTTTACTTATATTCTATCATCATCATTACTACCTAAAATACCACAAGCATTACCTCTAACTGGACTTTCAACTTTATCAACAACTTTTTTAGCAACATTATCACCAGGACTATTACCGTGTCTAACGTTTTTCTTACATCTAACACTAATACTATTACTACTACTACTACTACTACTACTATTACTTCTATATCTATAACGACCAAAACAAAAAAAAATATCCTGGAGCACATGAACCTTGTTAAATTAAAAAAATGACTTAAGCGAATAGCACGGTTATCTGTAAAAAAAAAAAAAAAATGTATGCATACATATGGAATGTAGGATACATAGAGAGATAAAATTTGTATCTATACGCAACGATAAACGATTTATTATGCTAAGCGAATTTCCGTTAGAAACGTATTGCATTCTCGTAAATACACGATACTGAATGTAAAATAATACATTTTTATATGATACTCGTAATAGGATTATTATAATTGGAAAGACCAAAAAACTGAAAAATAAATCGCATTTGAATTGCATAGTGTACAACCAGCTGAACTCGAAAATATGTATTTACGGCGAAATATTATTTGCGACGTGTTACATAAACAAATGTATAAAATTTCAAAACCTCAAACCTAAGAAATAATAATGTTTATTTAGCATTCGTTCTCTACGATTTATAATAGAGGCGGGAGATTGATATTTATTATCTGCATAATTGGCTGTGGGGGCAACGGTTCTCATGCTACCATTCAATAAAATAGATATTAATGTATACAAATTAATCAAATCTATCAATTTATTTAAACAAATCTATTATTGTATAATATTATGTCTATCCTTCCTTTTGACTACCGTAACATAATACAGACAACCTCTTTAAGTTAAATAGGCTCTTTTCGATTATGATGTTAATAATGTGTAATCCATTTAGTCGAGTCTTAAACTAAAGGAAAAACGTAAACCATTTATATTACCTTAATTTATACACAAATTTAATGAAAGCAATGTAACATAGAAACATAATAGAAAATTAAAATTAAATGTTCCCATCCCCAATAGTGCACTCCTATTACAAAAACGCCTATAAACAGTTGAAAATCTTGAAATAATGTCTATGTCCATGACAGCATAACTATCAAGTAATCAAATAGTTATTGAAGTCCAAAGTTATGGGTAGGTCGTTTATCGTACAATTGATAAACAAACTACAAATGACTTACCGCCGTGAAAAATCGCATTTTAATGTTGATATTGAAATAGACAAAATCGCGTCGAATGAAATGTTTTTTTCGTCCAAATACTTACTGCACTATCCTTCCGGAAAATAACCGTATAGCTTTTGTTTATAGGTTAGTGTCGATAGGTTATCAAACCATTCTCTACGATATTATCATCGTAAACAAAACATGTGGTTTAAAAATATGCCGAAAGAACACAAATATGTCCTAGTTTTAATTAATAGAAAATATCATACACATAAATCAAGTTAATATAAAATCTAATGTTTGTTGTCAAAATGATGTATATATAACCTTCCTTAAAAAATATAAAAGTAATCATTTATAATACAGGGTGCGGCAGAGCCGACTGACGAGTTTAATGAGGTCATTAGCCTGTGATAAAATAAGCGCAGGCCTTAATAAGTGGTATATTTTGAATTGTACGGCAATGCCGTTTTTATTCGTTATCATGGTCTGGACAGGTGTACATCGTGGTTACGTCGTGCGTGCGTATTACGAAAATAATCATTCTGTGACCGCTACACAAAGGGCTTTTCGCACACACTTCGGCATTCCACGTGTTCAATCTGTTCCTTCTGCTAACACTATCAAATTGTGGATACGACATTTGGAAAAAACTGCAAGTACCCTAAGTAGACTTGGACACGGAGCACCCAGAACGGTAAGAACCCCCGAAAATGTGCAGTTGGTTAGAGAGTCAATTGAGTAGTCACCAAGACGCTCAGCCCGGAAACACACTGTAGCTTTGGGAATCTCAGACGGTTCTTTGAGGAGAATTCTTCACGAAGATTTATCATTCCATCCCTATAAATTAATGCTTGTCCAAGAGTTAAATGCTACTGACTACGGCAACCGTAAGCAACCGTAACTCTGTCAGCAAATTCTTCTGCAAATTCCTCCGATATCAACTTTTTTCTGTAGCGATGAGACCCATTTTCATCTTTCTGGAACTGTAAATAAACAAAATTTTCGATACTGGGCTACAAATAACCCAGTATAGCTCCATAAAAGACCACTCCACGTGGTAGTCGAGGCCATACCAGTCGAAATGTGCCGAAAATCATATGAGAGCTTAAGAGATCGTCTACAACAGTGTATCAATGCTGACGGCCGCCATCTTAGAGATATAATTTTCAAAAAATTATTTCTAAAAATGGGATTGAATACTGATTTATATAAAAAAAACCTTTTCTCTTAATTTTACTGTTCATTATTTATAGCCCATCAAAATCGTCAGTCGGCTCTGCCACACCCTGTTTATGATCGTAGGAGGCGAAATATAGGGTTTCCTACTAATATATTCTCATTGCAGTATCTCCGGATTAAATAAAGAAAATCTATATGTCTGCGTTTACTAATATTTTTATATAACAAGATGTTAACAATAATTGTAGTCTAATGCTTTTTGAGAAGCTCGAATAGATTACAATGTGGTGGTTTTATTTTTACTTATTTGTATCCATTAATTACATTTTCAACTAACATACGTTCGTTTATAATTTTAAGTCTCTACGAAAGTTAGTGTCAAATAGTGTCAGACATTACTATGATATTTAATTTTATACTATATTTTTGTAAACTAAACTAAGTAATAAAACTCCTTAGGTTAAGTTGTTAAAATTTTCAGTGGAATAAAACTTATAATGTCTTTGTTTTAAATAATTTAAAATAAGTTTTTATTTTTTAAAACGAATAGATGTAATGAAAATTATACAAACGTCTAGTCTATGTACCATTATTATTTTATATAAATAATTTCTAGTGTTTACACATAAATATGTGACTAACAATTAACACATATTTCTACAGATATAGTTTTATTGTTTGGATTCTATAAAGCTAATTATTCGTGTATAGAAGACAAATATATGATTTAAAATTATTAAATACACTTTTTTATCACGTATTAATAGTAAGAGATTTATCACTGTATTTGTCAGGAAAAACTTAACGTAACCTAACCTAACCATAACACAGTTGTTTTTCAACGTACGCGGGTATCTTTTATAGTATAAGTATTTCTGTTATGCACACTTTATACTAAAAGTATCCCTCCTTTGTTTGATATTTAACCAAGTTTATCTCGGCGGGTATTTGGTGATAGGGAGAGTTGCTCGGACACCCACACAAGTTCCTTACATTGATGGATGGTTCATCACCGTGCAAGTACGAGAAGGAATTTTCAAATATCCAACATTGTGCGGGGTTTGTGCAGGGTTCTAAGTCTATTGTATTGACGTTAATACAACTCTGCTATCATAACATCCTGCCGAGATATACTTGATCCAATAATCGGAAAGGGGGTTTCTTTTAGAAAGTCGTACAACGCAACAGTCCTTTACATACTAGTGAATATCAGACTCGCGTACAATAACCAACAAAAGAATTAAAAAATTTTAAAATTAAACCACTTCGACAAATGAATACCAGGATATTAGAAGCTGACGCCGATAATTTGCCATCATGTCAATAACGGCAGACCGACTACCGTCTGCCTCGTAATACGTGTGCGTCACCTACGACCATCCTACCGCAAATTCTCGATGTTGTCATTTGATCTCCTAGTACTCGGTTTTGGAATGTTCCTTAAAATTAAAACATTTAAAATGATGTTTATAAATTGATATTTATAAAAAAATGTTATTTCAGTAAGTTTTACCGTCCGGATTAGGACGACGCGCAGATTGAAAGTTTCTGTTTGTTATTAAATTAAGTATTTTAACAAAAATCAATTACCATTGTAACACAGAGATGATAGATATATAATCAAACACTATATCGACTTGAGAGCATAATACAATTTTAAACCTATACGTACCATAATAATAAACCGATCGTGTCCCGTCAGGTTATAATATTTATATAAGTAACTGCCTATGCTCATAAACAAACTACTCCAATTCGAAATTTCAACAAATTAATTTAACGTACTCAAACCAAAAGTAAACAAACGTAAAAAAATTATCCTTGGAATCGTAGAAAAGTCTCCGTTTATTTATATATAAGATTAACTTTTATTAATAATTAGTTACTTAAGTATTAGAATATGTTTAACATTTATTATAGTTACAATATTAGGTATTTGATAATTGAGTAGCAGTGAAGGTACATACTATATTAGTAATATTAATTTCGTATACGACTTGCATAATGAAGATTAATTCTGGTAGAAATTTTGTTTGCGAAATTGGAAAAACAATCGAGACCATAATATACGTTATATCGAGTATAGAAAACGATAAAAACAAAAGGTTCCAATAATATATTTGAAGAGAAAAATAAAAATTGTGTTAATTATGAATTGTCTTGGAAATAAGATCATGTATATATTAATGTTGAGATAAATTATTTATTAAATTCTTTGATGGAAGAGGCATGGGACAGTTAGAAAAGGTAGCAGGGTATGTAACGCTTAAACGAGATGATAAAATAGAGCACGCTACGTAAGCTACAGGCATAGTTGGTGCGATAAAGGGAATAAAAATAAGGACGGACCTGCCAAAAGCTACTATTGACCAACTACTACAATTATGTGTGTAAATAATCAACACTAGAATTTGTTATTTAATTATTATTATTATAACAAGAAAAATGATAAATACATAAACATACCTCATTTGTTCAGCATTAAAAGCCGTTTAGTGGTAGTCATGGAATACAATACAAGACAGATATATGTCACGATGAATCGTTGAAATAATAACACTAACACAGTTAAGCACAGTAGAAATATAAAAAGAAAGAGTTCCAATACTATATTTGAAGAAATAATAAAAAGTTGTGTTAATTATGTATTGTCTTGGAAATAAAGCCATGTAAATATTAATGATTGGATAGATTATATATTAAATTCTTAAACATAGTTTGAATTGTGTTTTAATGAAACAAAAACCAGTTGGAACCCAGTTGTCAAAAAAAAAAAAAAAAATCGCGATAAGATGTGAAAATGAGAAGGAGAGGGTATAGAACCCGTCTACGGGTCATATAATGCAAGAGGCAAAAGGCAGTTAAAATATGTAGCAGGGTATGTGGCAACATTATAATAAAAACTAGAAGAGATGACTCAATAGCTCACCCATCATGTTCTATCGGCATAATCGGTGCGACGAAGGGAATATAAATCAATGCAAAATGCAGAAAGCTATCATTCTATAGTCTTCTACAATTGTGCGTATAAATAATCGCCCATATCACTTTTCTGTCCGCAATGATTCAATTACAAGAGAAATGATAAATACATAAACATACCTTATTTGTTCAGCATTAAAGGCCGATTGATGGTAGTGATGAAATACAATACAAGACAGTTGTAGGTCACGATGCATCGTTGAAATAATAACACAAACACATGGCACAGTTAAGCACAGTTAAAAGATGTGCACGGTATGTGGCAGCATTATAATAACAAATAAACGATATGACACAATAGCACACGCATCATGTTTTATCGGCATAGTCGGTGCAATGAAGGAAATAAAATCAGGCCAGACCTAAGGAAAGCTATCAAAAACTATCTTCTACAACTGTGCGTATATAAAATCGTCCCTATTAGTTTTTGACCGAAGTGTTTCAATTGCAAGTGAATTGATAAATACATAAACTTACCTTATTAGTTCGGCATTAAAGACCGTTAAATAGTGGCGAAGAAACACAAACCAAGATATTAGCCGATCAGGCAGAATCATTGCAATAATTATCCTAAATTTAGGCGAAATAATATAAAAATAAAGCTCGTTTATATGCAATCACAATAGTCCCAAGTTTGGCCCACGTAATGTTTACGAAGACTGAAAACTCGAAATGCCTCAAAAATATTAAGAATGAAGTCAGATAGATACAATGTAATAATATATTGCATTAGATCATTACATAATTCTTATCCAGTGATAAGCAATACTATTCCGACCATTCGGTGACAAATAGGTTATGTTTATCCAAAAGTCTGTTTTTAACAGCAAAGGCATTTCATCGCAGAGTTCTGTGTTTAGTATCTCAGATATTAGCATATTACCCTCGATACATTATCATAGAAAATATGATTAAATAACTTTGATTTTCAATTGTCTTTTCGAGAAAAATAAGGTATATATGTGATCCTTTGTACATTTTTACTGCTACTTTAGAATTCCTGTTAAATATTAGATAATTAACATGTAGACATATAGGTTTTCATAATCGATAATGATTAAGTTTTATTGGAATATACAAGAAACATTATAAATAAAAGTTCATATATTAAGATACGCAAAATAACAATATTCACATCGCAATTGCATGAAAAAAAAAATACTACTAATTGTAATTAATAAATACATAGAAATACTAATATAAACACCAAATTGTAATTTATTCGAGTTTCCCAAATAACACACTACAATTCTATCTTGTTATTACAAGAATTAATAAACGTTTATTAACATTTATTTTTTATTCATTTACTCAGAAAATACTGCAATAAGAATATTTTCGTTGTAAACTCTGTATTCCGCCATTTACGTTCATTATAATTTAAATTATTACTTTTATTTTTTGTGAAAATAGTTGTAAATTCATCAAATTGACAATAAACATTATGTGATTAATAATAATTGTATTTACACTGTATATGTTTGTATGACATTTTATACTATTTAAAACTAGAGCATAAATGTTTGCTTTCGGAATCTCAATAAAAGACATGTATTATTTACAATGAAACATTCGAATAGCTACACGGTTATCATATAGAACAATTGTGCAGTCAGTATTTGGACGAACACAAATTTTCAATCGACGGGATTTTGTCTATTTCAATTTCAAAAATGCAATTTTTCTTGTTGGTAAGTTATTTGTTATTTGTTTATCAATTGTATGGTAAATGTCTAACCAATATTTACGAAATTTAATAAATATTTGAGTACTTGATAGTTATATTATTGTGGACATGGAATTTATTTCAAGTAAATCAATAGTAGTCGTTCTTGTGATGCGAGAGGACTACTAGGAATGGGGACCATTTGACTTTATTTTTTATAATAATTCCACGTTATATTGTTTACATTATATATACATATAAATTTAGGTAAAATAAATCGTTTACGTTTTTAGTTTAGTTAAGGGCTCGTATAATATACAAATGCACAGTATTAACAACATAATAGAAATGGGCTCATTTTACCTTAAGATGTTATCTATACTATCATACAGAAGTTAAAAAGAATAGACATACTATTATAGAATAATACATTTGTATTAATAAATTGATATCTTCAATTTATTTGTATGCATTAATATCAGTTTTATTGAAGGGTAGGAGAAAAATTCTTGGCCCTACAGTCAATTTTGCAGATAATATATTCTAATCACCCCTCTCTATTATAAATCTTACAGATCGCTGCTATATTCATTCTTAAATAAACATTATTACTCCTTAGGTTTTACATTTTGCAATTTTATACATTCATTCATGCGTAATTCATTCATTCAATACGTAGCAAATATTTTTTCGCGTTAATACTTTTTTTCGAGTTTTGCTAATTATACTCTATGCAATTCAAACATGATATATATTTTATGTTTTTTTTTTTTTCAATTATAATAATCATATTATGATTATTACATAAAAATGAATTTTTTTTGATTGAGTTTCGTGTATTTACTGCAATTCAAAACATTTTTAACGGAATTTTGCTCAGCATAATATTATGTTGTCTATCGTTACGTATATATACAAATTGAATATCTCTATGTATCTTACATTCCATATGTTTATATACATTGAATTTTTTTTTTTTTACAGATTATCATACTGTTTGGTGTGTTAATTCAACAAGGATTATGTGCTCCTTGTTGTTTTTTTTGTCCTCCAAAAACAAGGCATAGTAGTAGTAGTAGTGGTGGTGGTAGGAGAAGGGTTAGACTCGATATTAGTCATGAAGATAAAGTTGTTGATAATGTTGAATATTGAATATAAGTAAAGTTATAATTCGGCTACTGATTGGTGCCACAAAAACAACAATAGCTTCATATACACCAATTTCATATACAGCGTTGATGATAACGAATCACTACGGAAAAAAAAATTTAAATGTCTAATATAATAATAATAATAATATATTATTTAATGCACATACCATAGCATGCAATTGCGATGTGAATATTGTTATTTTTCATTTCCTTTTATATGCTCTTATATTTGTTGACTTCCATGTATATTGTAATTAGACTTAGTGTCCGTCGAATATAACAACCTATATGTATACTTAATATTTATCTAAAATAAGAGGGGGAGTTTTTAGCGGTAGTAAAAATGTACTATGGATCACAGTTGTAACTTTTTTTTTAAAAAAAAACAATTGAGAATAATAATTATTTAATCATAATTTCTATGAGAATGTATAATATCGAGGGTAATATGCTAATATCTAAAGTACTAAACACAGAAATCTGTTGAGAAATACCTTTGCTGTTAGAAACGGACTATTGTATAAACATAATTAAATTGTTCCAAACACTAAATTTATCAAATTTTAACATATAGCTATTGTGGACGAATATATAACGTCCACGGTTTTTTGTATCTCTTGTCTGATGGTGACTTTATTAAAACTGTAGGAATGGTATTGCTTCACAACGAATTATTATGATGGAATGACCAAATGCAATATAATTAAGCATTGTGAATTTATATGAATTCATGCTTATATGCGTCAAGCCATTTCAAGTAATCAGTCGTCGAAAACATTACGTGTGCCAAATTAAGGACCTCATTTCTTGCATTAAAATGAGCTTTATTTTTTTCTTATTTGGCTATGCGTTAGTGTAATTATTGCTACGATTAATCGTGACTTGCAACTGACTTGGTGTGTATTCCCACACCACCTACAAACGGTATTTTAAGCTGACCAAAAAAGGTAAGAGGATATAATTATTATTTCTCTTTTTATAGAATCACATGGGTCTCAAACTGTTAGGGTCGATTATTTACATTACAATAATTGTAGAAGATGGTCAATGATTGCTTTTCACAGTTTGCCCTGACATCTTGCATCGCTGTATTATTTCGATATTAGGCTTACTGGGTACAATCCCACAGTTGTTTACCATAAATACAAATTGGTTAGGTTAACAATTGATACATACAAGAGAAGTTTCCTGGTTAGGTATAGCTCAGTGTCGTCCAACTAGCCAGTACATTTTGCGCATTTTTGGTTTGAATTGCAACTTTTTCTGACGTACATGATGTTTCCTGTTAAGTCATAAGTTAAGGTGTATTCCCAGATATTTTGCGGGGTTATCTGTTGATTTAGCGTGACTGAGATATATGTGGATTTACGTAAGATGTATTTAACGTGCACCGACTAATCTCCATTAATTTTTATTTTCCATTATTTCGTCCAGTTGTAAACGGTTTTGATTGTTTTCTAAATATGAACGCATTATCAAATTATATGGTGCAGGTAAGAACAATTTAAGTTTAAAGAGTAGACCGTCATGCCATAGCCGATTGAACGCCTGGGCCACGTCTAAGAATACTCCAGGACAGTACTGTTTTTTTTTCAAACGAAGATAAAATTTGGTCAGTTAGTCTGTGAATTTGATGTACAGTCGAATGATTTGATCTGAAGCCAAACCGAGAGAATGGAACTATGTTGTAGGTCTGAAGTATTGGTCTTATTCTTACTCTTATGCTTTTCTCGAATAATTTGGCGAGAGTTGGTAACAAGCTTATGGGTCTATAACCAGTTATTACATTCTTTAGTTTGTTAGCCTTGGGAATAACAATTATTGTTGATAATTTCCGTATTAATAGAAAATAGGAAATCCATAACATTGAATAGAAGATATAAGTTATGAAAACAATTGTTT
Organism: Tuberolachnus salignus; assembly: GCA_956483605.1. Lineage (NCBI taxonomy): Eukaryota > Metazoa > Arthropoda > Insecta > Hemiptera > Aphididae > Tuberolachnus > Tuberolachnus salignus. The sequence goes on along the minus strand of OY101430.1, from coordinate 20,515,647 downwards.
TCTTCGGTAGATTTTTTAGAATTTTATTAGTGATAAGGTCATATCAAGGTGCATTTTTCTTTAAATTTATTTATTACAAATTTAACCTCGCTCGGTGAGGGATGTTTCGCAGGGAAAACCATTGGAAGAGGACTGTAAATGGATGAGTTAATTGTTTCTAAGTGTTCTGCATTAGAATGTATACCGGCATGTGGTTTGAAAATTTTTGAAAAATGTTTACCGAAAAGGTTTGCTTTTTCTTTATCAAAGATAGCCAAAGAACCATTTATGCCAGTTATCAGAGGAATTTGTTGTTTTATATTAAGTAAGTTTTCCGTGGTTTTCCAAAGTGAGTCATCTTCTGTGTATAAGGGTTGGTATTTTCTTTCAAAATACTCAGATTTATATTACAATATTTATTTTTTGATGGTGTTCGTCAAGTCATTTACTTATCGGATGGGTATCGATATTTTTGCCATCTAGAGCGAGCCTGTCGTTTTTCAGAAATTAAAATTCCTTTGTGAGAAATCAAAATGCAATTCGTTGTTTGATTTGAACTTTTTGAAGTACATGGGAATGAGGAGTAGAATATAGCTGATTGTATTGAGGTTGTAAGGTTCTGAGCAGCGTTTTCTACATCTGTTTTTGATTTAAGAGAGACTTTTCAGTTAGTGGTATTTTGCATAATTTTAGAAAATTAATTTCATTTTATTAGACCTTGTGATAAATAAGAACGCATAGGATTTAGTTCTAGGATTACGTTTAATTTGAGGAAGACAGGAGTGTGATCAGAGCTTTTTAGATCATTTAATTTCTGATCAGAGAATTTTATATGTCTGGGCAGTGTTGAAATAAAGAAATCTAAAATCTTTCGGTGTCTATTTTGATGTTAGGTCCAGTAGGTGGGGCCGTTTGGGGATATGTGCGTATAATTGTTATTGTTAGTGATTTTTAGAAGTATTTCCCTCCTTAGTTGTCAATATGTAAACCCATTGGGGATGTTTAGCGTTGAAATAACCAGCTATTAAATATCTTTGGCCAGCGATTTTAAAAAATCTTCTAGTTGTTTTGTCTTGATAGCAATATAAGGAGAAAGATAAATTGAATATACTCTAATTTGTGTATGTTTTAAGATTATTTTGATATTAGTTGCCTGTATAGTAGGCGTCTAAATATAAGGAAGTAAGTAGTGTTGGATCTTTGATGATATTATTATAGCAGATCCTGCATGGCACTATTATCAGGATGATCAGTTCTATATACCTTGAACCCCGAAAAAAATAGTTTAGTATATGATTTACAATGGGTTTCGAGATAAGTGCTAAATCAAGTTTTTTCTAGTAATACATTAAAAAATTCTGATTCGTGTAGTTTTAGACCATTAGCATTCGAAAGTAATAACTTTAGTACATAAGAATTTGGTAGAATATTGACCATCTTTAACGAGTTTATTTATAACTATTGTGAGAAGAGTTATGAGAGGATTATCAGCTAAAATTCAGAAATGAATGAGGATAATTGATAAGCTATAGATTCATGTGAGTTCTCAGTGTTATTTTGAGAGTTTAATCAAAGAGGTTTTTGACTTAAATTAGGGAATGACGAAGGGTCAGTTATATCAAGAGACAAATGGGCTCTATCACTTATATCACAGTGATTCCCTTTACATAGAATGCAGACAGGTGGATGATCTTTGACTTAAGTGCAAGTTAAGGTAGGATGGTCGGAGTCATAGCGAAGACACCTCGAAGGATATGCACAATAACTTTTAGGGAGTCCATACTCCTGGCAATTTATGCACTGGATAATATTACGCTTTTTATAGGGTTCTTCTATTTTTATTTTCGTATTGAGTAATGAATTTACGAGAAAGATGTCATTATTGATTCCGTCTGATTCTAATTCAGCGAAGAAGATTGGAATACTACTTTTTATAATTTTGTGTAAAACATTTATAACACTGCGAACTGTGTATCTAATTTTGTGAATTGCAATTGCAATACCAATATCAACTGTAAAATTAAATGGGTTCCGAACAAATATACGAAAAGATATTCAATCCTTCGTGGGCTTGAAATGTGTGATATTCAGCTTTAGCTTCTTTTAAGTACCTTATAATCAATTTGTATGTGTCAGAGTTAATGGATTGTATCTTTAAATTTTTGGAGGTTGATTTGTCTAAAAAATTGTCAATTCTAACAAAGTCGATTAAATTAGTACAAAAAGCGGTCCAACAATCAACGGACGAAAATGAGTAGAGGTGGTTTGGTTATACCGTGTGGCTATTCGAAATTCTCATCGTAAATAATACATGTGTTTTATAAATATACCGAAAGCAAATATATATATATATATATATGTCTTAGTTTTAAATAATAGAAAATAACATACAAACATATAAAGTGTATATAAAATCTAATATTCATTACATAATGTTTATTGTCAATTTGATGTTTTTACAACTATTCTGACAAAATATAAAAGTAATCCTTTATAATATTATGATCGTACATGGCGAAATACAAGATTTCCCACGAATATATTGCTATTGCAATATCTTCTGAGATAACTAAAAAAAAATCTAAATGTAAGCGTTAATCTTGTTATATAACAACATGACCTTCTAGTCTCCAGCTTTTTGGGAGGCTCGAATAAATTACAATGTGGTGTTTTTATTTTTATTTCTTTTTATCTATTAAATACATTGTCAAATAAACTATGTTTATAAATCCATGCCTCTACAAGAGTTAATTTTAAATAGTTCCAAAACATTACTATGATATTTAATAATTTACTATTTTCCTCTAAACTAAAATTATTATTAAAACTCATATGGTTTCAACGTCAAAATGTTCAGTTCATTCCACTGATATAACCTATAATATTTTTTTTTTTTTTTAAATAATAAAATAACAAATTATTTAAAATTATTTTTTATTCATAAAACGAATTGATGTAATGAAAATATAAAAACTTGTCATTGTACCATTATTATTTTATGTAAATAATTTTTAGTTTTTACACAAGTGTTTGTTTCTAACAGTAAACACATTTGTCTAGAGTCTTTTGTACCTTAGATGTTTTAAAATATTAAACATAATAGAGTCAATGAAAAAAAAAAATCAAAACGTCGAAATTTTCAGAAGAATATTATCTATAATATGGCTCTTTTAATTTTAGAAAATAAAATATGAATATTGGATACCATTTTGTTGAGACGGGTGTCGCAAACAGTCTGTTATAAACAGACGGAGGCAGGATGATTTTCTAAAGCTCGTTTATAAATGACCAATTATAAGAGTTAAAACTACAAAATACACTTTGTTATCAAGTATTTATTGTAATGATTTCAATACTATATTTGTAGGAAAAATTTAATGAGGAGTTAATTATGTATTGTCTTGGAAATTTGATTGTGTATATTTTAATTTTTGTGAACTCTTTGGTAAGAATATTGATATAATTATTAAAAACAAGTATAAATTCCGTTTTAATGGGATAGGTCATTTGACCTATCCATACAGAAATTGTTTTTATTGCACTAACGTCGCGACGTCCAGTTGGACACTAGTGGTAATATAAATAAAACAATAGTGTAGAAGAAGAATGGGCGGACATGAAAGTGAAAGGGTATGGTAGTGATAGAATAGTTAAGGGATGTAGCCGGGTCGGAAGCAGTTTTATAATAATGCCTAAACGAGATAACACAATAGCGCACGATAGCGAAACTAAAGTTAAAACTGTCATCCGTTCTACATTTTTACTACCACTTAAAAATTACTCTAAAATTTTAGATAGTTATAAGGTTGAAATATAGATTTTCAAATGCGATGTACACTAAGTTTAATTATAATTTACATGATATTTTAGAAGCAAAAGTACATAAATTACGAACCGACATTTTACAATATTCACATCACAATGTCATGCTTAGGTATGTGTATTGATAATTGTGTTATTATTATTTTTACAAACATTACAAATTTTATCTACAGTGTTTGTCGCATTATCCGCTTATACACCGCCATTGAAGTTGATGCTGCGGCTATTATTGTTGTAGTGACGTCTAGCAGCAGGCGCTTTTTTTCCAGACCAATTTTTTTTTAAAACATAATTTTCACTTTCATGACTACTATATACACCTTTATCATCACTGCTTAATTTACTTGTAGTAAGACATCCAACTTTTTGAACGTTATTAGCAACTTTAACACCACCACTATCACCAACATTCTTCTTATTAATATTACTACTACTTTTCTTATCTACACCAAAACAAAAAAGTGATACACATGATCCTTGTTTAATTACCAACAGGCCCACAGCGAATAGTACGATTATCTGTAAAAAAAAAAAACCAAAAGAAAAAAAAAAAACCAAAGTCGCAGATACTGCTCACTATAGTCGGGTGAATGAAAAGTGGCCGCTGATACCCATGTTATTATCAATCGCGCTTTACGTGATTCACTTTGAGAACCCATGGCTTATCGAAAAAAAAAATTTGCCAGCGGCCACTTTTCATTCACCGGACTATAGTATTTACCACTATTGTAGGTAAATTAAAATATAATGTAGGGTACGTAGATAAATTAAGGGTCTCTACGCGACTAAATAATTGTGGTGAAATGATATAGACGTAACAATCTATCTAGCTACGACAGAGTTGTACAATTTAAGATATTTCAAGTTACTCCAATAATATTATTACAATAGTCACTAAATTATACTCATTCAAAATAAATATAGCTTAATAATTTGTATTGTGGGTAAGTACAATTATATTTAAAATTCGAATAATTGCATGTTTGTGACTCAATCACGTCAAAACGATTGTTGCTGTTTATTAACAAATTAATAAAAAATACAAGAAAAATATACAAATCACCGCAACACGAAAATATGACAATACAGGATCCGGCAAAAAAACCTCCCGTGTCCTCTGTGTGAGTGTTAGTTGCGGTACGACCAAGGAGGAAATATCCATCGATAGCGGTGTAAGTGCCATTTTTATTAAATGCAATGGTGTGGACCGATAAACATCGCGCATTTATCGTAGAGGAGTATATTCCTAAAGATAGTTCTGCGATTTTTACTCAACGAGCATTTCGCATCTTTGATTTCGTCTGGTGAAAACCCACTTCCACTTGTCGGGTAACGTAAACAAATGAATTGTGTGTTTGTATAAATTGAATGTAGTCAATTTTTTAAAATCTCGCCCATTGAAGTCGTGATTTTCCAAATAACTATGTGATGATATGGGATCAGAAGACTCAAGTTGCTTATATCACAGCAATGCACGACGGTTTTCGCGTGGTAATGTTTTAACACGTACCTTTGAACTACGACACGAAATGTATGTATTCCTTAAAGAAGTGCTCAAGAATGCCAACGAAAATTGCTTGACGAAAATGGTTTAATAAAATTATCATATCGCGATAATGCCTTTGACTGTGGTATCATTATATAATTTCAATGTCCATAATAGCATAACTATCAAGTAAACAAATAAATTTGTTATTACATAAAAACGGGTAGATCGTTTACTGCCCTATTGAAAAACCAAAGACAAACGTTAATAACTTACCATCTTGTAAAATCGCATTATGATGTTCAAATTGAGATAGGTCTTACCCTAAGTAAGATATTCTTTAATATTAAACATTAAGAGGTCGATGAAAATATAAAGTCGAAACGTCAAAATGTTCGCAAGAATGAATTCTATAAAATGGCTATCATTAATTTTTAGTTAAAAAAAAAAAAATGAAAATTGGGGACCGCCTGGCCGAGCCGGGTGTAACAAACAAGCTGTTATAAATCGACGGAGCCATGAGGACTTTCCAAAGATAATTATTCGTTCATACAAGAAATAATTTATGAAATTAAATCAACAAATTACACTTGGTCATCACGTGGGTGTATTTTTCATGTTAGTGACTTGACATTAAAAAAAAAAAAAAAACGTTTATACTATGCACAGTTACATTACATTGGAATAAAAAAATATTTAAATCAGGCATGTATTACGACTAATATAAAATGTTAAATGTTTTTTTTTTTATACTGAATAATGTGATTTTTCATAATTAATATTTTAATGGAAATATTGGTCATGGTTTAGCGTCTTTTAGTATACAATTTAAGTCACAATATTTTTCTAAGCTCCGTCAAAATGTCTTTATTTATGTTTTTTTTTTTTTTTTTAACTATTTATAATCATTTCTCATTCTAGTTGTCTGTCATACTAAGTAATAGGTACTGCTACTACTTTTATGTTTATATTTTTATGATTTTTGTCAGGCAAAATATTTCATTACCTACGCTTTAAATATTGAACACACGTCACACATATACAACTTCTACTCGAATAAAATCTACAACATGAATTTTCTTATTCGTTATAATAGCTATAACTCATGGTATTTGATGGCATAGTTAATATAATCATGTCATAATATAAGTTCACACAATTGAAAACGTATTATCGTAGATAACTAATGCAAATAATGTTTTATAAATATTTATATTTATTAATAACTATTCTGCTGTTTATGTATTTTTACCTACCCACTATCGTCATAAATTATTTATTATTAATATTAAATTGTTATTGGCCACGGCACAAAAATGGTGTTGAATAGAATTTAATATTTATCGCTAATTTATAATATATTGTTAAATATTGTATAATGGATATTTTTCGGACGGATAGAATTATTTAATGGATAACGTATGCACGAACAACACCCCAGTCACCACCGCAAACAATCATATTATTATGATATTATTGTACAATATAGTATATGGTTAATATATTGTTCTTGATAATTTGTATTATTTAAAAGGTTTCGGGCTTAAAACACGCCGCTGTTTTAAATGCGATATTAATATATTATTTTGATTTGAATTTAAAATAATAGTAAGCTGCCCAGTGGTGGTTCATTGTTGTAAATGGTTTTGCCCCCCCTCCCCAAAAAAAAAAAAAAAAATAAATAACTAAATGAAGGTCCGGACCAGACATTGAAACCGTTTAATTCAACGAATTCGCAAAAGCCACATTTCCGTCCATTGCAGATACTTTAATAAAAATATTAATATCTACTGGGGACACTACACTGTGTGTATACATATCTATATAATTTAACCTTTTTACGAGACACTTGAATACTACCTATAATTAATAATATTATTGAATTTTAAACTTTCGTTATTTAATAAATTCCAATGATGAGTATTTAATGATATTTTTTAGACTCTATGTGAAAAGAATTTGTGTTTGTTAACTACTTTTCGACTATTAATCGTACTCAAATATCCAATTTAGCTTCAGGAATAGTTTATAATAAAAAAGTTTATCTATTTGGTGCATTTAGGAGGTTATTTTTTGATTTCATTTTAACTATTCTTAATTATAGAGAGAAATTCCAATAACACTGGAGGAAAAACGGGATTACATAAGCAAGAACGGTATCTGTTAATTTTGTCTGTTGATTTTGGTTTTTGTTGTAATTCAATGAAAAGAAAACGTAATGGCGTAAATTTATAGGCACAGGTATACTATTGTTGACAACATAGGTATAGCCACGGGGGGGGGGGGTATAAGTAAAATGAATCACCCCTGACTTTTTTTTTATTATTAATTTATTATTACTATTATTATTATTATTATTATCATTATTATTTATTTATTATTTATTATTAATATAAAATATAATAAATTTAAATTACCTTTATTATTATTTACCCGACGGAAATAAGAAAAAATGATTATCTTTTGTCATCAATTTGATATGATAACTTGATTGCCAACCGATAGCTAACGTCCTTATCAATTTGTTGGAGAAATAGTTAGTCACTATCATAGACCTAATACTAGCTGGTGGTACAATGTTTATGGTCTATACAGCCGGCCTAAGAAGGAAACTAGACATTATTTTGTGGAACAAATGAAATACAGTTGTAAAGAAAAATGTTTTATTGTATTAAAATCAGGTCAAACCTGCGGTTTATCTTAGAAATAATTATTATATATCCCTCCCTTATGAAAATTCCTGTTTACGGCACTGGTTTATAGTGATGTTCTTTTCATTCTGGTTGCGCCGCATTTGGGGTCGGATTATTGCCCTCAAGTTATCCTTTTTTACACTTATAATGTTCGAAACTTGGAAAAAAAAAAATTATCGATGTATAATGATTATCGTCCAACTAGAATAATCGACGATTTATCGTTAAAATTGCATTTTAAACAAGTCGTACTTTTTAGCTAGGTTGGAAAAAATTTTACGTTTATATGACACGTGATTGGGTAATGTTTTCACAATTAGATCGACACGAAAATAGACATCGATTCCATATCATAATCAAACGGGATTAAACACTCCGCCAACGAACTACGCAGCGATCTATGTGATAATCAAAATTTTGGTTCATATAATCCATTCGGATTGATCGATAACTGCCGTTTCCTGATAATTTTATTCAGCGTTGCTTTATCGAAAGAATGTTTGTACGACTATCAATTTTTTATTTTACATAATTGTATTGCGATGCACGGATAAAAAGAACAAGAATCTCAACGTATAGTATTAGCTTTATTAGTAGTTTCTCACCAACTCTATACATATTTCAAGAATTATCCGCTAGGTTCGCTATAAGTCTGAGCGAGCCATATCAATGTATCATAAATTTATTTATATGATAAATAATATTAATTATGTTATAATATATGGAACTACAGATTTTTTTTGTTTGATTCTATCTTTTTATTATAACTAAAAATATTATTTGCATAAGACAATCCTCTTTCCTAAAAAAAATAAATGTAAATTTCGAAATGTATTGAATTATAACGTATGTAATTTTAGGGTATGTCTAAAATATATTATTTTACAATTTCAATACTCACTAAAGGCCATGTTAAAATAAGATCATATTATAAATAATTCCCTAGTCTTTTTTTATAGTTAAATTCTGGTTCATTCTTTAAATGTATATTTCTTTTTTAATTAAATGGACGATAAAAAAATATTCTTTTTTAAGACGTTATTTTTAAATCAATCTTAAATAATATAAATAATATAATGCATTAATTTTAATATTTACATTTTTGTATAAAATAATTTGCACATTAACGTTAGATTTTACCCAGTACCAGATTGTCCTCTTGAAATCATATTTGATTATGGGCTTTGCTAGTAACTTTTACATAGCTAATATTTATTTTGCATGGATATTGTACACAAATATTTATATTAAAACATTTATTAATTTATTTTTAAATTTATACAAATATAATGACCATAATATTTCATCACACTACCAATAAGTTTGTCCAGACTACTATCGGTCGAAGTAATATAACTATTTTAGAACTATTTAAAAAGTAACATAGACAAATGATCATGCAATATAAAGCCAACACGTTCTTTTGATATCTCTACGATGTCAGCTAACTCATGCAACATCGCTTTGCGATCATTCAAAACGATTTTGTGGATTTGTTCAATATTTTCTTGTGTTACCGCCTCATTTGGACGTCCACTGCGTTCTGCGTCATCAGTGTCTCTACGAGCACGTTTGAAGTCAGCATACCAACGTTTTATTTTTGTTTCTGATGGAGCGGAGTCCCCATAAAACTTTTCAAACCATTTCTTCGCTTGAACGGTATTTTTCCCCATCAAGAAGCAATGTCAAATTAAAACACGAAATTGGTTTTGATCCATTATTTTGAAAATAACAAAAGTAGCGTCTCACTCTATAGTACAATAACTCGCACACTACTGAACAGATTATCGTGAAATGTTAACGGCTGTCTTTTGCAGGTTAATGCCGACGAATAATAAGGTTAATTCCATAACACTAGCGCCATCTATATGTTAGGGCCGATACATTTCAGCACATGTGTCATGAACGTCCGACGTTGAGGGTCATCGTCGGTTCTCTTTAACTGTATTGCGATGTTATACTCCAACTACATATCGAACTTGTTGCAAAGCTTTTAAACTTTACACACTGTAATTGTCGCCGGTGTGAGTACAATGAGTACGGCATGTTAAAAATGCCTCTCCGCGACGGCAACGCCAGTGCATACTTACAAGGCACACCGGAATCTCGCGGAATTTCTTGTGGCCATTCCGCTTCCGGTTCCGCTCGCATCACGATCGACGGGAGTCCTAAGAAAATGGTACACGCCTTTGTCCGGCCGATACTGTTAGCAGTACCGTCCCGACCACTTGGCGATTATTTTCCGGCGCCTAGGCCTGTGGACGCACACCGGTCAACCGGACTTTCAGTATTTATCGTCTCTCGGGAGACTATATTCCGGACACATACGGGGTCCCCCTCTCTTCGTTAACTACACCGAGAGTTTGTGCGCCGGACTGGAACTTCTACGCCATTCTATTTGCTTAGGTATATTAGAAAACTTTAAATAATCGCGTCTTCCTCTATCCCGGTCCCCGCACGCCCGTCAATTGGGTCTCGCGCGTTCTTCACGCACGACGGACATTTCTTCGGCCATTAATGTATTATATTTTATTCTCATCACTCCCGGCGAATTTCATACACGACAAATAAAATGCTTTTATAGTAATCACCGCTGGTCCCACTTGTATTTAATGCTGCGGTGCTCGTGCCTGATGGATAATAGTAGTGTTAACAAACACCAACCGAAACTTCTACATCTCTAATATTAGGTAAAGTTATTTTTACATACATTTTTTGAATGCTATAAATGTTTATTTATTACAAAACTAAAATGGTTTCGATTATTTTATTCTTAGTGTTTGTATTATACAACATGCTAATATAAATAAGTTTATAAAATAAATCCTATGTTAAATTACGCGCTATAATTGTCTTAAAAAACAGTATAAACGTGCATACGTTTTTGCTAATAAACAATGAGCATTTTTAAACTCCCATTCGCCTAAAAGCACATGTATGCAACTTACGATCAAGTGAACAATATATAGTATTATATGCTATGACAGCATTAACAAAGTAAAAAAAAAAAAAAAAAAATCCAGAGAAAGAAATATAACAATAAAATATACTACATTGTAAAACCGGGATCCGCTTAAAAATTTTAATTCATAAACTTCAACAATAAAACGTTCGTTTCAGATCGAATACACACAATATCGTAATATAGTAGAAGATTGGAATTATAAATACTATTAAAAATGTTCGACTCAAGTCTAGCCTCTACTATTAAACTAAAATCTCATATACTTTATCAACGGTCGATTTGTATTTATAAACATATAATTTATAATTCAATCGTCATAAATTATCTGTATATTGTACGATAAAGTAACTCACTAAATTAGTTGCAGGTTTATAATTTCGATACGTAATTATACATTTGTTACGATTTTAGCAATTCAGAAGCTCCATTCAGAATTCAAAAATCGTAAGTCTGAAGTTTACTTATTATAACGATTTATTGTTATTTAATGATGATGTGTTATAATTACATCAAACATGGCTTAGTACTTGTAAATAGTCTTAGCAAATATTATACTCAAATAGTACCTACTGTATTTCGTGAATATTACCAAATCAATTTCCAATTCAAAGATAATATAATAGCTATCAGGTTCATTTTCAAATATATTATAAATATATGTCGACAAAAAATTTATTTTTGACAATGGATCATTTTTTTATTTTTTTTTTTTGCATAGGTACACATATATATATATATATATGTTTATTGTTTGTGCCGGAACCGGTAAAAATTCTATATGCAGGACCTACAGTCATTCGGTAATATTTTATTAGTTGAAAACGATAAAAACATACCGCGAGCATGACACCGTTTGCGTCAGCAAAATAAAAATAATTCTTAAACCGCTCAACACTCCACTTTAATACCGAATTGTATTTTATTAGTGCATGTAGCATCTTACTAACATGTGAATATAAAAGGAATTAATGAATTGTTTCCATATAGATTTTCAACGTAAAATTAAATGACTGATAACGCTGACCCTTTCAGCGTACGTAATTACGTATCTATGTAAGTCACATTAAACGCGTTTAATAGCTGTAAATATCCATACAAAATATGATTTGTAACAATTAAAGCTGAATGAATTAGAAAAGTCTTTTATTTAACAATAAACTTGCACACACCATAATAGTAGACAGTCATTGATGACAACACACAGGTTCGGTATTTGTCATAAATAGTTTTTCACTCTTACCACACCGAACACACTAATATATTACGTATTGTGCGCTATTTAGTCGTCCAGCATCAAGCCATTATTGTAAAACAGCAACGTACCATATTACAATTCATTTCACCCTACAAATGGTATTAAATTTCCTCTAAATTTATACCAAAGCCGATTTATACACATTTTGAATGTCAGTATATATTAAAAGTTGTACACCTGTTCATCAATTGCATTAATTTATTTTTAATTCTTAATATATTAGCAACATTTACGAGTAATGTACAAAATCAATTTTGTAAGTCTAAAAGTCTATTTTTTATATTTTGCATTGAAATAACCACAACCATGTACATATTATAGGTATCCAGTGTTCATTTGATTAACTGTTTATTTCAATAAACCTATTCAAAACACAAATTCACTGAATTTTTCAAGTGATAAGGACAACCGAAATGTGGGTTTATTTATAATTAACATTATGTTTGGAAAATAATAATACATAAATGAATATTAACATCATAATACCGTGCATAGGTGCATGGAGTGCATAGATGTTGTTATCCGTTGTAAGATAATTTCATTGTTATTAGCCCTCGCCTCCAATGTCGCATGTACCGTCGGATCCATTATCGCCTTTGCCAGAAAATCCTGAACAGCCTCTATCCATAGGTAAAGTAAACCCTTGTTGAATTTCCAAAAGAAACACAACTAATAGTACAAATATCTGTAAAAAATAAAATTAAAAAAATTCAAACATATTACCCACGTGTATGCCAGTCTTGTACGTAAAATATTAGGTAGGATATATAGGTATATTACAAATATATTTGATATTTGTTATAAATAAATTCAAAACGATGACAATTCAAAAAATATCGTTCGAAAACAATCATTGCGATTAAAAATACCAACAAATGATTTCCGAAACAATGAATACCAAATTAGTCAATTTCAGTAAATACATCACCGTAAAGAATTGGTTTTGTTTTATTTCACAAAAATTCAATGAAAACTCGGTTGAATGAATCTCCAAATATAAATAGTCGGTTAAGAAAAAATATGTATTTAAAAAATAATAAAATTAAATTCTTATTCAATATAATTCAAATCTTTTTAGTGTATTATATCATTATTTGCACAAATAATTAACTAACAAATGTGCCTTTTTTCACACGAGTTCTTCAATTTGAATTATTATACATATCAATACTGCACAAGGGTGATGTTCCCTAGCACACATGATTGCATACAAATAAATACATTTATGTATTTCTTTCTAATATTATAATGGAGACTCGTCCATTAGTCTTCCAATGGCGTTCTCACGATGGGTGATACCGTGAAAACGCCCATAATTGTTTAATCTAAAACTGTACATAAATAAAATAATCATTTTAATGTCAATAATAGAATGACAGTCAAGTAAAAAAAAAATTAATCTAATACATTTTTATAGGTAGATCGTTTATTGTACTCACCCCAGTGTAATAACGCATTATAATGTTAAATTGAAGAATAGAACTGTGATCGGTCGAATACTGACTGTTAAATAGTGTTTGATTATGGCCTCTTATATAGGTTTGCTTTGGTAGGTATTTTAAATTATATTGGCTATTATTGGGAAATAATACACGTGTATTCGCAGATTTACCGAAAGCAAACATTTATCAAAAAATGTTGTGACGATTATTTTATAATAAAATTGTTTTGTGTTTAATCAATTGTTTATGTCTAATATTAAACTCTTATTCCACATGTTTATGTATGGCAACTTTAATATTCTTACTATTTGCAATTATCATAATATTTAAGGTTAAATTATAAAAATTTCAAATTCTTGTATCCAACAAAAGAAACAGGGTTCTATGGTCACGTATATAGTGATATTTTCATAATTTATTAGGGTTCATATCGTTTTCATTAACCGTAACTCTGTTAATTCGTATGTTATCTTTTTAGTACTACCATAAAATCTTATTAAATAATATGAATTTCAAATATCCGTAATATTTCATTAACTGTAGTTTTTCAATTTTTTATTAGAAGTTATTAAAAACCCACATTAACTCAACTATAATTATTCCTGGATACCATGATTGTGCTCTTGAATTTTTTCGAGTTGGTACAAGGATATAGTAAATTGTTATTATCTTTATATTTTCTATAGAAATTACGAAATAAACTAATAATGCATAAACAATAATACGATTAAAATTATAATATATCTAACTTTAATTTTAATCATTTTAGCAAATCTTTATTATCATATTATACAACTTTGTCTTAATTTATTGTAGTATTACTCATATTTTATTACGTATGTTTGAATAAGAATCGAAAAAGAGTTTTTTGATATTGTTGAATATTTTTAATTTTTTAACATTAAAATTTGTAGTTTGCTATTCTATGCACGAGTTTAAAACAGAGAATTGTTCAACAAATTGTTCATATCATAAGTACAAAAATCTAAAAACTGTATACAATCGATTTATTTATAGTAGTTATAGGCATTTGAGTAAAAAGCAATAACCGTTTTGATATAAATAATCACGGCAATGGATTTTTACTTAACCAATATGCAAAAGGAATGCATCGCACCTTTACAAAAATACATTTAATGCGAAACGTATGAAATAAAATTGTTTAGTACCTACCTACGTAATATTGAAACACTTTAATGTAAATAAAAAAACGCTAGTACGATAAAGACAATATTTTTAGTTCCAGTTTAGATATTGTAAATTAAAAGAGTTATAATTCCTGTTATAAAACCATAAACAAATACTATATATGTAAATGTACAAAAAACCGTTACAAGAATATCTGTTGAAAAGCTTTTTCAGAATTATTTTTATAGTTGGTAAGATTTTGACCGAGTTACGGCACTTTTGAATCAGGACTGAAGATGTTGATAGGAAAATGGAAATCGGTACACGATAAAAAACTACCAAAAACTGCAATCGATTATATAGGCGTACTGACAATGGAACTTTATCCACACATTTGGTGATTAATATCCATACGTACAAAACTTCCCAGTTGAAATCATTTAAGCAAATCTATTTTATTATATTATGACACTTTGTCTTAAATTAATGTGGTATTCATATTTTATTACGTATGTTTAATTAAGAATGGATAAATATTTGTTTGATATTGTTGAATATTTTTAGTATATGTAACTTTAAAATATGTTGTTTGTTATATTGAGTATTGATTAAAACAGAAAATTGTTCATCAAATTGTTTTCGAAGAATTCGTTATTGTTTCAAATAATAGAAATTATAGACAAAACTTTTATATCTATGTCAATGTTTTGTTTTTTATAATGTGCATTACGTACAAAAATACGCTAAATATTTGTGTCATATTTATATTAAAATCATACTATTATAACGCCAAAAATTGATTGACACGTCAAAAAATCTCTGTCTATTATTTATATATTGCATTGAAATAAACAAAATCATGTAGGTATCATATATTATAGACTTAAATCATACACAATATGTAATAAGACACCTATATTAAAACAGATAAAATAAAATTGTGCTAAGGAACATATATAAAGATATTAGTTGCTTAGTAAATTTTACTATGTGTTATTACTAGTGACAGTCTATATACGAATCAATTCTTTTTTCTAACACACATACACATCATCATTTGTTGAATAGTGCAGATGGATGGTAATACAGCAAGAATTGATATTTAGGTATATTATTTTAGGTATTTATATTTTTATTTTTGATCATTTAGGATTCAACAACTTGGTTATTATATCTATCAACCATGTTAAGTGAAATAATAAAGTCCAACAACAATATTAAATTATAAGAAAAATCCACTTTAACCACATATATTTTTTTGCTGAATTATTTTTTGTGATAGATAAATAAGCTTTTTCATAGTAACAATGTACTTGATAAAAAAATTTTAACCGATTAATTTTCATTAATTGTTTTTGAAAAACGTATCATAGATAAAAAAAAATATAAAACTGTATGCAAAGGTGTAATCTATGGTAGGAATGAGTATTTGTGTAAACTGCACAAATAACTCTTTTTATATAAAATAATCGACAAAAAGAATTTTACGAAATAACTTTTCTTTCGGTACCACTATAAAAAAGATCTAATACCTACTTACCTATACTTTAGACATGGTCTTATCAATAAAAATATTGTTGATTCAGATTAGACAATAGGTAACTATCCAATGAAGACATTCGAAATGGAAAAAGCCTATAGCTTATATTTATTTTTGAGTGGATGAATGTGTTTAGCAGTGTTGAAATACTTGAACATCATTCACGAAGATAATAATCAAAATTGTGCTTAGGATCAGGAAAATAGAGTCAAGCGTAAAGTACTTGAGAGTTCTTAAAAAAGTTTAATGTCAAAAATATTTTATTTAACTTTTTGACCAAAATCAACACAGAGATTTTTAGTTGAATCTAGAGTTGATGATAAGGATTTAAGTCAATTTTTTTGTTTAGGATCTTTCTTACTAACAAACAATGGGTATTTTAAACAATTATATAATAGGGCTTTTTGTGGTTGTAACAATGTACCAGACGATTGTATTGAGTTACTAAATCGAGAGAAACCTTAAAGTGTTAAGTATACCAATCACAGACGTAAAAATAGATACAAGTTACTTATTTTTGTTTGGTTAGGTTAAGTTAAGCCACCCCTCTGTCAACAGGAGAAAACGGGAAATAAATTTTCCTTTAGAGAATTATTGTTGTTAAATTTTCTTTTAAATTAAAAATGGACATTGCAAATAAGATAATTTTCACAAGTAGTTGGATCATTAATGTTCAAAAACTAAATTATTAATTGTTGCCATACAAGTTTCCCACCCTTTTCAATCTATAACTATTATTTTGTGCACCTATTTCTGTTTGTTAACACCTTTTTATTAGAGTTATTTCATTTAGACAAAAAAAAAATTCTTTTACAACCTCCCACTTGTTAATAGATGACGTGCGCCATCAGCTAAACACAACAACACATCGTAATCATTCAATCGGTTACGTTCCCCTAATAGTATATAATTATTACTAAATTTAAAAAAAAACGTCTTATTTGAATCGCTCAAAACAATTTATTTATATGAATTTTCTAACAATGTTGACTTATGTCAAATTACCATAATAATATTATTAGTATTGCTTGGTTACACGCATCAAAAATTGGACAGCTGAAAATTTCACCCGGAATGCATACGCGTCTTTCTATCAATACAACAATAGAAGAAAATATAAAGTAGTTTAGATTGGTGAAGGTGAAGGACAAGAAGGCTAGGGTTATTTTCATAGAGTGATAAGAGTGTTTAAATTCTGAGATTAATTTTTTTTTTTTTTATCATTTTTATGCTGGTAATCGATTTTTGGCAGATATGATCATTAACTCCCGGGACATATTTTATAAAAGAATTTTGGGCCTAGAAGCTAACTGCTTTATAAATATGTGGAAATGTCTAGTTGTTTTAACCATTTTCACGTTTTTAAGTAGATAAAATTCTTTCAGCCATTTCATTTAGATAATTCAGAAAGTAACCATTTTTAAAAATTAAATAATAAATAATTTATTAATATATATATAAATGAATTACCGCATGTATGCGACATATCACATAAGAACCACTCGACTGATTTGGCTGATTTTTCATTTTTGTATTCGTAACTGTCAAGATAAGGTTTGTCTGAGAGAAAACTAAAGGAAAATTTTCCTGCTGACAGAGGGGTGGCTTAACCTAACCTAACCAAACAAAATTAAATAACTTGTATCTATTTTTACGTCTGTGATTGGTATACTTAACACTTTAAGATTTATCTCGATTTCGTAACTCAATACAATCGTCTGGTACATTTTTACAACCACAAAAAGCCCTATTAAATAATATGAATTTTAAATATCCTAATTTCTGTAATTATTTAATTTTTTATTAGAAGTAAGAAATAGATGCACACAATCATGATTATTGATTGAATAGGATGGGAGACGTGTATGATAGCAAAGCAATAATTTCGTTTTTGAACATAAATGTTCCAACAATTTGTGAAAATAATCTAATAATCTTTTATTTCAAAAATAATTTGCCATGTCCAAAAATAATTAAATAAAAAAGTCCAACAACAATATTTCGTTTTAGGAAAGCCTATTTCCACAATATATACTTATGCTCAAAGTAGCAGTGTAATAAAAATATAGGCAACGTAAATGTAAAAATGGTCTGGAATAAGTATTAATTATTGTATAATAAAACAGAATAATATTCAAAAAATTGTACGTGTTAAACGTATCATAGTTACAAATATCACAGACCTATAGACAAAGGTGTTATCTACGGTAGAAGCAAGCAGTTGTGTAAATTGTATTATCTGTATTGAAATAAAGTATTAGCCACAAAGGACATTTACTACACATTTTATATTCGGTTAAAACTTTAGACCATAAAAAAAAACCGAATATTATAAAAAAATTAACTAAGTACTACATTACTTTCCAATTATTAAATATAAATATAAATAATGTATACTGTCAGTCAGTAAACGACATTCAAAATTATATATAAAAAACAACGATTAATTGTTTAAAATACCCATTGTTTGTTAGTAAGAAAGATCCTAAACAAAAAAATTGACTTAAATCCTTAGTGTATCAACTCTAGATTCAACTACAATCTCTGTGTTGATTTTGGTCAAAAAGTTAAATAAAATATTTTTGACATTAAACGTTTTTAAGAACTATCAAGTACTTTACGCTTGACTCTCTTTTCCTGACCCTAAGAATAATTTATGATTAATATCTTCGTGAATGATGTCCAAGTATTTAAACACTGCTAAACATTTTCGTCTGATCAAAAATAAATATAAGCTATAGGCTTTTTCCATTTCGAATGTCTTCATTGGATCGTTACCTATTGTCTAAACTGAATCAACAATATTTTTATTGAGCAGACCATGTCTAAAGTATAGGTAAGTAGGTATTAGTTCTTTTTTATAGTGGTACCGAAAGAAAAGTTATTTCGTAAAATTCTTTTTGTCGATTATTTTATATAAAAAGAGTTATTTGTGCAGTTTACACAAATACTCATTCCTACCATAGATTACACCTTTGCATACAGTATTATATTTTTTTTTATCTATGATACGTTTTTCAAAAACAATTAATGAAAATTAATCGGTTAAAATTTTTTTATCAAGTACATTGTTACTATGAAAAAGCTTATTTATCTATCACAAACAATAATTCAGCAAAAAAATATATGTGGTTAAAGTGGATTTTTCTTATAATTTAATATTGTTGTTGGACTTTATTATTTCACTTAACATGGTTGATTGATATAATAACCAAGTTGTTGGATCCTAAATGATCAAAAATAAAAATATAAATACCTAAAATAATATACCTAAATATCAATTCTTGCTGTATTACCATCCATCTGCACTATTCAACAAATGATGATGTGTATGTGTGTTAGAATAAAGAATTGTTTCGTATATAAAAAGTTACTAGTAATAACACTTAGTAATATTTACTAAGCAACCATTTACTTCATATATCTTTCCTTAGCACAAATTCTTATATTAGATTTAACAAAGAAGAAGTCGCCAGGATTCGTGATATATGATCAATATCACGGTGGGTGTTCGTGGTATATAATATCTTAGGAGATTTCTGTAAGTAGTGGTTAGAAGGAGAGCCCATTTTACAACATGTGAAAATTTCTGTTCTTTGTATTCCGCACAAATAATCATTATAGATATAATATTATTGTTATAATATATAACAGCCATCATCAGACAAGTAACTACAGTCAGTATTCGAGTTAGGCAACTCGATATTTTTCGTAACTAAAACATAATAATGCGATTTTACACTGCGGTAAGTTAATTCGTAATTGCTTTAATTTAATATCTTAATAAACACTCTACTTATAGAAATGAGTTAGATTAATTATTTTTTGACTTGAATGTCATTCTATTATTGACATTAAAATGATTATTTCTTTTATGTACCGTTTTAAATTAAACGATGATGGGCATTTTCACGATATCACCTATGGTGAGAACGCCTTTGAAGATTGAAAGACAGAGTCCCTTTGCTTAAATACTAACATTCGATTATTTAAGATAAACCATTTCAATATAATAGTAACATTAATTTTATGTTCACATTGTCATAAAAACATAATAGTAACGTTTCGTTTTAATATATTTGAAAAATTAAATCACCGATTACTGCTCCGCGTGATATCACTAAATAGCATCTACATCAGTTGACTGAGCATTTATAATTATTGATTACGTATTAGTATATGGGAAGAATCAAATACCGCCTTTGGAAGACTAAAGTACGAGTCTCCAATATAATATTAGAAAAAAATGCATAAATATATTTATTTTTTTTAAAAAATTCAAGAGCACAATCATGGTGTCCAGGAATAATTATAGTTGAGTAAATGTGGGTTTTTAATAACTTCTAATAAAAAAATTGAAAAACTACAGTTAATGAAATATTACGGATATATGAAATTCATATTATTTAATAAGATTTTATGGTAGTACTAAAAAGATAACATACGAATTAACAGAGTTACGGTTAATGAAAACGATATGAACCCTAATAAATTATGAAAATATCACTATATACGTGACCATAGAACCCTGTTTCTTTTGTTGGATACAAGAATTTGAAATTTTTATAATTTAACCTTAAATATTATGATAATTGCAAATAGTAAGAATATTAAAGTTGCCATACATAAACATGTGGAATAAGAGTTTAATATTAGACATAAACAATTGATTAAACACAAAACAATTTTATTATAAAATAATCGTCACAACATTTTTTGATAAATGTTTGCTTTCGGTAAATCTGCGAATACACGTGTATTATTTCCCAATAATAGCCAATATAATTTAAAATACCTACCAAAGCAAACCTATATAAGAGGCCATAATCAAACACTATTTAACAGTCAGTATTCGACCGATCACAGTTCTATTCTTCAATTTAACATTATAATGCGTTATTACACTGGGGTGAGTACAATAAACGATCTACCTATAAAAATGTATTAGATTAATTTTTTTTTTACTTGACTGTCATTCTATTATTGACATTAAAATGATTATTTTATTTATGTACAGTTTTAGATTAAACAATTATGGGCGTTTTCACGGTATCACCCATCGTGAGAACGCCATTGGAAGACTAATGGACGAGTCTCCATTATAATATTAGAAAGAAATACATAAATGTATTTATTTGTATGCAATCATGTGTGCTAGGGAACATCACCCTTGTGCAGTATTGATATGTATAATAATTCAAATTGAAGAACTCGTGTGAAAAAAGGCACATTTGTTAGTTAATTATTTGTGCAAATAATGATATAATACACTAAAAAGATTTGAATTATATTGAATAAGAATTTAATTTTATTATTTTTTAAATACATATTTTTTCTTAACCGACTATTTATATTTGGATGGATTCATTCAACCGAGTTTTCATTGAATTTTTGTGAAATAAAACAAAACCAATTCTTTACGGTTATGAATTTACTGAAATTGGCTAATTTTGTATTCATTGGAACGGAAGTCATTTATTGGTATTTAAATTGCAATGCTTGTTTTGGAATGATATTTTTTTGATGATAATCTTTTAGAACCGATTTATTACAAATATCATATTTAATTGTAATATACCAATGTATCCTACCCTAATATAATTTAATTTTTTTTTTTCTACAGATATTCGTACTCTTAGTTGTGTTTCTTTTTGAAATTCAACTAGGATTATCATCACCTATGTTTAGTTCCACCACTTCAAGAGCATTGACCTCATAACAGTTGAGGAGAGGGCTAATAACCATGAAATTATCTTTCAACGGATAACAACACCTATGCACTTTATCATAACTATAATACAATTACCAAACCAAGCACTTAAACACGACATTATGATGTTAATATAAATTTATGTACTATTTTTTTCCAAACCTAATGTTAATTAAAATTAAACCCACATACCGTTGTCTATATCACTAGAAAAATTCATTGAATTTGTGATTTGAATAATTTTATTGAAATAAACGACTAATCATATAAATGCTGATACCTATAATATGTACATGATCTTTTTTATTTCAATGCACTATATAAAAATTAGACTTATAGACATACAAAAAAAAAAAGTTGACATGTCAGTCAAACTGTACCGTTACAATAGTATGATTTAAATATAAATATGACAATTACAAATAATTAAATTATTTCCATTTAACATATTTATCATTTAGTCATTTTTGTCATTTAAATCTTTTCCTGGCATGTTGGGTGTTAAAACACTCGGAAAGCTCTAGGCTAGCACATATACTGTCAGTCAGTAAACGACATTAAAAATTATATATAAGATATAACGATTAATTTTTTAAAATACTCTTTGTTTGTTAGTAAGAAATATCCTAAACATAAAAATTGACTTAAATCTTTAGTGCATCAACTTTAGAGACAACATTCAACTAAAAATCTCTGTGTTGATTTTTGTTAAAAAGTTAAAGAATATATTTTTAACATTAAACGTTTTTATGAACTATCAAGTACCTTACACTTGACTCTTTTTTCCTTACTCTAAGCACAATTTATGATTATTATCTTCGTGAATGATGTCCAAGTATTTTAACACTGCTAAACATTTTCGTCTGATCAAAAATAAATATAAGCTATAGGCTTTTTCCATTTCGAATGTCTTCATTGGATCGTTACCTATTGTCTAAACTGAATCAACAATATTTTTATTGATAAGACCATGTCTAAAGTATAGGTAAGTAGGTATTAGTTCTTTTTTATAGTGGTACCGAAAGAAAAGTTATTTAGTAAAATTCTTTTTGTCGATTATTTTATATAAAAAGAGTTATTTGTGCAGTTTACACAAATACTCATTCCTACCATAGATTACACCTTTGCATACAGTTTTATATTTTTTTTTATCTATGATACGTTTTTCAAAAACAATTAATGAAAATTAATCGGTTAAAATTTTTTTATCAAGTACATTGTTACTATGAAAAAGCTTATTTATCTATCACAAAAAATAATTCAGCAAAAAAATATATGTGGTTAAAGTGGATTTTTCTTATAATTTAATATTGTTGTTGGACTTTATTATTTCACTTAACATGGTTGATAGATATAATACCAAGTTGTTGAATCCTAAATGATCAAAAATAAAAATATAAATACCTAAAATAATATACCTAAATATCAATTCTTGCTGTATTACCATCCATCTGCACTATTCAACAAATGATGATGTGTATGTGTGTTAGAATAAAGAATTGTTTCGTATATAAAAAGTTACTAGTAATAACACTTAGTAATATTTACTAAGCAACCATTTACTTCATATATCTTCCCTTAGCACAAATTCTTATATTAGATTTAACAAAGAAGAAGTTGCCAGAATTCGTGATATATGATCAATGTCACGGTGGGTGTTCGTGGTATATAATATCTTAGGAGATTACCCTAAGTAGTGGTTAGAAGGAGAGCCCATTTTAAAACTTGTGAAAATTTCTGTTCTTTGTATTCCGCACAAATAATCATTCTAGATATAATATATATTTGGACATTTCTTATCATATCACAAAAGTACTAATCTCTGTATAAAAGCATTTTTAGAGAACAATATTATATTGAAATCAAACAATCTAATGTTTATTCTAGATAACCGATCAGATTTTTATATCAGACCTACTGCTTGTTGAATTGCAAAAAATTGAATAATAAGCACTGATACTGTGAACATAAAGAACGTTGTTCAATCAATTATTGGCAACGTAAATGTAAAAATGGTCTGGAATAATTATTAATTATTGTATAATAAAACAGAATAATATTCAAAAAATTGTACGTGTTAAACGTATCATAGTTACAAATATCACAGAACTATAGACAAAGGTGTTATCTACTGTAGAAGCAAGCAGTTGTGTAAATTGTATTATCTGTATTGAAATAAAGTATTAGCCACAAAGGACATTTACTACACATTTTATATTCGGTTAAAACTTTAGACCATAAAAAAAAACCGAATATTATAAAAAAATTAACTAAGTACGATACATTACTTTCCAATTATTAAATATAAATATAAATAATGTATACTGTCAGTCAATAAACGACATTCAAAATTATATATAAAAAATAACGATTAATTGTTTAAAATACCCATTGTTTGTTAGTAAGAAAGATCCTAAACAAAAAAATTGACTTAAATCCTTAGTGTATCACTCTAGATTCAACTACATTCTCTGTGTTGATTTTGGTCAAAAAGTTAAATAAAATATTTTTAACATTAAACGTTTTTAAGAACTATCAAGTACCTTACACTTGACTCTTTTTTCCTTACTCTAAGCACAATTTATGATTATTATCTTCGTGAATGATGTCCAAGTATTTTAACACTGCTAAACATTTTCGTCTGATCAAAAAAAAATATAAGCTATAGGCTTTCTCCATTTCGAATGTCTTCATTGGATCTTTACCTATTGTCTAAACTGAATCAACAATATTTTTATTGATAAGACCATGTCTAAAGTATAGGTAAGTAGGTATTAGTTCTTTTTTATAGTGGTACCGAAAGAAAAGTTATTTAGTAAAATTCTTTTTGTCGATTATTTTATATAAAAAGAGTTATTTGTGCAGTTTACACAAATACTCATTCCTACCATAGATTACACCTTTGCATACAGTTTTATATTTTTTTTTATCTATGATACGTTTTTCAAAAACAATTAATGAAA
Source organism: Tuberolachnus salignus (assembly GCA_956483605.1). Lineage (NCBI taxonomy): Eukaryota > Metazoa > Arthropoda > Insecta > Hemiptera > Aphididae > Tuberolachnus > Tuberolachnus salignus. The sequence continues at coordinate 20,490,664 of OY101430.1, read as the reverse complement.
ATTAATCGGTTAAAATTTTTTTATCAAGTACATTGTTACTATGAAAAAGCTTATTTATCTATCACAAAAAATAATTCAGCAAAAAAATATATGTGGTTAAAGTGGATTTTTCTTATAATTTAATATTGTTGTTGGACTTTATTATTTCACTTAACATGGTTGATAGATATAATACCAAGTTGTTGAATCCTAAATGATCAAAAATAAAAATATAAATACCTAAAATAATATACCTAAATATCAATTCTTGCTGTATTACCATCCATCTGCACTATTCAACAAATGATGATGTGTATGTGTGTTAGAATAAAGAATTGTTTCGTATATAAAAAGTTACTAGTAATAACACTTAGTAATATTTACTAAGCAACCATTTACTTCATATATCTTCCCTTAGCACAAATTCTTATATTAGATTTAACAAAGAAGAAGTTGCCAGAATTCGTGATATATGATCAATGTCACGGTGGGTGTTCGTGGTATATAATATCTTAGGAGATTACCCTAAGTAGTGGTTAGAAGGAGAGCCCATTTTAAAACTTGTGAAAATTTCTGTTCTTTGTATTCCGCACAAATAATCATTCTAGATATAATATATATTTGGACATTTCTTATCATATCACAAAAGTACTAATCTCTGTATAAAAGCATTTTTAGAGAACAATATTATATTGAAATCAAACAATCTAATGTTTATTCTAGATAACCGATCAGATTTTTATATCAGACCTACTGCTTGTTGAATTGCAAAAAATTGAATAATAAGCACTGATACTGTGAACATAAAGAACGTTGTTCTATCAATTATTGGCAACGTAAATGTAAAAATGGTCTGGAATAATTATTAATTATTGTATAATAAAACAGAATAACATTCAAAAAATTGTACGTGTTAAACGTATCATAGTTACAAATATCACAGAACTATAGACAAAGGTGTTATCTACGGTAGAAGCAAGCAGTTGTGTAAATTGTATTATCTGTATTGAAATAAAGTAATAGCTACAAAGGACATTTACTACACAGTTTATATTCGGTTAAAACTTTAGACCATAAAAAAAAACCGAATATTTTTTAAAAATTAACTTAGTACGATACATTACTTTCCAATTATTAAATATAAATATAAATAATGTATACTGTCAGTCAGTAAACGACATTCAAAATTATATATAAAAAACAACGATTAATTGTTTAAAATACCCATTGTTTGTTAGTAAGAAAGATCCTAAACAAAAAAATTGACTTAAATCCTTAGTGTATCAACTCTAGATTCAACTACAATCTCTGTGTTGATTTTGGTCAAAAAGTTAAATAAAATATTTTTGACATTAAACGTTTTTAAGAACTATCAAGTACTTTACGCTTGACTCTCTTTTCCTGACCCTAAGAATAATTTATGATTAATATCTTCGTGAATGATGTCCAAGTATTTAAACACTGCTAAACATTTTCGTCTGATCAAAAATAAATATAAGCTATAGGCTTTTTCCATTTCGAATGTCTTCATTGGATCGTTACCTATTGTCTAAACTGAATCAACAATATTTTTATTGAGCAGACCATGTCTAAAGTATAGGTAAGTAGGTATTAGTTCTTTTTTATAGTGGTACCGAAAGAAAAGTTATTTCGTAAAATTCTTTTTGTCGATTATTTTATATAAAAAGAGTTATTTGTGCAGTTTACACAAATACTCATTCCTACCATAGATTACACCTTTGCATACAGTATTATATTTTTTTTTATCTATGATACGTTTTTCAAAAACAATTAATGAAAATTAATCGGTTAAAATTTTTTTATCAAGTACATTGTTACTATGAAAAAGCTTATTTATCTATCACAAACAATAATTCAGCAAAAAAATATATGTGGTTAAAGTGGATTTTTCTTATAATTTAATATTGTTGTTGGACTTTATTATTTCACTTAACATGGTTGATTGATATAATAACCAAGTTGTTGGATCCTAAATGATCAAAAATAAAAATATAAATACCTAAAATAATATACCTAAATATCAATTCTTGCTGTATTACCATCCATCTGCACTATTCAACAAATGATGATGTGTATGTGTGTTAGAATAAAGAATTGTTTCGTATATAAAAAGTTACTAGTAATAACACTTAGTAATATTTACTAAGCAACCATTTACTTCATATATCTTTCCTTAGCACAAATTCTTATATTAGATTTAACAAAGAAGAAGTCGCCAGGATTCGTGATATATGATCAATATCATGGTGGGTGTTCGTGGTATATAATATCTTAGGAGATTTCTGTAAGTAGTGGTTAGAAGGAGAGCCCATTTTACAACATGTGAAAATTTCTGTTCTTTGTATTCCGCACAAATAATCATTATAGATATAATATTATTGTTATAATATATAACAGCCATCATCAGACAAGTAACTACAGTCAGTATTCGAGTTAGGCAACTCGATATTTTTCGTAACTAAAACATAATAATGCGATTTTACACTGCGGTAAGTTAATTCGTAATTGCTTTAATTTAATATCTTAATAAACACTCTACTTATAGAAATGAGTTAGATTAATTATTTTTTGACTTGAATGTCATTCTATTATTGACATTAAAATGATTATTTCTTTTATGTACCGTTTTAAATTAAACGATGATGGGCATTTTCACGATATCACCTATGGTGAGAACGCCTTTGAAGATTGAAAGACAGAGTCCCTTTGCTTAAATACTAACATTCGATTATTTAAGATAAACCATTTCAATATAATAGTAACATTAATTTTATGTTCACATTGTCATAAAAACATAATAGTAACGTTTCGTTTTAATATATTTGAAAAATTAAATCACCGATTACTGCTCCGCGTGATATCACTAAATAGCATCTACATCAGTTGACTGAGCATTTATAATTATTGATTACGTATTAGTATATGGGAAGAATCAAATACCGCCTTTGGAAGACTAAAGTACGAGTCTCCAATATAATATTAGAAAAAAATGCATAAATATATTTATTTTTTTTAAAAAATTCAAGATCACAATCATGGTGTCCAGGAATAATTATAGTTGAGTAAATGTGGGTTTTTAATAACTTCTAATAAAAAAATTGAAAAACTACAGTTAATGAAATATTACGGATATATGAAATTCATATTATTTAATAAGATTTTATGGTAGTACTAAAAAGATAACATACGAATTAACAGAGTTACGGTTAATGAAAACGATATGAACCCTAATAAATTATGAAAATATCACTATATACGTGACCATAGAACCCTGTTTCTTTTGTTGGATACAAGAATTTGAAATTTTTATAATTTAACCTTAAATATTATGATAATTGCAAATAGTAAGAATATTAAAGTTGCCATACATAAACATGTGGAATAAGAGTTTAATATTAGACATAAACAATTGATTAAACACAAAACAATTTTATTATAAAATAATCGTCACAACATTTTTTGATAAATGTTTGCTTTCGGTAAATCTGCGAATACACGTGTATTATTTCCCAATAATAGCCAATATAATTTAAAATACCTACCAAAGCAAACCTATATAAGAGGCCATAATCAAACACTATTTAACAGTCAGTATTCGACCGATCACAGTTCTATTCTTCAATTTAACATTATAATGCGTTATTACACTGGGGTGAGTACAATAAACGATCTACCTATAAAAATGTATTAGATTAATTTTTTTTTTACTTGACTGTCATTCTATTATTGACATTAAAATGATTATTTTATTTATGTACAGTTTTAGATTAAACAATTATGGGCGTTTTCACGGTATCACCCATCGTGAGAACGCCATTGGAAGACTAATGGACGAGTCTCCATTATAATATTAGAAAGAAATACATAAATGTATTTATTTGTATGCAATCATGTGTGCTAGGGAACATCACCCTTGTGCAGTATTGATATGTATAATAATTCAAATTGAAGAACTCGTGTGAAAAAAGGCACATTTGTTAGTTAATTATTTGTGCAAATAATGATATAATACACTAAAAAGATTTGAATTATATTGAATAAGAATTTAATTTTATTATTTTTTAAATACATATTTTTTCTTAACCGACTATTTATATTTGGATGGATTCATTCAACCGAGTTTTCATTGAATTTTTGTGAAATAAAACAAAACCAATTCTTTACGGTTATGAATTTACTGAAATTGGCTAATTTTGTATTCATTGGAACGGAAGTCATTTATTGGTATTTAAATTGCAATGCTTGTTTTGGAATGATATTTTTTTGATGATAATCTTTTAGAACCGATTTATTACAAATATCATATTTAATTGTAATATACCAATGTATCCTACCCTAATATAATTTAATTTTTTTTTTTCTACAGATATTCGTACTCTTAGTTGTGTTTCTTTTTGAAATTCAACTAGGATTATCATCACCTATGTTTAGTTCCACCACTTCAAGAGCATTGACCTCATAACAGTTGAGGAGAGGGCTAATAACCATGAAATTATCTTTCAACGGATAACAACACCTATGCACTTTATCATAACTATAATACAATTACCAAACCAAGCACTTAAACACGACATTATGATGTTAATATAAATTTATGTACTATTTTTTTCCAAACCTAATGTTAATTAAAATTAAACCCACATACCGTTGTCTATATCACTAGAAAAATTCATTGAATTTGTGATTTGAATAATTTTATTGAAATAAACGACTAATCATATAAATGCTGATACCTATAATATGTACATGATCTTTTTTATTTCAATGCACTATATAAAAATTAGACTTATAGACATACAAAAAAAAAAAGTTGACATGTCAGTCAAACTGTACCGTTACAATAGTATGATTTAAATATAAATATGACAATTACAAATAATTAAATTATTTCCATTTAACATATTTATCATTTAGTCATTTTTGTCATTTAAATCTTTTCCTGGCATGTTGGGTGTTAAAACACTCGGAAAGCTCTAGGCTAGCACATATACTGTCAGTCAGTAAACGACATTAAAAATTATATATAAGATATAACGATTAATTTTTTAAAATACTCTTTGTTTGTTAGTAAGAAATATCCTAAACATAAAAATTGACTTAAATCTTTAGTGCATCAACTTTAGAGACAACATTCAACTAAAAATCTCTGTGTTGATTTTTGTTAAAAAGTTAAAGAATATATTTTTAACATTAAACGTTTTTATGAACTATCAAGTACCTTACACTTGACTCTTTTTTCCTTACTCTAAGCACAATTTATGATTATTATCTTCGTGAATGATGTCCAAGTATTTTAACACTGCTAAACATTTTCGTCTGATCAAAAATAAATATAAGCTATAGGCTTTTTCCATTTCGAATGTCTTCATTGGATCGTTACCTATTGTCTAAACTGAATCAACAATATTTTTATTGATAAGACCATGTCTAAAGTATAGATAAGTAGGTATTAGTTCTTTTTTATAGTGGTACCGAAAGAAAAGTTATTTCGTAAAATTCTTTTTGTCGATTATTTTATATAAAAAGAGTTATTTGTGCAGTTTACACAAATACTCATTCCTACCATAGATTACACCTTTGCATACAGTTTTATATTTTTTTTTATCTATGATACGTTTTTCAAAAACAATTAATGAAAATTAATCGGTTAAAATTTTTTTATCAAGTACATTGTTACTATGAAAAAGCTTATTTATCTATCACAAAAAATAATTCAGCAAAAAAATATATGTGGTTAAAGTGGATTTTTCTTATAATTTAATATTGTTGTTGGACTTTATTATTTCACTTAACATGGTTGATAGATATAATAACCAAGTTGTTGAATCCTAAATGATCAAAAATAAAAATATAAATACCTAAAATAATATACCTAAATATCAATTCTTGCTGTATTACCATCCATCTGCACTATTCAACAAATGATGATGTGTATGTGTGTTAGAATAAAGAATTGTTTCGTATATAAAAAGTTACTAGTAATAACACTTAGTAATATTTACTAAGCAACCATTTACTTCATATATCTTCCCTTAGCACAAATTCTTATATTAGATTTAACAAAGAAGAAGTCGCCAGGATTCGTGATATATGATCAATGTCACAGTGGGTGTTCGTGGTATATAATATCTTAGGAGATTTCTGTAAGTAGTGGTTAGAAGGAGAGCCCATTTTAAAACATGTGAAAATTTCTGTTCTTTGTATTCCGCACAAATAATCATTCTAGATATAATATATATTTGGACATTTCTAATCATATCACAAAAGTACTAATCTCTGTATAAAAGCATTTTTAGAGAACAATATTATATTGAAATCAAACAATCTAATGTTTATTCTAGATAACCGATCAGATTTTTATATCAGACCTACTGCTTGTTGAATTGCAAAAAATTGAATAATATGCACTGATACTGTGGACATAAAGAACGTTGTTCTATCAATTATTAGCAACGTAAATGTAAAAATGGTCTGGAATAATTATTAATTATTGTATAATAAAACAGAATAATATTCAAAAAATTTTACGTGTTAAACGTATCATAGTTACAAATATCACAGAACTATAGACAAAGGTGTTATCTACGGTAGAAGCAAGCAGTTGTGTAAATTGTATTATCTGTATTGAAATAAAGTATTAGCCACAAAGGACATTTACTACACATTTTATATTCGGTTAAAACTTTAGACCATAAAAAAAAACCGAATATTATAAAAAAATTAACTAAGTACGATACATTACTTTCCAATTATTAAATATAAATATAAATAATGTATACTGTCAGTCAGTAAACGACATTCAAAATTATATATAAAAAACAACGATTAATTGTTTAAAATACCCATTGTTTGTTAGTAAGAAAGATCCTAAACAAAAAAATTGACTTAAATCATTAGTGTATCAACTCTAGATTCAACTACAATCTCTGTGTTGATTTTGGTCAAAAAGTTAAATAAAATATTTTTGACATTAAACGTTTTTAAGAACTATCAAGTACTTTACGCTTGACTCTCTTTTCCTGACCCTAAGCATAATTTATGATTAATATCTTCGTGAATGATGTCCAAGTATTTAAACACTGCTAAACATTTTCGTCTGATCAAAAATAAATATAAGCTATAGGCTTTTTCCATTTCGAATGTCTTCATTGGATCGTTACCTATTGTCTAAACTCAATCAACAATATTTTTATTGATAAGACCATGTCTAAAGTATAGGTAAGTAGGTATTAGTTCTTTTTTATAGTGGTACCGAAAGAAAAGTTATTTAGTAAAATTCTTTTTATCGATTATTTTATATAAAAAGAGTTATTTGTGCAGTTTACACAAATACTCATTCCTACCATAGATTACACCTTTGCATACAGTATTATATTTTTTTTTATCTATGATACGTTTTTCAAAAACAATTAATGAAAATTAATCGGTTAAAATTTTTTTATCAAGTACATTGTTACTATGAAAAAGCTTATTTATCTATCACAAACAATAATTCAGCAAAAAAATATATGTGGTTAAAGTGGATTTTTCTTATAATTTAATATTGTTGTTGGACTTTATTATTTCACTTAACATGGTTGATTAATATAATAACCAAGTTGTTGGATCCTAAATGATCAAAAATAAAAATATAAATACCTAAAATAATATACCTAAATATCAATTCTTGCTGTATTACCATCCATCTGCACTATTCAACAAATGATGATGTGTATGTGTGTTAGAATAAAGAATTGTTTCGTATATAAAAAGTTACTAGTAATAACACTTAGTAATATTTACTAAGCAACCATTTACTTCATATATCTTCCCTTAGCACAAATTCTTATATTAGATTTAACAAAGAAGAAGTCGCCAGGATTCGTGATATATGATCAATGTCACAGTGGGTGTTCGTGGTATATAATATCTTAGGAGATTACTGTAAGTAGTGGTTAGAAGGAGAGCCCATTTTAAAACATGTGAAAATTTCTGTTCTTTGTATTCCGCTCAAATAATCATTCTAGATATAATATATATTTGGACATTTCTAATCATATCACAAAAGTACTAATCTCTGTATAAAAGCATTTTTAGAGAACAATATTATATTGAAATCAAACAATCTAATGTTTATTCTAGATAACCGATCAGATTTTTATATCAGACCTACTGCTTGTTGAATTGCAAAAAATTGAATAATAAGCACTGATACTGTGAACATAAAGAATGCTGTTCAATCAATTATTGGCAACGTAAATGTAAAAATGGTCTGGAATAATTATTAATTATTGTATAATAAAACAGAATAACATTCAAAAAATTGTACGTGTTAAACGTATCATAGTTACAAATATCACAGAACTATAGACAAAGGTGTTATCTACGGTAGAAGCAAGCAGTTGTGTAAATTGTATTATCTGTATTGAAATAAAGTAATAGCTACAAAGGACATTTACTACACAGTTTATATTCGGTTAAAACTTTAGACCATAAAAAAAAACCGAATATTTTTTAAAAATTAACTTAGTACGATACATTACTTTCCAATTATTAAATATAAATATAAATAATGTATACTGTCAGTCAGTAAACGACATTCAAAATTATGTATAAAAAACAACGATTAATTGTTTAAAATACCCATTGTTTGTTAGTAAGAAAGATCCTAAACAAAAAAATTGACTTAAATCCTTAGTGTATCAACTCTAGATTCAACTACAATCTCTGTGTTGATTTTGGTCAAAAAGTTAAATAAAATATTTTTGACATTAAACGTTTTTAAGAACTATCAAGTACTTTACGCTTGACTCTCTTTTCCTGACCCTAAGCATAATTTATGATTAATATCTTCGTGAATGATGTCCAAGTATTTAAACACTGCTAAACATTTTCGTCTGATCAAAAATAAATATAAGCTATAGGCTTTTTCCATTTCGAATGTCTTCATTGGATCGTTACCTATTGTCTAAACTGAATCAACAATATTTTTATTGATAAGACCATGCCTAAAGTATAGGTAAGTAGGTATTAGTTCTTTTTTATAGTGGTACCGAAAGAAAAGTTATTTAGTAAAATTCTTTTTGTCGATTATTTTATATAAAAAGAGTTATTTGTGCAGTTTACACAAATACTCATTCCTACCATAGATTACACCTTTGCATACAGTATTATATTTTTTTTTATCTATGATACGTTTTTCAAAAACAATTAATGAAAATTAATCGGTTAAAATTTTTTTATCAAGTACATTGTTACTATGAAAAAGCTTATTTATCTATCACAAACAATAATTCAGCAAAAAAATATATGTGGTTAAAGTGGATTTTTCTTATAATTTAATATTGTTGTTGGACTTTATTATTTCACTTAACATGGTTGATTGATATAATAACCAAGTTGTTGGATCCTAAATGATCAAAAATAAAAATATAAATACCTAAAATAATATACCTAAATATCAATTCTTGCTGTATTACCATCCATCTGCACTATTCAACAAATGATGATGTGTATGTGTGTTAGAATAAAGAATTGTTTCGTATATAAAAAGTTACTAGTAATAACACTTAGTAATATTTACTAAGCAACCATTTACTTCATATATCTTTCCTTAGCACAAATTCTTATATTAGATTTAACAAAGAAGAAGTCGCCAGGATTCGTGATATATGATCAATATCACGGTGGGTGTTCGTGGTATATAATATCTTAGGAGATTTCTGTAAGTAGTGGTTAGAAGGAGAGCCCATTTTACAACATTTGAAAATTTCTGTTCTTTGTATTCCGCACAAATAATCATTATAGATATAATATTATTGTTATAATATATAACAGCCATCATCAGACAAGTAACTACAGTCAGTATTCGAGTTAGGCAACTCGATATTTTTCGTAACTAAAACATAATAATGCGATTTTACACTGCGGTAAGTTAATTCGTAATTGCTTTAATTTAATATCTTAATAAACACTCTACTTATAGAAATGAGTTAGATTAATTATTTTTTGACTTGAATGTCATTCTATTATTGACATTAAAATGATTATTTCTTTTATGTACCGTTTTAAATTAAACGATGATGGGCATTTTCACGATATCACCTATGGTGAGAACGCCTTTGAAGATTGAAAGACAGAGTCCCTTTGCTTAAATACTAACATTCGATTATTTAAGATAAACCATTTCAATATAATAGTAACATTAATTTTATGTTCACATTGTCATAAAAACATAATAGTAACGTTTCGTTTTAATATATTTGAAAAATTAAATCACCGATTACTGCTCCGCGTGATATCACTAAATAGCATCTACATCAGTTGACTGAGCATTTATAATTATTGATTACGTATTAGTATATGGGAAGAATCAAATACCGCCTTTGGAAGACTAAAGTACGAGTCTCCAATATAATATTAGAAAAAAATGCATAAATATATTTATTTTTTTTAAAAAATTCAAGAGCACAATCATGGTGTCCAGGAATAATTATAGTTGAGTAAATGTGGGTTTTTAATAACTTCTAATAAAAAAATTGAAAAACTACAGTTAATGAAATATTACGGATATATGAAATTCATATTATTTAATAAGATTTTATGGTAGTACTAAAAAGATAACATACGAATTAACAGAGTTACGGTTAATGAAAACGATATGAACCCTAATAAATTATGAAAATATCACTATATACGTGACCATAGAACCCTGTTTCTTTTGTTGGATACAAGAATTTGAAATTTTTATAATTTAACCTTAAATATTATGATAATTGCAAATAGTAAGAATATTAAAGTTGCCATACATAAACATGTGGAATAAGAGTTTAATATTAGACATAAACAATTGATTAAACACAAAACAATTTTATTATAAAATAATCGTCACAACATTTTTTGATAAATGTTTGCTTTCGGTAAATCTGCGAATACACGTGTATTATTTCCCAATAATAGCCAATATAATTTAAAATACCTACCAAAGCAAACCTATATAAGAGGCCATAATCAAACACTATTTAACAGTCAGTATTCGACCGATCACAGTTCTATTCTTCAATTTAACATTATAATGCGTTATTACACTGGGGTGAGTACAATAAACGATCTACCTATAAAAATGTATTAGATTAATTTTTTTTTTACTTGACTGTCATTCTATTATTGACATTAAAATGATTATTTTATTTATGTACAGTTTTAGATTAAACAATTATGGGCGTTTTCACGGTATCACCCATCGTGAGAACGCCATTGGAAGACTAATGGACGAGTCTCCATTATAATATTAGAAAGAAATACATAAATGTATTTATTTGTATGCAATCATGTGTGCTAGGGAACATCACCCTTGTGCAGTATTGATATGTATAATAATTCAAATTGAAGAACTCGTGTGAAAAAAGGCACATTTGTTAGTTAATTATTTGTGCAAATAATGATATAATACACTAAAAAGATTTGAATTATATTGAATAAGAATTTAATTTTATTATTTTTTAAATACATATTTTTTCTTAACCGACTATTTATATTTGGATGGATTCATTCAACCGAGTTTTCATTGAATTTTTGTGAAATAAAACAAAACCAATTCTTTACGGTTATGAATTTACTGAAATTGGCTAATTTTGTATTCATTGGAACGGAAGTCATTTATTGGTATTTAAATTGCAATGCTTGTTTTGGAATGATATTTTTTTGATGATAATCTTTTAGAACCGATTTATTACAAATATCATATTTAATTGTAATATACCAATGTATCCTACCCTAATATAATTTAATTTTTTTTTTTCTACAGATATTCGTACTCTTAGTTGTGTTTCTTTTTGAAATTCAACTAGGATTATCATCACCTATGTTTAGTTCCACCACTTCAAGAGCATTGACCTCATAACAGTTGAGGAGAGGGCTAATAACCATGAAATTATCTTTCAACGGATAACAACACCTATGCACTTTATCATAACTATAATACAATTACCAAACCAAGCACTTAAACACGACATTATGATGTTAATATAAATTTATGTACTATTTTTTTCCAAACCTAATGTTAATTAAAATTAAACCCACATACCGTTGTCTATATCACTAGAAAAATTCATTGAATTTGTGATTTGAATAATTTTATTGAAATAAACGACTAATCATATAAATGCTGATACCTATAATATGTACATGATCTTTTTTATTTCAATGCACTATATAAAAATTAGACTTATAGACATACAAAAAAAAAAAGTTGACATGTCAGTCAAACTGTACCGTTACAATAGTATGATTTAAATATAAATATGACAATTACAAATAATTAAATTATTTCCATTTAACATATTTATCATTTAGTCATTTTTGTCATTTAAATCTTTTCCTGGCATGTTGGGTGTTAAAACACTCGGAAAGCTCTAGGCTAGCACATATACTGTCAGTCAGTAAACGACATTAAAAATTATATATAAGATATAACGATTAATTTTTTAAAATACTCTTTGTTTGTTAGTAAGAAATATCCTAAACATAAAAATTGACTTAAATCTTTAGTGCATCAACTTTAGAGACAACATTCAACTAAAAATCTCTGTGTTGATTTTTGTTAAAAAGTTAAAGAATATATTTTTAACATTAAACGTTTTTATGAACTATCAAGTACCTTACACTTGACTCTTTTTTCCTTACTCTAAGCACAATTTATGATTATTATCTTCGTGAATGATGTCCAAGTATTTTAACACTGCTAAACATTTTCGTCTGATCAAAAATAAATATAAGCTATAGGCTTTTTCCATTTCGAATGTCTTCATTGGATCGTTACCTATTGTCTAAACTGAATCAACAATATTTTTATTGATAAGACCATGTCTAAAGTATAGGTAAGTAGGTATTAGTTCTTTTTTATAGTGGTACCGAAAGAAAAGTTATTTAGTAAAATTCTTTTTGTCGATTATTTTATATAAAAAGAGTTATTTGTGCAGTTTACACAAATACTCATTCCTACCATAGATTACACCTTTGCATACAGTTTTATATTTTTTTTTATCTATGATACGTTTTTCAAAAACAATTAATGAAAATTAATCGGTTAAAATTTTTTTATCAAGTACATTGTTACTATGAAAAAGCTTATTTATCTATCACAAAAAATAATTCAGCAAAAAAATATATGTGGTTAAAGTGGATTTTTCTTATAATTTAATATTGTTGTTGGACTTTATTATTTCACTTAACATGGTTGATAGATATAATACCAAGTTGTTGAATCCTAAATGATCAAAAATAAAAATATAAATACCTAAAATAATATACCTAAATATCAATTCTTGCTGTATTACCATCCATCTGCACTATTCAACAAATGATGATGTGTATGTGTGTTAGAATAAAGAATTGTTTCGTATATAAAAAGTTACTAGTAATAACACTTAGTAATATTTACTAAGCAACCATTTACTTCATATATCTTCCCTTAGCACAAATTCTTATATTAGATTTAACAAAGAAGAAGTCGCCAGGATTCGTGATATATGATCAATATCACGGTGGGTGTTCGTGGTATATAATATCTTAGGAGATTACCCTAAGTAGTGGTTAGAAGGAGAGCCCATTTTAAAACTTGTGAAAATTTCTGTTCTTTGTATTCCGCACAAATAATCATTCTAGATATAATATATATTTGGACATTTCTTATCATATCACAAAAGTACTAATCTCTGTATAAAAGCATTTTTAGAGAACAATATTATATTGAAATCAAACAATCTAATGTTTATTCTAGATAACCGATCAGATTTTTATATCAGACCTACTGCTTGTTGAATTGCAAAAAATTGAATAATAAGCACTGATACTGTGAACATAAAGAACGTTGTTCAATCAATTATTGGCAACGTAAATGTAAAAATGGTCTGGAATAATTATTAATTATTGTATAATAAAACAGAATAATATTCAAAAAATTGTACGTGTTAAACGTATCATAGTTACAAATATCACAGAACTATAGACAAAGGTGTTATCTACTGTAGAAGCAAGCAGTTGTGTAAATTGTATTATCTGTATTGAAATAAAGTATTAGCCACAAAGGACATTTACTACACATTTTATATTCGGTTAAAACTTTAGACCATAAAAAAAAACCGAATATTATAAAAAAATTAACTAAGTACGATACATTACTTTCCAATTATTAAATATAAATATAAATAATGTATACTGTCAGTCAGTAAACGACATTCAAAATTATATATAAAAAACAACGATTAATTGTTTAAAATACCCATTGTTTGTTAGTAAGAAAGATCCTAAACAAAAAAATTGACTTAAATCATTAGTGTATCAACTCTAGATTCAACTACAATCTCTGTGTTGATTTTGGTCAAAAAGTTAAATAAAATATTTTTGACATTAAACGTTTTTAAGAACTATCAAGTACTTTACGCTTGACTCTCTTTTCCTGACCCTAAGCATAATTTATGATTAATATCTTCGTGAATGATGTCCAAGTATTTAAACACTGCTAAACATTTTCGTCTGATCAAAAATAAATATAAGCTATAGGCTTTTTCCATTTCGAATGTCTTCATTGGATCGTTACCTATTGTCTAAACTCAATCAACAATATTTTTATTGATAAGACCATGTCTAAAGTATAGGTAAGTAGGTATTAGTTCTTTTTTATAGTGGTACCGAAAGAAAAGTTATTTAGTAAAATTCTTTTTATCGATTATTTTATATAAAAAGAGTTATTTGTGCAGTTTACACAAATACTCATTCCTACCATAGATTACACCTTTGCATACAGTATTATATTTTTTTTTATCTATGATACGTTTTTCAAAAACAATTAATGAAAATTAATCGGTTAAAATTTTTTTATCAAGTACATTGTTACTATGAAAAAGCTTATTTATCTATCACAAACAATAATTCAGCAAAAAAATATATGTGGTTAAAGTGGATTTTTCTTATAATTTAATATTGTTGTTGGACTTTATTATTTCACTTAACATGGTTGATTGATATAATAACCAAGTTGTTGGATCCTAAATGATCAAAAATAAAAATATAAATACCTAAAATAATATACCTAAATATCAATTCTTGCTGTATTACCATCCATCTGCACTATTCAACAAATGATGATGTGTATGTGTGTTAGAATAAAGAATTGTTTCGTATATAAAAAGTTACTAGTAATAACACTTAGTAATATTTACTAAGCAACCATTTACTTCATATATCTTCCCTTAGCACAAATTCTTATATTAGATTTAACAAAGAAGAAGTCGCCAGGATTCGTGATATATGATCAATGTCACAGTGGGTGTTCGTGGTATATAATATCTTAGGAGATTACTGTAAGTAGTGGTTAGAAGGAGAGCCCATTTTAAAACATGTGAAAATTTCTGTTCTTTGTATTCCGCTCAAATAATCATTCTAGATATAATATATATTTGGACATTTCTAATCATATCACAAAAGTACTAATCTCTGTATAAAAGCATTTTTAGAGAACAATATTATATTGAAATCAAACAATCTAATGTTTATTCTAGATAACCGATCAGATTTTTATATCAGACCTACTGCTTGTTGAATTGCAAAAAATTGAATAATAAGCACTGATACTGTGAACATAAAGAATGCTGTTCAATCAATTATTGGCAACGTAAATGTAAAAATGGTCTGGAATAATTATTAATTATTGTATAATAAAACAGAATAACATTCAAAAAATTGTACGTGTTAAACGTATCATAGTTACAAATATCACAGAACTATAGACAAAGGTGTTATCTACGGTAGAAGCAAGAAGTTGTGTAAATTGTATTATCTGTATTGAAATAAAGTAATAGCTACAAAGGACATTTACTACACAGTTTATATTCGGTTAAAACTTTAGACCATAAAAAAAAACCGAATATTTTTTAAAAATTAACTTAGTACGATACATTACTTTCCAATTATTAAATATAAATATAAATAATGTATACTGTCAGTCAGTAAACGACATTCAAAATTATGTATAAAAAACAACGATTAATTGTTTAAAATACCCATTGTTTGTTAGTAAGAAAGATCCTAAACAAAAAAATTGACTTAAATCCTTAGTGTATCAACTCTAGATTCAACTACAATCTCTGTGTTGATTTTGGTCAAAAAGTTAAATAAAATATTTTTGACATTAAACGTTTTTAAGAACTATCAAGTACTTTACGCTTGACTCTCTTTTCCTGACCCTAAGCATAATTTATGATTAATATCTTCGTGAATGATGTCCAAGTATTTAAACACTGCTAAACATTTTCGTCTGATCAAAAATAAATATAAGCTATAGGCTTTTTCCATTTCGAATGTCTTCATTGGATCGTTACCTATTGTCTAAACTGAATCAACAATATTTTTATTGATAAGACCATGCCTAAAGTATAGGTAAGTAGGTATTAGTTCTTTTTTATAGTGGTACCGAAAGAAAAGTTATTTAGTAAAATTCTTTTTGTCGATTATTTTATATAAAAAGAGTTATTTGTGCAGTTTACACAAATACTCATTCCTACCATAGATTACACCTTTGCATACAGTATTATATTTTTTTTTATCTATGATACGTTTTTCAAAAACAATTAATGAAAATTAATCGGTTAAAATTTTTTTATCAAGTACATTGTTACTATGAAAAAGCTTATTTATCTATCACAAACAATAATTCAGCAAAAAAATATATGTGGTTAAAGTGGATTTTTCTTATAATTTAATATTGTTGTTGGACTTTATTATTTCACTTAACATGGTTGATAGATATAATACCAAGTTGTTGAATCCTAAATGATCAAAAATAAAAATATAAATACCTAAAATAATATACCTAAATATCAATTCTTGCTGTATTACCATCCATCTGCACTATTCAACAAATGATGATGTGTATGTGTGTTAGAATAAAGAATTGTTTCGTATATAAAAAGTTACTAGTAATAACACTTAGTAATATTTACTAAGCAACCATTTACTTCATATATCTTTCCTTAGCACAAATTCTTATATTAGATTTAACAAAGAAGAAGTCGCCAGGATTCGTGATATATGATCAATATCACGGTGGGTGTTCGTGGTATATAATATCTTAGGAGATTTCTGTAAGTAGTGGTTAGAAGGAGAGCCCATTTTACAACATGTGAAAATTTCTGTTCTTTGTATTCCGCACAAATAATCATTATAGATATAATATTATTATTATAATATATAACAGCCATCATCAGACAAGTAACTACAGTCAGTATTCGAGTTAGGCAACTCGATATTTTTCGTAACTAAAACATAATAATGCGATTTTACACTGCGGTAAGTTAATTCGTAATTGCTTTAATTTAATATCTTAATAAACACTCTACTTATAGAAATGAGTTAGATTAATTATTTTTTGACTTGAATGTCATTCTATTATTGACATTAAAATGATTATTTCTTTTATGTACCGTTTTAAATTAAACGATGATGGGCATTTTCACGATATCACCTATGGTGAGAACGCCTTTGAAGATTGAAAGACAGAGTCCCTTTGCTTAAATACTAACATTCGATTATTTAAGATAAACCATTTCAATATAATAGTAACATTAATTTTATGTTCACATTGTCATAAAAACATAATAGTAACGTTTCGTTTTAATATATTTGAAAAATTAAATCACCGATTACTGCTCCGCGTGATATCACTAAATAGCATCTACATCAGTTGACTGAGCATTTATAATTATTGATTACGTATTAGTATATGGGAAGAATCAAATACCGCCTTTGGAAGACTAAAGTACGAGTCTCCAATATAATATTAGAAAAAAATGCATAAATATATTTATTTTTTTTAAAAAATTCAAGAGCACAATCATGGTGTCCAGGAATAATTATAGTTGAGTAAATGTGGGTTTTTAATAACTTCTAATAAAAAAATTGAAAAACTACAGTTAATGAAATATTACGGATATATGAAATTCATATTATTTAATAAGATTTTATGGTAGTACTAAAAAGATAACATACGAATTAACAGAGTTACGGTTAATGAAAACGATATGAACCCTAATAAATTATGAAAATATCACTATATACGTGACCATAGAACCCTGTTTCTTTTGTTGGATACAAGAATTTGAAATTTTTATAATTTAACCTTAAATATTATGATAATTGCAAATAGTAAGAATATTAAAGTTGCCATACATAAACATGTGGAATAAGAGTTTAATATTAGACATAAACAATTGATTAAACACAAAACAATTTTATTATAAAATAATCGTCACAACATTTTTTGATAAATGTTTGCTTTCGGTAAATCTGCGAATACACGTGTATTATTTCCCAATAATAGCCAATATAATTTAAAATACCTACCAAAGCAAACCTATATAAGAGGCCATAATCAAACACTATTTAACAGTCAGTATTCGACCGATCACAGTTCTATTCTTCAATTTAACATTATAATGCGTTATTACACTGGGGTGAGTACAATAAACGATCTACCTATAAAAATGTATTAGATTAATTTTTTTTTTACTTGACTGTCATTCTATTATTGACATTAAAATGATTATTTTATTTATGTACAGTTTTAGATTAAACAATTATGGGCGTTTTCACGGTATCACCCATCGTGAGAACGCCATTGGAAGACTAATGGACGAGTCTCCATTATAATATTAGAAAGAAATACATAAATGTATTTATTTGTATGCAATCATGTGTGCTAGGGAACATTACCCTTGTGCAGTATTGATATGTATAATAATTCAAATTGAAGAACTCGTGTGAAAAAAGGCACATTTGTTAGTTAATTATTTGTGCAAATAATGATATAATACACTAAAAAGATTTGAATTATATTGAATAAGAATTTAATTTTATTATTTTTTAAATACATATTTTTTCTTAACCGACTATTTATATTTGGATGGATTCATTCAACCGAGTTTTCATTGAATTTTTGTGAAATAAAACAAAACCAATTCTTTACGGTTATGAATTTACTGAAATTGGCTAATTTTGTATTCATTGGAACTGAAGTCATTTATTGGTATTTAAATTGCAATGCTTGTTTTGGAATGATATTTTTTTGATGATAATCTTTTAGAACCGATTTATTACAAATATCATATTTAATTGTAATATACCAATGTATCCTACCCTAATATAATTTAATTTTTTTTTTTCTACAGATATTCGTACTCTTAGTTGTGTTTCTTTTTGAAATTCAACTAGGATTATCATCACCTATGTTTAGTTCCACCACTTCAAGAGCATTGACCTCATAACAGTTGAGGAGAGGGCTAATAACCATGAAATTATCTTTCAACGGATAACAACACCTATGCACTTTATCATAACTATAATACAATTACCAAACCAAGCACTTAAACACGACATTATGATGTTAATATAAATTTATGTACTATTTTTTTCCAAACCTAATGTTAATTAAAATTAAACCCACATACCGTTGTCTATATCACTAGAAAAATTCATTGAATTTGTGATTTGAATAATTTTATTGAAATAAACGACTAATCATATAAATGCTGATACCTATAATATGTACATGATCTTTTTTATTTCAATGCACTATATAAAAATTAGACTTATAGACATACAAAAAAAAAAAGTTGACATGTCAGTCAAACTGTACCGTTACAATAGTATGATTTAAATATAAATATGACAATTACAAATAATTAAATTATTTCCATTTAACATATTTATCATTTAGTCATTTTTGTCATTTAAATCTTTTCCTGGCATGTTGGGTGTTAAAACACTCGGAAAGCTCTAGGCTAGCACATATACTGTCAGTCAGTAAACGACATTAAAAATTATATATAAGATATAACGATTAATTTTTTAAAATACTCTTTGTTTGTTAGTAAGAAATATCCTAAACATAAAAATTGACTTAAATCTTTAGTGCATCAACTTTAGAGACAACATTCAACTAAAAATCTCTGTGTTGATTTTTGTTAAAAAGTTAAAGAATATATTTTTAACATTAAACGTTTTTATGAACTATCAAGTACCTTACACTTGACTCTTTTTTCCTTACTCTAAGCACAATTTATGATTATTATCTTCGTGAATGATGTCCAAGTATTTTAACACTGCTAAACATTTTCGTCTGATCAAAAATAAATATAAGCTATAGGCTTTTTCCATTTCGAATGTCTTCATTGGATCGTTACCTATTGTCTAAACTGAATCAACAATATTTTTATTGATAAGACCATGTCTAAAGTATAGATAAGTAGGTATTAGTTCTTTTTTATAGTGGTACCGAAAGAAAAGTTATTTCGTAAAATTCTTTTTGTCGATTATTTTATATAAAAAGAGTTATTTGTGCAGTTTACACAAATACTCATTCCTACCATAGATTACACCTTTGCATACAGTTTTATATTTTTTTTTATCTATGATACGTTTTTCAAAAACAATTAATGAAAATTAATCGGTTAAAATTTTTTTATCAAGTACATTGTTACTATGAAAAAGCTTATTTATCTATCACAAAAAATAATTCAGCAAAAAAATATATGTGGTTAAAGTGGATTTTTCTTATAATTTAATATTGTTGTTGGACTTTATTATTTCACTTAACATGGTTGATAGATATAATAACCAAGTTGTTGAATCCTAAATGATCAAAAATAAAAATATAAATACCTAAAATAATATACCTAAATATCAATTCTTGCTGTATTACCATCCATCTGCACTATTCAACAAATGATGATGTGTATGTGTGTTAGAATAAAGAATTGTTTCGTATATAAAAAGTTACTAGTAATAACACTTAGTAATATTTACTAAGCAACCATTTACTTCATATATCTTTCCTTAGCACAAATTCTTATATTAGATTTAACAAAGAAGAAGTCGCCAGGATTCGTGATATATGATCAATATCACGGTGGGTGTTCGTGGTATATAATATCTTAGGAGATTTCTGTAAGTAGTGGTTAGAAGGAGAGCCCATTTTACAACATGTGAAAATTTCTGTTCTTTGTATTCCGCACAAATAATCATTATAGATATAATATTATTATTATAATATATAACAGCCATCATCAGACAAGTAACTACAGTCAGTATTCGAGTTAGGCAACTCGATATTTTTCGTAACTAAAACATAATAATGCGATTTTACACTGCGGTAAGTTAATTCGTAATTGCTTTAATTTAATATCTTAATAAACACTCTACTTATAGAAATGAGTTAGATTAATTATTTTTTGACTTGAATGTCATTCTATTATTGACATTAAAATGATTATTTCTTTTATGTACCGTTTTAAATTAAACGATGATGGGCATTTTCACGATATCACCTATGGTGAGAACGCCTTTGAAGATTGAAAGACAGAGTCCCTTTGCTTAAATACTAACATTCGATTATTTAAGATAAACCATTTCAATATAATAGTAACATTAATTTTATGTTCACATTGTCATAAAAACATAATAGTAACGTTTCGTTTTAATATATTTGAAAAATTAAATCACCGATTACTGCTCCGCGTGATATCACTAAATAGCATCTACATCAGTTGACTGAGCATTTATAATTATTGATTACGTATTAGTATATGGGAAGAATCAAATACCGCCTTTGGAAGACTAAAGTACGAGTCTCCAATATAATATTAGAAAAAAATGCATAAATATATTTATTTTTTTTAAAAAATTCAAGAGCACAATCATGGTGTCCAGGAATAATTATAGTTGAGTAAATGTGGGTTTTTAATAACTTCTAATAAAAAAATTGAAAAACTACAGTTAATGAAATATTACGGATATATGAAATTCATATTATTTAATAAGATTTTATGGTAGTACTAAAAAGATAACATACGAATTAACAGAGTTACGGTTAATGAAAACGATATGAACCCTAATAAATTATGAAAATATCACTATATACGTGACCATAGAACCCTGTTTCTTTTGTTGGATACAAGAATTTGAAATTTTTATAATTTAACCTTAAATATTATGATAATTGCAAATAGTAAGAATATTAAAGTTGCCATACATAAACATGTGGAATAAGAGTTTAATATTAGACATAAACAATTGATTAAACACAAAACAATTTTATTATAAAATAATCGTCACAACATTTTTTGATAAATGTTTGCTTTCGGTAAATCTGCGAATACACGTGTATTATTTCCCAATAATAGCCAATATAATTTAAAATACCTACCAAAGCAAACCTATATAAGAGGCCATAATCAAACACTATTTAACAGTCAGTATTCGACCGATCACAGTTCTATTCTTCAATTTAACATTATAATGCGTTATTACACTGGGGTGAGTACAATAAACGATCTACCTATAAAAATGTATTAGATTAATTTTTTTTTTACTTGACTGTCATTCTATTATTGACATTAAAATGATTATTTTATTTATGTACAGTTTTAGATTAAACAATTATGGGCGTTTTCACGGTATCACCCATCGTGAGAACGCCATTGGAAGACTAATGGACGAGTCTCCATTATAATATTAGAAAGAAATACATAAATGTATTTATTTGTATGCAATCATGTGTGCTAGGGAACATCACCCTTGTGCAGTATTGATATGTATAATAATTCAAATTGAAGAACTCGTGTGAAAAAAGGCACATTTGTTAGTTAATTATTTGTGCAAATAATGATATAATACACTAAAAAGATTTGAATTATATTGAATAAGAATTTAATTTTATTATTTTTTAAATACATATTTTTTCTTAACCGACTATTTATATTTGGATGGATTCATTCAACCGAGTTTTCATTGAATTTTTGTGAAATAAAACAAAACCAATTCTTTACGGTTATGAATTTACTGAAATTGGCTAATTTTGTATTCATTGGAACGGAAGTCATTTATTGGTATTTAAATTGCAATGCTTGTTTTGGAATGATATTTTTTTGATGATAATCTTTTAGAACCGATTTATTACAAATATCATATTTAATTGTAATATACCAATGTATCCTACCCTAATATAATTTAATTTTTTTTTTTCTACAGATATTCGTACTCTTAGTTGTGTTTCTTTTTGAAATTCAACTAGGATTATCATCACCTATGTTTAGTTCCACCACTTCAAGAGCATTGACCTCATAACAGTTGAGGAGAGGGCTAATAACCATGAAATTATCTTTCAACGGATAACAACACCTATGCACTTTATCATAACTATAATACAATTACCAAACCAAGCACTTAAACACGACATTATGATGTTAATATAAATTTATGTACTATTTTTTTCCAAACCTAATGTTAATTAAAATTAAACCCACATACCGTTGTCTATATCACTAGAAAAATTCATTGAATTTGTGATTTGAATAATTTTATTGAAATAAACGACTAATCATATAAATGCTGATACCTATAATATGTACATGATCTTTTTTATTTCAATGCACTATATAAAAATTAGACTTATAGACATACAAAAAAAAAAAGTTGACATGTCAGTCAAACTGTACCGTTACAATAGTATGATTTAAATATAAATATGACAATTACAAATAATTAAATTATTTCCATTTAACATATTTATCATTTAGTCATTTTTGTCATTTAAATCTTTTCCTGGCATGTTGGGTGTTAAAACACTCGGAAAGCTCTAGGCTAGCACATATACTGTCAGTCAGTAAACGACATTAAAAATTATATATAAGATATAACGATTAATTTTTTAAAATACTCTTTGTTTGTTAGTAAGAAATATCCTAAACATAAAAATTGACTTAAATCTTTAGTGCATCAACTTTAGAGACAACATTCAACTAAAAATCTCTGTGTTGATTTTTGTTAAAAAGTTAAAGAATATATTTTTAACATTAAACGTTTTTATGAACTATCAAGTACCTTACACTTGACTCTTTTTTCCTTACTCTAAGCACAATTTATGATTATTATCTTCGTGAATGATGTCCAAGTATTTTAACACTGCTAAACATTTTCGTCTGATCAAAAATAAATATAAGCTATAGGCTTTTTCCATTTCGAATGTCTTCATTGGATCGTTACCTATTGTCTAAACTGAATCAACAATATTTTTATTGATAAGACCATGTCTAAAGTATAGATAAGTAGGTATTAGTTCTTTTTTATAGTGGTACCGAAAGAAAAGTTATTTCGTAAAATTCTTTTTGTCGATTATTTTATATAAAAAGAGTTATTTGTGCAGTTTACACAAATACTCATTCCTACCATAGATTACACCTTTGCATACAGTTTTATATTTTTTTTTATCTATGATACGTTTTTCAAAAACAATTAATGAAAATTAATCGGTTAAAATTTTTTTATCAAGTACATTGTTACTATGAAAAAGCTTATTTATCTATCACAAAAAATAATTCAGCAAAAAAATATATGTGGTTAAAGTGGATTTTTCTTATAATTTAATATTGTTGTTGGACTTTATTATTTCACTTAACATGGTTGATAGATATAATAACCAAGTTGTTGAATCCTAAATGATCAAAAATAAAAATATAAATACCTAAAATAATATACCTAAATATCAATTCTTGCTGTATTACCATCCATCTGCACTATTCAACAAATGATGATGTGTATGTGTGTTAGAATAAAGAATTGTTTCGTATATAAAAAGTTACTAGTAATAACACTTAGTAATATTTACTAAGCAACCATTTACTTCATATATCTTTCCTTAGCACAAATTCTTATATTAGATTTAACAAAGAAGAAGTCGCCAGGATTCGTGATATATGATCAATATCACGGTGGGTGTTCGTGGTATATAATATCTTAGGAGATTTCTGTAAGTAGTGGTTAGAAGGAGAGCCCATTTTACAACATGTGAAAATTTCTGTTCTTTGTATTCCGCACAAATAATCATTATAGATATAATATTATTATTATAATATATAACAGCCATCATCAGACAAGTAACTACAGTCAGTATTCGAGTTAGGCAACTCGATATTTTTCGTAACTAAAACATAATAATGCGATTTTACACTGCGGTAAGTTAATTCGTAATTGCTTTAATTTAATATCTTAATAAACACTCTACTTATAGAAATGAGTTAGATTAATTATTTTTTGACTTGAATGTCATTCTATTATTGACATTAAAATGATTATTTCTTTTATGTACCGTTTTAAATTAAACGATGATGGGCATTTTCACGATATCACCTATGGTGAGAACGCCTTTGAAGATTGAAAGACAGAGTCCCTTTGCTTAAATACTAACATTCGATTATTTAAGATAAACCATTTCAATATAATAGTAACATTAATTTTATGTTCACATTGTCATAAAAACATAATAGTAACGTTTCGTTTTAATATATTTGAAAAATTAAATCACCGATTACTGCTCCGCGTGATATCACTAAATAGCATCTACATCAGTTGACTGAGCATTTATAATTATTGATTACGTATTAGTATATGGGAAGAATCAAATACCGCCTTTGGAAGACTAAAGTACGAGTCTCCAATATAATATTAGAAAAAAATGCATAAATATATTTATTTTTTTTAAAAAATTCAAGAGCACAATCATGGTGTCCAGGAATAATTATAGTTGAGTAAATGTGGGTTTTTAATAACTTCTAATAAAAAAATTGAAAAACTACAGTTAATGAAATATTACGGATATATGAAATTCATATTATTTAATAAGATTTTATGGTAGTACTAAAAAGATAACATACGAATTAACAGAGTTACGGTTAATGAAAACGATATGAACCCTAATAAATTATGAAAATATCACTATATACGTGACCATAGAACCCTGTTTCTTTTGTTGGATACAAGAATTTGAAATTTTTATAATTTAACCTTAAATATTATGATAATTGCAAATAGTAAGAATATTAAAGTTGCCATACATAAACATGTGGAATAAGAGTTTAATATTAGACATAAACAATTGATTAAACACAAAACAATTTTATTATAAAATAATCGTCACAACATTTTTTGATAAATGTTTGCTTTCGGTAAATCTGCGAATACACGTGTATTATTTCCCAATAATAGCCAATATAATTTAAAATACCTACCAAAGCAAACCTATATAAGAGGCCATAATCAAACACTATTTAACAGTCAGTATTCGACCGATCACAGTTCTATTCTTCAATTTAACATTATAATGCGTTATTACACTGGGGTGAGTACAATAAACGATCTACCTATAAAAATGTATTAGATTAATTTTTTTTTTACTTGACTGTCATTCTATTATTGACATTAAAATGATTATTTTATTTATGTACAGTTTTAGATTAAACAATTATGGGCGTTTTCACGGTATCACCCATCGTGAGAACGCCATTGGAAGACTAATGGACGAGTCTCCATTATAATATTAGAAAGAAATACATAAATGTATTTATTTGTATGCAATCATGTGTGCTAGGGAACATCACCCTTGTGCAGTATTGATATGTATAATAATTCAAATTGAAGAACTCGTGTGAAAAAAGGCACATTTGTTAGTTAATTATTTGTGCAAATAATGATATAATACACTAAAAAGATTTGAATTATATTGAATAAGAATTTAATTTTATTATTTTTTAAATACATATTTTTTCTTAACCGACTATTTATATTTGGATGGATTCATTCAACCGAGTTTTCATTGAATTTTTGTGAAATAAAACAAAACCAATTCTTTACGGTTATGAATTTACTGAAATTGGCTAATTTTGTATTCATTGGAACGGAAGTCATTTATTGGTATTTAAATTGCAATGCTTGTTTTGGAATGATATTTTTTTGATGATAATCTTTTAGAACCGATTTATTACAAATATCATATTTAATTGTAATATACCAATGTATCCTACCCTAATATAATTTAATTTTTTTTTTTCTACAGATATTCGTACTCTTAGTTGTGTTTCTTTTTGAAATTCAACTAGGATTATCATCACCTATGTTTAGTTCCACCACTTCAAGAGCATTGACCTCATAACAGTTGAGGAGAGGGCTAATAACCATGAAATTATCTTTCAACGGATAACAACACCTATGCACTTTATCATAACTATAATACAATTACCAAACCAAGCACTTAAACACGACATTATGATGTTAATATAAATTTATGTACTATTTTTTTCCAAACCTAATGTTAATTAAAATTAAACCCACATACCGTTGTCTATATCACTAGAAAAATTCATTGAATTTGTGATTTGAATAATTTTATTGAAATAAACGACTAATCATATAAATGCTGATACCTATAATATGTACATGATCTTTTTTATTTCAATGCACTATATAAAAATTAGACTTATAGACATACAAAAAAAAAAAGTTGACATGTCAGTCAAACTGTACCGTTACAATAGTATGATTTAAATATAAATATGACAATTACAAATAATTAAATTATTTCCATTTAACATATTTATCATTTAGTCATTTTTGTCATTTAAATCTTTTCCTGGCATGTTGGGTGTTAAAACACTCGGAAAGCTCTAGGCTAGCACATATACTGTCAGTCAGTAAACGACATTAAAAATTATATATAAGATATAACGATTAATTTTTTAAAATACTCTTTGTTTGTTAGTAAGAAATATCCTAAACATAAAAATTGACTTAAATCTTTAGTGCATCAACTTTAGAGACAACATTCAACTAAAAATCTCTGTGTTGATTTTTGTTAAAAAGTTAAAGAATATATTTTTAACATTAAACGTTTTTATGAACTATCAAGTACCTTACACTTGACTCTTTTTTCCTTACTCTAAGCACAATTTATGATTATTATCTTCGTGAATGATGTCCAAGTATTTTAACACTGCTAAACATTTTCGTCTGATCAAAAATAAATATAAGCTATAGGCTTTTTCCATTTCGAATGTCTTCATTGGATCGTTACCTATTGTCTAAACTGAATCAACAATATTTTTATTGATAAGACCATGTCTAAAGTATAGATAAGTAGGTATTAGTTCTTTTTTATAGTGGTACCGAAAGAAAAGTTATTTCGTAAAATTCTTTTTGTCGATTATTTTATATAAAAAGAGTTATTTGTGCAGTTTACACAAATACTCATTCCTACCATAGATTACACCTTTGCATACAGTTTTATATTTTTTTTTATCTATGATACGTTTTTCAAAAACAATTAATGAAAATTAATCGGTTAAAATTTTTTTATCAAGTACATTGTTACTATGAAAAAGCTTATTTATCTATCACAAAAAATAATTCAGCAAAAAAATATATGTGGTTAAAGTGGATTTTTCTTATAATTTAATATTGTTGTTGGACTTTATTATTTCACTTAACATGGTTGATAGATATAATAACCAAGTTGTTGAATCCTAAATGATCAAAAATAAAAATATAAATACCTAAAATAATATACCTAAATATCAATTCTTGCTGTATTACCATCCATCTGCACTATTCAACAAATGATGATGTGTATGTGTGTTAGAATAAAGAATTGTTTCGTATATAAAAAGTTACTAGTAATAACACTTAGTAATATTTACTAAGCAACCATTTACTTCATATATCTTTCCTTAGCACAAATTCTTATATTAGATTTAACAAAGAAGAAGTCGCCAGGATTCGTGATATATGATCAATATCACGGTGGGTGTTCGTGGTATATAATATCTTAGGAGATTTCTGTAAGTAGTGGTTAGAAGGAGAGCCCATTTTACAACATGTGAAAATTTCTGTTCTTTGTATTCCGCACAAATAATCATTATAGATATAATATTATTATTATAATATATAACAGCCATCATCAGACAAGTAACTACAGTCAGTATTCGAGTTAGGCAACTCGATATTTTTCGTAACTAAAACATAATAATGCGATTTTACACTGCGGTAAGTTAATTCGTAATTGCTTTAATTTAATATCTTAATAAACACTCTACTTATAGAAATGAGTTAGATTAATTATTTTTTGACTTGAATGTCATTCTATTATTGACATTAAAATGATTATTTCTTTTATGTACCGTTTTAAATTAAACGATGATGGGCATTTTCACGATATCACCTATGGTGAGAACGCCTTTGAAGATTGAAAGACAGAGTCCCTTTGCTTAAATACTAACATTCGATTATTTAAGATAAACCATTTCAATATAATAGTAACATTAATTTTATGTTCACATTGTCATAAAAACATAATAGTAACGTTTCGTTTTAATATATTTGAAAAATTAAATCACCGATTACTGCTCCGCGTGATATCACTAAATAGCATCTACATCAGTTGACTGAGCATTTATAATTATTGATTACGTATTAGTATATGGGAAGAATCAAATACCGCCTTTGGAAGACTAAAGTACGAGTCTCCAATATAATATTAGAAAAAAATGCATAAATATATTTATTTTTTTTAAAAAATTCAAGAGCACAATCATGGTGTCCAGGAATAATTATAGTTGAGTAAATGTGGGTTTTTAATAACTTCTAATAAAAAAATTGAAAAACTACAGTTAATGAAATATTACGGATATATGAAATTCATATTATTTAATAAGATTTTATGGTAGTACTAAAAAGATAACATACGAATTAACAGAGTTACGGTTAATGAAAACGATATGAACCCTAATAAATTATGAAAATATCACTATATACGTGACCATAGAACCCTGTTTCTTTTGTTGGATACAAGAATTTGAAATTTTTATAATTTAACCTTAAATATTATGATAATTGCAAATAGTAAGAATATTAAAGTTGCCATACATAAACATGTGGAATAAGAGTTTAATATTAGACATAAACAATTGATTAAACACAAAACAATTTTATTATAAAATAATCGTCACAACATTTTTTGATAAATGTTTGCTTTCGGTAAATCTGCGAATACACGTGTATTATTTCCCAATAATAGCCAATATAATTTAAAATACCTACCAAAGCAAACCTATATAAGAGGCCATAATCAAACACTATTTAACAGTCAGTATTCGACCGATCACAGTTCTATTCTTCAATTTAACATTATAATGCGTTATTACACTGGGGTGAGTACAATAAACGATCTACCTATAAAAATGTATTAGATTAATTTTTTTTTTACTTGACTGTCATTCTATTATTGACATTAAAATGATTATTTTATTTATGTACAGTTTTAGATTAAACAATTATGGGCGTTTTCACGGTATCACCCATCGTGAGAACGCCATTGGAAGACTAATGGACGAGTCTCCATTATAATATTAGAAAGAAATACATAAATGTATTTATTTGTATGCAATCATGTGTGCTAGGGAACATCACCCTTGTGCAGTATTGATATGTATAATAATTCAAATTGAAGAACTCGTGTGAAAAAAGGCACATTTGTTAGTTAATTATTTGTGCAAATAATGATATAATACACTAAAAAGATTTGAATTATATTGAATAAGAATTTAATTTTATTATTTTTTAAATACATATTTTTTCTTAACCGACTATTTATATTTGGATGGATTCATTCAACCGAGTTTTCATTGAATTTTTGTGAAATAAAACAAAACCAATTCTTTACGGTTATGAATTTACTGAAATTGGCTAATTTTGTATTCATTGGAACGGAAGTCATTTATTGGTATTTAAATTGCAATGCTTGTTTTGGAATGATATTTTTTTGATGATAATCTTTTAGAACCGATTTATTACAAATATCATATTTAATTGTAATATACCAATGTATCCTACCCTAATATAATTTAATTTTTTTTTTTCTACAGATATTCGTACTCTTAGTTGTGTTTCTTTTTGAAATTCAACTAGGATTATCATCACCTATGTTTAGTTCCACCACTTCAAGAGCATTGACCTCATAACAGTTGAGGAGAGGGCTAATAACCATGAAATTATCTTTCAACGGATAACAACACCTATGCACTTTATCATAACTATAATACAATTACCAAACCAAGCACTTAAACACGACATTATGATGTTAATATAAATTTATGTACTATTTTTTTCCAAACCTAATGTTAATTAAAATTAAACCCACATACCGTTGTCTATATCACTAGAAAAATTCATTGAATTTGTGATTTGAATAATTTTATTGAAATAAACGACTAATCATATAAATGCTGATACCTATAATATGTACATGATCTTTTTTATTTCAATGCACTATATAAAAATTAGACTTATAGACATACAAAAAAAAAAAGTTGACATGTCAGTCAAACTGTACCGTTACAATAGTATGATTTAAATATAAATATGACAATTACAAATAATTAAATTATTTCCATTTAACATATTTATCATTTAGTCATTTTTGTCATTTAAATCTTTTCCTGGCATGTTGGGTGTTAAAACACTCGGAAAGCTCTAGGCTAGCACATATACTGTCAGTCAGTAAACGACATTAAAAATTATATATAAGATATAACGATTAATTTTTTAAAATACTCTTTGTTTGTTAGTAAGAAATATCCTAAACATAAAAATTGACTTAAATCTTTAGTGCATCAACTTTAGAGACAACATTCAACTAAAAATCTCTGTGTTGATTTTTGTTAAAAAGTTAAAGAATATATTTTTAACATTAAACGTTTTTATGAACTATCAAGTACCTTACACTTGACTCTTTTTTCCTTACTCTAAGCACAATTTATGATTATTATCTTCGTGAATGATGTCCAAGTATTTTAACACTGCTAAACATTTTCGTCTGATCAAAAATAAATATAAGCTATAGGCTTTTTCCATTTCGAATGTCTTCATTGGATCGTTACCTATTGTCTAAACTGAATCAACAATATTTTTATTGATAAGACCATGTCTAAAGTATAGATAAGTAGGTATTAGTTCTTTTTTATAGTGGTACCGAAAGAAAAGTTATTTCGTAAAATTCTTTTTGTCGATTATTTTATATAAAAAGAGTTATTTGTGCAGTTTACACAAATACTCATTCCTACCATAGATTACACCTTTGCATACAGTTTTATATTTTTTTTTATCTATGATACGTTTTTCAAAAACAATTAATGAAAATTAATCGGTTAAAATTTTTTTATCAAGTACATTGTTACTATGAAAAAGCTTATTTATCTATCACAAAAAATAATTCAGCAAAAAAATATATGTGGTTAAAGTGGATTTTTCTTATAATTTAATATTGTTGTTGGACTTTATTATTTCACTTAACATGGTTGATAGATATAATAACCAAGTTGTTGAATCCTAAATGATCAAAAATAAAAATATAAATACCTAAAATAATATACCTAAATATCAATTCTTGCTGTATTACCATCCATCTGCACTATTCAACAAATGATGATGTGTATGTGTGTTAGAATAAAGAATTGTTTCGTATATAAAAAGTTACTAGTAATAACACTTAGTAATATTTACTAAGCAACCATTTACTTCATATATCTTCCCTTAGCACAAATTCTTATATTAGATTTAACAAAGAAGAATTCGCCAGGATTCGTGATATATGATCAATGTCACAGTGGGTGTTCGTGGTATATAATATCTTAGGAGATTTCTGTAAGTAGTGGTTAGAAGGAGAGCCCATTTTAAAACATGTGAAAATTTCTGTTCTTTGTATTCCGCACAAATAATCATTCTAGATATAATATATATTTGGACATTTCTAATCATATCACAAAAGTACTAATCTCTGTATAAAAGCATTTTTAGAGAACAATATTATATTGAAATCAAACAATCTAATGTTTATTCTAGATAACCGATCAGATTTTTATATCAGACCTACTGCTTGTTGAATTGCAAAAAATTGAATAATATGCACTGATACTGTGGACATAAAGAACGTTGTTCTATCAATTATTAGCAACGTAAATGTAAAAATGGTCTGGAATAATTATTAATTATTGTATAATAAAACAGAATAATATTCAAAAAATTTTACGTGTTAAACGTATCATAGTTACAAATATCACAGAACTATAGACAAAGGTGTTATCTACGGTAGAAGCAAGCAGTTGTGTAAATTGTATTATCTGTATTGAAATAAAGTATTAGCCACAAAGGACATTTACTACACATTTTATATTCGGTTAAAACTTTAGACCATAAAAAAAAACCGAATATTATAAAAAAATTAACTAAGTACGATACATTACTTTCCAATTATTAAATATAAATATAAATAATGTATACTGTCAGTCAGTAAACGACATTCAAAATTATATATAAAAAACAACGATTAATTGTTTAAAATACCCATTGTTTGTTAGTAAGAAAGATCCTAAACAAAAAAATTGACTTAAATCATTAGTGTATCAACTCTAGATTCAACTACAATCTCTGTGTTGATTTTGGTCAAAAAGTTAAATAAAATATTTTTGACATTAAACGTTTTTAAGAACTATCAAGTACTTTACGCTTGACTCTCTTTTCCTGACCCTAAGCATAATTTATGATTAATATCTTCGTGAATGATGTCCAAGTATTTAAACACTGCTAAACATTTTCGTCTGATCAAAAATAAATATAAGCTATAGGCTTTTTCCATTTCGAATGTCTTCATTGGATCGTTACCTATTGTCTAAACTCAATCAACAATATTTTTATTGATAAGACCATGTCTAAAGTATAGGTAAGTAGGTATTAGTTCTTTTTTATAGTGGTACCGAAAGAAAAGTTATTTAGTAAAATTCTTTTTATCGATTATTTTATATAAAAAGAGTTATTTGTGCAGTTTACACAAATACTCATTCCTACCATAGATTACACCTTTGCATACAGTATTATATTTTTTTTTATCTATGATACGTTTTTCAAAAACAATTAATGAAAATTAATCGGTTAAAATTTTTTTATCAAGTACATTGTTACTATGAAAAAGCTTATTTATCTATCACAAACAATAATTCAGCAAAAAAATATATGTGGTTAAAGTGGATTTTTCTTATAATTTAATATTGTTGTTGGACTTTATTATTTCACTTAACATGGTTGATTGATATAATAACCAAGTTGTTGGATCCTAAATGATCAAAAATAAAAATATAAATACCTAAAATAATATACCTAAATATCAATTCTTGCTGTATTACCATCCATCTGCACTATTCAACAAATGATGATGTGTATGTGTGTTAGAATAAAGAATTGTTTCGTATATAAAAAGTTACTAGTAATAACACTTAGTAATATTTACTAAGCAACCATTTACTTCATATATCTTCCCTTAGCACAAATTCTTATATTAGATTTAACAAAGAAGAAGTCGCCAGGATTCGTGATATATGATCAATGTCACAGTGGGTGTTCGTGGTATATAATATCTTAGGAGATTACTGTAAGTAGTGGTTAGAAGGAGAGCCCATTTTAAAACATGTGAAAATTTCTGTTCTTTGTATTCCGCTCAAATAATCATTCTAGATATAATATATATTTGGACATTTCTAATCATATCACAAAAGTACTAATCTCTGTATAAAAGCATTTTTAGAGAACAATATTATATTGAAATCAAACAATCTAATGTTTATTCTAGATAACCGATCAGATTTTTATATCAGACCTACTGCTTGTTGAATTGCA
This sequence comes from Tuberolachnus salignus, assembly GCA_956483605.1. NCBI lineage: Eukaryota > Metazoa > Arthropoda > Insecta > Hemiptera > Aphididae > Tuberolachnus > Tuberolachnus salignus. The sequence goes on along the minus strand of OY101430.1, from coordinate 20,456,083 downwards.
AAAAATTGAATAATAAGCACTGATACTGTGAACATAAAGAATGCTGTTCAATCAATTATTGGCAACGTAAATGTAAAAATGGTCTGGAATAATTATTAATTATTGTATAATAAAACAGAATAACATTCAAAAAATTGTACGTGTTAAACGTATCATAGTTACAAATATCACAGAACTATAGACAAAGGTGTTATCTACGGTAGAAGCAAGCAGTTGTGTAAATTGTATTATCTGTATTGAAATAAAGTAATAGCTACAAAGGACATTTACTACACAGTTTATATTCGGTTAAAACTTTAGACCATAAAAAAAAACCGAATATTTTTTAAAAATTAACTTAGTACGATACATTACTTTCCAATTATTAAATATAAATATAAATAATGTATACTGTCAGTCAGTAAACGACATTCAAAATTATGTATAAAAAACAACGATTAATTGTTTAAAATACCCATTGTTTGTTAGTAAGAAAGATCCTAAACAAAAAAATTGACTTAAATCCTTAGTGTATCAACTCTAGATTCAACTACAATCTCTGTGTTGATTTTGGTCAAAAAGTTAAATAAAATATTTTTGACATTAAACGTTTTTAAGAACTATCAAGTACTTTACGCTTGACTCTCTTTTCCTGACCCTAAGCATAATTTATGATTAATATCTTCGTGAATGATGTCCAAGTATTTAAACACTGCTAAACATTTTCGTCTGATCAAAAATAAATATAAGCTATAGGCTTTTTCCATTTCGAATGTCTTCATTGGATCGTTACCTATTGTCTAAACTGAATCAACAATATTTTTATTGATAAGACCATGCCTAAAGTATAGGTAAGTAGGTATTAGTTCTTTTTTATAGTGGTACCGAAAGAAAAGTTATTTAGTAAAATTCTTTTTGTCGATTATTTTATATAAAAAGAGTTATTTGTGCAGTTTACACAAATACTCATTCCTACCATAGATTACACCTTTGCATACAGTATTATATTTTTTTTTATCTATGATACGTTTTTCAAAAACAATTAATGAAAATTAATCGGTTAAAATTTTTTTATCAAGTACATTGTTACTATGAAAAAGCTTATTTATCTATCACAAACAATAATTCAGCAAAAAAATATATGTGGTTAAAGTGGATTTTTCTTATAATTTAATATTGTTGTTGGACTTTATTATTTCACTTAACATGGTTGATTGATATAATAACCAAGTTGTTGGATCCTAAATGATCAAAAATAAAAATATAAATACCTAAAATAATATACCTAAATATCAATTCTTGCTGTATTACCATCCATCTGCACTATTCAACAAATGATGATGTGTATGTGTGTTAGAATAAAGAATTGTTTCGTATATAAAAAGTTACTAGTAATAACACTTAGTAATATTTACTAAGCAACCATTTACTTCATATATCTTTCCTTAGCACAAATTCTTATATTAGATTTAACAAAGAAGAAGTCGCCAGGATTCGTGATATATGATCAATATCACGGTGGGTGTTCGTGGTATATAATATCTTAGGAGATTTCTGTAAGTAGTGGTTAGAAGGAGAGCCCATTTTACAACATGTGAAAATTTCTGTTCTTTGTATTCCGCACAAATAATCATTATAGATATAATATTATTGTTATAATATATAACAGCCATCATCAGACAAGTAACTACAGTCAGTATTCGAGTTAGGCAACTCGATATTTTTCGTAACTAAAACATAATAATGCGATTTTACACTGCGGTAAGTTAATTCGTAATTGCTTTAATTTAATATCTTAATAAACACTCTACTTATAGAAATGAGTTAGATTAATTATTTTTTGACTTGAATGTCATTCTATTATTGACATTAAAATGATTATTTCTTTTATGTACCGTTTTAAATTAAACGATGATGGGCATTTTCACGATATCACCTATGGTGAGAACGCCTTTGAAGATTGAAAGACAGAGTCCCTTTGCTTAAATACTAACATTCGATTATTTAAGATAAACCATTTCAATATAATAGTAACATTAATTTTATGTTCACATTGTCATAAAAACATAATAGTAACGTTTCGTTTTAATATATTTGAAAAATTAAATCACCGATTACTGCTCCGCGTGATATCACTAAATAGCATCTACATCAGTTGACTGAGCATTTATAATTATTGATTACGTATTAGTATATGGGAAGAATCAAATACCGCCTTTGGAAGACTAAAGTACGAGTCTCCAATATAATATTAGAAAAAAATGCATAAATATATTTATTTTTTTTAAAAAATTCAAGAGCACAATCATGGTGTCCAGGAATAATTATAGTTGAGTAAATGTGGGTTTTTAATAACTTCTAATAAAAAAATTGAAAAACTACAGTTAATGAAATATTACGGATATATGAAATTCATATTATTTAATAAGATTTTATGGTAGTACTAAAAAGATAATATACGAATTAACAGAGTTACGGTTAATGAAAACGATATGAACCCTAATAAATTATGAAAATATCACTATATACGTGACCATAGAACCCTGTTTCTTTTGTTGGATACAAGAATTTGAAATTTTTATAATTTAACCTTAAATATTATGATAATTGCAAATAGTAAGAATATTAAAGTTGCCATACATAAACATGTGGAATAAGAGTTTAATATTAGACATAAACAATTGATTAAACACAAAACAATTTTATTATAAAATAATCGTCACAACATTTTTTGATAAATGTTTGCTTTCGGTAAATCTGCGAATACACGTGTATTATTTCCCAATAATAGCCAATATAATTTAAAATACCTACCAAAGCAAACCTATATAAGAGGCCATAATCAAACACTATTTAACAGTCAGTATTCGACCGATCACAGTTCTATTCTTCAATTTAACATTATAATGCGTTATTACACTGGGGTGAGTACAATAAACGATCTACCTATAAAAATGTATTAGATTAATTTTTTTTTTACTTGACTGTCATTCTATTATTGACATTAAAATGATTATTTTATTTATGTACAGTTTTAGATTAAACAATTATGGGCGTTTTCACGGTATCACCCATCGTGAGAACGCCATTGGAAGACTAATGGACGAGTCTCCATTATAATATTAGAAAGAAATACATAAATGTATTTATTTGTATGCAATCATGTGTGCTAGGGAACATCACCCTTGTGCAGTATTGATATGTATAATAATTCAAATTGAAGAACTCGTGTGAAAAAAGGCACATTTGTTAGTTAATTATTTGTGCAAATAATGATATAATACACTAAAAAGATTTGAATTATATTGAATAAGAATTTAATTTTATTATTTTTTAAATACATATTTTTTCTTAACCGACTATTTATATTTGGATGGATTCATTCAACCGAGTTTTCATTGAATTTTTGTGAAATAAAACAAAACCAATTCTTTACGGTTATGAATTTACTGAAATTGGCTAATTTTGTATTCATTGGAACGGAAGTCATTTATTGGTATTTAAATTGCAATGCTTGTTTTGGAATGATATTTTTTTGATGATAATCTTTTAGAACCGATTTATTACAAATATCATATTTAATTGTAATATACCGATGTATCCTACCCTAATATAATTTAATTTTTTTTTTTCTACAGATATTCGTACTCTTAGTTGTGTTTCTTTTTGAAATTCAACTAGGATTATCATCACCTATGTTTAGTTCCACCACTTCAAGAGCATTGACCTCATAACAGTTGAGGAGAGGGCTAATAACCATGAAATTATCTTTCAACGGATAACAACACCTATGCACTTTATCATAACTATAATACAATTACCAAACCAAGCACTTAAACACGACATTATGATGTTAATATAAATTTATGTACTATTTTTTTCCAAACCTAATGTTAATTAAAATTAAACCCACATACCGTTGTCTATATCACTAGAAAAATTCATTGAATTTGTGATTTGAATAATTTTATTGAAATAAACGACTAATCATATAAATGCTGATACCTATAATATGTACATGATCTTTTTTATTTCAATGCACTATATAAAAATTAGACTTATAGACATACAAAAAAAAAAAGTTGACATGTCAGTCAAACTGTACCGTTACAATAGTATGATTTAAATATAAATATGACAATTACAAATAATTAAATTATTTCCATTTAACATATTTATCATTTAGTCATTTTTGTCATTTAAATCTTTTCCTGGCATGTTGGGTGTTAAAACACTCGGAAAGCTCTAGGCTAGCACATATACTGTCAGTCAGTAAACGACATTAAAAATTATATATAAGATATAACGATTAATTTTTTAAAATACTCTTTGTTTGTTAGTAAGAAATATCCTAAACATAAAAATTGACTTAAATCTTTAGTGCATCAACTTTAGAGACAACATTCAACTAAAAATCTCTGTGTTGATTTTTGTTAAAAAGTTAAAGAATATATTTTTAACATTAAACGTTTTTATGAACTATCAAGTACCTTACACTTGACTCTTTTTTCCTTACTCTAAGCACAATTTATGATTATTATCTTCGTGAATGATGTCCAAGTATTTTAACACTGCTAAACATTTTCGTCTGATCAAAAATAAATATAAGCTATAGGCTTTTTCCATTTCGAATGTCTTCATTGGATCGTTACCTATTGTCTAAACTGAATCAACAATATTTTTATTGATAAGACCATGTCTAAAGTATAGATAAGTAGGTATTAGTTCTTTTTTATAGTGGTACCGAAAGAAAAGTTATTTCGTAAAATTCTTTTTGTCGATTATTTTATATAAAAAGAGTTATTTGTGCAGTTTACACAAATACTCATTCCTACCATAGATTACACCTTTGCATACAGTTTTATATTTTTTTTTATCTATGATACGTTTTTCAAAAACAATTAATGAAAATTAATCGGTTAAAATTTTTTTATCAAGTACATTGTTACTATGAAAAAGCTTATTTATCTATCACAAAAAATAATTCAGCAAAAAAATATATGTGGTTAAAGTGGATTTTTCTTATAATTTAATATTGTTGTTGGACTTTATTATTTCACTTAACATGGTTGATAGATATAATAACCAAGTTGTTGAATCCTAAATGATCAAAAATAAAAATATAAATACCTAAAATAATATACCTAAATATCAATTCTTGCTGTATTACCATCCATCTGCACTATTCAACAAATGATGATGTGTATGTGTGTTAGAATAAAGAATTGTTTCGTATATAAAAAGTTACTAGTAATAACACTTAGTAATATTTACTAAGCAACCATTTACTTCATATATCTTCCCTTAGCACAAATTCTTATATTAGATTTAACAAAGAAGAATTCGCCAGGATTCGTGATATATGATCAATGTCACAGTGGGTGTTCGTGGTATATAATATCTTAGGAGATTTCTGTAAGTAGTGGTTAGAAGGAGAGCCCATTTTAAAACATGTGAAAATTTCTGTTCTTTGTATTCCGCACAAATAATCATTCTAGATATAATATATATTTGGACATTTCTAATCATATCACAAAAGTACTAATCTCTGTATAAAAGCATTTTTAGAGAACAATATTATATTGAAATCAAACAATCTAATGTTTATTCTAGATAACCGATCAGATTTTTATATCAGACCTACTGCTTGTTGAATTGCAAAAAATTGAATAATATGCACTGATACTGTGGACATAAAGAACGTTGTTCTATCAATTATTAGCAACGTAAATGTAAAAATGGTCTGGAATAATTATTAATTATTGTATAATAAAACAGAATAATATTCAAAAAATTTTACGTGTTAAACGTATCATAGTTACAAATATCACAGAACTATAGACAAAGGTGTTATCTACGGTAGAAGCAAGCAGTTGTGTAAATTGTATTATCTGTATTGAAATAAAGTATTAGCCACAAAGGACATTTACTACACATTTTATATTCGGTTAAAACTTTAGACCATAAAAAAAAACCGAATATTATAAAAAAATTAACTAAGTACGATACATTACTTTCCAATTATTAAATATAAATATAAATAATGTATACTGTCAGTCAGTAAACGACATTCAAAATTATATATAAAAAACAACGATTAATTGTTTAAAATACCCATTGTTTGTTAGTAAGAAAGATCCTAAACAAAAAAATTGACTTAAATCATTAGTGTATCAACTCTAGATTCAACTACAATCTCTGTGTTGATTTTGGTCAAAAAGTTAAATAAAATATTTTTGACATTAAACGTTTTTAAGAACTATCAAGTACTTTACGCTTGACTCTCTTTTCCTGACCCTAAGCATAATTTATGATTAATATCTTCGTGAATGATGTCCAAGTATTTAAACACTGCTAAACATTTTCGTCTGATCAAAAATAAATATAAGCTATAGGCTTTTTCCATTTCGAATGTCTTCATTGGATCGTTACCTATTGTCTAAACTCAATCAACAATATTTTTATTGATAAGACCATGTCTAAAGTATAGGTAAGTAGGTATTAGTTCTTTTTTATAGTGGTACCGAAAGAAAAGTTATTTAGTAAAATTCTTTTTATCGATTATTTTATATAAAAAGAGTTATTTGTGCAGTTTACACAAATACTCATTCCTACCATAGATTACACCTTTGCATACAGTATTATATTTTTTTTTATCTATGATACGTTTTTCAAAAACAATTAATGAAAATTAATCGGTTAAAATTTTTTTATCAAGTACATTGTTACTATGAAAAAGCTTATTTATCTATCACAAACAATAATTCAGCAAAAAAATATATGTGGTTAAAGTGGATTTTTCTTATAATTTAATATTGTTGTTGGACTTTATTATTTCACTTAACATGGTTGATTGATATAATAACCAAGTTGTTGGATCCTAAATGATCAAAAATAAAAATATAAATACCTAAAATAATATACCTAAATATCAATTCTTGCTGTATTACCATCCATCTGCACTATTCAACAAATGATGATGTGTATGTGTGTTAGAATAAAGAATTGTTTCGTATATAAAAAGTTACTAGTAATAACACTTAGTAATATTTACTAAGCAACCATTTACTTCATATATCTTCCCTTAGCACAAATTCTTATATTAGATTTAACAAAGAAGAAGTCGCCAGGATTCGTGATATATGATCAATGTCACAGTGGGTGTTCGTGGTATATAATATCTTAGGAGATTACTGTAAGTAGTGGTTAGAAGGAGAGCCCATTTTAAAACATGTGAAAATTTCTGTTCTTTGTATTCCGCTCAAATAATCATTCTAGATATAATATATATTTGGACATTTCTAATCATATCACAAAAGTACTAATCTCTGTATAAAAGCATTTTTAGAGAACAATATTATATTGAAATCAAACAATCTAATGTTTATTCTAGATAACCGATCAGATTTTTATATCAGACCTACTGCTTGTTGAATTGCAAAAAATTGAATAATAAGCACTGATACTGTGAACATAAAGAATGCTGTTCAATCAATTATTGGCAACGTAAATGTAAAAATGGTCTGGAATAATTATTAATTATTGTATAATAAAACAGAATAACATTCAAAAAATTGTACGTGTTAAACGTATCATAGTTACAAATATCACAGAACTATAGACAAAGGTGTTATCTACGGTAGAAGCAAGCAGTTGTGTAAATTGTATTATCTGTATTGAAATAAAGTAATAGCTACAAAGGACATTTACTACACAGTTTATATTCGGTTAAAACTTTAGACCATAAAAAAAAACCGAATATTTTTTAAAAATTAACTTAGTACGATACATTACTTTCCAATTATTAAATATAAATATAAATAATGTATACTGTCAGTCAGTAAACGACATTCAAAATTATGTATAAAAAACAACGATTAATTGTTTAAAATACCCATTGTTTGTTAGTAAGAAAGATCCTAAACAAAAAAATTGACTTAAATCCTTAGTGTATCAACTCTAGATTCAACTACAATCTCTGTGTTGATTTTGGTCAAAAAGTTAAATAAAATATTTTTGACATTAAACGTTTTTAAGAACTATCAAGTACTTTACGCTTGACTCTCTTTTCCTGACCCTAAGCATAATTTATGATTAATATCTTCGTGAATGATGTCCAAGTATTTAAACACTGCTAAACATTTTCGTCTGATCAAAAATAAATATAAGCTATAGGCTTTTTCCATTTCGAATGTCTTCATTGGATCGTTACCTATTGTCTAAACTGAATCAACAATATTTTTATTGATAAGACCATGCCTAAAGTATAGGTAAGTAGGTATTAGTTCTTTTTTATAGTGGTACCGAAAGAAAAGTTATTTAGTAAAATTCTTTTTGTCGATTATTTTATATAAAAAGAGTTATTTGTGCAGTTTACACAAATACTCATTCCTACCATAGATTACACCTTTGCATACAGTATTATATTTTTTTTTATCTATGATACGTTTTTCAAAAACAATTAATGAAAATTAATCGGTTAAAATTTTTTTATCAAGTACATTGTTACTATGAAAAAGCTTATTTATCTATCACAAACAATAATTCAGCAAAAAAATATATGTGGTTAAAGTGGATTTTTCTTATAATTTAATATTGTTGTTGGACTTTATTATTTCACTTAACATGGTTGATTGATATAATAACCAAGTTGTTGGATCCTAAATGATCAAAAATAAAAATATAAATACCTAAAATAATATACCTAAATATCAATTCTTGCTGTATTACCATCCATCTGCACTATTCAACAAATGATGATGTGTATGTGTGTTAGAATAAAGAATTGTTTCGTATATAAAAAGTTACTAGTAATAACACTTAGTAATATTTACTAAGCAACCATTTACTTCATATATCTTTCCTTAGCACAAATTCTTATATTAGATTTAACAAAGAAGAAGTCGCCAGGATTCGTGATATATGATCAATATCACGGTGGGTGTTCGTGGTATATAATATCTTAGGAGATTTCTGTAAGTAGTGGTTAGAAGGAGAGCCCATTTTACAACATGTGAAAATTTCTGTTCTTTGTATTCCGCACAAATAATCATTATAGATATAATATTATTATTATAATATATAACAGCCATCATCAGACAAGTAACTACAGTCAGTATTCGAGTTAGGCAACTCGATATTTTTCGTAACTAAAACATAATAATGCGATTTTACACTGCGGTAAGTTAATTCGTAATTGCTTTAATTTAATATCTTAATAAACACTCTACTTATAGAAATGAGTTAGATTAATTATTTTTTGACTTGAATGTCATTCTATTATTGACATTAAAATGATTATTTCTTTTATGTACCGTTTTAAATTAAACGATGATGGGCATTTTCACGATATCACCTATGGTGAGAACGCCTTTGAAGATTGAAAGACAGAGTCCCTTTGCTTAAATACTAACATTCGATTATTTAAGATAAACCATTTCAATATAATAGTAACATTAATTTTATGTTCACATTGTCATAAAAACATAATAGTAACGTTTCGTTTTAATATATTTGAAAAATTAAATCACCGATTACTGCTCCGCGTGATATCACTAAATAGCATCTACATCAGTTGACTGAGCATTTATAATTATTGATTACGTATTAGTATATGGGAAGAATCAAATACCGCCTTTGGAAGACTAAAGTACGAGTCTCCAATATAATATTAGAAAAAAATGCATAAATATATTTATTTTTTTTAAAAAATTCAAGAGCACAATCATGGTGTCCAGGAATAATTATAGTTGAGTAAATGTGGGTTTTTAATAACTTCTAATAAAAAAATTGAAAAACTACAGTTAATGAAATATTACGGATATATGAAATTCATATTATTTAATAAGATTTTATGGTAGTACTAAAAAGATAACATACGAATTAACAGAGTTACGGTTAATGAAAACGATATGAACCCTAATAAATTATGAAAATATCACTATATACGTGACCATAGAACCCTGTTTCTTTTGTTGGATACAAGAATTTGAAATTTTTATAATTTAACCTTAAATATTATGATAATTGCAAATAGTAAGAATATTAAAGTTGCCATACATAAACATGTGGAATAAGAGTTTAATATTAGACATAAACAATTGATTAAACACAAAACAATTTTATTATAAAATAATCGTCACAACATTTTTTGATAAATGTTTGCTTTCGGTAAATCTGCGAATACACGTGTATTATTTCCCAATAATAGCCAATATAATTTAAAATACCTACCAAAGCAAACCTATATAAGAGGCCATAATCAAACACTATTTAACAGTCAGTATTCGACCGATCACAGTTCTATTCTTCAATTTAACATTATAATGCGTTATTACACTGGGGTGAGTACAATAAACGATCTACCTATAAAAATGTATTAGATTAATTTTTTTTTTACTTGACTGTCATTCTATTATTGACATTAAAATGATTATTTTATTTATGTACAGTTTTAGATTAAACAATTATGGGCGTTTTCACGGTATCACCCATCGTGAGAACGCCATTGGAAGACTAATGGACGAGTCTCCATTATAATATTAGAAAGAAATACATAAATGTATTTATTTGTATGCAATCATGTGTGCTAGGGAACATCACCCTTGTGCAGTATTGATATGTATAATAATTCAAATTGAAGAACTCGTGTGAAAAAAGGCACATTTGTTAGTTAATTATTTGTGCAAATAATGATATAATACACTAAAAAGATTTGAATTATATTGAATAAGAATTTAATTTTATTATTTTTTAAATACATATTTTTTCTTAACCGACTATTTATATTTGGATGGATTCATTCAACCGAGTTTTCATTGAATTTTTGTGAAATAAAACAAAACCAATTCTTTACGGTTATGAATTTACTGAAATTGGCTAATTTTGTATTCATTGGAACGGAAGTCATTTATTGGTATTTAAATTGCAATGCTTGTTTTGGAATGATATTTTTTTGATGATAATCTTTTAGAACCGATTTATTACAAATATCATATTTAATTGTAATATACCAATGTATCCTACCCTAATATAATTTAATTTTTTTTTTTCTACAGATATTCGTACTCTTAGTTGTGTTTCTTTTTGAAATTCAACTAGGATTATCATCACCTATGTTTAGTTCCACCACTTCAAGAGCATTGACCTCATAACAGTTGAGGAGAGGGCTAATAACCATGAAATTATCTTTCAACGGATAACAACACCTATGCACTTTATCATAACTATAATACAATTACCAAACCAAGCACTTAAACACGACATTATGATGTTAATATAAATTTATGTACTATTTTTTTCCAAACCTAATGTTAATTAAAATTAAACCCACATACCGTTGTCTATATCACTAGAAAAATTCATTGAATTTGTGATTTGAATAATTTTATTGAAATAAACGACTAATCATATAAATGCTGATACCTATAATATGTACATGATCTTTTTTATTTCAATGCACTATATAAAAATTAGACTTATAGACATACAAAAAAAAAAAGTTGACATGTCAGTCAAACTGTACCGTTACAATAGTATGATTTAAATATAAATATGACAATTACAAATAATTAAATTATTTCCATTTAACATATTTATCATTTAGTCATTTTTGTCATTTAAATCTTTTCCTGGCATGTTGGGTGTTAAAACACTCGGAAAGCTCTAGGCTAGCACATATACTGTCAGTCAGTAAACGACATTAAAAATTATATATAAGATATAACGATTAATTTTTTAAAATACTCTTTGTTTGTTAGTAAGAAATATCCTAAACATAAAAATTGACTTAAATCTTTAGTGCATCAACTTTAGAGACAACATTCAACTAAAAATCTCTGTGTTGATTTTTGTTAAAAAGTTAAAGAATATATTTTTAACATTAAACGTTTTTATGAACTATCAAGTACCTTACACTTGACTCTTTTTTCCTTACTCTAAGCACAATTTATGATTATTATCTTCGTGAATGATGTCCAAGTATTTTAACACTGCTAAACATTTTCGTCTGATCAAAAATAAATATAAGCTATAGGCTTTTTCCATTTCGAATGTCTTCATTGGATCGTTACCTATTGTCTAAACTGAATCAACAATATTTTTATTGATAAGACCATGTCTAAAGTATAGATAAGTAGGTATTAGTTCTTTTTTATAGTGGTACCGAAAGAAAAGTTATTTCGTAAAATTCTTTTTGTCGATTATTTTATATAAAAAGAGTTATTTGTGCAGTTTACACAAATACTCATTCCTACCATAGATTACACCTTTGCATACAGTTTTATATTTTTTTTTATCTATGATACGTTTTTCAAAAACAATTAATGAAAATTAATCGGTTAAAATTTTTTTATCAAGTACATTGTTACTATGAAAAAGCTTATTTATCTATCACAAAAAATAATTCAGCAAAAAAATATATGTGGTTAAAGTGGATTTTTCTTATAATTTAATATTGTTGTTGGACTTTATTATTTCACTTAACATGGTTGATAGATATAATAACCAAGTTGTTGAATCCTAAATGATCAAAAATAAAAATATAAATACCTAAAATAATATACCTAAATATCAATTCTTGCTGTATTACCATCCATCTGCACTATTCAACAAATGATGATGTGTATGTGTGTTAGAATAAAGAATTGTTTCGTATATAAAAAGTTACTAGTAATAACACTTAGTAATATTTACTAAGCAACCATTTACTTCATATATCTTCCCTTAGCACAAATTCTTATATTAGATTTAACAAAGAAGAAGTCGCCAGGATTCGTGATATATGATCAATGTCACAGTGGGTGTTCGTGGTATATAATATCTTAGGAGATTTCTGTAAGTAGTGGTTAGAAGGAGAGCCCATTTTAAAACATGTGAAAATTTCTGTTCTTTGTATTCCGCACAAATAATCATTCTAGATATAATATATATTTGGACATTTCTAATCATATCACAAAAGTACTAATCTCTGTATAAAAGCATTTTTAGAGAACAATATTATATTGAAATCAAACAATCTAATGTTTATTCTAGATAACCGATCAGATTTTTATATCAGACCTACTGCTTGTTGAATTGCAAAAAATTGAATAATATGCACTGATACTGTGGACATAAAGAACGTTGTTCTATCAATTATTAGCAACGTAAATGTAAAAATGGTCTGGAATAATTATTAATTATTGTATAATAAAACAGAATAATATTCAAAAAATTTTACGTGTTAAACGTATCATAGTTACAAATATCACAGAACTATAGACAAAGGTGTTATCTACGGTAGAAGCAAGCAGTTGTGTAAATTGTATTATCTGTATTGAAATAAAGTATTAGCCACAAAGGACATTTACTACACATTTTATATTCGGTTAAAACTTTAGACCATAAAAAAAAACCGAATATTATAAAAAAATTAACTAAGTACGATACATTACTTTCCAATTATTAAATATAAATATAAATAATGTATACTGTCAGTCAGTAAACGACATTCAAAATTATATATAAAAAACAACGATTAATTGTTTAAAATACCCATTGTTTGTTAGTAAGAAAGATCCTAAACAAAAAAATTGACTTAAATCATTAGTGTATCAACTCTAGATTCAACTACAATCTCTGTGTTGATTTTGGTCAAAAAGTTAAATAAAATATTTTTGACATTAAACGTTTTTAAGAACTATCAAGTACTTTACGCTTGACTCTCTTTTCCTGACCCTAAGCATAATTTATGATTAATATCTTCGTGAATGATGTCCAAGTATTTAAACACTGCTAAACATTTTCGTCTGATCAAAAATAAATATAAGCTATAGGCTTTTTCCATTTCGAATGTCTTCATTGGATCGTTACCTATTGTCTAAACTCAATCAACAATATTTTTATTGATAAGACCATGTCTAAAGTATAGGTAAGTAGGTATTAGTTCTTTTTTATAGTGGTACCGAAAGAAAAGTTATTTAGTAAAATTCTTTTTATCGATTATTTTATATAAAAAGAGTTATTTGTGCAGTTTACACAAATACTCATTCCTACCATAGATTACACCTTTGCATACAGTATTATATTTTTTTTTATCTATGATACGTTTTTCAAAAACAATTAATGAAAATTAATCGGTTAAAATTTTTTTATCAAGTACATTGTTACTATGAAAAAGCTTATTTATCTATCACAAACAATAATTCAGCAAAAAAATATATGTGGTTAAAGTGGATTTTTCTTATAATTTAATATTGTTGTTGGACTTTATTATTTCACTTAACATGGTTGATTGATATAATAACCAAGTTGTTGGATCCTAAATGATCAAAAATAAAAATATAAATACCTAAAATAATATACCTAAATATCAATTCTTGCTGTATTACCATCCATCTGCACTATTCAACAAATGATGATGTGTATGTGTGTTAGAATAAAGAATTGTTTCGTATATAAAAAGTTACTAGTAATAACACTTAGTAATATTTACTAAGCAACCATTTACTTCATATATCTTCCCTTAGCACAAATTCTTATATTAGATTTAACAAAGAAGAAGTCGCCAGGATTCGTGATATATGATCAATGTCACAGTGGGTGTTCGTGGTATATAATATCTTAGGAGATTACTGTAAGTAGTGGTTAGAAGGAGAGCCCATTTTAAAACATGTGAAAATTTCTGTTCTTTGTATTCCGCTCAAATAATCATTCTAGATATAATATATATTTGGACATTTCTAATCATATCACAAAAGTACTAATCTCTGTATAAAAGCATTTTTAGAGAACAATATTATATTGAAATCAAACAATCTAATGTTTATTCTAGATAACCGATCAGATTTTTATATCAGACCTACTGCTTGTTGAATTGCAAAAAATTGAATAATAAGCACTGATACTGTGAACATAAAGAATGCTGTTCAATCAATTATTGGCAACGTAAATGTAAAAATGGTCTGGAATAATTATTAATTATTGTATAATAAAACAGAATAACATTCAAAAAATTGTACGTGTTAAACGTATCATAGTTACAAATATCACAGAACTATAGACAAAGGTGTTATCTACGGTAGAAGCAAGCAGTTGTGTAAATTGTATTATCTGTATTGAAATAAAGTAATAGCTACAAAGGACATTTACTACACATTTTATATTCGGTTAAAACTTTAGACCATAAAAAAAAACCGAATATTATAAAAAAATTAACTAAGTACGATACATTACTTTCCAATTATTAAATATAAATATAAATAATGTATACTGTCAGTCAGTAAACGACATTCAAAATTATATATAAAAAACAACGATTAATTGTTTAAAATACCCATTGTTTGTTAGTAAGAAAGATCCTAAACAAAAAAATTGACTTAAATCATTAGTGTATCAACTCTAGATTCAACTACAATCTCTGTGTTGATTTTGGTCAAAAAGTTAAATAAAATATTTTTGACATTAAACGTTTTTAAGAACTATCAAGTACTTTACGCTTGACTCTCTTTTCCTGACCCTAAGCATAATTTATGATTAATATCTTCGTGAATGATGTCCAAGTATTTAAACACTGCTAAACATTTTCGTCTGATCAAAAATAAATATAAGCTATAGGCTTTTTCCATTTCGAATGTCTTCATTGGATCGTTACCTATTGTCTAAACTCAATCAACAATATTTTTATTGATAAGACCATGTCTAAAGTATAGGTAAGTAGGTATTAGTTCTTTTTTATAGTGGTACCGAAAGAAAAGTTATTTAGTAAAATTCTTTTTATCGATTATTTTATATAAAAAGAGTTATTTGTGCAGTTTACACAAATACTCATTCCTACCATAGATTACACCTTTGCATACAGTATTATATTTTTTTTTATCTATGATACGTTTTTCAAAAACAATTAATGAAAATTAATCGGTTAAAATTTTTTTATCAAGTACATTGTTACTATGAAAAAGCTTATTTATCTATCACAAACAATAATTCAGCAAAAAAATATATGTGGTTAAAGTGGATTTTTCTTATAATTTAATATTGTTGTTGGACTTTATTATTTCACTTAACATGGTTGATTGATATAATAACCAAGTTGTTGGATCCTAAATGATCAAAAATAAAAATATAAATACCTAAAATAATATACCTAAATATCAATTCTTGCTGTATTACCATCCATCTGCACTATTCAACAAATGATGATGTGTATGTGTGTTAGAATAAAGAATTGTTTCGTATATAAAAAGTTACTAGTAATAACACTTAGTAATATTTACTAAGCAACCATTTACTTCATATATCTTCCCTTAGCACAAATTCTTATATTAGATTTAACAAAGAAGAAGTCGCCAGGATTCGTGATATATGATCAATGTCACAGTGGGTGTTCGTGGTATATAATATCTTAGGAGATTACTGTAAGTAGTGGTTAGAAGGAGAGCCCATTTTAAAACATGTGAAAATTTCTGTTCTTTGTATTCCGCTCAAATAATCATTCTAGATATAATATATATTTGGACATTTCTAATCATATCACAAAAGTACTAATCTCTGTATAAAAGCATTTTTAGAGAACAATATTATATTGAAATCAAACAATCTAATGTTTATTCTAGATAACCGATCAGATTTTTATATCAGACCTACTGCTTGTTGAATTGCAAAAAATTGAATAATAAGCACTGATACTGTGAACATAAAGAATGCTGTTCAATCAATTATTGGCAACGTAAATGTAAAAATGGTCTGGAATAATTATTAATTATTGTATAATAAAACAGAATAACATTCAAAAAATTGTACGTGTTAAACGTATCATAGTTACAAATATCACAGAACTATAGACAAAGGTGTTATCTACGGTAGAAGCAAGCAGTTGTGTAAATTGTATTATCTGTATTGAAATAAAGTAATAGCTACAAAGGACATTTACTACACAGTTTATATTCGGTTAAAACTTTAGACCATAAAAAAAAACCGAATATTTTTTAAAAATTAACTTAGTACGATACATTACTTTCCAATTATTAAATATAAATATAAATAATGTATACTGTCAGTCAGTAAACGACATTCAAAATTATGTATAAAAAACAACGATTAATTGTTTAAAATACCCATTGTTTGTTAGTAAGAAAGATCCTAAACAAAAAAATTGACTTAAATCCTTAGTGTATCAACTCTAGATTCAACTACAATCTCTGTGTTGATTTTGGTCAAAAAGTTAAATAAAATATTTTTGACATTAAACGTTTTTAAGAACTATCAAGTACTTTACGCTTGACTCTCTTTTCCTGACCCTAAGCATAATTTATGATTAATATCTTCGTGAATGATGTCCAAGTATTTAAACACTGCTAAACATTTTCGTCTGATCAAAAATAAATATAAGCTATAGGCTTTTTCCATTTCGAATGTCTTCATTGGATCGTTACCTATTGTCTAAACTGAATCAACAATATTTTTATTGATAAGACCATGCCTAAAGTATAGGTAAGTAGGTATTAGTTCTTTTTTATAGTGGTACCGAAAGAAAAGTTATTTAGTAAAATTCTTTTTGTCGATTATTTTATATAAAAAGAGTTATTTGTGCAGTTTACACAAATACTCATTCCTACCATAGATTACACCTTTGCATACAGTATTATATTTTTTTTTATCTATGATACGTTTTTCAAAAACAATTAATGAAAATTAATCGGTTAAAATTTTTTTATCAAGTACATTGTTACTATGAAAAAGCTTATTTATCTATCACAAACAATAATTCAGCAAAAAAATATATGTGGTTAAAGTGGATTTTTCTTATAATTTAATATTGTTGTTGGACTTTATTATTTCACTTAACATGGTTGATTGATATAATAACCAAGTTGTTGGATCCTAAATGATCAAAAATAAAAATATAAATACCTAAAATAATATACCTAAATATCAATTCTTGCTGTATTACCATCCATCTGCACTATTCAACAAATGATGATGTGTATGTGTGTTAGAATAAAGAATTGTTTCGTATATAAAAAGTTACTAGTAATAACACTTAGTAATATTTACTAAGCAACCATTTACTTCATATATCTTTCCTTAGCACAAATTCTTATATTAGATTTAACAAAGAAGAAGTCGCCAGGATTCGTGATATATGATCAATATCACGGTGGGTGTTCGTGGTATATAATATCTTAGGAGATTTCTGTAAGTAGTGGTTAGAAGGAGAGCCCATTTTACAACATGTGAAAATTTCTGTTCTTTGTATTCCGCACAAATAATCATTATAGATATAATATTATTATTATAATATATAACAGCCATCATCAGACAAGTAACTACAGTCAGTATTCGAGTTAGGCAACTCGATATTTTTCGTAACTAAAACATAATAATGCGATTTTACACTGCGGTAAGTTAATTCGTAATTGCTTTAATTTAATATCTTAATAAACACTCTACTTATAGAAATGAGTTAGATTAATTATTTTTTGACTTGAATGTCATTCTATTATTGACATTAAAATGATTATTTCTTTTATGTACCGTTTTAAATTAAACGATGATGGGCATTTTCACGATATCACCTATGGTGAGAACGCCTTTGAAGATTGAAAGACAGAGTCCCTTTGCTTAAATACTAACATTCGATTATTTAAGATAAACCATTTCAATATAATAGTAACATTAATTTTATGTTCACATTGTCATAAAAACATAATAGTAACGTTTCGTTTTAATATATTTGAAAAATTAAATCACCGATTACTGCTCCGCGTGATATCACTAAATAGCATCTACATCAGTTGACTGAGCATTTATAATTATTGATTACGTATTAGTATATGGGAAGAATCAAATACCGCCTTTGGAAGACTAAAGTACGAGTCTCCAATATAATATTAGAAAAAAATGCATAAATATATTTATTTTTTTTAAAAAATTCAAGAGCACAATCATGGTGTCCAGGAATAATTATAGTTGAGTAAATGTGGGTTTTTAATAACTTCTAATAAAAAAATTGAAAAACTACAGTTAATGAAATATTACGGATATATGAAATTCATATTATTTAATAAGATTTTATGGTAGTACTAAAAAGATAACATACGAATTAACAGAGTTACGGTTAATGAAAACGATATGAACCCTAATAAATTATGAAAATATCACTATATACGTGACCATAGAACCCTGTTTCTTTTGTTGGATACAAGAATTTGAAATTTTTATAATTTAACCTTAAATATTATGATAATTGCAAATAGTAAGAATATTAAAGTTGCCATACATAAACATGTGGAATAAGAGTTTAATATTAGACATAAACAATTGATTAAACACAAAACAATTTTATTATAAAATAATCGTCACAACATTTTTTGATAAATGTTTGCTTTCGGTAAATCTGCGAATACACGTGTATTATTTCCCAATAATAGCCAATATAATTTAAAATACCTACCAAAGCAAACCTATATAAGAGGCCATAATCAAACACTATTTAACAGTCAGTATTCGACCGATCACAGTTCTATTCTTCAATTTAACATTATAATGCGTTATTACACTGGGGTGAGTACAATAAACGATCTACCTATAAAAATGTATTAGATTAATTTTTTTTTTACTTGACTGTCATTCTATTATTGACATTAAAATGATTATTTTATTTATGTACAGTTTTAGATTAAACAATTATGGGCGTTTTCACGGTATCACCCATCGTGAGAACGCCATTGGAAGACTAATGGACGAGTCTCCATTATAATATTAGAAAGAAATACATAAATGTATTTATTTGTATGCAATCATGTGTGCTAGGGAACATCACCCTTGTGCAGTATTGATATGTATAATAATTCAAATTGAAGAACTCGTGTGAAAAAAGGCACATTTGTTAGTTAATTATTTGTGCAAATAATGATATAATACACTAAAAAGATTTGAATTATATTGAATAAGAATTTAATTTTATTATTTTTTAAATACATATTTTTTCTTAACCGACTATTTATATTTGGATGGATTCATTCAACCGAGTTTTCATTGAATTTTTGTGAAATAAAACAAAACCAATTCTTTACGGTTATGAATTTACTGAAATTGGCTAATTTTGTATTCATTGGAACGGAAGTCATTTATTGGTATTTAAATTGCAATGCTTGTTTTGGAATGATATTTTTTTGATGATAATCTTTTAGAACCGATTTATTACAAATATCATATTTAATTGTAATATACCAATGTATCCTACCCTAATATAATTTAATTTTTTTTTTTCTACAGATATTCGTACTCTTAGTTGTGTTTCTTTTTGAAATTCAACTAGGATTATCATCACCTATGTTTAGTTCCACCACTTCAAGAGCATTGACCTCATAACAGTTGAGGAGAGGGCTAATAACCATGAAATTATCTTTCAACGGATAACAACACCTATGCACTTTATCATAACTATAATACAATTACCAAACCAAGCACTTAAACACGACATTATGATGTTAATATAAATTTATGTACTATTTTTTTCCAAACCTAATGTTAATTAAAATTAAACCCACATACCGTTGTCTATATCACTAGAAAAATTCATTGAATTTGTGATTTGAATAATTTTATTGAAATAAACGACTAATCATATAAATGCTGATACCTATAATATGTACATGATCTTTTTTATTTCAATGCACTATATAAAAATTAGACTTATAGACATACAAAAAAAAAAAGTTGACATGTCAGTCAAACTGTACCGTTACAATAGTATGATTTAAATATAAATATGACAATTACAAATAATTAAATTATTTCCATTTAACATATTTATCATTTAGTCATTTTTGTCATTTAAATCTTTTCCTGGCATGTTGGGTGTTAAAACACTCGGAAAGCTCTAGGCTAGCACATATACTGTCAGTCAGTAAACGACATTAAAAATTATATATAAGATATAACGATTAATTTTTTAAAATACTCTTTGTTTGTTAGTAAGAAATATCCTAAACATAAAAATTGACTTAAATCTTTAGTGCATCAACTTTAGAGACAACATTCAACTAAAAATCTCTGTGTTGATTTTTGTTAAAAAGTTAAAGAATATATTTTTAACATTAAACGTTTTTATGAACTATCAAGTACCTTACACTTGACTCTTTTTTCCTTACTCTAAGCACAATTTATGATTATTATCTTCGTGAATGATGTCCAAGTATTTTAACACTGCTAAACATTTTCGTCTGATCAAAAATAAATATAAGCTATAGGCTTTTTCCATTTCGAATGTCTTCATTGGATCGTTACCTATTGTCTAAACTGAATCAACAATATTTTTATTGATAAGACCATGTCTAAAGTATAGATAAGTAGGTATTAGTTCTTTTTTATAGTGGTACCGAAAGAAAAGTTATTTCGTAAAATTCTTTTTGTCGATTATTTTATATAAAAAGAGTTATTTGTGCAGTTTACACAAATACTCATTCCTACCATAGATTACACCTTTGCATACAGTTTTATATTTTTTTTTATCTATGATACGTTTTTCAAAAACAATTAATGAAAATTAATCGGTTAAAATTTTTTTATCAAGTACATTGTTACTATGAAAAAGCTTATTTATCTATCACAAAAAATAATTCAGCAAAAAAATATATGTGGTTAAAGTGGATTTTTCTTATAATTTAATATTGTTGTTGGACTTTATTATTTCACTTAACATGGTTGATAGATATAATAACCAAGTTGTTGAATCCTAAATGATCAAAAATAAAAATATAAATACCTAAAATAATATACCTAAATATCAATTCTTGCTGTATTACCATCCATCTGCACTATTCAACAAATGATGATGTGTATGTGTGTTAGAATAAAGAATTGTTTCGTATATAAAAAGTTACTAGTAATAACACTTAGTAATATTTACTAAGCAACCATTTACTTCATATATCTTCCCTTAGCACAAATTCTTATATTAGATTTAACAAAGAAGAAGTCGCCAGGATTCGTGATATATGATCAATGTCACAGTGGGTGTTCGTGGTATATAATATCTTAGGAGATTTCTGTAAGTAGTGGTTAGAAGGAGAGCCCATTTTAAAACATGTGAAAATTTCTGTTCTTTGTATTCCGCACAAATAATCATTCTAGATATAATATATATTTGGACATTTCTAATCATATCACAAAAGTACTAATCTCTGTATAAAAGCATTTTTAGAGAACAATATTATATTGAAATCAAACAATCTAATGTTTATTCTAGATAACCGATCAGATTTTTATATCAGACCTACTGCTTGTTGAATTGCAAAAAATTGAATAATATGCACTGATACTGTGGACATAAAGAACGTTGTTCTATCAATTATTAGCAACGTAAATGTAAAAATGGTCTGGAATAATTATTAATTATTGTATAATAAAACAGAATAATATTCAAAAAATTTTACGTGTTAAACGTATCATAGTTACAAATATCACAGAACTATAGACAAAGGTGTTATCTACGGTAGAAGCAAGCAGTTGTGTAAATTGTATTATCTGTATTGAAATAAAGTATTAGCCACAAAGGACATTTACTACACATTTTATATTCGGTTAAAACTTTAGACCATAAAAAAAAACCGAATATTATAAAAAAATTAACTAAGTACGATACATTACTTTCCAATTATTAAATATAAATATAAATAATGTATACTGTCAGTCAGTAAACGACATTCAAAATTATATATAAAAAACAACGATTAATTGTTTAAAATACCCATTGTTTGTTAGTAAGAAAGATCCTAAACAAAAAAATTGACTTAAATCATTAGTGTATCAACTCTAGATTCAACTACAATCTCTGTGTTGATTTTGGTCAAAAAGTTAAATAAAATATTTTTGACATTAAACGTTTTTAAGAACTATCAAGTACTTTACGCTTGACTCTCTTTTCCTGACCCTAAGCATAATTTATGATTAATATCTTCGTGAATGATGTCCAAGTATTTAAACACTGCTAAACATTTTCGTCTGATCAAAAATAAATATAAGCTATAGGCTTTTTCCATTTCGAATGTCTTCATTGGATCGTTACCTATTGTCTAAACTCAATCAACAATATTTTTATTGATAAGACCATGTCTAAAGTATAGGTAAGTAGGTATTAGTTCTTTTTTATAGTGGTACCGAAAGAAAAGTTATTTAGTAAAATTCTTTTTATCGATTATTTTATATAAAAAGAGTTATTTGTGCAGTTTACACAAATACTCATTCCTACCATAGATTACACCTTTGCATACAGTATTATATTTTTTTTTATCTATGATACGTTTTTCAAAAACAATTAATGAAAATTAATCGGTTAAAATTTTTTTATCAAGTACATTGTTACTATGAAAAAGCTTATTTATCTATCACAAACAATAATTCAGCAAAAAAATATATGTGGTTAAAGTGGATTTTTCTTATAATTTAATATTGTTGTTGGACTTTATTATTTCACTTAAC
This sequence comes from Tuberolachnus salignus, assembly GCA_956483605.1. NCBI lineage: Eukaryota > Metazoa > Arthropoda > Insecta > Hemiptera > Aphididae > Tuberolachnus > Tuberolachnus salignus. The sequence goes on along the minus strand of OY101430.1, from coordinate 20,432,641 downwards.
ATGGTTGATTGATATAATAACCAAGTTGTTGGATCCTAAATGATCAAAAATAAAAATATAAATACCTAAAATAATATACCTAAATATCAATTCTTGCTGTATTACCATCCATCTGCACTATTCAACAAATGATGATGTGTATGTGTGTTAGAATAAAGAATTGTTTCGTATATAAAAAGTTACTAGTAATAACACTTAGTAATATTTACTAAGCAACCATTTACTTCATATATCTTCCCTTAGCACAAATTCTTATATTAGATTTAACAAAGAAGAAGTCGCCAGGATTCGTGATATATGATCAATGTCACAGTGGGTGTTCGTGGTATATAATATCTTAGGAGATTACTGTAAGTAGTGGTTAGAAGGAGAGCCCATTTTAAAACATGTGAAAATTTCTGTTCTTTGTATTCCGCTCAAATAATCATTCTAGATATAATATATATTTGGACATTTCTAATCATATCACAAAAGTACTAATCTCTGTATAAAAGCATTTTTAGAGAACAATATTATATTGAAATCAAACAATCTAATGTTTATTCTAGATAACCGATCAGATTTTTATATCAGACCTACTGCTTGTTGAATTGCAAAAAATTGAATAATAAGCACTGATACTGTGAACATAAAGAATGCTGTTCAATCAATTATTGGCAACGTAAATGTAAAAATGGTCTGGAATAATTATTAATTATTGTATAATAAAACAGAATAACATTCAAAAAATTGTACGTGTTAAACGTATCATAGTTACAAATATCACAGAACTATAGACAAAGGTGTTATCTACGGTAGAAGCAAGCAGTTGTGTAAATTGTATTATCTGTATTGAAATAAAGTAATAGCTACAAAGGACATTTACTACACATTTTATATTCGGTTAAAACTTTAGACCATAAAAAAAAACCGAATATTATAAAAAAATTAACTAAGTACGATACATTACTTTCCAATTATTAAATATAAATATAAATAATGTATACTGTCAGTCAGTAAACGACATTCAAAATTATATATAAAAAACAACGATTAATTGTTTAAAATACCCATTGTTTGTTAGTAAGAAAGATCCTAAACAAAAAAATTGACTTAAATCATTAGTGTATCAACTCTAGATTCAACTACAATCTCTGTGTTGATTTTGGTCAAAAAGTTAAATAAAATATTTTTGACATTAAACGTTTTTAAGAACTATCAAGTACTTTACGCTTGACTCTCTTTTCCTGACCCTAAGCATAATTTATGATTAATATCTTCGTGAATGATGTCCAAGTATTTAAACACTGCTAAACATTTTCGTCTGATCAAAAATAAATATAAGCTATAGGCTTTTTCCATTTCGAATGTCTTCATTGGATCGTTACCTATTGTCTAAACTCAATCAACAATATTTTTATTGATAAGACCATGTCTAAAGTATAGGTAAGTAGGTATTAGTTCTTTTTTATAGTGGTACCGAAAGAAAAGTTATTTAGTAAAATTCTTTTTATCGATTATTTTATATAAAAAGAGTTATTTGTGCAGTTTACACAAATACTCATTCCTACCATAGATTACACCTTTGCATACAGTATTATATTTTTTTTTATCTATGATACGTTTTTCAAAAACAATTAATGAAAATTAATCGGTTAAAATTTTTTTATCAAGTACATTGTTACTATGAAAAAGCTTATTTATCTATCACAAACAATAATTCAGCAAAAAAATATATGTGGTTAAAGTGGATTTTTCTTATAATTTAATATTGTTGTTGGACTTTATTATTTCACTTAACATGGTTGATTGATATAATAACCAAGTTGTTGGATCCTAAATGATCAAAAATAAAAATATAAATACCTAAAATAATATACCTAAATATCAATTCTTGCTGTATTACCATCCATCTGCACTATTCAACAAATGATGATGTGTATGTGTGTTAGAATAAAGAATTGTTTCGTATATAAAAAGTTACTAGTAATAACACTTAGTAATATTTACTAAGCAACCATTTACTTCATATATCTTCCCTTAGCACAAATTCTTATATTAGATTTAACAAAGAAGAAGTCGCCAGGATTCGTGATATATGATCAATGTCACAGTGGGTGTTCGTGGTATATAATATCTTAGGAGATTACTGTAAGTAGTGGTTAGAAGGAGAGCCCATTTTAAAACATGTGAAAATTTCTGTTCTTTGTATTCCGCTCAAATAATCATTCTAGATATAATATATATTTGGACATTTCTAATCATATCACAAAAGTACTAATCTCTGTATAAAAGCATTTTTAGAGAACAATATTATATTGAAATCAAACAATCTAATGTTTATTCTAGATAACCGATCAGATTTTTATATCAGACCTACTGCTTGTTGAATTGCAAAAAATTGAATAATAAGCACTGATACTGTGAACATAAAGAATGCTGTTCAATCAATTATTGGCAACGTAAATGTAAAAATGGTCTGGAATAATTATTAATTATTGTATAATAAAACAGAATAACATTCAAAAAATTGTACGTGTTAAACGTATCATAGTTACAAATATCACAGAACTATAGACAAAGGTGTTATCTACGGTAGAAGCAAGCAGTTGTGTAAATTGTATTATCTGTATTGAAATAAAGTAATAGCTACAAAGGACATTTACTACACAGTTTATATTCGGTTAAAACTTTAGACCATAAAAAAAAACCGAATATTTTTTAAAAATTAACTTAGTACGATACATTACTTTCCAATTATTAAATATAAATATAAATAATGTATACTGTCAGTCAGTAAACGACATTCAAAATTATGTATAAAAAACAACGATTAATTGTTTAAAATACCCATTGTTTGTTAGTAAGAAAGATCCTAAACAAAAAAATTGACTTAAATCCTTAGTGTATCAACTCTAGATTCAACTACAATCTCTGTGTTGATTTTGGTCAAAAAGTTAAATAAAATATTTTTGACATTAAACGTTTTTAAGAACTATCAAGTACTTTACGCTTGACTCTCTTTTCCTGACCCTAAGCATAATTTATGATTAATATCTTCGTGAATGATGTCCAAGTATTTAAACACTGCTAAACATTTTCGTCTGATCAAAAATAAATATAAGCTATAGGCTTTTTCCATTTCGAATGTCTTCATTGGATCGTTACCTATTGTCTAAACTGAATCAACAATATTTTTATTGATAAGACCATGCCTAAAGTATAGGTAAGTAGGTATTAGTTCTTTTTTATAGTGGTACCGAAAGAAAAGTTATTTAGTAAAATTCTTTTTGTCGATTATTTTATATAAAAAGAGTTATTTGTGCAGTTTACACAAATACTCATTCCTACCATAGATTACACCTTTGCATACAGTATTATATTTTTTTTTATCTATGATACGTTTTTCAAAAACAATTAATGAAAATTAATCGGTTAAAATTTTTTTATCAAGTACATTGTTACTATGAAAAAGCTTATTTATCTATCACAAACAATAATTCAGCAAAAAAATATATGTGGTTAAAGTGGATTTTTCTTATAATTTAATATTGTTGTTGGACTTTATTATTTCACTTAACATGGTTGATTGATATAATAACCAAGTTGTTGGATCCTAAATGATCAAAAATAAAAATATAAATACCTAAAATAATATACCTAAATATCAATTCTTGCTGTATTACCATCCATCTGCACTATTCAACAAATGATGATGTGTATGTGTGTTAGAATAAAGAATTGTTTCGTATATAAAAAGTTACTAGTAATAACACTTAGTAATATTTACTAAGCAACCATTTACTTCATATATCTTTCCTTAGCACAAATTCTTATATTAGATTTAACAAAGAAGAAGTCGCCAGGATTCGTGATATATGATCAATATCACGGTGGGTGTTCGTGGTATATAATATCTTAGGAGATTTCTGTAAGTAGTGGTTAGAAGGAGAGCCCATTTTACAACATGTGAAAATTTCTGTTCTTTGTATTCCGCACAAATAATCATTATAGATATAATATTATTATTATAATATATAACAGCCATCATCAGACAAGTAACTACAGTCAGTATTCGAGTTAGGCAACTCGATATTTTTCGTAACTAAAACATAATAATGCGATTTTACACTGCGGTAAGTTAATTCGTAATTGCTTTAATTTAATATCTTAATAAACACTCTACTTATAGAAATGAGTTAGATTAATTATTTTTTGACTTGAATGTCATTCTATTATTGACATTAAAATGATTATTTCTTTTATGTACCGTTTTAAATTAAACGATGATGGGCATTTTCACGATATCACCTATGGTGAGAACGCCTTTGAAGATTGAAAGACAGAGTCCCTTTGCTTAAATACTAACATTCGATTATTTAAGATAAACCATTTCAATATAATAGTAACATTAATTTTATGTTCACATTGTCATAAAAACATAATAGTAACGTTTCGTTTTAATATATTTGAAAAATTAAATCACCGATTACTGCTCCGCGTGATATCACTAAATAGCATCTACATCAGTTGACTGAGCATTTATAATTATTGATTACGTATTAGTATATGGGAAGAATCAAATACCGCCTTTGGAAGACTAAAGTACGAGTCTCCAATATAATATTAGAAAAAAATGCATAAATATATTTATTTTTTTTAAAAAATTCAAGAGCACAATCATGGTGTCCAGGAATAATTATAGTTGAGTAAATGTGGGTTTTTAATAACTTCTAATAAAAAAATTGAAAAACTACAGTTAATGAAATATTACGGATATATGAAATTCATATTATTTAATAAGATTTTATGGTAGTACTAAAAAGATAACATACGAATTAACAGAGTTACGGTTAATGAAAACGATATGAACCCTAATAAATTATGAAAATATCACTATATACGTGACCATAGAACCCTGTTTCTTTTGTTGGATACAAGAATTTGAAATTTTTATAATTTAACCTTAAATATTATGATAATTGCAAATAGTAAGAATATTAAAGTTGCCATACATAAACATGTGGAATAAGAGTTTAATATTAGACATAAACAATTGATTAAACACAAAACAATTTTATTATAAAATAATCGTCACAACATTTTTTGATAAATGTTTGCTTTCGGTAAATCTGCGAATACACGTGTATTATTTCCCAATAATAGCCAATATAATTTAAAATACCTACCAAAGCAAACCTATATAAGAGGCCATAATCAAACACTATTTAACAGTCAGTATTCGACCGATCACAGTTCTATTCTTCAATTTAACATTATAATGCGTTATTACACTGGGGTGAGTACAATAAACGATCTACCTATAAAAATGTATTAGATTAATTTTTTTTTTACTTGACTGTCATTCTATTATTGACATTAAAATGATTATTTTATTTATGTACAGTTTTAGATTAAACAATTATGGGCGTTTTCACGGTATCACCCATCGTGAGAACGCCATTGGAAGACTAATGGACGAGTCTCCATTATAATATTAGAAAGAAATACATAAATGTATTTATTTGTATGCAATCATGTGTGCTAGGGAACATCACCCTTGTGCAGTATTGATATGTATAATAATTCAAATTGAAGAACTCGTGTGAAAAAAGGCACATTTGTTAGTTAATTATTTGTGCAAATAATGATATAATACACTAAAAAGATTTGAATTATATTGAATAAGAATTTAATTTTATTATTTTTTAAATACATATTTTTTCTTAACCGACTATTTATATTTGGATGGATTCATTCAACCGAGTTTTCATTGAATTTTTGTGAAATAAAACAAAACCAATTCTTTACGGTTATGAATTTACTGAAATTGGCTAATTTTGTATTCATTGGAACGGAAGTCATTTATTGGTATTTAAATTGCAATGCTTGTTTTGGAATGATATTTTTTTGATGATAATCTTTTAGAACCGATTTATTACAAATATCATATTTAATTGTAATATACCAATGTATCCTACCCTAATATAATTTAATTTTTTTTTTTCTACAGATATTCGTACTCTTAGTTGTGTTTCTTTTTGAAATTCAACTAGGATTATCATCACCTATGTTTAGTTCCACCACTTCAAGAGCATTGACCTCATAACAGTTGAGGAGAGGGCTAATAACCATGAAATTATCTTTCAACGGATAACAACACCTATGCACTTTATCATAACTATAATACAATTACCAAACCAAGCACTTAAACACGACATTATGATGTTAATATAAATTTATGTACTATTTTTTTCCAAACCTAATGTTAATTAAAATTAAACCCACATACCGTTGTCTATATCACTAGAAAAATTCATTGAATTTGTGATTTGAATAATTTTATTGAAATAAACGACTAATCATATAAATGCTGATACCTATAATATGTACATGATCTTTTTTATTTCAATGCACTATATAAAAATTAGACTTATAGACATACAAAAAAAAAAAGTTGACATGTCAGTCAAACTGTACCGTTACAATAGTATGATTTAAATATAAATATGACAATTACAAATAATTAAATTATTTCCATTTAACATATTTATCATTTAGTCATTTTTGTCATTTAAATCTTTTCCTGGCATGTTGGGTGTTAAAACACTCGGAAAGCTCTAGGCTAGCACATATACTGTCAGTCAGTAAACGACATTAAAAATTATATATAAGATATAACGATTAATTTTTTAAAATACTCTTTGTTTGTTAGTAAGAAATATCCTAAACATAAAAATTGACTTAAATCTTTAGTGCATCAACTTTAGAGACAACATTCAACTAAAAATCTCTGTGTTGATTTTTGTTAAAAAGTTAAAGAATATATTTTTAACATTAAACGTTTTTATGAACTATCAAGTACCTTACACTTGACTCTTTTTTCCTTACTCTAAGCACAATTTATGATTATTATCTTCGTGAATGATGTCCAAGTATTTTAACACTGCTAAACATTTTCGTCTGATCAAAAATAAATATAAGCTATAGGCTTTTTCCATTTCGAATGTCTTCATTGGATCGTTACCTATTGTCTAAACTGAATCAACAATATTTTTATTGATAAGACCATGTCTAAAGTATAGATAAGTAGGTATTAGTTCTTTTTTATAGTGGTACCGAAAGAAAAGTTATTTCGTAAAATTCTTTTTGTCGATTATTTTATATAAAAAGAGTTATTTGTGCAGTTTACACAAATACTCATTCCTACCATAGATTACACCTTAGCATACAGTTTTATATTTTTTTTTATCTATGATACGTTTTTCAAAAACAATTAATGAAAATTAATCGGTTAAAATTTTTTTATCAAGTACATTGTTACTATGAAAAAGCTTATTTATCTATCACAAAAAATAATTCAGCAAAAAAATATATGTGGTTAAAGTGGATTTTTCTTATAATTTAATATTGTTGTTGGACTTTATTATTTCACTTAACATGGTTGATAGATATAATAACCAAGTTGTTGAATCCTAAATGATCAAAAATAAAAATATAAATACCTAAAATAATATACCTAAATATCAATTCTTGCTGTATTACCATCCATCTGCACTATTCAACAAATGATGATGTGTATGTGTGTTAGAATAAAGAATTGTTTCGTATATAAAAAGTTACTAGTAATAACACTTAGTAATATTTACTAAGCAACCATTTACTTCATAAATCTTCCCTTAGCACAAATTCTTATATTAGATTTAACAAAGAAGAAGTCGCCAGGATTCGTGATATATGATCAATGTCACAGTGGGTGTTCGTGGTATATAATATCTTAGGAGATTACTGTAAGTAGTGGTTAGAAGGAGAGCCCATTTTAAAACATGTGAAAATTTCTGTTCTTTGTATTCCGCTCAAATAATCATTCTAGATATAATATATATTTGGACATTTCTTATCATATCACAAAAGTACTAATCTCTGTATAAAAGCATTTTTAGAGAACAATATTATATTGAAATCAAACAATCTAATGTTTATTCTAGATAACCGATCAGATTTTTATATCAGACCTACTGCTTGTTGAATTGCAAAAAATTGAATAATAAGCACTGATACTGTGAACATAAAGAATGCTGTTCAATCAATTATTGGCAACGTAAATGTAAAAATGGTCTGGAATAATTATTAATTATTGTATAATAAAACAGAATAACATTCAAAAAATTGTACGTGTTAAACGTATCATAGTTACAAATATCACAGAACTATAGACAAAGGTGTTATCTACGGTAGAAGCAAGCAGTTGTGTAAATTGTATTATCTGTATTGAAATAAAGTAATAGCTACAAAGGACATTTACTACACATTTTATATTCGGTTAAAACTTTAGACCATAAAAAAAAACCGAATATTATAAAAAAATTAACTAAGTACGATACATTACTTTCCAATTATTAAATATAAATATAAATAATGTATACTGTCAGTCAGTAAACGACATTCAAAATTATATATAAAAAACAACGATTAATTGTTTAAAATACCCATTGTTTGTTAGTAAGAAAGATCCTAAACAAAAAAATTGACTTAAATCATTAGTGTATCAACTCTAGATTCAACTACAATCTCTGTGTTGATTTTGGTCAAAAAGTTAAATAAAATATTTTTGACATTAAACGTTTTTAAGAACTATCAAGTACTTTACGCTTGACTCTCTTTTCCTGACCCTAAGCATAATTTATGATTAATATCTTCGTGAATGATGTCCAAGTATTTAAACACTGCTAAACATTTTCGTCTGATCAAAAATAAATATAAGCTATAGGCTTTTTCCATTTCGAATGTCTTCATTGGATCGTTACCTATTGTCTAAACTCAATCAACAATATTTTTATTGATAAGACCATGTCTAAAGTATAGGTAAGTAGGTATTAGATCTTTTTTATAGTGGTACCGAAAGAAAAGTTATTTAGTAAAATTCTTTTTATCGATTATTTTATATAAAAAGAGTTATTTGTGCAGTTTACACAAATACTCATTCCTACCATAGATTACACCTTTGCATACAGTATTATATTTTTTTTTATCTATGATACGTTTTTCAAAAACAATTAATGAAAATTAATCGGTTAAAATTTTTTTATCAAGTACATTGTTACTATGAAAAAGCTTATTTATCTATCACAAACAATAATTCAGCAAAAAAATATATGTGGTTAAAGTGGATTTTTCTTATAATTTAATATTGTTGTTGGACTTTATTATTTCACTTAACATGGTTGATTGATATAATAACCAAGTTGTTGGATCCTAAATGATCAAAAATAAAAATATAAATACCTAAAATAATATACCTAAATATCAATTCTTGCTGTATTACCATCCATCTGCACTATTCAACAAATGATGATGTGTATGTGTGTTAGAATAAAGAATTGTTTCGTATATAAAAAGTTACTAGTAATAACACTTAGTAATATTTACTAAGCAACCATTTACTTCATATATCTTCCCTTAGCACAAATTCTTATATTAGATTTAACAAAGAAGAAGTCGCCAGGATTCGTGATATATGATCAATGTCACAGTGGGTGTTCGTGGTATATAATATCTTAGGAGATTACTGTAAGTAGTGGTTAGAAGGAGAGCCCATTTTAAAACATGTGAAAATTTCTGTTCTTTGTATTCCGCTCAAATAATCATTCTAGATATAATATATATTTGGACATTTCTAATCATATCACAAAAGTACTAATCTCTGTATAAAAGCATTTTTAGAGAACAATATTATATTGAAATCAAACAATCTAATGTTTATTCTAGATAACCGATCAGATTTTTATATCAGACCTACTGCTTGTTGAATTGCAAAAAATTGAATAATAAGCACTGATACTGTGAACATAAAGAATGCTGTTCAATCAATTATTGGCAACGTAAATGTAAAAATGGTCTGGAATAATTATTAATTATTGTATAATAAAACAGAATAACATTCAAAAAATTGTACGTGTTAAACGTATCATAGTTACAAATATCACAGAACTATAGACAAAGGTGTTATCTACGGTAGAAGCAAGCAGTTGTGTAAATTGAATTATCTGTATTGAAATAAAGTAATAGCTACAAAGGACATTTACTACACAGTTTATATTCGGTTAAAACTTTAGACCATAAAAAAAAACCGAATATTTTTTAAAAATTAACTTAGTACGATACATTACTTTCCAATTATTAAATATAAATATAAATAATGTATACTGTCAGTCAGTAAACGACATTCAAAATTATGTATAAAAAACAACGATTAATTGTTTAAAATACCCATTGTTTGTTAGTAAGAAAGATCCTAAACAAAAAAATTGACTTAAATCCTTAGTGTATCAACTCTAGATTCAACTACAATCTCTGTGTTGATTTTGGTCAAAAAGTTAAATAAAATATTTTTGACATTAAACGTTTTTAAGAACTATCAAGTACTTTACGCTTGACTCTCTTTTCCTGACCCTAAGCATAATTTATGATTAATATCTTCGTGAATGATGTCCAAGTATTTAAACACTGCTAAACATTTTCGTCTGATCAAAAATAAATATAAGCTATAGGCTTTTTCCATTTCGAATGTCTTCATTGGATCGTTACCTATTGTCTAAACTGAATCAACAATATTTTTATTGATAAGACCATGTCTAAAGTATAGATAAGTAGGTATTAGTTCTTTTTTATAGTGGTACCGAAAGAAAAGTTATTTCGTAAAATTCTTTTTGTCGATTATTTTATATAAAAAGAGTTATTTGTGCAGTTTACACAAATACTCATTCCTACCATAGATTACACCTTTGCATACAGTTTTATATTTTTTTTTATCTATGATACGTTTTTCAAAAACAATTAATGAAAATTAATCGGTTAAAATTTTTTTATCAAGTACATTGTTACTATGAAAAAGCTTATTTATCTATCACAAAAAATAATTCAGCAAAAAAATATATGTGGTTAAAGTAGATTTTTCTGATAATTTAATATTGTTGTTGGACTTTATTATTTCACTTAACATGGTTGATAGATATAATACCAAGTTGTTGAATCCTAAATGATCAAAAATAAAAATATAAATACCTAAAATAATATACCTAAATATCAATTCTTGCTGTATTACCATCCATCTGCACTATTCAACAAATGATGATGTGTATGTGTGTTAGAATAAAGAATTGTTTCGTATATAAAAAGTTACTAGTAATAACACTTAGTAATATTTACTAAGCAACCATTTACTTCATATATCTTCCCTTAGCACAAATTCTTATATTAGATTTAACAAAGAAGAAGTTGCCAGAATTCGTGATATATGATCAATGTCACGGTGGGTGTTCGTGGTATATAATATCTTAGGAGATTACCCTAAGTAGTGGTTAGAAGGAGAGCCCATTTTAAAACTTGTGAAAATTTCTGTTCTTTGTATTCCGCACAAATAATCATTCTAGATATAATATATATTTGGACATTTCTTATCATATCACAAAAGTACTAATCTCTGTATAAAAGCATTTTTAGAGAACAATATTATATTGAAATCAAACAATCTAATGTTTATTCTAGATAACCGATCAGATTTTTATATCAGACCTACTGCTTGTTGAATTGCAAAAAATTGAATAATAAGCACTGATACTGTGAACATAAAGAACGTTGTTCAATCAATTATTGGCAACGTAAATGTAAAAATGGTCTGGAATAATTATTAATTATTGTATAATAAAACAGAATAATATTCAAAAAATTGTACGTGTTAAACGTATCATAGTTACAAATATCACAGAACTATAGACAAAGGTGTTATCTACTGTAGAAGCAAGCAGTTGTGTAAATTGTATTATCTGTATTGAAATAAAGTATTAGCCACAAAGGACATTTACTACACATTTTATATTCGGTTAAAACTTTAGACTATAAAAAAAAACCGAATATTATAAAAAAATTAACTAAGTACGATACATTACTTTCCAATTATTAAATATAAATATAAATAATGTATACTGTCAGTCAGTAAACGACATTCAAAATTATATATAAAAAATAACGATTAATTGTTTAAAATACCCATTGTTTGTTAGTAAGAAAGATCCTAAACAAAAAAATTGACTTAAATCCTTAGTGTATCACTCTAGATTCAACTACATTCTCTGTGTTGATTTTGGTCAAAAAGTTAAATAAAATATTTTTAACATTAAACGTTTTTAAGAACTATCAAGTACCTTACACTTGACTCTTTTTTCCTTACTCTAAGCACAATTTATGATTATTATCTTCGTGAATGATGTCCAAGTATTTTAACACTGCTAAACATTTTCGTCTGATCAAAAAAAAATATAAGCTATAGGCTTTCTCCATTTCGAATGTCTTCATTGGATCTTTACCTATTGTCTAAACTGAATCAACAATATTTTTATTGATAAGACCATGTCTAAAGTATAGGTAAGTAGGTATTAGTTCTTTTTTATAGTGGTACCGAAAGAAAAGTTATTTAGTAAAATTCTTTTTGTCGATTATTTTATATAAAAAGAGTTATTTGTGCAGTTTACACAAATACTCATTCCTACCATAGATTACACCTTTGCATACAGTTTTATATTTTTTTTTATCTATGATACGTTTTTCAAAAACAATTAATGAAAATTAATCGGTTAAAATTTTTTTATCAAGTACATTGTTACTATGAAAAAGCTTATTTATCTATCACAAAAAATAATTCAGCAAAAAAATATATGTGGTTAAAGTGGATTTTTCTTATAATTTAATATTGTTGTTGGACTTTATTATTTCACTTAACATGGTTGATAGATATAATACCAAGTTGTTGAATCCTAAATGATCAAAAATAAAAATATAAATACCTAAAATAATATACCTAAATATCAATTCTTGCTGTATTACCATCCATCTGCACTATTCAACAAATGATGATGTGTATGTGTGTTAGAATAAAGAATTGTTTCGTATATAAAAAGTTACTAGTAATAACACTTAGTAATATTTACTAAGCAACCATTTACTTCATATATCTTCCCTTAGCACAAATTCTTATATTAGATTTAACAAAGAAGAAGTTGCCAGAATTCGTGATATATGATCAATGTCACGGTGGGTGTTCGTGGTATATAATATCTTAGGAGATTACCCTAAGTAGTGGTTAGAAGGAGAGCCCATTTTAAAACTTGTGAAAATTTCTGTTCTTTGTATTCCGCACAAATAATCATTCTAGATATAATATATATTTGGACATTTCTTATCATATCACAAAAGTACTAATCTCTGTATAAAAGCATTTTTAGAGAACAATATTATATTGAAATCAAACAATCTAATGTTTATTCTAGATAACCGATCAGATTTTTATATCACACCTACTGCTTGTTGAATTGCAAAAAATTGAATAATAAGCACTGATACTGTGAACATAAAGAACGTTGTTCTATCAATTATTGGCAACGTAAATGTAAAAATGGTCTGGAATAATTATTAATTATTGTATAATAAAACAGAATAACATTCAAAAAATTGTACGTGTTAAACGTATCATAGTTACAAATATCACAGAACTATAGACAAAGGTGTTATCTACGGTAGAAGCAAGCAGTTGTGTAAATTGTATTATCTGTATTGAAATAAAGTAATAGCTACAAAGGACATTTACTACACAGTTTATATTCGGTTAAAACTTTAGACCATAAAAAAAAACCGAATATTTTTTAAAAATTAACTTAGTACGATACATTACTTTCCAATTATTAAATATAAATATAAATAATGTATACTGTCAGTCAGTAAACGACATTCAAAATTATATATAAAAAACAACGATTAATTGTTTAAAATACCCATTGTTTGTTAGTAAGAAAGATCCTAAACAAAAAAATTGACTTAAATCCTTAGTGTATCACTCTAGATTCAACTACATTCTCTGTGTTGATTTTGGTCAAAAAGTTAAATAAAATATTTTTAACATTAAACGTTTTTAAGAACTATCAAGTACCTTACACTTGACTCTTTTTTCCTTACTCTAAGCACAATTTATGATTATTATCTTCGTGAATGATGTCCAAGTATTTTAACACTGCTAAACATTTTCGTCTGATCAAAAAAAAATATAAGCTATAGGCTTTCTCCATTTCGAATGTCTTCATTGGATCTTTACCTATTGTCTAAACTGAATCAACAATATTTTTATTGATAAGACCATGTCTAAAGTATAGGTAAGTAGGTATTAGTTCTTTTTTATAGTGGTACCGAAAGAAAAGTTATTTAGTAAAATTCTTTTTGTCGATTATTTTATATAAAAAGAGTTATTTGTGCAGTTTACACAAATACTCATTCCTACCATAGATTACACCTTTGCATACAGTTTTATATTTTTTTTTATCTATGATACGTTTTTCAAAAACAATTAATGAAAATTAATCGGTTAAAATTTTTTTATCAAGTACATTGTTACTATGAAAAAGCTTATTTATCTATCACAAAAAATAATTCAGCAAAAAAATATATGTGGTTAAAGTGGATTTTTCTTATAATTTAATATTGTTGTTGGACTTTATTATTTCACTTAACATGGTTGATAGATATAATACCAAGTTGTTGAATCCTAAATGATCAAAAATAAAAATATAAATACCTAAAATAATATACCTAAATATCAATTCTTGCTGTATTACCATCCATCTGCACTATTCAACAAATGATGATGTGTATGTGTGTTAGAATAAAGAATTGTTTCGTATATAAAAAGTTACTAGTAATAACACTTAGTAATATTTACTAAGCAACCATTTACTTCATATATCTTCCCTTAGCACAAATTCTTATATTAGATTTAACAAAGAAGAAGTTGCCAGAATTCGTGATATATGATCAATGTCACGGTGGGTGTTCGTGGTATATAATATCTTAGGAGATTACCCTAAGTAGTGGTTAGAAGGAGAGCCCATTTTAAAACTTGTGAAAATTTCTGTTCTTTGTATTCCGCACAAATAATCATTCTAGATATAATATATATTTGGACATTTCTTATCATATCACAAAAGTACTAATCTCTGTATAAAAGCATTTTTAGAGAACAATATTATATTGAAATCAAACAATCTAATGTTTATTCTAGATAACCGATCAGATTTTTATATCACACCTACTGCTTGTTGAATTGCAAAAAATTGAATAATAAGCACTGATACTGTGAACATAAAGAACGTTGTTCTATCAATTATTGGCAACGTAAATGTAAAAATGGTCTGGAATAATTATTAATTATTGTATAATAAAACAGAATAACATTCAAAAAATTGTACGTGTTAAACGTATCATAGTTACAAATATCACAGAACTATAGACAAAGGTGTTATCTACGGTAGAAGCAAGCAGTTGTGTAAATTGTATTATCTGTATTGAAATAAAGTAATAGCTACAAAGGACATTTACTACACAGTTTATATTCGGTTAAAACTTTAGACCATAAAAAAAAACCGAATATTTTTTAAAAATTAACTTAGTACGATACATTACTTTCCAATTATTAAATATAAATATAAATAATGTATACTGTCAGTCAGTAAACGACATTCAAAATTATATATAAAAAACAACGATTAATTGTTTAAAATACCCATTGTTTGTTAGTAAGAAAGATCCTAAACAAAAAAATTGACTTAAATCCTTAGTGTATCAACTCTAGATTCAACTACAATCTCTGTGTTGATTTTGGTCTAAAAGTTAAATAAATGATTTTTGACATTAAACGTTTTTAAGAACTATCAAGTACTTTACGCTTGACTCTCTTTTCCTGACCCTAAGCATAATTTATGATTATTATCTTCGTGAATGATGTCCAAGTATTTAAACACTGCTAAACATTTTCGTCTGATCAAAAATAAATATAAGCTATAGGCTTTTTCCATTTCGAATGTCTTCATTGGATCTTTACCTATTGTCTAAACTGAATCAACAATATTTTTATTGATAAGACCATGTCTAAAGTATAGGTAAGTAGGTATTAGTTCTTTTTTATAGTGGTACCGAAAGAAAAGTTATTTCGTAAAATTCTTTTTGTCGATTATTTTATATAAAAAGAGTTATTTGTGCAGTTTACACAAATACTCATTCCTACCATAGATTACACCTTTGCATACAGTTTTATATTTTTTTTTATCTATGATACGTTTTTCAAAAACAATTAATGAAAATTAATCGGTTAAAATTTTTTTATCAAGTACATTGTTACTATGAAAAAGCTTATTTATCTATCACAAAAAATAATTCAGCAAAAAAATATATGTGGTTAAAGTGGATTTTTCTTATAATTTAATATTGTTGTTGGACTTTATTATTTCACTTAACATGGTTGATAGATATAATACCAAGTTGTTGAATCCTAAATGATCAAAAATAAAAATATAAATACCTAAAATAATATACCTAAATATCAATTCTTGCTGTATTACCATCCATCTGCACTATTCAACAAATGATGATGTGTATGTGTGTTAGAATAAAGAATTGTTTCGTATATAAAAAGTTACTAGTAATAACACTTAGTAATATTTACTAAGCAACCATTTACTTCATATATCTTCCCTTAGCACAAATTCTTATATTAGATTTAACAAAGAAGAAGTTGCCAGAATTCGTGATATATGATCAATGTCACGGTGGGTGTTCGTGGTATATAATATCTTAGGAGATTACCCTAAGTAGTGGTTAGAAGGAGAGCCCATTTTAAAACTTGTGAAAATTTCTGTTCTTTGTATTCCGCACAAATAATCATTCTAGATATAATATATATTTGGACATTTCTTATCATATCACAAAAGTACTAATCTCTGTATAAAAGCATTTTTAGAGAACAATATTATATTGAAATCAAACAATCTAATGTTTATTCTAGATAACCGATCAGATTTTTATATCACACCTACTGCTTGTTGAATTGCAAAAAATTGAATAATAAGCACTGATACTGTGAACATAAAGAACGTTGTTCTATCAATTATTGGCAACGTAAATGTAAAAATGGTCTGGAATAATTATTAATTATTGTATAATAAAACAGAATAACATTCAAAAAATTGTACGTGTTAAACGTATCATAGTTACAAATATCACAGAACTATAGACAAAGGTGTTATCTACGGTAGAAGCAAGCAGTTGTGTAAATTGTATTATCTGTATTGAAATAAAGTAATAGCTACAAAGGACATTTACTACACAGTTTATATTCGGTTAAAACTTTAGACCATAAAAAAAAACCGAATATTTTTTAAAAATTAACTTAGTACGATACATTACTTTCCAATTATTAAATATAAATATAAATAATGTATACTGTCAGTCAGTAAACGACATTCAAAATTATATATAAGATACAACGATTAATTGTTTAAAATACCCATTGTTTGTTAGTAAGAAAGATCCTAAACAAAAAAATTGACTTAAATCCTTAGTGTATCAACTCTAGATTCAACTACAATCTCTGTGTTGATTTTGGTCTAAAAGTTAAATAAAATATTTTTGACATTAAACGTTTTTAAGAACTATCAAGTACTTTACGCTTGACTCTCTTTTCCTGACCCTAAGCATAATTTATGATTATTATCTTCGTGAATGATGTCCAAGTATTTTAACACTGCTAAACATTTTCGTCTGATCAAAAATAAATATAAGCTATAGGCTTTTTCCATTTCGAATGTCTTCATTGGATCTTTACCTATTGTCTAAACTGAATCAACAATATTTTTATTGATAAGACCATGTCTAAAGTATAGGTAAGTAGGTATTAGTTCTTTTTTATAGTGGTACCGAAAGAAAAGTTATTTAGTAAAATTCTTTTTGTCGATTATTTTATATAAAAAGAGTTATTTGTGCAGTTTACACAAATACTCATTCCTACCATAGATTACACTTTTGCATACAGTTTTATATTTTTTTTTATCTATGATACGTTTTTCAAAAACAATTAATGAAAATTAATCGGTTAAAATTTTTTTATCAAGTACATTGTTACTATGAAAAAGCTTATTTATCTATTACAAAAAATAATTCAGCAAAAAAATATATGTGGTTAAAGTGGATTTTTCTTATAATTTAATATTGTTGTTGGACTTTATTATTTCACTTAACATGGTTGATAGATATAATACCAAGTTATTGAATCCTAAATGATCAAAGATAAAAATATAAATACCTAAAATAATATACCTAAATATCAATTCTTGCTGTATTACCATCCATCTGCACTATTCAACAAATGATGATGTGTATGTGTGTTAGAATAAAGAATTGTTTCGTATATAAAAAGTTACTAGTAATAACACTTAGTAATATTTACTAAGCAACCATTTACTTCATATATCTTCCCTTAGCACAAATTCTTATATTAGATTTAACAAAGAAGAAGTTGCCAGAATTCGTGATATATGATCAATGTCACGGTGGGTGTTCGTGGTATATAATATCTTAAGAGATTACCCTAAGTAGTGGTTAGAAGGAGAGCCCATTTTAAAACTTGTGAAAATTTCTGTTCTTTGTATTCCGCACAAATAATCATTCTAGATATAATATATATTTGGACATTTCTAATCATATCACAAAAGTACTAATCTCTGTATAAAAGCATTTTTAGAGAACAATATTATATTGAAATCAAACAATCTAATGTTTATTCTAGATAACCGATCAGATTTTTATATCAGACCTACTGCTTGTTGAATTGCAAAAAATTGAATAATAAGCACTGATACTGTGAACATAAAGAACGTTGTTCAATCAATTATTGGCAACGTAAATGTAAAAATGGTCTGGAATAATTATTAATTATTGTATAATAAAACAGAATAATATTCAAAAAATTGTACGTGTTAAACGTATCATAGTTACAAATATCACAGAACTATAGACAAAGGTGTTATCTACTGTAGAAGCAAGCAGTTGTGTAAATTGTATTATCTGTATTGAAATAAAGTATTAGCCACAAAGGACATTTACTACACATTTTATATTCGGTTAAAACTTTAGACCATAAAAAAAAACCGAATATTATAAAAAAATTAACTAAGTACGATACATTACTTTCCAATTATTAAATATAAATATAAATAATGTATACTGTCAGTCAGTAAACGACATTCAAAATTATATATAAAAAACAACGATTAATTGTTTAAAATACCCATTGTTTGTTAGTAAGAAAGATCCTAAACAAAAAAATTGACTTAAATCCATAGTATATCAACTCTAGATTCAACTACAATCTCTGTGTTGATTTTGGTCAAAAAGTTAAATAAAATATTTTTGACATTAACCGTTTTTAAGAACTATCAAGTACTTTACGCTTGACTCTCTTTTCCTGACCCTAAGCATAATTTATGATTATTATCTTCGTGAATGATGTCCAAGTATTTAAACACTGCTAAACATTTTCGTCTGATCAAAAATAAATATAAGCTATAGGCTTTTTCCATTTCGAATGTCTTCATTGGATCTTTACCTATTGTCTAAACTGAATCAACAATATTTTTATTGATAAGACCATGTCTAAAGTATAGGTAAGTAGGTATTAGTTCTTTTTTATAGTGGTACCGAAAGAAAAGTTATTTCGTAAAATTCTTTTTGTCGATTATTTTATATAAAAAGAGTTATTTGTGCAGTTTACACAAATACTCATTCCTACCATAGATTACACCTTTGCATACAGTTTTATATTTTTTTTTATCTATGATACGTTTTTCAAAAACAATTAATGAAAATTAATCGGTTAAAATTTTTTTATCAAGTACATTGTTACTATGAAAAAGCTTATTTATCTATCACAAAAAATAATTCAGCAAAAAAATATATGTGGTTAAAGTGGATTTTTCTTATAATTTAATATTGTTGTTGGACTTTATTATTTCACTTAACATGGTTGATAGATATAATACCAAGTTGTTGAATCCTAAATGATCAAAAATAAAAATATAAATACCTAAAATAATATACCTAAATATCAATTCTTGCTGTATTACCATCCATCTGCACTATTCAACAAATGATGATGTGTATGTGTGTTAGAATAAAGAATTGTTTCGTATATAAAAAGTTACTAGTAATAACACTTAGTAATATTTACTAAGCAACCATTTACTTCATATATCATCCCTTAGCACAAATTCTTATATTAGATTTAACAAAGAAGAAGTTGCCAGAATTCGTGATATATGATCAATGTCACGGTGGGTGTTCGTGGTATATAATATCTTAGGAGATTACCCTAAGTAGTGGTTAGAAGGAGAGCCCATTTTAAAACTTGTGAAAATTTCTGTTCTTTGTATTCCGCACAAATAATCATTCTAGATATAATATATATTTGGACATTTCTTATCATATCACAAAAGTACTAATCTCTGTATAAAAGCATTTTTAGAGAACAATATTATATTGAAATCAAACAATCTAATGTTTATTCTAGATAACCGATCAGATTTTTATATCACACCTACTGCTTGTTGAATTGCAAAAAATTGAATAATAAGCACTGATACTGTGAACATAAAGAACGTTGTTCTATCAATTATTGGCAACGTAAATGTAAAAATGGTCTGGAATAATTATTAATTATTGTATAATAAAACAGAATAACATTCAAAAAATTGTACGTGTTAAACGTATCATAGTTACAAATATCACAGAACTATAGACAAAGGTGTTATCTACGGTAGAAGCAAGCAGTTGTGTAAATTGTATTATCTGTATTGAAATAAAGTAATAGCTACAAAGGACATTTACTACACAGTTTATATTCGGTTAAAACTTTAGACCATAAAAAAAAACCGAATATTTTTTAAAAATTAACTTAGTACGATACATTACTTTCCAATTATTAAATATAAATATAAATAATGTATACTGTCAGTCAGTAAACGACATTCAAAATTATATATAAGATACAACGATTAATTGTTTAAAATACCCATTGTTTGTTAGTAAGAAAGATCCTAAACAAAAAAATTGACTTAAATCCTTAGTGTATCAACTCTAGATTCAACTACAATCTCTGTGTTGATTTTGGTCTAAAAGTTAAATAAAATATTTTTGACATTAAACGTTTTTAAGAACTATCAAGTACTTTACGCTTGACTCTCTTTTCCTGACCCTAAGCATAATTTATGATTATTATCTTCGTGAATGATGTCCAAGTATTTAAACACTGCTAAACATTTTCGTCTGATCAAAAATAAATATAAGCTATAGGCTTTTTCCATTTCGAATGTCTTCATTGGATCTTTACCTATTGTCTAAACTGAATCAACAATATTTTTATTGATAAGACCATGTCTAAAGTATAGGTAAGTAGGTATTAGTTCTTTTTTATAGTGGTACCGAAAGAAAAGTTATTTCGTAAAATTCTTTTTGTCGATTATTTTATATAAAAAGAGTTATTTGTGCAGTTTACACAAATACTCATTCCTACCATAGATTACACCTTTGCATACAGTTTTATATTTTTTTTTATCTATGATACGTTTTTCAAAAACAATTAATGAAAATTAATCGGTTAAAATTTTTTTATCAAGTACATTGTTACTATGAAAAAGCTTATTTATCTATCACAAAAAATAATTCAGCAAAAAAATATATGTGGTTAAAGTGGATTTATCTTATAATTTAATATTGTTGTTGGACTTTATTATTTCACTTAACATGGTTGATAGATATAATTCCAAGTTGTTGAATCCTAAATGATCAAAAATAAAAATATAAATACCTAAAATAATATACCTAAATATCAATTCTTGCTGTATTACCATCCATCTGCACTATTCAACAAATGATGATGTGTATGTGTGTTAGAATAAAGAATTGTTTCGTATATAAAAAGTTACTAGTAATAACACTTAGTAATATTTACTAAGCAACCATTTACTTCATATATCTTCCCTTAGCACAAATTCTTATATTAGATTTAACAAAGAAGAAGTCGCCAGGATTCGTGATATATGATCAATGTCACAGTGGGTGTTCGTGGTATATAATATCTTAGGAGATTACCCTAAGTAGTGGTTAGAAGGAGAGCCCATTTTAAAACATGTGAAAATTTCTGTTCTTTGTATTCCGCACAAATAATCATTCTAGATATAATATATATTTGGACATTTCTAATCATATCACAAAAGTACTAATCTCTGTATAAAAGCATTTTTAGAGAACAATATTATATTAAAATCAAACAATCTAATGTTTATTCTAGATAACCGATCAGATTTTTATATCAGACCTACTGCTTGTTGAATTGCAAAAAATTGAATAATATGCACTGATACTGTGGACATAAAGAACGTTGTTCTATCAATTATTAGCAACGTAAATGTAAAAATGGTCTGGAATAATTATTAATTATTGTATAATAAAACAGAATAATATTCAAAAAATTGTACGTGTTAAACGTATCATAGTTACAAATATCACAGAACTATAGACAAAGGTGTTATCTACGGTAGAAGCAAGCAGTTGTGTAAATTGTATTATCTGTATTGAAATAAAGTATTAGCCACAAAGGACATTTACTACACATTTTATATTCGGTTAAAACTTTAGACCATAAAAAAAAACCGAATATTATAAAAAAATTAACTAAGTACGATACATTACTTTCCAATTATTAAATATAAATATAAATAATGTATACTGTCAGTCAGTAAACGACATTCAAAATTATATATAAAAACAACGATTAATTGTTTAAAATACCCATTGTTTGTTAGTAAGAAAGATCCTAAACAAAAAAATTGACTTAAATCCTTAGTGTATCAACTCTAGATTCAACTACAATCTCTGTGTTGATTTTGGTCAAAAAGTTAAATAAAATATTTTTAACATTAAACGTTTTTAAGAACTATCAAGTACCTTACGCTTGACTCTTTTTTCCTGACCCTAAGCATAATTTATGATTATTATCTTCGTGAATGATGTCCAAGTATTTAAACACTGCTAAACATTTTCGTCTGATCAAAAATAAATATAAGCTATAGGCTTTTTCCATTTCGAATGTCTTCATTGGATCTTTACCTATTGTCTAAACTGAATCAACAATATTTTTATTGATAAGACCATGTCTAAAGTATAGGTAAGTAGGTATTAGTTCTTTTTTATAGTGGTACCGAAAGAAAAGTTATTTCGTAAAATTCTTTTTGTCGATTATTTTATATAAAAAGAGTTATTTGTGCAGTTTACACAAATACTCATTCCTACCATAGATTACACCTTTGCATACAGTTTTATATTTTTTTTTATCTATGATACGTTTTTCAAAAACAATTAATGAAAATTAATCGGTTAAAATTTTTTTATCAAGTACATTGTTACTATGAAAAAGCTTATTTATCTATCACAAAAAATAATTCAGCAAAAAAATATATGTGGTTAAAGTGGATTTTTCTTATAATTTAATATTGTTGTTGGACTTTATTATTTCACTTAACATGGTTGATAGATATAATACCAAGTTGTTGAATCCTAAATGATCAAAAATAAAAATATAAATACCTAAAATAATATACCTAAATATCAATTCTTGCTGTATTACCATCCATCTGCACTATTCAACAAATGATGATGTGTATGTGTGTTAGAATAAAGAATTGTTTCGTATATAAAAAGTTACTAGTAATAACACTTAGTAATATTTACTAAGCAACCATTTACTTCATATATCTTCCCTTAGCACAAATTCTTATATTAGATTTAACAAAGAAGAAGTTGCCAGAATTCGTGATATATGATCAATGTCACGGTGGGTGTTCGTGGTATATAATATCTTAAGAGATTACCCTAAGTAGTGGTTAGAAGGAGAGCCCATTTTAAAACTTGTGAAAATTTCTGTTCTTTGTATTCCGCACAAATAATCATTCTAGATATAATATATATTTGGACATTTCTAATCATATCACAAAAGTACTAATCTCTGTATAAAAGCATTTTTAGAGAACAATATTATATTGAAATCAAACAATCTAATGTTTATTCTAGATAACCGATCAGATTTTTATATCAGACCTACTGCTTGTTGAATTGCAAAAAATTGAATAATAAGCACTGATACTGTGAACATAAAGAACGTTGTTCAATCAATTATTGGCAACGTAAATGTAAAAATGGTCTGGAATAATTATTAATTATTGTATAATAAAACAGAATAATATTCAAAAAATTGTACGTGTTAAACGTATCATAGTTACAAATATCACAGAACTATAGACAAAGGTGTTATCTACTGTAGAAGCAAGCAGTTGTGTAAATTGTATTATCTGTATTGAAATAAAGTATTAGCCACAAAGGACATTTACTACACATTTTATATTCGGTTAAAACTTTAGACCATAAAAAAAAACTGAATATTATAAAAAAATTAACTAAGTACGATACATTACTTTCCAATTATTAAATATAAATATAAATAATGTATACTGTCAGTCAGTAAACGACATTCAAAATTATATATAAAAAACAACGATTAATTGTTTAAAATACCCATTGTTTGTTAGTAAGAAAGATCCTAAACAAAAAAATTGACTTAAATCCTTAGTGTATCACTCTAGATTCAACTACATTCTCTGTGTTGATTTTGGTCAAAAAGTTAAATAAAATATTTTTAACATTAAACGTTTTTAAGAACTATCAAGTACCTTACACTTGACTCTTTTTTCCTTACTCTAAGCACAATTTATGATTATTATCTTCGTGAATGATGTCCAAGTATTTTAACACTGCTAAACATTTTCGTCTGATCAAAAAAAAATATAAGCTATAGGCTTTCTCCATTTCGAATGTCTTCATTGGATCTTTACCTATTGTCTAAACTGAATCAACAATATTTTTATTGATAAGACCATGTCTAAAGTATAGGTAAGTAGGTATTAGTTCTTTTTTATAGTGGTACCGAAAGAAAAGTTATTTAGTAAAATTCTTTTTGTCGATTATTTTATATAAAAAGAGTTATTTGTGCAGTTTACACAAATACTCATTCCTACCATAGATTACACCTTTGCATACAGTTTTATATTTTTTTTTATCTATGATACGTTTTTCAAAAACAATTAATGAAAATTAATCGGTTAAAATTTTTTTATCAAGTACATTGTTACTATGAAAAAGCTTATTTATCTATCACAAAAAATAATTCAGCAAAAAAATATATGTGGTTAAAGTGGATTTTTCTTATAATTTAATATTGTTGTTGGACTTTATTATTTCACTTAACATGGTTGATAGATATAATACCAAGTTGTTGAATCCTAAATGATCAAAAATAAAAATATAAATACCTAAAATAATATACCTAAATATCAATTCTTGCTGTATTACCATCCATCTGCACTATTCAACAAATGATGATGTGTATGTGTGTTAGAATAAAGAATTGTTTCGTATATAAAAAGTTACTAGTAATAACACTTAGTAATATTTACTAAGCAACCATTTACTTCATATATCTTCCCTTAGCACAAATTCTTATATTAGATTTAACAAAGAAGAAGTTGCCAGAATTCGTGATATATGATCAATGTCACGGTGGGTGTTCGTGGTATATAATATCTTAGGAGATTACCCTAAGTAGTGGTTAGAAGGAGAGCCCATTTTAAAACTTGTGAAAATTTCTGTTCTTTGTATTCCGCACAAATAATCATTCTAGATATAATATATATTTGGACATTTCTTATCATATCACAAAAGTACTAATCTCTGTATAAAAGCATTTTTAGAGAACAATATTATATTGAAATCAAACAATCTAATGTTTATTCTAGATAACCGATCAGATTTTTATATCACACCTACTGCTTGTTGAATTGCAAAAAATTGAATAATAAGCACTGATACTGTGAACATAAAGAACGTTGTTCTATCAATTATTGGCAACGTAAATGTAAAAATGGTCTGGAATAATTATTAATTATTGTATAATAAAACAGAATAACATTCAAAAAATTGTACGTGTTAAACGTATCATAGTTACAAATATCACAGAACTATAGACAAAGGTGTTATCTACGGTAGAAGCAAGCAGTTGTGTAAATTGTATTATCTGTATTGAAATAAAGTAATAGCTACAAAGGACATTTACTACACAGTTTATATTCGGTTAAAACTTTAGACCATAAAAAAAAACCGAATATTTTTTAAAAATTAACTTAGTACGATACATTACTTTCCAATTATTAAATATAAATATAAATAATGTATACTGTCAGTCAGTAAACGACATTCAAAATTATATATAAAAAACAACGATTAATTGTTTAAAATACCCATTGTTTGTTAGTAAGAAAGATCCTAAACAAAAAAATTGACTTAAATCCTTAGTGTATCAACTCTAGATTCAACTACAATCTCTGTGTTGATTTTGGTCTAAAAGTTAAATAAATGATTTTTGACATTAAACGTTTTTAAGAACTATCAAGTACTTTACGCTTGACTCTCTTTTCCTGACCCTAAGCATAATTTATGATTATTATCTTCGTGAATGATGTCCAAGTATTTAAACACTGCTAAACATTTTCGTCTGATCAAAAATAAATATAAGCTATAGGCTTTTTCCATTTCGAATGTCTTCATTGGATCTTTACCTATTGTCTAAACTGAATCAACAATATTTTTATTGATAAGACCATGTCTAAAGTATAGGTAAGTAGGTATTAGTTCTTTTTTATAGTGGTACCGAAAGAAAAGTTATTTCGTAAAATTCTTTTTGTCGATTATTTTATATAAAAAGAGTTATTTGTGCAGTTTACACAAATACTCATTCCTACCATAGATTACACCTTTGCATACAGTTTTATATTTTTTTTTATCTATGATACGTTTTTCAAAAACAATTAATGAAAATTAATCGGTTAAAATTTTTTTATCAAGTACATTGTTACTATGAAAAAGCTTATTTATCTATCACAAAAAATAATTCAGCAAAAAAATATATGTGGTTAAAGTGGATTTTTCTTATAATTTAATATTGTTGTTGGACTTTATTATTTCACTTAACATGGTTGATAGATATAATACCAAGTTGTTGAATCCTAAATGATCAAAAATAAAAATATAAATACCTAAAATAATATACCTAAATATCAATTCTTGCTGTATTACCATCCATCTGCACTATTCAACAAATGATGATGTGTATGTGTGTTAGAATAAAGAATTGTTTCGTATATAAAAAGTTACTAGTAATAACACTTAGTAATATTTACTAAGCAACCATTTACTTCATATATCTTCCCTTAGCACAAATTCTTATATTAGATTTAACAAAGAAGAAGTTGCCAGAATTCGTGATATATGATCAATGTCACGGTGGGTGTTCGTGGTATATAATATCTTAGGAGATTACCCTAAGTAGTGGTTAGAAGGAGAGCCCATTTTAAAACTTGTGAAAATTTCTGTTCTTTGTATTCCGCACAAATAATCATTCTAGATATAATATATATTTGGACATTTCTTATCATATCACAAAAGTACTAATCTCTGTATAAAAGCATTTTTAGAGAACAATATTATATTGAAATCAAACAATCTAATGTTTATTCTAGATAACCGATCAGATTTTTATATCACACCTACTGCTTGTTGAATTGCAAAAAATTGAATAATAAGCACTGATACTGTGAACATAAAGAACGTTGTTCTATCAATTATTGGCAACGTAAATGTAAAAATGGTCTGGAATAATTATTAATTATTGTATAATAAAACAGAATAACATTCAAAAAATTGTACGTGTTAAACGTATCATAGTTACAAATATCACAGAACTATAGACAAAGGTGTTATCTACGGTAGAAGCAAGCAGTTGTGTAAATTGTATTATCTGTATTGAAATAAAGTAATAGCTACAAAGGACATTTACTACACAGTTTATATTCGGTTAAAACTTTAGACCATAAAAAAAAACCGAATATTATAAAAAAATTAACTAAGTACGATACATTACTTTCCAATTATTAAATATAAATATAAATAATGTATACTGTCAGTCAGTAAACGACATTCAAAATTATATATAAGATACAACGATTAATTGTTTAAAATACCCATTGTTTGTTAGTAAGAAAGATCCTAAACAAAAAAATTGACTTAAATCCTTAGTGTATCAACTCTAGATTCAACTACAATCTCTGTGTTGATTTTGGTCTAAAAGTTAAATAAAATATTTTTGACATTAAACGTTTTTAAGAACTATCAAGTACTTTACGCTTGACTCTCTTTTCCTGACCCTAAGCATAATTTATGATTATTATCTTCGTGAATGATGTCCAAGTATTTTAACACTGCTAAACATTTTCGTCTGATCAAAAATAAATATAAGCTATAGGCTTTTTCCATTTCGAATGTCTTCATTGGATCTTTACCTATTGTCTAAACTGAATCAACAATATTTTTATTGATAAGACCATGTCTAAAGTATAGGTAAGTAGGTATTAGTTCTTTTTTATAGTGGTACCGAAAGAAAAGTTATTTAGTAAAATTCTTTTTGTCGATTATTTTATATAAAAAGAGTTATTTGTGCAGTTTACACAAATACTCATTCCTACCATAGATTACACTTTTGCATACAGTTTTATATTTTTTTTTATCTATGATACGTTTTTCAAAAACAATTAATGAAAATTAATCGGTTAAAATTTTTTTATCAAGTACATTGTTACTATGAAAAAGCTTATTTATCTATTACAAAAAATAATTCAGCAAAAAAATATATGTGGTTAAAGTGGATTTTTCTTATAATTTAATATTGTTGTTGGACTTTATTATTTCACTTAACATGGTTGATAGATATAATACCAAGTTATTGAATCCTAAATGATCAAAGATAAAAATATAAATACCTAAAATAATATACCTAAATATCAATTCTTGCTGTATTACCATCCATCTGCACTATTCAACAAATGATGATGTGTATGTGTGTTAGAATAAAGAATTGTTTCGTATATAAAAAGTTACTAGTAATAACACTTAGTAATATTTACTAAGCAACCATTTACTTCATATATCTTCCCTTAGCACAAATTCTTATATTAGATTTAACAAAGAAGAAGTTGCCAGAATTCGTGATATATGATCAATGTCACGGTGGGTGTTCGTGGTATATAATATCTTAAGAGATTACCCTAAGTAGTGGTTAGAAGGAGAGCCCATTTTAAAACTTGTGAAAATTTCTGTTCTTTGTATTCCGCACAAATAATCATTCTAGATATAATATATATTTGGACATTTCTAATCATATCACAAAAGTACTAATCTCTGTATAAAAGCATTTTTAGAGAACAATATTATATTGAAATCAAACAATCTAATGTTTATTCTAGATAACCGATCAGATTTTTATATCAGACCTACTGCTTGTTGAATTGCAAAAAATTGAATAATAAGCACTGATACTGTGAACATAAAGAACGTTGTTCAATCAATTATTGGCAACGTAAATGTAAAAATGGTCTGGAATAATTATTAATTATTGTATAATAAAACAGAATAATATTCAAAAAATTGTACGTGTTAAACGTATCATAGTTACAAATATCACAGAACTATAGACAAAGGTGTTATCTACTGTAGAAGCAAGCAGTTGTGTAAATTGTATTATCTGTATTGAAATAAAGTATTAGCCACAAAGGACATTTACTACACATTTTATATTCGGTTAAAACTTTAGACCATAAAAAAAAACCGAATATTATAAAAAAATTAACTAAGTACGATACATTACTTTCCAATTATTAAATATAAATATAAATAATGTATACTGTCAGTCAGTAAACGACATTCAAAATTATATATAAAAAACAACGATTAATTGTTTAAAATACCCATTGTTTGTTAGTAAGAAAGATCCTAAACAAAAAAATTGACTTAAATCCATAGTATATCAACTCTAGATTCAACTACAATCTCTGTGTTGATTTTGGTCAAAAAGTTAAATAAAATATTTTTGACATTAAACGTTTTTAAGAACTATCAAGTACTTTACGCTTGACTCTCTTTTCCTGACCCTAAGCATAATTTATGATTATTATCTTCGTGAATGATGTCAAAGGAATTAAACACTGCTAAACATTTTCGTCTGATCAAAAATAAATATAAGCTATAGGCTTTTTCCATTTCGAATGTCTTCATTGGATCTTTACCTATTGTCTAAACTGAATCAACAATATTTTTATTGATAAGACCATGTCTAAAGTATAGGTAAGTAGGTATTAGTTCTTTTTTATAGTGGTACCGAAAGAAAAGTTATTTCGTAAAATTCTTTTTGTCGATTATTTTATATAAAAAGAGTTATTTGTGCAGTTTACACAAATACTCATTCCTACCATAGATTACACCTTTGCATACAGTTTTATATTTTTTTTTATCTATGATACGTTTTTCAAAAACAATTAATGAAAATTAATCGGTTAAAATTTTTTTATCAAGTACATTGTTACTATGAAAAAGCTTATTTATCTATCACAAAAAATAATTCAGCAAAAAAATATATGTGGTTAAAGTGGATTTTTCTTATAATTTAATATTGTTGTTGGACTTTATTATTTCACTTAACATGGTTGATAGATATAATACCAAGTTGTTGAATCCTAAATGATCAAAAATAAAAATATAAATACCTAAAATAATATACCTAAATATCAATTCTTGCTGTATTACCATCCATCTGCACTATTCAACAAATGATGATGTGTATGTGTGTTAGAATAAAGAATTGTTTCGTATATAAAAAGTTACTAGTAATAACACTTAGTAATATTTACTAAGCAACCATTTACTTCATATATCTTCCCTTAGCACAAATTCTTATATTAGATTTAACAAAGAAGAAGTTGCCAGAATTCGTGATATATGATCAATTTCACGGTGGGTGTTCGTGGTATATAATATCTTAGGAGATTACCCTAAGTAGTGGTTAGAAGGAGAGCCCATTTTAAAACTTGTGAAAATTTCTGTTCTTTGTATTCCGCACAAATAATCATTCTAGATATAATATATATTTGGACATTTCTTATCATATCACAAAAGTACTAATCTCTGTATAAAAGCATTTTTAGAGAACAATATTATATTGAAATCAAACAATCTAATGTTTATTCTAGATAACCGATCAGATTTTTATATCACACCTACTGCTTGTTGAATTGCAAAAAATTGAATAATAAGCACTGATACTGTGAACATAAAGAACGTTGTTCTATCAATTATTGGCAACGTAAATGTAAAAATGGTCTGGAATAATTATTAATTATTGTATAATAAAACAGAATAACATTCAAAAAATTGTACGTGTTAAACGTATCATAGTTACAAATATCACAGAACTATAGACAAAGGTGTTATCTACGGTAGAAGCAAGCAGTTGTGTAAATTGTATTATCTGTATTGAAATAAAGTAATAGCTACAAAGGACATTTACTACACAGTTTATATTCGGTTAAAACTTTAGACCATAAAAAAAAACCGAATATTTTTTAAAAATTAACTTAGTACGATACATTACTTTCCAATTATTAAATATAAATATAAATAATGTATACTGTCAGTCAGTAAACGACATTCAAAATTATATATAAAAAACAACGATTAATTGTTTAAAATACCCATTGTTTGTTAGTAAGAAAGATCCTAAACAAAAAAATTGACTTAAATCCATAGTATATCAACTCTAGATTCAACTACAATCTCTGTGTTGATTTTGGTCAAAAAGTTAAATAAAATATTTTTGACATTAACCGTTTTTAAGAACTATCAAGTACTTTACGCTTGACTCTCTTTTCCTGACCCTAAGCATAATTTATGATTATTATCTTCGTGAATGATGTCCAAGTATTTAAACACTGCTAAACATTTTCGTCTGATCAAAAATAAATATAAGCTATAGGCTTTTTCCATTTCGAATGTCTTCATTGGATCTTTACCTATTGTCTAAACTGAATCAACAATATTTTTATTGATAAGACCATGTCTAAAGTATAGGTAAGTAGGTATTAGTTCTTTTTTATAGTGGTACCGAAAGAAAAGTTATTTCGTAAAATTCTTTTTGTCGATTATTTTATATAAAAAGAGTTATTTGTGCAGTTTACACAAATACTCATTCCTACCATAGATTACACCTTTGCATACAGTTTTATATTTTTTTTTATCTATGATACGTTTTTCAAAAACAATTAATGAAAATTAATCGGTTAAAATTTTTTTATCAAGTACATTGTTACTATGAAAAAGCTTATTTATCTATCACAAAAAATAATTCAGCAAAAAAATATATGTGGTTAAAGTGGATTTTTCTTATAATTTAATATTGTTGTTGGACTTTATTATTTCACTTAACATGGTTGATAGATATAATACCAAGTTGTTGAATCCTAAATGATCAAAAATA
This sequence comes from Tuberolachnus salignus, assembly GCA_956483605.1. NCBI lineage: Eukaryota > Metazoa > Arthropoda > Insecta > Hemiptera > Aphididae > Tuberolachnus > Tuberolachnus salignus. The sequence goes on along the minus strand of OY101430.1, from coordinate 20,400,267 downwards.
AAAATATAAATACCTAAAATAATATACCTAAATATCAATTCTTGCTGTATTACCATCCATCTGCACTATTCAACAAATGATGATGTGTATGTGTGTTAGAATAAAGAATTGTTTCGTATATAAAAAGTTACTAGTAATAACACTTAGTAATATTTACTAAGCAACCATTTACTTCATATATCATCCCTTAGCACAAATTCTTATATTAGATTTAACAAAGAAGAAGTTGCCAGAATTCGTGATATATGATCAATGTCACGGTGGGTGTTCGTGGTATATAATATCTTAGGAGATTACCCTAAGTAGTGGTTAGAAGGAGAGCCCATTTTAAAACTTGTGAAAATTTCTGTTCTTTGTATTCCGCACAAATAATCATTCTAGATATAATATATATTTGGACATTTCTTATCATATCACAAAAGTACTAATCTCTGTATAAAAGCATTTTTAGAGAACAATATTATATTGAAATCAAACAATCTAATGTTTATTCTAGATAACCGATCAGATTTTTATATCACACCTACTGCTTGTTGAATTGCAAAAAATTGAATAATAAGCACTGATACTGTGAACATAAAGAACGTTGTTCTATCAATTATTGGCAACGTAAATGTAAAAATGGTCTGGAATAATTATTAATTATTGTATAATAAAACAAAATAACATTCAAAAAATTGTACGTGTTAAACGTATCATAGTTACAAATATCACAGAACTATAGACAAAGGTGTTATCTACGGTAGAAGCAAGCAGTTGTGTAAATTGTATTATCTGTATTGAAATAAAGTAATAGCTACAAAGGACATTTACTACACAGTTTATATTCGGTTAAAACTTTAGACCATAAAAAAAAACCGAATATTTTTTAAAAATTAACTTAGTACGATACATTACTTTCCAATTATTAAATATAAATATAAATAATGTATACTGTCAGTCAGTAAACGACATTCAAAATTATATATAAGATACAACGATTAATTGTTTAAAATACCCATTGTTTGTTAGTAAGAAAGATCCTAAACAAAAAAATTGACTTAAATCCTTAGTGTATCAACTCTAGATTCAACTACAATCTCTGTGTTGATTTTGGTCTAAAAGTTAAATAAAATATTTTTGACATTAAACGTTTTTAAGAACTATCAAGTACTTTACGCTTGACTCTCTTTTCCTGACCCTAAGCATAATTTATGATTATTATCTTCGTGAATGATGTCCAAGTATTTAAACACTGCTAAACATTTTCGTCTGATCAAAAATAAATATAAGCTATAGGCTTTTTCCATTTCGAATGTCTTCATTGGATCTTTACCTATTGTCTAAACTGAATCAACAATATTTTTATTGATAAGACCATGTCTAAAGTATAGGTAAGTAGGTATTAGTTCTTTTTTATAGTGGTACCGAAAGAAAAGTTATTTCGTAAAATTCTTTTTGTCGATTATTTTATATAAAAAGAGTTATTTGTGCAGTTTACACAAATACTCATTCCTACCATAGATTACACCTTTGCATACAGTTTTATATTTTTTTTTATCTATGATACGTTTTTCAAAAACAATTAATGAAAATTAATCGGTTAAAATTTTTTTATCAAGTACATTGTTACTATGAAAAAGCTTATTTATCTATCACAAAAAATAATTCAGCAAAAAAATATATGTGGTTAAAGTGGATTTATCTTATAATTTAATATTGTTGTTGGACTTTATTATTTCACTTAACATGGTTGATAGATATAATTCCAAGTTGTTGAATCCTAAATGATCAAAAATAAAAATATAAATACCTAAAATAATATACCTAAATATCAATTCTTGCTGTATTACCATCCATCTGCACTATTCAACAAATGATGATGTGTATGTGTGTTAGAATAAAGAATTGTTTCGTATATAAAAAGTTACTAGTAATAACACTTAGTAATATTTACTAAGCAACCATTTACTTCATATATCTTCCCTTAGCACAAATTCTTATATTAGATTTAACAAAGAAGAAGTCGCCAGGATTCGTGATATATGATCAATGTCACAGTGGGTGTTCGTGGTATATAATATCTTAGGAGATTACCCTAAGTAGTGGTTAGAAGGAGAGCCCATTTTAAAACATGTGAAAATTTCTGTTCTTTGTATTCCGCACAAATAATCATTCTAGATATAATATATATTTGGACATTTCTAATCATATCACAAAAGTACTAATCTCTGTATAAAAGCATTTTTAGAGAACAATATTATATTAAAATCAAACAATCTAATGTTTATTCTAGATAACCGATCAGATTTTTATATCAGACCTACTGCTTGTTGAATTGCAAAAAATTGAATAATATGCACTGATACTGTGGACATAAAGAACGTTGTTCTATCAATTATTAGCAACGTAAATGTAAAAATGGTCTGGAATAATTATTAATTATTGTATAATAAAACAGAATAATATTCAAAAAATTGTACGTGTTAAACGTATCATAGTTACAAATATCACAGAACTATAGACAAAGGTGTTATCTACGGTAGAAGCAAGCAGTTGTGTAAATTGTATTATCTGTATTGAAATAAAGTATTAGCCACAAAGGACATTTACTACACATTTTATATTCGGTTAAAACTTTAGACCATAAAAAAAAACCGAATATTATAAAAAAATTAACTAAGTACGATACATTACTTTCCAATTATTAAATATAAATATAAATAATGTATACTGTCAGTCAGTAAACGACATTCAAAATTATATATAAAAACAACGATTAATTGTTTAAAATACCCATTGTTTGTTAGTAAGAAAGATCCTAAACAAAAAAATTGACTTAAATCCTTAGTGTATCAACTCTAGATTCAACTACAATCTCTGTGTTGATTTTGGTCAAAAAGTTAAATAAAATATTTTTAACATTAAACGTTTTTAAGAACTATCAAGTACCTTACGCTTGACTCTTTTTTCCTGACCCTAAGCATAATTTATGATTATTATCTTCGTGAATGATGTCCAAGTATTTAAACACTGCTAAACATTTTCGTCTGATCAAAAATAAATATAAGCTATAGGCTTTTTCCATTTCGAATGTCTTCATTGGATCTTTACCTATTGTCTAAACTGAATCAACAATATTTTTATTGATAAGACCATGTCTAAAGTATAGGTAAGTAGGTATTAGTTCTTTTTTATAGTGGTACCGAAAGAAAAGTTATTTCGTAAAATTCTTTTTGTCGATTATTTTATATAAAAAGAGTTATTTGTGCAGTTTACACAAATACTCATTCCTACCATAGATTACACCTTTGCATACAGTTTTATATTTTTTTTTATCTATGATACGTTTTTCAAAAACAATTAATGAAAATTAATCGGTTAAAATTTTTTTATCAAGTACATTGTTACTATGAAAAAGCTTATTTATCTATCACAAAAAATAATTCAGCAAAAAAATATATGTGGTTAAAGTGGATTTTTCTTATAATTTAATATTGTTGTTGGACTTTATTATTTCACTTAACATGGTTGATAGATATAATACCAAGTTGTTGAATCCTAAATGATCAAAAATAAAAATATAAATACCTAAAATAATATACCTAAATATCAATTCTTGCTGTATTACCATCCATCTGCACTATTCAACAAATGATGATGTGTATGTGTGTTAGAATAAAGAATTGTTTCGTATATAAAAAGTTACTAGTAATAACACTTAGTAATATTTACTAAGCAACCATTTACTTCATATATCTTCCCTTAGCACAAATTCTTATATTAGATTTAACAAAGAAGAAGTTGCCAGAATTCGTGATATATGATCAATTTCACGGTGGGTGTTCGTGGTATATAATATCTTAGGAGATTACCCTAAGTAGTGGTTAGAAGGAGAGCCCATTTTAAAACTTGTGAAAATTTCTGTTCTTTGTATTCCGCACAAATAATCATTCTAGATATAATATATATTTGGACATTTCTTATCATATCACAAAAGTACTAATCTCTGTATAAAAGCATTTTTAGAGAACAATATTATATTGAAATCAAACAATCTAATGTTTATTCTAGATAACCGATCAGATTTTTATATCAGACCTACTGCTTGTTGAATTGCAAAAAATTGAATAATAAGCACTGATACTGTGAACATAAAGAACGTTGTTCTATCAATTATTGGCAACGTAAATGTAAAAATGGTCTGGAATAATTATTAATTATTGTATAATAAAACAGAATAACATTCAAAAAATTGTACGTGTTAAACGTATCATAGTTACAAATATCACAGAACTATAGACAAAGGTGTTATCTACGGTAGAAGCAAGCAGTTGTGTAAATTGTATTATCTGTATTGAAATAAAGTAATAGCTACAAAGGACATTTACTACACAGTTTATATTCGGTTAAAACTTTAGACCATAAAAAAAAACCGAATATTTTTTAAAAATTAACTTAGTACGATACATTACTTTCCAATTATTAAATATAAATATAAATAATGTATACTGTCAGTCAGTAAACGACATTCAAAATTATATATAAAAAACAACGATTAATTGTTTAAAATACCCATTGTTTGTTAGTAAGAAAGATCCTAAACAAAAAAATTGACTTAAATCCATAGTATATCAACTCTAGATTCAACTACAATCTCTGTGTTGATTTTGGTCAAAAAGTTAAATAAAATATTTTTGACATTAAACGTTTTTAAGAACTATCAAGTACTTTACGCTTGACTCTCTTTTCCTGACCCTAAGCATAATTTATGATTATTATCTTCGTGAATGATGTCCAAGTATTTAAACACTGCTAAACATTTTCGTCTGATCAAAAATAAATATAAGCTATAGGCTTTTTCCATTTCGAATGTCTTCATTGGATCTTTACCTATTGTCTAAACTGAATCAACAATATTTTTATTGATAAGACCATGTCTAAAGTATAGGTAAGTAGGTATTAGTTCTTTTTTATAGTGGTACCGAAAGAAAAGTTATTTCGTAAAATTCTTTTTGTCGATTATTTTATATAAAAAGAGTTATTTGTGCAGTTTACACAAATACTCATTCCTACCATAGATTACACCTTTGCATACAGTTTTATATTTTTTTTTATCTATGATACGTTTTTCAAAAACAATTAATGAAAATTAATCGGTTAAAATTTTTTTATCAAGTACATTGTTACTATGAAAAAGCTTATTTATCTATCACAAAAAATAATTCAGCAAAAAAATATATGTGGTTAAAGTGGATTTTTCTTATAATTTAATATTGTTGTTGGACTTTATTATTTCACTTAACATGGTTGATAGATATAATACCAAGTTGTTGAATCCTAAATGATCAAAAATAAAAATATAAATACCTAAAATAATATACCTAAATATCAATTCTTGCTGTATTACCATCCATCTGCACTATTCAACAAATGATGATGTGTATGTGTGTTAGAATAAAGAATTGTTTCGTATATAAAAAGTTACTAGTAATAACACTTAGTAATATTTACTAAGCAACCATTTACTTCATATATCATCCCTTAGCACAAATTCTTATATTAGATTTAACAAAGAAGAAGTTGCCAGAATTCGTGATATATGATCAATGTCACGGTGGGTGTTCGTGGTATATAATATCTTAGGAGATTACCCTAAGTAGTGGTTAGAAGGAGAGCCCATTTTAAAACTTGTGAAAATTTCTGTTCTTTGTATTCCGCACAAATAATCATTCTAGATATAATATATATTTGGACATTTCTTATCATATCACAAAAGTACTAATCTCTGTATAAAAGCATTTTTAGAGAACAATATTATATTGAAATCAAACAATCTAATGTTTATTCTAGATAACCGATCAGATTTTTATATCACACCTACTGCTTGTTGAATTGCAAAAAATTGAATAATAAGCACTGATACTGTGAACATAAAGAACGTTGTTCTATCAATTATTGGCAACGTAAATGTAAAAATGGTCTGGAATAATTATTAATTATTGTATAATAAAACAGAATAACATTCAAAAAATTGTACGTGTTAAACGTATCATAGTTACAAATATCACAGAACTATAGACAAAGGTGTTATCTACGGTAGAAGCAAGCAGTTGTGTAAATTGTATTATCTGTATTGAAATAAAGTAATAGCTACAAAGGACATTTACTACACAGTTTATATTCGGTTAAAACTTTAGACCATAAAAAAAAACCGAATATTTTTTAAAAATTAACTTAGTACGATACATTACTTTCCAATTATTAAATATAAATATAAATAATGTATACTGTCAGTCAGTAAACGACATTCAAAATTATATATAAGATACAACGATTAATTGTTTAAAATACCCATTGTTTGTTAGTAAGAAAGATCCTAAACAAAAAAATTGACTTAAATCCTTAGTGTATCAACTCTAGATTCAACTACAATCTCTGTGTTGATTTTGGTCTAAAAGTTAAATAAAATATTTTTGACATTAAACGTTTTTAAGAACTATCAAGTACTTTACGCTTGACTCTCTTTTCCTGACCCTAAGCATAATTTATGATTATTATCTTCGTGAATGATGTCCAAGTATTTAAACACTGCTAAACATTTTCGTCTGATCAAAAATAAATATAAGCTATAGGCTTTTTCCATTTCGAATGTCTTCATTGGATCTTTACCTATTGTCTAAACTGAATCAACAATATTTTTATTGATAAGACCATGTCTAAAGTATAGGTAAGTAGGTATTAGTTCTTTTTTATAGTGGTACCGAAAGAAAAGTTATTTCGTAAAATTCTTTTTGTCGATTATTTTATATAAAAAGAGTTATTTGTGCAGTTTACACAAATACTCATTCCTACCATAGATTACACCTTTGCATACAGTTTTATATTTTTTTTTATCTATGATACGTTTTTCAAAAACAATTAATGAAAATTAATCGGTTAAAATTTTTTTATCAAGTACATTGTTACTATGAAAAAGCTTATTTATCTATCACAAAAAATAATTCAGCAAAAAAATATATGTGGTTAAAGTGGATTTATCTTATAATTTAATATTGTTGTTGGACTTTATTATTTCACTTAACATGGTTGATAGATATAATTCCAAGTTGTTGAATCCTAAATGATCAAAAATAAAAATATAAATACCTAAAATAATATACCTAAATATCAATTCTTGCTGTATTACCATCCATCTGCACTATTCAACAAATGATGATGTGTATGTGTGTTAGAATAAAGAATTGTTTCGTATATAAAAAGTTACTAGTAATAACACTTAGTAATATTTACTAAGCAACCATTTACTTCATATATCTTCCCTTAGCACAAATTCTTATATTAGATTTAACAAAGAAGAAGTCGCCAGGATTCGTGATATATGATCAATGTCACAGTGGGTGTTCGTGGTATATAATATCTTAGGAGATTACCCTAAGTAGTGGTTAGAAGGAGAGCCCATTTTAAAACATGTGAAAATTTCTGTTCTTTGTATTCCGCACAAATAATCATTCTAGATATAATATATATTTGGACATTTCTAATCATATCACAAAAGTACTAATCTCTGTATAAAAGCATTTTTAGAGAACAATATTATATTAAAATCAAACAATCTAATGTTTATTCTAGATAACCGATCAGATTTTTATATCAGACCTACTGCTTGTTGAATTGCAAAAAATTGAATAATATGCACTGATACTGTGGACATAAAGAACGTTGTTCTATCAATTATTAGCAACGTAAATGTAAAAATGGTCTGGAATAATTATTAATTATTGTATAATAAAACAGAATAATATTCAAAAAATTGTACGTGTTAAACGTATCATAGTTACAAATATCACAGAACTATAGACAAAGGTGTTATCTACGGTAGAAGCAAGCAGTTGTGTAAATTGTATTATCTGTATTGAAATAAAGTATTAGCCACAAAGGACATTTACTACACATTTTATATTCGGTTAAAACTTTAGACCATAAAAAAAAACCGAATATTTTTTAAAAATTAACTTAGTACGATACATTACTTTCCAATTATTAAATATAAATATAAATAATGTATACTGTCAGTCAGTAAACGACATTCAAAATTATATATAAAAAACAACGATTAATTGTTTAAAATACCCATTGTTTGTTAGTAAGAAAGATCCTAAACAAAAAAATTGACTTAAATCCATAGTATATCAACTCTAGATTCAACTACAATCTCTGTGTTGATTTTGGTCAAAAAGTTAAATAAAATATTTTTGACATTAAACGTTTTTAAGAACTATCAAGTACTTTACGCTTGACTCTCTTTTCCTGACCCTAAGCATAATTTATGATTATTATCTTCGTGAATGATGTCCAAGTATTTAAACACTGCTAAACATTTTCGTCTGATCAAAAATAAATATAAGCTATAGGCTTTTTCCATTTCGAATGTCTTCATTGGATCTTTACCTATTGTCTAAACTGAATCAACAATATTTTTATTGATAAGACCATGTCTAAAGTATAGGTAAGTAGGTATTAGTTCTTTTTTATAGTGGTACCGAAAGAAAAGTTATTTCGTAAAATTCTTTTTGTCGATTATTTTATATAAAAAGAGTTATTTGTGCAGTTTACACAAATACTCATTCCTACCATAGATTACACCTTTGCATACAGTTTTATATTTTTTTTTATCTATGATACGTTTTTCAAAAACAATTAATGAAAATTAATCGGTTAAAATTTTTTTATCAAGTACATTGTTACTATGAAAAAGCTTATTTATCTATCACAAAAAATAATTCAGCAAAAAAATATATGTGGTTAAAGTGGATTTTTCTTATAATTTAATATTGTTGTTGGACTTTATTATTTCACTTAACATGGTTGATAGATATAATACCAAGTTGTTGAATCCTAAATGATCAAAAATAAAAATATAAATACCTAAAATAATATACCTAAATATCAATTCTTGCTGTATTACCATCCATCTGCACTATTCAACAAATGATGATGTGTATGTGTGTTAGAATAAAGAATTGTTTCGTATATAAAAAGTTACTAGTAATAACACTTAGTAATATTTACTAAGCAACCATTTACTTCATATATCATCCCTTAGCACAAATTCTTATATTAGATTTAACAAAGAAGAAGTTGCCAGAATTCGTGATATATGATCAATGTCACGGTGGGTGTTCGTGGTATATAATATCTTAGGAGATTACCCTAAGTAGTGGTTAGAAGGAGAGCCCATTTTAAAACTTGTGAAAATTTCTGTTCTTTGTATTCCGCACAAATAATCATTCTAGATATAATATATATTTGGACATTTCTTATCATATCACAAAAGTACTAATCTCTGTATAAAAGCATTTTTAGAGAACAATATTATATTGAAATCAAACAATCTAATGTTTATTCTAGATAACCGATCAGATTTTTATATCACACCTACTGCTTGTTGAATTGCAAAAAATTGAATAATAAGCACTGATACTGTGAACATAAAGAACGTTGTTCTATCAATTATTGGCAACGTAAATGTAAAAATGGTCTGGAATAATTATTAATTATTGTATAATAAAACAGAATAACATTCAAAAAATTGTACGTGTTAAACGTATCATAGTTACAAATATCACAGAACTATAGACAAAGGTGTTATCTACGGTAGAAGCAAGCAGTTGTGTAAATTGTATTATCTGTATTGAAATAAAGTAATAGCTACAAAGGACATTTACTACACAGTTTATATTCGGTTAAAACTTTAGACCATAAAAAAAAACCGAATATTTTTTAAAAATTAACTTAGTACGATACATTACTTTCCAATTATTAAATATAAATATAAATAATGTATACTGTCAGTCAGTAAACGACATTCAAAATTATATATAAGATACAACGATTAATTGTTTAAAATACCCATTGTTTGTTAGTAAGAAAGATCCTAAACAAAAAAATTGACTTAAATCCTTAGTGTATCAACTCTAGATTCAACTACAATCTCTGTGTTGATTTTGGTCTAAAAGTTAAATAAAATATTTTTGACATTAAACGTTTTTAAGAACTATCAAGTACTTTACGCTTGACTCTCTTTTCCTGACCCTAAGCATAATTTATGATTATTATCTTCGTGAATGATGTCCAAGTATTTAAACACTGCTAAACATTTTCGTCTGATCAAAAATAAATATAAGCTATAGGCTTTTTCCATTTCGAATGTCTTCATTGGATCTTTACCTATTGTCTAAACTGAATCAACAATATTTTTATTGATAAGACCATGTCTAAAGTATAGGTAAGTAGGTATTAGTTCTTTTTTATAGTGGTACCGAAAGAAAAGTTATTTCGTAAAATTCTTTTTGTCGATTATTTTATATAAAAAGAGTTATTTGTGCAGTTTACACAAATACTCATTCCTACCATAGATTACACCTTTGCATACAGTTTTATATTTTTTTTTATCTATGATACGTTTTTCAAAAACAATTAATGAAAATTAATCGGTTAAAATTTTTTTATCAAGTACATTGTTACTATGAAAAAGCTTATTTATCTATCACAAAAAATAATTCAGCAAAAAAATATATGTGGTTAAAGTGGATTTATCTTATAATTTAATATTGTTGTTGGACTTTATTATTTCACTTAACATGGTTGATAGATATAATTCCAAGTTGTTGAATCCTAAATGATCAAAAATAAAAATATAAATACCTAAAATAATATACCTAAATATCAATTCTTGCTGTATTACCATCCATCTGCACTATTCAACAAATGATGATGTGTATGTGTGTTAGAATAAAGAATTGTTTCGTATATAAAAAGTTACTAGTAATAACACTTAGTAATATTTACTAAGCAACCATTTACTTCATATATCTTCCCTTAGCACAAATTCTTATATTAGATTTAACAAAGAAGAAGTCGCCAGGATTCGTGATATATGATCAATGTCACAGTGGGTGTTCGTGGTATATAATATCTTAGGAGATTACCCTAAGTAGTGGTTAGAAGGAGAGCCCATTTTAAAACATGTGAAAATTTCTGTTCTTTGTATTCCGCACAAATAATCATTCTAGATATAATATATATTTGGACATTTCTAATCATATCACAAAAGTACTAATCTCTGTATAAAAGCATTTTTAGAGAACAATATTATATTAAAATCAAACAATCTAATGTTTATTCTAGATAACCGATCAGATTTTTATATCAGACCTACTGCTTGTTGAATTGCAAAAAATTGAATAATATGCACTGATACTGTGGACATAAAGAACGTTGTTCTATCAATTATTAGCAACGTAAATGTAAAAATGGTCTGGAATAATTATTAATTATTGTATAATAAAACAGAATAATATTCAAAAAATTGTACGTGTTAAACGTATCATAGTTACAAATATCACAGAACTATAGACAAAGGTGTTATCTACGGTAGAAGCAAGCAGTTGTGTAAATTGTATTATCTGTATTGAAATAAAGTATTAGCCACAAAGGACATTTACTACACATTTTATATTCGGTTAAAACTTTAGACCATAAAAAAAAACCGAATATTATAAAAAAATTAACTAAGTACGATACATTACTTTCCAATTATTAAATATAAATATAAATAATGTATACTGTCAGTCAGTAAACGACATTCAAAATTATATATAAAAACAACGATTAATTGTTTAAAATACCCATTGTTTGTTAGTAAGAAAGATCCTAAACAAAAAAATTGACTTAAATCCTTAGTGTATCAACTCTAGATTCAACTACAATCTCTGTGTTGATTTTGGTCAAAAAGTTAAATAAAATATTTTTAAGATTAAACGTTTTTAAGAACTATCAAGTACCTTACGCTTGACTCTTTTTTCCTGACCCTAAGCATAATTTATGATTATTATCTTCGTGAATGATGTCCAAGTATTTAAACACTGCTAAACATTTTCGTCTGATCAAAAATAAATATAAGCTATAGGCTTTTTCCATTTCGAATGTCTTCATTGGATCTTTACCTATTGTCTAAACTGAATCAACAATATTTTTATTGATAAGACCATGTCTAAAGTATAGGTAAGTAGGTATTAGTTCTTTTTTATAGTGGTACCGAAAGAAAAGTTATTTCGTAAAATTCTTTTTGTCGATTATTTTATATAAAAAGAGTTATTTGTGCAGTTTACACAAATACTCATTCCTACCATAGATTACACCTTTGCATACAGTTTTATATTTTTTTTTATCTATGATACGTTTTTCAAAAACAATTAATGAAAATTAATCGGTTAAAATTTTTTTATCAAGTACATTGTTACTATGAAAAAGCTTATTTATCTATCACAAAAAATAATTCAGCAAAAAAATATATGTGGTTAAAGTGGATTTTTCTTATAATTTAATATTGTTGTTGGACTTTATTATTTCACTTAACATGGTTGATAGATATAATACCAAGTTGTTGAATCCTAAATGATCAAAAATAAAAATATAAATACCTAAAATAATATACCTAAATATCAATTCTTGCTGTATTACCATCCATCTGCACTATTCAACAAATGATGATGTGTATGTGTGTTAGAATAAAGAATTGTTTCGTATATAAAAAGTTACTAGTAATAACACTTAGTAATATTTACTAAGCAACCATTTACTTCATATATCTTCCCTTAGCACAAATTCTTATATTAGATTTAACAAAGAAGAAGTTGCCAGAATTCGTGATATATGATCAATTTCACGGTGGGTGTTCGTGGTATATAATATCTTAGGAGATTACCCTAAGTAGTGGTTAGAAGGAGAGCCCATTTTAAAACTTGTGAAAATTTCTGTTCTTTGTATTCCGCACAAATAATCATTCTAGATATAATATATATTTGGACATTTCTAATCATATCACAAAAGTACTAATCTCTGTATAAAAGCATTTTTAGAGAACAATATTATATTGAAATCAAACAATCTAATGTTTATTCTAGATAACCGATCAGATTTTTATATCAGACCTACTGCTTGTTGAATTGCAAAAAATTGAATAATAAGCACTGATACTGTGGACATAAAGAACGTTGTTCTATCAATTATTAGCAACGTAAATGTAAAAATGGTCTGGAATAATTATTAATTATTGTATAATAAAACAGAATAATATTCAAAAAATTGTAAGTGTTAAACGTATCATAGTTACAAATATCACAGAACTATAGACAAAGGTGTTATCTACGGTAGAAGCAAGCAGTTGTGTAAATTGTATTATCTGTATTGAAATAAAGTATTAGCCACAAAGGACATTTACTACACATTTTATATTCGGTTAAAACTTTAGACCATAAAAAAAAACCGAATATTATAAAAAAATTAACTAAGTACGATACATTACTTTCCAATTATTAAATATAAATATAAATAATGTATACTGTCAGTCAGTAAACGACATTCAAAATTATATATAAAAACAACGATTAATTGTTTAAAATACCCATTGTTTGTTAGTAAGAAAGATCCTAAACAAAAAAATTGACTTAAATCCTTAGTGTATCAACTCTAGATTCAACTACAATCTCTGTGTTGATTTTGGTCAAAAAGTTAAATAAAATATTTTTAACATTAAACGTTTTTAAGAACTATCAAGTACCTTACGCTTGACTCTTTTTTCCTGACCCTAAGCATAATTTATGATTATTATCTTCGTGAATGATGTCCAAGTATTTAAACACTGCTAAACATTTTCGTCTGATCAAAAATAAATATAAGCTATAGGCTTTTTCCATTTCGAATGTCTTCATTGGATCTTTACCTATTGTCTAAACTGAATCAACAATATTTTTATTGATAAGACCATGTCTAAAGTATAGGTAAGTAGGTATTAGTTCTTTTTTATAGTGGTACCGAAAGAAAAGTTATTTCGTAAAATTCTTTTTGTCGATTATTTTATATAAAAAGAGTTATTTGTGCAGTTTACACAAATACTCATTCCTACCATAGATTACACCTTTGCATACAGTTTTATATTTTTTTTTATCTATGATACGTTTTTCAAAAACAATTAATGAAAATTAATCGGTTAAAATTTTTTTATCAAGTACATTGTTACTATGAAAAAGCTTATTTATCTATCACAAAAAATAATTCAGCAAAAAAATATATGTGGTTAAAGTGGATTTTTCTTATAATTTAATATTGTTGTTGGACTTTATTATTTCACTTAACATGGTTGATAGATATAATACCAAGTTGTTGAATCCTAAATGATCAAAAATAAAAATATAAATACCTAAAATAATATACCTAAATATCAATTCTTGCTGTATTACCATCCATCTGCACTATTCAACAAATGATGATGTGTATGTGTGTTAGAATAAAGAATTGTTTCGTATATAAAAAGTTACTAGTAATAACACTTAGTAATATTTACTAAGCAACCATTTACTTCATATATCTTCCCTTAGCACAAATTCTTATATTAGATTTAACAAAGAAGAAGTCGCCAGAATTCGTGATATATGATCAATTTCACGGTGGGTGTTCGTGGTATATAATATCTTAGGAGATTACCCTAAGTAGTGGTTAGAAGGAGAGCCCATTTTAAAACATGTGAAAATTTCTGTTCTTTGTATTCCGCACAAATAATCATTCTAGATATAATATATATTTGGACATTTCTAATCATATCACAAAAGTACTAATCTCTGTATAAAAGCATTTTTAGAGAACAATATTATATTAAAATCAAACAATCTAATGTTTATTCTAGATAACCGATCAGATTTTTATATCAGACCTACTGCTTGTTGAATTGCAAAAAATTGAATAATATGCACTGATACTGTGGACATAAAGAACGTTGTTCTATCAATTATTAGCAACGTAAATGTAAAAATGGTCTGGAATAATTATTAATTATTGTATAATAAAACAGAATAATATTCAAAAAATTGTACGTGTTAAACGTATCATAGTTACAAATATCACAGAACTATAGACAAAGGTGTTATCTACGGTAGAAGCAAGCAGTTGTGTAAATTGTATTATCTGTATTGAAATAAAGTATTAGCCACAAAGGACATTTACTACACATTTTATATTCGGTTAAAACTTTAGACCATAAAAAAAAACCGAATATTATAAAAAAATTAACTAAGTACGATACATTACTTTCCAATTATTAAATATAAATATAAATAATGTATACTGTCAGTCAGTAAACGACATTCAAAATTATATATAAAAACAACGATTAATTGTTTAAAATACCCATTGTTTGTTAGTAAGAAAGATCCTAAACAAAAAAATTGACTTAAATCCTTAGTGTATCAACTCTAGATTCAACTACAATCTCTGTGTTGATTTTGGTCAAAAAGTTAAATAAAATATTTTTAACATTAAACGTTTTTAAGAACTATCAAGTACCTTACGCTTGACTCTTTTTTCCTGACCCTAAGCATAATTTATGATTATTATCTTCGTGAATGATGTCCAAGTATTTAAACACTGCTAAACATTTTCGTCTGATCAAAAATAAATATAAGCTATAGGCTTTTTCCATTTCGAATGTCTTCATTGGATCTTTACCTATTGTCTAAACTGAATCAACAATATTTTTATTGATAAGACCATGTCTAAAGTATAGGTAAGTAGGTATTAGTTCTTTTTTATAGTGGTACCGAAAGAAAAGTTATTTCGTAAAATTCTTTTTGTCGATTATTTTATATAAAAAGAGTTATTTGTGCAGTTTACACAAATACTCATTCCTACCATAGATTACACCTTTGCATACAGTTTTATATTTTTTTTTATCTATGATACGTTTTTCAAAAACAATTAATGAAAATCAATCGGTTAAAATTTTTTTATCAAGTACATTGTTACTATGAAAAAGCTTATTTATCTATCACAAAAAATAATTCAGCAAAAAAATATATGTGGTTAAAGTGGATTTTTCTTATAATTTAATATTGTTGTTGGACTTTATTATTTCACTTAACATGGTTGATAGATATAATACCAAGTTGTTGAATCCTAAATGATCAAAAATAAAAATATAAATACCTAAAATAATATACCTAATTATCAATTCTTGCTGTATTACCATCCATCTGCACTATTCAACAAATGATGATGTGTATGTGTGTTAGAATAAAGAATTGTTTCGTATATAAAAAGTTACTAGTAATAACACTTAGTAATATTTACTAAGCAACCATTTACTTCATATATCTTCCCTTAGCACAAATTCTTATATTAGATTTAACAAAGAAGAAGTTGCCAGAATTCGTGATATATGATCAATTTCACGGTGGGTGTTCGTGGTATATAATATCTTAGGAGATTACCCTAAGTAGTGGTTAGAAGGAGAGCCCATTTTAAAACTTGTGAAAATTTCTGTTCTTTGTATTCCGCACAAATAATCATTCTAGATATAATATATATTTGGACATTTCTAATCATATCACAAAAGTACTAATCTCTGTATAAAAGCATTTTTAGAGAACAATATTATATTGAAATCAAACAATCTAATGTTTATTCTAGATAACCGATCAGATTTTTATATCAGACCTACTGCTTGTTGAATTGCAAAAAATTGAATAATAAGCACTGATACTGTGGACATAAAGAACGTTGTTCTATCAATTATTAGCAACGTAAATGTAAAAATGGTCTGGAATAATTATTAATTATTGTATAATAAAACAGAATAATATTCAAAAAATTGTACGTGTTAAACGTATCATAGTTACAAATATCACAGAACTATAGACAAAGGTGTTATCTACGGTAGAAGCAAGCAGTTGTGTAAATTGTATTATCTGTATTGAAATAAAGTATTAGCCACAAAGGACATTTACTACACATTTTATATTCGGTTAAAACTTTAGACCATAAAAAAAAACCGAATATTATAAAAAAATTAACTAAGTACGATACATTACTTTCCAATTATTAAATATAAATATAAATAATGTATACTGTCAGTCAGTAAACGACATTCAAAATTATATATAAAAACAACGATTAATTGTTTAAAATACCCATTGTTTGTTAGTAAGAAAGATCCTAAACAAAAAAATTGACTTAAATCCTTAGTGTATCAACTCTAGATTCAACTACAATCTCTGTGTTGATTTTGGTCAAAAAGTTAAATAAAATATTTTTAACATTAAACGTTTTTAAGAACTATCAAGTACCTTACGCTTGACTCTTTTTTCCTGACCCTAAGCATAATTTATGATTATTATCTTCGTGAATGATGTCCAAGTATTTAAACACTGCTAAACATTTTCGTCTGATCAAAAATAAATATAAGCTATAGGCTTTTTCCATTTCGAATGTCTTCATTGGATCTTTACCTATTGTCTAAACTGAATCAACAATATTTTTATTGATAAGACCATGTCTAAAGTATAGGTAAGTAGGTATTAGTTCTTTTTTATAGTGGTACCGAAAGAAAAGTTATTTCGTAAAATTCTTTTTGTCGATTATTTTATATAAAAAGAGTTATTTGTGCAGTTTACACAAATACTCATTCCTACCATAGATTACACCTTTGCATACAGTTTTATATTTTTTTTTATCTATGATACGTTTTTCAAAAACAATTAATGAAAATTAATCGGTTAAAATTTTTTTATCAAGTACATTGTTACTATGAAAAAGCTTATTTATCTATCACAAAAAATAATTCAGCAAAAAAATATATGTGGTTAAAGTGGATTTTTCTTATAATTTAATATTGTTGTTGGACTTTATTATTTCACTTAACATGGTTGATAGATATAATACCAAGTTGTTGAATCCTAAATGATCAAAAATAAAAATATAAATACCTAAAATAATATACCTAAATATCAATTCTTGCTGTATTACCATCCATCTGCACTATTCAACAAATGATGATGTGTATGTGTGTTAGAATAAAGAATTGTTTCGTATATAAAAAGTTACTAGTAATAACACTTAGTAATATTTACTAAGCAACCATTTACTTCATATATCTTCCCTTAGCACAAATTCTTATATTAGATTTAACAAAGAAGAAGTTGCCAGAATTCGTGATATATGATCAATGTCACGGTGGGTGTTCGTGGTATATAATATCTTAGGAGATTACCCTAAGTAGTGGTTAGAAGGAGAGCCCATTTTAAAACTTGTGAAAATTTCTGTTCTTTGTATTCCGCACAAATAATCATTCTAGATATAATATATATTTGGACATTTCTTATCATATCACAAAAGTACTAATCTCTGTATAAAAGCATTTTTAGAGAACAATATTATATTGAAATCAAACAATCTAATGTTTATTCTAGATAACCGATCAGATTTTTATATCAGACCTACTGCTTGTTGAATTGCAAAAAATTGAATAATAAGCACTGATACTGTGAACATAAAGAACGTTGTTCTATCAATTATTGGCAACGTAAATGTAAAAATGGTCTGGAATAATTATTAATTATTGTATAATAAAACAGAATAACATTCAAAAAATTGTACGTGTTAAACGTATCATAGTTACAAATATCACAGAACTATAGACAAAGGTGTTATCTACGGTAGAAGCAAGCAGTTGTGTAAATTGTATTATCTGTATTGAAATAAAGTAATAGCTACAAAGGACATTTACTACACAGTTTATATTCGGTTAAAACTTTAGACCATAAAAAAAAACCGAATATTTTTTAAAAATTAACTTAGTACGATACATTACTTTCCAATTATTAAATATAAATATAAATAATGTATACTGTCAGTCAGTAAACGACATTCAAAATTATATATAAGATACAACGATTAATTGTTTAAAATACCCATTGTTTGTTAGTAAGAAAGATCCTAAACAAAAAAATTGACTTAAATCCTTAGTGTATCACTCTAGATTCAACTACATTCTCTGTGTTGATTTTGGTCAAAAAGTTAAATAAAATATTTTTAACATTAAACGTTTTTAAGAACTATCAAGTACCTTACACTTGACTCTTTTTTCCTGACCCTAAGCATAATTTATGATTATTATCTTCGTGAATGATGTCCAAGTATTTAAACACTGCTAAACATTTTCGTCTGATCAAAAATAAATATAAGCTATAGGCTTTTTCCATTTCGAATGTCTTCATTGGATCTTTACCTATTGTCTAAACTGAATCAACAATATTTTTATTGATAAGACCATGTCTAAAGTATAGGTAAGTAGGTATTAGTTCTTTTTTATAGTGGTACCGAAAGAAAAGTTATTTCGTAAAATTCTTTTTGTCGATTATTTTATATAAAAAGAGTTATTTGTGCAGTTTACACAAATACTCATTCCTACCATAGATTACACCTTTGCATACAGTTTTATATTTTTTTTTATCTATGATACGTTTTTCAAAAACAATTAATGAAAATTAATCGGTTAAAATTTTTTTATCAAGTACATTGTTACTATGAAAAAGCTTATTTATCTATCACAAAAAATAATTCAGCAAAAAAATATATGTGGTTAAAGTGGATTTTTCTTATAATTTAATATTGTTGTTGGACTTTATTATTTCACTTAACATGGTTGATAGATATAATACCAAGTTGTTGAATCCTAAATGATCAAAAATAAAAATATAAATACCTAAAATAATATACCTAAATATCAATTCTTGCTGTATTACCATCCATCTGCACTATTCAACAAATGATGATGTGTATGTGTGTTAGAATAAAGAATTGTTTCGTATATAAAAAGTTACTAGTAATAACACTTAGTAATATTTACTAAGCAACCATTTACTTCATATATCTTCCCTTAGCACAAATTCTTATATTAGATTTAACAAAGAAGAAGTTGCCAGAATTCGTGATATATGATCAATTTCACGGTGGGTGTTCGTGGTATATAATATCTTAGGAGATTACCCTAAGTAGTGGTTAGAAGGAGAGCCCATTTTAAAACTTGTGAAAATTTCTGTTCTTTGTATTCCGCACAAATAATCATTCTAGATATAATATATATTTGGACATTTCTAATCATATCACAAAAGTACTAATCTCTGTATAAAAGCATTTTTAGAGAACAATATTATATTGAAATCAAACAATCTAATGTTTATTCTAGATAACCGATCAGATTTTTATATCAGACCTACTGCTTGTTGAATTGCAAAAAATTGAATAATATGCACTGATACTGTGGACATAAAGAACGTTGTTCTATCAATTATTAGCAACGTAAATGTAAAAATGGTCTGGAATAATTATTAATTATTGTATAATAAAACAGAATAATATTCAAAAAATTGTACGTGTTAAACGTATCATAGTTACAAATATCACAGAACTATAGACAAAGGTGTTATCTACGGTAGAAGCAAGCAGTTGTGTAAATTGTATTATCTGTATTGAAATAAAGTATTAGCCACAAAGGACATTTACTACACATTTTATATTCGGTTAAAACTTTAGACTATAAAAAAAAACCGAATATTATAAAAAAATTAACTAAGTATGATACATTACTTTCCAATTATTAAATATAAATATAAATAATGTATACTGTCAGTCAGTAAACGACATTCAAAATTATATATAAAAAACAACGATTAATTGTTTAAAATACCCATTGTTTGTTAGTAAGAAAGATCCTAAACAAAAAAATTGACTTAAATCCTTAGTGTATCAACTCTAGATTCAACTACAATCTCTGTGTTGATTTTGGTCAAAAAGTTAAATAAAATATTTTTAACATTAAACGTTTTTAAGAACTATCAAGTACCTTACACTTGACTCTCTTTTCCTGACCCTAAGCATAATTTATGATTATTATCTTCGTGAATGATGTCCAAGTATTTAAACACTGCTAAACATTTTCGTCTGATCAAAAAAAAATATAAGCTATAGGCTTTTTCCATTTCGAATGTCTTCATTGGATCGTTACCTATTGTCTAAACTGAATCAACAATATTTTTATTGATAAGACCATGTCTAAAGTATAGGTAAGTAGGTATTAGTTCTTTTTTATAGTGGTACCGAAAGAAAAGTTATTTAGTAAAATTCTTTTTGTCGATTATTTTATATAAAAAGAGTTATTTGTGCAGTTTACACAAATACTCATTCCTACCATAGATTACACCTTTGCATACAGTTTTATATTTTTTTTTATCTATGATACGTTTTTCAAAAACAATTAATGAAAATTAATCGGTTAAAATTTTTTTATCAAGTACATTGTTACTATGAAAAAGCTTATTTATCTATCACAAAAAATAATTCAGCAAAAAAATATATGTGGTTAAAGTGGATTTTTCTTATAATTTAATATTGTTGTTGGACTTTATTATTTCACTTAACATGGTTGATAGATATAATACCAAGTTGTTGAATCCTAAATGATCAAAAATAAAAATATAAATACCTAAAATAATATACCTAAATATCAATTCTTGCTGTATTACCATCCATCTGCACTATTCAACAAATGATGATGTGTATGTGTGTTAGAATAAAGAATTGTTTCGTATATAAAAAGTTACTAGTAATAACACTTAGTAATATTTACTAAGCAACCATTTACTTCATATATCTTCCCTTAGCACAAATTCTTATATTAGATTTAACAAAGAAGAAGTTGCCAGAATTCGTGATATATGATCAATGTCACGGTGGGTGTTCGTGGTATATAATATCTTAGGAGATTACCCTAAGTAGTGGTTAGAAGGAGAGCCCATTTTAAAACTTGTGAAAATTTCTGTTCTTTGTATTCCGCACAAATAATCATTCTAGATATAATATATATTTGGACATTTCTAATCATATCACAAAAGTACTAATCTCTGTATAAAAGCATTTTTAGAGAACAATATTATATTGAAATCAAACAATCTAATGTTTATTCTAGATAACCGATCAGATTTTTATATCAGACCTACTGCTTGTTGAATTGCAAAAAATTGAATAATATGCACTGATACTGTGGACATAAAGAACGTTGTTCTATCAATTATTAGCAACGTAAATGTAAAAATGGTCTGGAATAATTATTAATTATTGTATAATAAAACAGAATAATATTCAAAAAATTGTACGTGTTAAACGTATCATAGTTACAAATATCACAGAACTATAGACAAAGGTGTTATCTACGGTAGAAGCAAGCAGTTGTGTAAATTGTATTATCTGTATTGAAATAAAGTATTAGCCACAAAGGACATTTACTACACATTTTATATTCGGTTAAAACTTTAGACTATAAAAAAAAACCGAATATTATAAAAAAATTAACTAAGTATGATACATTACTTTCCAATTATTAAATATAAATATAAATAATGTATACTGTCAGTCAGTAAACGACATTCAAAATTATATATAAAAAACAACGATTAATTGTTTAAAATACCCATTGTTTGTTAGTAAGAAAGATCCTAAACAAAAAAATTGACTTAAATCCTTAGTGTATCAACTCTAGATTCAACTACAATCTCTGTGTTGATTTTGGTCAAAAAGTTAAATAAAATATTTTTAACATTAAACGTTTTTAAGAACTATCAAGTACCTTACACTTGACTCTCTTTTCCTGACCCTAAGCATAATTTATGATTATTATCTTCGTGAATGATGTCCAAGTATTTAAACACTGCTAAACATTTTCGTCTGATCAAAAAAAAATATAAGCTATAGGCTTTTTCCATTTCGAATGTCTTCATTGGATCGTTACCTATTGTCTAAACTGAATCAACAATATTTTTATTGATAAGACCATGTCTAAAGTATAGGTAAGTAGGTATTAGTTCTTTTTTATAGTGGTACCGAAAGAAAAGTTATTTAGTAAAATTCTTTTTGTCGATTATTTTATATAAAAAGAGTTATTTGTGCAGTTTACACAAATACTCATTCCTACCATAGATTACACCTTTGCATACAGTTTTATATTTTTTTTTATCTATGATACGTTTTTCAAAAACAATTAATGAAAATTAATCGGTTAAAATTTTTTTATCAAGTACATTGTTACTATGAAAAAGCTTATTTATCTATCACAAAAAATAATTCAGCAAAAAAATATATGTGGTTAAAGTGGATTTTTCTTATAATTTAATATTGTTGTTGGACTTTATTATTTCACTTAACATGGTTGATAGATATAATACCAAGTTGTTGAATCCTAAATGATCAAAAATAAAAATATAAATACCTAAAATAATATACCTAAATATCAATTCTTGCTGTATTACCATCCATCTGCACTATTCAACAAATGATGATGTGTATGTGTGTTAGAATAAAGAATTGTTTCGTATATAAAAAGTTACTAGTAATAACACTTAGTAATATTTACTAAGCAACCATTTACTTCATATATCTTCCCTTAGCACAAATTCTTATATTAGATTTAACAAAGAAGAAGTTGCCAGAATTCGTGATATATGATCAATGTCACGGTGGGTGTTCGTGGTATATAATATCTTAGGAGATTACCCTAAGTAGTGGTTAGAAGGAGAGCCCATTTTAAAACTTGTGAAAATTTCTGTTCTTTGTATTCCGCACAAATAATCATTCTAGATATAATATATATTTGGACATTTCTTATCATATCACAAAAGTACTAATCTCTGTATAAAAGCATTTTTAGAGAACAATATTATATTGAAATCAAACAATCTAATGTTTATTCTAGATAACCGATCAGATTTTTATATCAGACCTACTGCTTGTTGAATTGCAAAAAATTGAATAATAAGCACTGATACTGTGAACATAAAGAACGTTGTTCTATCAATTATTGGCAACGTAAATGTAAAAATGGTCTGGAATAATTATTAATTATTGTATAATAAAACAGAATAACATTCAAAAAATTGTACGTGTTAAACGTATCATAGTTACAAATATCACAGATCTATAGACAAAGGTGTTATCTACGGTAGAAGCAAGCAGTTGTGTAAATTGTATTATCTGTATTGAAATAAAGTAATAGCTACAAAGGACATTTACTACACAGTTTATATTCGGTTAAAACTTTAGACCATAAAAAAAAACCGAATATTTTTTAAAAATTAACTTAGTACGATACATTACTTTCCAATTATTAAATATAAATATAAATAATGTATACTGTCAGTCAGTAAACGACATTCAAAATTATATATAAGATACAACGATTAATTGTTTAAAATACCCATTGTTTGTTAGTAAGAAAGATCCTAAACAAAAAAATTGACTTAAATCCTTAGTGTATCACTCTAGATTGAACTACATTCTCTGTGTTGATTTTGGTCAAAAAGTTAAATAAAATATTTTTAACATTAAACGTTTTTAAGAACTATCAAGTACCTTACACTTGACTCTTTTTTCCTGACCCTAAGCATAATTTATGATTATTATCTTCGTGAATGATGTCCAAGTATTTAAACACTGCTAAACATTTTCGTCTGATCAAAAATAAATATAAGCTATAGGCTTTTTCCATTTCGAATGTCTTCATTGGATCTTTACCTATTGTCTAAACTGAATCAACAATATTTTTATTGATAAGACCATGTCTAAAGTATAGGTAAGTAGGTATTAGTTCTTTTTTATAGTGGTACCGAAAGAAAAGTTATTTCGTAAAATTCTTTTTGTCGATTATTTTATATAAAATGAGTTATTTGTGCAGTTTACACAAATACTCATTCCTACCATAGATTACACCTTTGCATACAGTTTTATATTTTTTTTTATCTATGATACGTTTTTCAAAAACAATTAATGAAAATTAATCGGTTAAAATTTTTTTATCAAGTACATTGTTACTATGAAAAAGCTTATTTATCTATCACAAAAAATAATTCAGCAAAAAAATATATGTGGTTAAAGTGGATTTTTCTTATAATTTAATATTGTTGTTGGACTTTATTATTTCACTTAACATGGTTGATTGATATAATAACCAAGTTGTTGGATCCTAAATGATCAAAAATAAAAATATAAATACCTAAAATAATATACCTAAATATCAATTCTTGCTGTATTACCATCCATCTGCACTATTCAACAAATGATGATGTGTATGTGTGTTAGAATAAAGAATTGTTTCGTATATAAAAAGTTACTAGTAATAACACTTAGTAATATTTACTAAGCAACCATTTACTTCATATATCTTCCCTTAGCACAAATTCTTATATTAGATTTAACAAAGAAGAAGTCGCCAGGATTCGTGATATATGATCAATGTCACGGTGGGTGTTCGTGGTATATAATATCTTAGGAGATTACCCTAAGTAGTGGTTAGAAGGAGAGCCCATTTTAAAACTTGTGAAAATTTCTGTTCTTTGTATTCCGCACAAATAATCATTCTAGATATAATATATATTTGGACATTTCTAATCATATCACAAAAGTACTAATCTCTGTATAAAAGCATTTTTAGAGAACAATATTATATTGAAATCAAACAATCTAATGTTTATTCTAGATAACCGATCAGATTTTTATATCAGACCTACTGCTTGTTTATAATTAAGACAATAACACCTATTAAATAATATGCCAACAGTGGGCGATAAGCCGATTTCCACTAACGATATGAACAACACCAATAATCCTTCTCAACACACACTTAACAATTAAACATTTGCAGAAATAGCTTCAAATACCATTTTACCGAAAATGAACCAAGCAATTGTTTTCAATTCTATCAATAACATTAAGCAAATTGAATATGTATCGGCAATCAGTAAAATAGTACCTGCTGAGAATATCATATTTGTTTCGCGTATTTCCAATAATAGATTTTGCGTCTTTTTTAACAGCCAAGCCGTTATGGAAAATTTACTAAAAACTCATACATCAATTCATGTTAACGGAATAGATATTCCTATTCGAAGACTTATAAACACTTCTAAGAGAATCATTTTATCTAATGTCTACCCTACCATTCCCAATCAACTCATATTAAATGCTCTCCATCAATTAGGAATCAAAACTACGTCGCAAATTACACACATGAAAGCTGGATTCGCTACAGAGCAATTTTCACACATACTTAGTTTCAGAAGACAAATATACATAAACCAAGACAGCGCGACCAAATTACCAAATTCAATCACCGTAACCGTAGATAACACTACGTTCAGAATATTTATCACTGATGATATCGTAACGTGTTTCCAATGCCACCAAACCGGTCACTTTTCTAGCCAATGCAAAAATATACCTGATCCAATTAATGTCATTAATGAGACTGAAACCGTAACTGAAACCCTTATTGATTTATCATCAACTACAATTGAAGATAAAAACTTATCTCCCTCGTTACCTATTGTCAATACTCAAAATACTCATAATACCCTGTATAGTGATAGTGTATTAGTAGACCAAGTGGTTGACAAAGATATTATTATTTCACATGAGCAGTCAAATAAACTTTCACTAATTGACAAACTTAAACTGACTGCTAAACATAGAACTAAAATACCGCCTCTTCAGCCAGCCAAACGTCCAGCTCCTTCAACCTCATCTGCGTCTCAGCCTTCATCACCGAAATCGTTTCAAGCATCTAACCCCCCATCAACCATGAAACCTCCTGCCAGCAATACACTTGACGGCCTAACCCAACAATCCATAAACTCCAAAGGTAATTTAAACAAAAAACCAAAAGTAAGGACCTATTCCAGCTCCAGTGATACAGTACATACAAATATCGATGAATGTTTAGACTCCACTCAAGATCTGTTTGACACACACCTGGATTTTTCTTTAACCTTCGACCAATTTAGAGATTTCTTCGAAAGTGCAAAAGGTTGCTCCGATCTCGAAAATTTATGTAACAATTACGCTAGTAGCCCAGATGGTATTTTAGAAATTATTTCAACAATTTATCCAAGTGTAACAGCTAAAAGCGCTAAAAATCGTCTAACCAGATTATCTAATGCACTGAAAAAAATAATTTATGATTCCAATGCCTGTCAGAACGCGGTTCCTGACGGGGATGATGATGAAACCTTCTAGTAAACCATCAACCCTTATACAAACAACATATACCAAATAAATAACTCTAACCAATCATGAACAATAACATCTTTCATATCATCCAATGGAATCCTAATGGATTCTACTCAAAAATCGACGAAATAAAACTATTAATCAACAGGTTCTCTCCAGTAGCTCTATGTATACAAGAAACCAACTTCATCGATAACAAATCTGGTTCATTAAAAAATTACGTAAACTTTTTTAAAAACAGAACCAACCATATTAGGGCTAGTGGAGGAGTGGCCACCTTTATTAATACACAATATCCCGCCGAAGAAATCACCCTTATCACAAACCTAGAAGCAGTAGCCGTAAGAATTTCTGTCAAATATAAATTAACTATTTGCAATATGTACATACCAAACTCGCAGATCCTCAGTTACACTGATATCCAAAATATTATCGACCAACTACCTACGCCTTTTATAATTCTGGGTGACTTCAATAGTCACAATATCTTGTGGGGCTGTAACGACACTGACCAAAGAGGAAGAATTATAGAAAAAATACTTGATAACAACAACAACATTAATATTCTCAACAATGGTCAAGCAACAAGAATAAGCGCTAGTACAGGAAACCTCTCGGCAATTGATCTTTCTCTTTCTTCGTCAACTATTACTCCTCATTTTAAATGGAACACAATGCCCGAGCTCTCTAGTAGTGACCATTTTCCAATTAAACTAACCTTAAAGTATACTAACCCTTGCGAAAAACACATTCGTAGTCTTAAATGGAAACTGAAAAATGCCAACTGGGATACCTACCAAGCAGAAATAGAAAAAAATATAATTAATCATTCTCTTTCCTTTTCAAATAATAAAGATGTGGATGATACTATGGAGGAACTCAGTAATTTAATTTATAACACGGCATCCAATATTTTTGAACAAAATAGTTACTCTGGTAAACGACCACCGGTACCATGGTGGAATAAAACCATCAAACATGCTATAAGGAACAAAAAAACCTGCTTCAATAAATTCAAACGCACAAATGATTTCAATCATTTTATTGAATTCAAAAAATACAAAGCATTAGTCCGGTATTTAATAAAAAACGAAAAAAAAAAAATCTTGGATAAAATTTATGACAGACCTTAACAGCAAAGAGTCGACATCTAATATTTGGAAAAAAATTAAAGTCATTAAAGGCATTCCCACATCTCAAATAAAAATCATTTTAGCCGAAAATTCTATACTTACAGAACCTCAGGAAATAGCCCAATCAATCGGTGAACATTTTTATACTAACAGCAGTGACTCTTCATTAACCCACGATTTTCTCAAGTTTAAACTAGAAAAAGAAAATGAAATCGATACCACTGCTAATTTATTACCCAATATTGGCCAAGGTGACATTAAATGAACCAATTACCATGCTTGAAATTGAATTATGTCTTCGTGGAAATAAAAGCAAAAGTTGTGGATCCGATAAAATTCCATTCATATTCTTACAAAACCTACCTTCTAGTGGCAAAATTATTTTACTACGTCTCTACAACCTAATTTGGGAAACAGGCTTAATCCCGATTAAATGGAAAAATGCAATCATCACACCCATACCAAAAAATAATCAAAACAGCTTCAAACCCACAGGATATCGACCAATATCGGTACTCTGTAGCATGAGTAAGTTATTAGAAAAAATCATCTACAACCGTCTAAGTTGGTACGCGACTCATCATAAACTCCTCTCACCATGCCAACATGGTTTTAGAAAACACCACTCAACCACCGACTGCCATGTAAAAATTGAAACCGAAGTCTTAGAAGCCTTTGCTAATAAACAATCAATGATACTAATAAGTCTCGATCTACAAAAGGCATAAGACACTGTTTGGCGACATAGAGTAATCAATTTACTTAAGAATTGGAACATACATGGAAACATGCTAATTTTTCTAACCAACTTCCTAAACCAACGATCATTTCAAGTCAAAATTAGAGATCAAACATCTAATACATTTATGTTAGAAAATGGGGTGCCTCAAGGTTCTCCACTCAGCATTTTTTTTATTTCAAACAGCAATTAACAACTTGCCCAACATCATCACAAATCCTGCAAAATCAATCATTTTTGCAGACGACACTTACATATATATTCGAGGCACGCAAATTTCTCTAATGACCAGAACACTCCAAAAATGCCTCAATGACCTGCTTGAATGGTGCTTCAAAGCCGGTTTCATTTTTTCGCCTCTAAAGACAAAATGTATTTTATTTTCAAATAAAAGGAAACTAACGAAACCAAAACTCTTTCTAGGTACATCTCGTTTACCCTTTGTTGAAGATATTTCAATACTTGGTCTCACTTTCGACAAAAAACTTTCTTGGAAATCCCATATCATGTCACTCAAAAAAAATTCATACAAAAGTCTTAATGTCATCAAATTATTAAGTCATTGTGAATGGGGTGCTGAAGAAACCATATTATTAAAAGTATATAGAGCGCTTGTAAGATCCAAACTCGATTATGGTTCAATTTGTTATGGAAACTCAGAATCAAAGCTCTTACAAACTGTAGATACAATCCACAATGCCGGACTGAGATTTTCAATTGGAGCATTCAAGAGCAGCCCGATAGTTAGTTTGTTATCCTTGACTGGTGAACCCTCACTTCAGTACCGAAGAACTAAAATATCACTTAATTATATAGCTCGCATCTTATCTTCACCGGAAAATTCAACCATTCACTTTTTAAACAGAAAACGCTTTTCAAAAATATATGAACTCAATTCTATACGAAGAAGACCTTTAGGGTTAAGGCTACAAAAAGAGATGATGGATATCAACATTGAAATTAATGAAATATGTCAACGCGAAAGCAGTCTGATTCCCACCTGGAAACAACCAAATTACCTAGTTGACACAAGCCTATCAGAACACCTTAAAAAAGAAACACCAAATACTATTTATAATAACCTATTTAATGAACTAATACACACTTCAAATACCAGCACTCAGATCTATACTGATGCATCTAAAACCGAAATGGGCATAGGACATGCAGTAGTACACCTCAATACAACTAAACAGTACAAACTCAATAAATTAAGCAGTATTTATTCAGCTGAATACTTAGCACTATTGAAAGGAGTTCAATTAGCCCTAGATATCAATAATACTAAAATTGACATATGTTCTGACTCACTTAGTGCCTTAACAAACCTACAATCAAAAACCTTATCAGAACCACTGGCTCTTTCAATTAGCAACCTTCTCTCCAAATCAAACAAAGAAATCAGATTTATATGGACCCCAGGTCACTGTTCCATAAAGGGAAATGAGATGGCAGACGAAGCGGCTAGAAATGCAGTTAATAGTCCTGACAGTGAAATTATCCCTTTTTCTTCACTCGTAGACATAATAAGAAATATAAACAAATACTGTAATGATCTGTGGAACTCACAGTGGCATACGACCACGGAAAATAAATTAAGAAAAATTAAGCACTCTGTCGAACTCTGGCCGAAATACACTGATCTTAACAGAAAGAATGAAGTAATTCATAATCGACTCAGAATCGGTCACACGAAACTCACTCACGGACATCTTATGGCAAAGATAGATCCACCCCTATGCCCAACATGCAATACAAACTACTCCATCAAACATATCATCATCCACTGCCCAAATTTCAACGAAGCAAGGAAAGATTTCAACATCCCAGACAACCTGTACGAAGCAATTGGTCCATTTTCAAATTTTCATAGCGTAATTCTATACTTAAAAAAAATTGAATTGTACAACAGCATATAAATATTTAATGTTGAAATTTACACCTGTAAGCTAATAACCTATGTAGTTGATGCTTAACTAATAATAAAAAAAAAAAAAAAAAATTATTCCTGGATACCATGATAGTGCTCTTGAAATTTTTCGAGTTGGTACAAGGATATAGTAAATTGTTATTATCTTTATATTTTCTATAGAAATTACGAAATAAACTAATTATGCATAAACAATAATACGATTAAACTTATAATATTTCTAACTTTAATTTTATTCATTTTAGCAAATCTATTTTATCATATTATACAACATTGTCATAATTTATTGTAGTATTATTCATATTTTATTACGTATGTTTGAATAAGAATCGAAAAAGAGTTTTTTGATATTGTTGAATATTTTTAATTTTTTTAACATTAAAATTTGTTGTTTGCTATTCTATGTACGAGTTTAAAACAGAGAATTGTTCAACAAATTGTTCTTGGAAATAATTTCATAAGTACAAATATCGAAAAACTGTATACAATCGATTTATTTATAGTAGTTACAAGCATTTGAGTAAAAAGCAATAATCGTTTTGATATAAATAATCGCGGCAATGGATTTTTACTTAACCAATATGCAAATGGAATGCATCGCACCTTTACAAAAATACGTTTAATGCGAAACGTATGAAATAAAATTGTTTAGTACCTACGTACGTAAAATCGAAACATTGTAATGTAAATAAAAATACGCTAGTACGATTAAGACAATATTTTTAGTTCCAGTTTAGATATTGTAAATTAATAGAGTTATAATTCCTGTTATAAAACTATAAAAAAATACTATATATGTAAATGTACAAAAAACCGTTACAAGGATATCTGTTGAAAAGCTTTTTCAGAATTATTTTTATAGTTGGTAAGGTTTGGAATCAGGACTGAAGGTGTTGATAGGAAAATGGAAATCGGTACACGATAAAGAACTACCAAAAACTGCAATCGATTATATAGGCGTTATGACAATGGAACTTTATCCAAACATTTGGTGTTTAATATCCATACGTACAATACTTCCCAGTTGAAATCATTTAAGCAAATCTATTTTATCATATTATGACACTTTGTCTTAAATTTATGTGGTATTCATATTTTATTACGTATGTTTAATTAAGAATGGATAAAAATTTGTTTGATATTGTTGAATATTTTTAGTATATGTAACTTTAAAATATGTTGTTT
The DNA here is from genome assembly GCA_956483605.1 of Tuberolachnus salignus. Taxonomy (NCBI): domain Eukaryota; kingdom Metazoa; phylum Arthropoda; class Insecta; order Hemiptera; family Aphididae; genus Tuberolachnus; species Tuberolachnus salignus. The sequence goes on along the minus strand of OY101430.1, from coordinate 20,368,355 downwards.
GCTATATTGAGTATTGTTTAAAACAGAAAATTGTTCAACAAATTGTTTTCGAAGAAATCGTTATTGTTTCAAATAACAGAAACTATAGACAAAACTTTTAAATCTATGTCAATGATTTGTTTTTTATAATGTGCAATACGTATGAATATACGTTAAATATTTGTGTCATATTTATATTAAAAACATACTATTGTAACGCCAAAAATTGATTGACACGTCAAAAAATCTCTGTCTATTATTTATATATTGCATTGAAATAAACAAAATCATGTAGGTATCATATATTATAGACTTAAATCATACACAATATGTAATAAGACACCTATATTAAAACAGATAAAATAAAATTGTGCTAAGGAACATATATAAAGATATTAGTTGCTTAGTAAATTTTACTATGTGTTATTACTAGTGACATGTGTAAAATGTGTATTGTTCTTTTCCTGCTTAGAATATTTCGTAGTTCCGAAATATTTAAGACGTTCAATTCTAAACAATTTTAAAGTTGATTAATAATTTCAAAAATTGATATCTCGTTTCTAATTTTATATTTCTCGAAATCCTCTTTTATTGTTATATTCAATTTCAGCATTTTAGATTATTTTTTTTTAAATTCTTATTTTCTTGGTCATTCGAGTTGTCAAATAACATTCACGTACTTGTCTTTCAGATTCTTCAATAAAAAAAATTTTTTTTCATATATATATTTCGTTTTATTTTTCGTTCAGGGATATAGTATAAGTCGTTCAATTCTAGGAGTTTCAAGTTGATTGAAATTAAAATTAAAACCCCAAAAATATGAAAGCCCTGAGCTTTCTGAGTGTTTTGAAACCCATCATGCCAGGAAAAGATTTAAATGGACAAAAATGACCAAATGACAAATAAGTTAAATAGAAATAATTTAAATATTTGTAATTGTCATATTTATATTAAAATCATACTATTGTAACGGTACAGTTTGACTGACACGTCACCTTATCTATTTTATATGTCTATAAGACTAATTTGTATATAGTGCATTGAAATAAAAAAGATCATGTACTTATTATAGGTATCAGCATTTATATGATTAGTCGTTTATTTCAATAAAATTATTCAAATCACAAATTCAATGAATTTTTCTAGTGATATAGACAACGGTATGTGGGTTTAATTTTAATTAGGTTTGGAAAAAAATAATACATAAATTTATATTAACATCATAATGTCGTGTTTAAGTGCATGGTTTGGTAATTGTGTTATAGTTATGATAAAGTGCATAGGTGTTGTTATACGTTGTAAGATAATTTCATGGTTATTAGCCGTCGCCTCCACCGTCACCGCCATCAAATCCTGTAGTGCCGCCATTATACCTAGGTGATGTTAATCCTTGTTGAATTTCAAAAAGAAACACAACTAAGAGTACGAATATCTGTAGAAAAAAAAAAATTAAATTATATTAGGGTAGGATACATTGGTATATCACAATTATATATGATATTTGTAATAAATCGGTTCTAAAAGATTATCATCAAAAAAATATCATTCCAAAACAAGCATTGCAATTAAAATACCAATAAATGACTTCCGTTCCAATGGATACAAAATTAGCCAATTTCAGTAAATTCATAACCGTAAAGAAATGGTTTTGTTTCATTTCATACAAATTCAATGAAAACACGGTTGAACAAATTCCTCCAAATATAAATAGTCGGTTAAGAAAAAATATGTATTTAAACAATTAAAAAATTTGAATTGTATTGAATAATAATTTGTTTTTTTAAGTGTATTTTATCATTATTTGCACAATCAATTAACTAACAAAAGTGCCTATTTCACAAGAGTTCATCAATTTGAATTATTATACATATCAATACTGCACAAGAGTGATGTTCCCTAGCACACATGATTGCTTACAAATAAATAAATTTATGCATTTTTTTCTAATATTATAATGGAGACTGGTATTTTAGCCTTTCAAAGGCGGTATTTGATTCTTCCCATATACTAATACGTAATCAATAATTATAAATGCTCAGTCAACTGATACAGATGATATTTAGGGATATCACGCGGAGCAGTAATCGGTGTTTTAATTTTTCAAATATATTAAAATGAAACGTTACTATTATGTTTTTATGACAATTAATATTACTATTATATTGAAATTGTTTAACTTAAATAATCGAATGTTAGTATTTAAGCAAAGGGACTCTGTCTTTCAATCTTCCAAAGGCGTTCTCACCATAGGTGATATCGTGAAAATGCCCATCATCGTTTAATTTAAAACGGTACATAAAAGAAATAATCATTTTAATGTCAATAATAGAATGACATTCAAGTCAAAAAATAATTAATCTAACTCATTTCTATGGGTAGAGTGTTTATTAAAATATTAAATTAAAGCAGTTACGAAATAACTTACCGCAGTGTAAAATCGCATTATTATGTTTTAGTTACGAAAAATATCGAGTTGCTTAACTCGAATACTGACTGTAGTTACTTGTCTGATGATGGCTGTTTATATAGGTTCAGATAGGTAGGTATTGAAGAATATTATTGTAAAATGTTTGCAATTAATACACATGTTTTTGACAAATTCACCGAAAGCAAACATTTAACACAAACAGTTTCGTCGATTTTTTTATGTTGAAACTTTTTATTGTTTAAACAAAATATGGATTCTAACAGAAATCACGTTTTCCGCATGTTGTTGTGGTTAGTATGTTTGATATTCTATATACTTTAAATTACCATAATATTTATGATTAAATAATTAAATTTTAAATTGCTGTTTCCCAACAAAAAAAATTTTTAACAAACTTCTATTTTAACGAATGTAGGGTTGTTTATTAAATTCTATAGTATTCCTATGGTCTACACATCCTTAACTTCACAGAATTGCTTGCTACTATTTCACTACAACACAAAAAACATTTTTTTTTTTTATCTGAATATAACATGTTCTAGTATTTTTATTTTTTCTAATATTTTAATAGAACTTAGATTTCCAGCCATATTAGCTCATGTTATTTAGTCAAAACGACCTAACCATTGAATGGAATTAACTGGTTTAGATTATAATCGTCGCAAGAAAACTGCATCATGTCCATTATAAAGAATTAGTAGAGGGGTACGCTGAAGTAATTTGTAATGTTTTGATATCCTTCGCCCTTTACTTCTTCAAGAAGTAATCACATCCTTAAAGATGTGTGTGTGTGTGTATGTGTGATTCTTCTTGTATATGTAAACGATTCTTCTACAAAATATACTTACTTGAGACACTAATATAATGCAATCAATCGTTAAAACAAGAAGTGCACATCAGCTCTATTGATACCTTCTCTTTGCACTCTTTTAGTCTTTCCATTTTTTTTTTTTTTTTATATACTTTACCTACTTCTTATATCCTACCTTAGCACAGTTTTTTTATGAATATCAACACGGATAATTTATTGTTAACCAGGGCCACCACATACCTAAGTCCGCTATTGTTGCTAAATCTATACAATAGCGAATCTGTCTAAGAGAGACAATATAATTAGTTGTTGCATCAATAGCCACATAGATTTTTAAAAATGATAATAATCAATAAAATCTCCAATGGTCCATTAAACTGTGTTTAGTTAGTGGAGTAGTAAATAATTTTTTTTCTGGATATTTATTCCAACTAGAGTAAAGGAAAAAAAGTAATAGCACATGAAAAGTTATGAATAAAAACTTAATACTTTATCATTTCTATTGGGTTATTTCTAAGCGAATTTGTTTCATATAAATTTTATCCCCCAGCGCCTTTATAACATTTTTCGAAACTTAGCCTTTTAATTGCAATTGTTTATGTATTTAAATTTTAAGAAATATTGGGGGAAAATAATGACTTGTCATATTATATATACATGCATTGGGTCTGATATAGGAATCTGATAGGTTATCTAGAATAAACATTAGATGGTTTGATTTCAATATATTATTGTTCTCTTAAAATGCTTATATGCAGAAATTGATACATTTGTGATATGATTAGAATAGTCCAAATTTATGTTATATCTAGAATGATTATTTGTACGGAATACAAAGAACAGAAACTTTCACATGATTTAAAGTGGGCTGCCCTTGTCCTTCCAACCACTATTTACAGAAATCTCCAAAAATATTATATACCACGAACACCCACCGAGACGTTGATCATATATCGCGTATCCTCGCGAAGTCTTCCATGTTAAATCTAATAAAAGAAATTTTGCAAAGGGAAGATAAGAAGTAAATGTTTGCTTTGTAAATATTAGTTAGTATTATTACTAGTAACATTTTATATACGAAACAATTCTTTATTCTAACACACATACACATCATCATTTGTTGAATAGTGCAGATGGATGGTAATACAGCAAGAAATGATATTTAGTTATATTAAATTAGGTATTTATATTTTTATTTTTGATCTTTTAGGATCCAACAACTTGGTTATTATATCTATCAACCATGTTAAGTGAAATAATAAAGTCCAACAACAATATTACATTATAAGGAAAATCCACTTCAACTACATATATTTTTTTGCTGAATCATTTTTTGTGATAGAAAAATAAGCTTTTTCATAGTAACAATGTACGTGATAAAAAAATTTTAACTGATTAATTTTCATCAATTGTTTTTTTAAAACGTATCATAGATAAAAAAAAATATAAAACTGTAGACAAATGTGTAATCTATGGTAGGAATGAGTATTTGTGTAAACTGCACAAATAACTCTTTTTATAAAAAATAATCGACAAACAGAATTTTACGAAATAACTTTTCTTTCGGTACCACTATAAAAAAAAACTAATACCTACTTACCTATACTTTAGACATGGTCTTATCAATAAAAATATTGTTTATTCAGATTAGACAATAGGTAACTATCCAATGAAGACATTCGAAATGGAAAAAGCCTTTAGCCTTTATTTATTTTTGAGTGGATGAATGTGTTTAGCAATGTTGAAATGCTTGAACATCATTCACGAAGATAATAATCATAAATTATGCTTTGGGTCAGGAAAATAGAGTCAAGCGTAAGGTACTTGATGGTTCTTAAAAACGTTTAATGTCAAAAATATTTTATTTAACTTTTTGACCAAAATCAACACAGAGATTATTAGTTGAATCTAGAGTTGATACACTAAGGATTTAAGTCAATTTTTATGTTTAGAATCTTTCTTACTAACAAACAATGGGTATTTTAAACAATTGTTTCTTATATATAATTTTTAATTTTGTTTACTGACTGACAGTATACATTTTTTATATTAATATTTAATAATTGGAAAGTAATGTATCGTACATAGTTAATTTTTATATAATATTCGGTTTTTTTTTTTATGGTCTAAAGTTTTAACCGAATACATACTGTGTAGTAAATGTCCTTTGTTGCTATTACTTTATTTCAAAACAGATAATACAGTTTACACAACTGCTTGCTTCTACCGTAGATAACACCTTTGTCTACAGTTCTCTGACATTTGGAACTATGATACAATTTTTTGAATATTATTCTGTTTTATTATACAATAATTAATAATTATTCCAGACCATTTTTACATTGACGTTGCTAATAGTTGATAGAACAACGTTCTTTATGTCCACAGTATCGGTGCATATTATTCAATTTTTTGCAATTCAACAAGCAGTAGGTCTGATATAAAAATCTGATCGGTTATCTAGAATAAACATTAGATTGTTTGATTTATTATTGTATAACAATATATTAATGTTCTCTTAAAATGCTTATATGCAGAGATTAGTACCTTTGTGATATGATTAGAAAAGTCCAAATATATATTATATCTAGAATGATTATTTGTGCGGAATACAAAGAACAGAAATTTTCACATGTTTTAAAATGGGCTGTCCTTCCAACCACTACTTACAGAAATCTCCTAAAATATTATATACCACGAACACCCACCGAGACATTGATCATATATCACGAATCCTCGCGACTTCTCCTATGTTAAATCTAATATAAGAATTTGTGCTAAGGGAAGATATATGAAGTAAATGGTTGCTTAGTAAATATTACTAAGTGTTTTTGCTAGTAACATTTTATACAGGAAACAATTTTTATTCTCACACATATACACATTATCATTTGTTGAATAGTGCAGATATTGGGTAATACAGCAAGAAATGATATTTAGGTATATTATATTAGGTATTTATATTTTTTATTTTTGATCATTTAGGATCCAACAACTTGGTTAAAATATCTATCATATTATAGGTATCAGTATTCATTTGATTAATTGTTTATTTCAATAAACCTATTCAAAACACAAATTTACTGTATTTTTAAGTGATAAGGATAACCGGAATGTGGGTTTATTTATAATTAACATTATATTTGGAAAATAATAATACATTAATTAATATTAACATTATAATGTTGTCCTTAAATGTATGGTTTGTAATTGTATTATAATTATGATGAAGTGCATAGGTGTAGTTATCCACTGTAAGATAATTTCATGGTTATTAGCCGTCACGTCCAATGTCGCATGTTCCGTCGCATTTACCACTGCAGGTGCCAGAAGTTGATGTAGCGCATGCATTCGAAGGTAAAGTAAACCCTTGTTGAATTTCCAAAAGAAACACAACTAATAGTACGAATAACTGTAAAAAATAAAATAAAAAAATTCAAACATATTACCCACGTGTTTGCCAGTCTTGTACGTAAAATATTAGGTTCGGATACATTGGTATATTACAATTATATATGATCTTTGTAATAAATCGGTTCTAAAAGATTATCATCAAAAAAATATCATTCCAAAACAAGCATTGCAATTAAAATACCAATAAACGACTTCCGTTCCAATGAATACAAAATTAGTCAATTTCAGTAAATTCATAACCGTAATGAATTGGTTTTGTTTTATTTCACAAAAATTCAATGAAAACTCGGTTGAATGAATCCCTCCAAATATAAATAGTCGGTTAAGAAAAAATATGTATTTAAAAAATAATAAAATTAAATTCTTATTCAATAAAATTCAAATCTTTTTAGTGTATTTGCATCATTATTTGCACAAATAATTAACTAACAAATGTGCCTTTTTTCACACGAGTTCTTCAATTTGAATTATTATACATATCAATACTGCACAAGGGTGATGTTCCCTAGCACACATGATTGCATACAAATAAATATATTTATGTATTTCTTTCTAATATTATAATGGAGACTCGTCCTTTAGTCTTCCAATAGCGTTCTCACGATGGGTGATATCGTGAAAACGCCCATAATTGTTTAATCTAAAACTGTACATAATTAATATAATCATTTTAATGTCAATAATAGAATGACAGTCAAGTCAAAAAATAATTAATCTAACACATTTTCATAGGTAGATCGTTTATTGTACTCACCCCAGTGTAATAACGCATTATAATGTTAAATTGAAGAATAGAACAGTGATCGGTCGAATACTGACTGTTAAATAGTGTTTGATTATGGCCTCTTATATAGGTTTGCTTTGGTAGGTATTTTAAATTATATTGGCTATTATTGGGAAATAATACACGTGTATTCGCAGATTTACCGAAAGCAAACATTTATCAAAAAATGTTGTGACGATTATTTTATAATAAAATTGTTTTGTGTTTAATCAATTGTTTATGTCTAATATTAAACTCTTATTCCACATGTTTATGTATGGCAACTTTAATATTCTTACTATTTGCAATTATCATAATATTTAAGGTTAAATTATAAAAATTTCAAATTCTTGTATCCAACAAAAGAAACAGGGTTCTATGGTCATGTATATAGTGATATTTTCATAATTTATTAGGGTTCATATCGTTTTCATTAACCGTAACTCTGTTAATTCGTATGGTATCTTTTTAGTACTACCATAAAATCTTATTAAGTAATATGAATTTTAAATATCCGTAATATTTCATTAACTGTAGTTTTTCAATTTTTTTATTAGAAGTTATTAAAAACCCACATTAATTCAACTATAATTATTCCTGGATACCATGATTGTGCTCTTGAATTTTTTCGAGTTGGTACAAGGATATAGTAAATTGTTATTATCTTTATATTTTCAATAGAAATTACGAAATAAACTAATTATGCATAAACAATAATACGATTAAACTTATAATATTTCTAACTTTAATTTTAATCATTTTAGCAAATCTATTTTATCATATTATACAACATTGTCATAATTTATTGTAGTATTATTCATATTTTATTACGTATGTTTGAATAAGAATCGAAAAAGAGTTTTTTGATATTGTTGAATATTTTTAATTTTTTTAACATTAAAATTTGTTGTTTGCTATTCTATGTACGAGTTTAAAACAGAGAATTGTTCAACAAATTGTTCTTGGAAATAATTTCATAAGTACAAATATCGAAAAACTGTATACAATCGATTTATTTATAGTAGTTACAAGCATTTGAGTAAAAAGCAATAATCGTTTTGATATAAATAATCGCGGCAATGGATTTTTACTTAACCAATATGCAAATGGAATGCATCGCACCTTTACAAAAATACGTTTAATGCGAAACGTATGAAATAAAATTGTTTAGTACCTACGTACGTAAAATCAAAACATTGTAATGTAAATAAAAATACGCTAGTACGATTAAGACAATATTTTTAGTTCCAGTTTAGATATTGTAAATTAATAGAGTTATAATTCCTGTTATAAAACTATAAAAAAATATTATATATGTAAATGTACAAAAAACCGTTACAAGGATATCTGTTGAAAAGTTTTTTCAGAATTATTTTTATAGTTGGTAAGGTTTGGAATCAGGACTGAAGGTGTTGATAGGAAAATGGAAATCGGTACACGATAAAGAACTACCAAAAACTGCAATCGATTATATAGGCGTTATGACAATGGAACTTTATCCAAACATTTGGTGTTTAATATCCATACGTACAATACTTCCCAGTTGAAATCATTTAAGCAAATCTATTTTATCATATTATGACACTTTGTCTTAAATTTATGTGGTATTCATATTTTATTACGTATGTTTAATTAAGAATGGATAAAAATTTGTTTGATATTGTTGAATATTTTTAGTATATGTAACTTTAAAATATGTTGTTTGCTATATTGAGTATTGTTTAAAACAGAAAATTGTTCAACAAATTGTTTTCGAAGAAATCGTTATTGTTTCAAATAACAGAAACTATAGACAAAACTTTTAAATCTATGTCAATGTTTTGTTTTTTATAATGTGCAATACGTATGAAAATACGTTAAATATTTGTGTCATATTTATATTAAAAACATACTATTGTAACGCCACAAATTGAGTGACACGTCACAAAAACTTTGTCTATTATTTATATATTGCATTGAAATAAACAAAATCATGTAGGTATCATATATTATAGACTTAAATCATACACAATATGCAATAAGACACCTATATTAAAACTGATAAAATAAAATTGTGCTAAGGGAACATATATGAAGATATTAGTTGCTTAGTAATTTTTACTATGTGTTATTACTAGTGACAGTCTATATACGAATCAATTATTTTTTCTAACACACACACATCATTTATAAAATAGTGTAGATGGAGTGTAATACAGCAAGAAATTATATTTAGGTATATTATATTAGGTATTTATATTTTAATTTTTGATCTTTTAGGATCCAACAACTTGGTTATAATATTTATCAACCATGTTAAGTGAAATAATAAAGTCCAACAACAAAATTATATTATAAGGAAAATCCACTTCAACCACATATATTTTTTGGCTGAATCTTTTTGGATGATAGAAAAAAAAGCTTTTTCATAGTAATAATGTTTTTGAAAAAATGACTAAATGATAAATAAGTTAAATGGAAATAATTTAAATATTTGTAATTGTCATATTTATATTAAAATCATACTATTGTAACGGTACAGTTTGACTGACACGTCACCTTATCTATTTTATATGTCTATAAGACTAATTTGTATATAGTGCATTGAAATAAAAAAGATCATGTACTTATTATAGGTATCAGCATTTATATGATTAGTCGTTTATTTCAATAAAATTATTCAAATCACAAATTCAATGAATTTTTCTAGTGATATAGACAACGGTATGTGGGTTTAATTTTAATTAACATTAGGTTTGGAAAAAAATAATACATAAATTTATATTAACACCATAATGTTGTAAAGTGCATGGTTTGGTAATTGTGTTATAGTTATGATAAAGTGCATAGGTGTTGTTATCCGTTGTAAGATAATTTCATGGTTATTAGCCGTCGCCTCCACAGTCACCGCCATCAAATCCTGTAGTGCCGCCTTTATACCTAGGTGATGTTAATCCTTGTTGAATTTCCAATAGAAACACAACTAAGAGTACGAATATCTGTAGAAAAAAAAAAATTAAATTATATTAGGGTAGGATACATTGGTATATTACAATTATATATGATATTTGTAATAAATCGGTTTTAAGAGGTTATCAAAAAAAATTCAAGAGCACAATCATGGTAGCCAGGAATAATTATAGTTGAATTAATGTGGGTTTTTAATAACTTCTAATAAAAAAATTGAAAAACTACAGTTAATGAAATATTACGGATATTTAAAATTCATATTAATTAATAAGATTTTATGGTAGTACTAAAAAGATACCATACGAATTAACAGAGTTACGGTTAATGAAAACGATATGAACCCTAATAAATTATGAAAATATCATTATATACGTGACCATAGAACCCTGTTTATTTGTTGGATACAAGAATTTGAAATTATTATCATTTAACCTTAAATATTAAGATAATTGCAAATAGTAAGAATATTAAAGTTGCCATACACAAATATGTGGAATAAGAGTTTAATATTAGACATAAACAATTGATTAAACACAAAACAATTTTATTATAAAATAACCGTCTCAACATTTATTGATAAATGTTTGCTTTCGGTAAATTTGCGAAAACACGTGTATTATTTCCCAATAATAGCCAATATAATTTAAAATACCTACAAAAGCAAACCTATATAAGAGGCCATAATCAAACACCATTTAACAGTCAGTATTCGACCCATCACTGTTCTATTCTTCAATTTAACATTATAATGCGTTATTACACTGGGGTAAGTACAATAAACGATCTACCTATGAAAATGTGTTAGATTAATTATTTTTTGACTTGACTGTCATTCTATTATTGACATTAAAATAATCATATAATCATATTAATTATGTACAGTTTTAGATTAAACAATTATGGGCGTTTTCACGATATCACCCATCGTGAGAACGTCATTGGAAGACTAAAGGACGAGTCTCTATTATAATATTAGAAAGAAATACATAAATATATTTATTTGTATGCAATCATGTGTGCTAGGGAACATCACCCTTGTGCAGTATTGATATGTATAATAATTCAAATTGAAGAACTCGTGTGAAAAAAGGCACATTTGTTAGTTAATTATTTGTGCAAATAATGATGCAAATACACTAAAATGATTTGAATTTTATTGAATAAGAATTTAATTTTATTATTTTTTAAATACTTATTTTTTCTTAACCGACTATTTATATTTGGAGGGATTCATTCAACCGAGTTTTCATTGAATTTTTGTGAAATAAAACAAAACCAATTCTTTACGGTTATGAATTTACTGAAATTGACTAATTTTCTATTCATTGGAACGGAAGTCGTTTCTTGGTATTTTAATTGCAATGCTTGTTTTGGAATGATATTTTTTTGATGATAATCTTTTAGAACCGATTTATTACAAAGATCATATATAATTGTAATATACCAATGTATCCGACCCTAATATAATTTAATTTTTTTTTTTCTACAGATATTCGTACTCTTAGTTGTGTTTCTTTTTGAAATTCAACAAGGATTAACATCATCTAGGTATAATGGTGGCACTACAGGATATGTTGACGGTGACGGTGGAGGAGAGGGCTAATAAACATTAAATTATCTTACAACGGATAACAACACCTATGCACTTTATCATAACTATAATACAATTACCAAACCAAGCACTTAAACACGACATAATGATGTTAATATAAATTTATGTATTATTTTTTTCCAAACCTAATGTTAATTAAAATTAATTCCACATACCGTTGTCTATATCACTAGAAAAATTCATTGAATTTGTGATTTGAATAATTTTATTGAAATAAACGACTAATCATATAAATGCTGATACCTATAATATGTACATGATCTTTTTTATTTCAATGCACTATATACAAATTAGACTTATAGACATACAAAAAAGATAAGGTGACATGTCAGTCAAACTGTACCGTTACAATAGTATGATTTTAATATAAATATGACAATTACAAATATTTAAATTATTTCCATTTAACTTATTTATCATTTAGTCATTTTTGTCATTTAAATCTTTTCCTGGCATGTTGGGTGTTAAAACACTCAGACAGCTCTAGGCTAGCACATATACTGTCAGTCAGTAAACGACATTAAAAATTATATATAAGATATAACGATTAATTCTTTAAAATACTCTTTGTTTGTTAGTAAGAAAGATCCTAAACATAAAAATTGACTTAAATCTTTAGTGCATCAACATTAGAGACAACATTCAACTAAAAATCTCTGTGTTGATTTTTGTTAAAAAGTTAAAGAATATATTTTAACATTAAACGTTTTACAAATATTAAATATAATTGTAATATACTTATATATCCTACCTAATATTTTACGTACAAGACTGGCAAACACGTGGGTAATATGTTTGAATTTTTTTATTTTATTTTTTACAGTTATTCGTACTATTAGTTGTGTTTCTTTTGGAAATTCAACAAGGGTTTACTTTACCTTCGAATGCATGCGCTACATCAACTTCTGGCACCTGCAGTGGTAAATGCGACGGAACATGCGACATTGGACGTGACGGCTAATAACCATGAAATTATCTTACAGTGGATAACTACACCTATGCACTTCATCATAATTATAATACAATTACAAACCATACATTTAAGGACAACATTATAATGTTAATATTAATTAATGTATTATTATTTTCCAAATATAATGTTAATTATAAATAAACCCACATTCCGGTTATCCTTATCACTTAAAAATACAGTAAATTTGTGTTTTGAATAGGTTTATTGAAATAAACAATTAATCAAATGAATACTGATACCTATAATATGATAGATATTTTAACCAAGTTGTTGGATCCTAAATGATCAAAAATAAAAAATATAAATACCTAATATAATATACCTAAATATCATTTCTTGCTGTATTACCCAATATCTGCACTATTCAACAAATGATAATGTGTATATGTGTGAGAATAAAAATTGTTTCCTGTATAAAATGTTACTAGCAAAAACACTTAGTAATATTTACTAAGCAACCATTTACTTCATATATCTTCCCTTAGCACAAATTCTTATATTAGATTTAACATAGGAGAAGTCGCGAGGATTCGTGATATATGATCAATGTCTCGGTGGGTGTTCGTGGTATATAATATTTTAGGAGATTTCTGTAAGTAGTGGTTGGAAGGACAGCCCATTTTAAAACATGTGAAAATTTCTGTTCTTTGTATTCCGCACAAATAATCATTCTAGATATAATATATATTTGGACTTTTCTAATCATATCACAAAGGTACTAATCTCTGCATATAAGCATTTTAAGAGAACATTAATATATTGTTATACAATAATAAATCAAACAATCTAATGTTTATTCTAGATAACCGATCAGATTTTTATATCAGACCTACTGCTTGTTGAATTGCAAAAAATTGAATAATATGCACCGATACTGTGGACATAAAGAACGTTGTTCTATCAACTATTAGCAACGTCAATGTAAAAATGGTCTGGAATAATTATTAATTATTGTATAATAAAACAGAATAATATTCAAAAAATTGTATCATAGTTCCAAATGTCAGAGAACTGTAGACAAAGGTGTTATCTACGGTAGAAGCAAGCAGTTGTGTAAACTGTATTATCTGTTTTGAAATAAAGTAATAGCAACAAAGGACATTTACTACACAGTATGTATTCGGTTAAAACTTTAGACCATAAAAAAAAAAACCGAATATTATATAAAAATTAACTATGTACGATACATTACTTTCCAATTATTAAATATTAATATAAAAAATGTATACTGTCAGTCAGTAAACAAAATTAAAAATTATATATAAGAAACAATTGTTTAAAATACCCATTGTTTGTTAGTAAGAAAGATTCTAAACATAAAAATTGACTTAAATCCTTAGTGTATCAACTCTAGATTCAACTAATAATCTCTGTGTTGATTTTGGTCAAAAAGTTAAATAAAATATTTTTGACATTAAACGTTTTTAAGAACCATCAAGTACCTTACGCTTGACTCTATTTTCCTGACCCAAAGCATAATTTATGATTATTATCTTCGTGAATGATGTTCAAGCATTTCAACATTGCTAAACACATTCATCCACTCAAAAATAAATAAAGGCTAAAGGCTTTTTCCATTTCGAATGTCTTCATTGGATAGTTACCTATTGTCTAATCTGAATAAACAATATTTTTATTGATAAGACCATGTCTAAAGTATAGGTAAGTAGGTATTAGTTTTTTTTTATAGTGGTACCGAAAGAAAAGTTATTTCGTAAAATTCTGTTTGTCGATTATTTTTTATAAAAAGAGTTATTTGTGCAGTTTACACAAATACTCATTCCTACCATAGATTACACATTTGTCTACAGTTTTATATTTTTTTTTATCTATGATACGTTTTAAAAAAACAATTGATGAAAATTAATCAGTTAAAATTTTTTTATCACGTACATTGTTACTATGAAAAAGCTTATTTTTCTATCACAAAAAATGATTCAGCAAAAAAATATATGTAGTTGAAGTGGATTTTCCTTATAATGTAATATTGTTGTTGGACTTTATTATTTCACTTAACATGGTTGATAGATATAATAACCAAGTTGTTGGATCCTAAAAGATCAAAAATAAAAATATAAATACCTAATTTAATATAACTAAATATCATTTCTTGCTGTATTACCATCCATCTGCACTATTCAACAAATGATGATGTGTATGTGTGTTAGAATAAAGAATTGTTTCGTATATAAAATGTTACTAGTAATAATACTAACTAATATTTACAAAGCAAACATTTACTTCTTATCTTCCCTTTGCAAAATTTCTTTTATTAGATTTAACATGGAAGACTTCGCGAGGATACGCGATATATGATCAACGTCTCGGTGGGTGTTCGTGGTATATAATATTTTTGGAGATTTCTGTAAATAGTGGTTGGAAGGACAAGGGCAGCCCACTTTAAATCATGTGAAAGTTTCTGTTCTTTGTATTCCGTACAAATAATCATTCTAGATATAACATAAATTTGGACTATTCTAATCATATCACAAATGTATCAATTTCTGCATATAAGCATTTTAAGAGAACAATAATATATTGAAATCAAACCATCTAATGTTTATTCTAGATAACCTATCAGATTCCTATATCAGACCCAATGCATGTATATATAATATGACAAGTCATTATTTTCCCCCAATATTTCTTAAAATTTAAATACATAAACAATTGCAATTAAAAGGCTAAGTTTCGAAAAATGTTATAAAGGCGCTGGGGGATAAAATTTATATGAAACAAATTCGCTTAGAAATAACCCAATAGAAATGATAAAGTATTAAGTTTTTATTCATAACTTTTCATGTGCTATTACTTTTTTTCCTTTACTCTAGTTGGAATAAATATCCAGAAAAAAAATTATTTACTACTCCACTAACTAAACACAGTTTAATGGACCATTGGAGATTTTATTGATTATTATCATTTTTAAAAATCTATGTGGCTATTGATGCAACAACTAATTATATTGTCTCTCTTAGACAGATTCGCTATTGTATAGATTTAGCAACAATAGCGGACTTAGGTATGTGGTGGCCCTGGTTAACAATAAATTATCCGTGTTGATATTCATAAAAAAACTGTGCTAAGGTAGGATATAAGAAGTAGGTAAAGTATATAAAAAAAAAAAAAAAATGGAAAGACTAAAAGAGTGCAAAGAGAAGGTATCAATAGAGCTGATGTGCACTTCTTGTTTTAACGATTGATTGCATTATATTAGTGTCTCAAGTAAGTATATTTTGTAGAAGAATCGTTTACATATACAAGAAGAATCACACATACACACACACACACATCTTTAAGGATGTGATTACTTCTTGAAGAAGTAAAGGGCGAAGGATATCAAAACATTACAAATTACTTCAGCGTACCCCTCTACTAATTCTTTATAATGGACATGATGCAGTTTTCTTGCGACGATTATAATCTAAACCAGTTAATTCCATTCAATGGTTAGGTCGTTTTGACTAAATAACATGAGCTAATATGGCTGGAAATCTAAGTTCTATTAAAATATTAGAAAAAATAAAAATACTAGAACATGTTATATTCAGATAAAAAAAAAAAATGTTTTTTGTGTTGTAGTGAAATAGTAGCAAGCAATTCTGTGAAGTTAAGGATGTGTAGACCATAGGAATACTATAGAATTTAATAAACAACCCTACATTCGTTAAAATAGAAGTTTGTTAAAAATTTTTTTTGTTGGGAAACAGCAATTTAAAATTTAATTATTTAATCATAAATATTATGGTAATTTAAAGTATATAGAATATCAAACATACTAACCACAACAACATGCGGAAAACGTGATTTCTGTTAGAATCCATATTTTGTTTAAACAATAAAAAGTTTCAACATAAAAAAATCGACGAAACTGTTTGTGTTAAATGTTTGCTTTCGGTGAATTTGTCAAAAACATGTGTATTAATTGCAAACATTTTACAATAATATTCTTCAATACCTACCTATCTGAACCTATATAAACAGCCATCATCAGACAAGTAACTACAGTCAGTATTCGAGTTAAGCAACTCGATATTTTTCGTAACTAAAACATAATAATGCGATTTTACACTGCGGTAAGTTATTTCGTAACTGCTTTAATTTAATATTTTAATAAACACTCTACCCATAGAAATGAGTTAGATTAATTATTTTTTGACTTGAATGTCATTCTATTATTGACATTAAAATGATTATTTCTTTTATGTACCGTTTTAAATTAAACGATGATGGGCATTTTCACGATATCACCTATGGTGAGAACGCCTTTGGAAGATTGAAAGACAGAGTCCCTTTGCTTAAATACTAACATTCGATTATTTAAGTTAAACAATTTCAATATAATAGTAATATTAATTGTCATAAAAACATAATAGTAACGTTTCATTTTAATATATTTGAAAAATTAAAACACCGATTACTGCTCCGCGTGATATCCCTAAATATCATCTGTATCAGTTGACTGAGCATTTATAATTATTGATTACGTATTAGTATATGGGAAGAATCAAATACCGCCTTTGAAAGGCTAAAATACCAGTCTCCATTATAATATTAGAAAAAAATGCATAAATTTATTTATTTGTAAGCAATCATGTGTGCTAGGGAACATCACTCTTGTGCAGTATTGATATGTATAATAATTCAAATTGATGAACTCTTGTGAAATAGGCACTTTTGTTAGTTAATTGATTGTGCAAATAATGATAAAATACACTTAAAAAAACAAATTATTATTCAATACAATTCAAATTTTTTAATTGTTTAAATACATATTTTTTCTTAACCGACTATTTATATTTGGAGGAATTTGTTCAACCGTGTTTTCATTGAATTTGTATGAAATGAAACAAAACCATTTCTTTACGGTTATGAATTTACTGAAATTGGCTAATTTTGTATCCATTGGAACGGAAGTCATTTATTGGTATTTTAATTGCAATGCTTGTTTTGGAATGATATTTTTTTGATGATAATCTTTTAGAACCGATTTATTACAAATATCATATATAATTGTGATATACCAATGTATCCTACCCTAATATAATTTAATTTTTTTTTTTCTACAGATATTCGTACTCTTAGTTGTGTTTCTTTTTGAAATTCAACAAGGATTAACATCACCTAGGTATAATGGCGGCACTACAGGATTTGATGGCGGTGACGGTGGAGGCGACGGCTAATAACCATGAAATTATCTTACAACGTATAACAACACCTATGCACTTTATCATAACTATAACACAATTACCAAACCATGCACTTAAACACGACATTATGATGTTAATATAAATTTATGTATTATTTTTTTCCAAACCTAATGTTAATTAAAATTAAACCCACATACCGTTGTCTATATCACTAGAAAAATTCATTGAATTTGTGATTTGAATAATTTTATTGAAATAAACGACTAATCATATAAATGCTGATACCTATAATAAGTACATGATCTTTTTTATTTCAATGCACTATATACAAATTAGTCTTATAGACATATAAAATAGATAAGGTGACGTGTCAGTCAAACTGTACCGTTACAATAGTATGATTTTAATATAAATATGACAATTACAAATATTTAAATTATTTCTATTTAACTTATTTGTCATTTGGTCATTTTTGTCCATTTAAATCTTTTCCTGGCATGATGGGTTTCAAAACACTCAGAAAGCTCAGGGCTTTCATATTTTTGGGGTTTTAATTTTAATTTCAATCAACTTGAAACTCCTAGAATTGAACGACTTATACTATATCCCTGAACGAAAAATAAAACGAAATATATATATGAAAAAAAATTTTTTTTATTGAAGAATCTGAAAGACAAGTACGTGAATGTTATTTGACAACTCGAATGACCAAGAAAATAAGAATTTAAAAAAAAATAATCTAAAATGCTGAAATTGAATATAACAATAAAAGAGGATTTCGAGAAATATAAAATTAGAAACGAGATATCAATTTTTGAAATTATTAATCAACTTTAAAATTGTTTAGAATTGAACGTCTTAAATATTTCGGAACTACGAAATATACTAAGCAGGAAAAGAACAATACACATTTTTGTTTAAGAATGAGAAAGATAAGGACGAGGAAATAATAATTGAACTAAATTGACCGAAAAATCGAAAATTAACAACAAACAATCGAAAATATTGAAATTTAATATAATTATTAAGTCAACAGTTTTGCCAGACGGCGAAAAAGAGTAATTTGAAAATTTCAACCCCTCCACTACTCAAATTTCGATTGCCCGTAACTTCTAGGGAATTCAACGTAGACAGACCGTTTTACCATGTATCGAAACACAAATGTTTGTTAATAAGAAATATTCGTCTAACCGCAATACTTTAGGATTTAAAAAATATGGGTGCAAACTACCCTTTGGCAGCAAAACCCCAAAAATGTGATTGCACTGATCGTTGTGAGTATTTTGACACCCAACATGCCGGACTAATATTGAAGTGGACACGAGATACGGATTTTTGAAATTAAAATCAACTTTAAAATTCCTAGAATTGAACGTCTTATACTATATCCCGGAACGAAAGTTCTATAGGAAAAAAAAATTTTTTTATTTGAGTATTTGAAAGACAAGGACGAGAAAGGAATATTTGACAACTCGAATGACCAAAATAACAAGAATTTAAAACATATGATATACTTACTAAACAATGGTAAGAGAGTCTGTGTAACGTACATTATGAAATTATAATATAATAGCAAAAAACTTAAAATAAATGTAAGTCATTCAGCCAACGGTCCAAGGCCACCAGAATTTCTCCGGTATCTCGGTGGGCCAAGTCGTCCCTGTGTCTATCTTAGTTTATAGGTTATGCTCACTAATTAGTCAGTGGATGTAACGGGTGCCGTCAAGATATTTTATTTGTTTTTTTGGTAATAAAACTTTTTAGGACTATTTAAGGATTTTTTTTCTCAAATTTAACTAATTCAAAACGATCGGTTTTCATCTCAAATTATTGAACATTTTTACGGAGCCAAAATAGTTTTATCCGCATAAATCGAAAAATATCAAAACGCTGTGATTTTCACAATTTTCATCAAAATTTGAACTTTAAACGATAATAAAAACAATGTGCACTATGTTCTATTATTTTCATTTACTCCATTAAGTATAACTAAATAAATGATTAAACATGATCACTTCCACATTATAAAGTTATATGGCACTATAACAGGTAAATATTATATTTCATTAAACAAATTATATATGTATATTTGTTATAAATACATTCTATAGTGATTTATGTACTTATTAATTACTTACTTCTTTTTAAATATATATATTTTAAAAGCATAAGTTAAATACTTTTTACAAGACTCAAAAATAGTTTCAAATTTTCAATATATTAGCGACAGGTCCAATAATAACATCCTTTCTCTATTCTATTATTACTATTATTCCGCTAGGTCGAGGCGGTTTTTATCCAGTTTCCATTTTGGATACTGTTACATCGGACAAAGCTGCTACAAATTTTGGCAACGCAAAATGTATAATCTCGTGCTCAAAATATTGGGCTAGGGTGTGTTCACTATAGTTCAGATTGTCTGGATTTCACGTGTGGCTGTAAACTGTGAAGTATAACGTTTTTGAATAACGAGATGGGACTAGTACGAGTATAAAGACACTGGTAGTGGATCGCAGGGTACACGTTCAGATGAGCATTAGTGGTAGCGAAATTTTGAAACATTTCAGACACGCCTCAGTGTCTGGACATACAAGGCGACTATTTAATCGCAAATATTGTACATTGCCTAACCATATTGTATATCAGATCATTAAAGATCATTTTTATTTTAGTTTTACTGGCGTTATCAGGGCTCGCGGTACTTTATGCGTTAAAAATAAATGAAAACTGTGTATTATAATATGCAATTTTATAAAATATGTGTTTCTATGGGAATAAACTTCAAAAATGCATAGGTAATTATTCAAAAAGAAAACTGTATATATTTTGTTTTGCAATTGCAACTGTTTGGTTTTATTCAAATTGAAATATTCTTATTTAGAATATAAAAATAATTATTAATAATGAATGTTTGTCGTTTGCAGGCCGTATATGCATTAGTTCACCGATTCCCAAATATAAAAACTTTAAATGTATCAAATACAACGAATCGTGCTATATCATTCAGATATATTTATCTTAATTACATTTATTAATTTAATACATAATATGCATTCGTGTATTTAAAATCTTTTCGTTTTTTTCTTTTTTGGTAGGTTTTAAAAAATAGATATATCGAAAAATGACCTCTCCAAAGTATCAAATAGACAAAATTTGCTACCGGAAACTGTGTAGTAGTTTATAGATCGGATTTTGGTAGCAATAGTGTAGGAAAAAAAATAATAAAAAATTAATATCATTATAAAACCACATGATCCTTCGCTCCGCTCAGAATCTAAAAAAAAAAATATGATTTTAACCTACTGCCTATCAAACATGTCCCCGGACCGCTCACCTTCGAATTTCGAAACCAAAATTATACCATCCGTCCAAGATATAATGTATAACTTTCGATGTGGGCGGGCTGGTGAGACGCTAACACGAACTTGCTCAGCGCGGCCCATAGCTTGTGAAAGAACAAACAAACAATAAAAAAACATATTTTTAAAATGTCTGGTAGGACTAGCAATAAAGATATTTATTACGTACCTACTTATTATATTATTAGGAGTATTATAGAATACAAAACTTGCGTGGGATAGTGGCGGACGGGTAGAAGAGACGAATAAGTGTGGTGGGCGGAATCTGGCAACGTTCTAAGGGTAATGGACGAAACACGAATTAGACCGCCCACGACGACAAAAGTTCGCGTTGTTGTTCGGCTGATTTTTATCGACAACCACACAAATATTAATATTAACTATGCAAGCAAGGGTGGACGGGAAACGCGGGCAGTACCTATTCATGGAACAGCCAAGGCCCTATTGGGAATATCTAAAAAGACGGCAAGAAACGAGAACATTTCGGGCGACACTATAAATAAATAAATAACACAACGGCGGCAAAATCTGCGGTTTTTAAATATTTTATTTTAGTATTACTTAAAAAATGGTAAATACAATTTTTATTATTATTATTATATTTAATTTATATATTTTATCATACTGGAAAAAAAAGCCTATATGGTAAAACTTTGCGATTTATAATATAATATTTACTAATACAAAATAAAAAATAATAATAATAAACACATAAGTAATAATGTTATAGTAATCACAACGAAATAGATAAATATTATAATATCCGTTTCGTCACGACGACAGTACTCTAGGAAGATAGATAACGCTGTTCACATGGATAACACAATAAAATTAATAGCAACCACCAAAACAAAAAATATATATAAATGTGTATACTGTTTAATATATAAACTGAACTATTCATATTTTACATAGTTAAAGAACTATGACTACTTAGTGTTATTCTACTAAAAAAAAAAAAAAACTAAAACAAACAAACAACAAAAAATCACTTATTACAAATAGAATAGGTATTTCACGACCCTAAAATGATAAGTATTATATAATAATTTATTTATAATCTAAGCAAATATATAAAACAAAACAAACACAAAAAACAAAACCAAAAAGAAAATTATCGGGTTATTGTATAATATAATAGATTTAATTGCACCCGTTATAATTATTTATTAATTATTATTAACTATACTAATTGTGACTCTAACAATAATAACTAATATATGAATTATATGTCTAAATTAAGTCTTCGTATATGGCTATTTTCATATTAACGACTAAATTTTAAAAAAAAATTGTTTTTTAAATTACCTATCACCTATAAGAAAACAATAATAATAATAAAAACAAATGTTTTGTGGATCATAATAATAAGTATAGGTAATAATATCTAAAGTGTGGGGAGGGGGTAAGGTATAAAACGATACAATAATATAATATTTTGGAAATTACAGGGTGGTTGTCACTGTATTTTTTCCATTACCGTATGTTTCGACAAAAAATGTAATAATAATAAAAAACAGAAATAACAAAAGCGAGGTATAAATGTTTTATAATAACAAAATATCCATTATTGGGTAGAAAAGCAAACACGCAGAAGCACAAAAGAGTGTTTTATTAAGTATTCCACACATTTTATTCGTAGTCAACGTATTTAGCAGTCGTGACAAACCACCACAAAATCTGGCAATGTTTCTAAAACCTCTAAGTTATAAATTTAAGATAATTAAGTATTTCCAAAGTACAAAAAAATCAAAGTCCACACACACACACACGCAGAAGAATTCAACTAGTACAATACATTGTTTTTCTACCGGTTATTGATGAAGTGTTCACACTGGTGAGATGCCTATTATTTACAACCCTGTGCACAATAACAATATAATCTTAAATTAAAGCAGATAGGAATATAAATATTATTTTATTATTATTATTATTAGGTATATATTTATAAATGAGAACCATTCGACAATGTCTGTAATAGTTAGAATGTTATACGGTTTTTTTTTTTTTAATTTTTGAATGACCTAAGAATAGAAATATTAGGTTTATCTGTAGAAAGTATAATATAGTCAATTTATACATTGGTCGAGATGAGAATTTATAGATTTAGAATCTGATTGAACCCTAATAATAATCAAGTACAACTCTTATGGTATATTATCATTATTATAATAAATGTATAAAGAATAGAAAACTTTACCCCGGAATATAGATACATTTGAACAAAATCAATCGAAAAACCGAAATTTGAGTGTATTCATTGTGAATATTATAATGATCAATCAGCCACACTAGTGTTTATCAATGTATTATAGTTATTATACTGATCCTAAGAAGTACTAATACATTTTTTTTTTTTTTTTTAAACTGCAGTTCTTGTATATAACAGAATAATAACCAGAATTACGCAGCCAATAACATTAACAGATTGAAGCGCAAAGTTGAATTTTTAAAATAGTCATTTTGTACGAGTTTATCTCTCAGGTTATTTTAGAAGATGGTGGTTGTTCAATTAAATAGATTATCAATATTAATATATCAATAGTTTATAATATTATTTTAATATATACAATATATGTATACAAATAAGGGATACCAATTATTTATTGGTTGATTGTGATTGTTTTTATTTTTTTATTTTTTTTTTTTGTGAAACTGTACCTATAAATATTAAATATTAAATTATATAATATGTTTGTGTATGTATGTGTATATAATAAACATGTTGTACACACACACACACACACATACACCCACATGTATAATAATAATAATGATGATAACTAAATATTTAAGAGAAATAATAATAATAAATAATATTATGATATTTACCGCAAACATTTGGTACAGGACAAGAAATAGAAACACAGTACAACACTACAAATGTTTATTATACAACACAATCTTATTGTAACCCGAACAGACGACGACCGTTCATCGGACGTCTGTCATGTTTTGCTTAGAGCCAAAGATTTTCACCAGTTGATTTTCGTAGTCCTCAATATTCCGTTTCATTATGTTCATGCATGGGCCCAGCAAACGTTCGAATGCGTCAACGTCCAAAACTAGAAAAGTCGAAAACGAAAAAAAAATTTGAATAAAACCGACAGTGACCATAATGCTTAGCAGTCATAAAATAATAATGACGATCTTTGAAAAAAAAAAAAAATTGAATAAAAACACATTATGGGCATCTATCCAAAATAAACTCATTTTCTTATTGGAGGATGTTTTTTCGCAGACACTGTTATAATATCAGGATCATAATATTATTTCACGTTTACACCGTGCGAAATATATCCTAAACTGCAGACACGACATTATGTATAATATTATGACAAATTGGCACTGTCCCAAGTTTATCGTTACATAACCGTGTTCTCAATAAATACAATACTCTATGTAAATAGTTTTATTCGACTAAACCACCAGTGGGGCGGTGAATTCAAAATAAAATACACTAAGAAACCTCAAAAAAATACACAATAAATGCATAAAAAGTTCAAAAGAATTTTATACTTATACCTACATCCAAGAAGTTTTACAGATACAAATTATATTTTTAATTAGTTTTATTTATTTAGAGCACAACTTATGATGGACTGTATGAATTGTAAAAATGTCGAGTATTTCTGGTCAGACAAACCACATTTTTTTTTTTTATCGTTTTGTCCACATAAAACTAAATAAAAAAAACCAAAAATATACAAAAACTTAAAATGCTTACAAATAGATTAAAAATGGCCAGAATGTTTTAAAAAATTATCCACCTTTGGAAAGGGTTAATATTAATATTTTGTAAAATATTCAAGTTTATAAAATTATGATTAACTTAGTTAAAAAGAAATCAAAAATAATTAAACTATTATTGCCGTCAATTTTACCAAATTGTTAAAAAAACTACAACGAAAAACAGAAAATGAACTCTCACCAAATACACCAACAACTAGATGCAATATTCTTTTAAAAAACGTGCTACATTTAAAAATCTGAGCAGGATGTCAGACAGAAAAGTTGTTTACAAGCACAAAATTGTTGTTTTAAAAACACATACATCATAATAAAACCAAAATCTAAAACCGCAATATTATTATTGTTGTTATTACCCATTTTTTTTTTAATTTGATTTGAAAGATTCTGTTCTTGTATTTTCAATTTAATTAAAAAATGAAATAAATTGACGGCAGTAGTAGCTGAGAGCCGATAAAAACACAACAAATGTGAAACAAACATCTTACCCGGGTATTAACAGCTTGCAATATATATATAATATTATTATAAATATATATTATCTATGCATATAAATAAAAATGAAGAGTCTGCCTGTTTATGTGTCTATCAATCCTTGATAATCTCAGTTACTCTGTCTGATTTGACTAAAATTTAGCACACAGGTAGAAAATATACTGGAATAAGACTTAGGATACTCTTTATCCCCGAATTTAACTCCCAAAAGAGAGCTGGCTGACACAGAAATATTGAAATTTTTAATACGAAAATCAAATTATTTTTGTTAATTTATGGGTCACCTTGATGACATGGATGAAAATGGGAAGTCCCGGGGCAGAATATTTTTTTGTGCATAATTTAGGATAATAACTATCCCGGATTTCAACACCTAAAGTATGGATGTTACTTGATTTTCGGTAATAAAAGTCAAAACATTTTTTTTTTTTTTTATGAACTACCTATGGTAAAAGATAAAAAACCCATAATTATTAGTATTTAATTAGGCTGTATCGGGTAAGGTTTCTTTTTTAAGGAACTAAAAAATAAAAATAAAAACTAGATCCAAAATGCTTTTAGAAGTTGTTCACAGAAGGAAAAAAAAAATTAAAATAATCGCAGATAAATCATTGCTAACAAATAATTATATTTTCGGTTAAATATTTTTTTAAACGATTTTTACCATTTTCCATAAAATTTGAACACTTATAACAAAAAAAAACAAAAACATTTTAGTATGACCACTAAAAACAACTTATGAAGAACCTTGTGTAAAACGTTTAAGCATTTCTGCTCGAACAATAGAATTTTATACAAATAAAAGCCAAATAAAAACTAAAAATTAATTTAATTTCTATAATAGCTCAAAAATTGCAAGAATGTAAAACTGTTTTGTATAAAACCACTAAAAATGCCAGAATGCTAATATTAATATTCTGTGAAAATTTCAAGTCTCTACAATTATTGTTAACCTAGTTACAACCAAAAGAAAAATTGAAAATAATGAAATCATTACTTCTGTAAATGATTAAGAAATAATACTACTAATTAACAAAACAGTGTAACACTTGAAAATCGAGTCAAGATTTCTGGTAGAAAAGTTCACATACTTGGAAAAAAAGAAACAAATTCCTCCATACGCTCAGAATCTAAAAAAAATTAGTCAATTATTAGAACTTGAGTTAACGTATTAGCAATTATTTGCGAAATTAATTTTTGTGATACCGAAAAAATCTTAAGAGGACAAGTAACTTATAACTTGTTACTCTCAGTAACTTTAGTCGTCGTGTCTGGCTTTCTAATGAGGAATATTTCAAAAATTTGTTTTTGGAGTTATGGCTTTAATAGACATAACAAAAGTTTGATCATCAAATTAAAGACAATATTTACTATGTTTTCAAAGAAAGATTTGTTTTATATTTTTATTATTACGTTTTATATTAAATTACAATTTAAAAAAAATCAAATTTTTAAACTATGGTAAACTGGTAACTAAATATCAAAAATGTATTTATTTTAGTAAAATAATTTTTGTTTTAAGTTTATTAGAACTTTGAAAACAAATTTTTGCTCTATCCCTAATGGATTTATAAAAGATTTAATTTAATATGGTTATAAAGGGTGCATGTAGTTTGCTTGACAAAAATAGAAAAACTATCAGTTAATTTTATTTTCGTATTTAAGAATTCAGTTTGAGATCTTAAACATGACCTATGCAATCAATTTTCAATAAATACATGTTAGAAAGCTAATTCAGTTGTTATTATAATTTTGTTGTTTAAATATTTTTAATTTGATAATAGTATAATTTATTAAAAATTTACCAGATCATTTGTGATATTTCCAAATGGTACTTTGGTTATAAACAACTATAAATAAGAAAAATATTAAAAATGATGATCAAGGTACAGCCACAAAAGATAACTCCAAGATAAAAATAAATTCTGTAAACACTGTAAACAAATATTTCTACAAATAGCATAGATACAACAAATTACTGTGTTATGGTAATAAACATAAATTATTTTGGTTGCTAAGAAGAAATATTGTCTACCTTGTAATACAAAGCGTATCTTACTTTTATGTAATTCTTTACGACCTCATTATAACAGAATGTGAATATAATGCAATTTTGAGAAAACCACATTATCATATTGACTTATGCTGATCGCTGGGTTGCACAAACTACCAAAAATTAGTTATCGAATTGATAACATCGTAATTGGTTCGATAAATATTATAAACAGTTTGATAGCTTTATTCGACTACAAAAAAAATATTTTTCAATTTTTTCAATTTTTCCTAATTATACAAATTGTATGTGTATCTTGTTGTTTCTTTAAACATGTTTTATACAAAAGAAAGAGAGCATGAGAACATAAAAGATCAAATTTTGGTCTTAACTCTTGATGATGATAATGACTGAAGTATCAATATTAATTTTAATCCTATACCACAGAACCATGACCACGGTAAATTTGTATAGGTTAGTGTCGAACACTGGTCATGCAACCAGTGTTTGACATTATCTAGATATTGTTTTCATATACTACATGAATTTACGAGCACAATAATGACTTATTGATACAATATCATAGGTTGTCAAACTGTTTTTATAGATTGCATATGCAACCCAGCGTTAATATATTTACTTATATGTCTGTTCTAACAATGTAACAAACATACAAATATTATGTATAAAAATAAACAACATTATGTTAGTATTATAAATTTACTATGCAATATCATGTTCTCTATAATAAAAAAAAAATTTTCTACCTAATCTATAAAATGTAGACAAAACTTTGAATTAACTTAACTAAAGTTCAACTTTTCCAATTAATATATTATACATACATGCTAATTTGACTTTGCCTACAGCAAATACGGATGCAGCACGACCTTTATGAGTGACAAGTGCAAGTTCACCAAAATAACCACCTTTTTCTATTTGATTAACCTATTTAACAATAACATTTATGGATTAATTAAATATGATATATGATGGCGTTAAAACATCTAAAATTAAATATTTTATAAACTATAACTTATTCTTGTTATGTAAACACTTTAAACTAGTTTAAAACATGAAACTATTTTAAAAATTAAATACTCACGTTATATATTTTAAAAGATTAAAATTGTTTTAAACAATTTATCAAATTAACATATAAACACATTTTTGAAACCTACATTATTTGTTTTCGTTCGTGTGTAGTATACTAGATGGCCATTTTTAAAAAAATTACCTATTATCCGAAAACTGAACTAAGACAAATAATGAAAGAACATCAAATATTAAATAATAATATATATTGTCAGATCTTTTGACACAAATCATTAAATCATGTAGCATTTTAATTTGTTAACAAGATGTTGATTTACTAAACTGATTTAATACATAAGCATATATAAACAAGTATAATGGGTATTAATGATTTAATAAATTTAAAACAGAAAAAAAATTATTAATTTCAAATAATTTTAATGCCATCAAATAAACATAATAGATGATACAGTATGTCAAATACGAAAATTCAATTAAAACTAAAACACACCTTGATTTGTTCACCAGTTTCGCTGGTTACTAATACAGTAACAATGCCTTCTTCAACAAAATACATGCCGTCTCCTGGATCTCCCTGATTTATAATGCAATCGTTGTCCTGATAGTATTTGGGGACTAAAGCATCAGCTAGATTCATGCGCTCATACGACTAAAATAATTTAATATAATGAATATTATTATTCAAATAAGTACATAAGATTTATTAATGAATTACTTGTAATGTTTTTAACATAGGAACCACTTCAATGAGCTCTTCGTACATCTTGCGCTTTTTAAATGCGCTCTTCAAAACAATACGTCTAAATATTTGACGATCCATAGCCCACAAAAGGCCACTCGACTTGGCTTTAATAGTCGCTGCACGGGGCATATTATACAGTAATGCAAGTTCTCCAAAACTACCCTTATTTTTATATGTATGCACCAAATGGTTATTACCATCAGCATCAGTTACATAAGCTTCAAATGTACCTCTAAAACATCATCAAATTCAATTAACGTTTCTTACAAGTATTTTAAAGCAAACAACTTGGTATCATGATCAAATATTACCTATCAATGACATAAAAATTATCACCATCATCACCCTGTTTTATAATATCATCTCCAGCATGCACTTCACGATCAAACATTGCATCAATCACATTATTCATTTGTTCCTAAAATAAAGTATACATAACATATAAAAAAAGAATATATAGATATAGAATTTGTTATTTTATTGTAATCTTAGCCCTTTCTTATTTATTCTAAAACCAAATTAAGTTTTTTTTTTATAAATAAAATAATTAAAGCAAACAAGTTAATTATATTACATTTTGTAAGCATTGAGGGAAATAATAATACTTATTAAAAGTTACAATGAAATAAATTATTGATGAGCTTCTTGGTAGTATTGTCGATACAATTTGTATGGAAAGATTTAAACAATTATTATAATTTTAAAAAGGCTTATTTTTTGTTTTACTATGATGTGTTTTAGATTCTCAGTGAAGCAACGTGAATAGGCGTAGGCCATTGCTGTAGACAGAAAGTTGAAAAGGTATAAAATTTAGTTTTTAAATACTACTGAAAGTAATGATTAAGCATTGCAATCAAAAAAATATTCAGAACAAAGAAGGGATAACTGATAAAATTATAAGTATTGTTCATGTTATATCCCCTTGTAACCAACATAACTCAAAAATTTAGTATTTGTGTTTGTAACCATATGTCCTATTCTGTAACTAAATATTGGATACACAATTGGATATAAGTGATAGTATGATTTTGTAGCAATCTCATTGAATGGAATACAGAAGTTGTGTCATTATCTTAATAATATATCTATAGTATTATTATTTAATTTAAATTTAGATTCTGAGTGTAGCAAGTAATGTATTGATTATACTATGAGTTTATTTTTTTTTTCTAGCTGATAACCACTTTTCTTCTAGAAGTATAACTCAAATTATCTACACCAAGTTTCTGTTACAAATTTTGGTTATTTTAAATTATTTTGGTTTTATACTAATAAAATTATTTTAACTTTGCATACATTTTCGAAAATTTTATACAAAATTTATCATAAGTTATAGTTGGTGGTAAAAAGAATTTTAACTGTAATATTTTTTTTTCGATACACATTTATGTTGATGACATTACAGATTTATACTCATAATTTAACTCATTCAGTCTACCGCAACAAAAGGCTATGACAAATTAATAATAAATAATTTGTCTGTATTAAAATAATATTTTTAAAATGTTACATATTACATGATAAGTAAAATAATATATTAAATACCACTAATACAATTATAGTTTGATGTTTGGGATTGTTACTATTTAATAATGTAAAACAAATTGTGACTTTTTGTTGGATTTGAATTATTATTATAATTATAATGTTAACAAAGAAACTGTAAGGAAAGGTCACAGTGATTAATAATTATTCTATTATTTAAACATTACAAATATAACCATGCAGCAATATAAAATTAATCATAAAATGTTTAATTTATACCAAATTAAATCAAATAAATTTTAATAATAAGAAATAATTACTTACATACTGCATAATTAATTATTAATTAAAAGAAGTTATAAACATGTTTAGTTTAGTTATTAAATAGAATATATAAAAATAATAAAATACAAATTTACTAATTAATGAAAAAATAAAATATTATAAATTCAAAGAAAAATTGGGAGTATAAGAGTTTAAGACAAATTTAAAATTTTTTTTTATTTATTTAAAGTTTGAATATATTAATCTTTTTATCAATCTGCAAAATTTAAATGAGAGATGCTGTTGCTATAAATTAATAATAATATATCATGTATAATGATTAGGTTACCATAATTATTATTTATTGTTTTACTATTTGGTGAAAACAAACAGAAAACAATTGTTGATTGAAAATAGAAACAAAAGAACTGTAATAATTGAGGAATATTAATATCTGAACAACAAACAAAAACGTATGTTTATTGGTTATGTTATGTTATGTTATGTTACAATAAACATATATACGCTCAGTGTCCACAGAAAATATGTTAAATAAACATGAAATTTCATGAATAAAAAGAAAATATTATCTTATCTAATAAACTATAAATATGTTTATAAATATTTAATAATCATGTACAATGATAAAAATACAGAAAATTAAGTACCTTATTTAACTTTACCTAAAATATAAAGCCTAACCATGTTTATGAAACCTTTAAGATTGAATAATATTATTGAAAAGTTATCACAACAGAGACCAGGAATTTCAACCAAATATTTATAAGTATCTTGTTTTAGTTTTCAAAATATTCTGAAATTTGCTTAGTTATATCGAGCTATTTGAATTTGTTTGATTATTTTTTGGTTAAATATGGATATCATAGTTTTGACTCCGAATAAATTATTGAATTTATACGAGGTTTCTCAAATTGTTCTTACGGTAGTATATTTTAGTAATGTATTACATTCAAACATGAAGTGTTCATAATATGATAAATAAAAATGAACGATTTGATTACACAAAAATGAATATTATAACTTACTGGATCCAATGCTCTAAATATGAATATATTTTTAACACTAGCTGCAAGTGCTTGGCGTTGGTCATCAGATTTCGGAAATACAACCTAAACAAAAATACATAATATTATGCACAATCACACTGAATTACATAATGAAATTGTTATTAAATACAGTTGGTCCTTCTTCTTCTTCGTCTTCTTCAGGATTATAAGTTTCTGCAAAAACAGACTTGCGTCTAGAACAATACCGTGTTGGTGGAGCTTCTACAAAAAAAAAAAAAAAAAATAATGAAATGGTATAGTAATTAAATGTACATATATGTTTAATTTATACCAGATATATGCCTAAATTACCTATATTTAATAACCAAGGTACTAAAAGAGAATCATCAGACGTGGATTTGAGTCTAAAAGATGACATTCTAAAACATTTAGTAGTTTCGATACAATTATCAACAACTTCAAATAAATACTGATCATTTTGTGCATTTATTAAATTGTAACAACCTTTCTTGCTTAATCTAAATATCCTCATACAGCTCATGATGAAAACTTGAAACTGAATGGCACTCAAGAGAAATAAAATAGGAAAATAACATTTCAACACAAGCTATTATGACGTATGTCTAGTTAATGCATAGATGAAAACAAAAATGTTATTTTAATGATACCTACATTTTATTATTACTAATACCTACTAATTTAATAAGAAAATAAGAATGCATATTTTAAAATAATAAACAAATACTATCGATACCTGCCTACTAATACTGAATATTGTGTTTAATGCTTTGATTTGCAATTAAAATAACAAATCATAATCAATTATTAGTCATAATAGCAAAATATGTTTTACACAGAATTACAATTAATATGTAATTGATAATAATAATTATTATATACAATATGTGCTATCAATATATAACAAGTTTTCAAGACTTAAATAGATTATATTTTCAACAAATATCAATTTTAGGTACATACGTTTCTAATAAATTAAAAATCTAGTTATTGTTTGAATGGAAATAGTGTTTAACGGCCTATATTATTATTATATGTTTAATGTTGATAACAAATGTAGTAGACAAATAGTTGAAGGTAATGGAAATTTCCAAGTAGAAAATGTTGTGTTTCACGTAAGTATAAGTAATATGCAACAACAGTAATGATGCTTTACCCGATTATATATTTATTTAGGTATTGCGTGTACATTAGTAATTTTGATAAATTAGAATGAATATTAAGTGTGCGCTTTGCTTATGAATTTGCAAACTCATAAGAAAATATGGATACCTTAAGTGCCCAATGTAACATTTTTATTCACAAAAAACGGTTGCCCGAGCCAATTAGACTAACTAAGTAGTTCGGCTAGAATACCTAGATGCCGAACAAACATAAAAAAAAAAAACTGGGGACTGTATACGCACCAATATCTGATGCATCGTCTTCGTCGCTGAAATCGCCAGCGGTGCCTTGCTGTTGATCGACATTGCCGGCCGACGACGTCTTGGACTTCTTTAGCTTGTCGAAGAACTCGATGGCGTAGTCGATGAGATCGCTGGGCTGTTCGAGCAAGTAACCGATGGTAAAATCGAGCAGCATCTCCCGCAGCTCGTCAGGCACGGTCAGTTTGGCGCCGTTATCACTGCTTGTACTCATCGTTACTGTAACAACAGCGACCGTACACAAAACGCGGACGAGACGTGTAAATCTTCTAAAAACCGACTGGTGCGATCATTATTAAGCTCACGCTCAAACACTCACACACACACACACACACACACACACACACACACACACACACACACACACACACATACACACACACAAACGCACACACACACACACATACACACACACAAACGCACACACACACACACACACACACACACAAAAGCGGGCAGTGTGGCGGGCGGCCGTGTCCTTGACTGTATATATTATAATAATGATAAATTATATTATATTATTAGGTGTACTCATAGGTAGGTACCTGTATCAAAACTGTGTCAGGAGAAAAAAAAAAGGCAAGCTCAACACAGTCGCCGACTCGACCTTCGCGGCTTCCGCCACACCGCGGCGCTGTATCTGTACCTACGTCGACGTATATTACAAACTCACCTCGGACGTTTTCTGTATCGGTTAATATATTTAATTTTTTATTTTCCCGTCGTTTTAGGCGTCGCGACTGCCGGATTTTCGGGACCGACGGACGATTTGCACGGCTGCGGCGGCGACGGCTGCTGCGGCGGCGACGGCTGCTGCGGCGGCGACGGCGGCGGCGGCGAACGCTAGGGGCACACGGAAGATAACGTAGGTACACACACAACACGCACTTACGCACACACGCACGGACGTACACGCGCACGCACGCACGTTCACGCGAAAACAAACGCGCACGCACGCGTCGCAGACCGTACACCCGGTACACACGGAGAACGCTCACGCACACTACACTGAGGCGGCGGCGGCGGCGGCGGCGGCGAGCTATCAGTGACCGAGATCCGCGCGGACGTACCCGGCCGAAAGCAGACGGTGGCGGTAAACGTTTTCGTCGCGGTTAAAGTTGAACATGATTGTCGTTGTCGCCGCCGACGAACTTGTTTCAACAACACCGTAAACGCAACTTCCGGACGGCCGAACGGAGTTAAAAAAAAAAATGAGAAAAAAATAATATAATCAAACGCAATACTGCAATATTATATTATTGCCTTACCACCCCAACAATGGTACCTGCTTACAGGCGATTAATGATATTCTATCGAGTTCGCTTCGACGAGAACCGTACCCTACGTATCTTATACTAGTGGCCGCCGCCGGACATCGCTCTCTATTATTATCAAACGATTATTGGGCCGAGAGCGCCGATGCGGTCCGCGACGTTGCCGGGCAACTTACTCGCGGCCGCGGAGGTACGATCGGCGCGCCCCGGACGGCCGAGACGGCAAGCTTTTCGCCGCGGGCTGCCGCCCGACAGTCCGGGACCCGTACGCGTATTTACACGTCGTCGACAAACCGTTTTATTTCTGTAACACTTTATTCGAATATATAACACATGTTACCGGCAATTTCGACGATTCACCATATGATATCATTACCTGGTGAATGTTACGTTAGTTGATTAGGCACCATTATTAAGCATAGTCCTGATTTAAAATTGTACACCTAATGAAAATATAAAAAAATCCTCCGGCGAAAACATATTAATTGTGGATGAAATAATGTTTTGTTTAAGCACACTATACTGTGCTTGCTGATCGGCATCTAGAATCTTCAATTTCAAATGCTATTTGAGTTTACCCTGTTCAAAAAAAATGAATACAATTGTTGTATTTGTATATAATATACAATATTTATGCCCAATGTCCCAATATAATCGACAATCATAGTCATCATTTCCTGTTATCGTTAGGAAATAATGACATTTACTAGGCAATGCTAACCGTGTTAGGAATTGTCAACACTGCCAATAATATATATATATATACATCGGAATTCCTTTTCAGGTTTCCCAATCCCAGATCTCCGATAACAATACGTATACATTAGTATACTAGTATCAACTTGACGTATTCCAAAATATCTATGTAATGCAACGTATACATTAAATAAACATTTAATATTGTTCTGACAGTATTAAATATAAAACCACAGATTTTTGAATGTGTATCGTGTAGACATTTATTTGAATTCAAAAATGTCTCGGTAGAAATGGTTGGATTTAGAATTAATCAGTTTTTGGCCTCTCCTGAACAATTGCCAAAATCAAGATACGCGTTATTGCCGATTCACCGACGAATTATTTGTAATTTGGTATATGTATGTATCACTCTAAAACAAAAAAGCTAACATACTTGGTTACAACTACAAGCACTGGCTTAGCGCGTTAGCGAAATCGAGCAATTTTGCACCGTTTTAACGAATAACGTGGTAATTTGCATTGGAAACAAAACAAATTTGGAAATCGAGTAAGTGATAAGAATGTTATTGGATTAAACATAATATATTAGATCAATGGGCTTATAACTTATTATTATTATTATGTGATAATATATTAT
This sequence comes from Tuberolachnus salignus, assembly GCA_956483605.1. NCBI lineage: Eukaryota > Metazoa > Arthropoda > Insecta > Hemiptera > Aphididae > Tuberolachnus > Tuberolachnus salignus. The sequence goes on along the minus strand of OY101430.1, from coordinate 20,332,052 downwards.
TATAAGTGGATACCTATTCTATAGGGTTTTTTTTTTTCGGCCACCATCATGGAGGTATTGAACGGCGACTACGACGTTCGTCCTCAACCGCTAACCCAATGCCAGCTCCTAACCGTTTAATATAATATAAGTAATTCGTTGCAAGTGTACATATGGTTAGGTATATATAATAGACGTAATACCTAGTTTGTATTTAAAATTATTTTTGTTTTTTGTACGATTCAATAGCGTACTGAAAATGTTTGAAAACCGGCCGGCCACTTCTAGATATACTCGATTATTTCCAAAAATTAGTTTCTGACTACGTTGATAGCAAATTCCGACGATCGCATTTCGAAAATTTGATTCTAGTAATAATTTCACGGGTCCGGCGACTATGCCGTATAAATATGTGTGCATAATACATTGTGATTTACCGTATCGTAGTTAGCGGGTTAAATCGACGAAAGCTACTCATATTATTTTATTTGTATCGAAACCGTTTTCGACGTATTGTGTTAGATTTAAAATTTGACCATTACATTACTTCCCGGGCCTAAAACCGGCCTGTGTAATCTTATTACATTTTTTTTTTTCTTCTTGGTATGTAAGATAAATGAGTAGCGTTCTTTCGTAAAATGCATATAGGTGCCAGAACAGGGATACTGTTTGATAGATTTTGGGAAATAGCGTACCGATGGACATTAGACAATAACCTCAATGTTTCTTTAGCGCTTTTCGATTTGTTTTTATAACATTATAAAACGATTAATGACCCACAAATCTTGTTCCCATTTTATAAATGTCCAACATTAATACTATAGATCTGTAATTTAATAATTTGCGTCGGACTATCCATCCGCGAATAACATCTGCGGTTTGCGCTTGCTGGGCCTAATTAATATCAGTATAAAAATATATAAATTCTTATATGAATTAAAACCTATAAACGAGTACGTAAATAATAATGGTTCATTTTTTTTTTTTTTTTTAATCTGATATTAAATTTGTGGTTTTTTTTCTCGAATTTATACTTGCTAATTTCCTAATCAATTTTATCGCGAATAGGATATTTTTCTTTAGAAAATATGAGCTGTGTAGTTAGATTTTGACTATACTCTCCCGGGCGATGATGGTTACAATACTCAACCCCCTTGCAGTAAATTGTAGTCGCACGTTTCCAGGTGAAATACACAGGATCCGGGATCTTACACTTGGAAGACAACGATTTTTTATACATATACACGTATACTCGTATATGTAGTCTGTGCAGGTAATTCTGTGTGTATACAGACTGAAAAATTAACCTATATAATATTGATGGCACAGTTTAACGATTAAAACTCGCAGCAGAGCATAATATAATATCAAACACGATGGGTCATGACGCGCATGGGAGGGAAGACTTAACGATTTTATTTTATATTTTTTTTTTTTTTCAAATAGGGTAATAATTATTTACCTTGTTATATTTACTCAACTCTTGCGCGCGGACAGGAACTGCGCAACAGTTTGATGCAAGCAGTGTAGGCTAGGATAACGAAAGAAAAAAAGTAAAGATGAGAACGAGATAAAAACCATTTTTTTTTTTCTCTCTTAAATATAGGTATATACCTAACAGGTCCTCTGTCTCCGCCACCGTTGGTTTACCTCGCGGTGGACGGGTGAGGGTGGCTTACAGTCCAGTCACGGGGGCAATGGCGGCGGCGGCGGCGGCGGCGGCAGCGGCGGCGGCCGGATCCCGGAAAAACTATTGATTTCCATTTCATTCAATAAAACACCGCGCGACACCCTATCAAGTGCTGCCCCCTACAGTCTTGTTATAACGCCAATCCCTTTAACGTCAAATTGTCTTGATACAATCGGAAATGTTATGTTGTTTTTAACCAGCCATGTACCGCTTTACCGTTTTTACTCTCGGTAGGATTAAAGTAAAATAAAAAATAAATAGATATTGCTCATAGGTTACGGCCACTATTACTGGTGGGACGTTGGGATGGTAGAATACATCGGAGAATTCAATTTATATCTATACGCAACGATAAATTATTGCATACGAAAAACGATTATGAACAAACTCCTAAATAAACACATTTTGATAAATTTAAATTATAAATGCTAGGTATTAATTTGTATCTATAAAATAAATTACAATTGACCGTGTTTTCATCTCAAATTTTTGTGTTTTTTTGTAAATCCAAAAAAGAATAATCTACATTAATAGAAAAATAGAGTACGCGAAATACCGATTTTTGTGGACATTTTTAATGCACTAGTGCACTTCTAATCCTTATATATATTTTACAAAAATCTTGTTTACGGATTTTCGATATATTTTTATTGCCATATAAGAACAATTCATGGTGTGACAAATTTTCGATCATTTTTGAGATGCTAAAACGAAATAAAAACTAGAAAAACTTCGAAAATTTAAAATAGATATATATACATATAATTAAAAAAACTCCATAATATTTTAAAAATTGTATCGCGTATAAAAAGCCGAAATAATTTATGTTGTATTCGGTGAAAATGTTGAGTTTCTACGTTTTTTCAAGCTGAATTACAACAAAAGAATAATCTCTATTTCGTAAATATTCCCTTTTTCGGCGTTTTTCCCGATTAAAAAACTTCAAGTGATGTAACAATTAGACGAAAATTGCTACCAAAAATCACCCCTGATGTGGATGTTCGAAGCAATATTCTGGACAGAATATTTCTGTATTTGTCTGTATTTACAAATAAAAAACAAACGCATCACATTAAACCTATTAGCTTTATAATATTATAAAATCAATAGTAATTAAAACATTCCTCGCTACGCTCAGAATCTTAAAAAACACACTAATAGATTCAAGGTATACGAGATATTGTCACGAATAACAGAAAACTCGTGGGCCACTATTTTATTTTGTTTTCTACCTAATTACGATGAGTATTTTTTTTTTTTTTTTAACAATGAACAAACAAAAAGGATTATATCTTTAAATAATATTTCTTCGAGTCGTTAAAAAAAACCTTATTAGTTTTTTGTAAAAACAAAAATATTATTGTGATTTTTATGGAATCGTTAGTGCACACTGGTATATGAGACAAAGTCTGAGTGTAATCGAATTTTAAAGCTATAAGTGATGCAATTATTTTCAAATATTTGAAAAAAGTACGATAATCGTCGTATTAGGTCACCATACTTTTATATTAATTGCTTATATATAATATATATAAAAAGTATTTATAATATCAGTAATTAGTACTTTATAACATCTGTATATAATTAAATATATCGTAAAAATGACAAATAATTAACGCAAGCATTCATTACTGTCATTGACATCATAAACACATACCTATAACAATATAACAATGCTGTTTTTAATGTTTATGCGTGTATTCCCTGCGTACACCTGCCGACAGTGCCGTAGGTAGGTGGGAACTGAGGGCACGTGCCTCCCGCTCAAAATCTTTAAATCCCCTTTTTGGGCCGTACTGCTGTAGTGCAGTATACAGAAATTATATATAAATTCAATTTATATTAAGAGGACGGAATTTTCCGTCATTCTTACGCAGACTGAGTAGAACTTAAAAGTAAAATCACCTATTGTAAAATTTAAATATGGCAATATTTCAGAGTGCCAGAGGTTTTTCATTATTCCAAATATAACGCTTAATACCATCATTTAGAAATAACGACCATTTAAATATTTTTTAACCATCCCTTTAATAACTTGTCCAAAAAAAAAAAAGACTTACTCTCTGAAATATTGGCATATTTTAATTTTTTAATAGGTGATCTTACTCTCAAGTGAGTCCTACTCAGTCTACATAAGAACGTTTTTGCTATGTCTCGATAGATAGACAGAGACGGCAAATGCCTGTGTGACGTCCTCTTAAAAAAATATTAATATCATACAAGATAAATTAGTTTTTACTTGCATTAATAAAACGTTCGTATTACGAACTTCGTAATATCATAGATCAAAATTTACAAAATAATAAATATGTCTAACAATAATGATAAGCATGGGCTTAAGATAAGAAGTACAAGTAGGACCCAATTTGATTGTGAATTAACTAACCAAGGTTATGAACCTAGGAGGTCTACTTGTAGACCTTATTTGATAATGAACTTTTCGAGCATATAATCGCTTCATATGGTTTTATCAGTAAAAATATTTAAATTTAAAACTAATTGTTAATTTTATAATAATGTTGTGTATTGTTATGTTAAATGTATACTGTTGCTATAGCTATATAAGGTTGTACTGCCAAAAGTAAAAAATGCATGTCTGTTTACAGTTTATGAATAAGGGAATCTTGAAGTTGCAATTTATAAGTATTCTAGCTTAAAAAAAGCTAGGGAACCAATTAAGTGCTCCCCTCACTGAACTTTTATTTTGGCTACGGTACTGCCTGCAGATGTCAGGAGTATGTATCTAATATATACAATACTCATATCAACAAAAATATTATTAATATTTTTTAGGCATATTTTCTTATTCATATAACAGATATTTCGTTTTTGGCATTATCAAATATTGTATAAAAAACCAGTTATCTATATATGGGTATATGCTATATGATTGTATTATATTACGATAGTAAACAATACGTTTTCAAAGTATTAATATGTATTATGTGATTATCACTATACGAGTGATACCTATACACTATTTTGTGGTGAGGTACTGGGATAAAAGAGTTTTAACGCGCATGCATATTTAAATAATTCTATTATGTTTTAAGTATACTTCATACACGTAGGTATATTTAAAAATCACCGTGTTAAAAATGTAAAATTATTCTATAAAATATATACCTATATTATAAGTAACTTAATTACAATAGTAAAACACCTATTTATTTACAAAATCTGTATATTTTATTAGTATCATGTGTAATATGAGTATCATTATACCTATATAGTATATAGTGCTTAATGATTTTTCGTATAGAAATGAAATAATAATGAGTTTTAAAATATCTTTGTCTATCTTAAGGTTGTGAAAAGTGACATGGTCCATCTCGAAATGAGGTGTCTGTACTATCATTTTATTTTTGACATTTTTATAATCACGGTGGTGCCAAAATAGTGAAAGTGTTGTAGCAATATTAATTTGTGTGAGAATGTTGTGGTGACAATCACAAAAAATATCATATCATATCATTTTCATCTATCAATCGGAAGGCAAAAACCAAGTATTTATAGTTTTATTCATTTGATGATCTGAGTACAATAATATCAAATGTAAAACCTAGTCTACGGACAAAATGGACATTTTTGTCTTTGGCTATATTTTCCTCTCTGACCCTATTTGCTTCTGGACATGCTAAAAAACCGGGATTTTGTTCTACCCTGTATACCATGCAGAGATTTTTTAGCATGACTCGAAGAAATGTATACTACTATATTTTTACTACTGCAATGTTTGTCCTGAATTTCACATTACCGTCCGATAATTTGAGTTGCCTAACCATATATTTTCGTTAACTCACTTGTTTTTTTTTTTTGGTCTGGTATGGGTTCTACTTTTCCAAAATATAATTAAAATTTATTGGTATGTTGCAGGTGAATGGCAGACGGATATTTTACAATAACCGAGAACAAATTGCATAGGTAATTTATCGTGACAAAATATATAAATATAATATTCGTTGATTTATTAGACAATATTTGAAGAAAAGGAAAATGCAAGGAAACATCTGTTACCCATTGTAGTGACTGATTAGTGATTTTAATATTTTTTTTTTTTTTACGTGCCGTCATATAATATATTATTATCTACATATATATATATATATTCTGATAGCGTTATTGATAAAATAATTATAATTAGGTTAACCTAACCTACACAGACTGCCATCTGGCCGACGGTCAAGGCGTTGCCTTTTTGTTACCAGCAATGTCCGCCGAACGCGTCGTATATATTTTTTATATTCTGCGTTGTGCAGTGGCATGATAAGAAATTTATTCTGAGGGAGGAGGGGTTATAATTTTTTACAAACACTTAACTACGCTCCCACGCCTTCCTTTTAGTCATACAATTTCTCCATCAATCATCGAAATAATCACTGAAAAACTAATGTAACATTTATAAAAAAAAAATCCCTAGATTTTAGCTCAGAATATGATAAAAATTTTAATTAAGTTAGCCATTTGTATTGGAATCTTGAGCCACGTTTTTATCAGTTATAGGAAAATCTTAAACTTTCTTTCTCTTTTAAATTTTAAATAAGTACATTTAATCACTATTCACTGATTATAAGTTGTGCAAAATAAATATGACTTTTAAAATTACTGATAATTAGTAGACGTGAGTCGTTAAACAAAAAATCTCGACTGTTTGAAAGGGATATCACATATTCAATATTTAAGGGGTTTCGTATAGGCAATTTTAGTTTAATGGTTTGACGAAAACCGTTTTGTACGGAACAGCTTTACTCTTTTCGTATTTATAGTATTTAGGTGCCAACATTTCAGAACACCTAAGGGAGATAATTTTTTTAAAATATTATAGTAAATTATCTGAATATTATTTTAATTGCATTAATAAGCATAGATTATTTTATATTTTATGTATAATTTAAAAAAACAACAAAACACTATGTTTTGAACATATATTATGTTTTGGTATATGAAAAAAAAATCTAAATACTTATGTACTACAAATTCCTAGGTCTCGATTAGTATAATTGTTGACAACCTACACAAATATAAAATGTTTAAGTATAATTGTTTTTTTTTAAATAACTATAATGTGAAGATAAAAATATAATACCTATCTAAGTATGTTCTATATAAAGATTACAATAGTTAAATTTATACGATAATAGATAAACTAATAAGTGCCTGCCTGGGGAGTAGTTTTACATAAAACATTATTGTCTCTTCCTAAAAAAATTCCATCTATTACGCTATTGGATCACATATAAAGTTTATAAAAACCAATTAATACAAATTAATATTTGTCTTATAAATTGTTTCGCGTTGATATATAAATAAATAATTGTAACATACCATAATGTTACTCAATTATTCTTAAAAACTTTTTATTTCCAACACAAATTTGACTGATAATAAACCATACATTTTATTTATATAAAGGATGTGTGTGCTTGAATGCATAATTGTGTCCATGTGCTCGAGACGTACACCCAAATCAATGAAGGTCATAATATATAAGTGGAAAGATGAGAGGGAGACTCATAAGATAATTTCCGGGAGTCTGGCATCACTTTTAAATTTCTAAATACGGGTGTTCGCAGAAAGTGAATTTTGGACATGGAATTTGATAGTAAACGTATAAATGACAAATTATCATTATAACTTGTAATTTATTTTATAAATATATATTTTAATATAATATTACACAGGAAATACTGAATACAACGTAATACGAATATTTTTAATAATTGGCAAAAAATCATATTGTAAAGTTTGGTACGTTGACCACGGGTAATAAAATATTTTTATTAATTACATTAAGTGAAATAGAGATAGTGCTATTCAGCCATAGTACATAATATAGATCAGTGGTTCCCAATATTTCTAGCCGGTGGTGTCTTGTTTTAGACAAAAAGCCACGGTGACATCCATCAAATAGCTATAAATAACCTAAACATCTCCAGAATATTTTGAACATAGCACCACGTCTAGAAAGTGCTGATATAAGTATTCAGTAAACATTTCACGATTATATTTCACGGAATAAAACCAAAATTACTGAACCGAAATGAATAGAAAGCGTTATTGTGTTCTCTTTTTCTGGTTCTCCAAAAAAAGTGATAATCGATCAGATCAATAACTAACGGATAAAGTCTATTGGAAGGGATTTTATGATATCCAACTGTGGGAGGGACTTGTGCGGGGGGGGGTCAAGTCAATTTTTTTGACTAAAGTCCCATTTGGGTACGTTGGAAAACCACCTAGTTACAGCCATTTATAAAAATTCGTTAAAATGTCTGAATTTTAAAGTTTTATACAACTTTATTAGACCTTAATTTTAAAGAATATTCGAAAATTGCGCACCAGGATTGAGACCAGAAGCTGATGTCGATAAATTTAGCTCATGTCAATGCCGGGTAACCGTCGTCTGCCTGACAACAGGTGTGCATAACCGTACAGCAGAACAAATCGCTTCAACAAATTTTTTAGTGGCAATTGATACCGCGAAGTGTATTTACATAGGTACGAATTTAAAATATGCATATAGAAGTCCTTATGTTACCGTTGCATTTGCCCTGTAGACTTTTTAGCACGGCACATATTTTAATGGACTTTTCCACACATTCGGTTCGGTGAAGATTCGGTAGGTGTATAGATAGCGATACCAATACCGATTTTACATTACAGTAATATAGGTTGTTTAAGTCGAAAGTATATTGAACACTTTAATGCAAAATAATGTTTAGCTATTATAATATTAATTTTGAAATGTATATTATCTAATACTATAACCGCCGATCGGCTAATTTGAATAAGCGGCGTAAGTAAAATTGGTATAATAACGAGTTATTTTAAATATACGTTTGAATTTTTTTTATTTTCAATAATATGGTTACTTTTACCGATATTATGTTGGCGTAGCAAAGTCGAATGCAAATTTCACATGGATTAGTATTTTAGATTCTGAGCGCAGCGGAGAATGTATTGATTTCTCTATGTACATTATAATGTGTGGTGATTTTTCTGTCTGTAAACAATTTTTCTACCAGAAATATTACTCCGATCATCAACTTCAAAGGTGATTTCTGGTAGTAAATTGTGTCTTAATATTTAGTTGATGCTTCGTTTAGTTTTTTCAATAATTAGTAATAATTGGGGAAAACATCGGGAAAACGATATATAGGTTTTTTGTTATTTTCGCTTTTGTTGCAATTCAGTTAAAAATATTCGTAGAGACCAGTAACTTTCACCAAATATTTTCAATTAGCATTTTCTAGACGAATAAACATAGATCATTTCTATTTATGTGGCAGTCTAAAATTAATATAATTTTTCATTTAAATTTATTAAAATATTACCGATCTTCGCACAGAATCGTTTTTTCTAATTATCGTTTCGTACAGAAGTAAATCAAATTCCTCTCTCTATATCCTACATTTTCAAATTCCCACCTATATAACAGTTGCTTACCCAAAACAGTAATCTACTATTTTAAATAGATATTTATCAATTATTTCTATCGTATTAATAATATGCATTTGGATAATTTATATTTGCGGGATTTGTAGGACTATTATTGAAGGGTATAGAACAACATCTGCCAAGTACACAAAACCAAAAATACATCGTTGGATGTTTCCAAAAAATGATTAAGAACAACTTTAATTAATTAAGCCTAGTATACACATGTACACATATATATATTCTCTTGTTCTTGTACATGAAAAGGTACGAAGTTAAGTGTTAGACTTTCACCGTGTCTACTGCTAATTTGTATCTACATAAGCTTTTATCGTAAGTATTGTATACAATTAAATTGTACGTGTAAAATATTATAATAGAACCTGTCTTACGATAATATTATTTCTTGTTCAATTATCTTGGACAAGAAATGGGATCGTGTGTACTTGACTTTAGTTAGGATCAAAGTACATTTAATACTCTTGCTCTAGATTAAAAAAAAAATGTGTGGTTTTTCAATGTCTGTGACCAAGTCGTTTATTTCATTACCAACATTAAAATATATTAATTGAAAATTTTTAAATATATAGATATTAGTACATATTATATACTTATAATCATTACAGCTAGGAATCAACATTTTCCGGAAAAATTGGAATATTTCCTGAAAAAATGATTTTTTAGAAATTTGACTGCGAAGAACAAAAACATTAATATTATATTAATTCATTATATTACTTACCATTTTTTTTTCTCGAGTACACTTGATACAAATATATATTATACGACGGGGTGACTGCCGACATATGGGGAGAGGGGACTTTGGATAAAAAACTATTTTTGTTAAATTATTATTTTTTTTTAATACATATTTGATGAAAGTGGTAACTGATACCAAATCTTGATATCTATTACCAATTTCCTTTAAAAATAGTAATTACATTATAGTAGACAATAAAAAGGTTCTATTTTTAGTATTTTAAATTATCAAACTGATAACTATAGTAACTACTGTATCTCAATACATTATCAACAAGAACTAAACATATCCGAATTTTTTTTGTTTATTCAAAAACTTGTTAATTAACTGATGTAAGTTAGAATTTAATTGATTGTAATTATTTTTTAAATTTATTCGACGGTTTTTTAGCTGTGTTATGTTTATAAATAGATAATACTTAATCAACATTTTTAATTTTCCGTAAACTTAAGAGGTTTTTGGAAATGTTTTATTTTAATATTCTCCAATTTTTTCATATTTTCTGAGGTTTTAGGAAAAAAAACCGGTTATTTCCGAATTTGTCTGAACACCTGGCATTTTAATCCCTAATTCTATCATTCTTGTTCGACAGTTCACTTTATTATGTAAACATAATGCATATTATTAATAAACGTATAACTAATTAAATAATAATTAAAACAAATTAAAAAATAAATAAAACAAAAAATTTAATATGGCTAGGTTATAATGTTATACGAATAACACAATTTAATTATTACAAAAATCATGATTCGCGTGACTCAATGCTGTTGAGCGTATGTTTTTTTGTTAGTCATATTCCAGCTAATTGATAATTATCAATAATAAATTTAAATTTTATCAAGCTCATCGTTATTTAGTCACGATATTAAAAACTGAAATCATCGTAAGATACGTATCGCATGTAAACTGATATATGCACAAGTATTTATTCAATTTTAAATCGTTGATATTTTTTTTATACATATTTTTTGTTCATAGGAATACGTGATTAAAAACATAAATTGTTACTTTTAAATTATATAAATATTATTTTTTATTTTGCATTTTCAAATATTTTACGGTGGACGAACATTTGATATTAAAGTTTTTAGATTTATTTAGAATTTTAATGTTATTACGTCATATGGAACTACAAAACAAAAATACGGACATACTTCGCATCATGGGTGAGCCACTGTTGTAGGCGGGGAATTTAATTTATACCTGTCATTGTTAACGAAAAACGATTCTGAGCGAAGTTCGGTAAAAATATTTTGATATATATATATATATTATTAAAATTGAAAACTATTAATTTTTAACTACAATTGTTAAATAAATAAATAACAATTGTCCGTGTTTTTCGTCTTAAATTGTTGTGTTTATTTATGGAGTCAAAACAGTTTTATACGCATAAATTAGAAAACAGCAAAATTACATAATTTTTACGATTTTCATCAATATTTGCACTTTTAACGTTTATAAAAAAATATTATTAAAATACATTGAATTTTTTTCTTTTTCATCATTAAGTACATTAAAAAAAAAAATGAACCTATTGTCAAATTTTCATGCATTTCTATGCCGTAAAAATTGTTTTTCATATAAATCGTAATTGTTTTGAAAGGTCTATAGTAGACTCTATACGATTATTTTTAGCCGAATTACAACAAATAAACACAATAAAAAATGGTTATTGCAGTACATTTTCTCATTTTGTCTACGTTATTTCTCGGCTCTTCACAATAGTTAAGAAAACTACAACTAAAATCAATAGATGACACCCCCCCCCCCTTCAGAAAATGCTTCGAAAATTGGAGCAACATTTCCAGTAGAAAAGTTGTTTACAAACGGAAAAAAAAAACAAAAACCAATAATACGTTCAGAAATATTATTCTTAAAATGGTGATAATAATATCCTTGAATGGTGATATAGTTTTCATTGATACAACTATCAAGCCAGTCGATTACTATAATAATACAATTGAAAATAGCAATTTATATGATACCCACTTAATTCATTAAAAATTTGATTTTAAACGTATTATTTTACCTACTATTTATACCTTATTATACTATTCATTTAAGTAATTACCAAATAAGAAAATAATTAATAACGTTTTTATGGTTATTAATTAGCGATTTATGTTTTGTGATATTATGACGACAACGGCCGAAATAACTTTTCAATAATTCAAGTAAAAGGCGGGCGTAATTATTACGATAGGAAAATAAAATTGTTGTTTTCATTTGACACATACAATAAAAAATGTAATATTCGCAAGTTCGCCAATGGGTATATAGGTCGACGGTACGTATTATACGTCCATGCGTGTTGCTGTCGTCGGGAAAATGACGTGCGTTTTGTCTGCATAGACGCGGTGGGCCCTCGGAAGGCCGTCATGAGAATATTCAGGTGAATAAAAAGGGGAATCGACCACAGTGGCGGCGGTGGCGGTGGCGGTGGTGGCGGTGATGGCGGCGGTGGCGGTGGCGGCGGCAGCCCGGTACATCTGAGCAGCCGCGCCGGACGCGGCCACCCGTTCGCGCGCCGCGGCCGCCGCAGGCCCTGCTGGGCGTCACGCTGAATGGAATCGAGCGGATCCCTGACGCCGGCAGTCGTGCCATGCCGGTCGGTGGCTTGGCGGTGGGTCGATGGGACGGTACACGCAGCCACGGGTGGCCGTCAAGTTGGTCACACTGACTCGAACACGCACACACGCAACACACATGGGTACACGTACGCGGTCACACACATACGGGCATTTTGTGCACGCACGCACGCACAAGCATAAGCACGGCGCGCGAACGCACACACACGGGCCCGCACACCCACTCGCACACCCGATAGTCGATAGCGCGCGCGCACACCGACAGGCCACGGGCGTCAGTTTGCGTTTTGCGCTTGCTCTATGACGTTCGCAGTCGCCGGTGCTAACGAGCGCACAGCGGTCCCCCACCCAAATAACTACTAGCCGCCTCCTGTTCGATATTATCGTTATATTTGTTAATTCTCCCGCTGAACGCACACTAGTCCAGTGCATGCACCAATACTATTAGTGTTATCGATACCCGTCGTCGTCGCCGACGTGAGTTTTGTATTGTTTTTATATATATATATATATATATTTTTTTTATACCGGTACCGATATATCTCGCGAGTGCACGTTGAAAGTTTCGCCCGCGTGTCGACTTTCAAAGGGATCGCCGCGCCCGCCCAATAAAGTCCGTGTCGCAGACGACGGTCCATGCAGTGGACCGACCGCAGCTTAGCGTAATCATCAGTCAGTCAGTGAATCATCGTAATCACCACAGCCAGGGTCATGCGTCACTGCGCGTTGTACTCCGGGAGATGGTCTCGATGACCGGCACATCACCGGTGCGTCACCGTTGCGGTTAACGGCGGTCGGTGGTGCGTCGTTGTACGAATACCTCTCGGCGCGCGCGTATAATAGCTGCGCGCATTAAGATTTCAGCCCTAGCGAAAGTCGGCCGGAAAATGGGCTGTGCCATGTCGGCGGAGGAACGGGCCGCGTTGGCCCGGAGCAGGCAGATCGAGAGGAATCTCAGAGAGGACGGCCTGCAGGCGGCCAAAGACATAAAACTTCTGCTGTTAGGTGAGCAAACATCATACTCCGCCCTAACGGCGATGCTCCTTTCGCAGAGCATTATCGTCCACCGACGAACACGACGGCGTCGACGTCTTGTCGCCGGCGACGAGCGTACGTCTCTCTATAATAATGTCATTTTTTTTTATTATTTTGATTTTATTTTTATTTTGTTTCTCGCGCTTGAATAGTTACCAATGCAAAAATGCGCATCAAATGTGTTCACGATAAAAATGCATACGGTCGCATGTACAAACACACATACACACACACACACACACACACACATACACAGCAACGCGTGCGCATACGCAAAAATAATATACGCACGGCTATCTCTTACTGCACACTAGCTGGCGCGCACGAGACTAGACGTACGAGATGGAGAGGCTTTTTGGCAAGGGACCCCGGCGGCAGGCGGGCCCGATGCGTGTGCCGTGTACGATTATTTCGGTGTTCCGACAGAAGAAACTCGAACACCGGCCGGCGTTCTGGTACATTCTACTACTAATATTTCTCTCCTATTGGCGACCGTCCGAAGGTCGTCGAACACGACCGTTTTACGCGCGTTGCGAATTTATAGCGCCGGCGTCTGGCGCGGGTGAACTTTTTTTCTCCCGGTCGGCCTGTACATTGTGTATAATGTAATTGTGTAGGCATTCGAGGTGTACCCGTGAAAACGAGACGTTCGCGCGCACCCACCCGCCGCCGACTATACGCACTTGAAGTCACGTTCCCGCCCTGCCGGTACCTCCGGCGAGGGTGGCGGCCACCCGTCGTCCTGCACCGGTCCCCGGGGGACAACGAGGGTGACCCGCCACCGCCGCCGCCGCCCCCGCCGCCGCGGGCGAGGGACAGAACGACCACTAATAACCTATCGTTTTCTTATCGAGAATTGCGTATATATATATATATATATATATTATAACGTATACAATATATATATATATATATTATAACGTATACTATATATATATATATTATACTTATATATTATTATATAGGTGGACGGTTACCGTCAGAAGTGGCACTCCCTTGTCGCGCGCGATCCCTGCCCCGCGCTCGTCGTCCGACGCCGCCCAGAAATCGATTTTACGCTGCCGCTGCCGCTGCCGCCGCCGCCGCCGCCGCCGACCCTTTAGCGCGCGGCGCCCGGTAATGGCTACGCGTCTGTATACGTATATAATATTACGTACGCACGCACATACATAATACGTACATATAATACATATTTTATATATTCTATATACACGTACAGTAGGATTTTAACGTTCGAGTTTCGTTCTTAAAACACTCGAGGTTTTTTTTTTTTTTTTTTTTTTACGGGCGGGGCCATGAAACAACGGCCGGGGCGGTGGGAGGGAGAGTTACGGGCGTGTGCGTATATATGTATATATACAGGGCGATCGACTAAGACACTCATTATCCCGGAAAGTATATATGAACTTTTTTCGGATTTTTTTTTTTCTTTTGTCGACAATTTAAGAAACATGGCGCATTAACGATATTTTTTGTCACCGTTACATTTTATATTTGGAGGGCGAAACTTTTCGTGTTGAATTTTTTTTGTATTTCCGGTCAACCCGTCGACGAGACATTATTCCATTTTTATGATTGTCTTTTCGTCGTTTTTATTGGGAGAGTAGTGAAACATTATTACACGCATACTCAAAAGCGGAATATCCAGAGGGTAAATCGTTAAGGGTAGTCAGTGACCGAAGGTCCGGTCATCACGGAAATGACCTTTGTTAATCATATAGAAAATCGTTGTTGATCTTATAGGAAATCTCGGCGATCGTCGATAAATCACGAATTCCGGGGTACATGAGTTTCACTTTGGAATATTAAACATTTCAACGGCAGAATTTATTTTGACCTTAACACGCATCTGTTTATGGAATGTTTACCATAGGTGGCTATATTTGAAAATCAAATGTTGGCGGTGAACCTCGAAAATAATGGCGACGAAAAATATCGGTTGTGGAACATATTTTTTAGAACTGCTTATTGGTTCTCGAATTGTCAAAAAAAAAAAAAAAAAAAAACCGGTTAACGTACTCTCCGAGATAACATAAGTGTCTTGCGTTTAGTCGATCGCCCTGTATATATATAGTATATATTATATACATGTCCGTTTCGAGTGATTTTGGTACATACGAGACCGTTCTCGAAATAACCGCGAGTTATCCGATTTGTCGAAGTAATAGGTATCGTGTTCGAATAATCATCTGTGCAGCCACCGCCTTCGTCACCATGGCAAGAAAAAAAAACAAAAAAATCAATATTATCGGAGAAATAATAATGCCAATCAATTGGTCCCGAAGTTTTTTATATTTCGATACATCGTATCGTGAAATATCTTATTTTTTTTTTGTCGTCGATATATCTATCAAGGGGAATCATTAAACACCTATAATATTATCAGTGGCGGTGCCAGGATTCGTTTCTAGATAGGGCCAATAATTATAAAGCAAAAATGTTGATTTCAGCCCTGCTCCAAAAAAAAAACTAATCAATTAATATGATCCTAATTACTATATTACTATATTTTTTTAAACAATTTCCATGTGCATTGTTAATTATTTCATCAATGTCTAGTGATTGTACCTACGGCAATGACTTATTACAATTATTCGTTTAAGCTTATGAAACTTGAGCAAATCATTATGTCTCTTTTCTCGCATAGGTATCTACTTAAAATCGATAATTGTAATTTTAGTCTTCTATCCCTTTTTAATCGACTTATTGATAAATTCACCCTTTAAAATAATAAAAACCTTACAACCAGTGGTTGTTATTATTTTTGATATCCATAATATCGAAACCGAACAAATATCATACTAAAAATATCCAATATCATCAGTAATGTTATTAAATAAATATTGATAAATTTTGGCCATGGGTACGACGTCACGTGTCGGCTATTTCTCGAAGTAGTTCGATAAAATGTAATTATTTCCTAGGACCTACGAATAAATAAATATACATGGTGTAACGTATCGTCTTGATGCCACCCAATAGAAATTAATAATATCACCATACCGGTGCAATACGATTGCGGTATTATTTAAAAAAAAAAAAAAAAAATTTTACTCCGAGCACAATCGTGTTCTCAAAGTATGTATAGACAAAAGGTAAAACAAAATATGGCGTTGGTATGTCCAGTGTTGAGATTTATCTAGACAAATCTGTTTAGTTAGTATTTTTTTTTGTCTTAACTATCTAGATGGCGATCTTGATACCTATCTGAAGGTTATTTAAGATATTTTTTTATTTTTTTTTTTTAATAATTACCTCCTAGATATATAATTTTACTCGTATTAGAAAATATTAAACACCTAACTGTGTTGGTTTACTTTTAATTAAAAATTTGAATTTAATAGCCAGTGATTTACACCGTTGGCATTTGCTGAATTATCTTAACCATTCACATTTATATCTAATGTTTGTTGCGACAATGAACAATTAAACAAAATGTATGATTTCAGAGCAAATATATTTCGTCTTTATCTAAATACATATTACTTATTGTCAGCGTCTCAACACCGGTCACGCCCAATAAATATACAGACGACGACGCGCGCCGTTGTTCGTGGACATAAACCTAAAAAATATCATATTGTAATATACCTACGTCATATTTTATAAATTCTTAGAAATTTGTTACATTGTGAACCATCGGTATACCTATAGGTGTGTGTATAATAAAAAATTCGGGTCTTCAATAATACTACGATGATAATATTTATTATATAATGCGATCTGGCGGCTTCCATGCGGTGTAATTACGTTACACCACCGTCGTCGCCACCACCACCGACAACCGGTTGCCGTTGTTTAAGATTTGTTTTGTTTTTTTTTTTTTTTCAATACAATTAGTTATTATATTGATTCGGCCGGTCGTCAGAGAGAGAGAGAGTGAGAGAGAGAGAGAGCGGGAGTCGAATTATTACAAGAAAAAATAAAACATAAAAATATTATTTGTATAGCGTAGTATATTATTTTTTCTCTTGCGCGTGCGAATAAACCAAAACTGTAATCGGGTTAGAGGTTAGGCGTTCCCGGATTAGAATTTCTCTACCAAAAGTTTATCGGACGTACCCGTATTATAGGAGTTACGCTACGGCCAAGTATATACACCTGGAATTATTACGGACATATTTACGACGACGGAAACAAATAACATTAGTTTGTCGTTTTACCCTATCCCGCGATATTTAGCTTTATTTATACCTATAAATTACTATTTTAAATTCGTATAAATAATTCGATAACTAATGGTAATATTATTATATTTCAGGTGCTGGAGAATCAGGGAAAAGTACGATAGTCAAACAGATGAAGTGAGTCTTATGCCTACTATAATAATATTTTACACTTAATCAATTAATTGCTAATATATAGCTGCATAGACAAGTAATATTTACAGAAAACCGCGTACCCTACCTCATTCTTACCTCAAATATGGCTTTGAATACCTAAATTGGTATTAAATATAGAATTTTTGAAGTGTATATGATATAAAAAAAAATAAAATAAATACTCCTTGAACATTTTCAGTGCGATGAACTTTGTAAGACACTTCAAATAATTCTATACAATATTATATAAACCATTTCCTCGGTGATTAACCTAAATATAATATACCACCTACACTTATGGACTTACCTATATAATTAACTACTTTTATATTTGTATTTCTGTAACACGTGTTTTCCTTGATGTTTTTTTTCATTTTATTATTATTAAATTCGATCTTAACTTTTGTATGGAAATTAAGAGATTGTATCAGTTAGGTAATTTATTATATTGTACAACAACTTAGGGTGCATCAATCGCAACATTTTCGTAAATAATTCAGTTTGAACAATAGTGGTTTTGAGGGATAAGTAATGTAGGTATGTAAATTACATTTTTAATGCGTTAATACATTACGTGTACTTGTAAAAAAATTTAATTGACGAGCATGAAGAGTTCATTGAAGACTATACCTGCTCGTGTGTAACGATCCATTCATAAAAAAAAAAACAGCATCTAGATCTCGAAGAGATATTACCGCGCTTAGAATTTTGGTCGTTGCCTGTCGTTTGTTACGATTCATATTTCTATAATGTAAAAAGTGGATTCATCAAGACGAAGACGAGTTTAAATAATACGAAATATCAACTGACCAACATATAACACGGATAATATAATAGTGTTGCGTTTTCGTTATGTGTTCGTCTCTGCGGGCAAATTGTTTGCAAATGTGCGGTGATAGGTATAGGTATTATTCACTAAATGATTGCTGGTACTTTTATAATACTATATTAGTTCGATAAATAAATAAATTATATATATATATATAGTATATAGAACCGGATGCTTTTACTCTGTAAAATTGAGATAAACAAAATATTACTAAGATTGTGTTGTACATAATTATTGTACTATTATTGTTACGATTCATGAATTTGTTATTATCGTTTCCAAGCGACGACGCCAATGAGCTAAATGTTATAATGATAACATGAGTAATGTATTGTGTACCTATATTTGTTTTCAGATAACGTTTTTTTCGCGATTACACGAACATGCTCTACGTATATTTGGTTTCACGCATTATTCTTACACAAAATATAATGTTTAGGGTAATATCGTATATTGTTGTATTCTGTTTTTTAAGACATTGACTTTGTGAAAATTAAAAAAAAAAAAAAAAACCAATAATCGTCAAAAAGAAATGTAGAAAAGCGTATTTATTTGAATTCTAAACTTCGTTTAACAAATCGTTGTCGAATGCGATATCTACCTTATTTCAGTATATTTTTTACAATTTTCACTAGTTCTGCGATGGCGCAAATAAAATACAATAATATCCCGCTGAATCCAAAATGTATCATTTAACTTAGAGAAAAATTAAATTTTCAAACAAATGTTTGTCATTAATACTACTTTGAACTGTGGACAAAATAACAAAGAATTACATTTATATTTTAAAGTCTAAATAAGGATAAATTGCATTTTCTCATCGTTTATTTCAAATTCGCAACTTTTACCTAACCTAACAATACGTATTAATTAACTTTTTATTCCCCCTAGTATATATACAAATAATTCGTAGTTTGTTTAGGTACAACTACACAAAAGAAAAAAACAATAATTGTATTTACCTTCAAGTTTAAACATTCATCCTTTAAAATATTTTAACTTTTTAATTTTAATTATGAAATAAAAGGATAACTATTTGGAATTTTACCAAACCGTTTTACTTTGTACTCGGTGATTATGCTGGTTACATAATAAACCGAATTCCGACGTTTTAATTACGAGTTGTAAAAATTTATAAGTTTTTTATTTTTGTATAAGGAAAAACATTCCATACATAGCTTCACATGGGCATATTAAACGGTTACAAAATAATAATATCCTATATACTATTAAAGTTGTTTAGGCATTTTCCGAAAATTTCCTTATAATTTGGTATTGGACTTGACGTTGTAAATTGTTCGTAAATAAAAATGAAATATTATACGTGATCTCGCTATCATATTATAAAAATTGAACGATTTTTTACACATTTGTGTTTTTAATATTATGTTAAACTTATGTTATACATAGATAACTTAATTTTTTCTGCCTGTTAACAACTATTTTACCAGAAATCTCGCTCCAATCATCAACTTCGGGGTGGTTTCTGATAGCAAATATTGTCTAGTTGGAAGGTAATTTTTCCCTTGTTGTTTTCTTAATAATGAGTGAAAACCGAGAAAAGGGGAATACATACGCAACAACAATTTCTGTTAATTTCGATTTTATTTATTTGTAGAGATCCTGAAACATTCACCGAATACTTATGTTGGCACTTTCTAGGCGTCTCGTAATTTTCAACATATTCTGGCGTTTTTTAGTTAATAATAGCTATTTGAAATTTCGACCTTCAAAAAAATCAACTAAATTGAAAAAATTGAAACGTGACTGAATGTATTTAAAAACAAAACTAGGAATACATAGAAAAATTACCATTTTGAGATTTGAGTTAGGTGAAATTTTAGAAATTGTTTAAAATGAGATGGGTATAAATACGAAAAATAATAATAATAATAATACTTAAGGCTTTTTTTTTTTATGTAATGTATTTTCTATATTTTAATTTTTTGAATATATGTTTATTCAGTCGTTTATAAGTATTGACTTCCAAAAACATTTTTTTTTTAAGATGTATTTTTTTTTCTCGGAAAAACTTTTTTTAGTTAGTATAAAAATGCTTTAAAACTTTCACACTTGTACATTGAACGATTTTCTGCTCAGTGGTAGTTTAATTGAAACATTTCTCTAAAATGTTGGACTTAGACAGATTGTTGAACTAGACAGTATCTCGAATTCGGATTTTCTATTTTCAAAATTAAATTTCTATATATTTCACGCTCGCGTTTTGTTTCTTATTTCTGGGTTCCAGGGGCATAAAACTGCATAATATAGTCCGAATACAGAATTTATCGCTGTAGTAGGAGGTGTATATTATAAGGCATTATTATGAAAATCACCTTTACAGACCTCTACGGCACTGACTACTCGAGCTGTGTAATAGATTCGGTATGTTTTTTTTTTAATTACTATAATATTGTCCTATTAGCAATAAAAATATGATAGGGGGGGGGGGTTACGTAACATAATATAACAAAAACAAAGAAAAACCTTTGACTAAAGGTGTACTTCTATAGGACGAGACCGAGACCGACCACACCCCGGTATTAAAAGCAACGATGTATTAACGTGTACCACAAAACAAGGTTTGATGACTCCTCCTCGGTGGCGGTAGGGGCGGTGGCGGTGGCCGTCGCTGGATCGATACTCCTACGCGCCGGGCACGCGAACACACCGCACTGTATACCACCGACGACCCATTAATGACCACCGGTACCCGGTCGGCTGTTTGAAAAGCGTAGCTGTTTCGCAAAAGACTCACTAATCACCGGCGGTTGGGGGGAGGGCATGCACCCCGAAATTCGAAATTTTAAAAAAAATTTTAACGTATCATATTATTGATACGATCCCAAGTCGTATTGGAAATCATTTTAGACAGTGTCTCGTATGATTACGTAAGGTTATCTACTGGTACGCACCGCGGTTCGTCTATAGGTAATAGATACCTAAATAATGCGTCGAGATAATTTTTTGAAATTCTTAACACCTCCCCTCTCCTACAAAAAAATAAATCCTGGTTGCGGCACTGCTAGTCACTGCTATACGATGACATACAGTGTGTTGTTTATCGTATATTTTTAGATTCCGGAAACGGCTAGCCAGCGATTATTATTGAATATATATATATATATATATATATTGTGACGCGCCATATGTTTCTTTGATGAATCGACATTAAATAATATTAAGTACCTAGATAGCTAGAGTAGAGAAATGTTGAGAGAAAATGCATCGTATGTATATCGAATCGATTTTACGATCTTTAATATTTATACATCGTCGGAATTCCTGCACAGGATCGGTCGGTTACGAGTGTAATATACGAGTACATCTGTTCTTATTCTGGAGGAGAAACAAAACAAATTTAATTCCACCATTAGATACAATTCTAAATAGAATTACCTTGGATATAGATTTCAAATTATTATTGTGACGAAAACAAATAAACGTGAATAAAACTCGACAAAATAAAAACAAATGTTGTTGATATTTTTATGTTTCGGACAATTCACGTTTTAAAAAATGTCAAAATATACCTTGTGGCTTTACTGCAATATTGCCGATCCATATAATTATGTTTGGTGTAATAACATTGGCACCAGAGGAAAAGGTCACAAGTGAAAAATTTCGAAAAATCTCTTAAGCCCTTTTGATTGTTCTAGGTCAGTCTTTGATCAGTCTTCTTGGCCATTTTGTGATATAGCTAAAAACGACTTGGTTAATTTCACGCCTTTATTACCTAACAGTGACAATGGTCAAATGTAATAGTAGCGTATTTAGGAATTTGTCATGGTAGGACGGAATATAATAATTTCCCAAAGGACGAGTTGTGAAAAAACACCTCCTCTCCACAACCCCTGTTTCTTCAATACAAACACACTATAATAGAAATTCAAAACAAACTTATCTCGATATTTATAATTATAATGATAGATTATCATAGATATAACATAATCTATACAACTTTTTTCTACATGCACTAAGAAGTAAAATCTAATTGTCTTTATCAAAATAGTCTGGTGACATCCGTTTCCGCTATAAAATTTTCACGGTTTTCACGATAAAGCTTTTACCGAGGTTTTTACAATCTAAGAAGTACTTATGATTTCTGTATAGAAAAAAATTATCTTTTTATCAGCGAAAAAAAAAATTTTTCCCCAAACATTGACCTTTATCTTTGGTGGTATCTAAGTTTATTAATATAACTGCACAAATTATAAATTGGAGAAATAAAACGAACACGATTATTGTTTTTATACTATAATAATAATAATTGACTTGATTTTACTTAAGACAAATTGTTATCAGTTTATAACAACCGTTTAACTATAGCTTACATCAGTTGTGGTTGCAGTTGATTAGGTTTTAGTGACACACACACACAAAAAAAAATCATTATCAATTTTAAAAATGTCATAAATTATATTTTAAATAATTATTAAATATAATGTTATAAAATACGATTTTTATTGAACTATCGCCACATTAGAAGGCTTAGCCCCCGAATTGCACTTATGATACTTATTTCAATGGTCTAAAGAAATTGCTAATATTGTATATTATCAAATATATCAAAACTAATTTAATGTTTTATAAACTTCTGTAAACAAATTGAAGAACGACGAGATTGTGTATTTTCGTTGAAAATTAAAAGGCATAAGTAGATGGTTTTTAATGTACCATATTTCAAATGTCATATAAATAATAGGACCCTACCCTATCATGAATGCATAAGTAAGGTCAAAAAAAAAAAAAACAACATAAATTATAAAATTGTAAATTTTAATAATTTACTTTGTAATTTTATTATATATTTTCTAGCAACATTACTCTCATTTATTCCCTATTGTATGTTTAATATAAATATAATAATTACAAATAAAACTAAATTTTCTCGGTAGAAATTAGGGACATTGAACAAATTTATTTTGTATTTGTTGAAAAATTAACACTTATATAAAAACAAACGCTTTATTAAAACATTAATAAAAAGAAGACTTAAATACATACGAAACATAAAAATATGCAAAATGATATGTTATATACTAGGTACGGAATCTTTAGGTCATGAAACATATTTCGGTATTCACAAGTTCTTATGATTATTATTTTTGTCTGCATAATATCTATCATGCTATCGTAATATTTCGCCAATGTATAATGTCGATGTCTGATGTACTTGTAAAGACGAATGCATTTATTTCCACATACGTTATCAGAAAGATATATATATATATAATAAATATTCCATGGTTAGTGCAGTATAATAGTAATCATGTTTGTATTTACGCGTAGTGAGATTGTTTAGACTGTCCATAGTAGAATGCGTGTTTCTCTACGATACGGAATTAAAAAGCACCATAAAACATAATGTAAATGCATTTTATTTATTTAGAGTCTGCGACTATAAGTATATATAGTATATATAGGGTACAATAATAAATAGATCCGACGTT
Source organism: Tuberolachnus salignus (assembly GCA_956483605.1). NCBI lineage: Eukaryota > Metazoa > Arthropoda > Insecta > Hemiptera > Aphididae > Tuberolachnus > Tuberolachnus salignus. Next base: position 20,307,956 of record OY101430.1, on the reverse strand, counting down.
AAGAAACCAACACTATATGAAATTGGTCTGAATTAAATTAAAACTATTACGCGCGTAGTATATGTACCCGCTTGTTTAAAATTGCAAAATTTGGAAAGGGCCTATCTCGAATTTTTTTTCATGTATGAGCAATAAGAAATTTTATAGACCCAGAGGGTAGTAAGTAAATCGCTGATGGAAATCGTGTACTCCAGATTCCGGACTACGGTGATTTCCTAATGATTACCAAAATATCTTGTATATGATTATCAAGATTATTTTATCAGATACGTTTATCAGACTTCTGTTAGTGATTTTACCGTCCGAATAGATCGATATTTTATGAGCGATTATAGTTCAAATCTGGTTTCAACGGTGATAAAAAGCGTCTGACTCCCCGATTTAAGTTTCGAAAAGTCAATTGGTTCAACAAAAAATAAGTGTGTTTTGTGTTAAATGAACAATTTTAATTTTCAAAGATGTACCCTTTTCGAAATTTGCAGTTCAAGTAAATTAATAAAACAAATTAAAATAATACTGATGTTTAATTGGTTTTTTTATTTTTACAATATTCGTACCGCCAATGATATAATATATTTTTGTTTTTCTTAAAATACGAGTAAAATGTTATTTTATTCAATTTTTTTTTTTCAGAATTATACACGAGAGTGGTTTTACGTCAGAAGACTTTAAACAATACAGGCCGGTGGTGTTCAGCAACACGGTCCAATCGCTTGTCGCTATATTGAGAGCAATGCCAAATCTGGGAATTGGATTCGGCACCAATGAACGGGAGGTAAGAAAAGCAAGTATTTTCTTTTCAATGACTATTTAAATAGAATATATTCACAACTACGCGTTTTCTTAATGTATTTTTGTTTTTTTTTTTTTTTATTGTGGTGCTCAAATAATTTTTAAATAAATACTTATACCGCTTCAATAACATATTAGAAATAAAAGAAAAAATACATCATTTATAAATATCCAATCGTGGTGGGAACCAACTTAAAATGAATTGTTTTAAACTTTTAAATTTAAATTTTACTATAATTAATTGTTAATTATTTTTATCGTTAACTCGGCTATCTTTAGTTTAGTTAAGTTTTCATTATGTATTAACTCAAATTTTTATATTGGTAGTTAATTTTCGTAATAAATTCAAGAAAGATTGAATCTGGTTTGTTCTCAGCAATATTATATAACAAGGCAAATAGTGGAACTGTTAAATAAGTAATTTAACTAAACTATTTTAATGCAACAAATAATCAAAATTAAACAAAAATAGTCTTTTTAACCGAGTTAAATTATGAGTTTTTTTTTCTTTTTGCATTTTAACCATCAATTTGACGAGTTAAATTAACGAGATAAATTGTTAACCGTGTTTATTAAAGGTTTTCGTTTATTTAATCGACGTAACCTAATCAAAGGTGTAATTATTTTCATTAACTGGCCCTGCGTTATTAATAACTATAATAATATTACGTCTGCAGAACCTACCAGTTTTTTGTTGTGTTCCCCACTCCGCATACATACGTCAACCGGTTGTGTGCCCAGGAATTTTCAACGGTGAGGGGGGTAATGTATAACTTTGATACTGAATAATAATCACGAATAAATCGTAGAATCGTCTACTATCCTATAAAGTGTGCATTTTAAAACCGGATTCAAAAAATGTCTATTTTTATTTCACAAAACACGGTTCTCCTGGTAACCTGGCCGAAACACAGACACTCCGAGAATAAATTACTAAATAAATACTCATAATTGTTGTAAAATTAAGTCAATGGGAAGAGGTGAATATAGAATCCCTGACCTCCTCCCCCCCGTATGGGCGTGCCACCGACATCAACCAATCAATAATAATAATAATAATAATATTATTATTGTTATTATGTATGGATATAGAATAAAACGCGTCTACCCTTAAAGAGCTATTGTTGTTCGATATTATAAGTCGGTTCAGTATAGAAGACACGGTTTACAACGTACGTATATTACCTACGTAATATTATGTAATGACGTTTTCCATCGTGTAACCATGGCCGTTGTAAACCACTCGGCGACGACGGCGCAGTCGTTAAGACAATGTGTAATTATCCTTCTAATAATCCCGTCGTTATCTTTCATTATCAACGAGAGACGGTCGTGTTTTCGAGTACCACCGCCACCCGTTCAATTAAAAAACACGCGTTTATTCCCATCCGCACCGCAGTTCGTACCGGTATGACAATATTATCGTATGAAATACGCAAATACTTGTGTAACACTTGCGAAAGGCTCGTTTGACAAATTATTTTTCCGTTTCGTATTCGGCCACCCCGAATATATATATATATATATATATATACACGCCCGAAAGAAATTAAAGAAAAAAGAAAAGAAATATTATTATTATTATTATTACTACGTGCATACATACTACCACCGCACTTTACCAGAAGGAAGTATATTCCGACGATAATAATAATAATAAAAAAAAAATTAATAATATACCGGGTTTAATAATATTAACGATAGTAAAAAAAAAATAATAATAATAATACTATTATTATACGAGCTTTTATAATAATATTATAGTCGTCGTAACACGCGATCGTAGGGGGAAAAGTTATGCTTGTAATTTAATTTATTATACCTAACGGCGCGGTGGCATATTATGATTATGTTGGCGCCGCAGTATCTAAAACCGTCTAAACTATACATATACCTAAGCATAATATTATAGGTTTTTTTTTTTTTGTCCAGGTTCAATGACATTTTGTTTACCCGCAAATTTATTTTATTTTTTTCTCTATACTGTTTTGTTTGTTACGTATTGATTTTACACGCACGCGTCGGGTCTATCTGCGGATCTACATTGTTACGTACGATTCGAACATTTTCATACACTCGGTTTTTTTTTTTTTTTTTTTTTTTTTTTTTACACCCGTTTATAGATTTCAAACATCTTTCCGTCATCGGCCGGTAACCGCAGTTCAACGTGGGCGTAGTGTTACAGTTGTCAGAAAAAATAAAAATGATAAAGGGCACGGATATATTTCACTGTTGCCAACCGACCAACCGTTTTCTCTCAAAATAATATCATAACACCATAATACGTCCACCGCCGTACATAATATTACCTATACCATTATCGCCGGTCACGCGACTTTTGCCAAATGTGACATAACCGACGTGGCATTTCCCATTTTTCCGCTCCTTCGATTCCACTCGACGTGGTTTTGCAACTACTCAAGGTTTTCGCTTTTAGTTTTTCACATTTCGGACAGTGCCCCGGGTTTGGACGTTGGTGAATGGTTTTTTTTTCTTCTTTGACGTTGACGTTGCTGCGGGCCGCCTCCGACTACAATAATTTCCCCCTTTTTTCATCATTTTTCCGACCACTGGACACTAACGTAGGTGCTTGTAAAATTACAAAATATATACGGGTCTTTTTAATAATAATTTTTCATAATAAGATTTCCAAACTATGAATTAATTTCAATTTACAAACTTACTTTACTACACATGTAAAATTTCGCCTAAGTAGTTTTCTGTATATATTTTACCATAGTATTTGAAGAGAACGCCCACGGTTTCTTATATTTTTTTTATTGCTTTTTTTCGTTTTTACTGTGGCATAAATCACACATACCCGAGCTTATTTTCGTTTTAAATAAAAAAAACTACAATTATTTAAAATGTCGAACCATTTTAATATATATATATATATATTCTGTACAGGATTCTGTTTGCACGTCGAATGAGATGTTTTGCAATGTATTATTTATTAGGGTTTAATGGAATTCGATTTTTTTTTGTATAAACAAGATTAATATTATATTAGGTAGATATTTGTTGTATTAAATAAACAAGGACAGTTTTTGATTAAGTTTTGAGTTGTTAAAATAACAAAATAAAAAAAACTATAATATAGTCGACCGTTTTATTTGTATTACTGCAGTGCACGAATTGAGACAAACCGCGATGTAGTGAGGAACTCGATTAACAATTTGTATTTTAAAAACTGCGTTCCGAGTTCACGCCCGGAATCCGAAAAAAAAAAACCACTCCAATGTATTATGATTTTGATATCGAATCAATTTCTTACACCGTATAAAACTTGTGTAAACTTAATATAATAATATGTTACGAAAAATAAAAAATTCCGAGGACAATGAATATTCTCGGCTCGTATTAAATTGCATTCTCTTAAAAAGTTGAACCGACTTGCCCAAGTAAAGATGCCCAGAGTACCTAGTCTAAATTATTATAGTATTTTTAATGAGTAATATATTAAACATGTGTTTTTGGAGCTCCAACGGTACTCTGACTCCTACAGACATTACAACAAAAATTTGAACACCAAATTAAAGACAACAACATTTACTATGATTTTAAATAGGGATTTCTCATATTTGTATTATTAAGTTTTATATCATATTACAATTTAAAAAAGAAAAATAAGGAATTTTTTTTTAAATGTTCAAGTACAAATTGATTGTCTAGCAATTATAAGTATCAAACTTTCCCCATTTGAAAACATATAATAGTACGCGTTATCATCGGGTAGCATAGTAAAAACATTCTTACGCAGACAGTAGAACTCGCTTAGTTTTGGTTTTAGAGTAAAATCACTTAAAACTAAATTAGGCCAATATCAGAGGACACCTCGATGCGTTTCCCCCCCTCCTCATTATTCCGCATAATATAACGCTTAAATACATCGTTTTAGAAATTACGACAGTTTCGACGTATTTTTAATAACTCTTTAACTTTTCAAAAGAAATTAATTTTTTTTAATTTTTATTAACGCGTCGAGATGCCCTCCGGATATTGTCCTCTTTTAGTTTTATAATAGACGATTTCACTCTGTAACCGAAAATTAAGTGAGTTCTAATCAAAAACTGCGTATAGTCATGGGTTTTTTTTTTTTTATTGTACTATATATTATCAGTTAGATAGATAGACAGCAAATGACGTGTCGTCCTCTTAAAGGTTTCCCACCGTGAATACGACGAACGTTGGGTGTACGATATTTTATTATATCACTACATACTTGTACATCATCACCCACGCGTTGAAATATTATTATAATGCGGCGAATTAATAAATTTGACCTACGATCGGCGGCGGTAACAATCTCGGAAACGAATTGAATTGAATTGTGTACGGCGCACGCATAATAATAATAATATTATTATCGTGGGGGAGCCCGGCAGGGTCCCCGACAACGCACAATATGTCCTAGTTTCGGTTCGGTTTTATTATTTTTTTTTTTTTTTTTTTTTACTATCGTACAAAATTCGCGCACGCAATCGAAAAGTACGAATATTATTATGTATTATACTGTCGTCATCGTCGTGGTAATCCCGCGTACAGCACCTATAGTATATATATACACATATACTTCTATATTATTATAAAATGTTATGCGGGTCGAAACGGTCGTATTAATGCACTAGTAAGTTGAAATTTTAACGCTCCGACCAAACTCAATAAATATGTCTGTTCACGATTTTCCAACAAGAATTCTTGTTCCGGTCAAACAACGACAAGAGTGCTTTTTTTTGTTGCATTTTAGATCTGATTGGTGGTCATGAAAAAGGTCATTTTTTTTTTTTTTAAATTATCCCCGTAGTTTACTTAATAAAATACGGAAAAAGAGATTTTAATGATTCACTAAATATTTATATTATGAATCCTATTCCAGACGTAGTACAATTTTCAAAATATGCTGACCGTTTTTCAGTTATATATAACGTTATTTCAAATTTTCGATTTCTTTTAGTGTTTATTTCGTTTATGTGGATTAAATTCATGTTTTTGCTATAGTGACACAACGTTCATCATTAGTTGTTCTTTTGACCTGACCGTTTAAAAAAAAGTCGATAATCCGTAGGTATATTTTCTTTCTTCTTAATACGCGTCTGAAGTTTGAAGTCAAACATGATTAACTGCACTTAGCTCACAATCGTTTTCATTAGCGATGATTGCGTACAGATATAAATTAAATACCTCTTTACTTCCCACTCATAAGCAATGTCTTTTTTAAATTTTATATCAGCGTGTAAAATGTTGTAAATATAGAATATATCTCCTGTATACAAATGTCCTTCTCGACATTGCCATCAATAATGAGTATATACCATATACTCATCAAATATAATACAAATTTTAAAAATATCACGTTATATGTTACATTATATACGATTACGGTTATATACAAATTTAATTTTTCATTAAATATGGTCTTAAATAATAATCATAATAAAAAACAACGAGTATATATTAAATATTTTTAATTTTTAAATAAATATGTGCCAGATGGTACTTTAGTTATTTGACAAATTCTCATCAGGTTTTTGTTTGTATTTCTTTTATAACATACAACAATTGTCGTATATCATATTCAGTCAATTTAAAACTACTATCAATTTTTCGATTCTTATATTTTTAGAAATATACTAAACTCGTAATTTATATTATGGTTTTTTTTACCTATTTGTATTTTATGTTTTAATAATACTATGTCACCGCACAAGACGTTTGTTCAGTCTGATGGTTGAGCGATAACGAATTTGCATAGCTTGTGTTTAACAATAAACACATGGACACAGTGCTGCAAGTGATGATGTCATGACTGTGGTGGATATAAGGGCTTTAAACTGTTATGTTCATAAAAAATATACCGTCGATTGTATAATATAGAGGTATAAAAAGGCGTTATTTTCATTATTGTCGATTATATTTTAAAAAATCGGCCAAACAACGGTTTTATTTGATATAAATATATATTTTTTAATTTAAGTATAAACATATTACTAATTTTTAATTTAAATCAAGCACGATTTTGAGTGAAAAATAATAATCGATGATCTCAGATTAATATACTACACTGCACTTAGTGCACTTATATTATAACATTATACATAGTATACGTCGAGACGTGTTATATATTTATGAATTTGTAATCCAATATATATTATAAATTCGAAAAGCAAATTTACATTTAATACGAGTCAAATATTTAATCAAATTCGAATTTATACACGATTATTTTTAATGAAAATCTCTTTCTCTTGCTCAGTTTTGGTCGCTGTATTACAACGGGTTAGACAAATAAAATGTGTTCCATTAATCTGAGTTTATATAAATATGAAAAAAATCAAGGTATTTTTTATAAAATAATATTTATCAGTTAAATTACAAAGGTACGTATATATATTTAGTAGAATACCTAACGCGTTTCAAAAGTGACAATACAAATGATATATTTATTTTATGATTAAATGAAAGGTAAAATAAAAGTCAATGTTACGCAGTTAATGCCAGTGGATATATTTTATAAAGGAATAGAGTTTATTAAATGGTAATAGAACATTATTAAATTACAAGATAATATTGTATAAAAATAAAATATTTGAAATTTGTTTCAAATATTAAATTATAAACATATTGTGTACGATTTAATCGTATCGACTCCGTATAGGGAATCGTATATAAAATCTTTTTTATTACATTGTAAAAAAAAAAAAAAAAAATGTAATTTAATATTCTGTTTGAAATATAACTTATTTATAATGGATATATTATACAAAATTGACAATAATTTAATAATATGAGATACTGTTAAAAAAAAAAAAAAACAAAACTGATTTTATAATTTAATTAATCACAGTCCATGTATAAATTAATTATAAATAATTATATTAGTAATTTATCCTTAAAGAAGTGTTTTTAGGGAAATGCTATATGTATTATATAGATTATAAAAACGTTTTTCAAGTAATCCAATCCGACTGAAGAAGTACTGTTTTTAGGTTTATGTTAATTAGGTGTATATTGTTATATCATATTAATATTATATTTACATAACAAAAACATAATTTATTTTCTATATGTATATTTTGCAGATTTAATTTTTGTATATATGAATTTTTAAATGTTAGGTAGTTTATTACTGATTTTATTATTAAGTTCCGGAAAAACAAAATTTTAGAAAATAAAATTTTTTCATACAACTCCATTAAATTTCGTTATATACAAATGCAAAATATCGATTTTTTTAAAATAAATTTTCGACAAATTTACGGTTATCACAAGTTTGAATAACCTGACAATTTCATGGATTTTGTGATTTTACTGGAATATCTTAAATTTTAAATTACATTTCCAAAACAATTGTATTGCATATCCCTTTTTGTATATCATGTAATTCTTGCCATTGGTGAATTTATTTTTGTGCATTTTTTTCAACTACTTATTTTTTTTTAGAAATTTCTTATACTATACATTTTTTTTTTTATCATAGCTGAGCATGAACAATTTTTTACAATTTATTTGGAAAACATGGACAAGTTAGGGAATTTTAAAAATTCAAACTTGTGACAATCCTGAGATTTTATGGTAATCGTTAAATGATAAATAAAACGTTTTTAGTTGTTGATCATAGAATATTACAAATTACAAATTAAATTAGTTACTATCTTAATTCATGGTTTGTCGATAACACAATATAACGATAAAGAAAATATATGATGTTGGTGTATACCATGGACTAATTTGAAGTCATGTTATTACTTGTGTGTGTAAGGGTGGGGGGGTGAGAAAACACAGTGGTCCCTATTAGTTAACAATAGCTACATTAAAATTCTGGATTTGCCTATGTTGTCTTTTGTTATTTGTTATAATTGTTTTGATTCTTCCTTTTGCTTTTTATTTTGACAACCATTTTAATGGTGTAGAAAATTAAACAAAAATTTAAAAAATGATGTATGTGAAATATATTTTCGTAATGTATAGAATTATTATCATTATAATAATATAATATACACATACTTATATTTATATCTCGAAGTAAGTCTTGTGATTATATTTTGATTTATTCCAACAACATAGGTAACTTATTTTAATCTAAAAATTAAAATTCGGTACATAACAAATTTTTTCATATAATTTGGATCGAATTTTAGGTATTGCAAACCAAATATCAATTTAGGGTATTTTTAACCGTTTTACGTTTACACAAAAATGTGTTATTACAATACAGGTGACGATAACGGTTATTGCACTTCTTTAATTTTCTCCTTGACTTGTTAATTTTTTTTATTTTCCGTGATGGAACAATAGTTCGGAATTCATATAAAAATATATTATTATGTATATCACACGGAAAATTCAAACGTTAACACATTCACGTGCACTATACACATTTTAAAACAAGTGTGCTTTTTTTTTCTTTTCTAACATTGCCATAGATCCAACAGCCGATATAAAAATTGAGCTTGTTAATTCAGAACTGCATATTATAACATTAATTTGATTCTACCTATCTCATCGTTATTACAAATACAGCACGGGTGCATTTAGTCAAATATTATTGCTTTCAAGGCTAACAAACGCATGCAAAATAACAACTGATAACATTAATAATTATATTATTATTCTATTCCAATGTTTTCGGTACCGTACCTATACAATTTATATTCACGTGCTGCAATTGTTGATATACTTTTAAATTTATGAGTTGGTACCTCTATGTACGTATATTGTTATCTACTGGACAACACAAACAACGGTTTTCGGTGTGTGTAAAATTTCTTTAATCGTACAACACTAATTACTGCTGATTATCTATGTATTTATTGGTTACAACCAAAAATATATACACCACAGTCAAATATATTATAATAAATAATTATGCTCACTTGTAATAGAAAATACAATACTTGGGAACCGCAGTCGTGTATCGAGCCTACGTAGTTTTTACGACCTAAAATATAAATAGGTAGTCTGGTACAGGTATTTATTAAAACAAAAAAACAAATCTAATATACCATAAACATATTCTAGTAGTGACAATATTCTTAAAGGTTAAAACAATTATAAATATTAAAACGACATAACATGAAGATTAAATTTTATGTTGGCTTTTATTAATTAATTTCACACGATTAATTCATACACAAGTTAGATATAAAAGTTAATAAATACTTGCACACAATGTTTCTGTGATATTCTGTCACATTCTTCTTGATGTGAAACAAAAAATTAAAAAATACGAATAATAATATAATACTAAGGTATTAAATTGTGTTAAGTGATAGGATCATATTATATAGTCGGATTAGTTTTTGGTTACGTCGGGCATAGACTAAATAAACACCGAACTGAACCTTATCTGTTATCTGTATTAATTATTATTTTTTTTTTTTTATGAACAATATGTAATTTATGCAACACACGGCTTTTTCTCTATAAGCTAATATTTCTAAAATTCGAATCGACGGTTGTAACAAAACTTTTGAGATCTCAATGATTAGGTATAAATACTTAATATATTATGATCGGTTCTTATTCCTAAATATTTAGAAGAACTTAATTTAGACGAAACGATTAATAAATCGATTTATCGTCATATTATATTAATCAATTAGGTATTATATGATTAATAAAATAGTCAATAATATACTAATTATTAATTATGTATAAATAATTCAAATTATGGTATAGTGTTAAGGTTTTTAAATTAATATGATTTGAGCTATTAACATATTGTTTGACAAATATAACTAAACCGTTTTGCTTTTATATTTTTAATTATTTCTTTACACAGCTAAATCCGTTGATTTATTTTGTTTTGACATTAGTATCCGGTTGTTTTCAATTATATTAACTTCTTCTATTGTATGATATTATAGTTATCAAACAAAGCTTTTTATACTACCACATTGACACAAATTGTATGTTGCATACAAATAATTATACCGTGTTTCCCGTAGGTATATTTTTCTCTAGCCTTATCGATAACCTAATTCTAATCTATAACCTAGACAGGAGAGTAGATCATAATTTAAACAAATAATTATTATAATGTTTTATGTATTTTTCGTTTTCAATATTTTAAAAATGCTGGGAGCTATAATGGTCAACACACGTTAGGTACACGAATAGTAATTTCGTAGGGTAGCTTTTAAAATGTCCCAGTTAAATTCACCAGGAAAACAGAGAATTTAAGTATATAGTAGGTGTAGCGCACAACCGTCTGATTACTAAAAAAAAACACCCAAGTGCGCAACTAAGTAATTTATTTGTTTCTGAAAGCTGATGGTAGTCCAGAGAACAATTAAATATGAGAAATTTAGTGGTATTTAGTATAAAAAACAAAATTCGAACATGTTAAAGCGAATTAATTTGAAAACAAACAAACATTTCAATATTAATTTAAAAATATAAAAAGTTGAATTTAAATATATTCACTTAATTAATTAGTAAAACAGCTAACTTTGTGAAGTTTAAGTTGTAATTTGTATTATACATTGCATTTTATGATAACCAAAATATTTTCAATCATTTTTTATTTTATATATCTATTACGTCAGTAATCTCGTTGAGTATAAATTTTATTAGTTGAGTTATTGTTGATATCGCGACAATCGTCTTAATCTTTAAATTACATCTGTTATTTATTTTGGGATTGAATATTTGTATTACGTTTAATGGTCTCAATGGTTTGATAATAATTCAATTTTTTAAAAATGTTTTCATGTGCAAAATATAACTAATAATACTCGTATTATTTATTTTACTTTTAATATATGTAAAAAGTAAATACATAATTAATGGAATTAACTACGATTTATTAATTATGTATTCGATTCACTAAGTATACGATTAAAAAAAAAAAGATCAGATAAAAAGTCAGAAAAATTATATTTCTAACTGTTTTATTACATTTAAAGTTTTTTTTTAAACGATACATAATGTTGTCTTTACCGTCCATGGATATTTTTAAACGATTTAATTAAAAAAAAAAAAAAAAAATTACTACCTACTAAACCAGATGAGTTTCTAAAGCCGACCAATAATAATATTTTGAATCGTTTTAAAAAAATAATATTTATTTTGAAAAATAGTTCTGATTTGTAGAAATGTATATACCTAGGGCAAATATAAATATCAAATTGCACAGGAAAAATTATCTTTAAACAATAATCGTTTACATGACAAATATTATGACTGCACGATAAAGATAATATAACAATATGCAGTAATGAAAAAATAATATATTAGGCGTAATTTTTTAAAAACAATTCAACGATTTAGTTATATATTGGCTGGGTACGAATAAAATATACGATGCATTTGTCTACGTAATATTATAATTAGGAATTTGCGTAAGTACGGTGAATGTTGAAAGTCACTCTGGTGGTCCGATTGATGCACACGACCTCTAGAACCGGTGAATATTGGAAATAGTTTATTGTAATTTCTAGAGTAATTTCAACTGTATACAAAGGGTAAATCACGGAAGAAATCGATGCTGATATCGTACAGAATATCGTTGGTAATCTTATAGGAAATCTTGATAATCGTTGGGAAAATCAAAGATATATTCTAGAATCCGGTGTACTTAATAGTCATCAGTGATTTACCCTTTGGCTATTTATTGCATACGATCAAATAACAATTTTAGATTATCCTGTTCTAGTAAATGCCTTATCTTATCCTGATATATAGTTATTTTTACTTTTCCCTACTTGAAACTAGTTTATAAATTAACGATTTATAAATTACTTCTGAAAAATCATTTTCCACTAGATAATTCTAGTTTTTACCAATATATTTTAGACACAACTAATCATGACTAACAAAAGTAAGTTAAAACTAGTTTTTATGTTGAGGGTCTTGTTTTGACTAGTTAAAACTAGTTTTGATGAATTTCGGGTTTTAAATGTAACATATATTATAATATATCGCGTTGGCCTTATATATTATAGACTGGAAACGGATGATAATCAACAAAGGTCGGTTTTGGTTTTGTTTTGAAAACGGATTATGACTTGTTATGCTCGTGTTTTTGGACAAGATAATAGCGCATCTTATATAAATCGTTAATATTTTGTATTTAACCGTTTCAACTGTTTATCTTTGGCGACTATAGGTACAAAATTAAGAACTCGTGGGCCCGGTGCCATTTTCTAATCTTTAAACAGTGGGAATTAATCGGTTTTAACACATCGTGTTTGGTGTTTTGGTAGTAGGTACTTATATAAAAATCGACACTCTCCTCTGCGTATTTTATGACTTAAATATTTGTCATAATATTATATTTGTGCACATCTATAAAATCGTCCTTCGGTTATACTATTATATACGCACGTACAAATAACTATATAACTCAATAATATGTTCAAGTTGAATGATAGGTCACGTTAACCTGTTGACCAATATCATTTGAGTCTAATCAATTATTATTGTAATTCGCATTATATTATCGAATGCACATATATCTATATCGAACCTTCCATTAACTATTTTCTGTTGTCCAATTAAAATACTATACTAAACGCGAAAGTACATTTATTGAAAAGCATAGTGTGGATATTTTCTATGTGTGTGACTATTTTTTTTAAATTTACTAATTTACTATTTTTTGTTGTTCAAACAGTCTGATGCAAAAATGGTGTTGGACGTAATTCAACGAATGGAAGACACTGAACCGTTCTCAGAAGAATTGTTAACCGCTATGAAGAGACTGTGGGCCGATCCTGGTGTCCAAATGTGTTTTTCCCGATCAAATGAATATCAGCTCAACGATTCTGCTAAATAGTAAATAGAAAAAAAAATATATACTTGACATTTTTATGAATTATTATTTTATATAAATAGGTATCTTGCACAATTAATCCCAAGATAAAAACGTATACTTGATCATTTTTAAAAGTCAGTTTCTTTTTTTTTTTACAGACATATTATGTTAACACTTTATTATGAATCAGTCGTTATTTATATATTTTCAAATCACAATATTATTAATTTTATAAATCTACAGGCGGTACTGTGGAGATTTATGTGTAAATGTGCGGTATATTTTTTAAAAAATACGCTTTTTTCTCTTTAGATGCCTATTAAATACAAATTTAAACGGCATAACGGCTGTTCTCGATAAATGCAAATTTTTATTCCGTTCACGAAATGTAAAGGACAATTTTTTATTTTTTCAAATTGCCACATTTGGATTATAGAGATGTAAAAATTACATTTGTACAAAATATCGCCTATAGGAAATAAGATATTTATATATTTTAAGATTATCGTGGTATACATAGTTATTATTGTGCTACATATGTATATTATGTATTGTAGGCCACAATGTTTTCTTGGTTCCCATAAAAACCGGTCACGTGAACTCAACTGTATAAATATATATATATATATATATATATATATATATATATATATATACACCTATTAAAATATTCACCTTTGATATTTGATGCGTTGAAATATTTTTTAACGATGTAGACATTCCGAATTTTGGTAAAACGGTCTACGGTGTGATCTACCAGGACATATTTGTCCTTTAAATGTTTTTCGTTAAGTCGACAATATATTCATAAAATATTTCCAAAGATAATCTTAATGTGTATATATTCAGCGGTAACCGGAATAAAACTAACACCACCCAGTCGCGGATCTTTTTTTATTAATTTTATTACTAAAATAAAAATAAAAATCACCGGGATTTTTCTTTCTTGCTATAATTCGCCCTGTATCTTATTTAAATGTACATAAAGGTCACATGATATTATCAAGTAATCGCCGTTTATCGATAGATCGTTTCTTGCCTGTTGGTCACACTGTAGACTATTGTTTCCGAAATTTTTATTGAATCAATACCTATAACTACCTAACAATAAATGTTAATTTTCAAAAATTATACTCTAAAGCGTAGTTGTCTGTGAAAACTTTTGGTCTGTATACAGTATACCATGTAGGTAGGTACGCATCGATATCCGATGACATTTTAATATTTAAACAACTCTCATCCTAACAATTAATCACAAAATTGAGGCTCTTTATTAATCATATCGGACAGTTCTTGTCGTTCGTGTATACCTTTTATAATATAAATGTAATAAATTATTAATCAAACAATAAAAATTAACCAAACAAGTCTTTCATAGCTTAAATAATTTTCGTGGGAATTGAAATTATGCGTTTCGAATAATCTATATTATATATTATTTACGAAAATCGACTTTTTTAAACATTTAAACGGAACGCACCTTAATAACTTAAGGTTATATTGTATAATATTTGTTCAAACTTCAAGTATATAAATACACTTTTCGTAAAATATGTTTCGTCAGCGTAGTATCGAAAACAACGATACATTTTTTACCTATAGATTGTTATACTACATACAATATACATAATATATAATAATAAAAAAGTTATGCATTTTTTTTTTGGAAAACGCATAAACAATATTAGTATATTATGTATATTTTCCAAAATATTATACTGCATAGAACTTCTATTTTGTTTTTTCTAATTTACCTGTATACTTTATACAATAATATACAATTTATGTATATATTATATATTCAAATATTAAGTATAGGTATTAAACGGTAAAGTAGAAAGAATATTTAAATTACGAATGACAATTCAAAAATAGTTTTATACAAAAGTGATTCGAAATAAAATTTTAGTACGAATTTCGATAAATATTTTTAATTATAATATATTTTATTATTTTATAATATTACTATTGTTCGTGGCGATTATAGTTGGCGATAATTTTTTTTTCTAGTTCATAGTGCAACAACACCTTTATAGTAATATATTATTTAAGTATTAAATGTTCGTGTTGGACTATGCGATGTGATTTTTACATAAATAATATGTCCGAGGTTAGGACGCTATCGTGATGGTTTCCTAAAACAATCAGACGGTTTTATACCTATGTTAATAGCGAAAATAAACTGATAAGTCGAGGAAGTGAAGTATTATAAGCTATGTATTATAAGCTCTTTTATCAGATATAACGTTTAATATAATATATGACGGGATTTTAATAATAATTTTCCTAAAAAAATTTAAAAAATGATAATATTTGAGCGTCAATTTTCACGGCGATATTTGAAATTTTGGCCCAACTCCCAGAAATATGAGACCGATCGTGCACAGCTTCACGGATATCATCCGATTTTCGTTCAATTCGTTTATTACCTATACTTGTACTACGGAAAATATTTTTAACATTATAATAATATTTATAAGATGTATGATGGATACATGCTCTAGATAATCGTATTTTTTAGTTAAAAGATGGACAATAGTTCGGAGTGCAAGACACAAGAGTGTTTTTCTGCATTATGCCGCACGTATATACGCTTTCAATACGTTTAGGAATAATGACCATTTCAAATGACCTTTAACCGATTTATTGACCGATAACTTTTCAAAAAATGAATTTTTTTTTTTTTTTTTTTACAACCCGTTTTGACCCGGTTACTAACCTAACCTAACCTCCGAAATAATTGTTCACTATTAATTCCATAATAGGCGATTTTACTATAGAATCAAAATCGACCGGGTTCTACTCGGGCCATGCCGGCGTGCCGTGCTCTTAAGTACCAATATTAATGTGTATTGTTATACGTGATATGTTTATTTGATGACGAATTTACCGGTGAATTCCGCGTCTCTGGGCGTAGGTATGCCCCCTATAGACGAATCAATGATTTCGCGATGCTCTGGAACGGCCGTATGGCAGCAGCTGCCGTTTATACCGTGTAACGACAAGGAGCTCGGATATAATATTATTGTATAGGGGTGCGCGATTATGGTTTAGTCGCCGGTCGGGCGTGGTCCTCGATGACGTCATTGAATCGATACCACCGCCGCCGAGGCCGCCGCCGCCGCCGCTGTGCGTCTGGGGAAGCGTACTACTATACCTACTCGGTCGGCGCACACGGACGAAAAATGAAAAAAAAAAAACCATTATCCCGCTTACCCGTGTTTTGGAGATAACATCTAGTTATTATTTAAGTAATTTTGAAAATAAGCGTGCAGTAAAAAAAAAAAAAAAATAAAACAACAACAACAAAATAAACGCGTAGTACCTCCTACCAATATTATTATTATTATTCCGAACACTATAAAATAAACCGTGTTTTATTCCCGAAAGGTCCTTTAATAATAATGAGTCATACTCATGTTGTGTATAAAATTAAAATTAAAAAAAAACCGTAACATTTACTTTGTCGTTAAAATATTATTATTAGTAGGCCGTTATAATATTATACGATACAGTAATAATATTATTTTAGACGGCGTGCACTTATAATCTCCATATATGTGTATGTGGAACTTGTTTTATAGTGCAGTGTAGGGAGGTATAATCTATAAGTATAACCTCTGCGGAAAGTTTTTTTTTTTTTTAAACGAATTTGCGTGTCCGCGATTGTCTCGAATAAACAAGGAATTTAATTAATTTGATCCTCGTTTTAATAAAAATAAAAAAAAATCATTATTCTCGTTTTTCAAATTATATATATAAAAAAAAGTCGAATAAAGCAGAAAGCGATTTGAAATACCAAGTCTTATCTACAGGAACAGTTACACTTGATACGGTTATTATTTCGTCTTTGAAATAAGAAATAATTTGTCCGATACATAATATATTGTGTATTAGTACACATTGAGTTCATTGTAAATTATTTAGATATATTATAATTTATACACAGTTTCCAATTACTTACACGTGTAATATAACTCGTATCACCTCCTATATATCAATTATATAATTGCTTGTAAAATGATATAATATTTAAATTTTACAAAATGTTGGAATTGGTATAATAAGTTATGTTTCTTTGCTAAAAGAATACGGTTAGACATTGCGCCATTTAATCAAATAAACACAACTCGTCGTATTTACCAAAAATATGTAAAATAAACATCCGGGGTCACACCATACTAAACGTCTCTTCTTAAAATATAATTATTTGTCTCTTGATCGGAATCGAGGCCGAATAAAAGTAAAATATTAAATATTGTTTGGGATATAAACGTATTATTACGTTTAATGATCTGAACCTTAATGAATTTTCACTATACTTTTCGATAATTATTCTGGAAATCGGTAGTTAGATGCAAGAAATAAAAATATTTAAATTCATGAAATAAGTATTTTTTTCTATTAGCATGATAAGTGTTAATTTCTTTATTCGCGTAACGGTCGAAACAATGAATGAACAAAATTTTAATTACGAAAAAAGATAACCTACGTTTTTATTTTGGGTTTAAATAATTATAATATTATTTGGACAATTTATAAATCGTTATGTGATGATAATAATATTAATATTGTGATTTTTTTTCTTGTCTAGTTTTCTGGATGATCTGGATCGGTTAGGGTCTAAAGATTACCAGCCCACCGAACAGGACATACTGCGCACCAGAGTAAAAACCACCGGTATCGTCGAAGTGCATTTTTCGTTTAAAAACCTAAATTTCAAGTGAGTGATTTCGGACGAAGACGTGTTGTATTTTGAATAGATAAACATAGTTTGAAATCGTACCATAATATTATAGATTGTTTGACGTGGGCGGTCAGCGATCAGAAAGAAAAAAATGGATCCATTGCTTCGAAGACGTGACGGCGATCATATTTTGCGTAGCCATGTCCGAGTACGATCAAGTCCTTCACGAAGACGAAACCACTGTAAATATACGACTTTTGTGTAGTTTTTTTTTTTTTTTTTTTTTCTCGTATACCGATATAGTTTCTCCGGTGTAATAATGGACCCAAAATAGAGACAATGATACACTGCACAACGGAAATCGTTAATAAATTGTCACATTTATAAAAGTAATTTTATCGTGCAATGATAGCCACATTGGCATACTAATTGAACTCTGACCGGTCGTCATTAGCCGTATTTAATATATTAGTTAATCGTAGCAGTACGACCAAAGACATTTCTGAACAATTTATGTTAAAACCGTTGTAACTGGGTGACCGTTCAATATCATTATAATAATGTAATCACTATCTCCAAATATCTGATAAATACACTACACGTTCGAGTGCAAGTAGAAATTCGAAAATAGGGTATCTGCAAGTTATTTATTTGTAATTTTTGAGTTGCGTGACGCATTTATTATCAGCTATTGAGTATTAATCGATTATAGTGCCGTAGCCAGACAAATTTCGAGGGTGTGGGGATGGTGCATTTATATTTTATTGTGACTTAACTATTTTTTTTAAAATGATAAAATACACCAATAATATTAATCATCTTGTCTACAAATGTGTGTATTTTATTCGTTTGATATAAATGTGTTATAATGAACAAAAAAAAGATTTTTTTTTTTTTGGGTGGAGGGGCGGTCTGCCCTCCAAATCCCCAGCACCGATCGATTAATTATATTATAGTTTTTCGTATATTATAGATAAAACTTGTTGATCTTTAACATATTATAATGTTAGGTAGGAATAAAATACAATGTTATGTATTTATATTTATTACAATTTGATCAGACAATTCTCGGGTTCGTCCGCGGTCATCGGTTCAAATATTCAAGAACATTCGGGAAAAGAATTCTTTTTTTGGATTTCATAAAAACTCGCAGTCCATTTGGACGAATTTTGTCGTCGGATATTATTTTCTTCCTATTATTTCATTTGATTTGTTTCCCTGCGGGGTTTCATTACGGAGTTTTTTTTATATATATTTTTTTTTTAAACTATACCAAATACGACGGTTATCCGCGATATACTTATTATATTACAATTTCGATTGTTTGCGGCTAATTACATTTTAATAATAAGCCGTGTACCACCTACACACACCCGAATCCGTATACGTGCACACGGAAATTTATTATTGTGCGCACATACACGCGGCACACGATGACGAAGATCTTATCTCCGACACTGGCGCTATTCGTCGTCAAGGCAACACCGGTCTCGATCGATAACACCTCCCTTTGCAGTACTCTCTGCACCGTTCCTACACTAACGGTCAACTCTTGAACTATATATATACAATTTTATAGTGTTTAACTTAAATATACAATATATTTCTACTTAAATAGTGGTTAAACTATAATTTTTTTTTTTTAATAACCTACGTCCACGACCAAAGATAATGTACAAAAAATGATAGTAAATCATTTTTTTTTTTTTTTTCCCCATTGACTTTTTTTTCTATACATACATTGTCATCCTACAATAAATATTATTTTTATTAACTAGGTACTTATAAATGTACTCTATTTAATGAAAAGTCTGTGCAAGTATTAAATAATCGCCTGCAATTTCGACTAATAGCTCTTGAAAAATAGTGTTATTTTTAATAGCTGATAACGTTTAATATTGTAATAAACATATTACAAATATTGTCGATTAACTCTTCAATGTTTAAATTGCATACGTAAAACGCTGTTTTTATGATTTGGTTAACAATTTTTTTCTCGAAAATCTCAAGATAAATATTGAATTTATTTTCAAAGGTTTTTAAACGACGATCAAAATTTGTATGTACCTAACAAACAATATATATATATATATATATATATACACGAAAAATTTAATTGTTTTACATTTTTCTATTATTGGTATTGTATAACAAGATTGTGAGCTGACATTATATCACGCAGAGTAAATAAATAATATGAAAATGGCCCAGAGTGCAGTATTACTGTCAGATATGATGTCCTTAGCGTCTCGCGTAATCACTGTTAAAAAAAAAAAAAAGAATATTATTCCAACCGTTGGAGTTTCTCCAAATACATATTATATATAACAGCGAAGTTCTTTATAAATAAAAAAATAAAAAAAAAATATTTTAATGGACATTTGTCCGAAAAATATGTTATAATATACCAACAACTGGGCATTTAATTGCAGTTTTAATAACGTGTACCTTTTCTAACATCACCGTACAACACGCAATATACTTACCATTATATTGTATCAGAAATATTATAATCAACTAAAATAAGTTTACTAACCAAACTAATCAAATGCACAATGAAATGTTTTTTAGACGTTGTTTTTTTTTAAAATATATATATAATTTTTTATTACGATATAATTTTCACATTTTTTTTTTTTTTGAAATACACTACGTGCCACAAAAGTTATTTTAATTTAAACCGTGTAGCTCGTTTGTATTACGAATAGAAAATAACCGCACTTACCATAGTACCTACCAACCGGTTAATTATAATAAATAAAATATTGAAAATTCAGATTGACACGAATACTATAATAATACGATATGTTTTGTTTCAGAACCGTATGCAAGAGAGTTTGAAGCTATTCGATTCGATCTGCAACAATAAATGGTTCACTGACACTTCTATCATATTGTTCCTGAACAAAAAGGACTTGTTCGAAGAGAAGATCAAGAAATCACCGCTCACAATATGTTTCCCGGAATACGCAGGTAACACACGATGTCAAACTATACGGTACACGGATGTGTTTTTGTTTCAGTGCAGGAATCTAATCGCCAACGTTTCCATAATGAAAATACAGTAAAACCTATCCTAGATGAAAACTCGAAATTAATATATTTTAAACTTGTGTATAAAAACGTGCACTTGTATTACGACGTAGGCACGAGCGAAAATGTTCATCGCGGGAGTTTTCCGTTTTCGACAGTACTACTCATAATGCCGTGTTATTTGTTATGGCCGGCAACTACCTACACGTATAGTCGAAACAAGCTAAACATTGTATTTAAGAATTTTTAACGAAATCATAATGTACTAGAACAAATATTATAATATTTAAAACTCAAGAATTTGTTTTGCACAACTAGATAAATACATTTGTAATACAAGTAAATTTGATCGGGACAATATTATTTGCATCGAACCTAGGGTCGATTTATGTAAATATTATTATTATTATTCTTTTTTTTTTTTTTTTTGATTTGTAAAATATGTAATTACAAATATAATATTATAAACTAATAAGAGGGTAACTTTTGGGCGGAGCGAGTTTTCCAAATTTTCTTTGGGTTTTTTTTTTTACCATTTATAAATCTTAAATATAAAACTTTTCGTCTAATCTAATGGTTATGGCGATTTTAACGGAAGAATATTATGATGTTTTAGACAAAATTGGGAGGTTTGGGACGGACGGATTTGTATTCCGATTTTCTAGATTTCGAATGAGGCGATTTTTTATCGTTAAAATATTGATACTTGGTTAAAAAAGATAAATTTTCTATTATATATATATGTATACCAAAATACACATTCATTTTTTCCAATATCGAAAACCGTCTCGATCGGAACCCAGATAAGAAGAATACAAAATCAAATATGTTTTTAAAATTCAAATCCGTGAATCCCAAGCCTCGCACTTTTGTCTGACATTTGGCATCGTTTTACGTGTTTTTATCGACCTGCTCTGATGCCTTTATGTATTTTAAAAATATTATAGTTTATACACAATTTAGACATAATAATAGGTATAAAAAAACAATAAACAAGTACGTTGGTATATCAAAAAATCCATGGCCCGGAGTAGTGTCGGGCCGCGTTTGATTGTTTTCGAGCATTAACCACCGGACATCAAATGTTTAACGTTGTTTTTCGTTTGTTTTCTCGGCAATCGCAGGAGCCCAGGAGTATGGAGAAGCGGCCGCTTACATACAGGCGCAGTTCGAGGCCAAGAACAAATCGACCACCAAAGAGATTTACTGTCACATGACGTGCGCGACGGACACGAATAACATTCAGTTCGTGTTTGACGCCGTCACCGATGTCATCATTGCCAACAATCTCAGAGGATGTGGACTGTATTAGACCACCCCGTACGCACAATAGATACGCGGTGCGAGACAGTCGACAGACATACACCAAACACACGTTAAAAGGTCGGTCGTCGTCGACCGCGGTTAAATTATAGTAGTCATAATAATAATAATAATACTATACAATTGTATGACGTTGTATTGTCGTTTAGCTCGTGGTTCTCGGTTTTTTTTTTTTCATTTGTTTTTGACTACCACCTAGTTCCCGTTGACCGTATTCGTTTCGAGTCATACAGTTATATTGTAGCCCTCCCCGTAGCATACCTACACAAGTCATTGGTTTGATGTCCGAACGGATCGTTCTTTGGGCAGTCGTCTTATTATACTATTAGTATCTACCCATTGTTATTACACGACAGTTGTAAACGTTACCCCCTTGCCCCTACTACTAAAATAAATACTCTAAACTATACCTAGGTGACGAACGGCCGGTTTTTGTGTGTTCATTTAATGTTAGGTTAAATTCAGAAACATAAGTAGAGTTCACTATTCTTAAATTAAGTTTTTCTAAAAAACGTCACTTGGTTTTTAATTGTATAAATTCTCAATCTATAATTGTGTGTCGATCTGTAAATAGAATAGCTCAAAAATAAACTCCCCATTTAAATTTTGGCATTCAGCGGTTTAGTACATACCACAATATAAAATAAAATCTAAAAATCTCTGAACAAATCGGGAATGTTAAATATTTTGCATTTACAGTTCTTTTCGGTGTGATATTAAAAATAAAAAAAAATGTTATTTATATTGTGCGTTGATGAATAATACAATCAATTTTATAATAAGTAGTATTTTTCTATTAAAACTATTTGGTTAAATATAAATAATTTTTAATATTTTAAGAAAAGGGTTTTTAGATAGGTAATTTTAAACGCCTGTAGAAAATATTAAACATACAAATTGGTAGATTAAATAACGATACTTGAGACTTGAGTTACCTAAAGATACATTTAAAAAATTCAGACTATTTAGTTCAAATATTTTCTTAAAATATGAACACAATGAATTTACAATTTTTTTCATAAACACAAAATATAAATTATTATTGCCTATACTTTGTATACATTCACTTTTAAATATTTGTGGTTTTTTTAATAATTAATTACAATTAAAATAATTTTTATCCTTAAATTGTATAATATAATCATTACATTATATTAATTGTAATCCCCATTAATTATTAAGTACATTTTATACCTAATACATTATTTATATTAATTCAAATTAAAAAACGAATTAAACATTGCCGTTTATTTAAAATTATAATTTAGTAACTCGTATTACAGGCATGGCATTATAGTTTCTTGTGTTTACAGGTTTGATTTTAAGTACACGAAAATTCAATGCACACATTTCCAAAATGGCCAGTTCGGTGTTCATATTAATTTAAGGAGACGCATCGTACAATATGAAAACACACTTACGCACATATATTAATTTAAAAAAAAAATGTACCAACATGTGTTACCTACCTATCCTTTTTATTTTTATTTTAAGTTTTGAACCAATTTTCAAATTAGCTTTACGAAATAATATACCCATAAAATATTATATTATTTTAAAAATAATATAATATATTATTATATACAAACAATTTTAACTTTCTTTAATTTTGTTATAATGGTAAAGTCATATTATATATAATACTTTTTTTTTATATCAAGACAAATTTGTATCAAGTAAATGGGTAAAAAATATTCATGTAAATGATAAACCAATTCATAATATGCTTAAGAATGCACTGTAGTTAACATAATAAGGATTTTTAATTGTTTGAAATTAAATCTATAATATTTGAGGACCAACACAAAGTTAAATGTTAAAAAAACGAACAAAATCAGACATATGAGAAAATTTTTCCTGAATATGGTTTATGCACTGTTTCCCATTGTGTTAAAAAAACCTACATTAATCAAATATTATAAATTATAATCAAACCCGCATATCGGTAGACCGCCATAAATTGTGACTATCTAATTCTTAAATTCTTCAGTGCCTATATTATTATTTTATTACATTATAGGTATAATAAAAAAATAATATAAAATCTAAATTTTTTGTAAAAATTTAAATTAAATAGTGATATTTTAGCATTGAAATTATATATATTATAATATAGACAAATTTGTTTTCTGTGTAAATATATTAAAACAAAAAGCGTAGAATAGATTTGTTTAGCTTTTAATCACTTAAATTTAATTATATACAAAAAAAAAAACTTAATTTAGGAGAGTAAATTTGAATACAAAATGTTCGCATTATAATTATTATTATTACTATAACTATTATTGTACTACGTCACAGTGGTTTTTATTCAATGTTTTATTCAAACCAATTTTTTTTTTTTCATTGTTTATATTAAAGATAAGAAGAAAAAAAATTAAATTACATTGTTATTAAGACTCGAAAAAAACATATAATTATGAAACTCACATTTTATGTAAATGTAAATACATTTTTTTTGGAGTTCAACATAAAAAAAAAAAAAAAAAAAAAAAAAAAAAAAAAAAACAAAAAAACAAAAAAAAAACCATGAGTATAATCACTTTTTTTTCTATTTTGTACAAATCTTGTTTCCTCTCCCTAAAAACAAAATAGCGCGAGGAGCATAAAAATGATAATAATTATATTATATTGTTTCACATGGAAGTTGTTGGTTCTTATCGAGTGCAAAATTACATAAAATTATGTTTAGGTATTTATTTACCCATTTTATTTTATTTTTGTTTTTATGTATTTGTTTTTTTTTTTTTTTAAATTATTATTATTATTTTAGTAATATATATTTATAGATTTATTTTGTACAAATGTTTAAAAAGAAAAAAATCCTTGTAAACAAATTCTGTTCTAGTCATAGAAATTTATATTTAAAAAATTATTACTAAATATTATAAAATAATAATAATAATAATAATAATAATTACTACTTATTTTAATAACAATAAAATTGTCTTCATACATTGATTGTATGACATTGGACATCGTTATCTTTATAATTTATTATAATGTGTTTGAATTATTATTAAACAAAAAAAAACAACAGCAATTTTAGCTTTGACTAAATTATTTCATTCGGTTCCATTTTAAATTCAACAAAATATTTTATTGTAATTATTTTTAACTCCATAACAAAAATATAATGTTTGTACCTGTATCTTATGCGATTAAATTAATCATACCTGTCAAATATTTGAGACACAAAAAAACAATCGTTTTCAGCTTTTAAAATGTTTTGTTTTTTTTTATTTTGTCATAGGTATTTATCCTTAATAATTGTAAATAAAATATAGTACCTACTTACGGATTATAATAAATGTCACACATTTAAACAATACCTATGATGAAGTGTTTTTTTTTATGATTTAGGTACGTTTAGAAGTATTTTACATTTGTTGCTCATATAGTTCTGTTTGTTTATATCAAATGTTTCCAGTGTTACTATAATATAGGTTACCAAAATACAAACATACTAAAATAATTTGTTATATGAACTTGACAGTGTAATTAAAGTATTTGTTTGCCTAGGTATGTGTGTTAGCATTTGGATATTAATACTTTTCCGGGTGTTTTGTTTCCAGTGGAAATTGTAAGCATTATAAACATTACAGTAGTTAAAAAAGAGTATGTATATTACACTAAATTGATTTAATTCAGTGAGTACTTGTTACTATGAGTGTTAATATTAGTTTATGTGTTCTATAGAGATACCTCAACCTATGTAATTTAAATAAAAACTGTACGTTTTGAACTATGTTATATTGAAAATCGTTGTTTGAGTAGGACAATTATTATGATTTGTTATTTTACTTATCGAAAAATTCGTTTACACTTATGTAGACTATAATAATAATGGCCAAATAGTTTCGAAAAACTTTCAAATCAATAAATCTAGTCCTTTTTCTGATTTCGGTGATTCAATGTTAAACTATGGTAATATATTTTATACAAAAGAGACTATTTCGGCGGTGTGAGCGGCGAACAGGTGTTGAGGTTTGAAAAATATTTCATTTGTCTTTGTGGATTTCAGATGATTTCACTACACCACAATATAAGGTCTAATGCAATGTAACACTTAGCTGAGATATCAATTTAGATTTGCGTATACTTTTTTATTTTTTTGACTGAGCGTAGCGAAAAGTTTATTAGTTTTACTACTAACGTGTTTTTTTCCGTCTGTAAACAATTTTTTTTCGACTCGAAATCTTGCTCCGTTAATCAACATCAAAGGGGGTTTCTGGTAAAAATATTTTCTAGTTGCTGCATTGGGGGGTATTTTGTAAATTTAACTTGTAGTTTTCATAATAATGGGGTTAGGAAGTGGGTAGTAAAATGTAAGGTTACCTACGCAGTAACCTAGTTTCTGTTATTTTCGATTTTGATTTTTGTTCGTAGAGATATGAAATTATAACCATAAACTTATATTAGACTTTTCTGGACATCGTCAAATTATGAGCTATTAAACCAATGTATTTATCTAGTTTTTCTAATTTGTATTTGTTTTTATGTGAATATAATTTGTTTGGCCTAATCAAATGATGGAAAATTTGACACAAGGTTCACCATAAGTTGTAAAGGTATTAGGCGGTAAAAAAAATAGTTAAACGTATACAATCATTTTATTCTATAATTATTTTATGTTAATATTTTAATGAAAATCCTATAAATCGTACGTCATTTATTTACGTATGTCTACCTGATATTATTGATTTTAGTGGATAAAATTTGTATAGCTCTAAAAAAAAATACTTAACAATTTGAGACGAAAAAATACGGACAAAATCTATTACAATCAATTTTATATTATTTTTCATTTAAGAAAATGTAGCGATCACTTTATTGAAATCAATGGTGCTTTCAATGCTAAATATCGTTAAATTTTGTAGCCATTTGGTCCATCGTCTAGCGAATGTATGTATTTAGTGGTTTAAGTCGCCTCCAATTTTCTCTAATTTTGTAAAAATTTAAAATTATTTTTATCTTTTAATGACCATCTTCATGATAAGACTTTATCACTAATCTACTGCCCGATAGTTCTTTAAGGCAGGCGTGGTTTCAGAATTTCTAATTGAGGGAGGGGGATAAAATATCACTATAGATTATCAGTGTTTATATTAAACGAGCGGGGCCCAATCTCTCTTTAACCGCGATTGGATATGTCCCGCGCTTCTATACATACAATAAAAACCAAACAAAAAATACGTATAACACATAAAACTAATAGAGGTACTAATTCAATGCTAATTCAAGGTATTTAATTCAGGACTCCTCTCAATCGTCACCTGCTTGTAATTTTTTACCGTTGGACATGCTGAATACATTATGTATAGGTACGCACACGAGGTGCATTTCTAGGCCCTGAAGTTTGTTTCTGCCCAAGCCCCGCAAAACACTTATGAGCGTTTGAAAGAAAATATCAAACGATTTTTTTTTGTTTTACGTGGTTAACAATTCTGTCGTTTTATTTATAACAACGTTTTAAATTGTAATTTATGTTAAAACGCCAAGAATTGTAATTTACTTTGTAGGTATAAATTTAATAGAGTATTTTCAATTTAAATTGATCGAAACATATTAAGTTTAACCGTGCATTGCTCGGAATCGTTTTTCGTCAATGATTTATCGGTAACTAAATAAGGCTATAAATTTCAAAACGGAACGTAATGAAATATTGATTGATAAGCTGTCGCTGGCGCTGGCGTGGCGTTCACAACGTCTTTGACTCGTTTAAAGACGATAAAAACGGCCGCCACGGCGGTTTGCAGCAGATGGCGCGACGCGCGGGCGGTAACCGCCAGGGTGTTCACTGTCGCGGCGTCTCGCGCATGAGGACTGAGTAGTCCCCACAGTCGCCAAACGCCCGCACTACCGCGACTGTGGTAACGTTTTTCTTCCGCCCGAGAGGGTCGTTTTTAATTTTATTATTATTTTATTAAAACTTATTGTAAACCACCTATTATAATATTATCGACGACGACGCCGAGTTGTATTTATTTTTTTTCAATAATATTTCGTGTCACGATGAGTTTGAAACGCCGCATTTTAATACGATATTATTGTAATTAAACCCCTAGGTACGCGGACAGTGCGTTAGCGATATTTCTGTGGTTTATTATTTTATTTTCTTAAATATTTTTCGCTTGATACGTGACCGACAATTATATATATATATATATATATATATATATATATAGTACATAAGTACGAGACGCGATGCCGAAGAAACGGATAGGGCGATGGGTGTCGGCTATAAATCGGCGATGAAAAGTTAAAGAAAACGCGAGAAATAAAATTTTTTTTTTTTTTTTTTATCGTTTGCCTCTACGCCTCTATACATCCAATGAACGAATAAAATGTACGGATTTCGGTCGTCATCGTTGTTGACGATTTTGGCCGTCGTCGTCGGCGGAATGGTCGCCGGAGAATTGTCGGCCGTGGACAAATCGTTACAGTTCGAAGCGGCGTTTCAGGGTGAGTTTTTTCGAGAAAAAAATTTATACTTTTACACACACGATATAAAAAGAGACGGTAAATAATAAAAAAAAACAATTTTACATTTTATCAAGTAAGACCCTGTTTGTCTACGTTTCGGACGGGACGGAAAGTTTAATGATGATGTTTATTCGAAAAAAAATAACATATATATATACGTATATTATATATTTAGGTGCACGGGTTAAAAAAACGATCTGCACATTCGTGTTAACAAACGATTACCGTGTATTTGTACGCTTTGAACGCGAAAACGATAAAGGTACACCCACACGCTTTGGTTTAAGGGCGGCGAGGAGAGGATGCGGAGCAGTCACTTCGCGATACAGTGCACCCTCAAACCTTTAGTATTTTTGGCCCGTGAGAATTTTCTTCCCGCTATTATTATTTATTTGTATAGAAAAAAAAAAAAAAAAAAGAAAAGAAAAGTTTTCCATGAATGGTTAGTGTGTGCAATACATATATACGCGTGTTGCGGTACGTAATTCTCGTTCATAAATCAAATCGCTGCATAATAATGAATACAACTTCTAAACGTATAGGTACTCGCAGAACCGGCGCAAAAGAAAATCGATGGCGGCGTGTGATTGTAGGTTTGCCGACTACAAAAATCCGTTATTCTATTTCGATCGCGTACAATAAAATACCAAAAACGGTTAGGTTAGTCAAAGGTTTTCATTATAAAAGGTTTGATAAAAAAATACCCGGATTTCTCAAATAAAATTTTATTAACGCAATATTATTTTAAATACACATTATCACCTTCAAAATAATCTCCCTGGGAAGCAATACACCGCTGTCATCTTATTTTCCACTTTTTAAACCGTTCCTGGAAAGCACTAATTGGAATGTCCTTAACATCGATTTTCGTAATTTGTTTAATGTCATCAATTGTTTGAAAACCGCGTCCTTTGAGCAGAGATTTTTACTTCGGAAATAAAAGAAAGTCGCACGGGGCTTGGTCGGGTGAATATGGTGGCTGTGGAACTACTGGAGTATGATTTCTCGCTAAGAACTGACGAATGAGCAATGAGCCGGGGCGTTATCGTGATCCAAGAACCGATTTTCCAACTTTCTGCCTTTTTTTCCTAACATTTTCACGTAATTTTTTCATGACTTCTAAATAAAAGTGGTGATTTACTGTTTGTCCTTGAGGCATCTATTCACAGTGAACTATACCACGAAAATCAAAAAATGTGATTAACACGGCTTTCACATTTGATCTCACCTGTCTTGCTTTTTTTGGTCTAGGAAAATTTGCTGACTTCTACTGTGACGATTGACGCTTGGTTTCAACACCATACTCGCAAATCCAAGTTTCATCACCTGTTATAATATTTTTTTTAAAAGTCTAGGTCAGTTTCTGCTCTTTAAAAAAGTTCTTGAAGATGGTCTTTCGGTTTTGTTTTTGTTAATCGGTTAAGAGACTAGGAACAAATTTGGCTACGATTCGGCTCATGCCCAATTCTTTGGTTAATATATGCAAGAACCATAAGATATTCCGACGTCTTCTGCAACTTCTCTGATAGTTAATCGACGATTATTTTGAATAATTTCATGAACACAAGAAACAGTTTCAATTGTTTTACTGGTCGAGGGTTTACCGGGTCGTTCGTTATCCTTAACGGATGTTCTACCTTCCTTAAACCGTTTAAACCACTCAAAACACGTTGTCCGAAACATAACATCATCTCTAAAAGTTTGATTCAAAAGTTTAAAAGTTTCACTAGAACTATTCCCCAATTTAAAACAAAATTTTACGCACACACGTTGTTCTTAAATTGCTTCCATTACGAAAATCGCCGCATGACTGAAACATGTTTTCGTAAAAATGCCAAAAAATAAAAATAAATAATGTTATCGATTTCAAATCAACATTCAAATTCTCGTTAAAAGTTACATTATCGAATGCCATTGTCGGGGTTCCGTTATCTTAATTGATATATATATATATTATTAATATAGCCCGGGTATTTTTTGATTACGCCTCGTATTGTCGACCTAACCGTCTAAACAAGTGTATTACATGTTTTTTTTTTGGGGGGGGATTGTATATTGAAAATATAACAACTCATCAGTGGCGGATTTAACAGTCGTTTAGTCGGCAAATCCCTACACTTAAAGTGCGTACTGGGGACCAATCTAAATTATATATAGCTATTTTTTTCTTCAATTTTTATCATAAAAAAAAAAAAAAAAATGTTATGTTGCAAACCACAATACCATTTACCGCAGTTTATGTTATCGATATATTTTATATGGATTTGCCGACTTTATTCGAACCCTTAAATCTACCACTGCAACTCATTCCCTATTGTACATTGCGCAATTTTGTTGCGATATTATTATTATTATTTTTTCCATATAAAATGTAGGCAGATGTTATTTCAGAGATAGGTTTTTTTGGATTTGTATTCGTTTTTATCCGATAAATTCTGCAGTGACAGGTCGATATTTATTTTATAATATCTTATCATGTTAATACATCGGCGAGTATTATGTAAGTATTATAGTGGGTATGACAATCGTTCGCGGGTCAAACGCAGGAAAAAATTTCGGTGTGGGAGGGGTGGGGGGGTGAAAAAATCTAAAATGTTCATAAATATCAAACTTTATTACTCTATAGGTACTTTGTAAATTTATTTTATTTGTAATTTTCATGGGAAACTTTGAAATAATTATTAAACTTGTAGGTTGGGTAATTTATTTTTAACATTTTTTCTGATATATTGGGGGATGGTTGGACCATCTGTTCGCCACTGAGTTATTTTTATATAATACATATTATTGTCTACGATAACACAATCGCTAAAAAATCCGAGAGGTTTATTCATCGCTCCCCCTCAGGTACGCCACTGACTTAAAGTCATAATAATATATTAATCCCAAAATGCACAAAAAAAAAAAAAAAAAAGGAACCTATAATAATATTTTGTGGATTATGGGTTTTTTTTTACATATATTATTGTTATAAAATAGTTTACACGTGTTTGATCAATCCAATAATTTATTATTTTAACATGACATAATTGGCGTGTAACCAAACGATATTTTTTTTTAATTTTTTTTTTTTGGCCACCTTTTCTCTACGGCAAATTCGTCCAGATTCGATTTATTTTTGAATTTATATGCATATTTCGTTTCACCGATGGATTAATTTTAAATATTTTATTGCAATAAGAGACACAGACTATTCGCTTCTATAATAGTGTGTTGGGTGGGCCACGGTATCGGGTGGGTTTCAAACTAGTGTTTTTTTTTATTTTTATTAATAAAATCAATGATTGTATTCACGATAGATATACAAATCTCGTACTCGGATCAAGGTTTGAATTAAAGTCGTCCATACATACATTTATTCCGACTGTTCTTTAATTCCCTGAATATAATAATATATACTACAAATACGAAAACGTGCATATTTAAAAAAAAAAAACCTATTTGTTTTGGATAGTTTTCTTCTTTCTTTTTTAGTATTCTTACTACGCTACAAATGTTTTCTTTAAAAGAACAAAAAACTATCATTGTAAAATCAAAACATAGTTTCGTAGCGCTGATGTTAGATTTAGGCAATTTTAATGAAATCTTTGAAAAAAAAAAAAAATAATAATTATTTAAATGGTTCTGTATCATAGGGTCTTAACGGAAATCTACTGACGTGACAAACCATATCTAAACCTATGCCTGCCCGTCTGTCACACGCATCTAACATCTAAACGGATTGCGATTATTGAAACTTGAAATACTTGAACAATAAATTCCGAAAAAGTTGATTATACAATAGAAAAAAAAAAATATTTTGTAATTTACGCAAACATATATTGTTTCGTAATGTTGGTTACACTATATATTGAAATAATTTCTGATGGTGTTTGAAATTTCTTATATGAGTTATATATATTATATTATATACGTTTTAATGTTTTCCAATTTTTCATGTTGTACGAAGCCATCAGTGCGCGCCAGTACAACACTTATAGTAATAATTGTTATTATTTAAACTGTATTGGCCTATAATAAGGCAATTTTTAATTGAACCTTCTTTTGGGTCATAAATTGAAAACAGCATACTGAAAAACCGTTCTGTGATTCTCGGGGTTAGATTATTTATATATACGTACATTATATGTTATTCAATAAACGTTATTTCTAACTAAAATCGTCTTCTAGATTTCTCCTTTTTTTTTTTTAAAAAATCCGTGTATTTTTAAGGGCCGTGGGTTATACGCACGGGTTGTAATATTTCCACATGCCAATAACGTTTTAGAAAAATACGAAATTTTTACACTAACAACTTACGGTAACTGAAGCATTTTGTTATGTAATACATACAACTATGTTCCTTAGAATGGAATCATATTATATCGTTGTTAAAACTACAAATATACGTTGTTATATAACCGAATGCATTGAATCGTTTTTGTATCTAATTATTGATCTGAACAAATATACAGGGTTTTTTTTTAATGATTTTATATTACGATAAGGAAATAAATAATAATAATAATAATATATTACTCTTTACTTATATTTAATAATTCGATTTAAACGTGTTATCTTGTTTATTGTATTTAGAATATAAAGCAGGGTCTAATATTATTTTTATACTTCAATTTAAAAAAATATATATTTCGATTACTTTTACTACATATTTCATGTAGTTGTAATTTTAGATTCTGAGCGAAACAGAGAATGTATTGGTTTTACTATGATTTGTATTTTTTTTTGTGTATGTAAACAACTTTTATACTGGGCAACGTGCTCCGATTTTTTTTTTTTTTTGTATATTCGTTAAACATAAACCATTGTTTAGAGTTATTAAAAAAAATAGCGTGGACTCTATTAATCAGTACCTAAAATGTAAAAATGTTGTTAAACAAGGCGTACTGTGTATGCAAAATGAATGCATTCCCGTAGTGCTAATACAAATAATTTAGATCATATTTTATTAATTATGAACGATTTTTAAATTTCTAAATCTATTTAGAAACTAATGGATTTTCGTCTTTGAAATCACTATCAAAATTACTAATATAATTTTGAAATAATGTTGGATAATTGATTTACTTATTACGTTAATATGCTTTTTAAACTGTATAATAGTATGAAACATATTAAAATAGGGTACAAATTAAACGTGAAGCAATTCTAAGAGTGAAACGAAATATAAATAGTTGGTATATAAAAAAGGATTTAATTTATATCTGTACATACGAAAAATTATTGCTAACAATAAACGATTATGAGCGATGATGTTCGGGTAAACATGTTGTGAAATGTTGTGTTTTAAAAGATTTGCATACAAATTTAAACTTAAAATGTTTATAAAAACATTCGGGTTTCCGATATTTTTATAATTTCATAAGAACAACTTGAAATTATTAACCTTGTGTCAAATTTTCAAGCATTTTTGTTGGGTCAATCAAATTAATCTACATAAAGCTAACTAAAAAAAAAAAAAAAAGAACATTTCAAATAGCTATAAATAACTGAAAAAAAGCCAGAATATTTTGAAAATCACACCACTTCTAGAAAGTAATGACTAGAATCAGTGAATGTTTTAGGTTTCAACGATTATTTCCAATTGAATTAAAAATAAAATAAAAAACTAAAATTGAAAATAATAGAAACTAGAGGGAACAAAAAGGCTCGTGGCACTAACTAAATCAAAAATACAACAAAAAAATACTTTGGACGGTTTTTGACCCGAGAAAGATTTTTGATGGACACATTTTCGAGACACAAAAAAAAAAACCAAACGAAAAGCCCGCATCATAAATACATTCCAGCCAATACATTTCTCGCAACATTCAGAATCTAAAAAAATGTTTTTTAAAATAAAACAGTTAGGCAGTCTGAAAGGGAAATTAGGCTATAGATTCATGAAATAATTGTTTTACTCAATTTAAGGACTGCACGTTTACATGTATAGGTACATGCAATATTTAAACAAATTATTATGTTAATCAAATAATAACTAGGAACGTATGTGCCCATATAGTGATTATAGCAGTTTTATCTGTAACCCTTTACGCGTGTTGGTCATTTGATTTTGGTAGGCACTAGAGAGCGATCCCGACTGTATTATAAATTTTATTATAACCTATTAATTCGATTATTAATCCAGTTTAACATTCAATTAATTGGGTCGACAGATTTATCGTTGTTACTATAGTCACCCGATGGCGTGTGTACAGACAAACACAGAGATAATCATCTTTACGGTAAAAACAGAACAGTAAAATATAAAAAATGGTAGGTATTTTAATCAAATGTTTACCTAAACGCATTGGTCGGGTATCCGCAATAATTTAATGGATATTCGGTTTTCGTAATTATACCGACTAGTGGATAAAACATATATTTAAATAGGAACCTATACCCGGGTGTATAGGTTATTTCCATAGTAATTGAAGTGCGTGTATTACCGCAGTAAAATATGGTTTTTAATTTAAAATACACATTAGTGCATTTATTAGACTAATCTTAAGTCTATATTGTTCAACCGTAGAATTAATTAATTCATTGAAAACGTCTATCCGGTGCTCGTAAATATTAGAATAATATTTTAATATTGAATTTTATTTTCACCATATTCCATACGGATAAAATATTTTTTCTTTATTTATTAATACTTT
Source organism: Tuberolachnus salignus (assembly GCA_956483605.1). Taxonomy (NCBI): domain Eukaryota; kingdom Metazoa; phylum Arthropoda; class Insecta; order Hemiptera; family Aphididae; genus Tuberolachnus; species Tuberolachnus salignus. The sequence goes on along the minus strand of OY101430.1, from coordinate 20,272,237 downwards.
TTAATTTGTACATACAACTAAATGTGTATAACCAATATTGAACTATAATTTATTATTGTTTTAAACATATTATATACGATTTCAAATAAATTTCATATTTTTTTCAAATATTTTCTTCCCCTTGTGGCCCAACCTTCTTGAAAATTTACACCTATGATATTCCTGAACCCCCTAGTTCTCTGTTGGTAACGTTTGCTGATGACATGATAATTCTCACTCAAGACAACACCCTGGAATCATCAATACAAAAACTCCAATCATCACTAAATCGCATCTTGTTCAAGAAATGGAAGTTAAACGTAAACTCGACTAAAAATGCAACAAAAATCTTCACCCTTACAAGATATAACAATCCCTAGCACATTTATATAGAAAATAATCAAGCTATAGAATAGAATAAAAAAGACAACGTGGTCTAGTATCTTGGCGTTTTTCTTGATGAAAAACTAACTCTGAACATCCACGTAAACAAAAAACTTAAGTAGGGCTTTACTAGAATGAAATCTCTTATATCCCAAAGTAAATAAAAAATCTACACTCCAAATAAAATCCTGAATTATGTTATATCTACACTTAAAATAAATAAACCCGCCGCTGATCACCTATACGCCTGTCCTGTTGGTTTCCCATACGAAAATCAAAACCCTCCAGACAAAATTCCTACGGATAAGTCAAAGGCTCCGTGCTTTGTCAGGAATAGGCGAATTTACAACAACACGGAAATACTAATCCTACAATATTGGATTTCAGTTCGCAAATGTTCACCGTAAACTATACAAATCCGAAAGATCCCGGTATTACAGGTTAGCGGTTAGAACGGAAAACACACGCTTGCGACATCGGCTGTCGCAAGACGTTTTATTACTGGACAATTCCGTCGACAGCAATTCCACTGATGAAATACATTACGTATTGTATTTTAATATATATATATAATGTAAATGAAATTAAAAAAAAAGCTTGTAAATACATGCGATACATGTTGAAACTTTTAATAAATAATAAAAAAAATAAAAATAAAATTACTTTCAAAACGAAGATAGAAAGTTCAATTATCGTAATGAAATGGTTAGGTTAGGTTTTCATTTACCCGTATAGTGGCATGTATCGACGATCAATATACATCGTAAGCAGACATGATAGATTTTAATGGTTTTCCATAAAATAACGTTTACTAACTAAACCTTTTAAGGTGGGTATCTACCTATATAAATACGCGTTTTGCTTTGTGCCTTGAGCATAAAATACAAATAGAGTTACAACTTCAAAAGAAAAATATACAAAATTAATTCAATTTATTCAAACAAATTTTGTTCGCTCGTGTTAGGTATTTGTAAAATTGTAAAAAAAAAAAACCGGACATATACTTCGCACCACATGCGGACCACGGACGTCTTTAAGATATAAACAAACGTAAGAATTCTTTTCTTTTATCTTTACCTAGTGAAAACCTACGCGATTTACGTGAACCTCATCAAATTTAATTTTCACGGTCCTGTTTTGGAGAAATAATTGTTAAATAATAATAAGATAAAACCGGTAATTGCTTATATCGTTAAAGTGCAATACTATATGTACTAGAAAATACCATTTCCTAGCTCCATCAAATTAAGTTTAATATTTTTCAAAGTATAATTATTGGTTTAAAGTGATGGTTATGTTATGATACGATTTAATTAGTAATTACTAATTTTTGATAATGAAGTCAATTGTTTAGAAATTACTATATTTATTTTTTTGGATTTACGTACATATTATTAGTGGTAGTTAATAAGATTTTTGTCATACATATACAGGTAGATTTTTTTTTATCACGATCCAGCAATCCCAGCGGAGGGAGGTTTCCATTTGAAAATGTATAGTTAATTTTCATTTAAGGTAGATGAGTAGTCGTAAAAATCTGAAAATAATGTTCGAATATAAAAACTTCCACAGTAATATAAAAAAAAAAAAAAAAAAAAAATACTATAAGTTAAATTTCTTTGAAATCCGCTAAGAAAATCACGATGAAAATTATACTGGTATTTTGAGTAAAACGATGAAAATTCCTTTAACTGACTATGATTCCGTATTACATAAAACTGTAGACTTGATTTGTACAATCGTATATATATTTTTTACTTCAATAATATTATTTTAGACGATAATGGTGATTTTGGATCGTATTTGCGATCTCCATATAAAACACATAATAACATACATTAGTATTTATTTATAATGTACATTTTAATATTCCGAAAATATGCTAATAATGCATTCGCTTTTAATCTCCGTTAAGTATATAATAACTAGGGTCACGATGTACGGTAAACTTTTAAATAATTGTCAATTGCAGTATATGTACTCGGTTTGTTATTCGTATATAGATTCAATTACTCATATTAAACGTCTTTATTTGAATTATCATTAATATTTCGCCCCAATTTAGAGGTATTTATTGTCAGCCAGATGTATTGTTCGTCATTCACCAATGAATTATTTTGAAAATTGTATAAATTTAAATTCAAATAAATATTTTTGTTTGTATTGTTTTCCATTAGGCAAGATTATTAGCCACCAGCCGGCTATTGTCCCATATAATAAATAATCATATAGAAATGATGAATAACGGTTGTGCTATATATAATACAAATCGTAGTTACGCAGTATGATTATTTTCAGCATTTTTTAAGAACTTTATTTACAATTTATTAGCTACATCTGCCTGTTAAACTGTGTTTTATTTTTTCTTATCTTGTGATAATGAATACTAATTTCCATTACATTCGACGGAGTGTACACGCAGTATACAGATTTGAGTCTTACTAATATGTCACAAAGTGTTTTACAGTTTCTACCTACAGTACACAACATTAATTAATTTACATTAAATATAACCTCGCATCAACCGAGAAATTTAATTGCACAAGTAACATAACCGCGTGTGAATAACTCATTATTATTATAACACATCCCATTGGGCTCGTACTTTGGAAAGGAAGTTTCCGCAAACTCACCGATTTCCCATCATTATAATAATAATAATAATAATAATAATAACACGATTATATGGCATCATTAATTGTATAGGTTAAATATTGCAGCTATTATTTCGCATGTTGTATTACGTTATGTGTCCCGTTTGTATAGTTAAGTATAATAATCAAAATTATCCGTGGGATGATAACCGATATTATTATTGTCGGTTAAAATTTAAATTTTATTATTGGTTCGGAATGCGAAAAATAGTAATATAATGTTATTTCACTATTAGCTGTTCGGTTATTATTGAAATGTAATATGATTAACTTATTCTATTAACTACAGCAATTCATAGTTAGGTAGGTATAGATTATATTTGAAACTAGTACAAATATAGTAGTATTTATACATGTAGACAAATTATAATAATACCCAAGATTCTAGAGACCTGTTACATTTAGAATATTATTGAAACCATTAAGAATTAATAATTATCCTTATTATACACTTGCTACAAAAAAAAAAAAAAAAAAACATTTATATCCTAAATAGATATTATTCAATATGATTTACCATTTTTATTAAAACTTTTATATTGCACATAAAAAGTAATAAAAAAAACTTAAAATAATAAATTTCTTTATTAATTAAACACTATAAAAATAATTTTTTTTTTTTTTTTTTATTCTAAACTTTGTTAACCGAATTGATATAAACAAAACTAAAATATTTTGTATTAATCGGGATCGAGTTTTCTTTCACAGGTAATATAGTATTTTATATCTTGTATTTTCATTTTTTGTTTAGGTATTGATATTTCCAATGAAAAATCTTAATAGAAATGTTCGGTAATCGTATTTTGAAAAATCATAAGTTTGGATCAATTTACTACTGATTTCCTGACAAAAATCAGTTTTTATTATAAGCATTAGGAAAACAAAAATGAAACAGAATCATTGTTCATAGTACTGGGTGCATAGGTGTAGACACGGGGAAATATGGATGATGAATAGCCCCTCCCCCGTGACCTTTTTTTCGTAATATTAATTTATTATTATTTTTAATTATTATAAAAAATAATAATAAATTAAAATTACATTTTTTACTAACCCGATGGATATAAGAAAAAATTATTATCTTTTGTTATCAATTTGATACGACAACATGATCTGAAACGGTATTTAATTATTCGACACACTGATAAGAACGGGAATGCCACGATGCTACCGATTGCCAACCGATAGCTAACGTAATTATTAGTTTGTCGGAGAACTCACTAGTCGCTATCGTATACCTTACACTAGCTAGTAGTACAAGGTTTTTGATGTCACTATAGCCGGCCTAGGGAGGAAACTAGATATTACTTTGTAGAATAAGTGAAATAAAATGTTAAAAATAATTTGTATTGTATTAAAACTAGATCATTTTTCCGGGCGCGGGGTCACTGCTCTGTGGATTATCCTAGAAACAATGAATATATAATTCCCTCCCCCCCAATGAAAATTTCTATCTATGCCACTGACTGGATGTATGGAGTATACGGTTTTATATCCCACTGATATATGATAAATTTACATGATTCTAGAAAACCTTTACTATAATTGTATGGTTGCGGTGGAAACAAAGACTATTGTAAAATAGGATACCTATATTTTGTATTCTTCGAAAAAAGTTCAATAGTATATTAAACAATATTATTTCATTTAAACTATATTAGCATATCCCCATGGGTATTAGCATATACGTTCAGTTTTCGTTATAGAGAAATAAATCAAATTTAAATCAGTACCTTATAATGGAAAACATACAAATTATATTATTGTGTAATATATTATAGTAGACTGAGTATATCATTGAAACCATGATTTTATATTTATTTGTTGTGAACGGTATCCACTATATATATATATATTTCAGTCATACCTAGTAAATGTTAAAATTTTAACTTAATTAAAAGGTACAGTTTTGAGTATAATTTTATACAATTAATTTGACATATGGCATCCAACTTTGAAGAGCTTCTAAAAACTCAAATCTAAACAAATTTCAAGCATTCCAATCAATATCTCTTCGTGTCCTTTCTAATGCCTCATGGTATGTCAGTAATCGTACTCTACACCATGACCTCAACTTATATTTTATATACTTACTATAATAATAATAAAAAAAAAAAATAATAATTTAACGTAGGAGTTTTGCTTCGGCCGAGAATGTGAATTTTGTACTATTTCCGGGGTTTTAAAATTCGTGATGTTATTAAATATCACAATGTATATTAAAAAATGCTAAACGAATTTAAAAATTGACCATCACGATTTTTTTGTCGCCGATTGAAGCGTAACCAAAAATATGTAAAACATATTATAGGCGGAGGTACAAATAAATGCCAGAGATGGATTTTCTTTTGTTTTATATTTATGTACAACACTATATCTATCACGAGTATCCGGAGTACGCGTGTAGATACAGTATTATGGGCATACCTAGTTAACAACAGGAAACATCTCATAAGTACTTACTACTAATATTTTAGACTATTTGTTCGATAGTTTTGGTCGTGGGCGCGGTGGAATTGTTCCCTTTCTTTTCATTCGGCAGCATTGTCAAAACATTTTAAGTATATGTACACCTGCTATGGCAGTCGGGTGAGAACGGATGTGGTACGTGTAGCGTTTTTATAAATGTAACAGTCGTCGTTTGTTTACGATTTTGTCACGTAATTTCTAGTCATGAACCGGATTGGACCGTTTAAAAGTCCTAATTAACCTAACAGTATTAGTTGGTACAGTGCCTTGCTTAGCCAAATCAACGACCGGTGTCAAAATTCATTTTAAGCGCCTTCCATAAAAAAATTTGCGTATATACACAATTGTAAATCATGACCAACGCTGTAGCTAGATCGAAATTTTGTGAGAAAAGCGATTAGTCCGTTAGTGAACTAATCCTTTAATTACAATACGGCGTATAACGAGCATAATAATAAATATAAAATACTTAAAATTGTTGGTTATCTATACATACCTTAGACAAATCTTTAAAAATCCAAATGGCAAAACATTTAATTAAAAAAAAAAAAAAAAAAAATACATTTAAAAACTGTTTAAATTATTTATTTTTCTATTATTTAATAATCCACAACATCAGAGACGAGTTAAACTTGATCCGAAAATCGGAAGGAGATTGCTTTTAATAGATGTGCCCGTAACAGTCCTATATATAGTAGTGAAGATCTCACCCGCGTACAACCAACGGCCATTTATTAAAATTCCTTAAAATGTTTTAATTTTAAGGAATATTTGAAAATTGAGTACCAGGAGACCAGAAGCTGACGTTGATAAATTACGATCGTGTCAATGCTGATCGACCGCAGTCTGCCTCACAACAGGTGTGTGTGTGTGTGTGTGTGTGTGTGTGTGACCGTACTGCTGTCCGAGCACAAATTATCGACGTTAACTTCTGGTGATCTCCTGGTATTCGATTTTCGAATATTTCTTAAAATTAAATTATTTCAATAAATTATATTTATTAAAATTCCTTAAATTGTTTTAACACCCAAAACAACCCCCCCCACCTAGCGTCGTGCCTGATGAGTTGTAATTAATTATTATTAACTGTTTACTGTTTTTATTTATTTTTTATAATTTTCGAAGATTTAAATAAATATTTATAATATTATATAAGAATTTTTTTTTAATTAAAATATGTTTTAAAGATTAAAATTAATTTAAAAGTTTTCAATTATTTATATTTACTACAAATCTACAATAGTATCAAATAATTAATATTTCTTACCAATTATATAGCCTGTTTTTAAAAATTTGATTTCGAGTGATTGTCTTGATTACTCAATATTTCGTTCAAGACATTTCGATTATTTCGGATTATCTCGATTATTGAAATCATCACTAATTATTTCCTAATAAATTAATTCTCCCATCCCCTCCCCAAATAACAACTACATAAGTTTCGACTAACTAATCCGCTAAAATTTGTTCCTTTTTTTTTCTTTCTTTTTTTTTGCTTCAATATTTTCATTTTTATTTACCATTAGTGTAACTGCAGTATTTTAAACATTTATTGTTAAAATACAAATTCAAATGGTTAATTTAAGCAATAATATTAAATTATGCATCATATAATTGCTTTTGGTGCTCCTGTTGTCATTGCGCCCGGCGCATATATAGCTCTTGCACCCGTTAGGCTCGGCTCTGAATCGGTATACAGTTAAAATAATGATAATGATTAACCAGAAAAACTATATACTGAGAGCATAACATCTCTGCTACTAGAATTATAGACGGCTTCTTCCAATTCTTATTTTTCAAGGCGTCTTTTAGAAAACAACCATATCGTTGGTTTCGATATAAACTATATGACTTTGAGATTTTTAGTAGTCATTACAACGTTTACATTAATTCTGTATTCGAAGAGTTATTGTATATTTATAATGTAATTAAGGAAAATAAGTTTAACAACATTTTGATTGTACAAACGGATTTTAAGAAAAATGACCGGGTTGCACAAACGTTCTGTAACAACTTACAAATTTGTAAATTACACTGGGTGTTGTCGTCTAAGACGAGTGTGTATATTTTTTGTTTATCAAACAATGGAAACACAGTAAATGTTGTTGTCATTAATTTAGTAAAATAATTTTTGCTTTTAGTCTATTATAGGGCCTGTTGTAGTACTATTGGCAGTATGGAACACATTTTTGATATTATTGTCCGTTAGATAGATGAAAACGGCAAATGTTACTGTGACGTCCTCTTTAATAGTTAGTTATATTTTATATATAATATTATATACGTAGACAAATACAGGTAATGATAAACTGTTGAGTGATTATAGTTATACCATTAATTTTACAATATACAGATAGGCCATTGTTAAATTTGGAAGCGGTTTATCTACCGTCAAGAGGGGTAAGTGTAGACAGAAAGTGTATAGCGGAATACCGTATTTACTCCTCTTGACGGTTGGAAAACCGCTTTCAATTTTATCAATAGTATGGCTTATCTGTATATTACAAAAGCAATGGCTATACGTTGGTTATAGGTATTCAAAATCGTTATCTAACATTACCAGTTAACCGAGCTCCGCTCAGAATCGGTTTAGTGATTGGAAATATTTATCGTTGTTTTTAGTGGCTATATAAACTAGTATAACCAACCTAATAGTATTTATTAAATTAACCGATTAATTTTGTGTTATTTTTGTTATGGTTTAAATCCGTAAATTTAGATCACTCAGCAAAGAATAACATGAATGACCCATAACGGAGCAAATAAGGTCCTATATTTTGATGAGAAAAAAAAATCAAAATTGACAAAGTTATCTACGAAACGTAAAAGTTTACATAATGTTGTTCATCGCATACAACTTTTCTTAAAAATGTCTTAAACTTTTACGTTTATAACTTTATCAATATTGATTTTCTTATTATCGACTATGTGAACTTTTTTGTTTTTTTTTTTTTCATCCTGATAATTTATCTTAGTGTTAGTTTTTGCATAATGATAATTTAAATCGTAAAAAATAAAAATAAAAAGATACATACAAATTGCGTTATTTATTCACTTAACATCGCTACTAGTGAACTTGAATTTTCTTCTTAAAATAAGTTTCTATGGTATTGTTACACATATGCAAATAAACTAATACAATACGCCCGTGAGAAAAAAAAAGAATTTTTTTTAGTTAACTTAATATATATATATATATATTATATACTTTTTAGAGGATATATCATAATAATTAATGGTAGATAGGTGGTTTTTTTTTTTTGGATGAGTTGGTAATAATTGAACGTAAGAGATTATTATTTAAATTTAAGAGTTTTACACATTTGTAAGATCTGGAAAAACGAAAATAGGAAATATGGTAATAAGTGTTTAAAATTAGAATAGAAATTATAATAATATTTACATGAGGTGAACGACACAGAACGAGTATCCGTCCGCACTAATTTTTGGATGCCTCATTTTTTTTTTTTTTTTGTTACTTGTATTTCACATAATATTATTATTAAAATGTTGGACAATTAATGTTTAATCACGGTATATACCTAGATCATTAATTATTTATAATATTTAATTTATCGCGATCTATAAATTTTATTAAGAGTCTTTAAAATTAGTGTTATGAGTGTGAAATATTTCACTTGAAATTTTCATGTTTGAATTATTTAAAAATAAATTTTTTCTCTCAATATTTTCTGTTTATTTATTTTGTATTATAATTCGTAAAGTCATAACTGATTAATTATAACATTATTATATTCTTCATTAAAATTGGCCGCTTGCCGTAATAAATACATATCTAATGTAATCTTAAGCTAAAAACTAAAACTGATTGAACTATGTTTTAAGATTTGTTAATTGTAAATGTTTTAATTATGCTGTTAAAATTTATTAAAAAGCTTCTAACAGGACGCTTAAGTAAATATCTTCTGTAGGTTTAAAATAGTTGTAAATTTAAAAACCAATTAAATTATTTTATTTCTTTTCATTAATACGAAATATTTCGAAAATACAATAATTTTATGAAATTGTAGAATCCTAAATAATATGTTTGCGTAGTGGTACAAATATTTAAGTTTAAGTACTAAGTTTAAACATACGATAGTGCATTAATCTTGATTATAATATTATTATTTCCCTACGTATTAACTAAATACAAATTTTAACATTACAGAGATAAAATGCGTACTTAGTATAATAACATATTTAGTCTTATTAAACGAATACATTAATAACGAATTAATGATTATATTAGTAGACAGCTAATATAAACTAAAACATTTGGTAAATTATATAAACTATTTTCCGATTTATATTTTAAATTAATACAATTGTTGTTTGGTTCAGCAAAAAATGCTCAAACATTTGGCACATGGTTCATCATAAACTGAACTTGATGGTAAACAGAAGAAAAAAATTGAATATGATGCAACATTCATTTATATAATCGTTTAAAGGTCAAATCTTTTACGAAGATCGTATAAATCACGGCATTTCACTATATGATATAGAACTTGAGACGAAAAACACAGACAATTGTAATTTGTGTTTTGTAATATTAAATTAATACAATTTTTAACTTTAATAATATAATATCAAACATTTTTACCGATCTTCGCTCAGAATCGTTTTTCGTTAGGAATGATTTATCGTTGCGTACATACCTTATTATTTTAATAAATTACGGTATAGGTATCATTAATCCTATATCATTGGCTAAGGATCTCTAGGTTTGTTATTTAGTGACCTTTTAGGTTCAATATATTATACATAATACGATAATAGGAATGATTTATGAGAGGCTTTAGTTTTAAAATTTTTTTCTTTTATAGAATAGTTGGGTGAATAGTAATTCATTATTATAATGTATGTGAAGGTATTATCATTACGACCGTTTGTTCATTTTGGTTTAGAGCAAACAATGTAGTGTACCTATATATTATAATACAGTCACAGTCTACAGAGTACATAAATATGAAATTATTCATATTCATTTAGTTTTTTTTTTTTTTACGTTTCACGATATTTAATTTTATGTCTAAACCAGTGTTTACTTAGAATCTAAGTCTTAGATAAACTAGGTAGGTACGTACGTAAAAATATACACAGACATCAACGAAATATATTATTTTTTTTTTTTATATTTCTCGTTTATTTATATAAATAATTAAATATATTTGTTGTTACAGTTGTTTACAAGATGCATACTATTATATTTGTCTAAGTTATTAATATATAATACTTGATTTAACCATTTATCCATTCAATCCTGAACACTACAATGACGACCGTAAATTTAACATCGTAACAGATATTAATTTACTCGTATTATAACACTTTAATACTTTAGTTTGACTATTTATTTGGGTATTTTTAACATCGTACACAATTTTAAAATATAAATCATTGTTTTTTTTTTTTAAATATATGTGGTTTGGTTTTGTTTCTATCTAGTTAATTTTAGTTTAGTTCAGATCTTTCTAGATTTGGAGGAGATATATCTCCCTCATCTCCACCCTTTAAATACGAACAGAGTATACAAATCGCCAAAAAATTGTCTACACTCGACTCCTTAAATCTGATCCGTTTCGAATCCTCTTAATTCGATTTGGTAGTTTTATTTTAATTTGGTAAAAAATAATCGTAAGAGACACGCGGTTTTCACTGAATACTTGGTGTGGTACGATTTTCAAAATATTTAGGTTTTTTTTTTTTAGTTATTTATAGCTAAATACCTGAATTACCCGCCACTGGCGATTTAAAGTAAAAATTGTAAAATAGAGCGATATGATGCTAATTGCTAAATTTTTATCCTTTAGACTCGGGACAATTATTACGGCCCTTAGACTATTATATTATTTATAATTTTGTTTTCTAATTTGTTGTTCATAAATCAACGAAAATAATTATAATTTTCTACGGAAAATACTAATAACCCCGTGTCAGTCCACTTTAAGAGTTTAATTCGGGGGAAAAGTAGCCGATGTGTAATTCCCGGTCTGGCACTACATCTTAGCAAAGTTTCAACTCAATTCATTCAATGGTCTTGGGCGAGTAGGAGCAAACAAACTTTCACATTTATGATAGGATTGAAGTTTTTGATTTTTTTTTTTTGGTAGACGGTCGAAATCTGTTTCTACGCTACAGGATTCCTCGTTTTTTAAGTAAATTTCTGAAGATTATTATATATATATATATATATATATATATATATATATATATATAGAGAGAGAGAGATAATATACGTGTCCGTTTTAACATACCGCGCTCAATATAAATACTATTTTCAACAGGTCCGCAGAAAATTATATTATAATTGTTAAAAATATCGGTTTCGAGTCCGGGCGAACGGACGGAATGCGTTTTTGTACGTTCGCGGGCCGGCGACGACGGGAAGGGCCCCGGAGCAAATACGTTTCGAAAACGTTTGGCGGGCGGACGGTCGCCCGCAGTCATGTACGACGGCCGCGGCGGTTGCCGGTACGCCCGACGCAAAATAATATAATACAGTAAAATTTCCATATAACGAAGTCTCATGGGGAACAGAAAAAAAAAAAAAAAAAATCGAAATTCGTTAAATAGAATTACATGTTTTTTTTTTTTTTCATATGTATCAATTTTTTCAATTTCATATTCTATATTTTATATTACAAATAAACATAAAATATCATATTATACCTACATATATATAAAATGTAATCTTAATTTAAAAGAAATAAATCAGTGAGTTTCGTTTGTTTATTATTTTTATAAATTGTACTGTTTTCGTAAAGTGTTTGGATTTCATTAAATTTAAAAACAATTTCATCCCAAAACATTTGCTTGTTGTCTAAAACCATTTCTGACAACAGGAAAGGCGTTTAGTATCTATTTTTTTCTGCGAAATTAGGTAATTCTTCTGAACGATCTCCTTCGGTTTCATCACGTTTTATACGATTACGTATTGGAACCTATCGCGGCACTGTAGTCAAATCTGAAAGGCTTGCCTATCAATGTCTTATCTCTATCGGAAACAATCAAATCCTAGGTGTTTAAGAACAATATTTAATATTCGACGGTGACAAAGTTTACTAAAAACAGGTTTGTTATATAGAAACATCAGATTCGTGTTATACGATTTGCGATAAATTTACGTATGATCAACGTATGAAGGTCACGGTTCTCAAAAATAATTCGTCCAACAGAAAATCCCGTTAAATGAAACTTCGTTGCATAGAAGTTTTACTGTATTATGTTATTTGACGACGACCCCCCCCCCACCCTCATCGGGGCGGCCGCACAATCAACGCGAACGGCGTAGCAGCAGTGGCGGCGCGGACCCGTTAGTGGCGGTGGTTGTGGCGGCAGCGTCGTCGGCGGCGGCGGCGGCGGCGGTGGCGGCACGACTCGTGTATTGATTAACAACAATTGCTCAGGCGGTCGTTCGGTGCACCCAACGCGTTTAGTCGTCGCGGTCGCCACCTTTGTCGTTTGTTGTCGGCCGCCCCCCAATACATTATATCCGTGCCGCGCGTCTTCCGAAATTTGGCCGCCGACCCGTCTTTAATTTTTATTATTCCCGCGTGCGATGGTGACACGCCCGCAGTGTTGCGCGATAATCACTAACAATGTATCCAGATAAAGATAACGGATAGTTCAATACAATTTATCTTGATCAAGATTTTTAAAAAAAATAACACTATTTATCTGAATAAAAAAAAAAAAAAAATTGAAATTTGAAATTTTAATCATTATTTACATATTTATATATATATATATATAATATTTTATTTTATTATTTTGATATTTATTTTTTCGTTTATTCCATTGCAACGCACCAACTAGATACAATATGTTTCCGGAAAAGTTGTTTACAGAACATGAAAACAAAAAAATGCACACGACCGTAGTAAAATCAATACGGTCTCTGCTTGGCTCAGAGTCGAAACAATTATCTAGATAAATCAGTTTAGATAATACAATTATTATTTTTCGATAATACTACTTATAGTTGATACGATTTTGAACACCTAATTAAACTGTTTTTTTGTGTCGGCGTTTGTTGAAAGCGGGCGAAATGGGAATGAACCGTTCGTTCTTATACTTTTCGTCCGTCGCCCGTCCGATTCGCATGGAAAATGTTCCGGACCATGTGACGGCCGTGACAAATACACGGTCGACGGTTGACAACGGTCACAGAAGAACGAAAATCGCATAATTGTGACAATATAATCTGTACTGTTCTAGAAAATAATTGCCCCGAAAATCCTAGGTCCAGTCGAGGCAGCAGTAACTGAAAAAAAAAAATGTTTGGGGAGAGGAATTTTTTATATATAAATTAATCTTTTAGATTCTGAACGGAGCGAGGGGTCTTGTGGTTTTACAATGATGTTTATGTTTTTTTTTTTTATATTTCTGTGAAAACTTCTTCTACCAGAACATTTCATCCAATCTATACACTCCTCTACTGTTTCCAGTAGCACATTTTTTGTCTAGTTGGTACTTTAAATAAGTCATTTTTCGATATTAATATTAAAAAAACTATTAAATAATGACGACAAAACGGTAAAAACACTATTTCGTCAAACTCGAGTTTTATTATATCTTTTTTATTTACGTTGATTTCTGGGTTACTAGTGGAACAATGAAAAAACATGACTAATACTACTTTGCTCAGACTAGTTTTCGTTTCCAATTATTTTATCGTTGTATACAAATAATAATGAATGTCCTATCTATGTTCTATCTTTCCAACTTCGCACCTACAACAGTGATCCTCCCATGGTGCCAAGTATGTACGCCTTTTTTAACATTTTGCTAAAAATGTTCTATTTTTAATGAATTCCCAGAGGATCTGGAAGTCTAAACCACACGCCCTCCAAATATCCATCTAGAATAATATTATTTAGTTCGGGCATAGCCAGTTTCGACCAAAATTAATCTTTCTCTATTCCTTTAAACGTGTCCCCGTTGCTGTTTTCCACCAATACACGTTTTCAACCGATGTTGATCGATTGCAATCAAACAAATATTTATATACCTTATTATAAGACTCTTCTATATATAATACATATTAGGGTGGTTCTTATTTTATTTTTTATCTTTATTGCTATAAGAAAGTTATTTTGATTAACATGGGTCATGGTAAAGTGCACGCCCTTCACGTGCCACAGAGGATGTAAAATTCCAAAAGAGAGTACACAGTTTTATTGTTTTTATACATTTTTATATCAAGATGTATTGTACTTGGCACTTAATGTTTATTAAATATATATTGTCAATATAAAACGGTATTAAAAAATTCTCGTAAATACAATATACGTATACCAAGAAAAATAATAAAATATATAGATTAATTTTGCAATATTAACTTTTTTGTATTAAACTATTTTTTTTGTATAGTCTAAGGTAAAGTTAAATTTGTGAAATAAAGTTATTAGAATATTAAATAATGTTCTTTGATAAAATTATATTAGACTAATCGTTTTATTATAATAGTCAAATTTGTGCAACTATATAGATTAAACTTAAAGGTATAAACATTATTCGATTATTCGTTTTTTCGATATTTTAATTTTTAAGCGAGATTTGAGTAGGTATGTAAAATATCATTATTTATAAATGTTTATGTTTCGATTTAAAATTAAAACATTGAACACTCGACAAAAAAAACATACAAACACATACAATTTTCTTACCTTTAAGATCTATCGATAACTATCTATCTATCTATCTATATATCTATCTATCTATCTATCTATCTATCTATAATTAGTCAATTTACTTTTGTATTAAAACTAACATCACAAATTGGTCACACCAAACGCAAAGTATTGCAACCATGTTATGTAAAGCGGATAAAGCGGCATGCGTGTATATCACGTAGTCCTTTTAACAGAAACGGTTATCGCATAATAATCCCGTTTTCACTCACTAAAAAAAAATGTGAAAATTGAAAAATGATTACTCCAATGCACCAACTAGATTATATTTTCTATTAGAAACCACAACCACCCCTGAAGTTATAATAATTGAAGCAGGACTTCTGGTCGAAATGTGGGTTAAAATAAAACAAGAAGAAAAAAAAACCACGTCGTCATATAGAGTAAAACTAATACATTTACGACGATGGGAGCGACATTTTGCTGTCATAACCCGATGTACAGGCCATTTCATAATTTATGAAAGACGCGATTCGGACTGAAATAATTGAATTCGTTTTTGCTTATATTATTGACGGTGCCATTGCTGCGCAGAAGAGTCGATAAAGAAAAGATATATAAGTGAGGGATTTTGGCCGCGTCTATATAATATAGGGACAAAGGGGGTTTTAATGAAAATGGATATGGTCCAAAAATCGTTTAATTTCCGTCAACCACCGACGCGACGCGACGTGGCCGTTTTACGGTCTCTCGATTGAAGCTCGTTCGTTTGTAAGTCGGGTATAAAGATTGGTGCCAAGACACGCGTTTTGTCGTCTATTGAATTGTTTAAAATATTCATCACAAAGAATATTAATCTTATTATGACATGAATTAAAATATATATAAGAAAATGCGTTAAAAAGTGGTGGGTGGTTGCCATTTAAAAATCATTAGTTTACGCTCATAAAATGGAGTAGGAAAAACATTTGAAAATAGTATCGAAAAAAGCTTAAACAATTCGTGATTCTATCATGATTGAACAAAAAAAAAAAAAAGACAGAAATCAAAATGACTAAAAATCTTCTGTGAAAATGGTTGTACAATGGCAAAGAAATCACTGTATTTTATTCGAATATGACCATATTTGCATATTATCAGGTATGATAATTTAAAAATAAAAAAACACTATAATATTAATTTGTTTTATGTTTGATATTATTCGACGTTGTTCGAGTTATTATTTCCTACTTTTTATTATACTTTACACTTGTAAGTACCTATCTATAAATTTAATTATTGGTTCGAATTTTGACGCGACGGAGAAAATAATATTTTAGCTAATTAAAAATTAACAATAATACCTTGTGTATATATTTATCTATGTTTGTACGTATAATAACTTCTAAAAGTTTCGGTTGGTATACATAAATTTTATAAAGAAATGTCCGCCTGTCAATTATATAATTTCACTATTTTCATTGAAGTTGAGAACATCAAAGTGAATTTTCGTGCTCTTAACAATATTATAATATTTTGTACAATCAGCTAACTAATTACAATATTAATATCGTTTTCTATTAAATATTTTTTGTTTGGAGTGAATACGGTATTATCTATAAGGAGATGTAGTATCTGCCATCCGTGAATATTTAATTATTTCGAATAATTTTTTTTTTGTTAAGTTTTTTTTTATTACGAATCGTGAAAAAATATTATTTTTTTAACATCATTATTATAGTACGAGTTTAATAAAAAAAAAAAAAAAAAATTGAAAATTATATTTTTTTAGGGTTTACTTTCTGTTTTTCGTGGTGTTCTGTTACATACTCAAATCGTACATAATGAAAATATATATAAAAAAAAAAAATATTCTAATAAACGTGCGATTGTGAATGAAAATTAAATATTAAATATTACCAACTACTTCTAGAAACGGATATATAATCTGTTTTCTCATCTTACGTTTGTTTTATAATAAATACAATTTATTTTTACAGAATGGGTAGGTTATAAGTATTATCATCTTCCAGAATATCTATGTGCCAAATTAATTTCATAAAACCATTGGATAAAATTAGTTCAATAAAGTTTTACGCGAATATTTTTCAACGAAGGCTAAAATCGTTTTAGTGATTCAACATTTTTACGCCAAGAGAATTTTATCTGTGACAAAGTGTTTTTTATTTGATAATAAAATTACTGTGAACAAAAAGTCATTAAATCTTGAATCTCAGTGGTTTTTCGGTATCAAATATAATTGATAAAAATTTCGAAAAAAATTAATTTGAATACTTTTGGTCAATTTGGTCAATTTTCAATTTTTCGAACATTTCTATAATATTGTCTATGTGAAACTTCTTATTATATTGGGCGTGTAGCGTTCTTTTAATGCGGATATTACACACAATCGTAATCCACTCAGAAATCTCACAAATAATATTATAATAAACACCTCATTTAAGCATCACGATAACAATACTATTATAGTATTGTCTGCGCTGATAACGCAGTCGAAATCGTTAGAATAAATTATTGTTATTATCGTTATGGGCCGACAATATATTTTGCAGTATTGTTTAACAGTTGGCACATCAATTATTATTGTACTTTGAAAATAAATTGCATAATTTTAATTTCCGTTTAGTTGTATAGAGTCCGGCTAATTGTGACATCATTTATACTGTCAAATATCGTGTACTGCAATATTATGGCGTTTTAAAGCGAAATTAATCAATTGCTACGTAAAAAAAAAAAAAAAAATATTATAAAAATATAAGTCAAAATAATACTATATTTGTCTTTACTTTATTTATTTAAGTCATTTTGAAATTATTTCAGCAATTAAAAGTGTAGTGTGTAGACATAATATTTTATACGAGGCACACGGTACGTATCCATCGATACATTAATATTATTATTTCAATTACCGTTTAGCATTTAATGTAAGTTATTGATCAATATTAAAAATTATTTTATATTTAAGAATTAATACAATTTGCCGGAGAGAAAACGTATGAAAAACAATACCGTAATATTATATAAATTGAATTTATGCGTTATTTAATTTACGAAAAATATGCCTATATAATAAGAATAATAATAAAACTAGATGATAATTGTATTTCAGTGTACATTCATGTTTTTTTCTCGTGTTTAAAGCAACAAACAAATAGCGTACGTATACACTTTGGGAGTTATATATTTAAGTCGGGACTATCGCCACGGGTGACGAACTAT